>OW026304.1:14143312-15393312 GCA_932273695.1 Apotomis betuletana
AAGTTGACTTCCAGAAGGTAATAAGTGATTACAGTTTCTAGGGCGTTTACGGCCTTTTTATAGAGCTTAAAGTCTTTTTTAACGTAAACTTCAGGCTTAAAACAGCAGTTTATTGTGAAGAATGAGCAACTACGGAACCCTACACTGAGCGTGGCCCGACATGCTCTTGGCCGGTTTTCTCAAATCAGATAGGATCCACTTTCATAAAACAGGCACTTCCTGCCACTTTCTATACATATAGTAAGCTAACACTAATTTCTTTTTTTTCGTTAAACTGGACATGACGCGTGATCTTCGTGGCTAGCAATCTTTTACTAACGTAACGACCGTATAATAGCGCGAAGGTGCGTCAGCGGTTCGGAGGCGATGCGGCGGCGGTGCGGAGGCGGTGCGGAGGCGGTGCGGAGGCGGTGCGGTGTCGGCGCGGAGGCGGCGCGGAGGTGGCGCGGTGTCGGCGCGGAGGCGGCGCGGTGTCGGCGCGGAGGCGGCACCGTGTACACGAGCCCGTGCGGCGGCGGTGCGGTGTCGGCGCGGAGGCGGCGCCGTCTACACGCGCCCTAAGTTAGATGTAGTCAAATTGTAATGCCTTTTAATAACGGAGCGACATAGTCACTCAGTGACAAAGCTCTTAAATAAAGATAAAAAAAAAAAAAAAAAAAAAAAATTGTTCTTTCTTTAGGTTATAAACTTATCGATTTAATCGATTTCTACCAATTTACAGAAATAGCACATGAATCGAAACGCAACATTTAGTCACAACACAACTTTTAAAAAAAATAAGACGTAGTACGTAACTGTTTGAGTAATGATTTATTATCGTTAAATACTTCAACACCGTGATAAGAAAAAATATAACATGAACTCAATAGTATCAAATAGAAAGTGAAAAACGTTTATAGATACTTGAAAAACCACTATGTCATTCCTTGTTTTTTTTATGAAATTCAATGTGTCGCGCAGATTTACGTTATATGGGTCCTGTGATGTGACAAAGTGATTGTTATAATATCAAACAGACTGTAAAGTAACCGTTCCATTAACCTATTGACCGCCAAGCGGTCTAGCAATTTACCGTGCCACTGACGCCAGAGTAAAAAAAAAAGATGTGCCCCAAAATCAACAGGGATTGAAAAATACTTGTAGCGGTTAGAATTACAAAGTTTTTGATCATTGAAATTTGGACGGCTGTGGCCGACGTGGCGTCAGGGGCACGATTTTTTGTTGACGGCCACAGCCGACTGTGGCGCTCAAAAGGTTAAGTTCTGGTTTTGGTGTTGCCACATTTTAAAATGAGTATGTTTTTATAAATTAATAATAAAATAAATAATCATCTCAGAAAATAAATAAAAACAGAGATTACTTCATCTTTTTAAGCATAATTCAGAAAAGTAATAGAATGATAGTCTTAAAAATATGAAATTTTGTCAAATTTTAAACACAAAAACGCTATGTCATTGAGGATGTAGGGCAAAGGTACTCAACTGAGGAATTAATAGGGTGCCCGACGTTTCATATAACTTCACTTAATCTATTTTGGTTTGATATACCATTGCTTTGTATAATGTAACGAATGGTATAATATTGTTTTATATAATTTTCAAATGATCTAATGTAACAATTGATATAATGGTTTACAGGTATAATTACTTTTAGTATAATGTACATTTAATATATTTATTACTTGGTAAAAAACGTATTTATCATAATGACTTACTTGATATAATTCGTCAATGCTATAAAACTACAGAAGATATAAGTTGATTTTACTATTACCAAAAAAGGTGGTTCCGACTAGATATTAGGCTGTCACCCCCTATATCACCTTAAGGCAGGTCCGACTTGGCTTAGGTTAGGTACGACGACGAGCGAAGCGAGGAGTAGTGTTAGGTTGAACTGCGACCCTAACGAGCGAACGAAGCGAGCGAGCCGCGCAGGTCCGACTTGGCTTATGATTCCTAACATTACCTACCTATTACACCATAAGGCAGGTCCGACTAGGCTTAGGTGAGGTACGACGACGAGTGAAGCGAGGAGGAGTGTTAGGTTGAACTGCGACCCTAACGAGCGAGCGAAGCGAGCGAGCCGCGCAGGTCCGACTTGGCTTACGATTCCTAACATTAACCTTATCCGTATCAGTTTTTTGCTCTCAACGAATAAAAGATTAACTCATTACCTACAATAATGCTTATATTCATTTAGCAGGCACAAGAACAAAGGGCCGTAGTTCAGACAGAGGCAGAGATGGGCATTATTCGAATAATCATTCGAATAAAAAATAATTCGCGTTTTTTCATTCGCGAATAATTTGTTCGCACAAATTATTCATTCATAATTTAAGAGCTTCGCTCTTGTCGGTGGAGTAATTATATTCAAAAATATTTATATTAAGCCAATATTTATTTTTATACGTTAATCGCTAAGGTGTAAAATTTTATTCGGGATAAAAAGTGCGTTATTCACTTGTTTCTGGTGAAAAACTTTTTTTATTTAAAGATTAGCAGGATAATACTGGGATTATAATTCCATAACGAAAAGAAAACCTTGTAAAAAATAACTAAATCATTTATTTCTTAGGTACAATGTATTATCCATAAAAATAACAATCATCTCATAATAATTACCGCTTTATAAGCAGTTACAATGACACTACGGGTCGCGAGTAAACCAATCCTTAACAAAAAAAATCAGGTTGGCACTTTCCAGATGTAAAAAATCAGAACATGTCAATGATGGGTAATTTTCGGCAATCACGAGAAGCATTGCTAGCCGTTGAATAGGTGGTAAGGCTCGGCGAGGTCGGTGGCGCCGTGAATGAGCCGCGCGACTTGCCCGGGCACTGCCACTCCTCCGACCGCGCAGCCTTTGTGCCCTGCGGTTCGCTGCCCACACCGGTGGGTCACTTCTCACACAGCATTCACAAGTAGGGTTGCCAACCATGGAAGAGTCTACAGAGGTTTGCCGGGTCGGTAGCACTCTGGATGAGCCGCGCGACCTGCCCGGGTACTGCCACGCCGCCGGCCGCGCCGCCCTCTGTGCCGTGCAGTTTGCTGCCTACAGCCAGAAGCGCTCGCTCGGCTAGATCTGCTACTGAACCCGTCGGACCTGCACCTGCCACTAGAAAACACATAGCAGAATAATAATCATAACATTCGTCGGGATTTATAATTTGGATGGCAGTGAGAATTTGAGTTTTGGTTTGCGTTATGCGTAACTTAGACCAGCCGTTACGCTAAAATATTGAAACTGTATTAAGTTACGTATGTTGCTTAGATAGCGAATAGCAAAAGGTTTACAAATGTGTATTTTCATTTTGTTCTTAACAAAGCACCTGATAAAATATTTCTCAAAACATCTAATACAACAAACAGGTACTAGCGACAAAATTCAGATCATTCATTTCTTAGTGGGAAACATACGTTCACATTCATAAGTATAAGTTTTTTTCGAGCGGCGTGCCCAAGCAGTGAATGAGTGAAAGCATTTTAATAAAATATGTAATAATTGTAATAGCATTCAAGCAAGGTAAATAATTTCCAGCAGTAGCGAAAAATAAGGAACAAAGCGACATCGACATGACATGACAATTAGATCTAACGAATATAGCGTACTATCGTCGCTTCGTGCAGCAAATCAAATTAATATCTATTAGAACTTATTCTTGAGATAACTTACAATTTAAATCTTTTTGCGTTGATCTAAACTTTTTTGTTGTCCATGCGTACAATGGATCACAGAGTAGAACTTCTAATATTGTCAATAAAGTTTCATGATTGTCGCGTAACAGCTGCATAGTCTTCTCACAGGATCTGAAAAAAAAAAGTATTGAATTATAATATTTATAATCCTGTATTAGCGCATAGTGTAGGTAGGGTATAAGTTTGTTTAAGAAATCTGGTCTGAGTACATGAAAGAAAAATATATTACTTTCTGAAAATTCCTTCAACACCGCTGGAGCCAAAGCCAGCAATCATGTCCTGCGTCAAACGGAATGGTATCGTCTCAGGCGTCGGAAGCGCTTTTCCTTGGTCGAATGCGATTCCTAAAAACATTAAATCAAGCATATTATTTGCTTATATTGACACAATACAAAAAACCCTAATAAGATTAATATCTACGATATATGTACATACCGAAATCGATGTGCACCACTTCGGCGGTATTCCGATCAATAAGAATGTTTTGAACGTGCCTATCCCCTAAGCCTAAGATGTAGCCTACCATCGAGGAAGTAGCGACACTGAAAAATCACAAAAATAATTAATTACATTTGTCAGACAACTGGTGACAGTTGAAATTCGTCAGTCATTTTGGAATCAAACCTTTTGGTGTAAGCCAGGCGATGTTCATACCACGTCACAGGGTCAAGATAGAGTTCCGTGAAGAAGTTGTGGAAAACAGGCTTGAAATTCTTCAAAATGCCCATAAAAATTGACAACTTCTCCGACAGTGTTCTTCTGCCATTTTGAATCATAGTGAATTTGACGCGAGCTGCTGTACATGAGATATCCTGAAACCATGAATCAGGCGTTGTCATTCAGCTAATAAAAACATCGAATGGGATTGGTGAGTGTCCTAATAGAATTTCAGCACTTTTGAGTGATTCCTACTAAATGTGAAAGATTGTGAAGATGTCTGGTTATTTGGTTGATTATTATTTAATGTTAACTGCCAAAGATATATAAAATTACTTAGCACAGACGTAGATCAGATCATGGACACAAAATCCTGGTAACGTTGGCGTAGATTTTTAGATGCTATGTCATCGTAAGACTATTCTACATAATAAGGTTGTTAGGTGGTTATTACCTTTGGACGATAACGCGCGTGAGCTCCGTTTGTTCCAGTTCCTACCAGATATGCCCCCAGGGGCAGAGTGCCTTCACACCATTCCAGTACACCTGATTGACGTGACATCGGCACCACCTGCAAGAAAAGTGCAATTTGCAAGTTGCAATTTATTGCATTAAAACTTTAGCTACTACGACTCGTGATAAACACACTTATTCAATATTCATTAATCTAAAGTAAGTATAAATATAAATATGATGCTTACCTTATAGGTTCGTATAAGCAGTTTATTTCGGCTAGTCACAGGGTTCTTTTCTAGTAAGGTATTTACTATATTGAACACTTGCTGCATGACGGCATCTTGCCTAAGGTCGTCTTCGCCCTAAAATTCAAACAAAAAACGGATATTATCACATTACCCACGACCTCATGATAAGACATACGAGGGTGAAAAGAAAAGTTTTGAGCCTAACCTTTAAAATAAAGACTTGAGTTTTTATAACAATTTTATTTCTCTACATAGTCTCCAAAACGATCTATACACTTTTGCCACCTTGCTTCCCACTTCATTATTCCTTGTAAAAAAAATGAATCTTCAAGGTGATTGAAATATTCAGTCGCAGCTTCTTGCACCTCAATATCTGTCAAAAATTTCCGTCCTGTCAAGTGTTTTTTTTTAAGTTCGGGAAAAGATGATAATCAGAAGGGGCCAAGTCCGGCGAATAGGGTGGATGCGGCAACAATTCAAACCCACAGTTATGTATTTGTGCGATAGATTTCGCTGCAGTATGGACAGGAGCATTGTCTTTGTGGAACAACACTTTTTTAGAAATCATACCAGGTCTTTTTATTTTATTTTCTTCATGCAGACGTTGTAAGAGGATGCAATAGTAATCAGCATTTATGGTTTTACCCTTTTCAAGATAATCAACCATGATGACCCCTTTGCAATCCCAAAAAACTGAAGCCATTACCTTCTTCGCTGATAAAATGGCCTTGGCTTTTTTAGGAGGTGAAGACCCTGACCTTTTCCATTGTTTGGATTACACTTTTGACTCCGGTGTATTGTGGTGGACCCAAGTCTCGTCCATAGTTATAAAACGATCAAGAAAATCTTGTGGGTCGCATTGAAACAGATCCAAACAATCCTGTGACACTGTATGGCGGGTGCGTTTATTTTCAGCTGAAAGCAGTCTAGGTACCCACCTTGCAGAAACCTTAGAAAAACCTAGATCCTTAGTGATTATGTTTTGCGCTCGCTCATAGGAAATACCAATTGTCTCCGCTATCTCTGCAACTTTCAACCGCCTGTCATTCATAATCATATCTAGTATATTATTGATATTTTCATCTGTAGAAGCCGTTATTGGTCTGCCACACCTAGGTTCATCTTCAACTGCTTCTCTGCCGCGTTTAAAATCTGCTACCCATCGTTTTACAGTGGCATATGATGGAGCGGATTCCCCTAAAGTCTGGCACATGTCTTCAAAGATTTGCTTTGGCGTTAAGCCCTTTTTTTGTAAGTATTTTATTACAGAACGGTGCTCAATTTTATCCATTCTAAAGAAAATCGCGAACCTCTTATAGTAATTCGATCACAAAATTTGCAATTGTGACAGAAGAAAAACAAAAGATAGTGCATTATGATAAAAAAATATGCAAGTCTTACGTGCCAGTATTATTTTTTCTTTTTAATTTCATTATCAACCTCAGGCTCAAAACTTTTCAATTCACCCTCGTACAAAAACCCTCAAGTTAAAATTCAATAAAGCTTACCTTTACTAATACAATCCTCCTTCTCCCATCCGAGCTTCTACAGTTGATTTTCTTCGGGCAGTTTATTCCACCAACAAGTTCGAAGCAGTTGTCGAACGATTCAATAGCTAAAACAAAAAACGTTCACAACTAACGTCAATAAATGTGACGTTTTCAATCGAAATGGTGCTTTTTGTCCCTTTCCATAAGGACAAACTGCATCTTTATACTAATAACAGTAATAAACCTATCAACACGTCCTTATGGTAAGCGATAAATTGGTACCTTTTGCAGTTTTCCTTGAAAACATCACAAATAGTGAAAGTACAGCAAGGACATAATTTGATATTAAAACACACGTACTAACTTTATATCGCCAACATCAGATTCATAAACCCACACTCGTGTTTTAAAGCCTATCATAATGTACCAGTTGCAAAAACGACTATTATGCACTCAATTGCTTTTGGTAACTACGGCTACCTGTCACCGCTCTTATTTTATTATATAAATACAGTCCAACTCAAAATTCGAAGCAATTGAGTGGTTATTTTCTTACTGTTAACCAGTTATGGAAGACTTACTTGGTACATGCGAGTATTTGCAGTCACGCCTCACGGGTATCGTGTCTATCGGCACGGGAATGGCGTTCAACGGGCCGAGACGGTGAATCAGTTCCGCGGACGGAATCTTCTGCTTTTGGGCCTTCTCTTTGGTTTTGTAATTGGCGAAGCTTATAGTAGCTGGAAAAAGTAACAATTTAAACATTTCTTTATATTATAAGAGGTTTAGTTTATTAATTTAGAATTGCTCAAAACAAAAGTCAGTACCTCTTAACCAATCAATCATAAAACAGCTAAACAGAAGGTACACCTACATGAAGTTTGGTACATATCTAATAGATACTATCGGATGTCGACGTATAGTATGAATTATTTTTGAACTCCGAATCTACTTTTGTTACCTGAGAACAATCCCATTTATGTTTTTTTTACGCGCGCTTCACCGCTGTTTTAAATTCAAAATGTCTTAACCCTTTAGTGGGTAACGGCAAGATATTTGCCGTCATACGACTCAGATATTTTATTTTTTTTCTCAATGAACGTGTTGTTAGTTAATATAACTTTTGGTTCGCATAAGAGAATATACTCGTACTAATTTACGAAAAAAAGAATAGCAGATAAACGTTATTCCAACCCATGTTAAATGATGATTCTTAGGCCTGAACTTAGATTTTTAACTATTCCTTACAATTGAACAAAAATGTTTGTAAATAAAATTTTGTTTGCTGGATTTATCCGATAGTCACAATTCTCTACTTTCAGAGACAAGATTGGCGATATAAAGTTTAAAGAAAAAAAATCTGTTATTTGATAATTAAAAAAAATTAAGACGGCAATATATTTGCCACTATCCGTTAAGTGTCTGGTGTTTATTAAAGGAAAGGGTGGGTTAGGCTACAATTGTTATTGATTTATATATGGAGCAATAGCTTAATTCAATACTTCAAATTTGCCTTTTACCTTTATTGCTGAATTAGCCGTGTTAGTGAGAAATGACAACGGAAGAAAAAAAATCTCGCAAAAAAAGTGTTGATTGTTCGTGCGTGCAATCTTATAATATAAAATATTGTTGTTGCTTAACTCGCAGGTTAGGTGTTTTTAATTTTATAAAAAGGTTTGTTATAACTTTATACCTTCAGGCATTTTCTCTTTCAATGTCTATGTATTTAAAAAAATCCTTTTGTTTCGTAAGTCGCGTGATCCGTCAGTGTGTTACTTAACAGAAGTCATGAATATGATATTGAAAAAAAAAATGAATTTTAAGACGATGGCCATTCAGAAAATATACAAATAATAAAAGGTCAAAAATTGGATGCGAGACTTGTAAAGTCCCACTTTGTGCTGTCCCATGCTTCAGAGATTTTCACGTTTTGAATTAAGGTCGGGCAGCTACGGGACCCTGACTATAAGCATGGCCCGATATGCTCTTGCCCGGTTATTTATTTGAAAGAATACAATACAATACAATACAATAATTCTTTATTGCACACCAACAAGAAAAATGTTACAATTGAAACCTTAATTTATAAATGGTAGACAATAGGCGGTCTTATCGCTAAAGAGCGATCTCTTCCAGACAACCTTTGGGTAGAAGAATAAGTAAAAATAAACAATGAAAGAGTAGGTGGTGAGATAAAAAATCAGCAACATAAATAACATAAAGTATAAGTCATACACATACTTAAATAAATATATATAAAGATAAACATACATATATACAAATAATATACATATATATAATATAGGCAAAAATACACATATACACAAGAAAAATAATAAAAACAACACAGCTGATATCCAACTTAGCTAAGAAAATTCAGTTTTAAGTTAAATAAAGATTTTAATTATTTCTTATTATCTATTGGTTTTTAATTTATTTATTTTAGATACGTCGTGCCACCCGTAGTTCCCCCGGCAAACTGACATGACGGTCTTGTCACTTAATGCCCTTGGCTGATAGCGGCAAACATATTGCCGTCTTATAATTCGGAAACCCTGCAATAATATATACATTTCTCTTTCTCAAAAATCATAAAAAAAAACATTCATGCTGTGCGTATCGTTAAAGTTCTCGATTCATTGCTTTAAAAAAATAATGGTCAAAGGGTTAAATGTATATGTATATGTGCTATGTTTCAATGTGAACTAGGGTTCCTTTTTCTTCGATGTAAGTACGGGACAACACGGCGGTTTAACGAAGAATAGAGATTATGGAATTGAGATGACTGCTGATGGTATAGCCCACCAGAGTTTTTTATTCAATTTGCGGATTTTTAGTGGTACTAATTTATTTTACTGGCAATGAAAATTTGTTGGTAACTGACGACCATGTAAACAAACAGGAAACAGGACTAAATATTCCGCAAACAAGCAATTTTTGCATAAAAAAGCCAAAGCTATCCACAATGAAAGTAAAGTTTTCTTTTTCAATATGATCTATTTATTTCGCAAGAAGAACGAAGGATTGAGCAGCATTCCGGTAAACAATGTTTTGAATTTGGTTAATGACAAATCCTTGACAAATCGCTAAAGACGATTGATAATGCAAATACATAACGTATGCAAATTATTGCCATATAAAAGCTGTTTGTAGCGCCACTATCCCTGGGCCGGACTGACACTTGTTAGGCTATAAATTCTACAGCATAATAGTTATATGAATAAAATTTGCTCAAATTGTCATGAAACAAAGAAAAAAAAACAAATATTTTTAATTTTATTTTTAAATATGTGACTGAAGGTACGCCAGTTTTATGATTTTTTTTAATCCTAAAGAAATTCTGAAATATTTTTTTGAGAATCGTCATAATTGTATGAAATGAGAAAATAGCAAATTACTTGTTTCCATAAAAATATTGGTATTGGTACCCATGACATATGATGACGTCACGAATTAGGTGGCCATTTGCATGGAGCGTTTTAGCGCTGCGTAGGAATGTTGAACTTTGACGGTCATTTCTGACTTTTGGAGCAGTCTAAGTGTAGATAGTCCCATATAGACATTTGATCCCAATAAAAAATAATCGATTGACAACCTCGAAAATAAAATTTCGTCATGCCTATTGTTTGCAGATAACACAGGTAAGTAGACTCGGCTTACAAACATGATTCCTACTATACGAGGGTTGTTTGATAAATACACGTTTTAAAAAGTTATTCTTGTTACTGGCTGAAATGATGTATACGAACTTTTTAGGCATCCTTTATGGACCAGAAAAAAAAAAAATATACAGCGTTCTTTTGTTTTTTTTCTTTTAACGGCTTTTTACGACGGAGTTCGCGTTGTTATTGCAATAATGGAGAAAGAGCAGTATCGTTCTGTAATTCGTTTTCTGTTTCTGGAAGGAAATTCTTGTGATGAAATAAAAGTACGCATGCGCAAGCTGTTTACAATGATCATACTCCTTCTATGACAACCATTAGATATTGGTACAGTGAATTTAAACGAGGCAGAACGTCCATCTTTGATGAAGATCGCCCAGGACGTCCTGTTGAGGTGACCACAGGTGATATGGTAAAAAAATTGAGAATATTGTATTAAGCGATCGCCGAATTAAACTTAGAGAAATTGTCGACATTGTAAATGTTTCGATTGAACGCGTGCAGCACATTTTAGAACACAAATTAGGCATGAAGAAGGTTTCGGCGAAGTGGGTGCCGCGTTTGCTCACCGAGGAACAAAAGCTCACCCGGAAGCAAATTTCAAGGCACTGTTTAGATAAGTACGAAAGTAGTCCGGGTGAGTTCCTTCGGCGTTTTGTGACTGTTGATGAAACGTGGATACACCACTATACCCCAGAAAGTAAAGAACAGTCTAAACAGTGGATTTTGCTGGGGGAATCAGCTCCAAAGAAGGCGAAGACCGTTCCATCGGCCGGAAAGGTCATGGCGACTGTTTTTTGGGACTCGCAGGGAATCATTCATACTGATTATTTACAAAAAGGAAGAAAGATAACCGGGCAATATTACGCTAATTTATTGCAAGAATTTGATACCATTTTGAAAAAAAAAGACCACATCTAAATAAGAAAAAAGTTCTCTTTCATCATGATAATGCACCAGCTCACTCCTCAAGAATCGCAGACTCCAAATTAAAGCAATTACATTATGAATTGCTGCCTCATCCGCCCTATTCCCCAGACCTGGCTCCCTGTGACTTCTTCCTATTCCCAAATTAAAAAAAATGGCTCGGTGTGAAGAAATTTTCGTCCAATGAAGAGTGCATTGCCGCCACGGAGGCCTATTTTCACGACTTTCCGAAATCTTATTTTTGAGATGGCTTATTAAAGCTAGAACACCGTTGGAACAAGTGTATAGAGTTGGAAGGTGACTATGTAGAAAAATAAATATACACGTATACAAACCTTTGTTGTTTTTTTCTAAACACGGGTATTTATCAAACAACCCTCGTATGCGCACCGGCCGTGCACCGGCTCGCGATTCGGATACGCTTATATTTTTCGGAGTTCTTAACACTGAGGAATATAGTATGGTTCAGATATTGGGAGTACTAACCATCGCACATGCGTTCCATCTGTGCTATGATAGTAGCAAGGTTAGTGCTCTCGGCAGCTAGAGCGGACACGAGTGCCGTAGCGGCGCCTACGCGCGCTTCTGGCGGCTCCGACGAAGGCGTCGACGCACCCGCCGCGTTCCGACTGGCGTTTAGTATGCGCATGTCCTTGTCAGAGTTCTTGAGACTGAAGAGGATGGGGAGAGTGTGGTGCGGGTGTTCCTTTGCGCAGCGATCTGGAAAATATAATAAATAAAGTAATACTTACTTGACTAGAGGTAATGAGAGTCAACAAGTCAATAGATACGGTTTAAAATTGTTTATTAAATTTCTTGCCATAGATTTTTATGAATTACTATTCGTAAAATCAGTATAAGAGAACAGGAGAGGAAAAATGTTAGGTCATCTCTTGCGTCACGATAATTACATGAAGACTATTATAGAAGGAAAAATAGAAGGGAAAAGGAAGAGGGGAAGACCGAGAAGGACATATATGGAGCAAATAAAGGAAAAAATAAATGTTTCATTGTATAAAGATGTAAAAGAGAAGGCGGAATGTAGAATAAGCTGGAAATTACTCCACCGACAAGAGCTTAGCTCTTAAATATATGATGATGATTCGTAAAATCGAAGCCCTGCTTGTCACTAACACAACGACTATGAAAACTCACTCAATATCTTTGTCAAGTTGTCAGCGAACGGGCCCGGCTCCTGCCCGAGTCGCGGCACCAACTGCGGCAATACTGTGATGAACTTGCGCGAAGGTACAGCGTGTAACAAATCCTCGAAACTGTCGCCTTCGTCTAGCTGCAGACTGGGGTTGTCAAGCCACAGGGAGATCACTCGGAACACAGATAGGTTGTTTTCTTCGCAGTGCTTGAGAGATAGCAGGTAGTACCTGCAACGATACCATTATCAAGTACTCTGGAAAATTTCTTATCTCCATTCAGACCATTATGTTTCAGCTGTTCAAGTTCAAGGTTAAATCTGTAGCCCCAATGAAAAAGGGTATAAGTCAGATTTAATGTTGAAGCAAAGCAACTTATAAGCCTCCTAATGGAGTTATACGTTTTGTTTCTGACTTGACTTTTCACTAGGACCACGGAATAGGTCCAGACTGTTAACAAGCTAGGATAGCTACTTAGTGTGTATAGGCGGTGTGGTCAACCAAAGTTTCACTTATAAGTCGAAATCGTGATAATATTTAACGTTAGTTATAATAGTGTAGTATTCAATATGGATATAAACTTTCTCACCTCATAGCTAGTTGCAAAAATCTCTGCTTTTCTGCCTTTGTATTTGCAATTTCCGCCTCGTCCAAATTACTTAGCCCTCGAGTGGTCGCGAGATACTTTTTCTCGTCCCTGAAATATAAAAAAGTTGAACATTCACAGAAGTCTAACAAATCCTGCCTAAAAGAATCGATCACATCTGGAATTAAAATGTTGTACCTAGTTAATTCCTGTTGGGTAGATGTAGTTCTCAAAGAATCAGCTGTGCCCTTCATATTTTCCATACATTTTAATTTGTGCTCATAAATTGAGGAATTCATATAGGCCACCACCTGAAAAAACCAAATGAAAGCAGTCCATGAGAAGTGAATATTTGTATAAATAATACGATAGCCAAAAAGTTGATATCATTCTGTATTTACCTGTTTATATTCAGAGTCTGCCAATTTTGCAATGTCGTAGTACACTTTTAATCTCGTCTGTTTGTGATCACTACCACCCAAAACGTCAAGACTCTTTTTTAAGAATTTGTTTATAATATCCCTCGGATTATCGAACTTCGATTCTGCCATCCACATGCCATATTGTCTAAAACAATAAATCAGAATAAACACATACAACTTCTTGTTAAACAAATGGCGACAAACGGCATTCATACGCGTAATAATAAAGAAATCACAAAAACAGATGAATAGCTATATACAAATAAACAGAAGTATAAATAATAAAGAATAAGAATAACCTTAAAGATGTAGCTTTCAGTTGAATATCGTCTGTGCGGTCATCCATCATTCGTATGAGGGAAAGGGCAATGTCTCTATGGCCTTTAGCCCAAGCCACTCGGCTCTCGACTAAAGAGACTGCGTCAGAATTCTGCAAATTCTTCGCAACTGACAAAAGACGCTGGGCCATTTGCAGTCTTCCATTGGACAGGCCAAATTCTGTAACAATATAGGATGTTCTTTAGGTAATTAAGAGTAACCTTAGAAATATTATTTAACTAAATAACATACTTCGCTAAAATTTAAATGAATTGATATTTTTTTTATTTATCAGTATTTTATTTTACATATTTTCTTTAGTACCACGACTATTTTGATTGCGAGATAATAGTTTCAATAACTTACCGGCATAATGTAGCTGCAACGACACGATATCCTTTAAAAACGTAGGGTACGTTTTCCCGGCGTGTTCAAGTATCAGACCCCTTTGCGATATCAATGATTCCATGTGTTTAAAATCGTGGAATGACGGCAAATTTTCAATCCTCCAAGACCTCAACAAACTACTTATAGGTAATGTATCACATCTCAACGAAAAATAATCCTCGATGTCATTGAACAAGTGCAAATTAGCTACGACTCTGTATACGTTCTGACAATTTTCCATGTTGAAATTTTGACACCATCTGGAAACAGCGAGTTTTGCACTGTCCAGAGGAAGAGTCAACTTTGACTCCAAATTCTGTTCTGTTTGCACATTGAGGCAGTCTCTCAGACAAGCGTAGCGCAACGCTTTAATATGTGATAGAGGGTTTTTCGTTGCTGTTCTGGATTTTTCTTCCAAATCCTTTGTATCTACAAAATTGCTCCAATCCCCTAGAAACAGATTTATAGAGTTTATAGTCGACAACAAAACAAATATGTACATAACTAAACTATGATTTACTGTATGATACTTGTTACTCAGTCAAGAGATTCGAACTATCTTATTGTTATCCCAATGAGCCTATGAAAGAACTCACCCAAACAAGTCAAGCAATCATACTTAACGTCGTTCAGCTGATCATTCTCCGGCAACGACTTAATATACTGCAACGCAAGATGTAGCATCCCAGATTTATACAGCGACCTCACTACGCCCAACTGCAGCTCTGTATCCAACGAACTTCCACTAGATAAGGCGATGTCATGGGACAGGAGGGCGTCGGCGTACTGGCCGGTTTCGATGAGGTGTTTGCGTTTCTCGCCTTCGCTCGTGAGATGAGCGGTGCCGCAGCCGTCGACGGCGTCCATTTCACCGATCGAGACAAAACACTGAAAATAGAATATGGCACTTGTATTGTAATGAAGGGGTATAGTTGTATAGTAAATACTTCAATTTGAGAGACAGCCTTATTATTATTGTATACGGTTATGCTTATGTCTAATACCCGAGGACAGAAGTCCAACGGAAATAAATAAATAAATATTAAGGGACAATCATACACAAATCGACCTAGTCCCAAACTAAGCAAAGCTTGTACTATGGGTACTAGACGACGATATACATAATATATAAATACATAATATAGATAACATCCATGACCCAAGAAAAAATATGTATTTGCACAAATATTTGCCCCGGCCGGGATTCGAACCCGGGACCGCCGACTCAGTAGGCAGGTGTCTACCAACCGAGCCAAACGCGTCGTCAAAATGATTGTTAAGTATATTCAACAGTGTAAGCATCTGATTATAAATATTTGATAGATAGCATAGGATAATAATAGTGTGACTATTGCTTCCATACGCTCCGCCTAACCCATCAATTTAGATACAGGTGCTACTGATTCTCACGATGTAATTGGATAATTTAACATCAAGTGTACGATGGTTACCTTTCTGAAAATCCTCTGAATATTGTCGCCGCCATCTAAGTTCGTCGTGCGTTCAGGAGATGGCGGAGGAATACCTCCATTCCGAGCGACGGCCCAAAGCTCGCCATAGTATATCGCCACCAAGTTTTGATCGGCGACGGACGCGGCCCAGGCTACCTTGTCGTAATCCAATCTCAAGTAGTTGAGGGCATCCACTGGTGTACGTTCAGGGCTGCAGGGCAAACAAGATTAGGAAACAAATCAAAAAGTAAAACTATGACTAAGTGGCCTCTGCAACGAAAAGGCCCAGAGGCTACCTCTGAGCCATGGCATGGACTGTGTGATTAAAGCTGGAAATGTAAAAGAAGAGCCTGGACGAAGGCGGCTATTATAGATAGATAGAGCAAAATGGAAGAGGAACGCTAAGAAGACCAAAACCCAAAATGCGTTTGAAAACGGATGGGAGATTATCAACTAGGCACGCTAGCACGATAAATGTTTTTCTCTTAATAACGAAAATCGGTGATCAAACAATACTTGCCGTGATTTATAATGCGTCCTCTGGAGGCGTACAAAATTAACGACGTTAATCATGTACTGTATGATCATCTTGCGGTCGTGGTCTATCACATTAGACCCGCCGCTACAGCTTTCGCCGCTGCTGTCGATTTCAACGTCGAAATTCAATTTCCATATGTATTGAAAGAAATTGTTTATTTGTTCACTGAATATGTGTATGTATGTCTCGGTCGACCAATAAAGGAGCAGGCCGATCAAGCCTGGTAGGATGTGCTGACAAATCGTGGGCTGAAACAAAACAAAGTAATCGTTGCACGACAAAATTCTGTATCACTTTAACACTTTGAGAAGGTGCAGCCTACTACGGAAGTTTAGATAGGAGAGTCGATATGATCTAAGAAATGCCTGTGCCTTCACAATACAATAGTCTCACTACGAGTAACATCCGTTATAGATTTCTACATATGCCGTTTTAAAGCTGCGTCTTAAATCAAATCATATCAATATTTATTTTTACTTTTTTGATTGCTTGATTGGAATTTTGCAGCCATATAATAGCATGAAACTTCATAAATGTAGTTGGATATTCTGTCAGGACAGTAATTAATCAATTCCATACTCTCGAAATTGTAATGCTTACCTTTATTTGACATACATCTTTTAGAGCTTTCAAATAATTCGTCTCTGAGATCAATATATCAAGTAATTCGGTCGTAATCCGAGCTAACCATTGAATATGGTCCTCTTTATCTTTCGGTATCCAAAACTCAGCTTCAGAGCATTGCTCCAATTTACGACTGCTAAGTTTAAATACTGCGTTGTCGATGTCGTTACTATTAGGTGACAGGAAGGGTTTTAATAGTTGCACATTTAAATCTCCTAATTCTGAAAAGAAACAATAAGAAATATAATAACTAAGAAGCAAGTAAGTCGTTTCAGTGACCGGTTTTATAGTGAAAAGCCACGACGAAGAAACTCTCACTAGATGGCTTAATCGAGCATCAGATACAAAACGCAGTAGTCCAGGCTGTTAAATAGTGCATTAAGCAACCATAGTGTTAAGTATAGTCTGCTGTATCTGTAACATAGATTTAAGCCTGTCTAGGGTCTAGGTGTCATGTTTCCACTTTGATTTTTACAACTGACCGAACTGGACTGACCAATGTGAGTCTTTATTATATTACAAGTGAAAAAATTTGATATCAGTAAAATGTGATTTTGGTATCATTCCACGCCCGGCACTCACTCCGCTCCTCAAACTAAAGTTATCTTCGCATATTGTACCACTGACACCAATCCCTGTCCAAGTGTCCAAGACAGGCCACAGCAGGGATCGGATACCGTTATTCGGCACCATACAAAATACCATTTTTGTTTTATGCGACATGTATGCCATACGATTAAATAAATAATAATACAAAATACCGTTATTCAATTTCATTTCGGTTTTCCGCTTATAATTACACATTTTATATTATGTTGGCTAATGTCAAAGATCTATCTATAACGAAATTCTATTTAATAACAATAACAAAAATAACGAAATAATAAAGATATTTAAATTTTAATGAATACCGGTATTGATCCCTGACCACGGCACGCAACATAAGGAGGTTCCTCTCTCTGCGACCCTAACTACCAGTAGCTTGTGATTGTAAAGTGTTATGATTTGTGGAATAGTAATGGTATCCCACATCAAATCATGTAACATTTTTTTATTAAATGTATAAGGTCAGCCGGGAGAATAGCGCCAGCGGGGCAACCGCAAATACCATACCGTACAGATGTTTGACATGTTACCATCTTACTTTTGCCAACTAACTATAGTTGCGTGGTTGTAGTATAACATCTGTACTTTTCCATATTTCCAAATGGTGGGTGTGACGCACTTCTCTCGACTGACCTTACCATTGGAGACACCCCTTTACCTACTCTTCATTTGTAAAGCGATATAACCTTATTGCAACATGATACAGTCTATGGGTGAATAGTTAAATGTGTTTGTACTAGAAGCTGGGTTGACATTATTAAAATTAAATAGAGCATTTCATCTCACCTAAAGCATCTTTCCCTTCACGATACTTGAAGAGTTCGTTCAACGCTGCGACAGCCTTGTTAGTAGCAGCTGCATTTTCATCGTACAAGACCTCTGTCAGGACCGCTACAACAGTGAACGCGAAACTTTGCTTCGGTGGAAGGTGGATCAACCGGTTGGTGTCCGGCGGTGGTACGGTTACGATGGTTTTTAAATCATATATACCGATCTCGGACAAACAGTTGCAAGCCTCTATTATGATCTGGAAACGAGACATAAAAAAGGATATACGTTGAAATATCAGACGTCTAACTCGCACGGTAATGAAAGGAAATATCTGGCCAGGTAATATTTGACAAGCAACACAGCGTCCCGTCGAAGTTTTGCTACAGGTGGAGAGAAGATCTGGTTAAGTATGATTTCAAATCAAGTCAAGTCAAGTCAAAATATTATTCACTCAAGTAGGCCACTTTCGGATCGTCAGTTACAGAAAGCAGAGCAATTTTTCTTTTAAATATAGGAACGTGATCGTGATCCATAATTTATAATCCTCAGTCCTTTTTCTAAGTAATAGCGATTAGAAAATGGAGTTTAATTATATTACTATAATCAGAATAGTCCGTTCAGTAAACAAGGTTTAAGTTTTAACATCGCGAAATACATATATAATAGCCCTGGTGGAGGTCACCAGAGGCGATCTTGGAGGCGGCCATTGGCCGCTAGTGGATGCTTTTTTGGCTTAAGATGATTATCGTTTGCAGCCAGCGAGTTGTTATCAGAGAAAGAGCTACAAACCTTATCATCAGAAGAAGATTTCATGATATTCGTCAGCGCGAAGATAACTTGATGAACGACACTCGTCTTGCATTCTTCTGAGAAATGTTTCGTATTCAATTCCTCGCATGAAGTGATAACATGATGCTTATTCGACTTGATGAATTGTCGTAGGTTGCTTAAAGCTTCGTGGCTAAAAATAAATAAGACACGCGTATAAAAAAGGGGGGATCATAATGGTTTAAATATGCGTAATCCATGATTCAAAATATACCTTGGGCAAGTGAGATTAAAACTATATGCTTTAAGTCTCTCGGAGAATTCCACTCTGGAAGTGCATGACATAACCGCACCTTGGGACGCGCTGCTGAAATCGACCACATCCTCATTTTCTTTCAAATATACTTTCATATCAACAGACAAATACTTCAACAATTCTTCACATTCTTTGGCAAAGCCTTCTTCTTTTTTTATCAACAACACCGATAAAGCCTTTAAAGTTGACTTTCGAATTAAATCAGCCGATTGGGGTACAAATCTCGTCAGTACAATTTTTAGGGCCTGCGTTAATACGCGCATCTCCTTTTTGCTTTTCGAAGTGTTTATTGCATGGGTGAGGCTGTTGCATGTGGAATTGGCCACGAAGGCATCAGAGTCAAAGCCTAGGGGAACACACTCGACAAATGTTATGAAGGTATACAATGACATAACTCGGAATTCGAACACCTCCTCTTTTACGACATTTTCCCATAGTTTAAAAAGTATGTCAAATATTGTGATGGCTTGATACGAGCACAGATACTGGACGATGTTTCCGTCAATTAATTCCTGAAAAAAAATGTTAGTGACTATTCGAAACATACATATAAATATGTGTTTTTTTTAGAACAATTTTAAAATAAACCTTCCTCTACAATAATAATAATCACTTTTTAAGAGGTATTTAGTAAACTACCCAGCAGTAGACTACACAATAGTAGGTGGATGTGACCCGAAATTATGATGTCGAACCTAATGGACGTACGTAAATAAAAGATATACCGATTCAATTAATATCCATCCTCTCTTCTACAAAGGTGATTGATATTTTAGTTAAACGGGAATAACTCACCCCGAAGTATCTTAATATAGAACTAAACACAGTTTTCGGGTATAAGTAGCAGTCTGTTGTTTTCGGGATATCCACTCGAAACATTTCTTGGGCGCCTGGCTGGTCGCTCAAATGCATCGCCGCGAACAGCAACAACTCAGGCATGGTCTCAACGAACAAGTTGCTCCATTTCTCATTGTCCAGTATATGCCTTGTGGTTTTAAACATTTTATTGGCGTTCTTCATCAATTGATTGAAGGCACTATCGTGTTCCGTTCCCGAAAAGCTGAGATTGTATTTTTCGGTCACAACATAGGGTAAGCACAGAGATACAATGTTGGAGAAACACATCTGTAACAATGAATAACAAATTACATTGTGAAAAAAACAAATGTGTGATTTTATTTACATATCTATTATATAATAGATATGTAAATGTGTATACATAAAAAAGTTTATCTAGATCAAATCTAGATAAATAAAATCACATACCTACTTTAAATCATAGGGCCAAAGAAAGGTGTATCAAACCAAATTTACTGAGGAACAAACAACACTACAGTGTGAATATTTTCATTATTTTCAAAATAAATATTACTGAATTGATTTTTGATGCAAGAATATAAAATATTTTATGCTTACTTCTATTATAGCTTTCTCAGTTATGCGTAACTTTTCTTTCATTGTATTTAGATAATTACTTTTCTTTACATCTCCATTGTGAATCCACAAAATGTCAGTTGCGATAATCCATTTCATATGTTTTTCCAATAAAACCTCCATATTCTGATAGCCTAAAACTTCCATTGGTAATTCCTCGATTTTCTTATTTTTCGACAGCCAGAAGTTAATTACAGAAAGTATGTTCTCGTTGAAATATGTTTCAACGTCGTTACATGTCACCGATTTCGTAATTTTATTTAAAAATGTCTTGACTGTTGATGGATCCAGCGACTTCTCAGCCTGCATTTTCAACAGTGCAGTAACAATTCCATGGATGCACGAGGCTTTTGCTTGCGCCAGAGCCAAGAAACCGTGCAGTACGGTTAAAGTACGGTTTTGTGTTTCATCTTTTATAATAAATTCATTTATATCAGCTACCTGTAATATCAAGAGTATTAGTTACCAAAAATGTCTAAGATTACATAATGGATTAAAAAAATAGAACGTACATTTATGACAAATATCCCCAATAGTCCAGCAAAATACGCTTCTATATCCGAGTCGGAAATGTTTTTTGTTATCACATTCATCAAATAGCAGGTATACAAACGTATGCTGTGAGTGCTGCTCTTTAATAGGTTATGAAGAGCCTCTTTGAATGTGTTATCCATGTCCGAATTATTGTTATTATTCAGTTCCAGCATTCTGGCTACACATTTGCAGATCAGAGCGGCGACATGAGGAGGGTAGTACAACTTCTCGCAACGTTGCAAGTAACTCCTGACCATTATATAACAGTTTTGTTTCATATTGCTGTCTTGTAGCCAAATACGATCCAGCATGTCTAACAGAATGTGTAGTGTTGTCTCGGTCGCTTTTGAATTTCGAAATAATGCTCTACACATATTACCCAGTAGTGCAAATACTGAAGCTAAAAAAATAAGCAAATAAAAATAAAACAATATTAATATTACGAATGTATATGAACAGTCAGCAGCAAAAGTAGCTAAGCATTATGACACGCTAACAATGATTTCAGGGGTGTCCCGATTTTCACCTGATCAGGACGATAAATCAATTAACTTATTTCAAAACCATTATTATCGATTAAAATAGGATTCACTGGCAAGAAACATTAGTTCCGAAAAGCATTAAATTAAGCATTTATAAGAAAGTTAAAAATATTTTATTTGTCCCGATTTAAAAGCTAAATCCCGATTTGTGTAACCATCTGCCCCGATTTTAATCCGATCGGACCTGGCAACCCTACGTACAACCCTTATTCGCTAGAAAATAGAGACCGCATGCATGTCATTTTTAGCACCAATAGGTCTAGCATATCTTGCCGCGACTTCGCTTGTCGCG
The DNA here is from genome assembly GCA_932273695.1 of Apotomis betuletana. NCBI lineage: Eukaryota > Metazoa > Arthropoda > Insecta > Lepidoptera > Tortricidae > Apotomis > Apotomis betuletana. Next base: position 14,165,188 of record OW026304.1, read on the forward strand.
CGACTCAGAGTCTCCTGTTTTCCTCGCACGGTGTCGAAAGGAAAGTGACAGGAGACATTTGTCGCGCCACAAAGAGTCGCGTGTCCAAGTTATGCTAGACGTACTGGCGTGCGTACTGCGTAGCAACTTCTGCTGCTCACTGAACATGGTCCCATAGATGGCGCCTTTGTCCCTAGGGATATATGATTGAAATTGGAATATCCTTGAATACAATATGACATTCTGGATGTATAAGACATCGATAAAGACATTACTGTAATCAAAGAGTAGAAATAAAAAAGGAAATATTTTTTACCAAAGGGGGATTCTTCTACGCTCTCTCCAATAAGAATTTGTATGCACCGAAACGCACATTTAGTATCCCAAGCTGTTGCAAAGTTGTACAACACTGGATCTAGTATTAATTCCAGAATCTCTTCCCTATATTCCGAATTCTTACGACAATAAGCTGCCAGCAGCCATATACAATTGTGTTTCGTAGCATCACTGTTATATTCTGCGTCGTTTTCATAAACCGCTTCATCGTCGTCTTCTTTAGACTTTGGCGCGCTCAGTATTTCATTGATACTAGCAAAGAAATCTTGATTAACGCAAGAGCGAACTAAGGCATTAATGCTAGAATCGTAGTCTGTGATCCAGAGCGCTGCTAAGCATTGCAACAAATTGGTTTTTATTCTTACATCTTTGTTATCTTTGAGCGTTTTAGCCAGGCATTGACACATGGTTTTTAGCCCTGTTCTTAAACTACAGTACAACTCGTTTTCTTCAATCTGAGAATGTCTATTTGGGCTAGCTTGCAATATTATGTCGATGTAGGCGATAACCACACGAATGTACTGAATAAACTCTAATAGGTCAATCTCACGACTGTTTAGCTTCTCGATGTAATTGCTCAGGCAATTTAGCAAATATCCTTCAACTAGGTCAGCCATTTCCCTGTCTATCACTATGGTTTGGGAAACGGTTGGACGATTTGGATTATCATTGATAATATCTAGAACTCCTATGCTGAATAAGATGCTTTTTCCCATAGAGTGGAACAGTGTGTCATATAAAACATCACGATTCGAGTTATTAGCAGTATATTCTTTCAAAGTTAAATTTTTGTTTGAAATAAGACGTAGAAAAAAATCGCTGACGTATTGCGCATCCATTGATGGAATGTTTCCTTGCATAAGCCATTCAAAGCATTGTTTCCTCCCTTGTCGCTCGCTGCACGTGTTATAATAATTGTGATAAATGCAACATAATGTGTTTAAACTGGAATCTGTGACAGGCATGCCCTTTTCAAAGTAGAGTTTTATTAAAGGCTGCACAGTTTTGTACTGTAACATATTCATTTTAAGCAATGTTTGCATAATTGTATGGATTGCTTTGTGGGCATCGTTGGCAGATGTTGAGTTTCTGCAGAAAAAAACTGTTATTATAAAAACTATTTAACGGTATATAACAACATTGGAGCAGAATTTATTTTGAATGCCATAAGTGATCTCTCACCTGACGCATGAGTTCCACAAAGCTACCAACGGCTCTGTCAGTAGTATTTCGTCATAGCATGGCAGCTTTTGCAAATTGTTTAAAACTGAACATGTCAGTTGTCCAAAAATATTCCAATTGCAGTTAGAATTATTGTTGGAAATTAAAGTTTCTGCAATATTCAGCACGACTATGTATTCCGGCGCTTGTACGTGGTGCCCGTAATTTTGTATATAGCAGCATACAATTCCAAGCCTGGGAAAATAAAAATATCAGGATGGGAATAACTTATATTATATTGTAAATTGAGAAACACTGGTATTAAGTATCCACTTGGTAATAGAACTTACCAAGGCACACAATTCATTCGTAGCTCATCTATTAGGTCAGAGATGCGTTTATAATTATTTAGTGAAACCCTTTGTCTCTTTGAAGAATTGACTGCATCACCGCTTTCGTCTAAAGGCATGTTCAAAATCTGAAAAAATACAACATAACAAATCACTTTTATTATTGTTTATTGATTCTCCGGGTTTATATCTTGGTATATTGATACCTAAAATGTGTGTACCAGGTGAAGTAAGATTATTAACCACCTTTCAGACTGATTAAACCATTCAGTTAATGTACCCAGTTAATCACCTAGAGCTCGGGCTAAAGTCTGATAAATCTGATATTACATACCTGATAGTAAACTGACGCAGCCAGGGGGAAATAGTATTCGCAATGTTTAGTCAAATTATCATTGTGTTTTCTTAATTTCTGCAGATAGTTTGCCTCTAGACATGTGATCTCCAATATACTGTTTAAATACTTGTTCCAAACAGTCCAATTATGGGCCAAGCTACCACTATGTCCATTTAATTTGCCCTCAGGGTGATGCAGAAGTATTATTAGGTGTAATAATTTAAATACAGATGACTGAAAAAGAACAGTTATTTGTAAATATTATCATTAATCTACTATAATATATATTCATAAACACAAAATTTATTAGTGTTTATAAATATCATATAATAACCTTCTTTTTCTGATCAGCATTTTGATCATAACTTTTCAACAGCAAAGGTAGTATGTTTTCTGTGAACTCACACATTGCAAGGCGGCTCTCGGATGAAAGCTAGAATATACAAAGAAGAAATTTAATTAATGTTACACAGAGTTATTTATGTAACTACAGGGAGTTACATGTTGTTATTAATTATCGTTTTATAGAAATATGAACCACTTGATTATTCTTGGACAGAGAATGGTATCAGTGGTACAATATGCGAAGATAACTTTAGTGGAGTGAGTGCCGGGCATTGTGGAATGATTATGGTTTATTCACTTGCAATAAAATAAAGACTCACATTGGTCACGTCCAGTTCGGTCAGTTGTAAATATCAAAAATTAAAAAACCAGCCAAGTGGCTGTCGGACTCGCGCACCGAGGGTACAAACACTTATCCCATCTTAACTGGACGGTTAAGTTAAGTTTAGACCTGGTATGTATGGCGCCGGATGCAAATGTACGTTTGTTTTATGGGAGCCCCCCTAAAATATTAATTTTATTCTGTTTTTTTAGTATTTGTTGTTATAGCGGCAACAGAAATACATCATCTGAGAAAATTTCAACCGTCCAACTATCACGGTTCATGAGATACAGCCTGGTAACAGACGGACAGACAGACGGACGGACAGCGGGGCCTTAGTAATAGGGTCCCGGTTTCACCATTTGGGTACCCTAAAAAGGAAACATAGGCAACTTGACATTGCCGTCTTAGATCTATGTTAAGGCAGATTTAGACGAAGACAATTTTGAGAAGCCTAAATGACGGCGCCAGTGATTACCGCACAGCACACCTCCGACCGTTTAGACAATGACTACTTTCAGCCGCCTAAATCTCGCCGCCAGTGACCAGCAAGCCGTGTTTACACAGTGCTTTTTTTCAGTACCAGTCATTAGTGGCAGCGATAGACGCGGAGGGGGGGTCACTGGCGCCAAAAAATACGCCCGTGTTCTATTCCGCGCCAGCGCTGGCATGCCGCAAAAAAATGGCGGGGAAAGTGTTTATACGGTGCCTTTTTGAGGCGCCGTAATTTGGGCGTCTCAAAATTGTCTTCGTCTAAATCAGCCTTTAAGGCTGATTTAGACGATGCCAATTTTGAGGATTTTTAATGGTACTAATTTATTTACTAGCTATGACAAATTTTTGGTAACTGACGTTGAAAGTAGGTGAATGTCACTGATGTAAACAAAGAGGAAACAGGATTAAATATTCCACAAATTACAAGTATTTTTTGCAGAATACAGCCAAAACTACCCACAGGCATGAAACTTTTTGTCAATAGGATTCAGTATTTATTTTGCAAAGAAGAACGAAGGATTGAGCTTCAATTTTTAATTTGGTTAATGACAAATCCTTAACTATCGCTATTGACGTTTAATAATGCAAATGTATGACGTATGCACATTATTGCCATAATATATGAAAGCCGTTTGTACCGCCACTATCCCGGGGCCGGACCGACACCTGTTAAGCTATAAATGTGGCGTTATCTGGGTAAAGGGACCTTACTGTCGGTATTGAGTTATGTATATCCCCATAATCTACATACATTGAGCTATCGAACCATGTAAAAAACATGCATGTAGGTTCAATAGATATTTTTATAAAAATAATTGAAACTCAAAAGTCAGAAAAGGTGATTATGAGAAAATTGAATTCAAACTTCTACACCCCATTAAAGTATGTTATTGTTAGAAGTTACATAGATAACATGCTATTTGAGGAGTAGATTGTATGGGCTTTCAGGTTTCGAGTACAATTTTGTAATTGTATATCTGTTTTCGTATAGTTTACCTTGCCAAAGTGCATAAAGTAAAAAAAAATATATTAATGGATTTTTTACTTAAATTCCTATTTATAGTGTATTTCCGTTAGATATTATAGAAGGAATAAATATTATATGTAATTAGACACTCAATAAGAGCTACTTCGATTTGAATCAACGTTGTTTATTATAAAAAAATATTTATTTTAACAAAAATAGCTTTGTGTTTATAAATCTAATTAAACAGTCAAAATCAACAAACATATATATCTACTACGCTAAAACATAGCCAAATGAGATCAAATTAACAGAACAAATATTAAAAAAGTAGTTTTTTAAGTCTCAAAATTCAAGATAAAGTTTAGTAAAAAGTTGGTACAACCACTTTATATTTTCTAAAAGGGACCTTATCGTCGGTGGTAAAATATTTTGTGATATCATCTGATATCGACTATAAATTTATGTTTAATTTTGACAGTCTTAATTTTTAGAGCACTTTAGTATTAGGCTACGTACGCACTTAGCGGCTGCCCGCACTGCGGCTGCCCGTACGGCTAACCGGAAGCCCAAATTTGTATGTAACCGTATCATCCATACGCATTCAATTGCGGCTGCCGTCCAACCGCTCCGGTCGCTCGCAGCGCTGCGGCCCCTCGGCCGGGTAGCCGGACGGTCGCTGTACGCACTACGCGGTTTCACTGCGGTTGACAGTTTGCGGCCGGTCGGCATCGGAAGCACATGTGTTTGCGTTCACGGCGTCCACACTCGTAGTGCTCGTAGACAATGGATTTCGATACGGAGCGGTTTATTATCGAGGTGCAGGGTAGACCATCAATATGGAATACGAAGTCTGCAGAGTATTCCGATAGAAATGTACGTCAGAAGGCTTGGGAAGAATTAGTGGATATCTATGGGGTTGATTTAACACAGGATGCGAAGAAAACACTCGGTAAGTACCAATAACTTTATTTAAACATATGTTAACTGATAAAAGGTATCTCAGCTTACTTAAATAAAATTATCTTGCCAGTGTACCCTCCCTTCGTTCATGAAATAATCAGCAAATAATTCTCGATATCTCAATGCAGTTGCATTGTTTCTGCGCACACTATCTCGAGCAATTCTCTCAGTCAGAGGATTGTTCAGTGAGTCTTCAAAAGAAAATCCATCTCGGTCTCTCACGAAGTTATGCAAAATGCACGCTGACTTAATAATGTCATTAATTAAATCAGTATTGACATTAATGGGTCTGTAGAAAATGCGCCACTTATTGGCAAGTATACCAAAAGTACATTCCACGTAACGTCTAGCTCTGGACAGCCTATAATTAAACGTTTTTTTTGTAACATTTAAATCACGTCTCGGATATGGGCGCATCATGGTTGTACTTAAGGCGAATGCCTCATCCCCTACAAATACATAAGGGAAAGCGTTGCTATTGGATGCTGTGATCGGTGCTGGTTCAGGAATGTTCAAGCGATTTTCCTGCATTTTTTTATAAAAGCTCGTATTTTGAAATATTGATGAGTCACCGAATCTTCCAAAAGCTCCAACATCAATTAATATAAATCTGTAGCTGCTGTCACAAACCGCCATCAAAACCAGGGAAAAAAATCCTTTATAATTAAAGCACATTGATCCACTCCTGTCTGGTGCTACTATTCTTATATGTTTTCCGTCACAAGCACCTATACAATGCGGAAACTGTGCTCTCTTGAAAAAATTGACTGCGATTTGCAGCCACATTTCCTTTGTGGGTTCTGGCAGGCACATCTCTTTTAAGCAACACCATATTGCAGCACATACTTCTCGAATAATTTCGGCGATTGTGCTTATTCCAATCCTGAAGAGGTAGTGCAATTCAGCGAATGAGCACCCTGTTGCTAAAAATCTGAAACAATTTATATTTTTTTACAGGTTTGGATCTTCAAAAAAAGTGGAGAAACATTCGCGACTGTTTCGTAAAGGCCCATAAAGCAAAAGAGAGCAGGAGCGGGTCTGCAGCAAAAAAGAAGATTCCATTTGTATTCTACGATAGTCTTTTATTTTTAAAAGACTTAGTCAGTGTTAATAACACAGAAGGTAATACTACAGTAACTGAAGATATTATACAGTAGCGATCAAAAGTATTTTGACAAATCGTTTTTTTTCAAGATGTTGATGAATTGAATATATATTTAATAATGACGTTACGATAACATCTTATGGCCCTTTTCTTGTTACGTTTCCACTTAGATAACTAAAACTTAACAATGGACTTAGAATAAAAACTGATAATACACGCTTCAGGTAGGTCAAAAGTATTTTGACACTTACATAAAATTATTTTGCTGAACTTGCAACAGGGTTAAATAAGACGTTTCATGAATATTTAGTTGCATATCCTCTGCCCTTCCTAACAGCTGTACAAGGAGCCGTCATATAGTCCACTAACTTCTATATATACAGTAGCGATCAAAAGTATTTTGACAACGGCAAAAGCTTTGATATTATATGTGATATGTTAGTTTTTCCAACTTAATTCTTGATAAAGTATTTCATGGCTTAAAAGCTTCTCGAAACAAGTAAAAAGTTTAGTTTCATTGAATTAAAATATAAACATAGCCACAAAAAATATTTATATTCCGGTTCAAAAATATTTTGACAATGTCTTTTTTCCAATTTAACTGAGAAATGGGGCTGCAGAATTTAAATACTTTGTAGGAACTACAACTTGAGGCTTTTCTTAGCATGTCTCGACATAAATAATATTCGGAAGATTTTAAGTAACCCGTTGCGGCTGCATTTAAGAAGGGTAAGTCGCAAGCTGAGATTTCGTGAAGTTTTGGTATATCACATTGACGTATTAATTACATGGACACACAATCCGACGGAAAAAATGGCACCCTCCCAACTAATGCAAAATCACAAATCGCATTAGTTGGGCGATCAGTCTCGTTTAGACCATGACACGTGACGGGTCTCAAAAATGACTTAATTTTCAGTGAAAAATTGCAGAAATAACAGCTATAAAATAAAGAAAAAGGTTGGAATATTCTTTTTTACGCAGATTCTATTGATTAATTAACGAATCCTATGTAAAATCATAGCATATTTTAGATTAGAATTATTAACTTTGTCCCTACAAAATACACCTCATCACAGAACAAAAATCTAAGGAGTCGCTATAGTTTTATATTTTATAAATTAATAAAGGAGTGCAATAAATAATTATCCTATTTTTTTATTAAAGATTCCCACGCGATCCTAAACAACGTGAGAAATTGAGGTCACGTTTAGTAAGAGACAGACGTCAAGAATAATTTCAGCCAAATAATTCGTCTCTCGTATGTTCGTTCGGCATGATCATATAAGTTTTTTTTTTATGTTGAATCAAAAGAAGCGTAAAAGTCTTTCACTCAACACAGCTTTAATATCTCAATAAAAACGTAAAAAGATGACAATGTATACAAAAGAAGCGTAAAATGCTTATGTAGTGTATGTGGTAGTAGGTATCTATACATAAATAGATATACACTGTCTCAGGCGCACGTCACATAGGATGCTGCGTTTATAGTTACACGCGAGCCGAGGGCGAGAGTGGACGCATGACATTGCTATGTGTGCGGCGGCGAGTGAGCCAGTGTTATGAACATATGCCTTTTACAGGCAGATCCTACAGGTTACATTAATAAATTAATAAAAAAATTGCTCTGTTGTCATTGTTTTATTTTGTCTCAGAGTCTAGACACTGTCACCTTTGAACGCCAAGAACACCTAAAGAATGTGTGCTGCCGTGCGTACTACCCCACCGACTTTCACGCCACGCCATGAAACTTTAAAGGGTTAAAAATGTTAATATTTTGCACTTGCCTTACTCTCATTTCACATACTAGAACAAGATGAGTTGAGAAATCATAATGTCATTATTACTGTTCCCTTGTATCGGGACCCTTTTATGCAGTTGTTAAAAACGTAACTTAATTTGTTATTAACAATTTACGAGTTTATTTAGTTCAAACAACAAATATATTTTAATACCTAAATAAAATAATAATGAAAATATTTTTAGTATGTAAAACTATTAAAATCTGCTCCATTCGTGCCATGATCCAAGTTTGACAAGAGACATGAGTCAGAATACGCTAAAAAAGTTAATTTACTCGAAAAATATTTGTTGTAATAAGTACGTAAGCCAATTTGACTCTTAACCGTTTGAGTAAAGAGTTATTTTGTACGAAGTAATTATATTGTTGTAAATTATAAATAAGCGTTATTGGCATCTACTTGAACATGACAGCAGTGCCACTTTTTTCGACAATTTTGTTCGGGTCTGTGGCTCTATTATAAATAATACCTCAATGGTATATCACGGCAATTCATTAGTGTCTGGAATAAGCAGTTCAAGGCTCGAAACAGCGTCACAAATAAGCCTGAAAACAGTCGTCCTCGAAAAACGACTTGTACAACTGATTGTGTAATAAAAAAGTTAGACGTAGAAACCCCACGGAATAATGCAATACCAATTAAAGATGAGCTAACAAAAAACTACAACACAAATGTTTATATTTTTACTATTAAACGACGCCTAATAGACCATGGATCACATGGTCGACGCCCATTAAAAAAAACTAAAATGTTCAGCAAATAATAAGGCATCCCGATTAGCATTTGCGATTCGTCACAAATCATGAACAAGTGCCGATTGGTCAAAAATTGTATGGAGTGACGCGAGCAAGTTAAATTTAATCTCGTGGGATGGTATCAAGATGTGCGTCGTCCTCATAATAAAAGACACGATGTCTGATACTTGGTACCCACACTCAAGCATGGTGGCGGCAACGTAATGGTGCGGGGATATTTTCCTCGCCATGGCGTCGGGCCTCTCGTATGAATTGACGGGATAATAGGATCGATATGTGTACGAAAATATACTTTATACACATACGATACCCTATGAAAATAAATAAAGAAAAATATGCCACCTCGTTGGGTTTTTCAGCACCATAATGACCTCAGACACAATTCTAAAAATTTACAGGCTTTCTTAAAGCGTAAAAAAGTCAAGGTTTTTGAGGGGCCTAGTCAAAATGCTGACCTGAATCCTATTGAGCATCTACGAGAAGAGTTGGATCGTCGAGTGAGGTGCAGAAATTACTCCAAGGGGCTTTTTTTCAAGCACTTCAGTCAGAAAGGACGAACATACCTTACGAACGTATATATAGAAGTTAGTGGACTATATGACGGCTCCTTGTACAGCTGTTAGGAAGGGCAGAGGATATGCAACTAAATATTCATGAAACGTCTTATTTAACCCTGTTGCAAGTTCAGCACAATAATTTTATGTAAATGTCAAAATACTTTTGACCTACCTGAAGCGTGTATTATCAGTTTTTATTCTAAGTCCATTGTTAAGTTTTAGTTATCTAAGTGGAAACGTAACAAGAAAAGGGCCATAAGATGTTATCGTAACGTAATTATTAAATATATATTCAATTCATCAACATCTTGAAAAAAAAACGATTTGTCAAAATACTTTTGATCGCTACTGTACGTTCGTAAGGTATGTTCGTCCTTTCTGACTGAAGTGCTTGAAAAAAAGCCCCTTGGAGTAATTTCTGCACCTCACTCGACGATCCAACTCTTCTCGTAGATGCTCAATAGGATTCAGGTCAGCATTTTGACTAGGCCCCTCAAAAACCTTGACTTTTTTACGCTTTAAGAAAGCCTGTAAATTTTTAGAATTGTGTCTGAGGTCATTATGGTGCTGAAAAACCCAACGAGGTGGCATATTTTTCTTTATTTATTTTCATAGGGTATCGTATGTGTATAAAGTATATTTTCGTACACATATCGATCCTATTATCCCGTCAATTCATACGAGAGGCCCGACGCCATGGCGAGGAAAATATCCCCGCACCATTACGTTGCCGCCACCATGCTTGAGTGTGGGTACCAAGTATCAGACATCGTGTCTTTTATTATGAGGACGACGCACATCTTGATACCATCCCACGAGATTAAATTTAACTTGCTCGCGTCACTCCATACAATTTTTGACCAATCGGCACTTGTTCATGATTTGTGACGAATCGCAAATGCTAATCGGGATGCCTTATTCTTTGCTGAACATTTTAGTTTTTTTTAATGGGCGTCGACCATGTGATCCATGGTCTATTAGGCGTCGTTTCATAGTAAAAATATAAACATTTGTGTTGTAGTTTTTTGTTAGCTCATCTTTAATTGGTATTGCATTATTCCGTGGGGTTTCTACGTCTAACTTTTTTATTACACAATCAGTTGTACAAGTCGTTTTTCGAGGACGACTGTTTTCAGGCTTATTTGTGACGCTGTTTCGAGCCTTGTACTGCTTATTCCAGACACTAATGAATTGCCGTGATATACCAAAACTTCACGAAATCTCAGCTTGCGACTTACCCTTCTTAAATGCAGCCGCAACGGGTTACTTAAAATCTTCCGAATATTATTTATGTCGAGACATGCTAAGAAAAGCCTCAAGTTGTAGTTCCTACAAAGTATTTAAATTCTGCAGCCCCATTTCTCAGTTAAATTGGAAAAAAGACACTGTCAAAATATTTTTGAACCGGAATATAAATATTTTTTGTGGCTATGTTTATATTTTAATTCAATGAAACTAAACTTTTTACTTGTTTCGAGAAGCTTTTAAGCCATGAAATACTTTATCAAGAATTAAGTTGGAAAAACTAACATATCGCATATAATATCAAAGCTTTTGCCGTTGTCAAAATACTTTTGATCGCTACTGTAAACGCCACTTCACAGAATGCTGACGATATCTCATTAAATCCACCTTCACCAATGCCACCAGCACCAGCTAAAAAAAGTAAGAAAAATAACAAAGATGATGATCCCGTCGGTGCACAGTTAGTCGGTGTGTTAACAAAAAATTTAGAAAGAAAGAATTTGGAAGAAGATGGTGATCGCCATTTTTTCTTGTCATTGACAAAAGAATTTAAAAAAATACCAGAACACCTGCAAATGCAGACAAAACTTGATATTTTAAAGTTAATTAATGATGCACAGCAGACACAGATGTTTCGCGAGTATGTACCAGCATCGTGGAGTGGTGGAAGGCAAAATACCAATCGTGGATATCAAACGGCACATTCTTCAAGATATAATCCCTACTCTCAGCCTATACATTCACCAGCGGTTAGACCACCTTCTCATGGCTCTGCATCTGCAGCGAGTCCATTCTCAACCATGGAAGAAAATTCGCCGATATCAGCCCACAGCCAAGAGTCTCAAAACAGTGACAATTCGTCTCGTTACATAGAACTTTTTAATTCTGTACAATATGAGAATAATGATAATACTGAATAATACATAAATGTTACTAATAAATGAATAACCATAGTTTTATATTATTTTATACCTACACTTACCTTAGCACTACTGTTAATTTTAGCTCCGGCTTGATGCAATTACGAAATCGAGTGTCTGTCTTTGTTATACTAGTTTTCAAAATGCTTAAAAGTTCTTCAAAAGATTTTTGACTCATCCTTGTGAAATTAAAAAACTTATCGTCGTACTTTTTGAGCTCTTTGAAGAAAATTTCGAAATGTCTTGTCTCATCTCTTGTTGATAGAAATGGATGCACCCAGAATCTGTGTCTTCGTATCTTTTTCTTTAAGTAACGCGCGTAAATATAATAAATACCGACAGCCTCTTCGACGTCCATCTTGGAAAGGAGAATGGTCGATGGTCGAGTCGACTCGACCGCGCGGTCGCTGTACGCACTATGCGGCTAGCCGCGCTGCGGCTGGCCGTCCGGTTGACCGCAACTGCAACCGCAACCCACGGCCAGCCGGACGGCCGGCCGCATTGCGGGCAGCCGCTAAGTGCGTACGTAGCCTTAAACTCTTACCAAAAACCTATAATTTTGGTTCGGCAAACACTAAATGATTAACGTATTTGAAAAGGGACCTAAGTGTCGGACGTAAAATGTTTAGTGACATAGTTAAGAATAAGTCTTGAAAAATACTTTTAATTTGTATTTTGCTGCGTCGCCAGCCAAATTGACGCCAGATTTACACATGAGGCATTGCCGGACCTACCATCCGATCAGGATTGTCCCCTCATGTGTATCGAAATGGATCCATTAATGGGAATTAGGAGACCCAAACACCGACTTATTTATCGCGTGATAAAAGCAACCATCATAGGGCCCCTGGTCACAGCTGGACTACAGGCGGCGCTATCAACAGCCTCCCACACCATCCCCGCCACAGAGAGGCACACGCCGGCGAGGAGATTAGGAGCATGATCGAGGAGCAGCGCCGCCTGCGCAAAAAATGGCAGGCTACAAGATGCCCGACGATCAAGGCAGAGCTCAACGCCATGATCATAAAAAACAAGAAGACGCTCACAGAACACAGGGCCGTGAGTTGGGAAAGCCACCTAGCGACTGAAGAGGGTGATGTCCCCTTCATTCACCGTATCTGCAGACAGCTAGCGACAAAACCTGAGGCAATAAGACCACTCTACGACCATGTAGACAACACTCCACGCTACAAGGCTGAGGATCGCGCAGAATCTTCGCCGAGTACCTGGAGGGACAATTTAGGCCCAACCTGATGCACAATGCAGAACACCAGCAGAGCATCACAGAACACCTGGAGAGGTACTTCGGAGGCACCAGCAAGAGCAGGGGAAGACGCGGTCTTCTTCTCCCCCAGCCAGATGCAGCGAGCCCTCCAAACGTTGCGACTCCAAGAAAGCCCCGGGCGCAGATTCGATCCCCATTGTGGCAGTGACGCGCCTGTTCAACGGGATCATGCGCTCGGGTCACTTTCCCCAAACTTGGAAGACTGGGAGGGTAGTTATGCTGCCCAAACCTGGCAAAGACTGCCGAAGACCGGAGAGCTGTAGGCCAATAACTCTGCTCAGCACCCTCTCCAAGGTGTTCGAGAGGCTCCTGTTGGGGAAACTTCTCCCCCACGTTGAGCCCCGTTCGGAACAGTTCGGATTCAGGCAACGCTACAGCTCACTCGCGTGCTTCACTTTATGGCCAATGCAAGCAACAAGAAGGAGCATGTTGTGGCTGTCATGCTCGACATGGAAAAAGCGTTCGACTGGGTATGGCACGAGGGGCTGCTGTACAAACTGTTGAACACCACGGCCCCACGCAGCATCATAACGGTGATAAAGTCCTTCCTGAGCGGATGCAAGTTCCAAGTGGCAGTGGAACAGGCACTGTCCTCGGAGCGCCCAATCCTAGCAGGAGTCCCTCAGGGAAGCTGCCTTTCACCAGCATGCTACGCAACCTTCACCGATGACATCCCAGTGGTAGGAGGCGACGTCAAGCTGGGGCTGTTCGTGGATGACGCGGCCTTTTACACCGCATCCGTCAGCCCCACCCATGCCGTCAGGAAGATGCAGACCCAGTTAGACGCCCTACCAAGATGGGTTGAGGACTGGAGGCTTACTGTCAACGTCACCAAGACTCAGGCCTTCATGACCGGAAGAAAACAGACTTCACCTCCACTCCGCATGTTTGGTCAAGACGTGGAATGGAAGCACACGGTGAGGTACCTGGGTGTCACCATAGACCGGGGCCTTACCATGAAGCAGCACGAGGCGGAAGTGGTTTTAAGAACCAGACCAGCGTGAACTACGCTGAGACCAGTCCTAAGGAGCAACCTGCCGATCCGCACGAAGCTGGGGATCTACAAAACGTATGTGAGGTCCAGGCTCACATACGCGGCGCCGGCGTGGTACGCCCTAGTGGCTACCACAAACCGAAACAAAATGAGAGCCCAAGAAAACCTGGCTGACATTACAGATTGCCCACGCTTCGTGCGGAATGACCATATACAGAAGGCACTGAAATGGAAACCCTTAGACGCCTAGATCAGCAGACTGGCCAGCACAATGTTCCGGAAAGCTGATGAATCCCGCCACGAGCTGCTACAAGCTGCAGATGCAGTGACACCACCACCACCAACAGTGGGAAATAAGAAGAGGAGATAAAGCTCCACCCGGGCCTCGAGGAGTCATGGAACATCACGAAGGCCCAACCAACTAAGAAACCGCCGTCGCAACCACGCGTCACCAGAAAGACCGGCCCGTAGTAACGGGCCGCGACAGAAGTAGCCTAAGTGTACATAGTACAGATAAGGCCCTCCCCCCACACTCCCAAGAAGTGGGAGTGTGAGAGATGAGCAAGGATACTCCTAATGATCAATAATTATTCTTTGACGCGCCGACAAGTACCGACACGTCTCTCAAAACGATACCGAGCTCACAGAAAGCATACAAGAGGGGCACCGACAATAAGGTCCCTTTTTCACTAAACTTTAAAGGCTGTTCTAAGTCTTAAAAAATCGATTTAGAAACTTGTGTCTTTGTCAGATTAAATTTTAGACCCTGCTTATTAATATAGAGTAAAAAAAGAAAAATTGATTTTTTTCGACATTTTACTTTAAACGCGATTATCTCGGCAACTAGAACCGACAATAAGGTCCCTTTCCCCAGATAACGCCACAAATGTTTTCACTATTTCACCTACCTCTTCTGAAATTATTTCAAAAGTACTTTCTCAAGCTTTGCCTTTGCAAGTATTTGGCCTGTGCTGTGGCTCCTGTAATATGTAGTTATATATTTATTTTATATATTTCTTATTTTAATTCATCCTACCTTTTCTACAACAATTGTTGTGATCTCAGCCACAGTTTCTTGATTTTTCTTATCATTCTCTATCCTATGGAAGCACCTCTTCAACTGCGGTAAAGCATCCCTCAATGGAATGACAAACTGGCTACAACCGGTTGCATTTTTAATGACACTGCAGATTAATCGTAGCAATGTGTAACTGTCCAGTTGAGTATGATTTGTGAGAGATGCCTTAATGCTTACATCCAGGAGATCTGCAAATAATTTTAGTTTGTAGTCAGCAGAGATTAAATTCTTGAGGAGTCTTTTGAAGTTTCTCGGGCAGGGTGGATCCATGACGATAATATCATCCTTTATGACTCACATGGGGGTTGATCCCTTCTGTGCCCAGCCTAAGTTGACCACAAATTACTTTTCGGCTATGTCATTTCCCTTCCCCCTGGTGAGCCATGATTACCTGTCTTTCTGTTACATATTTTAAACTGTAATAGGATGATAGGATGTTTTACTAAAGTTGGTATAAAAATGAGAGTAATTTGCATTATGGTCAGGGTATGACGGGTAGTTTTTAGTTTTTATTAAATATCTACAATTCTATGACATTTAAAGCAGCAGTCAGTATCAGTATAAAATATGAAGTTCGCCAGCCCTTATATCCTCATGCTTACATTTCATTACTTACCTTCCCAAGTGGCTGGTGTGATAAAACTCACATAATGATCACAGGGCAAGATATGCTTATACAACAGTTGTAAGTAGGCATCTCCAATTGCAGTTGCCATGCGATTGTCCTTCAGTATGTACAAGCAAACTTCCATTACTTTCTCACAGGAGATATATGCTTGACCTGCAAAAAGTCTATGACTAGAAGTTTGTAATCAATAGGCATCAAACTTCTGATAATTACTTAATTAAGTAATTGACATTAAATAGTTATAGTCAAGGAATATACAAAAACCTAATTTGTGTGGGGATTGTTTTTTTTATCATCCTAAATACATTAATTTTTGTGACCTGTTCCGGAATAGAAAACATGCTATCCAGTTATGACCAAAAAATGCAGGGTACATAATTCCAAAAACCATGTTCATGAAAAAAAAAATTTTTTTTGGGATATCATATAAACCTAGCCTAATTATACTATGTAACATACGATCCATGGCGAAAATGATCGTTACGCGTTATTTCACTTTCGGAATTTCGAAAATTGTGAATATTGATGGTTTTGAATAAATTAAACTTCGGAATTTTTGAGCAGTCCCGAAAATGCATGATATTGACAATTAATATGGTTAAATCTAGAAGCTTGTAACATAACAACATAAAAAAAAAGAAAAATCTAATTTTAGTTATTTAATAGTTGGGAATGTTAACCGCAATAACCATAAAGAGAAAGACAGTTTGGAATGATATGGATGAATCATTATCCTCTCTAAAGTCCTACCATGCTATCAGAAGTCCAATGCCTAGTAATTAATCTGACTACTAAACTTGTTATAAATTATCATATTTCTTTAGGTCTTCAACCAAAGGTAAAAGAAAAGCCATACATCTCACAAATTATCAAGGTAACTGTTTCCGTTTACCTGTAGTTAATGAAATACCTATACAAATAAGGTTTTTAAATAAGAAACATACCCCATAAATCCCATAATCTAATTTGGCATTCCGGAGTGACATGGGTAAATTAATGGATACATAAGTAGATTAAATTTGTAATGCTCACGTATGATAAAAGTACTATATCTGTAAAAATCACGTCCCAGATCCAAATTTTGAACAAAAGTTCAGTGGCAAGTGGTAGTAGTAATAATCATTAGTAGATAAATCACCTTTATTGGATCCAGCCAGGCACAAATGCAGTAAGGTAGTGCATAGAGGTGCTGTGACATTGAAAAAAGTTTTAGATGTCTCATATTTTTCCAATTCCTGTAATCAAAAATAATTTCTTATCAATCTAATTAATTACTTAGTGCTAGTTGTAATAAACATTTTTTTCTCAAACATGCAATGAAATGTCTTCCTAACATGTGTTATAACAGGCTTCGAAGTATCACATTTTTGGGTTAACTGACCTGAGCTGGGAACTGTATTTCATAATTTTGTAAGGACGAAGGCCTAAACCAGGAAGTATTTTTAATTTAAAAATGGCATGGAGTGTGATTATGAACAGGCTAAACAGCTAAATTATTATTTTTATGAGTTGTGCATTTTTTATTTCATTGCATGTTTGAGGAAAGCATTTTACACGCCTTAGCCGTGAAAAGGGCTTGCCGGCTTCGTATCACTCACTACCTACTCACCCGGCAAGCCCTTCCTTCCCGGGGACTGCAGTAATGTACTATTAAACTAAACACCGAAAGCAAGTAATAAAAAGAAACTTGAAGAATCCTTTAACTAGCTTTTGGTTCATACCTTTAAGATATATTCGTTGATGTCATCAAAAACATTATTCCAATTATATCCTTTTTTCTTCGTTGTATTATTACTAAGAAGTGAAGGAGCTGCGTTCCCGGTGAGGAAGTTTTTCAAGGTCTCCGCATTTTTCTTTCGCTCATTTGCTCGAGCAGAAATAAGTCCAGCACCTATTTCTTGTAAAGAGTTTTCAAGAGACATCTTAATCGCCTCATGTGTAAAATGTGTAGACTACTTAGCTTGAATTGAATAAAAAAACAAACAAATTATTTAAAATAAACACTTCGATTCATGCCGGCTCCCCGAACGACAGGCGAGCAGTGTTGCCGTTGCCAGATGACATTTATGAAAAGAAAATCAGTTCAGTAGGGTGAGACAAAAATGTTTATATTATGTAGAATTAAGTAGGTCGAAAAAGCGAGTGTTTCAGAAAGGATTTCAATTCATTTTTCGCAGAAAAAGTACATTCCGTCTCGTTTATGTCATGTTTTGTTTGTAAAAATTCCGTAGGTTTACCATTAATTTCCGTAGGTCTGGGCACAGTTTAAATTTCGTAGATTTACGGATTTTTCAGTAGCTCTGGCAACGCTGCAGGCGAGACTTTTGACGTCATCACGTTTTAAGATTGGTTGGTGGATCTGTCAATCCGTTTCTGTGTTACCAGTAGTGTGTCAAAATAGTCCTCGACTCCCTCGTTAACTGTATGAATCTCATAAAATCGTGAGTGTTTTGTTACCATAAAGCGGCAACTAATAAGTGACGTAGCAAGTCTCACTAACCGGAGCCATTATTTTTCTTATACCTTGGGTGCCGCTATATTATACCTATTATACCATGACTATGTCAAAATTGTCAAAAAAATTAAGTTTCAAATCCGTAGCCATTTCTCTCGCTCTCGTGGTACACGAATAGATGACACGGTCGGACACGAACTATGAATTTCAAACTTGAGAATAAGCCCTCAGTTTAGTTTAGAAAGTGCGCATATAATATACTATATATATACATATATATTATATATATATATATATAATATACTCTATGGTGCGCACTTTGTTACAAATTTAAACCCAAAATTTTAGAAAACTAGAGCTGGCCTTTTCAGAACATAAAAAAGTACAAACATTATAATAAGCAAGCGCTATATGCTGCATACCGCAGCGGACCGGCGAGTCGCGGCACGTCATTATCTTTATTTTCGTGCCTCGCGGTAAGTAAACTTTACAAAATATTTGTAGCAAGCGAAGCGTCTACGTTTCAGCTTGGGCCAAAATTATTTTGTAAGCATTCGGCTGGATGTGTTATCTCCGGCTGTTCTCGCATAGAGGTCGCAATTCAAAACCGATTCGGGTGAAATATTGTAAGTAGGAGGGTTACTGCCACTGGAGGGGCCAGTGTGACGTTCGAAGTTAATGTATTACTAATTAGGAAGTAGTAATAAAACAACTGAAGTCAACAAAATTAAAATTTATTAAAAAAATTAACCCGGTAATAAAAATGGGTCGTGGGTCTAATGCCGGTCTAGTGTTTGCCGTCGTGATCCGGTACTCCCCTGACTGGACGACGACTACGGCGAGGGCGGTCTGGATGGCCAGCGGTCACGAGGGGCAGGAGCGGCGCGAAGCGAGCGGCAGTATAACGGGCTCCAGCTCGTCGCCTAGATGGTAGTGTGCCTTTTCTTTATATAAAATTGTTCTTCAGAACCACAGCCACAGCGTTATTCGAAATTTGAACTTCGTATCTCGTTTCGTGCCCTCCCGCTCATTCAAACATTGATTGACGCGAGATCGAGAAAGGTGGCACGTGGTGGGCACGTGGTGGGCACCATGGCATCAAATTTTTCAGAATCGTAGTTGTGGGAGTTGAAAACGAAAAAAATTTTTTTTTTGTCATTTAGAAATAAACTTGCGAGGTGTACAGCTATTCTTAACATCAGAAGGGTAACTCCGATGACCGCACTTCGAACTTCTCATCGTACCGTTCCATTCCAATATTGTTTGACACGAGATAGAGAAGGAGGGCTCTATACAAACGTGCAAACTTCTAATCACGATATACGATGTTCGAATATCGAACATCGGAGTAACGCTTCCAAACTAAATATTCTGTGCTAAAAGTAACAAATGGTGCACTGGTCCCACCGCCGACGATAAGTGAGAAGCGATTAGATCTACAAACTAGAAAATAGTTGGCGAGCAACGAGAAACGAGTGTGTAGTTTCTATAGTTTTGTCGCTCGGCTATAAGCTAAAGTGTTCCAGTACGACGGGCGATAATTCACACCACTCGCTCGGACGGGGCGGCTGAGCATGCAATTAGAATTCTATTTCAAGTAACTATGGATGACAACTACAGTAAAATGACCGCTGGTTGGTCTCTCAGCGTGAGTTCTGACCGCCAAGCGAGTAACATGAGCACGTTCTATCTTTTATCGCTGGCATCAACTAGAGTAGTCGCCGGCAGTGTGAACAGCCAGCGACAAATTTTTATGTCTCTTTTACCGACACGGGGGCTATATCTTTTGTTTCGTGTCTTGAGCGAGAAAATAATTGACAGTTAATCGTTTTCTCGCCCTTGCCTAAACATTTGGGAAAATTTGGCTTTTTAACCAACTTCCAAAAAAGTAGGTTCTATGATACACTGTATGTATGTTTTTCTTTATGTATGTTCACCTATATCTCCGCCTATTGTGAACCGATTCTCAATTTTTTTTAAAGAGTAAACTCCTGAGGTGGTCTAATTGTCCACGTCGGGATCTGATGATAGGATCCCAGGGAAATCGAGGGCAACCCTCATTATAAGAACTAGCAATGTTTTTCATGTATTTTATAAAGTTATTCAGGTATTTGCGTTTGGTAGTTTTCATCTCATTATGCTGAGCCGATTATGGAAGGTACACCTCCTTAATGGTTAAGGAGTTAGGGCTAATTATTTAAATATTATAGGTAGGTTAAGACTGTTAGTTGTATTCTTTTTAGTATGCCCCTGAGGTGGTCCCATCGTCACCAAGCCATGGATTTGATCGTGGGATCCCAGGGAAACCGAGAGAAACCCTCAAATTTTACAGGCACGAATAATGGTTCTCGTATATTTTTATAAAGAATCATCGTCACGTGATGCTGAGTTGATGATGGTAGGTATAACTCCTTAACGCTTAGGAGTTAGGGGATAATTCAAACGAGATGCATGCAATCAAGACCTCCCCAATCGGGGGGTGATCACCCCTCTCTTCTCAAGTGTGTATTTTATTTAAATCACTAAACTGAAAAGCAACTGTAATATATGAACGGGTTATTCTTGATTTTCCAAGTTGTTTTGAAGCCGGTTAGTTTTTATTTAATGTCTTTTTTTATTGCTGGGTTGGTAACACTGTAACATACTCGTATTGCGATTGGGTACCTTCCTCGGGTCGAAACTTTGATTTTTGATTTCCCAGTAGCGTTACCTACTATTATAGTTACCTGATACCGAACAGCATTATTTTATTTTTCTTGAAAACCTGGTCTTATTGCAAAATTGTACCGCTGGGGGATTACTGTCTCTTACGTTTTATTGTTGTGATTGAACATTTGAATTTTTTACAGTACTACCTATAGATTTTTTATTAATTTGTGAAATCAATTACTAACACAGTGAATAAAGGATTTTGACCTTACAAACGGTCCGGTAGTTTTGAATTTTTGATATGTTGTCTAGGATGGTTAGTGAATGTTTAATTGCAAAATGCACAATTCCCCCCCCTCCGCGCCCGCCGCCATATTGAAAAAACCGGGAACTTCTTCACATTTTTGCTTAATTCTTTGTCTAGGAGCACTTGAGCTAGATAAAAGCTTATACAATGTTGAAGAGGATAAAATTTACTATAATTTACATTTTAAATTTTGTTTCAAAAACTGATAGTTACAGAGATATGCACATTTAAAAAAACGTAAAAAATCGCAATTTCCAACTCAAAAACTAACTTCTGGATTATATCTTCGTTTAGGAGCATTTTAACTAGAACAGTGCTTGGGCAATTTTGTAGAGAATTAAATTTACTATAATTTGCATTTCAAATTTTGTTTCTAGGACAGATAATTACGGAGATATGTAAAAAATAAAGTCACATTTTCCGAAAATGTATGTAAAAATGGACATGAGTTTTATAAGCAATTATATTTCCTACATGTTTTAATTTGTCCTAGACTAGTCCGTAACTGAATGACAGCGTTCTAAACCAAGAATTTTGAGAAATTTTAGGAAAATTCTACTTTTCCTGTTTTTTAAATGTGCATATCTCCGTAACTAACCGTCCTTGAAACAAAATTTGAAGTGTAAATTATAGTAAATTTAATTCTCTACAACATTGCCCAAGCTTTGTTGTAGCTAAAATGCTCCTAAACGAAGATATAATTCAGAAGTTTGTTTTTCAGTAGGAAATTGCGATTTTTTACGTTTTTTTAAATGTAGATATCTCCGTAACTATCTGTCCTAGAAAAAAAATATAAAATGGAGAATGTAGTAAATTTAACTCTCTATAACATTGTCGAAGCTTTCTTCTAGCTAAAATGCTCCTAAAGGAAGATATGAGTAAAAATATGAAGAAAGTGCCGGTTTTTTCAATATGGCGGCGGGCGCGGAGGGGGGGGAATTGTGCATTTTTTATTTAAACACTGACTACCCATCCTAGACAACATATCAAAAATTCAAAACTACCGGACCGTTTGTAAGGTCACACATAGTACTTTAGTCTCTATTCACCGTATTAACAGCCTGACCAGAAATATATGAGGATGCGCCATATTGCGGAATTCCAATGGAACTAATTGCTTACACTGGCAATATGATTTTATGATGGCTTGTCAACAATGTCAATGTCGTTCGTGATGGTTTCTTTAAACGACAAATATTTAAAATTATTCAAAGAAAATGCCGAAAAACATTCACAGTTGTGAACGTAAGATTATAAAAAAAGTGTACACGTGTTTACTACACGAAAAATAGGTAGGAAAAGAGTGCATTCCATTAAATGATATGTTGCGATCGGTTGCAAAATTGTTGCCATATAAATCTTATAAATAGCGTCCTCTTGACAATCCTCATCAATCCTCATATAAAGCCTGACCAGAAGGCAGAAATTTAAGAAGGATGCGCCATATTGCGGAATTTCACTGGAACTAATTTCTTACACTGGCTATGATTTTATGATGGTTTGTAAACAATGTCAACGTCATTCGTGGTGGTTTCTTTAAAAGACAAATATTTAAAAGTATCCAAAGAAAATGCCGAAGACCATTCATCGCCGTGAACGTAAGATTATAAATAAAGTGCACACGTGTTTACTACACGACAAACAGTCAGGAAAAGAGTACATTCCATTAAATGATAAATGATGATATTACGAGGTTTACATAGTGGAACTGACAGGTACTTAAACTAATGTCATTATAGTGGTTGCGATTGGTTGCAAAATTGTTGCCATATAATAGTTATTTGTGCAACAAGAGAGCAAAGTTGTTTTTTGTTACGAGTGCTGATTTTGAGGCCCGAGCAAGCGAAGGATTCTACGTTTGAATCACGAGCGTAGCGAGTGATTCTATGTTAGAATCCTGAGTGTAGCGAGGGACTCAACAGCACGAGATGCAAAAAACTTTGCTCTCGTGTAGCACACACAACTTTTCACCTCATCAGCGAGAACATATTCGACATTTTGTGCTTTTTCTTCCAACGTATGTTTATAGTCTTTCTTGCTGATTTCAATAATATTATTAATCAGAAAATAGATAAGTGCTGCTTAAAAAGGAATAACAATATAATTTAATTGAAATTATAATCAACCAACCAACACGGTTATTGTCATTATTTTATCAAATTGGAAGATTTAGCAGATACATGACGTGTTTATTTATAAATACATATTATATTACGAGATTTTGTTTATGAATTGATTAATATTTTTACCCCTAAAACACCAAACAAAATAAATGCAAAATAAAATAACAAATTACAATATGAACTCGATATTTTTTAATGTACGTTTCGAATATGCAGCTATGC
This sequence comes from Apotomis betuletana, assembly GCA_932273695.1. Classification (NCBI taxonomy): domain Eukaryota; kingdom Metazoa; phylum Arthropoda; class Insecta; order Lepidoptera; family Tortricidae; genus Apotomis; species Apotomis betuletana. The sequence continues at coordinate 14,188,565 of OW026304.1, forward strand.
TAAATGGTGAAATTATAAATTATTATTATATTTACAATAAGTTGAAATTTCTTATTTTATTTGAGCAATGATCTATTTTTTTATATAAAAGGCACAATCGTTTTGATATTCGGTGGTTAAATAAAAATATAATAAAGAAAAAAAAATACGTTACAGTTAAAACTTTTTCGGATGTTTTTAATGATTTTTTTGGTATAACGCGTATCCGAACTGTTCTCAATCGAGGTCGGATTCGAAAATCGAATTTCAGATTGATAAGTTTCTATCCCTCTCTTTTATATACATATGAAAGAAACAGAGTGCATCGAGACTCAAATGATTAGAATTTTATAATTAACCTTTGGCTGAAGAATGACAATTCGTGGTCAGATATTGAAAAAATTAAAAAGCTACTTTCTACTCACGCTCGAAACAAAATCGCATTTTGTTCACTGTTATCTGACAGCAAAATCGCCATGTTTGAGCTGGTGAGGTGAAAATGTTATAAATAGCGCCCTCTTGACAATCCTCATATATTTCTGGTCAGGCTTTACCTGGCTGTATGGTGTACGTAAACGTTATACACATAAAAAAAATAGGGAGATCAAAGGAATAGTACCCTAGTTTGAAATAGTAGTAACTGGGTAATTTTGTAGCCGAAAACTAAAAAAAGAAACAATAAAAAAAGTCGTCTTACCCAATCAGTTTTTCCCTTAGCCCTTTATATGGATGGAATATAATAGGTACAAAATATATATAGTATTGTAATTAGTTTATAAACGAATATTAAACATATTATAAACAGTAACAATATTATTCAACAGACACAGTATCACGGGCACTTGCGTACAGCAATCTTACGGAGTCGCAGTACCCTACACCACGTCGCGATCCTGTAACTGCAATAAAAGCGTCACCAGCTCGCAATATACATTTAGCTTTAGAATAATTAAGTCCAGCTTGAACTCGTGCATCCACTTCAGCTTTCCAACTGCTTTTAGGAGTTTCAAAATAATGCACCGAGCGGACGCCTCGCCAAAATCGCAATTGTCTCGCAGCATGGCACAATCGAGTGACAGCTACCACGGGACAGGAAGGACGCGCATGTGAAATGATTCGAGCAGTCCGACCAGAATTTGTTAGGCATATAATAACAGTCGCTTTAGAACGCCCAGCCAACTCAACTGCTGTCACACAAATTGCTCTAGTTGGTTCATTAAACGGACTCTTCATTAACTCCACATTTCCATAAACGCGTGGTTGCCACACTATACGCTCTGCGTGCCTGCCGATAACAGTAGCAGCTGCCACGCAGTGCTCAGCCATACGAAGTACATCGGAACAAGGAGCCAACTTTTTCAATGGAGAGTCGTAATTAAATTCTAATGCAAGGACATCTACACCATCAAGTATAAGATTAGCAATATCTGAAACACATAAAGTTGGAATTTGCTCGTTTATAACCCCTTTGCATATGCATGGCTTGCCAACATTGTTACATTTAGCAAAGATAATTTTCTGCGCTATAAATATTTTTTCTATCGGCAGATCGGTGGTAAGGATACCCCGGTCTAGATATATACCATCAGCTTCGTGTATAATTTCATCAAAATTTTCTAATCCTAGTGAGGTATCAATACATGCAAATAGGAGTACATGTTTTCCCTTTTCGTTTATCATATGGCGTATTTGTGCTATATCGTTTGCGGTTTGAGTATTAGTGACTAATATCGCATCTACGTCAGCACCAATGGCCCAGGCAATTTGCCCTTCCACATTTTCAAAGGGTTGTTTTATAGGATCATTACAATCTACTGATCCAAGACTATCATCTCGACGCCCAAAATTGGAATGAGGTACCGATGTTACTCTAACTGTCATCTTAGCACCAATCGTACCTCCAACTGCAATTTCACATTCAACAGAATCATCGCCCACTTTTGAAACTACTAATTTAATTTTATCAGATGTCAAACTGTCGATATAAATGTTATCTCCTGGGACAAGATCGGTCAGTTGTTCATATCCAACATAAAGACACTCTGCAGTACCGCATTCGCGCCAGCTGGCATCAGTACTTAAACGTATAGTGTTGCGTTCAAAAAGTTCCAAAGTAGTTCGTGGACCACTCCTTAAGTCACCAGTAACGATTTCAGGACCTGTAACGTCAACTATCACTGCTAAAGGATATATATATTGTAATTCAGCGCTATAGTTGTATACTGCTTGCCGGATACTTTGAATCAATTGGGTGCAGGCGTTAGGTTCCATATCTCTCATATTAAGATGAGCTACAGTCATACCAGAGGCTATTAGTTTTTGAATAGTTCCGGGTTCTCGATTATTGATACCGATGTCACACATGATTCCTGATTGTAACTCTTCACACGGATTTTTGTTTATATCTAATTTGCAATAGTGTTCTAATAGTGATGCCTCCGGATTTATGTTTTCATTTCTTAACGATGGTGCATTTTCCAAAGGAATGTGCCAGGGCAGTGACATTTCTCCAGACATTTGGATTTTTTATAAAATTAAGTAAACAGTTTATAAAATTTAACACAAGCTGTAGCTCGTACACACAGCGTGGTGTGACATAAGTCAACATGCATTTGTTTTTTGTTTACTGTTGTAAGGAAAAATAATAACGCTGGCTTAAGTAGCTCAAAGCCATACGCAATATATACGTAAGTATATTACGTATGGCTTTGTAAAAAGTTTTTTTATCCCACCTGGTACTCCCATAAAACGAATTGAAAAATATTGAAATAATATTAAATTAGTTGTTTGCTACCCTGGCCCCCACTATTCGCGAAATTGACTGAGTTTGGGCGAATATGACAGTATGGAGGCCGTGGGAGGCACTTCGCCGCAGAAACCTTATTGCGGCACCACACTACTCGCGAAGTTCGCCGGGGTTGGGCGAGGCGAAGTTGACCGAAGTATGGGATTCCTAAGCGAAGTGCCCCTCAATACTATCATATTCGCCCAACCTCGACCAACCTCGCGAGTAGTGTGGTGCCGCAATTAGAGCATGCAGAAACCTTCAAAATAAGGTCCCGTTCCAGACCTTCCGATTCGATCCGATTTATCGGAAGAAATTTCCTAACAATTGCACTACACATTATCCGATTTATTCCGATAAAACGGACAATTGCACTACACATTATCCGATTGCTTCCGATAAATCGGATCGGATCGGAAGGTCTGGAGCGGGCTTAGCACTCCGAAATGACAGACAAGACTTTTGACGTCATTGGTTGATTTGTTCCATGGACCTAGCATATACTATAGTATACCTGGACTGCTCATTGCTTCGTTCGAACGAGCCAAGTAAGAAAGCCGCCAAGGGGGCAGTTTGTCCCACTCTGCTGGGGTAACCAAATATTTGGCAATAAAGAGGGACTCATCCTTACTCCATTTTATTACAAGTCTAAAAATGTATATTGGCTGGCACTGTAGCTAGAATTTATTTTAAAGCCTGACCAGAAATATATGAGGATTGTCAAGAGGGCGCTATTTATAAGATTTATATGGCAACAATTTTGCAACCAATCACAACCGCACTCTAATGACATTACTTTAAATACCTGTCAGTTCTTATGGTAACCTCGTAATATCATTTAATGGAATGCATTTAATTTCCTGGCTGTTTTTCGTGTAGTAACACATGTACACTTTATTTATAATATTACGTGGACGATTGTGAATGGTTTTAGGCATTTTCTTTGGTTATTTTTAAATATTTGCCTTTTAAAGAAAGCACCATGAATGACATTGACATTGTTGACAAACCATCATAAAATTATTGCCAGTGTAAGAAATTAGTTCCAGTGAAATTCCGCAATATGGCGCATCCTCATATATTTCTGGTCAGGCTTTATATTACCTATGGAAACTCATAAATAAATATAGTGAATGTTAGCTACTATGCCAGCAATAACACACTTTTGGCTCCCGTTATTTTAACAGAACGCAGCATGTTCAAAATTCGACTGTCGAATAGTGCCATCCCTCTCGATCTCCTGTCAAGGTATATTTGAGTGAATGGAATAGCACTATACGAAAGTAAAATTTCGAACATCGGAGTAGCCCTTTAGGTAACTTAATATTTTTCATACTTAAAAACAAAAAACATATTCTGATGTAGATACGTGGACATGAACACATTTATGAGGATATTAAAAAAAAAAAAAAAAAAGTGGTTATTTGTAGGGTATCATAAATTAATTAGGGAGGTAAAACTGTAAGTATACCGTTATTTTATAAACTACCTGTATAACTCTGTTTTACCAATGCAAGACTACGAACTACTTTTTATTACAGTACTAAGGGTCACTAAGTATATGGCCAAATAAAAAGCAAAAAAAATTAACAAAAAAAACTAAAAGCTAAAAATAGCCCTAAATGGGTTTGAGTTAGATTACGTTTGAATCACGTTTTGAAGACGATGCCAAACCACTCATTTATTATATTTTTATGTAACATAAGTATATATTTTTGTTTTTAGTGATTCATATAAAATACTTATGGCGGGGTGATCTGGGAGGTCTTAAAGGCATGCATCTCGTTTGAGTTATCTCCTAACTTCGGTGGTACGATTGCTACTACTACTACGATTACTTAGGCGGGTAGCAATGTTCTAGGTGGGCTCGCCCTGCGGGCCCTTGGGCTCGCGCGCTACGCCGTCTCTGGGACGTTCCGCACCTTTGGCGCTACACGGAGCTCGGCCTGCGGCCTCGTGGGGGGACGTTCGCCCTTGGGCCTGCGGCCCTCGGTCGAATTAAAATACTAAAGTTTGTTGTCCGATATTTTCTGAATTTATCCGATTATTTTTTAAATTCAATTTCAGATACCGACTTGGGGGCCCCAAAAACCGCCTGATACCGAATTTCAGCCCCCGGACCAATTTTAAATTTTCTCCATACAAATCTTGTTTTTCCGATATTTTCTGAATTTGACCGAATTTTCGGACACCAATTTCAGATTCATATTTGTGAGCCCCAAATGCCCCCCGATACTGAGTTTCAGCTCCCTAGCACCAACTTGAAATTAAGAAAAAAAAGTCGCCATTTCGTTTGTTTTTTCACGAATGTACTCGGGTGGAGGCCCCCTATGACATTTGGTCGAGCACCTCCCACCTGAGCCAACCGTTTTCGAGATATGGAACTCTTAAAAAAATTCGCTATACATTTTTTTTGCTAGAAAAAAAAGTGTTTTGGAATCAGGGGGCCCTAAAACCCCCTACATACCAAATTTAGCTCGCAACGACCAATTTGGAATTTTGACGCCTATTAACCACCCTTAGATAGCGAAGGATTATCGTATTAAAGTAAAATCGACATTACTGCAATAATGCAATGCTCAGATTGTTTTTAGTACGAATAATGGCGTCGTGTAGGTATTTGTCGAAGTAAAACATAGATCGGAATTATCCGGTAATTTTGTAAATTCATTGTCACTCTATTAGTACTTTATCAAAGTTTGACATGCTTTCATATTAATATACGATACCATATATTACCTGAAAAAATATACTACAGGCACCAAAAGATTTCCTTTTGCAACCTTTGCAATTTTTTTTTTTATAATCAGAAAAGATACCACTAAGCACTGTCAAAAATGCTGACAGTTTTCATATATATTAATAAGGATTTAAATAATATAAAGGTTTTATCCTGACATGGCACTAACATAAAATTATTTTATTTATATACTATCGGATTGTATAGCGTTCATAAAATTTTCCGTTAGTTTCTTTGGTGACGCGTAAGAACGTTTAGCGAATAAAATATTTAATTATTTGAAGTGAATAATGTTCATTTAGGGTGCGTCCACACTTGTATCATTTCGCCGATCCGATCCCCGTCGCGTATCTTCACCGCGTATCATGAACGGTAAGTGTGGACGTCGCGCCGTCGCGATCATGCAACGCTCGCGCGAAATCCATGTTGATACGCGTATCTTCAGTACCCCGCACACTCGCGATCACGAAAGCATTGCATGATCGCGACGGCGTGACGTCCACACTTTCGTTCATGATACGCGGTGAGGATACGGGGTGAGGATCGGCCGTGATCCATCTCGAGCGGGTTTTTGCCCGATCATCAAAGGCGCTATTTGAGTCATCGATCAACGCTGCGGTCATTGGTTCTTAATCCTTAATCTTTACGATAATTAAAAAATACCATACCACTGATGGACTGTCTACTTTGTTAGGCCTTTCCATGCGGCGTCTTCCGGCACGCGGTTTCCACTCGAGAACCTTTCTGCCGCATGCCTTAAAACAAACACAGTCATACGAAGGCCATGTCTCCGTGAGCGGGTGCCTTAATCGAAGGCCTCCCCACGCGGCGTCTTCCAGCATGCGGTTTCCACTCGAGAATCTTTCTGCCGCATTATGTATTATAAAACGAGCACAGTCATGTCCTAAATCTCCATGAGCAGATGACAAAAATGAAGGCCTTCCTCGCTGCGACTTCCGGTACACGGCCCCCACTCAAGAATATTTCTGTCCCAAGGTTCAGTGAGCGATCTCAGCGGGCGACATTTTTAAATGGGACGCAACTCCGCACAGAACAACGATCACAAACGAAATGAAATGTTCGGCGAAAACGAAACGCCAAAATGATCGGGGCGGTGATACGGTGCTACGATACGGATAGCGTCCAAACTACTGCACGCCGAAATGATCGGTGCGGCGATACGCAACGAGGATACGATACGGCAAGTGTGGACGCGTTTCTTCGCGCGACGGCGCAAATGATACGGAGTGCCCGCAGTGAGCGTCCAAACAGCACGATACGCGGTGGAGATACGCAACGGGGATCGGATCGGCGAAATGATACAAGTGTGGACGCACCCTTAAAGAAAAATGTAAACTACTAATAACTAAACTAAAATCCACAGACCTACGGACTAAATTGACAAATGACTGACAGGTAAAATGATACCAGGAACAGCAAAATAAAAATAGTGAAGGGTATATGTCGATAACGATATATCGACAAGTTGTAAAGTACAAATAACAGAGTAGTTTAAATCAAAAATAAGTATATTAGTTTCAAATAAGAGGTACGAATTTTGGTTTGTTTGATTTTCGAGGTAGTGGATGGATAAAATGCGTTTTTACCCACTAGTTTTAAAGCATAAAAAGGTTTCCGAGTCTGTAAGTAAAAAATAAAACACCTTGTCCGACAATAACTAGTCTTTATTATAACATATTATTCATTCCCAGGCTCCGTTATTTCGTCATCTTTATCATCATCATCATCAGTTACAAAATAAAAATTTAGTCTGACAATCACAATCTGGTGGTGGAATATTCTTTAAATTTATATTTCGGAGCGAAAAAAAGGGAGTCATATAAATAAAAAAAAATATTCTACTGTCGGACTTGGGTTGTCAGACTATATTACATATACAACAAACTTAACGGACTTAATTGAAAATCGCAATACAATTTACCTTTGCAACAGTCGGGGCCTCGTTTTTTTCAAAAAACACATGCACTTTTTGACGTATTGCCGCAAAAGTAAATTCGTCCACCTTATCAGAGTTTCAGAGGCGAAGTAAACTTCTCTTGTTTTTTGTATTCCTTCAAAACTTTAAAAACTGAACTTCTCGAAATACCAAGAATTTCGGATGTTTTCATGACACACTCGTTTTTATTGACATGAATATCCTCTGGGATATCTTGTTCGTCCTGTAATCTATCTACCATCTCATTATAAATATAAACGTAAACTCGATGAATCGTCTCTTTTTCAGTTTCACTAATCGATTTTTTTCTCCTTTTTGTCGGAGGCGAACATTTTGATGAACATGGCTCTCGTCCCGAATCTTGAGAATCCATAATAAAACGTAAAAATTTCAATAAACACTCGTAATAGCAATGATAACGTATATCGTTAGATACATAAAAGTAGTTTGTAAACAGCGGTCAACCATTTCTGAAGATACCTGCTTTTTTTTGTTAAAAAGATGGACCACATTTTTGGGAATTTGAAAATAAAGAACAATAATTTTATTAATTCATTTAATTAAATGTATGTATTTAATAAACTATCAATTATCATAAATATAAATAATTGTACATTATTGCTGGTTTGACATTAAATTTTTATCTCTATTTAATTAGGGGTCTACAGACCTTTTGATCTGTCAAAATCACTGTAAAAAGTTGGTAATAGATTAGCCGATCAAATTGCCAATTTGATTGTCCCGTCTGGGTGGACCTTAAACCTACGATGTAACAATAATTTTAATATCGATGAGAACGACACTGGCCTAACTGTGGCAACATTTGTTCATACTTACTTGTCAATTTGGTCCGTAGGTCTGTGGATTTTACTTTACCATTTTATTTGAAAACTACTAATCATTACTATTTTTTGTGACTGCCAATATTAGAAAGGGATACACTACCTATATGCGAGCTCTCTGTCATCCCGTGACCCCTTCACCGGTAAAATATACCTTATGTATTTATACTAAGATTTAATTTTGTGTGCACACTTATTCTGAGTTCGCACTCCTGTTGTTTTAAATATAAGCTCCTTGATTTGTTCTGCCAATCCGTTTCTGTGTTGCCAGTGGTGACACCCCGATTCCCTTGTTACTTGTATGAATCTCATAAAATCGTGATTGTTTTAAATCAAATATTACGGAAAAATAAAATTTAGTAAAGTAATATTTAACATTTTTTTTCCGTTATAATTGATTTAAAACAATCACGATTTTAACGGTATTTTTTTGTACGACTAGTGGCAAAAAAAATCCTTTTAATTATTTTGTTACCATAAAACCCGCTCCAAACCTTCCGATCCGATCCGATTTATCGGAAGAAATCGGATAATGTGGTGTTTTAGGTCCTAACTATTGCACTATAGTGCGACACAAAAGAGTAGAAAATAAATGAGGGCGCCACTTCCTTCGCAACTGTCACATTTTTGACGTAAAGTGCTTGAATATGGTAACAATTTTGTATGAAATTTTTTAGTTCCTTTTTCATCCGTTTTCTACTCTTTTGTGTCGGGCTGTACACATTATCCGATTTCCTAACAATTACGCTACACATTATCCGATGAGTAGGATCGGAAGGTCTGGAACGGGCTTAAGACTGTGTCCACACTTGTATCATTTCGCCGATTCGATCCCCGTCGCGTAGAGTCTGTCTAATGAAAGCTGAACCTGCGAAAAAGGGGCAAATTTAAAAAATCATTACATGGTATTACCTATCAAAGTAGGAATAAACGATTTTGATACTTTTCTTTATTTTGGTGGGTACTAAGGGAGAGGAAACGCCTAATATTTCATGAACATTTATTTATGTATTTGATTTTATGGCACCAAATAATAAACTTATCATACAAATGGCGGACTTAATGCCGTAAGGCATTCTCTACCAGTCAACCTTTGAACTAAACAGATAAATTATGTGCATTACAACATACTTAAAAACAAGTTTCACTAGATATATACTTAAATAAATAAAAACATAGTCTTATAATGTATACATGTTATACACACTTTTTTTTGTCGGGGTTAAAATAAAAAGTCATAAACTAAAGTTAAAAGTTTTATTTATTTTAAGAACTATAATCAAAATCGGTTTCTAGAAACTCTACTTCCATTGATTCATCTGAACTACTGTCAGACTCATCATCATGCACACTTATAATAAATGATTCCAGGTTTTCGGTTATTCCATCGCTGGCTTTTTACTGAGCTTCAATATTAAGCACTTGATCAGTCATTTTCTTCCAATGCTCTGATGTTATGCTCTCAAAAGCCTCTTTAATATTTTTTTCCATTTCAGCTGCTGATCCGGCAATATTTTTACTTGCGATTTTTCTCTTCGCCGAACTCCATATTAATTCGATTGGGTTCAGATCACAATGATAGGGCGGAAGTCGCAAGACCTCATGACCATGCTGTCTTAGAATTTCATCTGCTTCGTAGATTGGTTCCGGTTTGTGTTTCTGTACCAATACAAGAAGTTCTGCAATGGTATGATATTCCTCATAGTGAATTTGATTCACACGAAGCCACTCTTTTATTTCTGCTTTGCGGGTGTTGGTATTTGGAGGCTTATTAATTTGCACCGTATGGTAGCTGGCATTGTCCATGACAATCACGCTCGGTTTAGTCAAGTTCGGAATAAGCTTCTCATGTAACCACTTATTAAAATTTGTGGCGTTCATGTCATTGTGGTTCGGCTTTAATTGATTTTGTGCTAAATGTTAATAACGCATTAGGCACAAAACCATTTTCTGATCCAGCGTGAACAATAATATATCGTTTACCGGACGAGATATTGTCAACTAGACCTTTGGTGGAAGGCCCTTGCCATGATCGTTTTAATTTGTAATTCTGGTGTACGTAAGTCTCGTCCAGGTATATTATTTGTTTACCTTCAGCACGTTTTGTTGCAATAGTCCGTAAGTAACGGTGTCGCCAAGCTGCAATGTCAAAGCGCTCAATAAGAACTGAGCGTTGATTGATATTTTGTTTAAATTCGTATCCATTCGCATGTAATATTCGGCGTAAAGTTTTAAGGCATCCGGTAAAATTGATGCTTTCTCTCAACTCTGCCAATAGGCACCTGAGTGTAGGCACTTGCTTCTTTACGATATAAAATTCGTTGATTTTATTTCGGATGGCTTGGATGTCAAAGCTATCTAAATTGGATACTGTGGCCTTGTGAGGTCGCTTTTTTCCTGGGGTACTGAAGACACCACTGTTTACTTTTCCTTCATTGTTTATTCTCTTCAAAGTTGAAACACTGAGATCAGTTATTGACGATATTTCCTCTAAATACTTGTTTTGACTTAGCAATTCGTTTTGCTCCAACTCTTTCAACTTCCCAAGATTATCCAAAAGGAGTTGTTTTTCTTCAGAGTCGTCAAGTTTATCTGAAATGAATACATCATTTATGAAAAAATTAAAAAGCAATATCAATTTAAAAAGATAGTTTGGACGGGAAACGATATATTGTGAATCTTTGGATTGAAGATAATTATAGAAATAATAAGTATCAAAATTAATATGCCTTACTAACCTACAAATGCAGTCACCACATCTAAACACTCTTTTTTCTGTTTGAACAAGGCTTCCCTCTCCTCTTGTTTTTGTTTGCTTTTGCTTATCATAGTAAAAATTATCTGACGCACACCACTTTTAATTGTTTTACCCATGTTTCAGCAGTAAACTTTCGAAAGATCTCTTCTATTTGACACTCGAATGCAGCCTCAAACTAACCTCAACAACAACGACTTTGCTAGTCAATGTCAAAATGACATTTTAATAGTGTTGCCGCTCAAATAATCGATGGGTTCAGCTTTCGTTAGACAGACTTTATCATGAACGGTATTTTGGACATCGCGCCGTCGCGATCATGCAACGGCTCGTATCCGCTCGCTCGAAATCCATGTTGATACGCGTATCTTCAGTACCCCGCATACTCGCGATCAGGAGAGCTTAGCATGATCGCGACGGCGTGACGTTCACACTACCGTTCATGATATGCGATCATGCTACGGGGTGCGGATACGCCGTGATCCGTGATCCTTCTCGAGTCGGTTTTTGCCCTATCATCAAAGGCGATACGGACTAGTTTAGACGTGCACCGATCCTTTCTTCGATCCATACTTGAAATTATGTAAAAATACCATACTACTGCCGGACTGTCTACTTTGTTGGAGGCCTCACCACGCGGTGTCATCCGGTACGCGGTCTTCACTCGAGAACTTTCTGCCACATTGTCATAAAACAAGCACAGTCCTTCGTAGGTTATATCTCCGTGAGCGGGTGACATAACTGAAGACACGCGGTGTCTTCCGATACGTGGTTCCCGTTCTAGAACCTATCTGCCACATTATCTATGATAATAATAATAAATATTAAGGCACAATCTTACACAAATCGATCTAGTCCCAAACTAAGCAAAGCTTGTACTAGTTGTACTATGGGTACTAGACGACGATATACATAATATATAATATAAATACATATATAGATAACAACTATGACCCAAGCACAAATATTCGAGTGCATCACACAAATATTTGCCCTGGCCGGGATTCGAACCCAGGATCGCCAGGATAATAAAACATGGACAGTCATATGAATGGTGAATCTCGGTGAGCCGGTGACATAACTGCCAAAAATGAGCGGGGCTGTGATACGATACGGTGCTACGATACGGATAGCGTCCAAACTACTGCACGCCGAAATGATCGGTGCGGTGATGTGATACGGTGATACGATACGGCTTAGTGCGGTCGCGTTTTTTCGCGCCAAGGCGCAAACGATACGGAATGCCCGTAGTGAGCGTCCAAACTGGACGATACGCGACGGGAATCGGATCGGCGAAATGATAAGTGTGGACGCAGCCTAAAGCGGCAACTAATCAGTGACGAAGAAAGTCTGAACAGCCGGAGTGCCATACCGAGTGCCATACCCGTACCTTATTTTCTTATACCATGGTGATAATTTTTTCTTATTTATTTCATGACCATAGAATCAGTGGCCTGCATTCAGTCATTCGTGGCAATCGCGATAGTGTAGTCCGTAGTTACAATTTCATACCTACAAAAATTTACGACAGATAATGAAAAAGTATTACTTTCATGGGGCAAATACTTTATTATTATGACAACTTATCTCAGCTTTTAAATAAAACATATATTTATTTTCTAGTCCAAAGGCCAAATTGAAAACATAAAAAAATGGGTTATAAAAACACTAAAAACCGGCCAAGTGTCGGGCCACGCTCAGTGTAGGGTTCCGTAGTTGCCCATCCTTCACAATAGACAAGATAGAGTTTAAATTACGAGAAAGATTTCAAGCTCTATAAAAAGTTCGTAAACGTCAAAGTAACTGTAATTACTTATTACCTTCTGGAAGTTATCGATTATACGCGCCAGATTGAGCGGAATGTTTTAATGCAGTATGGCACTTAACTAATATTTGTAAAGTTCGAAGTATAAGGATATCGTGCACTTACATCATTTTAAAGAAAATTATGAAATTTTCCATAATTTTTTGACCCGTGGTTGAAAAGCTAGGATCCGTCCACACTTGTATCATTTCGCCGATCCGATCCCCGTCGCGTATCCTCACGGCGTATCGTCCTGTTTGGACGCTCACTGCGGGCACTCCGTATCATTTGCACCGTCGCGCGAAGAAACGCGTCCACACTTGCCGTATCGTGTCCTCGTCGCGTATCACCGCACCGATCATTTCGGCAATTCTTTTTCGCCAAACATTTAATTTCGTTTGTGATCGGTTCTGTGCGGAGTTGCGTCCCATTTAAAAATGTCGCCCGCTGAGATCGCTCACCGAACCTTGGGACAGAAATATTCTTGAGTGGGGTCCGTGTACCGGAAGACGCAGCGAGGGAGGCTTTCATTTTTGTCATCTGCTCATGGAGATTTAGCATATGACTGTGCTCGTTTTATAATACATAATGCGGCAGAAAGGTTCTCGAGTGAAAACCGCGTGCTGGAAGACGCCGCATTAAAAGGCCTAACAAAGTAGACCGTCCATCAGTGGTGTGGGATTTTTTAATAATCGTAAAGATAGGTAATAAAAACCAATGACCGCAGCGTGGGTCGATGACTCAAATAGTGCCTTTGATGATCGGGCAAAAACCCACTCGAGATGGATCACGGCGTATCCGCACCCCGTATCCTCACCGCGTATCATGAACGGCAGTGTGGACGTCACGCCGTCGCGATCATGCAATGCTTTCGTGATCGTGAGTGTGCGGGGTACTGAAGATACGCGTATCAACATGGATTTCGAGCGAGCGGATACGGGCCGTTGCATGATCGAGACGGCGCGACGTCCACACTTCCGCTCATGATACGCGGTGAGGATACACGACGGGGATCGGATCGGCGAAACGATACAAGTGTGGACGGAGCCTTAGAGGGAGGAGGCTATTTTTTGGATTTCAAGAGCGAATATTTACAAAACTGCTGAATTAATCAAAAAATTAAGTTTCAAGACACCTATTACTCCAAAAAGACCTATTCAACGACACCCCACACACTAGTTGGAATAAAAAAAAAAACAACCCCACTTTAGGTGTACCCGACAAAAACTTTTTTTCTAGTTTTTATTTTACCGTTTTGTCGGCGTGATACATACACATACAGAGCTAAGCCGCGGACGGACGGACAGACGGATAGACGGACAGATGGACAGACGAACAGACGGACAGACAGACATGGCGAAACTATTAGGGTTCCTAGTTGACTACGGAACCCTACAAACTGAACTAAGGTGGATAAACTTTCATGTGTAATTTAATATAAGATTAAGCATTGCTGAGACTTAAACCAGCATTGTTTTCAGTTTATTGTTAGATTTATAATTATGGTACTGAATATAATTTTACAATATTTAACCAATTTTATTTTTTTTGGTGTGTAAGGGGCCCCAAACCTACATCTCTCAGGGGCCCAAGCCAACCTCACCTGCTCGTGGTGCACGCTGCTGACCAACGGACGAGGCTCTGGCGACCCGCCAACCCGCAAACCAGACCAGCGTGGCGGGTTACGGTCCGAACCCCTCAAATGAGATGACAACTTTACCACGGCCCCAAGTACCCGGCGGCTGCAGTTGCAAAGCTGACGGAGACGGGCGTCGGCCGAGCACTGGAGCTAGGGGTGCTAAGAATCCCCGGGTGGGGCTCCACCGTCAAACGACCTCGGCTAACGATAGTACGGACAACCGACGTAGGCTATCACTGGTAACCTACAACACGCGCACGCTGAGGACGGACGAAAAGGTCACAGAGCTGGAAAAGGAGGTCAGCGGGATGCGCTGGGATATCATGGGGTTATCTGAAGTCCGAAGAGAGGGAGAGGACACGATAGCCCTGAAATCCGGTAACCTGCTGTACTACCGGGAGGGCGACCAGCAGTCCCAGGGTGGTGTCGGGTTTATCGTCCACAAGTCTCTCGTTAACAACATAGTGACAATTTCGAGTGTGTCGAGCAGGGTTGCGTACCTGATACTCAGAGTATCTAAAAGATATTCGTTGAAGGTTATACAAGTATACGCGCCGACCTCGACGCACCCGGATGAGGAGGTGGAGGCCATGTATGAGGACGTCAGTAGAGCCATACATGCTTCCAAATCGCACTTCACTGTTGTTATGGGAGACTTCAACGCAAAGCTGGGTATGAGAGGCGATAACGAGCTGAGAGTGGGGCAATTTGGATATGGGCAACGGAACCGAAGGGGCCAGAGGCTGGCCGAATTTCTGGAGAAGGAGGGACTCTTCATGATGAACTCCTTCTTCAAGAAGCCGCCTCAGAGAAAATGGACCTGGATGAGTCCCGACGGTTCCACGAGAAATGAGATAGACTTCATTCTGGCCACAAAGAGGCAAATATTCAATGATGTCTCAGTGATCAATAGGGTGAAAACCGGTAGCGATCACCGAATGGTAAGAGGCACATTGAATATTAATGTCCGCCTAGAAAGGTCTCGCCTAATGAAGTCTACGCTCCGACCAACTACAGCCCACATACAAAACCCCGAAGACTTTCAGCTGGAGTTAACAAATCGCTTCGCTTGCCTGGATGATTGCGTTGCAGTGGACGATATAAGTAATAGGTTGGTAGAAACTGTCCACGAGGTGGGGAAGAAATTTTTCAGACCCTGCCGCAAAGATAGACCCCAAAAACTATCCGATCATACCCTCAACCTCATGGCTGAAAGACGTTCAATGACGCTGCAGACTTCTGAAGACGCTGAAGCATACAGGCAGCTCAATAGACGGATCCATAGGTCCATGCGACACGATATTCGTTCCTTTAATACCAACCATATTAAAGAAACGATAGAGCGGAACTCGGGCTCTAAAGTGTTTGCCAGGGACCTGTCTATGGGCCAAAGCCAGTTAACGAAGCTGAAGACAGAAGGCGGCAGTGTAGCGTCGACGAAGCCAGAGGTGTTGAGGGAGATCGAAAGGTTCTATGGGCAGTTATATACCTCAGTAGCCAAACCTATTGATAACTTGGCCAAAGACCCGAGAGCCAAGCTGACCCGACACTATACCGAAGATATCCCGGACATCAGCCTGTACGAGATTAGAATGGCCCTAAAACAGCTCAAGAATAACAAGGCGCCGGGTGATGACGGAATCACTTCAGAGCTTCTGAAAGCGGGTGGAACACCGGTACTTAAGGTCCTTCAGAAGCTCTTCAATTCCGTATTGCTCGAGGGAATCACGCCAGAGGCATGGAACAGGAGTGTGGTGGTGCTTTTCTTTAAGAAAGGTGATAAAACACTGCTCAAGAATTATAGACCCATCTCGCTTCTGAGCCATGTCTACAAGCTCTTTTCTAGGGTCATCACGAATCGTCTCTCAAGCAGGTTCGATGAATTCCAGCCACCCGAACAAGCCGGGTTTCGAAAAGGCTTCAGTACCATAGACCACATACACACGCTGCGGCAAGTTATACAGAAAACCGAAGAGTATAATCTGCCACTCTGCTTAGCGTTTGTGGACTATGAGAAGGCCTTTGATTCCGTCGAGACATGGGCAGTACTACAGTCCCTCCAGCGATGCCGAATTGACCATCGGTATGTCGAGGTGCTCAGGAGTGTGTACAACAACGCCACTATGTCAGTCCGAGTACAAGACCAGTGTACGGAGGCGATTCCATTGCAGAGAGGTGTGAGACAAGGAGATGTAATATCTCCGAAGCTCTTCACCAACACAATGGAAGACGCCTTCAAGCTCTTGGAATGGCAAGGACTTGGCATCAACATAAATGGCGAGTACATCACGCACCTTCGGTTTGCTGACGATATCGTGGTCATGGCGGAGACGCTGGAGGATCTCGGTATAATGCTGGATGATCTCAACCGAGTATCCCAACAGGTAGGCCTTAAGATGAACATGGACAAGACGAAGATCATGTCGATTGTCAATGTAGCACCCACCCCAGTATTGGTTGGGAACTCGGTCCTCGAAGTTGTCGACGAATACGTCTATCTAGGTCAGACGATCCAATTAGGCAGGTCCAACTTCGAGAAAGAGATCAATCGACGGATTCAACTCGGATGGGCAGCGTTCGGGAAACTGCGAAGTGTCTTCTCGTCCAAGATACCTCAGTGCTTGAAGACAAAAGTCTTCAACCAGTGCGTATTACCGGTGATGACCTACGGAGCCGAGACGTGGTCTCTAACTATGGGCCTCTTAAGGAAGCTCAGAGTCACTCAGCGAGCTATGGAAAGGGCTATGCTCGGGATCTCTACGTGATCGAATCAGAAATGATGAGATTCGTAGACGAACTAATGTCACCGACATAGCAAACAGGGTTAGCAAACTGAAGTGGCAATGGGCAGGGCACATAGCTCGAAGAACCGATGGCCGTTGGGGCAGAAAGGTTCTCGAGTGGAGACCACGTACCGGCAAGCGCAGCGTAGGACGGCCACCCGCAAGGTGGTCGGACGACCTGGTCAGGGTTGCGGGGACTCGCTGGATGCGGGTCGCTTCTATCCGGCCCATGTGGAAGTCAATTGAGGAGGCCTGTGTCCAGCAGTGGACGTCCTATGGCTGAAATGATGATGATGATGATGAATATTTAACCCAAACTATAATTTTTATATTAGTTCCATAGGTTTTGGAGGAAAGGGTTTTCTACTTATCAATAAAACACGGCTTGTAGCTGTCACCTTCAATAAGAACAGTTTGTTTCTAACAGTTGGCACCATGATAACTATTTTACTGGTGTCTGTACCGATATGTTTATTGTTTCCTAAGCATTCTGTGGCTTGAGTTGCTTGACTGCGTGTCACGTTTGTTCTTTGGCATAAATGCGTTTGATTTTGCTTTGACAAATTATTTTGATCGATGTTAACGCAATTAAAAGTGTAATTGAGCTCTAAAGTGTTATCAATAGTGTTTTGCATACAACGTACATTAGTTAAAATAACAGTATTTTTTCATAATATGTACTGTGCGACCGTGAAGGTTGAGAATGTTACGTCATTTACTTTTTAATGTGTGATATATACAATCATTTATTTTGCTGTTGTAGTGGAAAGTGATTTTCTTAAGCGAAACTGTCGCTAATCGTGAAGTGTTTCTGCAAGTGTAGTTTGTTATCGATGGATCCGTTCTTTACCGGCTGCGACGAGATGCCGCCATGTTATTTAGTTTGGCTGTCAACCACTGATCGTTGTTAGTCTTCACTTCGAACATTTTCGTCGTAGCGTCGAAAACATTGTGAGTATACTTATGTTATTATGTTAGCATTATCAATATTTTATATCCATTTATATTACAATAACAAGAACTGGTTGTAGATGTGATACTGTTAAAAAATTTGCTATTGTTTACTGTAGTTTATTGACTGTCAATATAATGACGTCATTGAGATGGTAGTCTACTTCTGAAAATCAGGTTCAGAAACCATAAAACTGAAGCAATTTGTTGATAGACGCAAATATGAATATAATTTGTATGGCAGGTTACATGTTCTGAACAATATTTGTGAAATTATCTCAAGGTTTTGATATAGCCTTGATCACCTGCCTGTTGGAGGTTATTTTTTGTTCTATCAACAATCGCCAACTTAATGTTTTCTATACAGTGTGAATTTGGTATAGATGCAGTACATGATATTCTATTGTTCATGTTATTTACCTAATATGTGTGAATCGAGAAAAGTTACATTTGATTCAGATTAAATTATTAAACATTTTGTTCTAATTTATTATAGATACGTATATTTGTGTTTATATAACCATATTAACTACCTTTTTCTCACTTACCACAAATTTATAATATTACAAAATGGTCAAAATAATATCTGCACAATGAAGATAGCTTTCATAAAATATAAATTTGGCTATATACAGGTCACTGAATTGCAAAATATGTGTTTTGTGTGTATTTGCAGTAGCTTCTTCATACCAAAACAGATTTTCTTCCTTTTTGGGGTTCTATACCTCAAAAGTAAAAAATGGAACTTTTACAGAATCACTTTGTTGTCTGTTTATTATCTTAGGAACATGTGGAGGTATAGAGTTGAAATTAAAGCCATATACTCAGGTCTACAGTTTTATGAAGCTGAGAAAAAATCAAACTTCTAAGTTAATGTAAAAAAAGATATGGCTGTTTATGCTGCAAAAAACTATATTTCGACCCTTAAGGGTATTTTCTGTTGACCTAGAATGATGAATTTGGCAAGTAATACTGTCTTATAGTACAAGTATAGGGAAAAATCTAAAAACTATACATTTGTAATTAAATCATAAAAAAATATTCTTTATTTTTAGACGACGCGTTTGGCTCGGTTGGTAGACACCTGCCTACTGAGCCGGCGGTCCCGGGTTCGAATCCCGGCCGGGGCAAATATTTGTGCAAATATTTGTTCTTGGGTCATGGATGTTATCTATGGGTATTGTTTTAGTTTGGGACTAGGTCGATTTGTGTAAGATTGTCCCTTAATATTTATTTATTTATTTAACGTATTTAAAACAGTTTTCCAACAGTAAAGTTAAGTTTGTCGCTCAGTACAGTTTATTTGAAATCCTATTCTTATTTAATACTAGCTTTTGCCCGCGACTACGTCTGCGTGGAACTTGGAAGTATGGAAGCAATCTCGTACAACACGATAGATATCCATATCCACCTAATTACCTTAATGAATAAAAGGGATTATTAAAAGCGCTTAAGCAAATGTAAGAGCAATTGTGCTTTTGGTCTAATAATTACATTTCCTACAGGGTCATCAATGTCATCATGAATTACTTACTGAATCTTGTTAGGGATTATTTCCAGGATGAAAACTATATTATGTCCTTCCTCGGATCTTAAAATCTCCATGCCAAATTTCATCAAAATCGATTCAGCGCTTTAAGCGTGAAGAGGTAACAGACAGACAGACACACTTTCGCATTTATAATATTAGTATGGATGAAATCCATACTAATCATCTCCTATTTCAATTCTCTTAGAGGGTAAGTCCCAAGAATCTTGAATCCCTTATTCTGTTTCCTGGCTTCATCTTCTATGGCATAGCATGGTGAGATAGGACACACTAATGAATATGTCAATGCAGTCCGTGAGCTCTTAGATTAGCATTGGAGAGGTACTTATCTTGATGCATAAGATTGAGTGAGACAGGCATAAAACCCAAATCACATTCTGCCAGCTCACATAGTACTGCTCACACACGAATGAATATGAGTATGACTAGGAATTACATTTTAATGTTGATTATGGCTCCATATAGCTGCAGTGATATGTAGCCATTGGACTTCTGATAGCACTGTGGGACTTTAGAGAGCTATGGAGCCGGTATTAACATTATTTATTTATTTATTTATTTAAACTTTATTGCACAAAAGAAAAACTTAACGTACAAAAGGCGAACTTAATGCCATGCGGCATTCTCTACCAGTCAACCTTAGGGCAAAGCAGAGAAATTGTAGGCGGTGCATCAAACAACATAATTACACATAATTACACATAATTAAAATACTCATACTATTATAGCTACATACATATAGATAATAAACATACATATATATAAATAGATACATACATAAATATATACGACGATGAAACAAACCAAGCAGATATACTATGAGATTTCAGTTCTGCCAGCAAAGAAACTTCGCACGGCCCTTTTAAATGCCAACTATGTGTATGTTTAGCAAAATAAATGATTTGATTTGATTAAAATACAATTCATACTCATACTCCTTCATCTATTTCATTCCAAACAGCCATTATGGTTATTGTGGATAACATTCCCACACATTAAAATACTAAATTATAAATAATATCCAGTTATGACATGACTATTTACTACTATATCTAATCTCCTAGTCATAACTGGATATTAAATCAATATAGAACCAAATGTACTCCAGAAAACATGGAAAAAGTTGTAAATATTTACTTACTTTATGATGACGAAAAAACGATGCGTTCACAAATCAGGCCTTTGTATATTATTCTTATGACTTTGTCCTTGACTATAAAATTAATATTTGCGAATTAAATATACTTATGAGTATGAATATGAATTGTATTTTAATATTGGCTCCATAGCTGTAATATTTTACCATGCTATCAGAAGTCTGATGCTTAACGATATGAAAACACCAAAGCCTGGTTATTTCTATCGCTGTCAGTCTGCTGTCATAAATGGGTGATTCTACAGGCGTTTCAACCGCTGTTAGTCCGCTGTCATAAATATCTAAGCAATGGGCCATAATAAACTTTATATTATATCAATTATGGTAAGAAGTACGGTTACAGTATATCACAGTATGAAAGTTTGCAGCCTGTTGTAGCTAATTCTTTCAACATTTTTGACAGCGGACTGACGGCGGTTGAAACGCCAATAGAATCACCCAAATATCAATGCAATAGGCCATAATTATTTGTGCTCCCGGAAAGCGCAGGCACACGTTACGCCTGCAACTCCTCTACACCTCGAGCATTCGGTTTGCTCTACTCTTTGAAAGAACTCTAGGATGCCATTGTGCTAACTGACAAATGATCCAAATTGATAAAATATTTCTCATTTATTTTATTTAATAATTATGTGTTGTAATTAATTTGATCTATACAAGTTGACTTGTATCTTTTTTTATCAAGGATCGCAGTCTTCATAAATATTTACTTTTAATTTTAATTCTAATTGTGTATTATTTTGTTGAATGTGTGTGTCTTATTTGTGTAACTAACATTGTGGGTGCTTTGCATATCCTGGAAACTCACAGTGGCAACTCACAATGTACAAACTATTTATAAATAAATAAATAATTTAATATGCTTAAAACTAGATCAATTATGGTAAGAAGTACAGTGACAGTAAAAGGTGTAGGTGTAGTTAATTCTTTCAATATTTTTGACAGTGGACTGACGGCGGTTGAAACCCCTGTACAATCACCCATAAAGCATCCAGCGAAAGGATTTGGCTGAAATTAGGCTTGAAGTAAGTTAAATGCCCAACTTACTTCAAGCCTAATTTCAGACAAATTTTATCACCACTTATGCAAATTCCTGTCCAGCCATTTTACTTAGTACTCTCACAGGTATTTTAAAAAACTTCATCACTTTCAACATTTTTAAATAAATATAATCATATCAGACAATCTTTACAAAAATCAACATAGCCCTTATTTAGGCTCAAGTAGGCTTATGTTAAACTCAATAATGACTAACATCTAGTTATTGTGATAATGTTGTACACCCGTCGGAAATTAGATCTTTCTACTACTAACAGACTGAGCTATGGCCATAGACAGATAAAGGGCATGTCCCTTTTGAAATTGAAATAAATTTTAAAGATTCCTAAATACAAATTTATTTTTAATTAATTTCTTTATGATATTGAATACAAGCAATGATGCATATGTATGCAATTTAGTAAAGTGACAGCTATGTCAATGTGGCTAAGGCGATGTCAATGTTCGGCTTACATTGAAAATGCTATTTATTTACTTTGTTTTAAATAAAGAACATATGAAAACAGAATTAAAAAATAAAAGTTTCTGAACAGATGTTGTTCAGTTGACGAGTGAAATCTATGTTTAAACTTTTTGCTCGTTACAGGATCAGCCCTTTAAAATCCCTATATAAAGGAGTAAGACGCACTTTATGTCTATAAATTCAAGTATATATAATATCCCACAAAAAACATAAATGTAAAAAAGGAGAGCCAAGTTCAATACAAAAATTAACCTTGGCTGTGGGCTTCGCCGCAAAAAGAATGGAGATCTAAATGAGTGCCAAGTTCTATGCAAAATCCAAATATGTATTTATAGGAACAAAATAACATTATAAACAAGTATTAAACTCTATTTCTTTGCTTTATTGGATACCTATAACAATTGCTGTTATTTTAAAATGTGAGATCTTAAAGTAGGTTAGATTTGACCTGGTCAGTTTACATTACATCACTAATTTTATAAGGTTATTCAACATATACCTATATATATGTATATTTTAATTCTGATAAAAACTGGCCAAGTCATATCTAACCTACTTTAAGATCTCACATTTTTAAATAACAGCAATTGTTATAGGTATCCAATAAACCGGCGAAGCCCACAGCCAAGCATAATTTTCGTATTGAACTTGGCTCTCCTTTTTTACATTTATGTTTTGGTGGGATATTATAATACTATGTAAGGTATCTTACAATATATTATTTGGATATATTTTGGGTACTACTCGTCACAGAGATTAATGCGCGTTCACAATTAATGGATGGATTCTTGAAATATACAGGCTGTTTGGAATAATAATGTGGGAACTTACACCAAAAGTTCCTACATCATTATTTAAAATAATTACATATATTACAGGTACAGATACAGGGGACTATTAGGAAGAGTCTAGACCCTATGTCTTTGTCCAATCCAGATTGGACTCATTGGATTGGAGGGTTCAAACTCTTCCAAATAGTCCACTGTCTGTGTTACCTCCTAAAGTTCCTACACCGTTATTTCAAGCAACCTTTACGGGCTTTACGATGTCAAGAATTCTAGGGTGTTTGGTGGCTAGGTGCTAAGGTTTTTTAAGGAGGTGATAGACGAGGTATTTTTAAACATTTCTACATTTCTAGCCATATAAATATGTCGTAGACGAGACTTGCAAATTTTGTTTTAATTTGAAATTTTAAGAATTTTACAAAAATACCCAGAATTTGGTAGATACGAGTTAATAGTGCCCCAATGCGCGTTAGTTTGTAAACACTATCTTTTGTTTCTGATAGTTTAATGTATGTCGGACCAAGTAAAGCTACTTTTAAGTGTACAAACTTATGGCCTCTAAAACCAAATTGAAGCAGACGAAACTTTAAATAAAAAAAATCGTAGGTTGACAGGAGCATAATTTTGATGTGCCGTAAAAAAAATAAAAAATAAATCTTTTAATTGTTCAAACACTTTTAAAAACATGCCTATTTATTGTTCTTTCTTTAGAGATATCAGTCACTCACATCGCTTGCCAAATCTCTGAGTTACGGACTAAAAACCAAAGTTAGGGAGCACTTTTAATAAAACTACATGAACTTTAATTTTAAAACTTTAGTAAGAAAATCAAAGCAAAAACTAAAATCACATGTTCAAAATGTAAACCACGATTTCTTATACGGGAACGGGCCCTTTCCGCACTTCTGTAGTAGTTATTTTTAGTTGCATCTCATCTCCTCCTTCATGATAACAAAAGCTTCGCGAATCCTTGTAATTAATTCCTCTTTTGTTGCGATTTCTGAGGTATACACAAGTCCTTTGGCCCGTCCCCAAACAAAAAACCCCAAAGGAGTTAAGTCAGGGGATCGAGTCGGCCAAGGAATGGGTCCATCTCTACCGATCCAGCACTCCCGAAAACAGTTGTTAAGGTATTCTCTCACAGCCAAAGCCAAAGCCAAAGTCCAGGCGGCTGCCCTGGACTTTGGCTTTGGCTTTGGCTGTCTTGCTGAAAGATGATTTCTCTTTCCGCTTCTAATGGTACTCCGGCTTCCTCTAGGAGGATACCCATAAAAAAAGACCATGATCCTTCTCCACAGAAAACTGCTTCTCAATACAAATCTAGAATTTTATAAATGAAAAAGCAATAAGAAGAAGTAAAAAAAAAAGTCCCTGACGAACTGAGAACCTACTCCGTTTTTTGACGTCGGTTGAAAAGAAGCACCTTTCAGCTAATATTTCAAATAGCACAATATGTGCTAAATTATATCTGTGTATGTACATTGTACATACAATACATACATTTTACAAGTTTGTAACCGGAAGTTCAAAGAAATGGCGGGCTCATCATCATCATCATATCAGCCGATAGACGTTCACTGCTGGACCAAAGCCTCCCCCAAAGTTCTCCACAATGATCGTTCTTGCGCCGCCCTCATCCAATTTCTGCACGCGATCTTAACCAGGTCGTCGGTGCACCTTGTTGGGGGCCTTCCCACGCTGCGTCTTTCGGTCCTCGGTCGCCACTCAAGAACCTTTCTGCCCCAGCGGCCATCGGTTCTACGGCCCACTACCACTTAAGTTCAAGGAAATGGCGGACTACGATATTATTAATTATTTTTTTCTACTGCTTATTTGTTTCTGCTCTGCCATTTATTTAGTTGCCAACTTAATTCCGTACCTGAGGCATAACATAGCTCACCTCACTCAGATACGGGAGGACTTAGTGTAATGTAATGCTTTTCAAGTACGGATATAATGACATACATTACTTAAACCTGTAAAAGTTTATAGTCTACTGCTCATAAAAGCACTGCTAAACGATGTTATAATGTCAACAAAAAAGCATTCTTAGGTAGTAATTTATTTGTTGTTTATTTGCATTTTATTTAAAAATTCCGAGTCGTAGAAAAAAAGAAATAAAAAGTGCAAGCGTAGCGTAGGTAGCGAACTCTTCTCTAGAAGCGATCTGCTCTGGCGCTGCGGGATCCGCAGCCCCTCCGCCCTGGCGTAAGAAAGCGCCTACGCTCGCCTCCGCAGCTTCGGTTTTATCTTATTTTTATCACCGAACCGAAGCTGGACAGCTAAAGTGACCCCGACTTCACATGGTCTTGTCTGCCCTACCCCTAGTGTGTATAAAAGCCTGGAGGCGCGGAGGTAGGGCAGCCCCTGCCGCACTCTCTTACGCCAGGGCGGAGGGGCTGCGCATCCCGCAGCGTCGGAGCAGATCGGTTTAACAGAAGAATTCGCTTAATATACTTGCATTTTACTGACATTGGCCGACTTCCGGGATTATAAACTTACGACATTTTAGAACTTTCGGGATTATAAAATTTCGAGATATTGAACTTTCGATCTTTTAAAATTAGTTATTTTTAGCTTCGGTGTATCGAATTGGGCCTTTTTGTATTTTGACCATCGGTATTTCAACTGTACGTGTACTTACTATGAATTTTCGGCATTGTACATACGTACGCATACGTAATCTAATCATACAACTTTGTATGAGCAAGTCAAAAGATGCTCGTGACATCTTTCGTAACGAAGTTTAAATTCACACCATATGATTTTGGTACAAATCACTAATCAGTTAGAATAACACGATGTATTATTTTATTAATAATGCTATAAAGTCCAACGTTCGTACTTCCGCGTCTAATACAGCTTTTTATTTACCTAATAAAAACAAAGTTTTTTAGCATCAATACGTCCATAATTTCTTAGATGCCGTTGTGCTGTCTGGGTGGCGATGAGTTCTTCACAAAATTTAGGAGTAATTTGAGTACACAGCCTTTTGTATAAACGCAAATAAATCTGTCTTCATTTTAAAATTCAACTTTTGACGTAAGTATATAAATTAAATTGATTTAACTGTATTTCTGTTTCCATGTATTTAGATACTATACTAGTAGAGTTGTTAGTCCGCTGTTTTCTAACATAATTGTGCGCATCGGGTTACAAGCATGAAATTTCTACCACAGATAGAGTGTTTCACGGTGATTATTTTCAGATGTGGAGGGAAGTCAGATTCGTCCCCTGTGAGGCGGGAGAGCGGAGTGAATAGGGCCAAGTATCCCTCTTTTCTTTCTTTATTGCTGGTCAGTTAAGTCTACTAGGACGTGTTTGGTATCGTTTCCGTGTAAAACAAATATCAGAAATTATTTTTTTATGTTTTTTTTGTATAGTTCTATATAAAAATATGGGAGTATGGCCGAAAAGGTAAAAATCACAACAAGTTTTTTTATTCAGTGAGGTAAATTAGTTCAATTTCGTGAACATTTTCAAATTATTATTATTATTTTATAAAGCTCATTTAATCTAGTTTCTAAAAATATATGCATGTTGGGCACTTCTCATACAAACAGTAGCTTAAAATATATCTTTACGTCAGCGTAACCAACGTAAATCTCCGAACGCATCCTATTTCGCTTCATTAAATACATTAAATAATGATTATTAACATGCTTTAACATATAATATTTACTATATACGTCCTAGAAAAACAAATTAATGTAATTAAAACAAAATATTTTTTTGCTAATGTATCACGAGCACACGGGCTAATCTCAACAACAACAATTTATTTAAGTTACTGTTTGTATGAAGAGTGCCCAATATGTATATATTTTTAGAAACGAGATTAAATTTGCTATTTTGCTATATTTTTGTTAGTTGTAAATATTCAGAAAATATAACTTATTTATCTCCCTGAATAAAAAAAACTTGTTGTGATTTTTACAATTTCGGAAATACAACCATATTTTTAAATGGTACTATGAATAAATAACATGAAAAATTAATTTCTGATATATGTTTTACACGAAAACGATACCACACAAGTCCTAGTAGTGTTATCTGATCAGTAATATAAAAAGAAAAAGAGGACTCCTTTGTCCTATTCTACCCGCTTTCCCGCCGCACAGGAGACGAATCTGACTTTTCTCCACATCTGAAAATAATCACCGCAGAATATTCTATCTGTGGTAGAAATTTCGTGGTTGTATCCCGTTGTACACAATTTCGCGACTTAGCAAAATGTACTAGAACACGCAGGCTAAGCTTAACATCAACATTTTTTTCAAGGTAT
Source organism: Apotomis betuletana (assembly GCA_932273695.1). NCBI lineage: Eukaryota > Metazoa > Arthropoda > Insecta > Lepidoptera > Tortricidae > Apotomis > Apotomis betuletana. The sequence goes on from OW026304.1 coordinate 14,216,097, forward strand.
TTTTTGTATCAGATGTGCCCAATATGTATACATTTTTAAAAACAACATTAAATTTGCTGTTTAGTAATATTTTTTTTAATTGTAAATATTCAGGATAGATAACTAATGTACCGTTCTGAATAAAAAAAACTTGTTGTGACTTTTACCTTTTCGGCAATAAACCCAAATTTTTATATGAAACTATTCATAAATAACATAAAAAATTAATAGCTGATATCTATTTTACACGAAAACGATGTCGCACAAGCCCTAATAGCCTTAACTGATCAGAAATAAAAAAAGAAAAAGAGCAGTCCTTGGTCCTCTTCACCCCGCTCTCCCACCACACAGGGGACGAATCTGACTTCCCTCCACATCTGAAAATAATAACCGTAGAAAGCTCTGTGTGGTAGAAATTTCATGCTTGTAACCCGATGCGCACAATTTCGCGGCTTAGCAACTCTACTATATATAATAGTACATTACTGCAGAGGCCGCGAAATAGGGAATTATTGGCCGAGTAGTAATAGATGGCCGAGTGATAACGAGGCCATCTAGAGATACGAGGCTGATAATCCCTGTTCGCGCCGAGGCTTGTATAGTGCTTTTCTCAAATAAATCCAAGGAAATAATACAAATGCTCAACTTATATATTCATATAAAAACAAATTTATTTCAAATTTAATAAAAAAAACTAATTTATTTTTTTAAGCTGTTCGGGGCAATGTTTTTGCCACCAAATGTTAAGATGACTGTATTTATTAAAAAATGACAACATCTTAATAATTAGATATTGTTATATTTTTTAACAATAAACGTGATTCCTTGTTTATTTTATTGAATATCTGATTTAATCGAATTGAATAATCTAGTTAAATATAAGAAATAAAACGTAAATATACATGCACAAACTAAGTTTTTTTTATTGGCAGTATGCCATAGATTATCAATAAAAGAAATAAACCCCACTGAAACAAAAGACAATCTCTTTGTTGGCTACGGCCATATTGTTGTATGAAATTCCTTTATATCGTTCTAATTTGAAATTAGAACGAATCTTCAACAATTGCTATACAAAGACGTATTTCGCGTTCTATTACCACGATCATAAGAACGACATTTCCTTGGATGTTTGAGAAAAATATATAAATAAAAATATACCTACAAGTGCAGTATGTCAATTTTGAAATTTTAGGCAATATTTCACATTGTTTATTTTGTATGTATATATAGTGCTTTTCTCAAATATGCAATGATATAAAAAGAAAAAAAACCGGCCAAGAGCATGTCGGGCCACGCTCAGTGTAGGGTTCCGTAGTTGCCCATCCTTCACAATAGATGGGCTTATATTAGGTCCGAGAAAGATTCAAGCTCAATAAAAAAGGTCGTAAACGCTAAAGTTACTGTAATTACTTATTACCTTCTGGAAGTTATCGATTATACGCGCCAGATTGAGCGGAATCTTTTAATGCAGCATGGCACTTAACTAGTAACGTTCATCTTTCCGGTGTTACGTTCGATGTATAAGGACACCGCGCGGCACTTACGTCATTTTAAAGAAAATTATGAAATTTTCCGATAACTCAAAAACGGCTCAACCGATTTTATTCAATATAGTTTTCATTGAAAGTACTTATAAGGCCTCATTTTCATGAATTTTTCCATAATTTTTTGACCTGTGGTTTAAAAGTTAGAGAGGGGGGGACGCTATTTTTTTAATTTTCGGAGCGATTATTTACTAAACTGCTGACTTTATCAAAAAATTATGTTAGAAGACCCCCTATTATTTTAAAAAAAACCTATTCAACGACACCCCACACACTAGTGTTGAAACGAAAAAAAACGGACGGCTGTGGCCGACGTTGCGTCAGGGGCACGATTTTTTGTTGACGGCCACAGCCGACTGTGGCGCTCAAAAGGTTAAGTATATATTTATCTATATAAGTACGTATATCGTCGTCTAGTATCCATAACACAAGCCTTCTTGAGCTTAATTTGGGACTAGATCGATTTGTGTGAGGTTGCCCGATATTTATTTATTATTTATTTTAACAGCGACGTCCGATCTGATCAGATCAGATGAAAAAGTATAAAAAACCATTTATTCGGTTCCAATCAGAAAAAATATCTGTTGTTTATTATAAAATTAACGAAACATTTCCTTCCCATTGGTTGCCAAAATTTTGGCGAAATTTCCGCTCCTCCAAACTTGACCAACTTGACCAACAGTCGAGAACGAAACCTCGATTTGTACTGAAAAATGAGCAGTGACATATCGTCATAATGAATCTTGGTTGTTGCAGGTAATCAGTTGAATCAGTAAGCAGTAGCGCACAGAGTCCCAGCATCGCCACGGATCGCCAAGCTGCGGATCGCCCTGGTGCGAATATCTTCAATGATCCATTTATGCCAGTTCTGGCCTTTGAAGATGCAAGGTAAGATCCATCTCATGTTACATTGTACATATCATATTCTTTAATAATCCCTGTTCCTGATCGACGCTTATCAATACTTCTTCATTATATTTTTTTCATTTATGTCGACTTTCTTTTATCTCTGAAGCTCTTATATATTATGAACTAACAGTCCAATATAAAACGATAAAATGTGGCTAATCTTACAATCTTAGTTAAGTACGATTAATTGGAATCGGCTAACAAGGGTACTTCCAATAGAAAAGGTACTGTCCCTTTTTAATTACTTTGAAATTCTTATTGTTTTGACTATTTCCCGATTATTATATAGGCTAAGGCAAATTGTCTTTATTGCCGCATATTAGGTTTCAGGAAATAAAACTACTAGCTTCCATTACCTACTAGAAATGTATTAACTAACTTTTCTGTATATAGATCCAATTTCTTCCATTTTTTATTCATTGTTCATTCATATACACTATTCTGAAAGGCTTGTATCATAAAATGTTTACGTATGCATTATAAATAGACCAAGTACAAGCTGTTTTATCTGAAATTGAATTAGAAATTGGGGTACAATAATGCTAGAGAAGTGATATTTTACATGAAACCCTAACTGAATACGCCCACGATATTGCAGATGGTACTGTACAACATAATTTTAAAGCAGCGTTGTTTTAATCAAATATCGGATTATTTAATAAAGAAAATAATATTTGAAGGCCAGCAGTAACTACATATTTAAATCTCGGGACACAAATAACATATAAGCGTGATATAATTTTCAAATCGGCGAAATGAGAGGTATTAGGTCTCGAGAAAATAATATTGAGTGAGCGTGGTAATCATGGCGACGCAGCGGCGGCAGCAGCAGGCGGTCTCCATGACGACAGAAGAGCTGGGCCGCGGAGGCGGCCCGGCCGATCAATCCGCCGAGCGCTTCCTCGCCGCCATGCCCGGCTCCTCCAGCTGCGCATACCATTTCGCGCAACACCCCACACTACGCTTATCAACCCCCGGAAAGATGAATTCTCAGAAAAGCAAAACATGTTAGACGAATTTAATTTAAAACGACCCGTCTCATATGCACGATTTTAATTATTTTAAGCTTAAGCTTTATGATATTAACAATGTAACAATACCAATTACTTACAAAGGTTAAGCTATCAATTAATTATATATTTTTTACCCATATATGGACACGATTACCGAATTTGTGGGCCATTATCAGCAGACAGTTTAAATAAATACTACATTGTAATAACTTGTCTTTAAATTAGTAATGTTAAGGTTGTCCGAGTCAATGATAGCCGATAACACCTAGATAGTTGCTTTCGCAATGGATACGACACCATCAATTAAGGAATGTACTTTTTGTAGCGCCAAAAATTTGGTGGGTTCAGACAAAGACTAAGCCAATCAGATCACGAACCCCCGAATGTGAGATTACCAAACGTTTCAAGTTTAACAGATAGTCCACTAAACCCGACATTACTAGGAAGGAGCGTGACCTTGACCCCCGAGCATAGGCCTAACCTGCCCCAAAAGCGTTGTCGAGTTAAAAGTTACGGTCGATATAAGAGAGGATAGAGTTCGCGCACGCGCTCGCATGTCGTCGCCCATCGATCCGCCCGCCCACGTGACGCATTACATTTGCGGGGATTCTTTGCGGACAACTTGCTATGTACTTGACATCACAATAGTTCCCAATAATATGAGTGTATGAAAGTCAGAGAAAGTCAGGGAAAAGCCAGAGAACCAGGAGGTAATGGAAGGTCAAGGAAATATCAGTAATCTCAAGGTAGTAAGGGTTAAATTACACTGATTGGATACGTATTTTTGGATGCTTGAGAAGTAATAATTTTGTAATAAATAAACTTAGCCTTATCAAGCAGATTTTTGGCGATCAAAGGAAACTGGACCTTCAACTGGGGATCGACCTTCGGTTACACGTGTAAGGACTTTTCAAGTTCACGTTAAGATATTTTAATTGGAAAGGTATTACTGGTCTCTAGTCCTATGCACGCTACTAGCCTTTAAAAATGTTTAAACCTACCGTAATTTGACCAGGCACATTTAGCATTTTGGTTCCAAACTTATTTATGTTTTAGGCAATATTTCATTCCATATTTTGGTATACCGGCATTTTGGTTCCAAACTTATTTATGTTGGTATACCGGCGGTTTACCAGTAAGCGCGATTTCATATAATTAAATAAATTTATTCTAATAACCAAAGGAAGAGGTAGGTTGGAAGGTCAATAGGTAGATAAGTGCCTAATTTAGTAGTGTAGGTACTACATATGATATTTACTATCATTCCGAAGCTCCACTAAGAAGCTAACTCACTTATGTTATGCTAATACTAGCACGTTTGAGCGGAATTCTTAATATGGCCGGATCATTTTGCTCTAAAACAGTGCACGTTTCACCTATGTTTCTTTTCAATATATATACCTACGGTACTTTAATACAATCTAACATTATAACAGAATCTGCAATGCATTGCATACATATTTTTGAAATTCCTAAATGTAGAAATTCATTAAATTTAGACAATTAAAATAAACAATCGCTACAGAGAAACGTGCCATACTAAACAATGGGAGGTCACATTTAGCTGCAGCTGACTGTACAAACATGTTTACTCGCAAATAACTAAAAATAAGCGTTATATTAAACGCGCAAATAGAAAAGGAAAGTTTAATCTAAAACAACAACCCGTCAGCACAATGTCACAGCAATAAAAGTTACACAATAGACGCATCGTCGGCCACCGACGCTTCGAGTTAAGGCTTATTACACCTGTTGAGCTATTCATATTAAACGTACAGCTAGATACTATCACAGACGCGAGACTAAAATACAGTTTTATTATTTAAACCTAAAATGATGTCCTTTCAAATATTATTTTAGCCAATTTCAAAAACGAGGTTCTTAGTTTTTTAGAATGTTTTTGTTTTTTTGTTAGTTTTCTTTTTTCTGTACAATGTTCTATACACTATTTTGAATGGCTTTGATATACGACAGATATTGCATCTAAACCATCAGAAGATTAAGAGTATCAAACAAAACCCTTTGTTAAATTTCGTACGAAATTGGCACGACAAAAATAAACCACAAAATGTTCATGCGTTTTCTACTCAGATGAGCAATTTTCTTTTATTCTTTTAAAATACGAAATTAAATGTACGAGTAACTTTTCTCAAACACCTAAATTTTTTAAATATAATTCTTGATTGTTGTTCTTGTAAAGACTCCTACTATCGACATCTTACTAGATTTTTCGAATTACCATAAGAAAATATCTGCTAATAACAAGTGAGATTATTAAACGCTAACAAAGTACTTATAAAGTTATTGATTGAGAAATGATGTGCACAGGCGACGACAGCCCACCCGGTCCCCAACCAATATATTACGCCATTTAATATTCTCATTAGTTGTTTCATTTGATTAGATTACTTACGCTCCCCCGAGGTTGCAGCTCATCATGTCTTGTCATCACATATTAGAAGAGTTCTATTTAAACTCAACAGAGCGTGACATCGTTTGAATCTCAATTTTGTATGATCTAATAATTAACTTTAAATATTACTTATCATACTTATGATTGAAGTTATGAATATTTACTCGTAGGTACACATTTTTAATATTAAGATTTGTATGTAATCTTCTTGGAAAATAAGAATTGGTAAGGTTTTTAAAAAAAATACAAATATCAATAGTTATAAATGGTTAGCAAACAATATTATTAAATTATGATATATTATAACCTAAATATCAAAAGAACTATTAAACGAAGGTCTATTTTGTATGTGGCTGTAAGGCCTACTGACTTTAGTCTTTAAATAAATTACTTTGTGCACAAGAGCATAAAAAGCCACAAAAAGAAGAACTTTACGAACATGGAAGTGAAAATGTCTCATATTACCTGAAAACAGGATTTAAAAGATTTTTTGGCTTAGTACTAATAAACCCTTAAGTTACAAATAGCCTCACCTTACGGTATATTAATAAACTACTTGCAGGAGTAAAGCTTATTCTAGACAATACAAATAGAATTTTTGCGTATTTTTTCCTAATCTAGTTACGTTTACCACTTGTGTAATGAGTTCACAAGTTAATGTCTGCTTTTTAGGGTTCCGTAGCCAAATGGCAAAAAACGGAACCCTTATAGATTCGTCATGTCTGTCTGTCTGTCCGTCTGTCTGTCCGTCTGTCTGTCCGTCCGTATGTCACAGCCATTTTTTTCCGAAACTATAAGAGCTATACTGTTGAAACTTGGTAGGTAGATGTATTCTGTGAACCGCATTAAGATTTTGATGCAAAAATAAAAAAATAATAATAAATATTGGGGGCTCCCCATACTTAGAACAGAAACTCAAAAATATTTTTTTCATCAAACACATACGTGTGGGGGGTATCTATGGATAGGTCTTCAAAAATGATATCGAAGTTTCTAAAACATTTTTTTTCTAAACCGAATAGTTTGCGTGACAGACGCTTCCAAAGTGGAAAAAAAGTTGGTCCCCCCCCCTCTAACTTCGAAAATAAGAAAATGAAAAATCTAAAAAAAACATATGATGTACATTACTATAAAAACTACCAACGAAAATTGTTTTGAACGAGATCTAGTAAGTAGTTTTTTTTTTATACCTATTAATACCTAACTTTGCACCTAATTTATATGGGGCGCTATACATACCAGGTGCAAACTTAACTTAACCACCTAGGGATGGAAAGTGTTTGTACGGAACCCTCGGTGCGCGAGTCCGACTCGCACTTGGCCGGTTTTTAATGTAACCAGTCGGATTACTTGTCGTTTGTGAACATCGCAAGTCTGCATAATTTCGGGTGTAGTCAAGGTCCGGTCTGCCTAAGTCGTTGCTTCATGACATGCAGAAGCTGGTTTCTGTTTTATACCACTATTAAATGAGAATGTAATTCACAACGCATAATTCACCACTAAAAATGTATAAAACTACTCTTTCATTTAAAGTTATCTTAATCAGAATTTGCAGAAATATGATAGTTTTGTTTTGCTTGTCTACTAATATTTTAGATCAGTAGCGGATAAAGTTACATCTCGTTTATTGGAAGAAAGCTTTAAAAACATTAGATATTATTTTTTAATTGTGCTTTAATGGTATTCGATATTACTTGTTCCTCTAACTCTAATACATATTTACATAAAAAACTAAATATGTAGGTTAAGTTGTGTAGTGTTAATTTTTACTTGTGTTTCGTTTACTAATAAATATTACTTTACTATTAAAAAAAAAAAAATATGTAGGGTACATGGCTGAAATAAGTATGATAGGCTTATGATTGATTGGTGTAGCTAAATGAATTAAACACTGTAAACGTGTCTGTTATCTGATGTTCATTCTCGCCGCTCATATTCAACTTATTCATTCAAAGTGCAATTGATAAAATTATAGAAAATACAACAGAAGGTGTTAAATTTAACGGAAATAGAATTACATTTATTAGATTTGCAGATGATATAGCAGTTTGGAAACAATTTAAAACGTAATGGACACTACTTTCCGAGACTTCGACTTATACGGATAAATTTAAATAAAACCAAGACACTAATAATATCTAAACACAGAGAAATACATGAAATTAAAATAAATAACACAGTACAGCACAGCAAGTCCAACAATTCCAATATTTAGGCAGAGTTATAACAGAAGACTCGAGATGCACTAGCACTAGCAATAGCTAAAAACGCTTTTCACAGTAAAAAACATATTTTTAAGTCAAAAATGTTCATATCTATAAGAAAACGTTTTATTAAAACTTATATTTAGAGCATTGCACTTTGTGGCTGCGAGACGTGGCCCATGGCACAACGGGACAAAGAAAAGCTTGAGGCGTTCGAGGTGCGGTGCTGGCGAAGGATGGAGGGAATAAATTGGACAGAAAGAGTCACCAATGAGGAAGTATTGGAAAGGGTAAAGTAGAAGAGACATTACTTCATACAATAGAAACTCGAAGAGGGAAAATGATAGGTCATTTGATACGACACGACGATCTAATACGAAAGATAATGGAGGGGAAAATTGAAGGAAGGAGAGGAAGAGGAAGGCCGAGGATTAGCTATTTGGACCAGATCAAGAAAAAGGCAGACGTCGGGTCGTATCGGGAAGTCAAAGAACTGGCGTTAAGTAGAACGGACTGGAGAAAACTGCACCGACAAGAGTGAAAATCTTAAATAATAATAATAATATCTGATATTCATATCATGTATACACTTATTGTTAATTTTTCGCTGTTATGAAATATCCAGATCAAGCACGATACGGTTATGCCTTACTGTCTCTGGTTGCCATGTTTGTTTAATCCATCAATCTCTATGTTTGACAAGAGTCTAGTATGTAGTTAAATATTTGAAAGGAAAGGTTTCACCTTTTTTTTACCCATACAAACCTTAGAGCATTAAACCAACAGGATCCGCCGTATATTTCCAAATCTTTATATGGAAACGTCAAACGTAAAAATAATTGTCAACGTTGAGGATTATAAAAAACGATTTTGTAATGTAATCGAAGCTTGATTTCCGATTTGAATTAAAACGTTTGTTGTAGATAATAATGATAAGTAAAGCAAAGATACGCTAACCTGAGAAATGATTTTCCATCTTTTCGTAAACTAGACGTACAGTAGCGGAAAAAAATCTATCATATTTGTGTGTTTATTAAATATTTCTATATGTGATCGACTAAACCTGCCTTAACTATTATCATATGAAAGCTCTTTAAATATAGAGTATAATCATATATTACATTCATATATATCATAAAATACACTCGTTTTGCACAAATTTATTTAAAAGTACCTAAAATAACTAAAACTCAAAGTATAGGTAAAAGTATGTATGTATGTATGTATGTAAACACTTTATTGCACATAAAACAATATTGACAAAAACTCAAAAACAATACATATGTACAAAAAGTGGTTTATTAACAAAAAAAAAGAACAAAAATAACAGATTCTTGAATGAAAATCAAACTATATGATTAGTACTTGGTACCCTTTGCATCAAGAAGAGCTTGGCATCTTCGGGGCAGTGATGCAATCAGCTTTGCGAGGAAAGAATTTGGAATGCGTTCCCAATCTTCCTTTAATTGTTCAAATCTTTCATTGATATTTCTTGCTTTTCTTGCACTCACACGACGTCCTAGCTCCTTCCATAGATTCTCTATCGGATTCAAGTCCGGACTTTGACTGGGCCATTCCAAAACCCTCACTACGTTTTTTGAACCACTGCTTAACAAGATTCGATGAATGTTTCGGGTCATTATCTTGTTGAAATATAAACGCCCTGCCGAAATTTTGGCGTGCCCAGGGAAGAAAAACATCTTGTAATATTTCTTCATAAACTTCCTTCGTCATAATGCCGTTTAATCGATGTAACGGACCAACGCCACTTGCACTAAAACAGCCCCACACCATAAGGGAGCCGCCGCCGCCGTGCTTGACTGTAGGGAGCTGGTACTTGGGGTCATAGCGAGCATTGTCGGGGCGTCGTATGTACGTAATTCCATCTGTTCCAAACAGTAAAAAGTATTCATACTCATATATATGTATAGTATAAGTATATATATTCCCATAAATATTTATTTATCAACGTAAGTGTGTACCTATACACGTATTGTTGTACACCCTTGGTGGTTGACTGGTAGAGAATGCCTCATGGCATTAAGTCAGCCATTTGTACTTTTACTTATGTATTTTGTGCAAAGAAGTTTAAATAAATAAATAAAAACTTGGATTCGTCGCTCCAAATTTGCCTTATCCCACATTTCGGCAGTCCAAAAAAGATGTTCTTTCGCATATTTTTTTCTAGCTGTCCGATTTTTCGAAATAAGTGGTTTCTAAGCAGGGCGACGAGCTCGAACTCCACCATCAATCAGACGATTTCTTATAGTACGTGTACGTACGGTCACAGAAACTGAATCTCCAGCCGATATTTCTCGCATAACGTCGCTCGCCTTGAATCGTGGATTGTCTCTGGCTATTCTCAAAATGTTGCGGTCAACCAAATGTGATGTGCAGCGTCGTGGGCGACCAGGCTGTTGGGCTTTTTTACACATCCGTGAAGCTTTTCGCGTTTTAAAACCTTCGATATAGTCGACTGATGAAGTTGAAATTGCTTAGCCAGCGTCGATTGCGTTAAGCTATTTTTGTACCCAATTACAATTGCTTCTTGTATAGCTACTGTTAAGTTTTTATGACGCAACTGATAATTCTTACAAATATTGTTACGAATTAGCACGATATTCTGCTTTTTATCGACTTATATACTACAAGTGAAGGACGTCATGTTCTAGAAATACGAATTCAAATTGATTTTTGAAATATGTACCGGCCTGTTAGCATATAATTGGCCTAGAATAAATCAATACAACCTTTTTTGATTAGTTACCAACAAATTCAGTCCTTGGTGTCATCTATTTTGAAATATTTTACAGAAAAATCATAATATAATAGATTTTTTTTCGCTACTGTAGTAGAACGACTTTTACTCCCAAAGACAGTACAAATAGACATTGGAGCTTCACATCCACTAAGAACGATGATCAAAATGCGTAAAATCAATTATTGAAGAAGTTTTTAGGGTTCCGAACCCAAAGGGTAAAAACGGGACCCTATTACTAAGCCTCCGCTGTCCGTCCGTCCGTCCGTCCGTCCGGCTGTCTGTCCATCCGGCTGTCTGTCCGTCCGTCCGTCCGTCCGTCCGTCCGTCCGTCCGTCCGTCCGTCCGTCCGTCCGTCCGTCCGTCCGTCCGTCTGTCTGTCTGTCTGTCTGTCTGTGTCTGTCTGTCTGTCTGTCTGTCTGTCTGTCTGTCTGTCTACTTTTATTGGGTTAAATGCTATTAAAACGAAAACAGAATAATATTTAATATAAAAAAAAAGAATTCTAATAACATCGGTAAAATTTTCGGACTTTTATCCGGATGTGACGCGTAAGTGCTTGCACATCACTTTTTGTTACTTTTCAGCAAACATTCGTTTGAATTCATCCAGTGATTTAGCTTCACGGCCATCCTTTCTTAAGTGCCTCTTCACAATGGTCCAGTACCGCTCGATAGGACGGAGCTCCGGGCAATTTGGTGGATTGTCTTCTTTTTCAACAAATTCAATGTTTTTTGATTGACTGTCGTACCAGCATAGTGTGCACTTGCCAAGTCAGGCCAAAACAAAGGCGGGGTGTTATGCTTTCGATAGATGGCAAGTAGTCGTTTTTAAATGCATTCTTTTCTGAAAATGTCGCCACCAATGGTTCCTGTGGCAAATTAGGATGCACTTTTAAGGCCACAAAAACAAATTGCCTGCCAAACAAGGAATTTATTCCGGAATTTATCCATTTTAATGGGTTTTTCCTCATCTGGCATATGCTGTCCAATGACGGCATTGTAGTACTGGGGTCCCGGTAATGTACTATAGTCCAATTTGACTTACGTTTCGTCGTTCATTAAAATGCTACGAGATTTATCCTACAGTTTTCCGCGTCTTTTTTTTGACCGTGATTTGTGATTTGCACTTCTCTTCGGTATTTTTTGCTTTTTATAGGTCCATATATTATTCCTCTTTTTTATATTCTGAGTACGGTACACAAACCTCAGCGTTATATTTAAATTTCTGAGCAACTTGAAAATGGTACTTTGCGAGTGCCCACAGCGGTGCAATGCTAAAACAGCTATTCGGTTTTCTGTCAATGTCCACTCCATCGTGAGAAATTGCAGCGAATGACTGTTTTTTGTTTTAAAATAATTGTCAAACATTCAAAAATGGAATTCAATAAATATTTCTTAAAATCATGTTCTTTTAAAAATAATGTGCCAGTGACAGAACTTTGGGACCGACTACGTAATTATGGTGGTTGTTTTTCTGTTTAAGGTATGGAGGGACCGATAAAATTAATTTGTTATTTTGCTTACATGCACAGGATTAAATATTTTTGCCTAATAATTTTCTCACCCTCTACTTAGAGGGTGAGACTACTACTACTTACAGTCCGACCAAAAAGAGTAGAAATTAAAAAGTGGCAATACTGTAGTGTCGTGCCCGTTTTATTAGATTGATTAGAAAGCGACGACACTAGTATTGCCACTTTTTAATTTCTACTCTTTTTGGTCGGACTGTACTGCTCACCTGCTAATAATAATATGTATGTAGGAGATTTAAATGGGTTGTCAATGGCAGGTAGGCACTAGAACCTTTGCCGCGACGCGAAAATGATCTTCGGAAATTTTAAGCTGAATTGAAACTTTTTTCGGTTTCTGTTCGGGTCGCTTTGATAGTATCAATATTAGCAATAGAATCAACAGATTAAACGTTTTGGCTAATAGTGAAGCTCTCAATAAAGTAAAAGTAAAAAAGAAGACACTACCTACGCTCTCTCTCTCTACCCTCACTGACCTATGTAGAAGTTTCCGTGTTGTGGATTAAGAAGTGTTGGATATCATATGTATATATGTGGTTTAAGCATATCAATCAGTACTCTCAGTTACTCCATTTCGCGAGTAGCATGTCGCTAAATATGAATTTCGATTCTTTCATGTTTATGACAGTCAATTGATTGTGTCTGTTGTAATAAGAATTCAACCGACTGCAATTAAACCATTATGGAGTGACGAGTATGAGTCAAATTTAGATGGTTGCAAATGTGCCATATAATAAGGTTGCATGTTTAGTGTATCGTCACAGGTATAGTCTGGCTAAAATATCTTTGCCTCAGCAATTTTAGTTTTTTATTTGTAAATCGGTATATGACAACACTGAAGATAGGGCACTAATAAGTCTTGAAACTGGTGTATTATCCTTAATCTTTAAACTAGTATTAAATAAATAAAAACATCTGCGTAAGTTATGCTTTGACCAGTATTTAATAAAAATATTTACAAAACAAGATTTTTACTTTACTGAGGACTTTTGCCTTGTATTCAGTGAGTTTACATACTTGGCAACAGTAACTTCAGCGAAAGTCTTCCTCTAAGAGCTCTGGGGATTAAACCACGACAAAAGTTACATTTAAATTAAAAATATGCAAGTACTAAGATTGTTGGTTACTCTTACCGGCCAAAAATTTGATGCAATACTTTTCAGCGATAATTGCCTCTTGCAGTTGCTTTACAGCATCAAAATTATTCATTATGCGGAATAACAGTTCTCGCTCGCCACTTTTATAAGGCTTTCCCATAATTAACACTTTTATTAATCAAAACTAAAGGATATAAACAGAATGATTACTTATCACAACTTGACATCTATGTTCAAAGTTTTTACGTACAATACCCGCATGCATCCTCAATGTTTTTTGTCCTCACACCTCTTCGCTAGCTCGCACAGCGCTGGCGGATGCGCTTGCGCAGTCTCAGGGATACCAGAGTATTAATGAAACATTCAAAAACAATAAATTATACTTTCCTAGCAGATATAACAACAACCTAGACTAAAAGCCGGCCCTAATCTTTTTAATCTACTAAATCTTTTTCCTTCTGATGAAACGAGGGGTGATAAAAGTTTCACCTGTGTCTGAGTTTCTGTGTATCATTAAATCTGTATTTGGCGTGGTGTGTAGTTCCTAAACTGCTGATCCGGGTCATAATTTTATAAGGAATAAATGGCTTTATACCGATGGTTAATAAATTATATTTATTCAGGCGAAGACCATCTTTCACCTGGTTTTTGGTTGAGGCATAGGTTTTTTATTGTTCCAGCGATTACTTGCTATATAGTTAATGCTAACTTGCTAAGTGCTGCAAAAAATAATAAAATACTGGACACAATTGTAAAACCCCCTCCCTACGTTGCTGCCAATCGGGATATGTGCATATTAGTCACTAGGCCAAGGAGCACTACGGTGGTGATTGATTAGTATTTTAGTGGCACATCAGGCATAGAGGTTTCTCTTTTTAGACTCAGAATAACCAAAAGCGATCAATGAACTGGTGTCGTGGATGGCGATCTGATCTATCCTTACCCTTAGATCTCTGCCTGACCGGGTCAAGTGCGTATCACATACGAAAAGCTTGGTACCTACTCGTGTCGCTAAGCGAGTTAGCGTCTGCCAACGGTAGCTGGTGAAGTCACTATGGTGTTCCGGTTAAGTCTGGGACTTCAGGATATCATGGCTGACCTTATGACAAGTCATTGTATTTTAACAACTACGGTAATTGTTAGTTTCCTTTAAATGAATACTTGCGTGAGGAAACGAAACGGTGACTTTTTAGTCAGAACTCAAATGTGTGTCACGCATAGTCATCATCAGGCCGTAAAGGAAAAACCCAACCGCTGCTGTATTTGATTCTGTACTAGTTCTGCATAATAATCAGTTACATAAATACCTTCCTGAAATAAATTAATTCAGCGATTGAGAAAAATTTCTTTAGAGCATTCTCTGTTGACATTGACAATGCATCTGTATTTTAACAAATGTTATTAATTTAAATTACAACTTGTAGGTTTATATTTTGTTTGGAATGGATGACAAGAAGTGTTAAGAGTACTTATTCCTAAGTCAACTAAATATTAGATAAATCGTGGTTAATTTAATAATTAATGCATGTATCTCTATTTTGAGACTTTGATATTGACTCGTTATCAGCACAGTTGTATTAGTGCCGATACCGATAATGGCGTTGTTGTGTGATTCGGTGTGATTAACTCATTTGAGCGTAATAGCTCGTGGTTACGAAGACACCGGTGAAGCGGAATTAGAATGAAGTGCGCGGCGCGACTCGCCGCGGCCGTGCCACGTCATTGCCGTGACCCACTGACACAGTTCCGCGGGGCCGCCTGCACCGATATCTGCACGCGCCCGCCACCGCCATCACACGCTCTTCCTCTCGCTCTGTCTCCATCCGACCGGCCACCAATATCGCTTGCACTCTTTTCATCTTGCATATTTTTGATGCATTTCTATTTTGCAATGCGCACCATTGCCACTTACGTCATGCGTTTACTATCGCTAACTGAATCGAAAGGCTGGTTAGCTTCATGCTGAACTTGTTCTTTACATGGCGCGCCTTTTGAGATGTGCACATGCGTACCTCACCTAGACCTTAACATAATTTCACCATCGTGTCAAGTCATGCTCCACATAATGTGCACTTTATATATTTTTTATAATTAGTAAAAAGTTAAATCATAATAATGATTAAAAAGTGTATTTTACATTCGCTGCATTTGTTTGAAATCATTAAATTGAATAGTGCAATAATGACCTTGTTATCTAAATTGTGCACTTGACACGAATAAGTACTGTTCCATTTCACTTTCATATGTGCGTCACGGAGATTGGCATACCTACCTACATAGATATACACGTAATATCCGTGCACATATACCAGTATAACGTGTACTCGTACGATCAATGTAATTTTATACAAATAAATTAATCCGCGTGTGAAACCGCTCTTGAGCCATTACGCCATTTTAAAACTACGACAAATGCTTAAAAAAGAAAAAAACAAAGGTAAAATAAACTATCAGATTATTACGTGGGAAAGAGTTTCTCATAATTAGCGCCGTCTCATAATCACTATATATTTCGCAACAAATAGTTTAGCTAAATGGCTAATAAAAAACGCTCTACCTGTGTCTGTTCATTCGTATTAATTCGTGCATGATCGGCTTTATTCGTCAAGTTTATGAATGTGTCGTCACGGCGAGCGAGATCGCTACAGAGCTTCATAAGATAAAGGCACGGGTGTGACCGTAGCGGCGCTATCAGGTCCAGTCCTGACTTCGCCTCCCGCAACCGCCGCCGTCGCCGCTGCCGCTCTGCGTCGCGGCGCGCCGTGTTGATATTATGTGAAGTGGCGAACGAAAAGGATGTATGTATACGTACATCTCGTCTTTCAGTTGACTTTCATCGTCGTTTTGTAGCGAACGTTTCGCACGGATATTGATAGGAAATTGCACTATCGCTACGTAATATATTTACTGTAAGATTTAGTCGGTCGGCGAGTTTGAAAAGGACATTAGTTACGCGAATCCTTCAAACCGGTCTAAAATTTGGATTATAAGTGCACCAGAGAATTCTCTTAACAAAAAATAGCGTTGGGATCAGCGTGGCGCAATGCAGTGTATGTTTGGATGCGAATTCAAACAGTGTTGTGCAGAGTTAATTAAGAGGGACGACAGTCTCGTGAATCGTACTAAAAAGTGGTGGTGTTTGCTGTAGCCATGCTGCCAATGGTGCATACAGAACCCGTGCTTTTCAATTTCGGGGGTCCCAACATAGACGGAGCCGCGACTCCGTCGGCCTCAGTGCCCCCCTCGCTCACGCCGACCTCTGATGTTGACGAGCTGGTAGACATCTTCTTTGACGTGGATGTGTCAGTCAACACTTTTACAAGGTAAATAAGAGCAATCACTAGACAATAATGCTTTTTGGGTGAACTAATACTTCTCGCAGCCTTGACCCTGACCGTTTTAGAACGTTGTTAATACGAGATACGGCTTGTGAAATGTTCTCGGCGTGTGCTAGCGATAAATTTTATCAGCCGCCCATGAAAAATTGCACGTTGCTGATCTTTCCGCTGCGCAATTTGCCGCTATGCAAGTTTGGTTGTTAAGGAAAATCGCATGCTATTGTGTCTTGAATCGAAACACCTGAAAACAAATAAATTGATCATTTAGTGAGCAATCGATTTCGCAATGAATTTCATTTCTTCGCTCGTGACATGATATACGCCCATAGTCGAAGAAAGTCAACCAGTGGTAGTATGAAGTCGAGCGTGTCATGTAATGATTGGATCATAATCACGTCATGCCTGCTTAAACATTCGATAGTCAGTGGTTTTTTTATTGTTTTCTTAAAACTTGCGTTTTCTTCTGGATTCGGTAGCTAGGTTAAGGTATCTAACATTCATTTATTATTTAAAAAAAAACAGTCTCGATTGGCGTTAGTGATGGGCCGTTTCCGAGAATATTCCCCAGGCGAGAATATTCTCGGAAATATTCTCGGAAACATTCCCCATGAGGGGAATATAGGGGAATTTAGGATTTGTATATGAATAACATTTATTTTATGACATTCTCTATATAAGTAAATGCTTATCTATTTAATAGGTTAACAATTCAATAGAAAAAAATATAAAACGTCAGCTGTAAATGTAAATTTCCTATGTTCTCGAGAATATTCTCATTGTTCTCCGGGAATATTCTCAATGTTCCCGGGAATATTCTCATTGTTTCCGAGGAATATTCCGCAAGTTTTTAAATTGCTCTCAGGAATAACATGGTAAAATAAATACCAGTGAGACAAGCAAGTTAATTTCTGATAGAGAAGGAATAGAGAAAACACGTGTGTTGTCAACGCAATTAGCAAAATAATTGTATTTTATTTAGTTTTTATCGTTTTTATGTATATATTTATTTCATTATTTCAATAGTATTTTAAATAGGTAGTGTATAGTAGTACCAAAGACAGGCATGCCATAATTCATTACTTAAATACACTGCCAGAAACATAAAATAAAAAAAATGAATATCAGCATTTAATCTTTTGCAATATTTGATAAAATTATTTTTCTTTAATCAGTTGGATCCAAGCCAATGTTGATGCTCCAGGCAGGGTTCCATAGCCGCTATCACAAATATATTACAAGATCAAGAAGAGAAGTCTTGTTTTGGTGCGGGGGCTCATCCCCCCCGAGCCCTCCGCTTCGTAAATCTACTCGTGACTTGAAAGTTCAAAGTTGTGTTTATTATCTAAATACGGGGGCTCTGCCTCCGAGAGTGTCTCTTGGGTCATCGTCTCATCACTTTGGATTTAAGCTATCATGTTTCTGTTCTTGGTAGTTGCTTTGATTTGAGTGCCGCCACCGCTTGTCCTAGCTCCACTTGTGACTTCAAAGTTATATCTTAGTCATCGTTTCCGAAGTTGACTTAAAATAATCAAAAGACTAACAATCTTGTTTCCCTTCTGTTCGGTTTCTCCCCTAGGCCCCTCCCCTATCTTATAGTCTTCGACTCCTCAGTAGATTTTACGGAATTAGAAGACATCTTCTCATTTTCATTTTCGGATTCAACCGTAACTTATTGCTGGAAACGTTATTCGCCCCATCAATGAGGCGCATATTTGGCGCACTTTTAGTGGATTATTTCTGCCATGTCTCTGTAGCGGAAAATCATGCCGACTGTCTTTCGCGCGGCTTGACGTCTTTAAAGATTCCAGGCCAACTTCTGGTTTCAAAGATCTTCTTAAATGCAGCGAGATCCTACCGACTGGTCGGTAGCCTCGTTTGATCCGTCAGTAGTTTCAAAACCAGCCAAGAGAAGACACATGCATTGATTTCAAATCCGTTAATTGACTTACCGCTCTTCCTTGTAATAGCTGAACAGATATCATCTTGGTCGAAGTTGTTGCGCTGTGTTGTACACGTCTTCGATTTGGAAAACTGCTTCCACAACTTCAATATGTGTCTGCTTCAGATTTAAATTTGGCGCAGTCTATGTCTACAACAGTGTCATTACAAAATGAGTTTGCGGGAAGATAACCTGTGTTCAAGAAATTTTCAGCTCTTAGAATTATTTCTGCAGCATGGTGTTATTGGAGTAGGAGGTAGCTAGGCGAGAAGCTTCTGAATTAACCTACCAACAAAAACACTAGATCATACTACCGTAAAATGGACACGTACACGAAACCAATCTGATTGCAGATTCATAAAATATGTCATGCTGGGCCAGATGAATCGTTTTTTGGCAGCGCGTCAGTGTTAATGATTTTTTTCTGCTAACTGCTAACAAAGTCATACAAGTTTCAAGTTTTACTTCTCTAAGTACCCTTTATGAGTTGGTTGACTATTATTACTCGTAAACTTGTAACGCCTACCCTAGCAGCGTTTATATAGCCAATACCCAAGTACTCCCAAAATTTAATTTAAAGTTTGATATTTCACAAACAGATCTATAAATCGGAAAATTGTTGCAACAAACCTGCAACATTTTGTAAGGCCTATCCAACGACATATCACACCATGGGGTAGACTAGAAAAAAAAGACATCCCCACTTTATTATAGGGGGAGGTAAAGTAAAAAAGTATTTTTCCAAGAATTTGTTCTACCGATTTGTCAAAATGACGTATATGTATAACCATGCCAAATTATAACTTTCTGGTACTAAAATTCTCTCTAGTACTAAGAAAAGTTCAATGTTCCCCATTTTGGAGAATATTCTCGGGAACAATGGAAATTTCCGGAAATATTCCCCAGGAGAATATTCTCGGGAACGGGAATATTCTCGCGGCCCATCACTAATTGGCGTTCAACTCTACCTTACTCAAGGAAAACGTCGTGATGAAATCTGCTGTAAGGAGTTACACGAGAGATCAGTTAAGCTGTGATGAGAGACTAGTGAAAGTGTGGGCAAAGCGAGAGGTCCATTCATTGCAATTACAACAGCTTTGTTATGACTACCTAATTATAAGAGTATCCTCAGTTATTAGCAGGTTTATTTTTAATTTGAATGGCGATATTCTTTAAATGGACATGACATGAGAATTAAATAAATAAATAAATCTTACACAAATCGACGGAATGAGTTTACTAACATGAGGCGAAATCTCGTAAAATGGAATTGTAATCTGTAGAGTTACGGTTAAAATCTGCTTTTTTTATTCAATGATGTCAAATAAAATAAATAAATAAATATTAAGGGACAACCATACACAAATCGACCTAGTCCCAAACTAAGCAAAGCTTGTACTATGGGTACTAGGCGACGATATACATAATATATAAATACATATATAGATAACACCCATGACCCAAGAACAAATATTCGAGTTCATCACACAAATATTAGCCCCGGCCGGGATTCGAACCCGGGACCGCCGACTCAGTAGGCAGGTGTCTACAAACCGAGCCAAACGCGTCGTCCAAATGCTCGAGTGTTTAAAGTTTTCTCTTATTTTTTCAATTTTACAATGATTGTCATTTTATTTTATTAAACCTACATATACGCCATAATAAAGCAATTGTCGTCATTACCTCTAGTTCTGCGTTTAAGAACACTAACTGAACGCAAATGATAATCAAAACAAGGCAAATAGACTCGGAAGATTGTAGGTCAATAAAGTGACTCGCAGATAAGGTAACAGTGACGAATTACTTGTTGGTTGGATATATACATACTGATAACTATATATATGGGAACTGTATATAAGGATAAGTATGTGCGCTACGAGCAATGGAGAGGGCTATGCTCGGGGTGTCTCTACGTGATCGAATCAGAAATGAGGAAATCTGTAGACGAACTAAAGTGACCGATATAGCTCACCGGATTAGCAAGTTGAAGTGGCAATGGGCAGGCCACATAGCACGCAGAGCAGATGGCCGATGGGGCCGTAAAGTGCTCGAGTGGAGACCTCGGACCAGCAAGCGCAGCGTAGGACGTCCACCTACAAGATGGACAGATGACCTTATAAAGGTCGCCGGAAGGCGCTGGATGCAGGTCGCTTCCAACCGGTATATATGGAAGTCCAAAGGGGAGGCCTATGTTCAGCAGTGGACTTCCTATGGCTGAGATGATGATGATGATGATGATGATGATGTGCGCTATCCATTAGCCCGTTAATAATAAAAGTAATAAATACACTGAAACAGTTAATCCAGGAGAAGTAGTTAAGAGAAAATCGACACTCAAATGTTATGTAATAATAACGAATTAACTGAAAGTGCAGTACACTGTTCTTTCAGTTTATTGATTGATCTGTTTGTACTTTCAGGTTTTTCATAATTGACCTATGCAACGAAATCTTTTGCTAAGTTGTATACTCTTAAACCCAACATTTAAACGCGTTTGTTTCTATAATCTCTCGTCACACCCACATCTCTTTCTGGTAATCGTCCTTAAGAAATGATTTAGGTAAGCATTAGTACTAGAAAACACGTTATGCTGTAGCAACCGCATTACACCATTTACCTGAATATACTATTATTTCTAGCATGTTGACCTTAACATTCACTTGTTTCGTTTATTTCATCGCGCGAGTTACATCGCCATATCACACCATGTGACCTATTCGATGTCCACTTGAGTTATGTTTTCTATTTTGTGACGTCAGTTATATTTGTCACCGGCGCATGACATTGACGAAACATGATTTTAGTGCTCACAGAAGTATTGATAAAGGACTCGTTTAGTATAACACTAGCTTTTGCCTGCGACTACGTCCGCGTGGAACTTGGAAGTATGGAAGCAACCTCGTACAACACGATATCCACCTAATCACCTTAATTAATAAAAGGGATTATTAAAAGCGCCTACGCAAATGTAAGAGCAATTGTGCTTTTGGTCAAATCATTAGATTTCCTACAGGGTCATCAATGTCATCATGAATTACTTACTCACTTTTCAATCTTATTAGGGATAATTTCCAGGATGAAAACTATCCTATGTCCTTCCTCGGATCTTAAACTATCTCCATGCCAAATTTCATCAAAATCGATTCAGCGGTTTAAGCGTGAAGAGGTAACAGACAGACACACGTTCGCATTTATAATATACTAGCTTTTGCCCGCGACTATGTCCGCGTGGAACTTGGAAGTATGGAAGCAACCTCGTACAACACGATAGATATCCACCTAATCACCTTAATTAATAAAAGGGATTATTAAAAGTGCCTAAGCAAATGTTAGAGCAATTGTGCTTTTGGTCTAATCATTACATTTCCTACAGGGTCATCAATGTCATCATGAATTACTTACTCACTTTTCAATCTTTTTAGGGATAATTTCCAGGATGAAAACTATCCTATGTCCTTCCTCGGATCTTAAACTATCTCCATGCCAAATTTCATCAAAATCGATTCAGCGGTTTAAGCGTGAAGAGGTAACAGACAGACAGACAGACAGACACACTTTCGCATTTATAATATTAGTACGGATATTAGTATTAACATTCTATTTGGTGGTATCGCAGTTCTATTATTTAAAGGTGTATTTAATAATCAGGGAGCGTTCAAGTATTACGTAACGCAATTTTTGAAGATTTTTGTCTCTCCCTCCCCCCCTTGTAACGCGCCGTAACGTTTTTCTGTACCCCCCCCCTCCCGCTCTCTAAACGTTACGTAACACCATAATAAGTGACACAAAAAGTGACCATTTTTACCCAAAAGTCACAAAAGATATGTTAAAATGATTAAAATGACGACCAGACCGTAAAATAAACGACAAGGGTTGCCAACTTGGGCGTTTTAAATCCCAATTTTATTTATAAAAAAGAGAAAAAATGTTACGTAACGTGTTGTAAGAAAGACCCCCTCCCGCCCCTGTAACGCATCGTAACGCTTTACGAGACCCCCCTCCCCCCTAAATTGCGTTACGTAATGCTTGAACGCCCCCTCATTTATAAAAAAAAATGTCTGATTTTGAAATATATTATAGAAGATTAAACATTCCTGTAATTACTTGTTAAGATACAACAACAAAATATAGGTCTACCAAGTGATTTTTGCAAATTAATAAATAATAAATAAATAAATAAATATTAAGGGACAATCATACACAAATCGACCTAGTCCCAAACTAAGCAAAGCTTGTACTATGGGTACTAGACGACGATATACATAATATATAAATACATATATAGATAACATCCATGACCCGAGAACAAATATTTTGCACAAATATTTGCCCCGGCCGGGATTCGAACCCGGGACCGCCGACTCAGTAGGCAGGTGTCTACAAACCGAGCCAAACGCGTCGTCATCAAACAACATATTTTATTTTAATATTAATACATATTGATATGGACGGAGTCACCATTCATTCTATACTATTTCTACCGGAAGTAACTTATAAGAATTTAAAAAAAATATAATATGGTAATGTTCTTTTAAAAATATCCGAATAAACGTTTACACCCGATTTCAACTGTTAGGCCGCTATTTGCAATGAGAGTGCATGCACAAATGCATTTTTTTTTGTTTTTTATTGTTCAATTATTATTTTCTTTCATAGAAAGTAAATTACCTATTATTAACATAAAACATTCCTGTATTTTTTATTACATAAGAATAAGAAAAAAATAAAATTTAAATAGATTTACAACGTGGATTCTGACTCTTTCATCCTTAAATTCGAAAATAGCTTTCTCTTGTCGACATGGTTAAAACGCAACTGGACTATTATTATCCGCATGAATGAATGTCGGTTTTGTGTACAGACTGCGGTACCAGATATATTGTATTGTTTTTAGACATACCTACCGTTACATACGTCTGGATCTTCTAACAATATTAACCGATTCACCATCAAAACTATGTCTTACCTACTTAAAATTTTATTTTTAAGCATGCTAACTTCAAAGCAATCCTTATCTGTTTTATCTGCCTATAATCTTCATTTAATAAATGTACCTATTCTATTAACACATGTGAACAAATAGATAGACAATTGAATAGTATTAGCCAATCGCCAACTCATCCGCTTGTCAGTGTTATTTGAGCTGGATCTCTATCATAAATTATTAATTTGTGGGCTATGGTCTGGAGCTCCCAAATGCCAACTTCTCCCTCTAGACCGCATCCAACGGAGAGTAATTCAGATCGGCTTGACTCCTTAGCGCTGCGTAGAGATGTAGCCTCTCTTCTCTTGTATAACGGGGAGTGCTCCAAGGAATTGTTCGAATTGATCCCTGTCGCATCTTCTCGCCCTCGCTCTACGCGACAGTTCTTTCATCTCACTCCACTTAGATAGTTGGCAGTCCCCAACTGTGCGTTCTTCTAGAAATTTCCTGCCTCGCACAACTGCATTGTGGGAATGAATCGTCGCTTGCTAAGTATAAAAACGAATAAAGGGAATAATAATAATAAAATGTGTTTATTTTCACCTCACAAAGGACAATTTTACAGACTAAATTAACAAATTTATTTACAGTAACCTTTGTGAGAGACTGGAGTCTGAACTAGATATAAACCTGTATTACAGATCTCCAGGCCCTCACCCCGGAAATACAAGTACATAGATTATTTACCGTGATAGAGTGAACGTTTACCTATTGTATAGCAAATTAACCGAAAGTGTAGCAAATTGTGCTTTCATTTAATTTGCTGAGCAATTGGTACTTTCAGGTTTTCCCTTTAGTTAGTACAGTCAGTATCAAAAGTAATAGTTAACTAAAAAAATAGAGTCCATTTACATTCTCCTCCTTCTACTTCGCTTCGCTCTTGTCAGAGCGGTCGTGGTCTTCATGAGGGAGGGTAGGTCCCTGCTGTCGCCCGCTTAACGTTGTTTCGCCATTTGGTCCGGTTTGCAGATTTTCTTGAGCTGCAGAATTGTGCAGCTCAGTAGATCCATGCAATAGATGTACAACAGCAAACAAACAATTTGGCAAACATATTTTGGTAAAACATAGGTAACCCGCTTCTATCTGCTTCAGAACCCACAACAGATCTATCTGGTCAATTTATCACATAGTTGATCTGCCACGTGGATTCGTGCCGTTCACTTTAACTTAAACAGCTAGACTAGGCATTCAATGAAATCACATTCCGCTTCGACACGTGTCCAAAGAACTTAAGTACCTACGTGTGATTGTTCTGAAGCAGATAGAAGCTGCTTGATGCTAAGTTCACAAAGTATGGACATTGGTCCGATATTTGGTCCCCATTCATCCATCTATTACAATTGGCATATTAAGTGCGTATTAATATTTGATTGTACAATAACAAACGTTGTTTGTATTACTGTGGTACACTGGTGGTACATAATTTTACGCGAGTTAAAATAGTTAGTATTTTTATTGCAAAGAAACGAATGTCACCTTTTGTGTTTATAAAGCAGCTATTTACTTTTGACCTACTGTCAATGTTTTACGGGAAAATGTTATAAATTCAATAAATTGCAATTTAGACTTCATACTAGAAAAGACAGCGTCGCCGGTACCCGTCCTTCTCGTGGTTCACTCGAACGAAGCCATGACACTGACCGCTTTAAAATGAAGTCATCAAAATAGTCGTAGCTGCTAATAGATCTCAACAAATTATACTTCACTAAAGCTGCAATAACAGAATCATGCATGAGAGTATTTAAAAGTCAATGCACCTTTAATAATAATTACGATAATATCGTCGGCTGAAGTAGAGTGGGTAACAGATAATAGGGATAATTTGAGAATGAAGTTGAAAACAACTTTTGCTGTTAACACTCGCTATCATGCATTAATGCATCATGTGCCTATGCTCGCACTCGCACATAAGAACACAGAGATAAGCAGCTATAATTTTGTTCCATTCGTCAAAACTCTGCATTCCTATGATGCAACTTTTTAAAACGAATATCCTTGACCGGACTTGTGACGAAGCTTGGGCTTCCGTTGGTGGCCGTGAACGCATGCGTCACCCAGTACACTGCCTTGCTACGTTAAAAAGCCGTATCATACTATGAAATCCATATAAAATTTCGACCTTTTATCATGGCAGTCCAGTGATAGAGCAAGACAGACAATCGTGGCCGTGGTTATAGCCACCGCCAAACCAGAGGTCTGCAAAAACATAAATACTTTTTTCTACTCCAGTACTATTTTCTGTCATTTATATAGTTACTAACTCTAATATAAAGACATAAATTATGAAAGTCTGTAAAAGTCTATACTCTACTGCCCAAAAAAACACTGCTAAACGATGTTATAATGTCGCCAAAAAAGCATCACTTAGTACCACAAATTACAAGATAAACAGCTGCATTCACACAATTTGCAATTTAAAAAAAAAAACTTATAGTACTAAGGCATTGCTGCCAACTTTAAAAAAAAGTTTTATCTTCAGTGCATGGATGTTTAGTATAGTGAACGTATATCTTTATGTATAAGTTCATATTTTTTGACAGATGTTTAGTTTAGTGAACGTATACCTTTATGTATAAGTATATTTTTTTGACAGATGGACGTCAATAAAAAAAAAGTTTATCAGAGACTATTTTTTTTTTAATTTTCTTGATTCCGAGCGGGAACATGTAATTATTTTCTTTGTTGTTTATTTACATTTTATTTATGAAATGTCGAGTCGTAGAAAAAGTATTGTATGCAACGTTGTATAAGTAGTTCAAAAAACGCTCGTGGCATCTTTCTTACGATGTTCGCTACGCTCACATCGTAACCCATGCCACTCGCGTTTTTTGCCCCCTCTTATACAACGGTTGCATAAAATACTATTAAACTATTTGCGTTGTTTTATTGGCAGCATCGTGAGATCGTTTATAACATAAGAAGATATCGTCTAACAACCAATTTATGCACGGTGTGTGATTGTGTCCCACTAGTTTTGCAGAGCGAACCATTGTGCTCAAATTTAAATTTAGTGATGGTAGAATTTAAGACACAATATTTAGCCATTGGGAACCTTGATACGCATTTCAGTTTATCTCGTATCTAAATATCGATATATGAACTCTGATCAGTTAATTCTAAATCAATAAACATTACCTACATACTTATAAGATAAACCAAGTTGAAATTTGAACATTTTTGTATAAATATTTTGGTGGCTTTTTGATATATGTATTTTGAAGTCAGAACTTTGTGAAGTTCTTGACTTGAAGGCTGTGGGCTTATCAAAGCAACCCAGTGACAAACATCTCAATTCAGCAGATTGAAAGCTTATACCTTATATACTCTATGACTTAACATTAACATACAAAGCACTTTAAACGTATGTAGAATGTAAAGGGTGTAAAATCCATGGAACATGGAGAAAAAACTAATTAAACATTCATTTAAATATAACTGAGCGTAATAACTACCTAACTAGTGTCCAACGACACTATCAATCGATCGAAATCAAAAGGTCAATTATGGGGATTCATCAAAATTAAAAAAGATCTTAAATTTAACAATTAGTTATTATAATTAACATTATTGGACTATTAATAAAAACATGCTTGGTATTTACCGTCTTGGTTACGAAACGGCTGGATTCGAGCAAACTTTTTTTCCATTAAATAAATATCAAACAACCTCATACAAATCGATCTAGTCCCAAATTACGCTCAAGAAGGCTTTTGTTATGGGGTACTAGACGACGATATACATTTTTATAAATATATACTTACTCTTGGATAGTAATCGTAAATCCCTATAATAGTGTGACATTACTATCCGAGGGTAAGCGTTATTCTTCGAATAAAAGTTTGGTCAAATCCAGCCGAAGAGATCTATACTTATATTATAAATGCGAAAGTTTTTCTGTCTGTCTGTTACCTCTTTACGCTTAAACCGCTAAACCGATTTAAATGAGACTTGGTATGGGAAGGACATAGGATCCAGTAGTTCCCGTGGGATGGGTAGGTAACACCGCGGGGCACAGCTAGGTATAAATATGAATCTAGGAATACTGAATTTACTGAAAACAAGCTTCTTGTTTGCTTGATTGTTTTCATTATTTTATTTTAAATCGGATAGATTTTCCCACCCTTTATGCGTATTATTTTAAATACTCGTTTTTTCATTGTGCCTTTTGAAAATACCCAGTACTTTACATTTGCGTGCGCTTAATTTATTTAAGCATTAAACGTCACCTAGGAGGCAGGCAGCCTAGTCCAATAGTCATTGCATATTTTAACGTCCGTTCAGCATACCTGTTCATTAAAATATTTCTCGTTTGTTTGCGGCAGCCATATTGAGTTTTAATGAGTCATTGAAGTTTATTGCAGATATCAAAGTTAAAGTAAATTAAAATAGTCATGTAGTCGAACACAAGGATATTTCACAGGGATGAAGAATTGATTTTAATTCAGCGTGGGAAGAGTGCCCTTTACGGGAGCACTTAATTGCGTGGGTGTGTTCTTCTTACAATACATTGTGCAAGACTTGCAGGATCTTATGTCCCGCAATTCTTTTTTACCGGTCTATGCGATAACAAAGACAGGGTTATGTTTTTGATGCCTATCTATAAATATTCTATGAGTTAGGTTTATTCTATGCTTAAAAGAACCGGCCAAGGGCATGTCGGGCCACGCTCATCCTTCACAATAGACGAAGTTTACATTAAGAGAAAGATTTCAAGCTCTATAAAAAGACCGTAAACGCCAAAGTAACTGTAATTACTTATAACCTTCTGGAAGTTATAGATTATACGCGCCAGATTGAGCGGAATGTTTTAATTCAGCATGGTACTTAACTAATATGTGTAACGTTCGAAGTATAAGGACACCGCGCGGCACTTACCTCATTTTAAAGAAAATTGACAAAAACGGCTTGACCGATTTTATTCAATATAGTTGTCATTGAAAGTACTGATAAGGCCTCATTTTCATGAATTTTGAATTTTTCATAATTTTTTGACCCGTGGTTGAACCCGTTTTTTGAACGCTAGTTTTTTGATTTCCGGGGCGATTATTTACGAAACTGCTGACTTTATCAAAAATAATGTTTTAAGACCCCTATTATTTTTAAAAGAACTATTCAACGACACCACACACACTAGTGTGGGAATGAAAAAAAAAATCACCCACACTAGGTGTACGAGAGGTACCCGAAAAAAAGTTTATTTTTTAAGTTTTAATTTTACCGTTTTGTCGGCGTGATACATACATATACTCATACCAAATTTCAGCTTTCTAGAACTAATGATCACGGAGCTAAGCCGTGGACGGTTTTGACTACGGAACCCTAAAAATAGGTAATGGAGCTCATAAATAATCAAGCCAACACAATTATAACGTAAATAAAAGTGCCCTAAAACTCGTATGATTTCCGTAGACACAGGTGAGCTTAGATTCGGACCTCTTATTGGCCAGAAATTTGAAGGTCGCGTAGGGAATTATAATGATGATCTCGAAGGTCAGCAATATGTTCCTTCGCAAAGGTAGATCCGGTGCTAAAAATTTGAAGGAACAAGATTAGATAACGATCGACACGGGGAGTGGAATTAATAGACAGGAAGTTAACAAGGATATTATAGTAGCATAGTACATGCAGTATGTATTTGTAATTTATGTTTTTGTTATCAAAAAATAAAATATATAAAATAAAAATTGTAAAGAGATAGCGAAGCTCTTTAATCAACAGGCGCCCCTGGGTACTATCTAGCTGGCGTAATAATTATAATTAGGTGAGGAGACGTCGTTTTGATCCCTATAATAAAAAGGATAATATAGTTGCAACTTGCAATGCTAGTAGAGATTCATTATGTAATCAGTACAGACTGAAATGTGTATATGGTAGAATGATATGTGATGTCTACTTTCACGTGAGCATTCATTTATGGTTACATTATAACCAATGAATAATACTTGCGCTTAATCGCTGATAAAACCAGTTGGTTACGGAATAAGTCACCGATATACTTTTTTTAATTCATGAATTGTTTTAGTTAAAGGTCTGTTGAAGGGCGTAGTGCAAATTTACTGTTGCAATTGTTGCACGTTGCAAGTCTTCGTTAGCGAGAAGAAGCACAACAAACTTAAATGATTGTTATTTGTCTAGAAAATCAGTTTCGCTTATGTAAGTTACCCCAAGACGGTTTTCTAAGAATTTTACCTGGTTTTATAACGTTTACTTATTTATACGGAATTAAAATATGTATATTCAGGTCAGAGTTGGGCCCGTGGACGTGTGATAGAGGAACAGATTGAATAGAGACATAAATGGCATTTATTTATACCGAACACTCATTGGCATAAGAATTAAGAATATACATCGTTACGTATTTATAATTATTTCAGCGTAAATTTGGTACATAGCAGCAAAACCACATGATAAAACTTAAAACTAATAAAAAGCGGGGGGGTAGTAGTATCTGAAAAATGAAAATTAAGGAGTGCTCATTGGCTTCTAACTGTGACTGTCTGCTGGATGGTAGAGTTTTCTACATGCTTATCTAGGATTTTAATAGGTCTAGGCTAGGATAAAATCTATTCCTAAAATATTTTGCCTATAAATATTTTTATGCCTGATCAAGTGATCCTGATCACAAATATTTTTTGATGTTTTCCCAGTATTGGTACTGTTGTACTTTTTTTTTACGTCACCCGTAGGCCGTTAGTGAGATTTACTGCCCACTACGCCGGGAGAAAATCCCACTTCCTGTCCTAGGCAAGTCGTAAAACTGTAGACAAACCACGGGCGGTAATCTAATTACTACCAGATCACATATGTTATTAAGGTATTATTTATTAGAGACATATGGGTGAAGACCAAAAAGTTTGCAACGTTAACTCACCCTTAACTCACTCAATAATAACTCAATAATATTAGTGTCAAAGTCTCCATTGTGCGACGACAGTTAACCTTTCAATAATGTACCTTAATGTTCTATTTTAAGGTTCCTTATTGTATCGTTATTTTTTGTCGCACAACGGAACTTTCTCAATGGTTTTTAATTCCTCGCTAACTACGACTATAATTTCATCCAACTTTTTGGTCCTGACCCATATCGCTAGGAATCTTCGGTATAAAATAAAGTTAACTGTGACGTATACTTATCGCCTTTACGTTTCATCGTACGTGGACTGATGACGAATGCGTTGAGTAACGATCGAAAAAGCGAAACCTTCGGCTACCAACTTTCACCCATTTGAATGCGAGTGTCAACTGAATTTATTTGCGGTAGGTTGTGTTACTCAAAGGAGTAAAGAATATGGGAAGGTGAGTGCTTAATTTTATTTTGACATAATCTCCGTTACTTACATTTAGTGCCAAGTTGTCGCCAATTTTTAATTTAAGTCGAGCGCGTTGCGTGCTAGGCGGCGTTCAATAGGCACATCACAGGATGCAGGAAGAGGATTTGAATAGAGGCTTCAAAATTCTCAAGAAGTATTTTAATATAGGTACTATTTCTGGTCACGCTTATGGCGCGTTGTTGTTATTCCAAACATTATTATTTCAAGGTTGCGCGGCCGTCGCAGTAAGGTTGCGTAGTGGGGCTCCTCGGCAGGCGTCATTCGACTATCCCTGTCTCTCTCGCATCGAGCTTCAGCCTGTTCTGTACTTGGCATTTGATGAACATCGGCGCAATGTGGCGTTTTGATTGTCATTTATTTTGTTGCGATACATTTTATTAACATTAATTGTCTTAACAATCGAAATTGCATATTGAAATGCGCGTTATTACTCACTGTTCGTTTCGCGTTCTTCAACGTTATGCTTTGCATGTATAATCAATTCCTCGTTGACTACTTTTTGGTGCTATAATTAATTTGTTCGTAAACTGTATATTGATATGGTGGTGTCAAAATTATATCATGTAATTATCTTCTAACAAATTTCACGATTATATCCATTTATTTACCAAAAAGTTACATGTATTATGATACTAAGTTGAGCCAGCAGAGAGAGACATATACCTTCCTTTCTTATTTAAACAATTTTACATGTTTTATGAATGTCGTTATGTATATTTATTAAAATTTGTATCAAAGTGAAGTCAGTGGAATCAATTCACTGTCTTTAATAAATTTAAATGAGTGTTGTATAAATAATTACAAAGTGGTAAGATAATACAATCGACTATTATATATAAGCAGACTTATTCAATTATAGGTATATAATAAGGTAGATAGATCATGACTTGGGAAAACAACTTTAGTACTGGCATACAATGTAACTATAATAAACGGGATCTCATCATTATGTTAGTGTGGCAGCAAGACCGGATAGAACATGTTGTACCTATTGATTTGACTAATTTGCAACTAAGTATCTTGGTATAATATTTACACATACGACTTGGTCTACCTTAAACTGTAATTTGCAGAGAATATTGTAGCTCAATGGCACCAAAAAGCGGCGCAGATAACCGAAATAATAGCACTGAGAGTGCTAAATATAGTTATATATTTTATCAGGCGCGTTGATGAGCCTAATCTATCAAAAAAACCATGCGTTCTGTTGTGGCACTATCATTATTAATGGATTTCTAAGTGAGTTTCAACCATATTGACAATTTGATTAGGTCAGAAAAAAATGCTGCATATGTTAAACACGTTGTGATCATGAGTCATATTCATTGTGTACTTAAGTAATCAAATCATTTAAGTGTTCTTGTAAATGTTTATGATGTAGTGAGAACTCCGAGAGCTAATAAAGAAAGCTGAGCCTGTGCATCATTTCTCTGTTACATATCTTACATGAATACGTTTTACCTTAAAATCATTCTATTATATTTCGTTTCAACACTATTTCTTTCAACTATCATTTCACTATTTATATTATTTATTTTAGGCATATGTAGCTTCTTAAGTCGAATTTATTTCATCAATAGCCTTTAATAGTCAATGATAATTGAAACGTTGTTTGTTTGCTGCTTCCGTAGAGTTGATTCCTGTGACCTCCAACTGGGAGACACATGGAGGGGGATGCAAGGCAAGATGAGCGTGACAGCGCCCGTAAAGAAGATAAAGAGAAAGTCAGACAGTAAACCACAGTCGCAAATGTACGTATCCAGCGTCAAGTGCCTGTTCACCAGTAGATCACCGACCGCTTCTGTATTAGGGACGCCATCTTTCTGCCTGGTTCATATAGCGCTAAGTACCACTGGAATGAGTTGCTCCATCCCAGCAGATTTATTTTATTTAGATATGTATTTCATTTATTAAGTGTTGTTACAAGTCTCATTTATTATGATTTATTATTATAATTTATAAGGTATTACAACTATATTTGCATTGGCTGTGAATGTTCATTAAAAAGTAAAAAAAACGGTATTTATTTTTCAGTAATTATAAGGACATTTCGTAGAAACGGTTACATAGAGATAAACAATCATATGTAAGATTCAACATACTGCCAAAGCGGTCGCAGTCTTTCCATATCTTTTTGAAGTGTTTAGTTTTATTAGGACACATTGCATACATGGCTCATTCTGTGGTCTGAGGTCACTGTTGCTGACAGTAAAGGATCGTTTTTTTTTTCAGTACAAAAAAAACTAAGAAGGACATTTTCATTTCCGCTTTTGACCTCAATTATCTTTGGTTTATATACAGGAGTCACAAATTTACTCGTTAACCTATACCTGATAAACCTGAGTCATTGTCATTACTAACACTGGAGCTTTCAAGGATATCGGAAACCAGTCCGAACACACTAAGAGCTACCTACTTATCTTTTGCATACTAATTATCAATTACACAGTTTACACTGAATTAATTAAAAGTAGTCTAATAATTTTGTTGTTGGTAGAATATTGTACGGGAACATGCTGGGTGTCACAGTAAAATTTAGTGTTAAATTGGAAAAAAAATGCGTCTAAGGTTGTTACCGTCGTCGTCGGGCGTTGGATTTATTAAATTAAATAACTATGAAATAAAATCTAAATAAGAATTATAAATTAGATGAACACTTGTTAAATTCTCAAATGATGTTGTCTGCTCTTCACAACTTTGCCAATGCCGGCTTAATATGCATGATATAATTTTTATTCTGAAATTTAAAAATTATACTTTAATGTCTTTTAATATGTGCTTTCCAATGCGACTCGCTCAATGATGATGAATTGATGGATGATGATTTTCTTTAAAGGAGCCTATCATACCTCGTAGATCTATATTTGGATGGGCATGAGCTAACACGTGAAAGACTGGCATGCTTACATTCTTTAATTATCTAAAAACTTGATTTTGATACAGGTTTTGTTCCTACTAATGTATGAAAAATTCTTTGTATCACTTATTTCACTTATCTTGGCAAAAATAACTTTTATTAATTTGCGCAATGTAGCGAAAGTCTTGCTTGTTTTCTCATTTTAAATGATAATGTTTGTAATTACGCATAAGGAATCGTCTCGCTTATTACGGGCTTATCTAGTCTGTATAATTCTATTCAATCACTCGCACTCAATAATAATATTTTCTGATTGTGATTTATACATTTTATCAAACTACGGTAGTCGAAACATTACATATTTATGCAAGGGCAAGTCTTAGTTTTGATGCATGTCTAAAGTTGTAACATATTATGTAGAACGGAAAAAAATATGAATAATTATAACCAATATAGAATTGATTAAGAATGAAATACCTATTAAAGATATACACCTTTAAAAGTCATTGTGTTGTCAACGATCCACGATATAGTAACGCTGTGTAGTGAGGCACTAATTTTACAGGTATCTCACTATTTCTATATTTTCAATAATTAATCAGCATGTCAAAATATTGATGTATGTGGTTATATTAACCGCTCGTATGCTTGAACTCGCATCCATGTAGATAATTTCAACCTTACGGAAAGTTGACATTTACTTTCAATTTGATTACTAAAACTTTGACATCGCATACAAGGGGTTAATAAATGAAGGATTGTTTATGTTTTAAGCATTTTTAATGTTGCATGTTCGAAAGAGCCTGTCTTTCTGCATTCCGTTTTCATTTTTGTGTTCATTCATGTTCGTAATTTAAAAATGAATTCAAGTTGTTGTATTACTTGTCCTGTATATAAAAATATGCCTCTTGTTTTTCAGAAATAAGTGTAACAACGAGAAACGTCGGCGTGAGCTCGAGAACGAGACCATAAATCAGTTGGAGGAGTTGCTGGGCACGTGTCTAGCTGAAGTCAAACAGCCGGACAAAAACGGCATCGTCAAAGAGGCTACACGGCAGATCCAGGAGGTGCTGAAGCGGCGTCGCGAGTGCCCCGGGGAGTGCCCGCAGCGCGCGCGTCTCGAGCCCGTGCAGGCTGGCGAGGTCAGCTCCACGCAGCCGCAGCCGCCGCCGCCCGGCCATCACTACTCCGAGACCACTACACTTATTGAGGTATATTCGCTTTTTTACCCCGGCTATACATTTGCTGAGATTAGGCGAGACATGTTTGGCAACTCTTTTCTTATTTTTATCGCACTAAGAGTGGTAGGCGAAGTGTCCGGTGTGTAGCCTCGGCAGTACTCTCGAAAAGTAGGTTCACTGTAAGTTTCATTTGGGTGTCTTTGTATCTGTATGTCTCTGTGGTATGAACCGATTTTGATTTCGTTTTTTATCTTCGTTCTTAGCTATAATCCAAGATAATCCGTTCAGCTGTTACTGGGTGTGCCGGGGGGTTTTTAATCGTTTCATATTACTCGTTCATAGGAATGGTTAAAATAAAGTTAGAACTAAGTGCTAACACAAAAGGGGATTTCTTATTAACTTAAAACGAAAATGCAAATACCTTTAAATGCGGTTTTGTTGTAGTAGTTATTAACTAGGCATATTTGACGACTTACATTTTACTATGGCCAGTGTTTAACAGACATTTTAACAGAGTGTGTGGTCGATAAAATGTTGTTATTACATTATTATAGGTTGAGTTCCGAGGCATGCAGACATTTCAGTCTACCACAATTTAATATCCCTGTGCACGCCTCTGCCTGCGTTTGTAGCGGAAAGAAGTATCGATTCATTCTGACGTCGTTCAGCCTTCTGAAATACTGAGGCTTTTTATGCCACTCATAATTCTGCGAATGCCGGGGAAACGTCACTGCTGCGACTATGACATGGAATCGGAATTAGGGCGCCGATGCGCTTTAACTTGCGTCGACCAAACAGGAAAAAACCTTTAAGCGATCAAGTACTTGTATTGTATGCTGTCTACAATGAATTAACTTAAGGCCGTTCCCTGAGCCAGATTTGCAAAAATACCCCAAAAATTATCCTATTTTTCTACGAAACGTTGATATTAGTAAACGAGGGAAAAATATATATCATTCTTGATTATATTATCTTTAATAACACAGCATTCGATACACGATTCATAACACTTCGCTCGATACAATTAATTCCCAAAGTAACCTCCAATTCGAATTTTTACTCCAACTTTACTTGTTTTTTTTCTACGTGACACTATGAAACAAAAAAAGGAGAAAAATCAATCATAACTAAAATAGTAATTTTACAGCTTCCGAATTTCAATAATTGAAGCCAATATTTTTAAAATAAATAATCATCGACAAATTCTTACGAAAAAAGATATCGCCTTACGACCCGCAAGCTCTGTCTCCGTCACTCTTTTGAAATGTGACTGTGATGTGACAGGGACGGGTGGCCTGAGGAGGGGCTCGGGGTTCTGGCTCAGGGAACGGCCTTAACTCCCACTAATAGATAAATCTAGTTTCGGTCTCTTAGACAAATTTTCTGAATTACTTTTGTAGTGTCATATGAGTTGCCCTTATGGATTTAAAATGGTTTTACCTACTCAAAACTGACGCAACTATTTGGATCATCTACTACATACCTTAACGGAAAATAATGTGGATCAGTACGGACGTTACTGGAATTGTAATCGTTTTATCGTGACCCGGAGGGTAAAGTAGATATAAAGTAAACGTTCAAGGTACGAGTCGATTTAGGGTTGGCAAGGTCATGACCGCTATCGATTATCGGGAAATATATTTCGGCTATAAAGATACGGGTTGGAATTGCATTTGGTTCCTCCTTCATGATGCCTCGATCCAACACGCTGCAAAATTGCAACATTACTTTTGATCACGATAGGTATCGCCTATTCCCCAACTAACGTTATGTGTTTAGCAATTGATATCGTGAAACTTTAAGGCGATTGCGGGTATTTTCTGATTTGTGGCACATAAACTATACACACATGTGAATTGATCTCAGGATTATTGATTAGTATTGTGAGTATAATTGTAACGCTTCCTATTTATGAACTTGTATATCTAGCTTAGTATGGTATGTATAAGTATAGTGGAATCGTATATTTTCGCAGCAGGGTCGTATTCATACCTGTTTACTATTTTCAGAAGTGACCATATCTGTTCCGTTTTTATTAACTTTCACTTATTCTTCGTTTGATTTCCCGCGGGTTCCCCGCATGACTATTATTTTCATCCTTGGGGCTTTTTCCAGAATAGGAAGTAGCCTATTACATTATCAAATTATTAAATCTCTATTTCAAACATGGATGAATTTGAAAGAGGGAAAAACTAGGGAACACAATTTAATTTATGATTATGACTATTTATAAGTATTTTGAGAGTTTAGAGACAAACTTTAACTTATTGTTTTTGTTTTGTCATTTCAGGCTCTGAAACACTACACGAGCACTCTTGGTTGGGTTTTACTAGAAATTAATTCGAAAGGCGAAATCGTATGCGTGACCGAAAATATTAAAGACTTTATTCTGCTGGACAGAACAGACTTATACAAAAAGTCGATCTTCTCACTGTTGCATGCCAGGAACCATGCAGAGATAAAACAGTTGCTGAAGAACATACACAGTTTCGGGTGGGGCGCAGCAGACTCTGACAAGTTCCAAGCCATTCAAGCCCGACTCATTATCGAAAATTCTAATGGGGCTGGAGAATCCGAGTAAGTAATCGTATTTTATGCAACATTTTTTATTTAGCTCCTCTTAGTGATTTTGTTTTTCAAATCTTGCCAGTCACTTGTTATCAATTTTTATTTATTATTTATTTATTAAAGGGTTTGCCAACAGATACACCACTATATGAAATTAGTTTAGTTGTTGGATTTACCTTGATTTAAATATACATGGGATGACAATGAAATAGTAAACCTTCGCGAACAGTTAAAACCAGTAGGTCGACATATTTAAGAGGATATGCTAGCCAACAAACATACAAAAAAATATATACCTATATATTCAATTCAGTGACTAACGTAGCTTACTTCTCTATTTTTTTAAACATATCTTCAGTGAGCAGATGTTTCATTTATATAAGTTTATAAAAAATGTACATCACATAATAATTATGTTTATGAAAGTTGTTTATACTGCCACTGTCCCAGGATTAAAGCAAAACTTGTGAGGCTAATGAGGCTATAGACAAAATTCCGCAATTATCTTTAAATGGATACTTTTTGTAGGTGGTAAACAATTATAATAACACTAATCAAAAGAGAAGAAGCCACAAATCGGAATAGGTAAGAAGAATAAGAACATTGTAGTCGGTTATGGTATTACATAAAGTAGGTATCATATTGTATTTATTTTGTTATCCAATGGCTCCTAGCTCTTTTACTAAAATATACTTATATATTTATTTTAAAGAAGACTACATAGGCTTTAGGTATATGAACAATCATATTATTATTAACCCCCGATGAAAAAAGAGGGGTTTTATAAGTTTAACATGTGTATTTATGTAGCTGTGTGTGTCTGTGGGATCGTATCTGCCAAACGGATGGGTCAATTTTACCATAGAATTTTCTATAGGTATCACTCATTGAATGATGCTCTCATGACGACTAGCTTCTTGTCCCCGACACAAGTGTTTTAATTTTTTTATTTAGGTTAGGTTATATTGACGACTGCGCCGCCCTACCGCGGGCTAAATATACGATTGTTTTTTATTATAAGTACTCAGTTATTATTTTATAGACCACATTTTTTAAATTACTTTTATTCGAAATGTATGTTTATTACATCTTATTTATCAGTTATTTTATCATTGCCGCATTGAATGCAAACATTGTTTGATACTGAAGATCGACTAACAAATTTTTATTTGATTTGAATAAACCATTGTTTTTTTTTTTTTTTTTTTTTTTTTTAATCTTTATTTAAAGAGCTTAGTCGCTGAGGCGACTATGACACTCTGTTAGTATACAATTATTATATATCTTATCTCCTATTTAAACCTATTTTGACAATTTTGTACAATAGTTTAGCTTCATCTGATAAGGGAAGCGCCAAAATCTGGTTGCACCCCCCCACTTCAAAAAAAGTCCCATTCAACACTTCCCTTCTCACATCTTCATTCCGGACACATTCCATAATAATGTGGTATACGTCTTCTACGGTGTTACACTCCTCACAGTTTGGAGTTGGTGCTTTACGCATTAAATGTGCAAATTTATTAAGTGGGATGTGTCCGGAACGCAGCCTTAGCGCCAGCACTATGTCCCGGCGCCTCATACTGCAGTTCTCGAACCATGGACCTCCTGATAATTTTGGCTGAATAGTTTTGTACCAAATAGCTTTCTCTAAGGATCTGACATTGAAATATTCATTCCACGACACTAAACACTGTTTTTTTATCAAATGTATTGCATCCGAGAATGTAGGTATTATATTAAAAGGTATTCCTTCACTGACTGCCTCGTTTGCCAGTGCATCCGCGATATCATTGCCGCTTATACCTACATGGGATGGTATCCACTGCAAGGTGATATTTTTTGCTTGTGATCTTAAGGCACGTAATGATTTCAGCACAGAGTAGGCTATCGGTGCTCCTCGAAAGTTCGAGGTGCATCGAGCCAGGTGCTGCAGAGCGCTCTTGGAGTCTGTTAAAATAACAAATTTGTCCCCATCTATTGATTCGACCCAAGATAACGCCTCTGCAATGGCAACGAGCTCAGTCTGCATAATTGAGACATTCACCGATATTTGAAATCTCATGGAGATATTGTTTTGGGGATCGTAAAAGGCGGCTCCTGACGTTTCTCCTTTTTTTGAGCCATCTGTAAATATTTTATATTGTTTGTCAAATGATTTTTCTATGAATTGTATACATTCGGACTTCAGCTGACGAGTGTTATATGACCTTTTAGCTTGAGTTATGGGTTCTAAATTACTTTTTATGACATCTGATAAATTTATATTACTAGACCATGTATCTAATGTGAACATCTCCAATTGATTCGTCGAGTGAATCGGAATATCATTAAAATGTTCATGTATATCAATTAACAATGGTTTTTTCATTCCGAGTGCTCGAGTTCTGAATTTATCTGCTAACTCTTCAATCGACGTAATGGTAGGGTTGTCTGATAAAGATTTCGACTTAAAGTAAAATTTACCCGCCAAATATCGTCTACGAATGTGTAGTGGTGGAATGAATAATTCGTTTTCCATTACATGAATAGGGGTACTTCGAATAAAGCCACCTATAACTCGCATACATTGATTTTGAGTTTTTTCTAACTTATATAAGTGACACTTTGCACTCGTATCATATAAGAAACATCCAAAATCTAACCGACTACGTATAACAGCTACGTACAAGCGTCTCAGGTGCCTAGGGTGTACGCCCCAGCCTGGACCTGTCAATACTTTAAGAATATTAAGGACTTTAGATACCTTTTGGATCGTTTCATTTATATGCCGATTCCATCTGAAACAGCAATCAAGCCACATCCCTAAATATTTGATATTTTCAACTACCTGTAAAGTATAATCATCAATACGAACATTTACCATTTGATTCCTCAGACGTTTACCAAAAATACATATTTTACTTTTCGAAGCTGAAATTGTTAACCCCTTTTCCTTCAGAAGTATTAATAGCAAATTTAAAGCGGTCTGTATCTCTTCTACGCCGTTATTGATATTATTTACAGTTGTATACAGAACGAAGTCATCAGCGTATTGAGATATTTTCACATTACGTATCTGTTTGCTAATATCGAGGGTAGCTATATTAAATAATAACGGTGAGAGCGGATCGCCCTGTGCCAGACCACGACCCGTGTACCTAGTGGTGCATGACTCACCAGTCACAGATTTAAGTACTCGTTCTTTTAGGTAATTCCATAAATAGTTACATATTTGTGTTCCTACGCCATATTTATCCAACGTCATCAATAAGTAAGAAATGTCAATGTTATTATATGCGTTTTCCAAATCTATGAAACATCCCAGAGTAATACGTCCCTTCGCCCTACCTACTTGTACATCAGTTACAAATCGACTTAGGTTATCTAGACACGAACGAGCCTTCCTAAACCCGGTTGTAACCTCAGCCAGCAATAAATTATTTTCAAAGTGCCATTCAAGTCGTTTGTTTAATATGGAGTGAAAGATTTTACATACGCATGAAATTAGGGAGATTGGCCGAAGTGATGCTGAAGACTGTGGGTCACGACCGGGCTTCGGAATAGGCACAATTTTAATGTCACGCCACTGGTATGGAACAAACCC
This sequence comes from Apotomis betuletana, assembly GCA_932273695.1. NCBI lineage: Eukaryota > Metazoa > Arthropoda > Insecta > Lepidoptera > Tortricidae > Apotomis > Apotomis betuletana. The sequence goes on from OW026304.1 coordinate 14,257,327, forward strand.
GTGGCGAAAAAATTCATTGTATAACCACAGTAAGATGTCTTTACCGCAATTGGGTAGGTATTTTAACATTGAATAAGATATATCATCACATCCTGGGGCGGTATCTTTTGATTTTAGGCAATTTTCGAGTTCATGTCGCGATATCTCGGCGCTTAGAAATAGGTTAGTTGAATTAAACCGTGGGGTGGGGGGCGACACGTAATCGGGCGCTAAATTACGCAAGAGTTCGTCGATTTTATCACTATCTATGTATGTTCTGTTCGATTTTATGCCTTTTAACCACTTCATACGCGACCACATATCACTGGAGGAAGTGGCCTCATCCATTGAGGAACAAAACTTTTGCCAATTTTCACTTTTAGCCTGTCTTATTTTAAGTTGAGCCGATTGAATCTTCTCTTTCAATTTGTCAAGGTTTTCTGGGATCGGATTGGCGCGTAATTGAGCCAGGGCCAACCGTCGTTCTGCAACCGCTCTTGACAAGTCCGTGCTCCAATAAGGCTTAGGAATAAATTTATTTGTAGGATTCATATTAATTTTAATTATTGGGATGTGAGTATCCGCAGCTTCATTTACGAGTTTTAAAAATGAATCATATGCCGTTTGCAGATTATCGGGCACCACAAAGTCAGAAAATGTAGTTCTTAGGTCGTTATGGTATTGTTCCCAGTCCGCTCGTTGAAAGTTGCGTTTTTTTATTAATTTTGCGGCACAATTTATACCTACCTTTATTTTGATAACAAGGTGGTCGCTGCCTAAGGACTCATTGGTAACTATCCAGTTTGTTTTTAAGGCCAAGTCGGTTGACGCGAACGAAATATCTGGGGATGATTTTTGCAGCACATTATTCACGATTTTAAGTCTCGTTGGTTGTCCATTATTTAGTGAGACAAAACTGCTATCTATTAGGCAGTCAAATATTTGCGTCCCTCTCAAGTTACTTTTGCTTGACCAGTTCGTGTGGTGTCCGTTAAAGTCGCCTAAAATCAAGGTTTTGTCCTTGAACAGTGAAAGTAGGTGATCCCAGTTATTTTGCGTCGTGGTAACTCTCGGAGGGCAGTAAACAGCTACAATATTGTTTACCTCGTCACAGTTGTACATTTGAACATGTATTATTTCGATGCCCGGGTTTGGTGTATTTATTTGGCATTGTTGCGCTTGAATAGACTGGTGAGCCAAGATCGTGACGCCTCCGTAGCCGTCGTCCCTGTCCTGGCGGAACACGTTGTAACCACTTATTTTCAGTTCAATGTCAGCATTTAACCAAGTTTCACTAATGACACATATATGTATTTTTTCTTGACACAGTAACACTTCTAGCGACAATATTTTATTCTTTAAACTTTGTGCGTTCCATTGTATAATGTTTAATTGTTTGAATGTAGCAGATAGTTAAGTAATGGTAAGTCCGGCATTTTATGTAGAAAGTACGATACCGTCCACTGTATAAGTTCTTGAATTATGTCACAGAGCTTAGATTTGATTGAGCCATCTTGGGAGAAAAAGATACCTTTTATCCTATTCAGCAGCTGACTAAATGTTATCATACTTTCTTTCTTCCTTTTTGATTCTTCACTTCCTTTATTCTTCGTATTTTGCTTTGTAAGATTCTCGGCCACATACTCTGAGTGCGATCTGTTGTCCCAGTCTTGCATATCATCTGTTACCGGACGCGTTTTTTGTCTCACCTTTTCAGTCATTTTCTTAGGTGGCGGCGGTTGTGCAGTTGATTGGGGCTTATTCTCTCGGTGAATAATTGCTTTCGTTTGTACAATAGTGGCATAAGAGGCGTCTTCGTGCTGAGCAGTCTGTGTGGGCGAGGGGCTTACAGGTTGATTGTCATTTTTAGATTTTTGCTCATTATTTATGATTGATTTATGCCTGTTTTGGTAGGAAGGTCTATGAACAGGGGGAGAGGGTGGTATGTATAATGCAGATGCTTTTTTATAACTATAATTATATTCACTCATTATTTCCCGGATTCTTCGTTCTTTTAGGAAGACTGAACATTTTCTGTCTAGCGCTATATGATTCATGTCGCAATTTACACATTTGTATGACTTGGTGTCGCAATTAGCGTGATTGCCCTTGCATTTTGGGCACGTAATTCTATTAGCAGGGCAAACTTTCGCAGTATGCCCAAACCTCCAACATTTCGAACATTGAGTGACCGGAAAGACATACGGCTCCACCTTTGTTCTTAGATCATGAACATAAACATATTGGGGTAGTTGACTTCCTTTAAAACCTATACGCACTTTTTCAGTTTTGACCCAACCGCTGTCGTGTTCGTCTGACCTACGACTTAGGCGTTTTGCAGATATCATTTCTGTATCACATACTATATTAGTAAGAATATCGTCGTCTGATAATTCTATGTCGATGTCTTTAATTATACCGTATGAGATTCCTACATCCAATGATTTATGGCATCGCCATCCGAGGGAGACAAAGTCCTCCGACTGCATGATTTTTTCCGCATTTGCTACGGTGTCAAATTGTAGGCGCAATTTATAAAGATTTATGTATTTGACGCTGATAATTCCTACTATCCTTTTCTCCTTTAATATCTTAGCCAATGCAATTTGTTTCGGCATCTTTTCCTTGCTGGTAATGCATATTTCTGTATTTTCCGCGACATGTCCTTGTAGAATTGGGCTACTGGAATTTTTTCTGCTAAATCTTTTACTAGCTCGATCAACCTTTGTCCACTCCCCTTCCTCATCTTCTTCCCGAGTTCTTTTTTCGGGTCTTGATGTGTTCTTGCTATCTAAGAATGTTTGGTCTTCCATGGGATTTCTATGATCGAGTTGGTTCATACTGTCTTCTTCCGTGATAATATCCATCTCACTAGATTGTACACTATCAGTCTCTGAAGGTTCTACTATTTCATCTAGCCAGTCTCCTTTATTTTCGTCACCCATTGTAATGACGCTTACGCCTCATTAGGTTCTCGGCACGTAAACAACGCGATAAGATGCGAGCAGGTACCCGTACCCGGCTACCGTGCGCCCGACGCGATAGTAGATTGTTTAACAATGAATATACTATTAGATAAGGCGCAGCCGTAAACACGTCTTGCTGGGACTATGCACTCAGCTGAACTGCGTAAACCATTGTTTTAAAACGAGCTCCCTTATTATAGCGTCTTAATATGGGCGCTCCGGTGTGAGATTCTGATTCTCTAATCTGGTGAACAGAGAATTATATAAAGGAAAATTAATACTGCTAGCCATCATCATCAAGGCGACCCAACAAAATAGTTTTAGCTTCAAGTTGACCTCCATTATTGTTTATAGTTCTGGCAACATCGACAAATAATAAATTTGCGTATCGAGATTAGCACCAGATCTTCCCATATCGACGATTGCATTGTCCTATCGATAATTTTGCAATTTCATTCTGATGTAGACGTTTATGTTCGTTGAGCGATAAGAGGTCGATTACGCTAGTATTGCTTTACAGTGTGTAACATTTTAGCCGGATCAGAATAAAATATAATATATTTTATCTTGATCTCCTTCTAGCGCATTCATTGAACAAAGGCTTATTGGTCAATTGTTAGGGAAAATTTAATATTTGCTTAAATTTTTATTATTAAGTCATTTTCTCTCTCAACCTCGACGTTAGATTTTTTTAGTAGGTATTCAGTATAACAATTAATTAAAATCTAGATACAAATACATTTCAATTAAAGGGAGCCTCAGTATTGAGGCCGTCTGAAATTCCGTCGCCAGCACGCTCGCCGCGTTCCCCCTTTGAAAGTCTTTCTTCTCTCTCTCTCTCTCTCTCTCTCTCTCTTAACGGATCCTTTAAACGTAGATGATGCAACTCGCCAATAGTACATTATTAGACTAGGTTTTGACTATTTAACCTGTTGGTGTCTGAATAAGAATAGTTAAATAAGACTCAAACAATATATACCTACATTTGAATGTAATATGTAAGCTGCTGCAAAAACACCGATGCCGATTTGTCATTAGGCACGGTTACTAGTTTTATCGCAATTTTCGTAATGCGTAACAAGAGTTGAGTTGGTCGGGTGAGCTGCGCTTTTCAAAACGCTTGCGCAACCGTTCGAGACAATGACGTTGCGATTCCGGCCGACGGTTGGTGTAAATTCCATCTTACCATTTAATCGTGAATGATAGCGGTTCGATACCGCGCGTTCACCATAAATATTATCATGGGCAGAGTTATAGACTATTAACGTCATCCGTAGGTAGGTAGGTGTAGGTATCGTATCTGTAATTAATTATTTCTGTAAAAAATACTTGGTTTTTATCAGAACACTTTATCAAACTCTTTTTACGAATTGTTTGTTTTATAAAAACAATGGTCTTGACGATTTCTTGCATCAATATGATATTAACGCGCGCTTAAACATGGTGTTAATGTACTAGTCTACGTTGTTTGTTTGCTCATGTGTGGTTTTAGTTTTGTAGGATTGACACAAAAACTTGCTTAAAATGAAATTAATTGTACTTATGAAAACTAAAACCGACAAGATGTTTGTTGATGGACGAGATCAACTCCTCTTTTGAAAAGTCAAAATCGATCGGCTAATATGAAATTTATGTTTAGTATAATTATTAATATAATGGTCATAAAATCGTCAATTTTATTTTATTCCCTAGTTAGCCTTGTTGAAGTTTTCGCAAAGTAAATCCATTTCTCCTGTTATAAGGTCAAATAAATTGTAAACGTGGATGCGTTGAGGTTTTATTTATCAAATGCAGATAATATCTGTCAGTTTAATACCTATAATTATTCTTACATGTAAAAAACATCGAATAAGCTATACTTATTAATTGTTAGATTATCATTAAGTGACAAAAAATGTTGATAGTGATGTGTTTTGCATACGTACTACGTACATACGATCGAAATTGATAGCAGCATTTTCTTACACGCAAGCCTCCACCCACATGGAGGCGATGCGAGTGACGTTATCGGTGACGGAGGGTCACTGATAACGTCACTCGCATACCTTTGAGCACCTTTAAGTCGTCGAACACTTGATGATGGTGCCTGAACGGTCCATGAATTAAAATGCTTACAAAAGTTGCATTTCCAATTCAGAACGCAGGTGGCATTGCTAGTGGATTCTATCAATTTGATCGCGGCCGACGATGGTGTCGTCGCGCATTTATATGGATTGGCGGCAAAGTCGCTTGGCACTGCCGCTTACGGTCGGATTTTTTCTTAAATAGTGTGCTCGCATGTCTTGCGTACATCGTGTAACTGAGTAATCACTTGGTTTTTTTTATATATTCAGCTACGTGGAGGCAGTAATCCACGCGGCGCCGGTGCGCAGCTCGCCGGCGGAGCAGGCCGGCTCCGTCATGTGCGTCATCCGGCGCTGCGAGGACGCGTCGGCCGCACTGCTCTCCGCGACCTCCCTCCTAGTCGACGGCGGCCCCCCCAATCGCGCCGACATACACAACGACCAGATCGTCTTCAGATTGGATACCAATTTGAACATTTTAAGTAAGTTGTTACTTGTTTCCATCACCCAACTTCTTCACCTTCCCATTAACCTTTCGATACGAGCGGACGCGCTACTCTCTGCGCCTTCTCTCTTCGACAGCGGCCCGCCCAGCTGCGCCGACATACACAACGACCAGATCGTCTTCAAATTGCTGGAATTCCATCGTCCAACTTACTTTTATTGTTAACTTAGATATACGCGCAAGGAGAGGTTACTCTGCGCATCAAAACGATATCGAGATCGATACTTTCCATAAAAATAATGCCATAGATATGATTTGGGTTCGATCCCTTTTTGTTTGGGGTGTTCCCCTCCTTCCTTTCAATCTAGATTTAGAGTGTACATTTTTATCTAAATCGATTAAAATCGTTGATCGATAAATCTACCTTTTCTAATGTGGTTGTCGATTTGTTACAGCTTGTGATTTAAGTGGAGTGGGAAACCTAGTCGGTACACGTTACCTGGACCTTATCGATACGTGTGATCGCGTTCGCGTGGCCGCGCATCTGAAGGGCGCCCCGGGGCACAGCGCCCCGCCGTCGATCAGCGACCCGTTCGGGCTCCGCGTCGGCGACAAGTCGCTGCGCGTCATCGCGCAGTCGCGCCTGTTCCGCGCCGACGCCGCCACCGGCGACCTCGACTTCATCATGTCCACGCACACCGTGCTCGGCGACGACGACGGCGCGCTCGAGCCCGCGCCCGCGCCCGCCGGCGGCCCGCTGCTGCCCTCCGCTAACGGCGAGGCCTTCCGCGCGACCATGAGCCCCGCCGACTTCATCACCATCAACGACTTCGACCTCGACCCGTGGTCGTCGGTCGCCGGCTTCCCGCTCGGGGAGATGGCCGACGACGAGTCTAGAGAGACGAAGGACGGCGCGTCGTCCGGGCCGACGACGCCTCTGACGCCGCGGACCCCGGCGACGCCGGGCGACGCGCCGCCCGGCCCGCCCGCCGCGCCCGACGAGCGGTTGCGCTCGCTGCTGACCAAGCCGACCGCGGAGTCTTCCGGGGCCACCTCCGACAACCGGCTGCTCAAGAACCTGCTCAAGCAGGAGGACGAGGAGGCGACCGGCAGCGAGACGTCGGCGCCGCACACGCCGCTGACGCCGCACACGCCGCACACGCCGGCCGCGCTGTCGCCGCTGCAGTCGGCGGCGGCGCACGCGCGCGCGCCGCACAACCCGCACAACGCGCACAACCCGCACAACCCGCACGTGCAGCACAACCCGCACGGGACGCACTCGCTCCCGAACGCGGCGCTGCACACTCTTCAACCGCCTATTCATCATAATAATTCTGATATTTTATCACGGGTAAGATCTCGTTGAATTTTGATTGTCATCTTGAACGTAAACCATGGTGAAAGTATTCATAAATCTATTATCTTATTCAATTTCAGTTACTAAACAGAATTTGAGAAATGAAATTTATAATTTTTAGGTGTTGGTTTTAGTTCTCGGCGGTCTATTAAGTTCGCGACGAATCGGTCGACGCAAGTCTCTGTTTTACTGTAATTTTCAATATCATTAGTAAGACCTCGGAAAGGGTGTGAGCAATTTTGAGAGGTTGCAGAAGTTGGACATACCCTGCCTTTAAGTGCATGAAGAATAGAGACTATAGAAAATAATATATAATCCTTTATTGCAATTAAAAATAAACTTTAAAATAAATAAATAAAACTTGGTCTGTACTTGTTTTGTAATGAATTGTCATTTTAGTTTAATCTTAATTATACAAGTTTTGTTTTGTTTTTATTTTTATTTTCAGGGTGTATCTATTATAATATATACACGTGACATTAATTAAATAAGAATTGCTCATCCTTTCCGAGTTCCGGCCATTAAAGAAGTTTTTATGAATACAATTTCAACTCATGTAACACTTTTGTGGACTGCATGTTTTCTTTCATTGTTTCTGTTGGCACACGGAGTCAGTTACTGTCTGCGAACGTGTTAATATTTAATAATCATACTTCCTATCTCCTCCAAAACAAGCTTTGTGCGTTTTCCCATCAGATATTGCATAACAATTCGGATGAAGACGCGGAGGAGAACAGGAGAAACCAAGACGGTGGTCGTGTTTCGCAGCCCAGCGCGCTACTGACGCAGCTGCTGACGAATAATAACGGTCCATCAAACAACGGGCGCGCCGACCCCGCCGATCACTACCTCGAGAGACTGCAGCAGGGCGCCAAGCGCAAGTTCGAGGAGGCCAAGGGCTGCTCGTCGAGTAGCGTGGCCAAGCGGGCGACGCCGGAGGCGCAACAAGTGAGCTCATTTCCGGTTATCGCACACCTAACCGCTTGGCACCGGACCAGCGCCGTCTCCAGCCATCCATCCATCCACCCATCCACCCGGCGATTACCAGACGCAAGCACGTAATGACACCGGATTATTATGGAACCACGCGCCGTCCCCCCGCCGGCGGCTACTTACAAGCGCGACAGCCACTTGACGTAAATGCGGAGACGGCACGTTGCCACGTTCGCGCGTGTTGAGGCGATTGTTGCCGTTACGGATTTGGTAGGTGTGCGGTACAGTTTGAAAGATCGTGCTAAGAACACTGAAGGACTCTAGTTGGGTGATGCCGATCCGGTACCGGGCGGTTAAATGTGCGATAACCTGTATTTACTACAAAGCGATAAAGCCCTCTTTTTTGCTTCTCTATCTAGTAATCTAGTCTGTTAAAAATCCTGTAAACTATGTGGATACCTTTGTAGAGAATATTTCTAGCATTCTATTTTTTATTGACCTTGTTTTTATAAAACACTATGTACACTTAACCCTTTGACAGCCAAAGACGGCAAATCACGTCATCGGGAATTCGTGCCACTGACGCCAACGACGCCTATCGACGGCAAAAATTTCAAAGGTCAAAAACATGCTAATTCAAACCACTATCTGTGTTTTTCAATCTCTGTTGATTTTGGAGCAACTTTTTTTTTTTGGCGCTCGAAAGGTTAAACATCGAATAAGTAAAGTCCGTGTGGCAGGTGAGCTCGAGCGCGGCGTCCGCGTCGCCGACGTGCTCGTCGTCGGCGACGTCGCCGTCGGCCAGCGGCGCCGGCATGAGCCCGCTGTGCCAGAAGAACCAGATCCTGGTGTCGCTGCTGGCGCGCCAGCAGACCACGCCCACCACGCCCATGCCGCTGCCCAGCTCCGGCCTGCGCGCCTTCCCGCCGCGCGCGCGCGCGCCGCCGCCGCCGCAGCGCCAGGCCAGCGTCTCCAACATGCTCGCGCAAGTCTGGTTAGTGATACTGACAGATGCTATACTAACAATAACTTTACAACATTATGTTTTATAATCACTTTATAAATACTTCTACCTTCCTCGTTATAAATAATCCGAAAACAAAATAGGGAACTTTTAATTGAACTTCAATTGAAGTCTTAATTTTGTACGAACTGTTTTAGAAATACTCTAAGATGGCGTTCCTATTTCGACGACCGAGAATAGCGACCGAAACCGGCAACGGCAACCACAACCCACTGCTTTTTAGGAACAATCTAACGCTGACGGATACGAGCGATCGCATCGGGCGGTCGATGACTTGCTGGTATTTAATATTAATTCATAGAAAGCATAGCCGTCGCCAAGATTCGAATGCCATCTTAAGGTACACACAGGTGGTCTTGAAGGTCTTTGCGAATTACGGCGTTAGTAAATAAAATAGCAAAGGAACAGCAGTAACAATAATGATTGGCAGAAGAAATGTCCATGACTGGTTTCACGTCAATTATAGCTACCATTACCTCATTAAGAGTACTATTTGTGAACATAATCTGACGCAACCCTTTGTTGATAGTAGCCGCGCGAGCACAGTGAACGGAGGCTCGGTGGGGCCGCCGCTAGACTGTCCGACGAGCATGGCGAGCGGACAGAGCCACCTACAGCTGGTGCTGCAGGGGGCGCCGCGCGGCTACCCCGCGCCCTCCAACCCGCCGCCCGAGCCGCCGCACTACGGCAACACGGCGCCGCTACACGTCTACAACAGCCAGCAGTGAGTCACCTGTCCTGTTGTTAGACTGTCCGACGAGCATGGCGAGCGGACAGAGCCACCTACAGCTGGTGCTGCAGGGGGCGCCGCGCGGCTACCCCGCGCCCTCCAACCCGCCGCCCGAGCCGCCGCACTACGGCAACACGGCGCCGCTACACGTCTACAACAACCAGCAGTGAGTCACCTGTCCTGTTGTTAGACTGTCCGACGAGCATGGCGAGCGGACAGAGCCACCTACAGCTGGTGCTGCAGGGGGCGCCGCGCGGCTACCCCGCGCCCTCCAACCCGCCGCCCGAGCCGCCGCACTACGGCAACACGGCGCCGCTACACGTCTACAACAACCAGCAGTGAGTCACCTGTCCTGTTGTTAGGCCATGTTCAGATGACAAGCGCTTAACGCGCGTTTTGGTTGACGCGTGTTTACAACTACAATACATTTTGTTCTGGCCGTACACATACCAACGCGCGTTTTTGTATGGAGTTATAAACGCGCGTTGAGCGCTTGTCATCACATGGCCTTACACTGTAACCTGTTACTTCTTCGTGGCCTAGAGTTGTCGACAGTGGAGTCGCTACCGTAGAGAACATCATTGGGAACATTAAGTTCTTCAAATAACGTATAACCTGTGAAAAACGAATGGTCCCAATTGACATTATACCCTAATCTTTTACGTCGGTTTCGATTACATAAATGACAGTTCTGAAAACATTAAAATATGTGTTACATTCGCATTTATTATTTATGAATAGAAGCGCCTAAAACATGTTTCGTAAGATTCAAAAGCGCGCTTGAAACTGGTGCGCTTCGTAAATTTTATTAATATGGCAAAAGGCATATGTCGTTTATATAAAAAAAATTGAAAATAGTAGCTTATTACACAAGTCGAAATATTATTCTCATTAAGTGAAGACAACAATAAAAAAACATTCCGACAATATGGTAAATCGCCTATTTCGCGTATATACGGCAAAACAACCCTCTTAATTGACAACATTTCATATTTTTAAGGCTATCATTTTATTACTTTTCTGAATTCTGCTTAAAAAGATGAAGTAATCTCTGTTTTTATTTGTTTTCTGAGATGATTATTTACTTTATTATTAATTTATAAAAACATACTCATTTTAAAATGTGGCAACACAGAAACCAGAACTTAATGGAACGGTTACTTTAGTCGGTTTTCTTATTAAAAAAAACTTAATCAAACTCGGTATGCATCTGTCACCTGTCACCGTCAAAATAAAAAAAATATATATTTTTCGCTCTTTGGTTTAGACAACAACCCTATTCAGCCCGTATTGTCTTAGATTGTAGTTATTTGATGTATTTTCTTATATTTCTTTAAATACAGAAGAATAAAATCAAAGATTTTTTTTTAAGGTACACGACTTAAAGCCCTGTCGATCTCTATATTAATTTCCATCTGTTATAAATATGAAATGTTGTCAATTGTATGGGTTGGTCAGGCGCTGACGCGTATTGGCGTTAAATTTATACCTAGTTTTAAGTATCTGACATTATTGTGCACCATTCATGCTGTTATTTTATTTTATTTTAATTTTATTTATTTCACTTGACTTGTATACCATGACAATATTTCATTTTTACTTAATTATTTAAAACGGATACCTATGTAAAATCTAATATATTTAGTCTTTAGTTTTTAAGGAAATTTCATGTATTGACTGCTTGATATGTAAACACCCTACTGTACCTACTCATGACAGCAATAAATGAATATGAATATGAATATGAGGTTGTTTGCAGGAGCGGCAGCAGCCGACAGGGCGAGCGGAGCGACAGCGAGCTGTTGTCGCACATCCTCGACGAGTTCATCGAGAACATGCCCGACGCCGACCGCAACGCGCCCGACGTAAGCGTGCTCTTGGATCTGGAGACCTATCAACTCAAACCCGATAGCGCGGCAAGTCGACGCTTGACGATCGCCTATTATCGATGTTGTCTTATTATTTGCAATCTCTAGTAGTAAATCTACTTGGTATTATGATGTTAGTCTGAAGTAGTTACGATACCATTAAGTATCTGTTTCACGAGATCTCAAAAATACTTAGTATAGCTCCTTGATTCTAGAGTATTGGTTTGCATTTACAGTAATTACATAAAACTTGCGAACTTCTTACATACTTAGTATAAAATATACAAAGTTGTTCAAATCCGTAGATTCGTGCATGGACTAAATTGGGATATACATAAAAAAACGAATTTACGAACGTTAGTTTATAGCTTGGCATGCGTGTAGTTTTGATTGTTATTTTTAATTTTAAAGATAAGCTACAATTGAACGAATGAATCATTATTTGCTTATCTTTAAAATTCGCGTGTCATCTACTATCATGATCGTAATCATAATAACCCTGAAGATGGCAAGCACATGTTTCCATTATTCTGTGTTATTGTTACCTATATCATTCATACATTTTCCAATATACTCCAATTCTCTTTTTATATGTTCCTTGGTTCTCACTTCAGCCATCATTGTATTTATTTTTTATTTATTTTTTACTTATTGTTAAAAGCCTGATGCTTTTTCAACCGCGATATCAATATTATCAGAAGCAATTGTAGGAAAAATCCCAATAAAAATCTTTTTATTTGTCATTACAGGGCATGAAAGACAGCAAGGCAATGATAAATGCAATAAGACAGAGTCTTATGCAGTGTGAAACAGTCACAGTTAAGAGCCCAGTGTCAACCAGCCCCGGTCCGCCTCCAGTGTACTCGGTACAAAATTTGGTAAGACTTATCAGCTTATGAGTGATTCCACTGGCGTTTGAACCGCCGCCAGTCCGAAGTTATAAATATTGAAAGAATGAGCCAAGTAGCAGATCGAGTTTAAAGCATATTTTGACCAGTTTCTTTAATACTTAGGACTAGGGACTGACATATGCATCAATTTAGACGTTTTAAACACAACGCTTTAGTCTGATCGTTGCGAGTTGACGTAACGTATGTCAATGAGTCTGTCAGCTCGAAGAAAGTTTAGCGTTGCAATGAAACGGGACAACCGAGCGTTCCGCAAAACCGACCGAGATTTGACTTGCTCGCGCCATACAGTATTACCCGTATTTCTAGCACTGTATCGAGTGGACAAAGATAGACAATATTTTTCGCCCGACAAATGAATGAATAAATAAATAAATAAATATCGGAGAACCTCACACAAATCGATCTAGTCCCAAATTAAGCTCAAGAAGGCTTGTGTTATGGATACTAGACGACGATATACGTACTTATATAGATATAAATATATACTTAATTATATAGAACAACCATGACCCAAGCTCAAATATTCGAGTTCATCACACAAATATTTGCCCTGGCCGGGATTCGAACCTGGGACCGCCGCTCAGTAGGCAGGTGTCTACAAACCGAGCCAAACGCGTCGTCAAAAAAAATCGCGACAAAGAATAGCGTTTCTCGTATTCTACACGTCCTGGCTCTTGCAGAACAGTTACCAACCCCTTGTTTATGAGGCCCGGTCACTGGTCAATAAGGGACGGATAGTAATGGACCCGGGAAGCGGTGGTAGCCTAGTGGTTAGGGCATGCGACTTTCAATCCGAAGTTCGCGGGTTCTAACCCGGCCCGTACCAATGAGTTTTTCGGAACTTATGTACGGAATGTCATTTGATATTTACCACTCGCTTTTCGGTGAAGGAAAACATCGTGAGGAAAACACCTAAGCCCAATAAGGCCTAGTTTGCCCTCTGGGTTGGAAGGTCAGATGGCAGTCGCTTGCGTAAAAACTAGTGCCTACGCCATATCTTGGGATTTAGGTAGCCGACCCCGATTGAGAATTCATTCTCAAAAAATGGGACAAAGGCTAGGAGGATGATGAGTAATGGACCCGGTATGTATTACAGGGCCCAGTGAATATCAGCGGGAACAACTCCGCGATGTACAGCATGAGTGGCGCGGGCGTGGAAACGGCGCGGCGCGTAGGGGACCAGCAGCAACAGAAGGCGCGCCTGTTGCAGCAGCAGCAGCAGCAACAGATGCTCGTCTCCAGGGAGGTGAGAACAGACTGTTCAATTTCTTTATCCACTTGACCGTCCGACGGTAGCATAGTATCCAAAACCAATATGCCCCTAACCGTCCGCGGATACCTTACTATCCAAGATTGGAAGACGGAACAGTTGATTATAGTGGCATCTAGTGGAATGATTCGGCATTATTTACTAATTATCTTGATGCAACAACGTAGCCTAACCAAAATAGTTTGCTGTAAAAAATATAGATGACAGTGTAGTTACGCTAGTTTTGTAGAAAGTTGAGGATGCGCAGCGCGGGGCGTGCGTCGCTAAAAAACCCCGGACGGTTGACTGGAAAATAGTCTCAAGGGCTGGACGGCCAAGTGGTTATTGGCACCTAAATGTGGTTATAACTGTAGAGTTCGAGAGTCCTTTTGAGCGCCCAGCCGTCTAGTACGAGTAGTAAATTATGCTTCAAACGCCAAACAACAAATCGATATGTACTATACTGAGTGGCAACAAAAGACGTCATGGAGTTTGGGCGACGATAATTCAACAATGATTGATATGATTTCGCCGCCTTCACCGCTCAAAGGGCTAATTGAGTTGTGGCTGTTGGGCTAATTAAAAGCCGATACAGATAACAGACCGACAGCCTTTGAACTGTAACCAAGCTGCAAAATGGCAATCCGCTTGCAGCTGGTGTCGGTCGACAGAACTGCATGCAAGCAGCAAGCGGGCTATGCAGTTGACTTGCAGTTTGAATACCATAACAAGAATTGCCATTTTGCAGCCGGGTTGAAGTTCGACTGCTGTCCGTCAGCGTCGCCCTTAATTGAAAATCGAAGAGACGAGGCAATAAAGAGGTTTGCGCGGAAATCGTTCAAATAACAACAACCAACCAACTTCTCGGATATGGCCTTAGCCGTATAGACCTACTGAATAGACTGGCAGGTGCAGGTTTATGTATGCCAACACAGTGACAAACAATCGCGTCACACGTTTGGGCGGAGATGCCAAAATGAATAAAAATAAAACGACTGATCTTAACAATAGCGTGTAGATAAATTACTTCATACTTGTTTTTGTTGTGCAAATTCAGATAGTAGACGACAATTGACGTTTTCACTTAGTTCAAATCTGCATAAACATAATAAATAATTAATTGGTCATTTGAAACAGAGTATTAACATTTTAATTAAGATATAAATAAACTCAAGCTATTTAACTGTATTTTTTTAAGATATCAATAAAAAATAATTGATTATAGTGAAACGTCGTAAAAGTTTACCTCGCACAAAGTATTAAAGTAATGTAGAGGAACATTTCGATAGCAATAGGATTTCTGCTTTTCTGTTTATTGTTGTCCATACATCAAAGTGTCTCGGTACCAATGACGAGTTATATCGTCGATATATGTTGCCAGATCGGCAGTAGCGCATATCGTTCACGTGTTAGTCTATTCCGATCGACCGAGACCAAGATATTTGTACCAAACATTGGTAACCATTGTGCTATTCACGGCAAACTGTAAGGATGTAATTTGAAATCCCTGCGGCTGCCGGCTATTATATTTTTTTATATATGTTTGATAAGTAGCCTTTTACTTTCTGACTAAGTATAACCTTTGAGTGATCTAGTGTAATCATTGAATTTATTTATTTATTTATTGATCATAATCAAATACATTTTGTTTGTGTTGTAGGCCGCCGAGCAGCCTCAAGCGGACCTCGGCTCGGCATTGGTTACCGGCACGCCGCCCAACGTCACGTTGCAGCGAACTGATTATCACCGATACATTCACCCCAGTAGTAAGTATTAATTCATATTGAACTTATATTGATCACGCGCTTACTTAGGAAGTTTGGGAAATAACTCCCAATGGCGAGTGCTGCTAAAACTGACTAATGGGAAATAGTCAACTGCATGATCAACCAAACCTATTTAACTAGTGTTGGGTTACTCCCTCGTGAGGCACCTCATTTGTCCTACTCATTTCATCATTTTGTCGCAACACTTCATTCTGTAACATTGTCGTACTTCATACCTCGCGAGGTACTCACTCATTCACACACTCATTTGACTCATTGTATGCGCCTCACACAACACCTCGCGCCGCGAGTCATGCTTCAAAATGTCCCACTCACTCATTCACACTGTCTTCACTCAGTGTATGCGCCTCAAAATGTCACGCGCCGCGAGCCCCCTTTCATAATGTCCCACAGACCTCGCGCCTCAAAATTGTCCCACCGCATATAACACCGAAATCGAGGGAGCTAGTCACGTAGCAAACCAGTGCTATGAAGCAAAATATAACTGCCTACGGTCCGGTGTGAGCGGCTCCTGTGACATCGCCTCACTCACACACAGACATTGCACAGACACAACCAACAACAATAGGTCCTTGTGATAAGTGTCAACTTCAAAAGTCAGGTTTGATGCGTTTACGAACTGTGTTAGCTTTTAACTTTTCAACATACTCCGATTAAAATTTTGTTTCTATTTGATAATTACAATATCTTAACGTATAATAATATAAAATATTTTGATTTTGCATAAAATATCAATATGAAAGATTACTTTTTTTTATACTTACTTGAAATTTAATTAACAATGACAGATTTGTCTCATACAAAATTATTGCAACTATTAAAAACCTTCTTCATAAACACGCTTGTGGTTTCATTTTGTCAATTTTTGACACAACGAAAAAGAAAACAAACAGATTGTGGCGGGCGGCAATGAATTATAATGTTATATGTATATTTAATTTATCCATTTAATTAAAAACTGAATAAGTTGTGGTGTTGTGTATTCAGTGCTTGTAGACTCTCTAATAGTGCTTTGCTTTGTTGAAATGACATGTAAATTGCAAGGCATTCACGACTAACACGAGTTCCATGACTGTGAAGTGTAATATTTCTTTTCTAATTATAATCTGATTCATCTGTATTTAGCTGTTATTAAAGTCATTAAACATGACAAAGTTTTCTGCTTTTCTTACAATTAACATAACAGTATTCACTCCATAAAGTTGGTAATAATGGTAAGTAAAAACTACTTTTTATTAGTAGTAATAAGTACTTAACTAAAAAAATATTCACTAGCAAAATACTCTTTCTTTTCTTAGCTCTATTATCAAATCAAATCAAATCTTTGTAATTATTCATAACACTTATTGTTGATAGTCAAAGAAAGTAACTAAATTAAAACTCACAATTGGACAATATAGATTTATATGTACTGGTATAAGTGGTATATAGATTTCAAAATCCTATATCAGTAATCAGTAGGTAATGTATAAAACTAATTCAGTGTGATTATTTCTATTGTTTATGAAACCTATACTTTTTTGTTGCCGTGTTGCCCGTGTTTGTTCGTGTGAGTTCGGACCTTCTTACTCACCTCATTTGAAGTGGTACATTGTACCACCTCATTTTTTGAAATGAGGTGCTCATACAAACTCATTTCAATGTCATGTCCCAACCAACACTATATTTAACCAAACCAGTATGTATTATATGACTACTGTGGCCAAATTATTAATATGACTAATTTAATTTCAGATCAAATGGGTTCAAGTTATGGAACAAATAAAATAACGTCGACGCAGCAAAACCCGATGCTGTCACGACAACTAAGCGTAAGTTTATTTTCGGTTTCATAGAAATAATCTTAGATTCGTAGTCATTTCAACCAATCATGGGAACCGGAGCGTGTTTTTTTAATCAAATATACTGATTTTCTCTTTTTGAAATTAATTTGATTTGAGTAGAAGATTGTCTCTCATGAAATATTAAAGTTCAGTAGAGGGTACCATAGAGTATAGAATTTTGGTACAGGTTTAGAAAGTGCGTTGTTGTGATTTTGCTGTGAAATTATAATTGACAGATTACATTACGCGAGTATAAAATAGTATTTTATGCAACCTTTGTATAAGAGGGGGCAAAAAACGCGAGTGGCATATGAGCGTAGCGAACATCGTAAGAAAGATGCCACGAGCGTTTTTTGACCTACTTATACAACGTTGCATACAATACTTTTTCTACGACTCGACATTTCATAAATAAAATGCAAATAAACAACAAACAAAATAATTACATGTACCCGCTCGGAATCAACAAAAAAAAAAGTCATAAACTTTTTTTTTATTGACGTCCATCTGTCAAAAAAATATGAACTTATACATAAGGTATACGTTCACTATACTAAACATCCATGCACTGAAGATAAAACTTTTTTTTTAAGTTGGCAGCAATGCCTTAGTACAATAAGTTTTTTTTTTAAATTGCAAATTGTGTGAATGCAACTGTTTATCTTGTAATCTGTGGTACTAAGTGATGCTTTTCTGGCGACATTATAACATCGTTTAGCAGTGTTTTTTTTGGCAGTAGAGTATAGGCTTTTACAGACTTTCTTAATTTATGTCTTTATATTAGAGTTAGTAACTATATAAATGACAGAAAAAAGTACTGGAGTAGAAAAAAGACATAGTGTGTCGCGCGAGAATAAGTCTCGTGACGTGTCACAGTTGTGCGCGAGATGGCGGGTCGGTGGTGTCATGGTATAATTGTGTCCCTCAGGGGTCGGCGTACAGCGCAGCGATGGCGGCGCACTCGGCGGCGGCGCTGCACACGCCGCTGTCGCAGCAGCCCTACCACCGCGCGCCGCGCCCGCAGCCCGGTAAGCTCGCTCCCACAGACAACCCCACTAGACGGAGCATGTAAGGCGACCCGCGCGCACCAACCATATGGTACGGCAGAACATTAAAGTATCAACACGCCGGCCACCGTTTAGTTGCGTTCATGTTCATCGAACACGCGTAACACGTCGCTGTTGAAAAATGTGACCTAGTTTAGTTACTTATGTTTTTATTATTTTAATATTTAATATGTATGTTAGATTGTAAGGTATTTATCTATGGGCCTTTGATGCCTGAAATAAATAAATTATTATTATTATTATCTCCTTTATTTATTTTAATTCCTAGGCTAGGTTTTTACAATATCTGTATATAATTTATCTATGGGCCTTTGATGCCTGAAATAAATAAATTATTATTATTATTATCTCCTTTATTTATTTTAATTCCTAGGCTAGGTTTTTACAATATCTGTATATAAAGTAAAATACAATAAAGAAATTACAAAATATATAAACATATTATAAAAAAACCTAACCTAGGGTGCCGCCGGCAGCGGGGCAGGGCCCAGGCTACCGGTGGTTAGAATTGCAGAGAGAGGAACCTCCTGACGATGCGCGCCGTGTCCAGGAGTACCGCCTTCTGTATCTATTATTATTATTATTATGATCCATGCGTACGTCAACGAAAAAAGAAATTAAATAAATAACATGGTAAATTGTAGTGTTAAATGGTGTAGAGAGACCTCATAAACATGAACGCAACTAAACGGTGGCCGCCGTGTTGATACTTTAATGTTCTGCCGTACCATATCGTTGGTGCGCGCGGGTCGCCTACGGGTCGCCTTAGGCTACGTACGCACTTAGCGGCTGCCCGCACTGCGGCTGGCCGTCCGCCTGGCCGCGGGTTGCGGTTGCAGTTGCGGACCAACCGGACGGCCAGCCGCAGCGCGCCCAGCCGGATAGTGCGTACAGCGACCGCGCGGCCGAGTCGACTCGACCATTTCCAAGATGGACGTCGAAGAGGCTGTCGGTATTTATTATATTTACGCACGTTACATAAAGAAAAAGGAAAAAAGACACGTTTCTGGGTGCATCCATTTCTGTCAACACGAGATGAGACCAGAAATTTCGAAATTTTCTTCAAAGCGCTCAAAAAGTACGATGATAAGTTTTTTAATTTCACAAGAATGAGTCAAAAATCTTTTGAAGAACCTTTAAGCATTTTGAAAACCAGTATAACAAAGACAGACACTCGATTTCGCATGTGCTATCGATGCCGACCGGCCGCAAACTGGCAACCGCAGTGATACCGCGTAGTGCGTACAGCGACCGTCCGGCTACCCGGACGAGGGGCCGCAGCGCTGCGAGCGACCGGAGCGGTTGGACGGAAGCCGCAATTTAATGCGTAAAGATGATACGGTTACATACAATTTTGGGCTTCCGGTTAGCCGTGCGGGCAGCCGCTAAGTGCGTACGTAGCCTTACATGCTCCGTCTAGTGGGGGTGGTCTGTGGCTCCGTCACACCGCGCCCGCAGCCGCAGCCCGCACTAGCGATGTCAGTGCGCCAACGTGCTCATTCGATCAAGGCTCATTTAGACAGGAAGTGAAATAGCATGCTAGTGTCCTTACATTGCGGGCTAAGTAGCGTGCGAGTTCGACCGGTCTTATCTCGTATTGTAAAGAGACTCGCTCGCGAGTTCTCGCCTCTTGGACATCCGTCTTTACGCACTGATATTACTAGATATAGGGAGGTTTTAAACTGTCTGCAACTATCTTGCTTCCATTAGTTACGAGTGCGCATCTGCCTCGAATGCGTGTGACCTTTGTCTAAATATAAGATGGAGAGACTTTTTGAAACCACCCCCTGTTTGTTGTGCCTAGTTAAGGAAAGGGCCGATACGGCGACGATCGTGGCGCTCCAGTGGCAGAGTTACTTACTTAACATTTTCTTGTAATGATTTTATTCCCTTGTAATTTGAAACACCCGGGAGGTATGTATGTGTATTACGTACAATTTCCCCGTAAAATAATGTTTGAATAATCCGTTTCGTGTTCAGTCTGATCCAATGGTTCCGTACTGTGTAATGGTATGCTTTTAAAATACTAAATACTTTCTTAGGTAGAATATAGATTAGATCTTGTCGGACCCTTTTTTTACTTCGAAGCATGTTCCTCCCGCCGACGACTATCTTCAGCATGTTTTGTAGAAATAGATCCTCCCGGTTCGGGGACCCGACTCTCGAAACCTTGACATAAACTAATTGCATGTGTATCGCTTGATAATTTTATTCGACATATTGAGTAACATTAATACGAAGGTGAGGTAGTTTCGCTTTATAGAATCGTATGTTTTTTTTTGGTCGGGCGCGTTTTGTAATAAAATCGCATTTTTTCTTTCAAGTACAGCGTGATTCGTGACGACGATACTGCCGTGACGCGGCGTACCGGATAATTCTATTAGTCTCGCATGAGTTTAAGCCGAACTAATCGCTGTAATTATATTATTTATATACTAGTGATTTGATCCGATACTCGAGGCTCACCCGTGAGAGTTTTAGAACGCACATCGGCCTTTAATGTCGCCGCGGCGGGCGACCTCGGCCGAGAAGCGCGCTTCCTCCCAGCGTTATAAACGACGATTCCGCGATCGCACGATCGGTCGGCGTCAAGCTTCGAAGTAGGTAGGTCCCGGTTAATGACTCAGGCTGTGTCGGTACTAACGCGGGTGTGTGGCAGTGGGCCGCTACTACGACGAGATCGGCGCCGGCGGCTACTGCGGCGAGTACGCGCACGCGCGCCGCACGCCGCACGCGCCGCACCCGCCGCACGCGCCGCACACGCCGCATCCGCCGCACCCTCAGCACGCGCCGCACACGCCGCACACGCCGCATCAGAGCCATCCGTCGGCCCATGACCAGGTCTTGTCATGTGAGTACGAGTACCAACCACCCCTCCCACACGATTCGATGTAAATAACTAAACTTAAACTCTTAGAATATTTTGACGGTCTCTTAATACCGATCTAATATAGTACCTATAAAATGATTTAAATGTGCACTAATTAACCAAATTTTGTTCAGAAGACACCACTGAAACGATATCAAATCGAATTCGAATATCATAAGGTAAAGTAGCTGTAGAAAAGTTGACATAGAGATATCGTATTAGTATTTTCCTAACTTCACTATGCATGATATATTATATCTATTAATGCATTTTGCGCTTCAACCGACTTCGCTTCTACAGTAATATTGACTCTTCTGATATTTATTAAGTTTCCGATTTGGATCAGTCTGTAATGTCGTTCGGTTTCTTTCGTGGAAAAATCGTCCCGTCCTCTAAGCCGAGTCCTTTAGGAAGCTGCGCGAAATGATCGACAATGTAAGTTACCCTCAATCGCTAACGAGGCGAACGATCGACTAGCACCTTTTGTGACCTCACACCCGGGAGGGCTGGTTATCAATCAAGCGCAAACATCCTGTTTTGATGTGTACAATTTTGTGTAATATGTCGTCAGTAGACGATGTCGCACGTGACTGTACTGACGGCTGCGCATTCGCGTGTTGCAGGCGCCGGCAGTGGCGTGTCCGGCGTGTCGGGCGTGTCCGGCGTGGGCGGCGTGTCCGGCGTGTCCGGCGTGTCCGGCGGCGCGGGCGGCACGTCGGAGTACGTGCGCAACGAGCTGCGCGCCGTCGTGGGAGCGCGCTCCGCCCGCCCCGACCTGCACCCGCACCTCAACCAGGAGCTGGACCCGCTCATGACCTTCGACATGTCCACCCCCAGCGGTAAGCCCACCTGAATCTTGACCATCCGAACGTTCGCGTTTAACTCCCACGATGTTGAACATAAATCATTATTAATAGTTCACGGTACTGACCGAATTCGTTGAGCCCGTTTTGATGTTCCGTTTAAATGTGTTCTACTTTTTAATGTATCGACCTGCACCCTTTATTTGATACCGAATTAAGTTTCATTGTATAGGAATGACTTGTGCCTGGTTTTTGAATCTCCGAGATTGACAAAACTCGAACCAAAAAGTGGTTCATCCGTAGGCGGAGATTTCAGACACTAGGCATTTTATTTGTTCTAAACTTAACAGGAACCTGTATCCGACAACGCGATGTTCGTCATCGTAGTGAAACTTTATACAGTAAACGGTCGGGTCGAATACGGGCTCAGGTTTGAATGGTCATAGTAAATGTACACACGAATGACTGTTGCATGAAACATACTCGTATTGTCGAGATTATTTGATGTGCGTACTCGAAACATGGTTATTTTTTGGTGTCAGTCGGAATTAGGTAGTTTCAAGTTACATTTTCATTCGGTATGTAATTTTGATGTTTATTAAGTGCGATAGGTACGATAAATAACCAACTTCAACAAGATTTCCACCCTATAATTATATAACATGGAAGGCTGCCAAAACGCCGTGTATATTAATGAATGATTCTTGGCGTCCGTAGTTCCACAAGGAACCCTTATTAAATCTGTCTGTCTGTCCCATGCCTTCTGAGTCTCACTGATGACGCATTAACATTGACTATATTTTGTCCTGTTATAAATGCTTGGAGAAAAAAATAATGCGAATGAGCATACATAAATCTTCGCCAAAGAAACTAAAAAATGCTAGAGAAACTCATGGCATTTAAATATTACTACGGATCCTTAAAGTATGAGTGGTCCGATCTGACACACACACTTGGGCAGTTCGTATTAAATCTGCCCGTATACGGAATTGCACATCATGTGATGATTGTCATTCCTAGTGGAGTTATATGCGCGCGGTTTCCATAGTAATGTGTGAATCGCTCGTATTCACTGGCAATGTATGCGTGTGTACGTACGTAGGTGGCGGCATGGTGGGGGGCCGAGCGTCCTCGGCGGCCGCGAACTCGTGGGAGTCGCAACAGAGCACCCCGGTAAGCTTGGGAGGCGGAAAAAGATCCCGAACAGTCATTCCACTACTTTTGTATCGGTTTTCATTATTTTTGTAGACTTATATGATTACGTATTGAGTCTGCCCCGCAGCGTGTGTTGTGTCGATTCAATCTTGTTGATACTTAGATGCTAAATTAGAGAAATGTGCCAAACTTCCGCTTCGAACGCCGGTTGCGTTTGTGTAGCTCAGTCGCGATTATTCATTACCGTATTAACCAGAATTATAAATGTTAAGTGATATTGGTACATTTCTGAAATTACTAAACGACGCTTTTGTGATGTGTTGTCTATTCCTAGTAAATCGTGATATTACTTCTAATAGTGTCATATCTTCCAATATTCGAGTACAATTCCTTTCTATAAACATTAAAGATGTCATGAAATGCGCTTCTTGATATATTACACTACGAGTGAGAGCTTATTGTTGAGTCGTGGGGCACGTGGCATGCGCAGTAAAGTGTGGTGGAGGACTTGTGGAGTAGCGGCGACCGTCAGTAGGTATACTGTTTTGCAATAGAAAATGCTTATTTGTTTGCTTCTGAAATGTTCTCTAGCATTCGAGTCGTTCAGTTTATTCAGTTCTGTAGTAAAAGTGGTTTGAAAATGCATGACAAAGATTTCAACCGTTTTTAACTTAAATTTTTAATAGAAATTTTAGGTAGATCAAAGTATTTTACCATTGTCAAACTGCTTGTTGTTATCTGGATAATTTTCAAGTTCTTTTGACATGCGCACACGGGTCATAAAAGAGGGTGTTTATTATAAAATGTCCTCCTTTCACTAATTTAAGGCTTAGTCTGTGTGTAATAAATCGACTTAGGTAGAAATGTGACGTCAAGCTCTTTTACCGTAAAACACCCGGTAAATCTACAGCGTATACTGTAGTGTAGATAAACGTACGGCATCGGTACCATTCCGAAATATCAATTAGGTATGTAGGTATTCCAATATAATGGGCAATATGCATAATGCATTTTTATGTTACGAACACCACACTATGTCGTGCATTATGTATGTTAGGTACGCAGTTACGATCCGCGAGGGTATTCTGACGCAGCCAATGTGTCTACGTTCAATAGTACATTACTGCAAACTGCATTCGCCGGGTGAGTAGGTATAGGCCGGATAGTGATACGAAGCCGGCAATCCCTTTTCACGGCTAAGGCATGTATAATGATTTTCTCAAACATATGCAATGAAATAAAAATATACACCACTTAAACAAAAATATAATTCAGCTGTTTAGCTTGTTTATGAACACAGACGCCATATTAAAAAAAAATACTTCCCGGCTTTCAATTTTGTATGAAATTCCTTTACAGTTCTCTCGAGTTGTTCCGCCCGAAGCGTGATACTTCGTAGCCTGTTATAACCATACCTGGGATAACTCGGGGCACCTATACGAAAGTGACATAGCAAAATATTTTATCGACAAAAAAATATATCGATGTTACTGTCAACATCTAAATGTCATCGACATAAATAAATATTACTTATTTCTCCACATATTCAAATAAACATATTAAAACGTGTATTTACATGTTAATTTTCATAATATATATGTAAATTGTCATTTTGATTGAAATTACATCCTCATACTTTTATTAATAACCTTAATTTAAGAGGCTCGATATCAGATATGACATCGAACCTCTTTATAGTAATCGAGAATGTTCAATGACCGCATATATTAATTTAATTATATCGACATCTTTTTTATCGATATCCTATCCCTAGAACGTGCCCCGAGTTAGCACAGGTATGGTTATATAACGCACGTTATGACGACTGGTTGAAAAAAATATCTTGTTCTTAGGTACTGATGTTGATAGAACAAAATCAGTCATGAACAGACTTTAGGCGCGGTAAGAACATTCTGAATTATTGCTAAAACATAATATTACAAGACACGAAATTGCATCGTGATACAACGCGACATCGAGGAACGATGCGACGTTGTGTTGTGGAAATGCAGAAAGCCAAAATCAACTAGGTATATCTTCATGTAACAAATTCATAATTAAAATACAGTTTTCAATCTCACGACGTCGCATCGTGGCACGATGTCGCGTCGTATGTTGTAATTGTGTTTTGGCCCTTACTCGTTTCTTTAGAACTTTCCACAAGTGGTGTCTATTTTTAAACGGTAATTTTTTTTCAGTTTCTGCTTACAATTCTGTCAAAGTATAAAGCGTGAAGCTTGACGACACAGTTTTACAAGGTGAAAATAATTCGTAAATTTTATCAGATTCTACCGTCAGGCGTAAATAAATAATAGGAAATCTTTATTTTTAGTACAGAGTGTAACTAGAATTATTATTGAATACATTTCCTGTTTTCGCTACGTAGTATTTTTTCCTTTAGGCGACTAATTTCTATAACGAAAAATTACTAAATGTCAAGAAACGCTTAAAAATTTCGATATAGAAAAATGACAAAGCCTTATAAGTTCGAGGAATAAAAATGTCGAAATAGAATTTAGTCGAAGTATTAAAATTACTCATTTCACTTTGCCTTAAAGTTGACGGCTTCGGGTATCTGAAGTTAACTAACGAACCTAACCTACACTCCGGATTTTAATTAGGCGAACTAACTTGACAGCTCAAAGTGTTGTCAGGAATAGAAAAAATAAAATAGTGATTGGTTTATGTCGATACAAATATGTCGATATAACCTTAACAATACACCCATAGACACTTAATTATGTTGTAATAAGGTTTTTATTCGTTTAAAAATGTACAGTTATCTGTGTATTCGATAGTACTATGGAACTGTCAAGAAAACAAAGAGGCGGACAGCGTTCTTAGCGATGTCCTAAAGTAAAGTTCGTTCGATGTAAGTATTTTAATAGCAACCGTTTTTTTATTATTGATTCGTGTAATAAAATTATTAGTTAGATTTCAAACACAGTAATTCAAAATTTATGAAATACGTAATGTCTACTTTTTTTTAATGCTGTTTGTCGGGCCACGCTCAGTGTAGGGTGCCGTAGTTGCCCGTCCTTCACAATAGACCAAAATTACGAGAAAGATTTCAAGCCCTATAAAAAGGTCGTACACGCCAAGAAACAGTAATGACTTATTATCTTTTGGAAGTTATCTATTATACGCGACAGATTGAGCGAAATGTTTTAATATAGTTTGGCACTTAACCAATTGGGTAACCGTTCGAAGTGTAGGGACACCGCGTGGCACTTACGTCATTTTAAAGAAAATTATGAAATTTTGCAATAACTCAAAAACGGCTCGACCGATTTTATTCAATATAGTTTTCATTGAAAGTACTAGTATCCGAGGCTAAGACCCATTCGATTCAATAAGTTATGCTCAGAAATGGCTCGGCCCTCCGTCGAGCTAAGATTACTAAATTTTGTTTGTCCGATATTATCCGAAGTTGACCGAATATTCAAAATCCGATTTCATATTCTGAGTCGGAGGACCCAAAAGCCCCCCAATACCGAGTTTCAGCCCCCTCGGACCAATTTGAAATTTTCGAAAAAAAAAAAGTCGCCATTTTGATTTTTTTTTTCCACGACTGTACTCGGGTGGGGTCCCCTATGATATTTGTTTGAGCATCCCCCTACCCATCTCTAGCCGTTTACGAGATACGGGACTCTTAAAAAAAAATCTCCATACAAATCTTGTTTTTTTCGATATTTTCCGACTTTGACCGAGTTTTCGGACACCGATTTCAGATTCATATTTGTGAGCCCCAAATGCCCCCCCGATACCGAGTTCCAGCTTCCTAGCACCAATTTGAAATCTTGGAAAAAAAAGCCATTCGTCATTTTGAATTTAATTTGGTTCGATTTGTATCAACCTGTATGTAATCATTTTGTGACGCACACATAAATATTATCATTTACTCATTCATTCCATTCGTGCCAGGTTTAGTGAATCAACCTATAGGAACTGGTTTTTTTAATTATCGATATTAACAACACTAGCGAAACTGTGGCAACATTCGTGTGCAATGAACTGTCAAGTTAGTTCGCCTAATTAAAATCCGGAGTGTATATTAGGATTTTTGTACAT
This sequence comes from Apotomis betuletana, assembly GCA_932273695.1. Classification (NCBI taxonomy): domain Eukaryota; kingdom Metazoa; phylum Arthropoda; class Insecta; order Lepidoptera; family Tortricidae; genus Apotomis; species Apotomis betuletana. The sequence continues at coordinate 14,284,427 of OW026304.1, forward strand.
CCCTACTCGTATATTAGGATTTTTCAGAATTACAGGTCTCGACATTTTTACTTTTAGATCATTGTCACTGATAATTTATCAGTTAGTCTATTTTACATCTCGTCATTTTTATACTTCTTCATTTATACTTTCGGTAATTTTTATTTCTTGACAATAATTAGTATTTTGTCATTTTTATACCTCGTAATTTTTCCTTAAAGACAAATTACGACAATTTTTATTTTTTAAACAAATTATTTCTCGTTTCAACATAACACATCAAAGTTCCTCATTATGTACCTAGTACTTTGTCTGATATTAATCGTATTACACTATAATCATTTACTTAAGCGTAATATATACATAAAAAAATGCCTCAATCTGAGATAGATTATTATTTTTATTTGATGGGAGTTTTCATAATCTGGAAACATCGCAATAAAATTGTTTTAGGATTGTAAAATTATGTTTAAAATTTGTTTTATATGGAGAGGGGTCATTATTTTAGAAAAAAATCCTAACAGCGCGGCGCCAGCCGTACGTCTCCATCTGTTGGCAAAAATTTCTTTATCGGATCTTAACCAATTCTATTTCAGGAATATCTGGACATCCTAAGATTTATAGGATACTTTTCACCCGAATATGGTAAAATAAATACGCGTACGAAGTTGCGGGTACTTTTTACCATAATATATAATGTTTATTTTCGAAACAATAAACTATAAAATTGTACCTTACACTAAACTAATGCCCTATCCCCTTCGTTAATATCTGAGAATAATAAATTAATTAGTTGCTGAACTTAAATTTTTTAATAAATTTATGAAACATGTAATCATCAGGAGCTACCTGGTGGAAGGGTGGTCCTTTTTAAATTTTTCTTTAGGCTTTGACCTTTGTATTCATAGTTTAAATAAAAATTGTGGTGTACCCACATTAAAAAAAATGAGACATTACATGTTTCATAAATTTATAAAAAACTAACAGCGCCCTCTCTCGCTTGCTCGTTCACCACTGTAAAGTGGTGCAGTAAGATGTGAATATTAACGTATTCACATAGAGGTCGCTAAGGTGTTAAAACCTTTCAAATAAACAATGCAAAGATCGACACACAAAGCATAAGGAAAAATTCGTCAGGGCTACGTGGGGCGAGGGTAGCGAAGTGGCTAACGCGCTGGACCGGTAATCCAGAGGTACCGGGTTCGAATCCCGGTCGCTTCCACCAGGTAGCTCCTTTTTCAATTTTTCTTTAGGCTTTGATCTTTGTATTCATAGTTTAATTACATTTTTTAAGTTCAGCAACTAATTCATACAATATAATTTGTCATAGAGTGACGTTCGCGCTTTCAGTGTATTTTGTGTCTATTCAGTTGATATGTTTCAACGCTAATAGAAACGATCAAAGCGGCTTTCGGTTAATGATATATTCGCATACAGTTTAAGTCGTGTATATTAGTCGAATTATGTTTGATGACCGATATTTTTCGAGTAACATAGGCAGATTTCGGATCGGAGGGCATGGCAACTAAAGCAGCATTACTCAAGTCGCTAGTTGTACCTACACTGTCGAGACGGAAATGGGTGAAGTGTTGAGATAGTATGATTATTTGCCATGGACTAGCAGCAAGATAGCAAGGAGGGATGGGACCACATATTCCACATTATCATTTTCTAGGCTAGGGTTTCCGTTCGTCATTCTAACTTGAAATCAAACTTCGCATTTGACACCTAGCATTATCATAGCGTTCCCAAAAAATCATTCATAAATCTGTTTCTGTGCAAAATTAACTTATTTAAATAGAGAAGTTCGCTCATCACTATCGGGCGATTATAGGCGATCCGTGGTGACTAATCTAGTCGTGTGATGTGCAGAATACTACGGAGGCGGGCTCGGCGGCGGCGGCGGGCGGTGATGAGGCGCCGGCGCCGGTGGCGGCGGGGACGGGCACGGCGGCGGCTGCGACGACGACGACGGCGACTAAGGCGTCGCTGCTACAGAAGCTGCTCTCGCAGTGACGGGCGACCGCGCCTCTCCGCTCGCGTCGCTCCGACTCTCGCTGAAGTTTGCATTTATTACTTTATCGATCCTTCGGGCGGACGATACTCGACGATACTTAAATTCCATCGTAACGAACGTCGTTCCCGGTTACGGTCTACGCGGTACCTCTACGGCTGTAAATCTCGCGGCGCGGTTCGCGAGAGTAATCATAGTACACGTATTTATAGAGCGTCTTATAATTATGTCGATATGTAGTCTAGTAGTGCTAGTTGTATTATGGAGTTGTAAAAATCGTTTTGTTAATGAAATATTTTTGTTCCGAGTTCTTTGAGAACGTTGTTTAAGATGGATCTTTACATTTCTATGAGTAGTTATTTTTTTCGAACGAGATTTTAGTTCGAAACTAATTATGATGGTAGCTTCCTGTGACGGAAAAAAAATAGTTTTACTATGTAATCGACTCGTACGCCTAGTACATACATCATGTACGATAGAAATGTACCGTGTGCAATATGGCATAGATATAAACACATATTTGGCGTTGTGAACGTTATGTAATATAGTATGAAAGTCAGATGTTACCTGTTATGACAAAGTAATTTGTATTATAGTATACTAGAGACGACAGAGTGAGCTTTGGGACGCGGAATTCCAAAAGTATTATTATTGGTATCATTTTATAATCGGCCGTAAAGCATGCATACTTCAAATATAATTTGACGCTGTATTTAAATAAATTGGACTAAATAAAATAATGGAAACAACTATATAATTAGTATATAGTTCATGACATTGGTTCGAAAACTCACTCTGTATTCATAATGAGACATCAAGTGAAACAAAGAATAATAATAATAATGATGGCGTGTAAATACTGTGTTGTTAAATTAATTATATATTATTATGTTGCTTTAATGTAAATATTTTTTATTAATTCTTTGTGTTTCATGTGCCTGTGGTAATTTTATGTTATTCACTTACATTGTTTTCTTTAGCATCGCATTGATTTAGTTTATTTATTAATTGACAATTATCCTGGCATACTATACTAACGATGTTTTTATTGTATTGGTTGGTAGTCTTTTGAATATTTATATTCTAAGACCTCCTGGTCAGTTTGTTAGCCCCCATTACGGCTAGATCGTCTATAGTCTACATTTAAAAACATCTTCAAAATGTTATTTAATAATTGTAGTTGCAACGCTAGCAATCCTACTTAGATCGATAGGACAATGTTGAGATAATCTGAGAACGAAAGCACCGCTGTAATATTTAAATTTAAAATCATTTAACGTTTTTTCTGCCTATTAATGGCAACGTTACTTGTAATTTTTTGGACATACATAACCCGAAAATTGTCCTAAATTGTAAACGTGAGCTATTTTTGTTTAATAGGGATCGTCCAATCAGGCTGTAAACGACCTAAATTTCCGGAATTTATTTCTTAAATAAATCCTTAACTATTCTTCAAGTTGTAAACAAAAATTCAAAAGGAGCATTCGAGGGTTTCTCCTCGCGTCTATAAAGTATGCTCATACTCGTAATAGCGATGTAACGTAATATTATTAATATAAAATTAATGTCATTTAAGATATTGTAACTCAAAATTGTACAGACGTAATTCACTAGCTCGAACACTCGGGACCATAAGAGGTTGGAAACACGACTACACGGCCAGTCGGCGCGCGTCGGCTGGCAGCTCCGAACGAGTCCTGCGACACATGCTCAACTGCCTGTAATCTTCCAAATATAATATCCGAGATATAACATTGGCGAATGACAATAAATGAAACGAATATAAATAAGATACTATGTACTTAAATAGACTTGGGGGTACCAACATTAACTGCATCAATGTTACTGTTACTTTGCAAATTTACTCTTATAAAGCAACACGAGTAGAGGGTAGCATGTAGAACCACGTCGAAGAGTAAATTGTGATGTTTTAAGATTTTACCTAACTAATGAGTAACGTACAAATATAGTCTGTAGAAATTATCCATAAACCAAAACAAGTAATATGTATAGGATAAGAATATTTTTCTACCAATGACAAGTACCATAGTTTGAAAATGTAGACTACTGACCAATTTCATTTGTCAACGTGATGTGAAACTGGTTTTGGGGTATCGTCAGCATTGATCATCGCTGCGACAACTCTACGATAGCTAGCTAGCCTCCTGTACAAATAAATATACATCCGGAACGATCGCTGCAAGTGATATTTTTTATTTCTTTAAAGATTATAAGATAAGATTTGTTTTATTTACTAAAGTAAAAGAATATAGCAATATTTCTATTCATTCCATTTATTTTAAGGGAGGAGAAATGTCAGATAGATAAATATCAAATCAACAAAGTACAAGTGATGGCCTTTACAAAGTGACAACTTTAACCGTAGTCAGTCCACCTACACATACATATATTTACATTTTGAATATATGAACATTGAACTTACTGGATCGCTAGAAGGAACTGCATGAAATGCCGTCACTTATTTATGTCATGAAGCGAATAATTGTACACAGATGTTATATTTTTTGCAGATTTACGCCGAACTAGTGAATACCTCATAATGTCATAAATTATCTGAAGACACGTCCATACACCACAAACAGTTAAATATGTAAATCGAAGGAAGTGTAAATATATAGATGCAGCAAATACATGTGTAACATAGGTGCCTGGAATTTAAATTAAATAAAAAAATATTTTTTCTAAGCATCCGAACAAAACGATAAATTTTGATATTGAATAGATACATTAATAAATTTACTTACTTGTATAAAATACGAGTAAAATTATGATAAGCCGCGATTAGGCAAAATTAAGATTTTCCATTATCTATTGCATTAATATTCTATAATACTAGATTTGTAAACACTGAAAAAGTGAGAATGGGCTTAACGTTTATATGCGAACTTTCGATGATTTGTGTGAAATTGAGAAGTCATAATGCTAAATTCACAAGTGCTCACCATTATGCATCCAAGGAACCAGTCTTCCAGTTCTGAAATATGAAAATAATACATACGTCATACGGCCCTACAGGCCTGGCGTACGGAGTACTTCAAAGTGGCTCACACTCTTCATACTTGACGAACGGCACGTTTGGCACCCAACCAAAGGTCATCGAAAATATATTCCTAACATATAAATAATGTATTTTGGTAAAAAAAGATTTTAACGTTTAAATGGGCTTTAAGATAATGATGATAAATTGATAACTATTAATCGTACGCATCTTGTATAGACATTGTTAGGATGATAATTGTCTTGGTGTTCTGGAATGACTTCACTATTAATAAACATTCGATTTCATTAAAAGTTGTACAAATCCCTTCACATCGGTTTATATATGAAAAATAAACTGTATGCTACAATTTATGTGCTACAGTTTCCCTAGATTATGCACTATCTATATTTTCGTTAGTTTCAATCCCAGGCCATTTAGAATAATGGCCCCTGTTGTAAAAATGTTTTATGGGTATGATAGATTACGTAAACTTCTTCACTTGTAAACTATGTAATCATCATCAATGATGCTTTTTGATTGGAATATTTAATGTTTTCTCAATTTATACTAGAATTAGGCATCTATTACCACAGAGTAAATATTAATTAGAGATGCAATTAATAGGGTCCAAATTTTCCATCCAAATTATCAGAAAAATAAATTCGGATTGTAAGATACTGACGTCATTGTTAATATACACGTTACAGCGATTAGTTTACTCTGTGGCAAAGACCCATTGTGATCACTAAGCATATTACATCCTGAAACATTGATGGGTACGGGAATCTTTGTTTCAAAGGGAAAACATAATTAGTTCCTCTGGTGTGGACTACGTGTTATGTCCGTACTTATTTATTACTTACCGTGTTATTTTGTAATATTATTATTTATAATCAAACAAGTTGACATGCGCGTGATAATATTTATTATATAAGGGATGACAGTTGCTAACACAACGAGGTCTGTATTCCCGTACAAGATTGATTTTATTTTTTGTATAAAATCTTGCCTCTTGTCTTGGCCTGTCGTCTGCGAACAAACGATATTTCCTTACATTGTGGATATTTCTAAGGTTAAATACGTTAGTGTACAAAGCTAATTATGTTTTTCTAAGAATACGCAAAGTGATTTTAGGTGTTGGTTAGTCGCGGAAAGGATTATTGCAAAAGTGTGGTTTACTGGCGTTAAGTGCAGGTACCTACTAGTACCGCCCGCCGCGACGCGACACGGGTTCTCTTCTCACAGCGCGGGCTGCATCTCTTGCTTGACATTACCGTCTATTATACAACTAGTCTTGATCAAACAATCGTCGGTTTTGCGAGTGGCCGTAAGTCTGTGTTATTTAGTTCTTCAGATGTTAGGATAAGACCTCTTGTGTTGCTGTGCATTTTTAAGCATTGTATGTATGTATGTTCATAATATTGTAAATAGCTAAAATACATTATATTTTTACGACTAGCATACGCAACCAAAGTTGTTATAAAGTGATGGTTGATTAAATAATAACTTTAAATAAAATAGGTCGTTATGTTTATTTTTAGGAAAAGATACAAATAAAACTGTACAGTTGTATATGGGTACATCCAATGTCTCGTTGAAGCCTTTTACACAACCGCCCTGATATTAGTAAAATCGAATTTATTATTTTTTGGTATAAAAACGGTTAAATCTAAAAGGAATATAAATTATAAATAAAATTAACAGAAATAAGTAGTGTATGAGTGTGGCTTAAGCTCCTTTGTTCCTAGTGTCTACCTAGCTTGTTCCAAAACATTTTCTTCTCGGCATTTGTCAATTAATACAACTAGACGCACTTTGCTGTCTCCGAGATAAAAAAAAAACATTGAAAGTATAATTTTATTCCTTGAAAAGATCAGGCATTATGAGTTCATTACATTAATTTAAGTTGTATTTTTTGTACATTTTAGATTCGAAATATATTAATATCTAAAAGAAAAATGATTTTTATTGTACCCTGTGTTATCAAATTAAGTATCATTCTTATTAGTGCAGTCATTGAAGCGAAAAATACGGTCTTACCTCCGAATTTTTTTACGGTGAACCGATTTGCATGAAATTTTGGAATTAGGCTCATCTTACCCTTAACTTCAAAAGTGAAAATGATTTGAACTCCGCAACCACCCTGGGGGTGGTTGCCACCCCTTCTCGGGGGTGAATTTTTTTTTTTAATTACCTCGGATATCGATAGAAGGCCTAATTTTAAGCAAAAAATCATCTATAAAGTTTTAAAAAAAATCCAATACTTTTCAAGTTATTGGCAATTGAAAATTCGCAATTTTTTCACGTTTTTCATCTGTTTTTTGCAAATATCTCCAAAAATATACGTTTTATCGAAAATTTTATAAAGAACAAAATTGTAGCAGGTAAAACAATGAACAATTTGATTTTTTATAAAGTATTCTAAGTGCAATATTAATTGGTAATTAAAAAAAAAAAATAATTCACCCCCGAGAAGGGGTGGCAACCACCCCCAGGGTGGTTGCGGAGTTCAAATCATTTTCACTTTTGAAGTTAAGGGTAAGATGAACCTAATTCCAAAATTGTATGCAATTCGGTTCACCGTAAAAAAAAATCGGAGCCATAATGCTTCAATGACTGCACTATATTTGAAAAAATAGGACAGAACACGAAAAATAAAAGTAGATTACATTTCGCAGCAGCTTTTTACTTATTCAATGCAGTTATTTTGAATTTAATTAAGTACATGAAAATTTAAGAATTAATGCATGTTTTGTGCTGATATTGGATTTTTTTTACCATCGTATTTTGTCGATGAACCTCGTATTCGCATTTTTCTATCTCAATCTTTTTCACTAGCTTGAGAGAAACTTTTCTGCCAATATTTCTATCTTTCTTTTTTTATGTCAGTGAAACATGTTTTGCCATCGTATATCTCACTGAAATAAATAATAGTATATCTCCAATAATTATAAAGACGTACTCGACGTACACGACTCACGTAATAATTGTCAGGAACGGCTCGACATGTTTCGAACTCGTGGAGCTCGTCATCAGGGACAGCTATCCGTGTTGCTACGCAACTCACTACGCACTGGTTTTCGCTCTCGCCGCCCTTAGCATGTCGGGCCGTTCCTGACAATTTCTATGTGAGTTTAAACCTTTTTTATTAAAAAAATAATAATAAATCTATATACCTAAGGTTTGGCGTGTTTGACATTATGATGTGACAAACTTTCTGTATTTGACAGCCTTAAATCTGCAAAACCCATAATTATATTGAAATGAGCTCTGTTTATTTGGGTGGTAGCGCACATCGCGGCAAACCTGCGAGACAGCGGGACCATCATCAACTGCAGAATGATGCTAAGGATGAAAATGATAGATACTTTAGTATGAATGAGAATTCATACTAAGTACCTAAAACATTCAACTCACACGGCGATAGGTACTCGCTCATCTTTGCTCGCTTGGAGGTCAGAACAAGGTGGTCCGAGTATTATTCGCTCGTCGCAATCGAACACTCGCTTATAGCTTTATCTAACGACAAAACTAACGGAACTAACTACACACTCGCTGCTCGCCAATCTGATACTAATTTCTAGCTTTAGGCACCTAATCGCTACTCGCTCATGAGTGAGCAAAACACTGCGCTGGGACCTTCCGGTCCTACCTATGGCCGCCGCTCGCCGCTGCCGCCTTGGACCGAAGTCGGGACCGGGCGGTGAGATCTGCAAAAGAAAAAAACATTTCATGAACCCAAACCACTAACTTTTGTATTGTACGAAGGAAAGATGCCTATTTAACGTTGGAGTTAAAACTTTGTATGACCCATGTATATACAGGGTGATCAATCCAAATGGGTCAGTAGGGAGAAAACTAAAACTATAAGAGATAGGGAAATCTGTTCTTAGGAACCATGGCGTCGATTTTAGATTTAATAGAAACTGCATTAATATTTTTTTATAAATCTCATACATAACCGGGAATTGAACCTAGTTAAAATTCTGTAAGTAATCGGATGTCATGTTGTAACTTTCTTCACAGCGGTTTTGACCGGGCTATGTATGAAATGATGTATGAGATTTATAAAAAAATATTAATGCAGTTTTTATTAAATCTAAAATCGACGTCACGGTTCCTAAGAACAGATTTCCCTATCTCTTATAGTTTGTGACTTCTCCCTACTGACCCATTTGGATTGATCACCCGGTAGGTATATACGTATAACTGATTTAAAAATAATAAATGGCTTCAGACCGAAACGATCAACGGGCGATCTTCTAGCGTATGTGACGCACCTCTGGGGGGAGGCTATTGATAAACACGGCGAGGCTTTGGCTATCAGCCTTGACATTGCCAAAGCTTTCGATCGGGTCTGGCATAAAGCACTTCTTTCCAAGCTTCCTGCCTACGGTCTGCCCATCCAACTGTGTAAATGGATTGCTGACTTCCTGCATGAGCGTAGAATCCGCGTCCTTGTCGAAGGGTGCGCTTCGCGGTTCATGACAGTGAATGCTGCGTCCCACAAGGCTCTGTTTTATCACCCACCCTCTTTCTTCTGCATATCAATGATATGCTACCATTAGGGAACATACTATGCAGATGATAGTACGGTCCATGGTCGATATATTGGCCGGCCGGGAGCTTGTAGGGCAGAAATCGGCGCGAAACGTGAGAATCTTGTCGTTGAACTGGACCAGGTTCTGGACCTCATTAGCAAATGGGGATCTGTTAACCTGGTTGAGTTCAACGCCAAGAAAACCCAGGTGTGTGCGTTCACTACCAAGACGTCTTCGTTTCTCCCTACTCCTAGTCTCCAGAGCACTCCTCTTGGTTTGCGTGATAGCCTGAATATGCTAGGCATAGACATACGCTGCAATCTTAACCAAAACGAATACATCGAGTCACTGATTACCACAGCTTCCAAAAAACTGGGGATCCTGAACAGGGTGCGACGGTTCTTCACGCCGGACCAGCTTTGTCTTCTTTATAAGACTCAAGTTCGGTCGTGCGTTGAGTACTGCTCGCATCTTTGGGATGGCTCTGCCCAATATCTACTCGATGCTCTTGACAGATTGCAGCGTCGGGCGGTCCGCATCATAGGTGACGAGAAAAGTACCAGATTCCTCGAACCCCTTCAATTACGTAGGGACATTGGGTCGCTGAGCGTTTTCTATCGCCTATACCATGGCGAGTGTTCTGAAGAGTTATTTTCTCTTATCCCACCCTCCCCTTTCCGTCATAGAACCACACGTGCCAGCTTGCGATGTCATCGCCTCACCGTGGAGAATATTCCCACCCGTACCAAGAAGTTTGGCAATTCCTTCATCTGCCGAACTATTAAAGTATGGAACTCCTTGCCGGCTCATGTGTTTCCTCCTTCTTATAACTTGGGACCCTTCAAACGAAGCGTGAAGAAGCATCTCTCGGGCCAGCATGGCAGTGTCAACTGACTTGGCACCGTTGGTTTCTCGTCAGTTGCCATTGCGACTTGGGCTCCCCTTTTTGCTTACCATCAGGCGAAGTGGAGCCACTATGTTGTGCCGTTATAAAAAAAAAAAAAAAATCTAATTTAGGCTCTTCTTATGAGTACATGCAAAGTGTGTTCCTATACTAACCTATCTAAGTATGTGACGGGCTCAACTTAACACGTACAAAGCTAAAATGTATCTACATAGGTATCATAAAATGATGCTTCTCAGATGTAAACTGGATAACGTACGCATGGAACCGGCCTCTTTTTAAAAGCATAAGCACACATGATGAAAATGAGTCATAAGCAGCAACCCTATTAGTGCCTTACATACCTACACATTAGCTATAGCTCGTGGAAGCTGTACATCCGCGCCACCGCTCATTTGTTTACGAACTGTGGGCCTCGCGACTAATGGCCGGGGTCATGCATTCGCCTGATAGTCGAAGATCGATCGTATTAAAACTATGTTCACTATCCCACATGATGCGGTTTTCTTAGAAGATTGGCTTCTTGCAATTTTTATCCTTTTTGTTGTAACCAGTGCTGTGTTTATAGCTCGCGTTAGAGCTGGATGTTTGCAAGATATGAAATGGTTTTGGAGATTCCGTTCAAGAAATAAAGATGAAGATGAGGTAAGTGTAAAAAAATAAATAATTTTCATAAAACACCTAGTTAATAAGTTTGAACAAATAGGTACAGTAAGGTACAGTTATCTGCCTTCCGTTTTTGAATCCGTTGAAACTCTACTCGATAGTAGCCTAGCGCAGATATTTTTGAACGGACTAATCTAATGTTTTTGAAGCTGCCTTTATTATCTGCTAAGTATTCAGGTAGCAAGTACTTACTTGAATGTCACGAAAAAAAGTAATTAGTAATCTGTTTTGTACGGTTCCGTAGTCAACTAGGAACCCTTATAGTTTCGCCATGTCCGTCTGTCCGTCCGCGGCTTAGCTCCGTGATCATTAGTACTAGAAAGCTGAAATTTGGTAGGTATGTGTATGTATCACGCCGACAAAACGGTAAAATAAAAACTAAAAAAAAATCTTTTTTCGGTACCTCCCGTAGGTAGGTACCTACACCTAGTGGGGGTGATTTTTTTTTTCGTTCCAAAGTAGTGTGTGGGATGTCGTTAAATAGGTCTTTTAAAAATAATAGGGGTCTCCGCACATTATTTTTTGATAAAGCTAGCAGTTTTGTAAAATATTCGCTCCGAAAATAAAAAAAATAGCGTCCCTCTAACTTTTCAACCACGGGTCAAAAAATTATGGAAAAATTCATGAAAATAAGGCCTTATAAGTAGGCCTGTTGTTACCATTTGTAATATTTTTTTATTTCTTTTGTTATTTTTATTTTTACTTTGTGGTGCACAATAAAATAGTTATTTGTTATGCAAGGCTGCAAAGTTGTTATTTGGCGCGAGTGTTGAAATTGAAAGCTGAGCGAGCGAAGGAATCTAAGATTGAACCATGAGCGAAGCGAATGGTTCAAAGATAGATTCCTGAGCGTAGCGAGGCTTTCAAGACACGAGAAGCTAAAATAATTTTGCAGCCATGCGGAACACACAATTTTTCACCTCACTACAGCGAGGAAAATGCAAGATTCAAGAAAAACAATTAAAACATAAAAAATATCATATTTAATTTTGCCTTCTATTTAACACATCAAATTTAAAACAAAACACACTCAAATTCAAACCAAATAAATACGAGAGAAGCACACATATTAAAAATTAAAAGTAATATGGCCGTAATTTGTATTATCGTCGTGTATATTTTATCGTTGAGTTTTTCTTAAGCACTGTTATATTATATTTGTATTTGAAACTAATCGACACATTCGTTGTGAATGTGCGAGAATGGCATTCTGGGAAGGATTAGTTGGCCACTCGGAAGTATTTTCCATAACAATTGCTTTGGAAGTTATTGGACGATGGGATCCGCACAAAAGATTATTTCGGCATTATCTTCTTTAAAAATGCCAATAGTTTCGGTAAATTACTTATCGTCTTCAAATATTTATAACAAATCCTTTTTCGTTTTAATGCAGGCTTTTAGCATTGAATAAATAATTCAAATTGGGCTTAACTTTCTTGTTTTTGATATTTCTTTTCTATAATGTAAGACAACAGTATGTATTCACCATTGTTTACGTAAATTGTGAAAACTTCCAACTTTTTAATTATAATTTTTTTCTCGGGTGCGTTCAGAAATTACACTCTTGTGTTCCAACTTTTATAACAAATAAATATTAAAGTGTGTGTTGTATTCAATATATTTACTAGTCAAAATACGTAAATGAAACCGAAATACTTACTATTAATATATATAAATATATTCAACGTAAAATAAAGTGTTGAAAAAATAAAAGTTTAAAAATCTGTAACCACAAACCAGGTTTCTGGACGTGATATTGTAGGTGTACTTTTTTTTTAAAGAAGTATTCAAACGTACATATGATTTTAGCCGGCCTGACCAGATCGCCCTTTATTAGCGTGCGTTGATTGGTTATTCGAAGATTTATCGACTGATGAAATCAGTCACGCGTTGAAGGAGTCTTAAATATAAAAAAGTTACATGCCCCACAGAGAATCAAAATCGTCGTGTTCGAAATTCAAATGACTTTTGCACGCTAGCGGATAAAATAGACTTTTGCACGCAGATTTCGCCCTATAAACGGAGGTTTTCCGAGCGAGTGAGGTGAAAAGTACTATTATTATTCCCTTTATTCATTTTTATACTTAGGCTAGGTTTTTTTACAATAAATTTATATAAAAAGTAAAAATATAAAAAATACATTACAAATATAAACACATTCTAAAAAAAACCTAACCTAGGGTGCCGCCGGCAGCGGGGCAGGGCCCAGGCTACCGGTGGTTAGGGTTGCAGAGAGAGCAACCTCCTGACGATGCGCGCCGTGTCCAGGAGTACCGCCTTTTGTATCTGGCCCTTGATCCAGCCATCTAGCGAGAGTCTCTTAAGATGTTTGTCGAGACTCTTCGCTATAAGACCGTTCGCCGAAACGACTATCGCGCGGGACAATGATCGTCGAGTCAACATCCCACATGGCGGTCACCTCGTGAGCCAAGTCAAGGTACTTGCTGAGTTTGTCCTTCTCGGCCTTCACGAGGTTCTCGTCATGGGGGATGGTGATGTCGACGAGCACTGCCTGGCGCTTGGATCGATCTACCAAAATGATGTCAGGCTTATTGGCTACAATGCCTGTCCGTGATGATAGATCGATCCCAATAGAGCGTGGCACGACCATTCTCAAGAACTATCATTATTACTTTCAATGAAAACTATATTGAATAAAATCATTTCGCTCAATCAGGCGCGTATAATCGATAACTTCCAGAAGGTAATAAGTAATTATACTGTTACTTTGGCGTTTACGACCTTTTTATAGAGCTTGAAATCTTTCTCGTAATTTTCAACTATTGTGAAGGATGGGCAACTAAGGAACCCTACACTGAGCGAGGCCCGACATGCCCTTGGCCGGTTTTTTATACTATAATAAACTACTAAACCATGCAATTTCTACGCATTTTACTATGGTCAACACTTTATACACAAAAATACAATACAATACAATACAAAATGCTTTATTGCACACCAAAAAAGTTTACAAATTCAGTACAGAACAATAATTTTAATAACGGTAGACAACAGGATGAAAAATAGGATGTTATTCGTTAGTGAAATCTTATGTATGTAGGTAGAGTCATAATTATCAATGTATTACTACTTATTTCTGCGTGAATAATTGCATTCCGCCGCGTTTCCACAAATCGATGTCCGTTTTTGTGAGCGTCAGGATGACTGGACCAAGAGAAAATTTGGTAAGTTTAGATATCCTATGTTTTTGTACCTATTTTGTACCATTTTGTACCTGATATGAAATACTTTTTAGGGGAGATAGGGGAGCATTGGGCACTTTTTTACTTAAGTCTTTTTAAAAAAATCAACTTTTTACTCCTTATATTAGTAACACATATATTTGGCTTCAATTATTACATAGAACCTGTGACGCGTGGCCACGTGGAGCAATGGACTGTAGAGATTAGTTTTTTCTTAGTGGGTTGATTGACGGACAGGGATTCAGTGAAAATGCTTCTTGCTTGATGAAAGGAGGCTGCAGGCGAGGCGGGGTTCGGAGTTTCTTCTTAGTTTTGCTTCTTGGTGAGGGCTCGATCGAAAGTGAATGTATGGGAAGCCGCGCCCACCTTTATACCGGCGGTCGGTCCCTGCCCCTCTCACTCCGTACCCCACCCCCCTTGGGCCAATCTTTATTATTTTTCTCAAATTACAAGACTTACGTACTACTCTTATGTCTAATTACATTACTTACATCTAATTATTTAATTTCTAATAAGAATCATGCATGTGCGGCTGCGGGGAGCGAATTGGCGGCCGATTTTCGCGAACGGCATATTTCCCTGCCTCGCCCCCTTCGTCCCGCAGTGAGGGGCCGCGTCCCGCGCGCCCCTCCCGTACCTGATCACGCGATGCTTCGCGCATGCGCAGTGAGCACCACGTGGCTTTGTTTACCTTTTGCAATTACCTTAGTTACCGGGTTTATTTACTTTATTTATTCATTTGTTTACCATATATTATTATGTAATATCACATTTTATCTATCCTACATATCTTAGAGCTATGGGGTAAGAAATAGGCGGGGCAAAAAATAGTGTTTATAAAAAAGACACTTAAAACTAATAGGAAATTATCTTATAGCTAAGTTTATACAAATGCAATTACTTTATTATGATTCCGTCGTGAACATTCTCCCACCGTCGCCTCGCGAGTCCACTGGTAGCACGACGATCTTCTTGGTTGGCCGCCGTAGTACGTGTCCTCTGCTGGTGGTCACGTCGACGACTCGAACCTCGCCGTCTCTCCCAGGGTAGGTCTGCGTCACCTTGCCGCGGGGCCACGTGTTGCGTGGCAGGTTGGAATCACAGATGATCACGACGTCTCCAACTGCTGGGCTGACTCCGCTGCTCAAGGGCTCCCGCCGGTGCTGGAGTAAGGGCAGGTACTCGCGCACCCAGCGTTTCCAGAAGGTGTCTGCGAGTTGCTGGGCGCGCCTCCAGTGCTGGCGCGCGTTCACGTCTTCCTCGGTGAACGTGCCGGGGGCCGGGTTGTAGCAGTCGGGCCCGAGCAGGATCATGTTGGGTGTCAGGGCCGGCGGGTCGTCGTGACCCACGGCCACATGGGTTAGCGGGCGCGAGTTCACGGTCGCCTCGGCCTCCGCCAGCAGGGTGAGCAGCGTCTCGTCGCTGGGGCTCTTCTCCTGCAGTGTGATGCGGAGGGCGTCCTTCACCGTGCGCACCATGCGTTCCCATACCCCGGCCAT
Organism: Apotomis betuletana; assembly: GCA_932273695.1. Taxonomy (NCBI): domain Eukaryota; kingdom Metazoa; phylum Arthropoda; class Insecta; order Lepidoptera; family Tortricidae; genus Apotomis; species Apotomis betuletana. The sequence goes on from OW026304.1 coordinate 14,300,234, forward strand.
GAAGGGTGCGGCGGGGGGCAGGAAACGCCAGCTGATGCGGCGCGCTGTGGCGGCGGTCTTCATGGCTTCTGCGAGCTCGCGGTCCGCGGCCCGGAAGGCTGTAGCATTGTCAGTCCACAGCTCCGTCGGGCAGCCTCTTCGTGCGATGAAACGGCGGAGCGCGTTGATAGCCGCGTCAGTACTGAGTGACGCAACTATTTCCAGGTGTACGGCTCTCGACGTCATGCAGGTGAAGAGCGCGACGTATCGTTTTTCTCTATGACGGCCCACCGTGACTTCTATGGGGCCGAAGTAGTCCAGCCCTGTGTAGGTGTAGGGCCGGACGTGGTGGGCCAGGCGCGCCGCGGGCAGGTCGCCGGTAGAGGGCGCCGCCGGCTTCGCTTTTCTTAGGCGGCACTTAGCACATCGCGCTATAACTTCTTTAACGGCGGGTCGGATTTTCGTTATGTGGACACGTTGACGTAGCTCGTTGACAACTGTCTCCGCACTGCCGTGGTGTAGCCTCTCGTGTACATAGGCTATGTACAATCTGGTGTACGGGTGTTTGCCGGGTAGCACAACTGGACGCACTGTATCTTCTTGTATGCCGCCGGCGGCCGCTATTCTTCCCTTTAGCCGTATGACGTCATTTTCGTCGAGAAAAACACTTAACTTCGCGAGCCGGTCTTCTTTGTTGGGCGCGCGATTTTTTCTTATACGTTCCCGCTCCTCCTTGTAGTGATCTTCCTGCGACGCGCGTTCCCACAGCTGCTCCGCCCGATGTAAATAACTCGCTTCTAGTGTAATAAGCGAGTTTTCTTCGGTTGCGGTGGGCGAGGTGCGGGTGGCGGGCGCCGTGCCGCGGCCGGGCGCGCCCCACGTCTCGTCGCGCGTTGTGTTAGCGCGCGTGCGTTTGCGTCGAGCGGCGGCGACGACTTGGGCGGCCGGGCTTCTTTTTAGGGTTTTCTTACACAGGTCGACGAACTGTAGTACGCGTGCCGTCGCTCGTAGCAATCTTGTCCACTTGGAGAAGCGTTCAATTTCGGGTAAGTAAGCGTGTTTTTCTTGTTGTGTTTCCAGCGCGAGACAATTTTCTTGTGTTTTTTCTTTTTCTTCGCCGGTCAGTGGGACGTCTATTTTTTGTTCGACGGGCCAAGCTGCTTCGGTCTCGTACAGGAAAGGCGGGCCGACGAACCAGCGGTGTTTTTCGCCGAAGTCGGCCGGCGTCGCGCGCGTGGCGTCGTCCGCGACGTTCTCGCCGGAGGGTAGCCACCGCCACTCGTTTTTCTTTGTGTAATCTTCTATTTCAGCAAGGCGATGCGCGACGAACGTTTTGTATGTTCGTGGCTCGGCGCGGATCCAGGCTAGCGCCGTGCGGGAGTCGCTCCAGTACACCTTGCGTGTCGCTTCGTAGTCGTGCTCGTCAGCGACTGCTTTCGCCAATCGCACACCCAGGACGGCCGCTTGCAGCTCCAGGCGTGGCACGGAGATGGGTTTGTTCGGCGTCACGCGGCTCTTTCCTGCAGCCAGCGCGACGTTGATGGAGCCGTCGGCGCGCGTCATACGCCAATAAACGGCGGAGGCATAGGCCTCCTCACTTGCGTCGACGAATGTGTGTAGCTCGTAGCGCGCTGCGGGTGCCGTGTCATAGCATCTAGGTATCTTTAGGTCACCTAGGCTATGAAGTTGGCGTAGCCACTCGTACCATCGCCCGTGCAGCTCTTCTGGTATTGGCTCGTCCCAGCTGGTGTTGTATCGCCACGTGTCTTGCATGATGCGCTTTGCAGGCGTTGTGGAGGGCGAGACGAGGCCGAGCGGGTCAAACAGGGACATGATGATGCTGAGGGCTTCTCTTTTCGTTGGTGCGCGCCGGTGTTCTAGTACTTCCGGCGGGGCTCTTCTTGTGTTCAGCCGGAAACCGATGCAGTCGTGTCGCGTGTCCCACAGCAGGCCGAGCGTTTTTTCTGTTTCGTTCCCGCCAATTTCTATCGTGGGGGCGGGGTCTTGTTTGTGTTGATCGGCGATGTCGTGTAGGGCGGCGCGGTTGGTAGTGGCCCACCCGCGCAACTGGAAGCCGGCCTTCTTGTGTACGTAGTCGACTTCTCGTGTTATTTTCTTCGCTTCTTGTAGTGTGTTGAAGCTCTGGAGGTAGTCGTCCATGTAGTGGTTCCTCTCGATCGCGTCGGCAGCTTGTGGGTACTCGTTCGATTGTTCTTGCGCGTTTCTGTTTTTTATGTAAAGCGCTGTGCACGGCGACGACGAGGCGCCGAACACCACGGAGGTCATGCGGTATTCGGTGGGCTCGACGTTTCGGGCGCTGCCTCGCCACAGGAAGCGAAGCGCGTCTCTGTCTTCTTGTCGTATTTTTATCTGCATGAACATCTCCTTTATGTCGGCGGAGACGGCCACGGCGTGCTGGCGGAAGCGCATGATGACTCCCGGCAGTGATTGGAGCAGGTCGGGGCCGGGCAGCAGCATATCGTTCAAGCTGCGTCCTCTTGTTTTTGCCGCGGCGTCGTGAACTACTCGAATCTTGGGCTTCTCGGGGTTGCACACGGCGAAGTGCGGTAGGTACCAGGTGCGCCCGGCGGGGGGCGCGATCGCGCGCTCGGCGTAGCCCGACGACAGCAAGTTTTCGATGCGTTCTTCGTATTGTTTCTTAAGATTTTCGTCGCGATCGAGTTTCTTTTCTAGTGATAGCAGGCGTTTGAGCGCGTCGTGGCGGTTGCTCGGCACGTCGGTGTTTTCGTCGCGCCATAGTAGCCCCGTCTCGAAGCGTCCGTCTGGTAGGCGGCGGCTTCTTGTTTCTAGTATTTGTAAAGCGCGCAGCTCGGGATCACTTTTCTGTTTTCTCGGTTCGATGGATAGTGATTCGAGCGCGAAGTAATTCTTCATCATTTCTTCTAGTCGTTCGTCTTGTTTCGTGCCCGTGACGTGTGCGCAGCAAAAGGCCACGACTGCCGCGTGTGAGGTGCGGCAGCCGTGTATGACCCATCCCAGCGGTGTTTTGGAGGCCACCAGCTGATCGCGTCTGCCCCTCTTCATGTCGAGCGACACCAGTAGTTCCCAATTGTCTTGACCGATGAGTATTTTCGGCGTTGCTTTGTGGTAGGTGAGCTCGTTCTTGATTTCTTCTAGGTGATGGCAGCCGCGCAGTTCGTGTTCGCCGATTGTTTGTGTGGTGAAGTCTAGGCGCGCGATGGTGCGCGCGTTCTCGACCCGTAGTTCGTCGCGTTCGTGTTTTCCTCTTATGTTGAAGCCCACTCGCTTGCTGTTTTCGTTTGATACTTCGGTGCCGCTCACGCCTTGGACCCACATTGGTTCTGCGGGCCCATCGAGGCCGAGCTCTTCGGCCAAGGCTGCGTCGATGATGGTGACGGTGCTGCCCCCGTCCAGCATTGCATATGTGTCGATGCAGGCGGAGGTTCCGCGGACGACGACGGGCACGATTTTGAGATATGCCCGCCTCCCACCGGTGACCGCTGCCGTGGTTTGTGTGACAGCTGTGGCGGCCACTTCTTCTTTTTGTTGTGGCGGCTGAGGTGCGGCGGCGGCAGTGGTGGCTCTGTCGTGGTGCAGGAGGTTGTGATGACGCATTGGGCACCCGTCGCGGCCGCATGGTTTGGCCTTGCAGTCGAAGCGATGATGTCGGTCGACGAGGCAGCGGTAGCAGATGTGGTTCTTTTTGGCAGTCTCCCACCGCTCGTTCGTGTCCGCCTTGAGGAAGCGCGGACATTTCGGCAGTTGGTGGTTTTCATTTTTGCACAGCGGGCACGTAGCGTCGACAGTTTTCTTAATTTTTCTTTCTTCGGTGCTAATTGCATACGTGCGCTCCGGCCTTCTCTTCGGGGTCGGCCGTTTTTCTTGCTGCATATGGGCTTGTTCGGGCGGTGCGTAGGCTGCGCATTTGTCGGCTTCTTTATTCAGGAATTTCGCGATTTTTTCTAACTCGGGCGCGTTTTCATGCTTCTCGGCGTAGTCGTACCACTTGCTGCGTAGTATGGGCGTGAGCTTGTCGACGATGAGCCGCGCTACCTCAGGGTTGTGAAGGTAGTGGGCCCGCTTCAGTAGTTTGATTGTAGCGACGGTGTTGGCGATTCGACTGGCAAACACGCAAAGGTCGCGCGCGTTGTCAGTGAGGCGTGGCAGCGTCTTCGTTTTTTCTAATTCTGCCAGTAGTAGGGCGTCGGGTCGCCCGAATCTTCTTTCGAGGGCGGTGATGACGTCATCTGGGTGCGGCTGGCTGATGAGGAGGGCGCTGACGGCTTCTTGGGCGGCCCCCTTGAGGCTTTTTCTTATTCTCGCCACATTCTCGTTCGGCGAAAAACTTGATGCTGTTTCGTTGTACGTGGCTTTGAATTGCAGCCACTCGCTGCTGAGGCCGCTGAAGGGCGGCAATTCCGTGATGTATTTTCTAGTTGACTTGCTGACTTGTATCGCTTCGGTTAATGCGGCAGCCAATGACGAGACGTCCAGCGGGGCGGGGCGGGAATGACGCTCGTGCTTTTTCTGTGCGCGGGCGGCCGGTTCTCGCGTTGCCTCTTCGTTCTGGATTTGTTGTTCTGCCACTGCTTCTTGTTGCTGCCGCTTGTCGAGCCATTCTTCGACCCGCTGCGATGCCATTTCGTCCACATCTTCTTGTTCGGAATCCGACGGCTCTGATGCTGCCGCTCGCTCTTGTCTGATTTTTTCTAATTCCGCCTGCGCACGGATCTGCTGTAGCTCCAGCTCAGCTAACCTCTCCTTGGCCTCCAACTCCGCGAGGAGTCTCTTGCTGGAGGCCTTGGATCGGTTTGACCGAGCCGGCTTCAGTGACCGTACGGCAGGCGGTGGTGGCATTAGCAGTGCCGATCCTCTTCTTGTAGGTTCTGCTATGTTGCTTGGTGCCGGCGTGCTGGCGGGCGTCGCCGTGATGCCCGACGTGTCTGCCGGCCCTCCGGGGACCGACCGGCTCGTCACCTCGGTCCCGGTGAGGGTACCGGTATCCGAGGTGACAGTGGTGGAGCCGGACGTCTGTGTGGTCCCCGTTTCTTCTGTGCTTGTTGTGCGCTCTGTAGACTCGGTGCGCGTGGTGACTTCCGACGAGCTCCCCTGTTCTTCCGAAGTGGCCCCCGCTTGGCCGGCATTTTCTTCATTTTTCGTGCTTCTAGTTTTCACCATCTTGATGCTTCAGTGATCCGGCTTCCGATAGGACCAACAATGTGACGCGTGGCCACGTGGAGCAATGGACTGTAGAGATTAGTTTTTTCTTAGTGGGTTGATTGACGGACAGGGATTCAGTGAAAATGCTTCTTGCTTGATGAAAGGAGGCTGCAGGCGAGGCGGGGTTCGGAGTTTCTTCTTAGTTTTGCTTCTTGGTGAGGGCTCGATCGAAAGTGAATGTATGGGAAGCCGCGCCCACCTTTATACCGGCGGTCGGTCCCTGCCCCTCTCACTCCGTACCCCACCCCCCTTGGGCCAATCTTTATTATTTTTCTCAAATTACAAGACTTACGTACTACTCTTATGTCTAATTACATTACTTACATCTAATTATTTAATTTCTAATAAGAATCATGCATGTGCGGCTGCGGGGAGCGAATTGGCGGCCGATTTTCGCGAACGGCATATTTCCCTGCCTCGCCCCCTTCGTCCCGCAGTGAGGGGCCGCGTCCCGCGCGCCCCTCCCGTACCTGATCACGCGATGCTTCGCGCATGCGCAGTGAGCACCACGTGGCTTTGTTTACCTTTTGCAATTACCTTAGTTACCGGGTTTATTTACTTTATTTATTCATTTGTTTACCATATATTATTATGTAATATCACATTTTATCTATCCTACATATCTTAGAGCTATGGGGTAAGAAATAGGCGGGGCAAAAAATAGTGTTTATAAAAAAGACACTTAAAACTAATAGGAAATTATCTTATAGCTAAGTTTATACAAATGCAATTACTTTATTATGATTCCGTCGTGAACAGAACCCTTATAAAATAATAATCGGTCTCAAAATTGCAAGAGATTTTCTGAACACTGTCAAAAGTGCCCAAACCTCCCAATGGTCGGGTGGTTTGGGCACCTCAATGGGAGGTTTGGGCACTGTATTAAATACGCCTCTTAATGGTAAATCACTTGAATATTAAATAATATAATCACAAAAACTTTCATTAAAATCAACTGAAAAAAATAAAAATAAAGATATAGTACTCAATACTCAGTATTCTTACTTCAGTAATAAATTTTATCTAAGATTTGTAGGCGATTCAATTTTTGCTCCCTTTTTAGGGTTCCGTAGTCAACTAGGGGAAGATAATGGAGGGGAAAATTGAAGGAAGGAGAGGAAGAGGACGGCCGAGGATTAACTATTTGGACCAGATCAAGAAAAAGGCAGACGTCGGGTCGTATCGGGAAGTCAAAGAACTGGCGTTAAGTAGAACGGACTGGAGAGAACTGCACCGACAAGAGTGAAACTCTTAAATAATAATAATAATAGTCAACTAGGAACCCTTATAGTTTCGCCATGTCTGTCTGTCCGTCCGCGGCTTAGCTACGTTTCATTCCAGTACTAGTGTGCCGTTGAATAGGTATTTTAAAAATAATACGGGGTCTCCAAACATTATGTTTTTATAAAGTCAGCAGTTTTGTAAATATTCGCTACGGAAATTCAAAAAATAGCGTCCACCGTCTCTAACTTTTCAACCGCGGGCCAAAAAATTATGGAAAAATTCATGAAGATTAGGCCTTATAAGTACTTTCAATGAAAACTATATTGAATAAAATCGGTCGAGCCTTTTTTGAGTTATCGCAAAAATTGATAATTTTCTTTAAAAGGACGTAAGTGCCTGTAAGTGTCCTTATACTTCGAACGTTACATATATTAGTTAAGTGCCATACTGTATTAAAACATTTCGCTCAATCTGGTGCGTAACCCTACCCTGAGCGTGGCTCGGCATGCTCTTGGCCAGTTTTAATTTCTTCTATGGCACTCTTTTCTCTCTTTAGGGATTTCGCGTCGCTTATTTTTCTTTTTATATTCAAAAGGCATGTTTAGAAAAAAAAATAGGTTCACAAATAGTAATGACACATAAAAAGTATTTAGTATTAAAATTCAATATTTACACGCAATTTAAACCCGTCGAAATAATTTTCTCTTAACAGAACCTACTTTTTACACCGATTGCCGAAACAAACAATAGTGGCGGGAGCATTGGGCATGCCCAAACCTCCCTTTAGAATTAGTGCTCAATGCTCCCCACCCCCTCATTTCACAAATAAGTTCAAATAAGTTTTTTGTAGTTTAATATTTTACCGTAATTTATACGTTAATATTAGCTTTCGTAAATACATAACTAGATGACAATACAGAAACTTACAACTTTACACAGATCACGTTGTTATTTCCTTCGAAATGACATCAAAATATTTACTTTCGCACGCACGAAATGGTCGACGGCATGTGACACTGACAACTAATCAAAATGGCAGATGACATTAGCCTGAGTGGTGTTGCTAGTTAGTAAGCTAAACTACCCCATTATAGAAAATTAAGTAGCTTCCATACGATCCGACTTACAAGGTGGTGCCCGAACCTCCCGACTGCCCAATGCTCCCCTATCTCCCCTACCTCGCTAATAAGGGAAAAATATTAAAAATAAAGTGTCCAGCCATTCTGACGTGACGTGACGTTAGGATGACTGGACCAAGCTAGTTTAACCTAGTATCCGTAATTACCGTTATAACTAGTAGTTAATTTATTTGTAAAGATTTAGTACCTAATTTGTACCTCTAAATTTGATTTACGTCTACTTCTTATAGACTCACCAAAAAAAGTTATACCTTAGAATAAGATTTGCATGTGAGTATTGTAAAGCGCGTCACACATGAGACTACTATGATATAGCATGTTCTTTAGGTACCGTTTACAGAGCACTATTGATTCTAGTTGGTGAAAAAAGTGCCCCATATTTTCCGATTCCGCTTACTCTTATTTTATGTAAGTACATAGTTGCGGAACGGAAGTAAGGTAATCGAATATAAAAAACCGGCCAAGAGCATGTCGGGCCACGCTCAGTGTAGGGTTCCGTAGTTGCTCATCCTTCACAATAGACTTAAGTTACCAGAAAGATTTCAAGCTCTATAAAAAGGTCGTAAACGCCCAAGTAACCGTAATTACTTATTACCTTTTGGAAGTCAACTTGCGTCCTTTTAAGAAAATTATGAAATTTTGCGATAACTCAAAAACGGCTCGACCGATTTTGTTCAATATATGTAGTTTTCATTGAAAGTACTTATAAGGCCTCATGTTCATGATTTTTCCATATTTTTTTGACCCGTGGTTGGGTGGGGAGGCGCCATTTTTTTTATTTTCGGAGCGAATATTTACAAAACTGCTGACTTTATCAAAAAACAATGTTTGGAGACCCCTATTATTTTTAAAAGACCTATTCAACAACACCTCACACAATAGTGTTGAAACGAAAAAAAAAAATAAACCCCCACTTTAGGTGTTCGAGAGGTACCTACCTATACCTACCCGAAAAAAAATTATTTTACCGTTTTGTCGGCGTGATACACATATAAGGATAGACTAACTTTTTTCAATATAGCTAACCTCGAAGATCGGCGTTGGGTCGCCGACCAGGTTTTACTTTATAAAGTGGTAAACGGTGGTATAGATTGTCCTCAGCTATTGCAGAAAATTAACTTCACTGTTCCTAGACCCCGTGCTCGCATCTGTAATTTCAGGCCATTTGCTATTAAGACATTTAGGACCAATGTTGGCTGTCATAACATCATACCCAGAATGTGCAAAGAGCACAATAAATTCTTCAAGGAAAGTCAAATAGACATTTTAAACATTTCCTTGAATATGTTTAAAAATAATTTATATAAATTTAAGGCTGGTCTAAATAATTAAATATTTTTGTGTAGTTTTGATCCCTCGATACATCTAGTTATCTACCTATTCCTAGAATTGTGTATACGTAAATATGACACTAGTCTTTTAAGTATAGTGCAATAGCTTTTTAAATATTGTATAACATTGTAAATTTTAATTCAATCTAGTTATTTTTTTTCTAGTTCTTTTTGTTTCTATGTTACCTATTGAACATAAAGTCAGTTAACGTAAGCGATTTTTGTTCATAACGCACGTTGTGTTTGCCTGTAATTGGGTGAATACTCTGATATGTTTCGTACTTGCATTTGTTTTTTATGTATGTTATATAGTATTGTACCTGTTGGCAAACCTAATAAATAAATAAAATAAAATAAATACATACTCATACTCATACCAAATTTCAGCTTTCTAATACTAATGTTCACAGAGCTAAGCCGCGGACGGACAGACGGACAGACGGACATGGCGAAACTATAAGGGTTCCTAGTTGACTACGGAACCCTAAAAAAGAATTATTTTTTTGCTATTCAGAATCAATATTATCAATAAATAATCAATATTAAATATTCTTCTGTGCTCATGCAAAAATAACGATTTGTGAAAAAATCCCGCTCTGCAATCTAACTATTGACCTAAAACCATATTTCAGTTACGTTAATATGAAAAATCATGCATACCTAATAGTTAAAGAAAATTAGATTGAAGGAACATCTCAAATATATATATTTCATAATTCTAAATTAAACGGTTTTAAAGTTACTTGCGAAAATAAGCAAAACTTGACGATTTCCCCACACACCCCTTATTTCCTAAAAAAGTGAGTCTAAAAAAAATACAGAATATAGTTCAATACTTATAGATTACAGAAAAACATATAAGAAGTCTATGGTATTGAAAGTAACACCGTTTAACTACTACCACCTAGTACGAATATTTATATTTCGCTCAAAGGCCAAATGACTTAAATTTTAAAAATAGCATTGCAACGGTAAATGAAATAACAGAAATTAATTATAGATTTTTAGAAAGAACATTTTCTATTTTTAACTTTTGTTATACATATTTTGGCCGAGAAGTGTGAAGTTTTTGAGATAACTAATCTTTTAGCAGAAAAAAAGATCAATAATTAACAGATTGCGCTGATTCTATAAGTGATATCGCTTTTGTATGTATGAAAGGTTTATAGTAAAATTTAGGATTATTTGGCTCTATAACCTACATATCCTGAAAGACCTTTAATTTTGCCAAATTTTCAGCTAATTTTATTGAACTATAAAGACCTTGCTAGATTATGTTTATCTCGACGATAAAATTAATTACCTAGTCATCATTGAGTGGTTGTTAAGAATAATCTAAGTAAAATACAAATATAATATTAAATAGAAAAGCCAAAATAAACACATTATAAAAAGTTTAACGCAAAGTCGCCAGCAACGGGGCAGAGGCGGCAGGGGTTATGTTATCGGTGGTCAAGGCTGTAGAGGTTCCTCCACAGTGTGGACAGAGAGTATAAGTACCTAACAACCTGCGTCCGTTTGTCTGTATAATACTATGTTATAAACTTATTTTATATTTTACACATGTTTGTTACTAAATATAGATTAATTTCGATCAGATTTATTCGATTAAATTAAACTCTTGACCGCAGCTTTAACTAAGTTTAGACGTCGCGCTTAGCGACGCGCCCTCTGCACCAGCACCAGTAAGCCTGAAAGCTTTACTACTTTTATAAGTATTATCAAAAGTTACGAGTAGGACTGCACACACTTCGAAGTAAGTATAAAGCCAAAAGTTAAATGAAAAGTGCTTCACAGGACATAGTATATAGCAAAATGGCTAATTAGGTAATTATTGATTAATGCCCAGCATTAGAATATTTGTGTTGCTATTATCAACCGTCGACGAAGTGATGATCATGTCATGATGATCGGAGCGATATTTTATTATTTGGAAGTCTCTACTTTTTGAAATATAAAGATGGATGTAAGAAGAACCTTCGGTAGGCGTAAATAAAATATTAGCTTCTGAGTGTTTGCTTACTTAGGCACGAATTCTGAACTCGTTGATTGGTCTAATGAACGTATTCACCGTCGATAAGGTAAATTAATTGACGAGGTCAGTTAGAATTACACGTAAATTGGCCTAAATTTGTTGAATGAACAGGGAGGAGTATGCGTAATGAGTTAATGACGAATATTATGTATGAATTGGAATATTTTACGTACTTATGTGAAATTGGTATATACGAGTCAGATACAAGTTGGCAAAATCATTTTACCGTAGGTACAATGAAATGCATTCCATATTCCATATTAACTTATACCAATGGGTAGTATAGTACCTACGTAGTAACCTCATTGTCATTATTATGATTAATTGGGAAGGGTATACGTTATTTGGACACAGAATCTATGAATATGAATACTTACTGTAATTTTTATAGCGTATAGTTATTTTTCATAGTTATTTTTGAAATCCTTGATGTTACATTTATTTTAATGTTCAGCATGCTAATTCTAGGTATATATGACAAAGATACTACATAAAAATAAATTATTAGTAGATACATTGAAAAATCCATAAACAGAAAAAAAATCGTCGAGTTGTCCGCATGAAAGTACTAAAGGACAGTTTATTTATTTTCGCTTATTTCATTTTTTTTTTGCTTTTTACTCAAAAAATATTAAACAATCTCCCACAATCACTTCTATTACACTACTTAAATTGTCTACATTACATTTTATACTTATTAATATAGGTACACTGTTACTGTGCGTATTCATCGGAATGATGGATTGATATTTGGATCAAAACATTTTTATTAGTTAAAGTTTCAACTAATTTAGTCACTTGAGTTGTTATCGTAAACTTCTCCGAGCTCAAATTCGATGAGCAACATTCGACGAGAATATCGCAAAAGTTGTAATATATTGAGGATATATCGGATAGGTAGACGTTTGTGTCAAATGGTGAATTTCTCACAAATGCATAACGAATATTTCAATCAGAAACTGATAAATATAAATCTGCATATATCTAGTCTAAATATAGAGAACATAACGCTGAAATACATATAAGTAATTAGACTTAGACTTACAATATAGTAGTAGAGTTGTACAGTCTGCAGCAAACGTAACTCCGCAGTTACTCCGTAGATTCTCACTAGTCTGTTCATAAAGCATATTCTGTTCATAAAGATCGATGTTCTTATTCTGGAGATTAAGTTATATGTATTATTATTTTGTTGGCGGCTTTGTTTTGATTTTTTTTACAATAATTCATGCCGATATTTAAATTCGATCAATTAGGTAACATTTTTATTGAATCTGTCTAAACTAATCCGTAGTGAAGTCGGGAATTTTGCTCAAGTCTATTTTTCTCTAAGGATCAATATTGGGTAGTTTTTATGCATACCTATACCTACGCGTATATGCGTGTAAATCGTGTAATACGCGATACGTAAGTTTACATTTTTTACAATCGCAACATAACAACATGGTAGCGTCGTTACAAGCAAGTGGCGCGCGTTCGAAATCCGTGCCCGGGGTGCCGGGAAGGTTTGGTCGGGTTCGCACTAAGTCCCGATTCCCGAGCCTGCCTAGTCCCGAACCAGCCGGCCGGTGGCACGCACGCATGCGTGCGTCCCGATCCTGTTGCACACGTACTTAAACGCATTAAACCGTTTAACTGGTTACGTCACAGTTAATTGTGAAACTTAATATTTAGGCTACTATGTTGTTGTGTAAATTTTATTAAAATAATCCGTTGTCGTGTTTTTTGTGGCGGTTTTAATATGTTTTTTTGGTATACAAGCGAATTAGAAATGAAACTTTGAGGAGGTCAGAACACGTAAATAGCGAGTGTTTAACAGTAGTATGCCCTGGAATTGCCCGTGGTCGCAGGAGCGGCGGCCGCCGACCGTGAGCCCGCCTCTACACTTATATGAGGTTTGATTGTTGTTGTTGCATAATTATTGCTTGTGTCAATTAGCGGAGACAAGATCTTGATTATTTATTTACATTCCTCAAAATTGTCGCAAACTTTAACTTGCAAGAATAAAAAATTGGGCAAGTGCGAGTCTGACTCGCGCATGAAGGGTTCCGTACCTATATGTATGTATATATAGGTATAACAAGTTTGATGTATGGGAGCCCCCCTTAAATATTTATTTTATTTAATTTTTAGTATATGTTGTTATAGCGGCAATAGAAATACATCATCTGTGAAAATTTCAAGTGTCTAGCTATCACCGTTCTTGAGATACAGCCTGGTGACAGACGGACGGACGGACGGACGGACGGACAGCGAAGTCTCAGTAATAGGGTCCCGTTTTTACCCTTTGGGTACGGAACCCTAAAAAACAGCGATAAACGTCTCTTTTCAAGAGTGAAACAGAATGATGGCGGTAAACGTGTCGTTATTTCTCTGGATATGCGTATGAAGTTAAAACTATTAAACGCTTAATGGTTATTGCATCTTAGGATAAATCACATAGTTGCCAGATCTACAGGATGATAATTTTCAATACCGTAAGGTCGGGTTACTTTAGCCCATAAGTAAATTCTGGATAACTATATCTTATGACATATCCACTTTTGAGTGATCGCTGGTGCTGTTTTTAAAAGTTTTCATAGTAATTGAAATGGGTGGACAATGTTACCCCCAGGGTTAAAGTAACCCGACCTTACGGTATAATTAAACTTTTAGCCATATTACACAAAACATGTTCGTTGGTTCAAATTATTCCTGAAATAACGGAACAATAAGAGAAATTATGTAGAGGCCGGGGCATGCGATTAACTATCCTTTAGTCCAGAAGCATTGTCAATGCCATCGTATGTAGGTACCAAGCTAATATATTTACTTAAATACCTAAACATAAAAACTTGAAACTATTTATGCATATTTGACACTAATTAAAATAAAACATTCAAAAATTTACATAGATCTCTAGCTGTTTTGTACTATTTCTCTAGAGCAGTGTTTTTCAAATTGATTTCCCATATTCCCTTTCAAAATCGTTTAGTTATAATAAATATCAATAAACAATGTATAGGTAGTAGATTATTTCGGTTATGTAACTGCCCCTGATGTTATACATATATTGCTTTAAATCCCTATATAGTTTTGTAGGACCATATTTTATGACATATACTTTAAATATTTTTAGTAAAATTTAATAGTCATCGTGTATACGCCGGTGTGACAAGCATTCTAAAGTGTTTATTCAGCTCTGATGTCCGTCGTCCGTCAGATGTACTTACGATTGGAATCGAAAGCGCGGCCCGAGAGCGCAAGATAAAGCGAGTAGCGGTGTAATCCTCCAGATTTGTTTAATGGATTTAAAGTGCTGTATGCATGTTAATGTCATATCCATAAAAGCCATATCGTACGGAATAGAGCACACGAAGCCATAAGAACAACATACCTGGAAGATAATGAATTTAATTTTTAAGGCGTTGCGACAGCCCTGTTTTAAAAGAGTCTTGTTTCTGTCAGTAAAAAGTCTGGATTTATTTTCTGGTTGACAATGGGTCTTTATTTATGAGGGTCCGCACGTGACGGAAGTATCGAAATGGGCAACTTTTGCCAATTAGCCTCTTACCTGAGTTTCCGCTGTGACCGTTGGGTGCCATCTATCAATTGATAAGCAAATAAAAGAACCGGACAAATGCAAGTCCAACTTACATACAAAGGGTTCTGTATAAACACACATAAGGCAGCGTACGCAAAAAAAAGACTGTTATAAATGGTTATGTATTCACGGGTAACATTCTGTGATAATTTTAACAGTGAGTAACTGGTGAAAATAAAATACCTACAATTAGGAGAGCCGAAATTGTAACCAATCTAAAAGAGACAAAATAAATAAATACTACAACTAATAACGTACCTACTTAATTTTTTTATGTAAGTAGGTACAAACTACACATAGGTATGTACATTCCATATATGTGTAAATTTGTTCGTGTAGTCAGGGCTTATACTAGTTCAAATATGTTTGTTTTTACATTATTTGCAGATAGGTACGTGTAGAAATTTTCATAGGTAGAGCAAAATATAATTTTAACATGTTAGGTAAACGAAATACTCCATTTGGAAAAAATATGCTAAAGAAAAGCACCTGCACTAAAGAGTGTTGTTTTTGACTCAAAAATTACCTACTTTAATTTAATATAATATTCAGATAATGTTAATTTCTCAAAGACACTATTCAGATACAGTTTTATTTATTTATTTTATTTATTTAAACTTTATTGCACAAAATACAAAAGTAAGAGTACAAATGGCGGACTTAATGCCTTAAGGCATTCTCTACCTGTCAACCATAGGGCCAAACAGAAACTAGCAGTTGGTGCAGGATCATAAAAATTAAAAAGCCGTGGCTAAAAACCTAAAACGAGACAAAATTCAATAAGTTTGATATACAGTTTATACAGTATATACAGTTTTATGGTATACAACAATTTAATTTAATTCATTATGTTGTTTATATAAGTGTAATAAGTTCTTAGTTAATTGCTTGTCCAAGTCTCTTTCAATTGCCACAGTTTTCTATCTTTTAATAAGTTAAACAGAAAGATCCGATCGTACCTATAGGTACTAGCTGCTGAGACAATACAATGACATAAGACACTATTACTTATAAAAATGTGAAAAATATTGAACAGCTTATATATAGTTAGTTAAACCAGATAAAAACAGCACTCATGCAGTTAAAGATATCGACTTATATTCACATTGAATAATAACGCAGAATTAATTAATTAAAAATTGAATCAGTAATGATAAGTATATGTGGTTAATTAATTTATCAAAATTCACATGTCTACAAAAACACACCAAAAGTGCAGTTAAGTTAACCAACTAGAATTAGTGATATATGGTATCAGCCGCGGAGCTCAAGTCCGACTCAGTTAAAACCCGCCCGTGCTCCCGACCGCCCGCTAGCGGCGGCCCCCGCTGCCGCACCAACATCGCATACTAATACTATCATTCACATCTCACATCGGATCCTTTGAACAATGACTACGAGTCATTACATCGGTGACTAAAATGTTAACAAAAAATACAAAACAACATTAAATTCGGAAAAAATGTAGTTAAGTTAGCGGGAAAAGTGCGAGTTAGGAAATGCTAAAAGAATGCCGTGGAATTGCTTTTGGGGATATCAGCCTCCAGCCCCAACCTGCAGAGTCAGTGGGCCGCTGCATCTAGTACAGGTAAATTTTGACTAATAATAAATATCAGACAACCTCACACAAATCGATCTAGTCCCAAATTAAGCTCAAGAAGGCTTGTGTTAAGGGTACTAGACGACGATATACATATTTATATCGCTAAATATATACTTAAATACATAGAACAACCATGACCCAAGCACAAATATTCGAGTTTATCACACAAGTATTTGCCCTGGCCGGGATTCGAGCCCGGGACCGCCGGCTCAGTAGGCAGAGGTCTCTACAAACTGAGCCAACCGCGTCGTCAAATGCCGGGTACTTCTATATAAAATATACACTATTTTAGGTGCTACGTGAAATCAATGAGGTCTGAAACTATATAAGGTGAAAAAAAACCGGTTAGCACACCGATAGTTCCATGCCACGACATTTATATTTGAAAGATTAGGGCTCGAAGCGAAAAAATCACCTGGGAAGAGCCGTACTATACTAAATATTGGAAACTAAAAAAAGTTTCCTTTTATACTTAAATCCATCATAGAGCTTAATTATTCCGTATCAAAAAATCAACTCGATATTTCGAAATGTTCACGAGGAAAATCCGTTTACGTGTGCCATAGACAGACAGATATACTTACAAAAAGAGATCTTATTAAGGGTTACATTTTTATTGACTGAGGTATGAAACCTTAAAAGCGTAGGACAAAGCATGGAATAGGGAATAGTAAAGCAGTACAAGTAGCTTTTCAGCACATGCCATATTGCGGATTCTTAGTGGTACTATGTTAATTTAGTGACAATGGCAACGACAGATTTTTGGTAACTGACATTGAAAGTCAGTGAATGTCAGCGGTTGACTGGTAGAGTATGTCTAAAGGCATTAAATCCGCCATTTGTACTTTTCTTTTGTATTGTGCAATAAAGTTTAAATAAATAAATGTCACTGGAAGTAATTAAATAGGAAACAGGAGTATATATTTCGAGTAATTTTTACCTAAAACTATTCACAGTGATGAAATTAAAGTTATTTTCTATACGATTCAATATTTATTTAAAAAAAAGAACAAAGGATTGGGCGGCATTTTGTTTAGAATTTTGTTAATGACATATACAGCTACTGACATTTTATAACGCATATGTAATATGTATTATGACGAATGCACATCATTGCCATTGAAAGCTGTTTGTCGCCACTATCTCAGGGCTAAACCGCAACTTGCTATAACACAAGTAACACGTCATCCGAATTTTCTAGTTAGAATTAATTTGCGAGTTACAATTCGGTAGCGAGTACAGTCGGCATTGCGCCACATGTGCCTATTGTATAATTTACTCAAGTGTGTTATGGTCACAAAGCACCTATAGGTATATCCACATGAACTGTGGACGGAACTAGGTAGTTGTGAAATTGTATACATTTAATGTGTACCATTTCAGTGCAGTTGCATCCTGCAATTAAGTCTTTAATTGATGCTTGTACATAATTAAACGTTATTTACCAAGAAACCCGAGTTATCTTCAATGCGGCGACAGCTATCAACACGGTGTTTGTTTTTATAACTGACTTAAAGGCTTTCTGAAACAGACATATAATTTCCATAGATGATAACTCTTAACCATATCGTCTGAAAGATGTCCAGTACTGGACTAAGGCCTCCCTCAATCGGCCCAATCTTATTCACAACGATCGGTCGTGCCCCATCTTCCCGCGATACCAGATCGTCGGTTCACATGGTTGGGGCGCTTTTCACGCTGTCACGTCACGCTGTCCGGCGTTGTAGCATGTTTCCCAGTATATCCCCCAAATGATGAACATAGATAAAATTATTTTTAACATTATGTACAATCCAGGAAATGGAAACACGTAACTTTCTCGCTCTTGTCACAATCACAATAACAATAAGGGTTAAAAAGTTACGCGTTTCAGATTCACTGTGCATCACAAATTATGTAATATTAAATGATTTTATTGCGTTTCAAGGGTTTTCTAGACCGGTTTTTCCTAGATTCCCACACAAGGTCTATAGCCCTAATGAATACTATGAAGTATAATTGGTGCGAGTGAGCGACCACCGCCGTCGATCCACATTAAGCCCGCTCCTCCACGCTACAGCGCTACAATACAATCTTTGAACAACTCTTTTTGTCTTCATATTTTGCCGTGACCAAGCTTGAATGCCCTTTCAATTTAAAATGAGTTAGTATCTATTTGGTTTGGATAATGAGTAGAAAATGTTGCGTTTTATTTATTAGGTATAGACTAATGAATGGTTATTTTTACGAGATAAGGAAGCATGCATCTTCTCCGTATTCGCTCTACTACCGAATATAAATAAAGCCATTTTTATTTAAATATTTCCTTACCAGTTTGAATACTCAACCTAGAACTAGATAGGACCGAAATCAAAACTGAATTTATGTTCCACTGTTGAAGCCAAATGTAAACTGTTGCCAAAAGTCTTGGTGTCCTATTTAGAATTCGGAATTTCATTTCAGCACATTTTCTGACTTAGTGTTGAACGCTTAATTTCAAACACTGGCTTGTTCTTGCCACGTATAACTATAGGTACTCAAGCAGTTCACAATCTGTGCTTATATAGCTGTGTAAATTATATCACTTAAGATGTGCTTTAATACAGCTTGTGTGATGCTGTGAATGAAACGGTTCTGCTACGTATGTAGATAGTCGTCCCATAGTTATGTAGCTGTTTTGGATTCATCAGGAAGAATTAAAGACTCGTACGAGTATAATTGTGTCGAGATGTGCCATTTGCCAGCTACCTAGTTCAATATACCTACAGTGGGAACTGGATAAGTGGAATCGCAAGGGACCGGCTGTTTAAAAAGTGCCTGCACACTATAGGCCCTTAAGTCTATAACAAAATATCCCTAGAAATCAGGAGTTCTCCTAGCATGAATTGTTTTGTAAACAAACTTAAGACTTAACTAGCAGTAGATGCGATCTACTCTATTGACGATTTCTTTTTCAAGTAACTGAGTGCACACCCACAACCGGTTCGCTACCCAAGATAAATAATTAATTTATATATAAACTTAGTACTTATAATTATGTTGACATGTAAAACTATGTTTTATCAAAATAAAGGACGAATGAATTTAGTTCCGCTTATCCAGGTTTTCCATTTATCCAGTTTTCCACTTAAACCAGGTTCAAATAAAACCTTTTCTCACTTATAGAGGCTCTCGCTAACAGAGGTTGTGGATGCTAGTAATGTCGCTTATAGAGGTCACGTATACATATATGGTCAAATAAAAGAATAAGACTTAAATAATCCTCTTTTATTAAATATGTATGTAGAGGTGTTGGTGTCCATTGCACTACCTACTCTCTCTGCACATTTTTTTAAAAACTAAATTGTTTCGTTTTTTTTTTAATTCTTCTAACCATCCGTTATTCTTAGAAAAATTATGAATATTAGGCTTTTTGAAAATTCTTCAGCTTTTTCTTTTATCATTGGTCCATTAACTGGTACATTTTTTTCCCATACAAAATACGAACCATAATGGTCCTCCTTGTGACGGTTTATTAAAAATACAAATTTTATAACGCCGAGCTATCCCACTCATAGAGGTTTCGGAGACGGCTGCCTTCAGTTACAGAGGAAAAATAAGAAATTTTCGAAAAAATTGATTCCGCTTATATAGGTCCCAAAATTCCACTTATAGAGGTAATTCGTTGCCAAGGGACTGGAACCGAGAACTTGGGTCCACTTAAAGAGGTTTTCCACTAACCCAGGTTCCACTTACCCAGTTTCCACTGTACATAACACGAAATAAAAAAAATATGTCTGCAATTTTAAGTCAATTGAATAAAATTACAGATTCACAAAAGAGTCAAGTGCTTGACAAAAATGAATGCACTTATAATATTCGTCTTTGTTGTTCATCCTCTTCGATTTTTCGCACATGTTTGTGCGTAATAAAGTCAAAGCAACATCATGTTATTTAAGTATAAAGCCTTGCTTGTCTTGAAATTTACGTCATTTATATTCATGCATAAATTATCAACCAAACAATGGCTTCTATTTACGAGTAACTATAAGGTAGGTAAATAACAAATGTGCAAAGAAATGTAAAACGCCATTCCAACCAACGTTAACATTCGCTTATCGGGAGCTAGTTATTAGACATTTATAACTCACCTTCAAATAGGCATACTTACCTATTATTGTTCTTGCTTATGTAACGTAGAGCACGTCGTTATATGTAGTACCAAATTCAAAGTATAATATACCTTTGCTCACAAACATGAATCACAATGACTAGGTAAACGTAGATCAATAGTAAAGTAGGTAATTAAAAAAATAATAAGACCGTAATGGAAATATGTCAACGAGAGCCTTTATTAAGGTTAATTCGTTTCTTTGTAGGTAAAAGGATAGAGAAGTACAAAAAACGTTTTTTTCAATATAATATAATTTATACTAATGGTCTATCGTCCGAAGTCACTGCTCCGGAGCCTCTCCATTTTCGATTCTAACCTTCCTATGCCCGCATACTAAAACAATTATTTCGTAAGACCACAAGTAGGTACGATTACGAAAAGGGATAAGCTATTAGTAGGGTGCGCCCTGTTAAGTCTAGTCCGCCCTTGGCAAGCATCGGAGTTAACGGTAGAATGCTAATGCGAGGTGTGTGATGTCGCACAGCCACTTCCCAAACCGTTGCGCAAGAACAAGTGCAGCGCCCACGGTGCGCCGGCGCCGGCAAGTTCATTGTCGCCTAACATCACATACCCACTGACCTGCCCACTTCTTGTCCACTGATTATTTTATTACTATGACTAGCTTCCTACTTATCGTTCCGTGTAAGCTACCGTTTATCCTACTTTAATACATGGCAAGATCTCCCTGAGCTCCTGAGTGAGACCAGTTTGAATTTCTTTGTTCAAAATAAAACAATTTGCATGGATATTGGATAGAGTATGTCTTGTGAAAGTTTGTTGTATATCGTTGCCTAATCTAACTACTTTAAACTTGTCGCCAAGAAATATTTTCTTTTTACTTTATTTTGTTTCACCAACGAGTTTCATACTAAAGCTCTTTAAGCTCTAAGTTTCTAACTTAATCACAAGTTATCCTCCGTAAAATCGTGATTATAATTACTTTGTATGTATTAAATGTTTTCTAAACTTCGAAGTGAGTTAGGCATCTTGTAACAATCATTTATACGTATTGGTACCTATTATAAAGAATAAAACCAAGTGAACTGCTTGAGCATTTATAAATAAAATATGGCCCACATTAAAGCAATCTCCCATGCTCAAACACAGATGCTGAGTGTTCTGTGCGTGATATTCTTAACCGGGAGTGCGTGCATCTTATTTGCTCACGCATTTGGGCCACTGAGTAAATACCAAAGCCACTGTGCAGCAGAGCTATGGTCAGTACATTGATTTCGTTGGGTTGCTCGAAAAGTGTGTGCTCTGTTCTGTTTAACATGATACCAGTATACACTTTTACAATATACCTACGTTTAGATTTTGTTTACGATAGCGCTATCTGTACGACAATATTAAGGGACTTTGCGGATCGTCAGAAAGTCTTCGGTTGTTCGCCAAGTGCTCCCGCTTCGGAACAGTCAGACTTTAAGTAGTCGTTTGCAAAGTCTTAAGACGTTAAGTAGGTACTGAATCTCTAGTGTAAGTTTACTTGAACGCGTTTGTGATAGTATTGTTTATACGGAGACGTTTGCATTGGCAGCATACACTTGAGGTTGGGATCGTGGTGCGATTGCTCCCGCTCTACTCTTGCGTTGCATGGCGGTATTGTGTTAGTGTATGCACTCGTGCTTTATCTATCCAACATTTATAAGTTAATTAGGAGCATCTGCGCGCGCGCCGCCTGGACAATGGCGCCTTTCAGAGCGGCGCGTTTGACGCATCCACCTAATTAACCCCACTATATCGAATGTTATTGTTCGATACACAATTGTGGTGGATGGACTACGGCGTTATTGATTCAGTTTGACAGCTGATCTGTGTTTAAATGAATTATTTATTATCGGTTCGTTATAAAATAATGTATTGTGGATAGGTCTAGAAGTTGAATCTGATTCATTTTAGTTGTAAATATTGTTAAAAAACAGATAAGAATGGTACCTAGTCTGTTGGAAAAAGTTATCTCTCTTGGTTTTAAAATAATCTTTGTTTACAATAAAATATTTTTTTCAGTGGGAGTAAAGACGTAACACTGGTCTTTTATCATTATCATCATAACATAACATGTATTATATTGTGTACACCTATGAATATATGGCCGGTGCAAATATTTATTAGTTAAATAAATGTAAGAATTCATATAATAGGTACAATACAAGTAATCTTTATTGCACACCTCATAAAACCTATAGGAGAAATACAATGCAAGAAATTACAATTAAAGGTAAGCAACAGGCAATCTTTCAGGCAACCTTTGGATAGTGGAGAACTTGACGATATATGTTGTTACAAGATGGTGCAAAAATCAGAAATAATGAAAACAAATAAATATAAATATAATAATTAATAATTATATACATACATTCAGCCAAAAGATATGACCAGTTGAATAAAATACGAATTACGAGAGGGATAATAGGTAATGCTCTTTCAGCTTTCATATTTTAAGACTTGGTTATAATACCTAAATTTACATTTGGCGCAGTTGGCAGACACCTGCCTGCTGAGCCGGCGGTCCCGGGTTCGAATTCCGGCCGGGGCAAATAGTTATTTGTGTGATGAACTCGAATATTTGTTCTTGGGTCAGTGATGTTATCTATATAATGTATTTATATATTATGTATATCGTCGTCTAGTACCCATAGTACAAGCTTTACTTAGTTTGGGACTAGGTCGATTTGTGTATGATTGTCCCATAATATTTATTTATTTATTTATGTATGTAAGTATACCTGCTTTGATCGTATATTATCCCTTCTTGTAATATGGATATTATTTATATGGTAGGGTAGGTACCTATTGGTTATTTATTATCTTTATGTTGCTTAAGACTAACTTCATGCTATATACTTGCAATTTTTTAAGCTCCTCGTTTCCACATAAGAGCTTATGTTGTAAAAAATACTACCGAATATGCCTTATGAATCGTAGTACAGAAGCTCAAATTAAGGAACTAATTTATATCATCTTTTACAATTCAAATAGACTTAGAAATTACATTTTGCGTTTTGGTTACTTGTTTTTGCAAAAGTGAGCATTTTTCTCTACACGATCAATAAAACCACATTATTCGATAATAGTATTTTATGCAACCGTTGTATAAGAGGGGGCAAAAAACGCGAGTGGTATGGGTTACGATGAGAGCGTAGCGAACATCGTAAGAAAGATGCCACGAGCGTTTTTTGACCTACTTAAAATACAACGTTGCATACAATACTTTTTCTACGACTCGACATTTCATAAATAAAATGCAAATAAACAACAAAGAAAATAATTACATGTTCCCGCTCGGAATCAACAAAAAAAAAAAAAAAACTGATAAACTTTTTTTTTATTGACGTCCATCTATAATGCTATCTTGCCATGTATAAAATAAGAACTGATACATAAAGGTATACGTTCAGTGTTCACTATACTAAACATCTGTCAAAAAAATATGGACTTATACATAAAGGTATACGTTCACTATACTAAACATCCATGCACTGAAGATAACTTTTTTTTAAGTTGGCAGCAATGCCTTAGTACAATAAGTTTTTTTTTAAATTGCAAATTATGTGAATGCAGCTGTTTATCTTGTAATCTGTGGTACTAAAGTGATGCTTTTTTGGCGACATTATAACATCGTTTAGCAGTGTTTTTTTGGGCAATAGAGTATAGACTTTTACAGACTTTCATAATTTGTCTTTATATTAGAGTTAGTAACTATATAAATGACAGAAAAAAGTACTGGAGTAGAAAAAGATATGTAAGCTTTCCAGTGGAAACGGACAACTTAAAAAATCGCTACTATACAAAAGCGTGGCGTGTCAGTGCCGTCGTCACACACATGCGGGTAGTCAACGATACAGTTTCAAGCGATTTTCCGTGTCTCAATTCACGAAAAACGTTACAATTGCATGGTTTGACGAAATGCGAGTAGGTAACAGAGTTGTGTTTTTATTCTTATCGTGGAATTGTGCGGCCGTTTCGGATTTCATTGCCGGCCACGATTGTTGCGTTGACAATACTGCTATGATTCGGTAAAAGGCTGTATCTTTATACGGATTGCATAGTAAGATACGACTTTTTACTGTAGCTCGGCAGAATATCGACATCACGCCGCGGACAGATTAGATGTATTTCCTAATAAAGTAAAAGGCTTACCGATGTTCATAGTTTTAGGGCTCATAAGCCTTTTTGGATCATAATAGGGTAATATAATGCCACGGTCTCGCACCAACGCCACCACACCAGCCCAAATAATGCCGAAATTGCTTCATTACACAGAAGCATTGATCCGTTGGCCGAGCGCAGTAACAAATGATTTCGGTGCAGGCTGTCAAAGAGAGTAAAATAATACGGGCGATAGCCAGTTCAGATAACCTTGCTTGTCAGTAACTTTAGTTGTATTGATTACTATGTGATAATATTAATTTATGATTTAAATTTCTGTTTAAAACAGATCGTTCCCTGTAACATTGCAAGTAAAACCTATACTAGGAAATCAATTTAGAAATTCCTCTATCGTTATTACTGACCGTGAGCCAAGAATACAATAGAAAATATTATCAGTACCACACAATATGAGCTCACATGCAGCGAAAGGAGATAATATGAGATTGTTATAGGTAATATTAAAACTGCCACACAGACTTCCTTAGAACGTAAGTAAGGTGCTTTGGGGTATATTCGACATATTTGTAGGTGAGTTTAGAGTATGTTAGGGTTTGGGCTCGTAAGTAAGAACCTAAGAAGTATTCCTTCCAAGTTAATGAGATCTTTACGAAATTGGATATATTCATCAACGCTTTGTGAAAATAGCGTTGTAATATGTTGCTTGAATTTGGAAATAAATGTAAATAAAAAAATAAAATATTTTGATTACCATTTTTTAAGGAGTGGGTAATTTCGAAAGCAAGTTGGGTAATTTTGAAGGTTTGTAGAAATGGTTTTTATGCAATATGAATCATATTTCTTTTTAGTTCTAATTTACCCCCTCAAAAAATCTCGCTGATTCACGGTAAAGAACATATTTTTTTTTGTTTAAATCACAAATTATTTTCGAATTTCCTTCGCGCTGTGATCAGTCATCGTCATCATTGTTTTTTATAAAAGAATGTTTCTTTTATATGTTTAATAATCTAGAAATTTACATTTAGAGAATTCAATAACTCATTTATGAAGAAAACATTAGTCTAACTCTGATAATGGACTGGAAAACCTAGTTTGGGGTTATTTCGAAAGTACATTTTTTCGAATTTCACCCGTGGGATAAATTCGATTGCTTTTTTTAAACTACAGATAGACCGTTATGCTGATCTCATTCATCATCATCCTCCTAGCCTTTGTCCCATTTTTTTGAGAATGAATTCTCAATCGGGGTCGGCTACCTAAATCCCAAGATGTGGCGTAGGCACTAGTTTTTACGAAAGCGACTGCCATCTGACCTTCCAACCCAGAGGGGAAACTAGGCCTTATTGGGCTTAGCTTAGGTGGTTTCCTCACGATGTTTTCCTTCACCGAAAAGCGAGTGGTAAATATCGAATGACATTCCGTACATAAGTTCCGAAAAACTCGTTGGTACGGGCCGGGTTCGAACCCGCGACCTCCGGATTGAAAGTCGCATGCCCTAACCACTAGGCTACCACCGCTTCTATTATTACGACGCTGTACTCATTATTACGACAAAAATGACAATGTAACGTAAACACAAACGAACAATGATTTAACTTAGTAGGTTCCCGAGTTATGTGGTATGGGGTAATTTCAAAAGTCCTCATAAGGCACTAAATCGCTCCATTTTTATTTAATCGACCGCAACACACGTGCGCTCACGACTAGCGACACGAAGTTAACTGAAGCGGGGGAGCAGATAAACATGGCGTCTTGACAAGCGTTGCAAGCGTAGTACCTAATTGTTCCCAGTTTAGTAGATATGTGTGATTTTCGACTTATCCCCATTTTCGACTTTACCCCAAAGCACCTTACATAGATCCTAGCTAGGGCCAAATTCGACGTTTCTGAATGTCCGCGTGACTTTCGTCTGAGATCGTCACTTCTTTAGCGATTTGTTCCATTTACCTTTAAATGTTAATTTAACTATCAGTCGAAGCCAGAATAGTCAAAATCGATACGTATATTGACCATGTCACGGAAATAATAACCGTGATATTATCTTAAATGTGTATCAATCGAATTAGTCTCTAGGGTTGGGAAAACTGAATGACCAATACTACGTAACTACTCGTAACACTGAATAGCTCGCTACCTATTTGTGTCGGACATTCCGAATCACAAGGTTTTATCACTTAAAGATTAACTTTTACTAAGTTTCGTTATATCGCTTAAGATGGTTTGTTCTTACTTCGGTTGACCACCCCTTGGTGGCATTCGCAGTTTAAAGTCAATAATATTTCACATGTATGGCTATTGTTATTCGAATCACGAGAACGACCGCCACCCCGCGCACTTTCATATTGAATCGTCAACTATTTATAGGAACTCGTAAATCTGTATACAGTTTCTGTATTGCATAAGTTTTAGATATAGTTGGTTTGTTTATTGTCGTCACGTGTGCCGTGAATCGAGAGTCATGCTGGCTTCTTACTACGTACAATGTGCATACAAATTACGGAAGATTACATAGGTACGTTTACAATGACAACACTGAAACACGGCGAGACTAAATAGTGTTACCTACTATTTTATTTTATTATCTGTAAGTAACTGTGTAAAAGCCATCGAATGTCACTGATATTTATAAACTATTTCAAATTATTTTCGCATAATAAAGCCAAAATATCCCTAGCGACTAAAGAAAATTTAAATTACTATTTTCCATAATAATTCGATATACCTATTGTTTTCAAAAGAAGAACGAAGGATTGATCAGCATTCCGATGAACAATAATTTGAAATTGGTTGTTGACATACCACTACCGACATTTTATAAAGTATGTATATCACGTATGAAGGTACATTATTGCCATATGAAAGCAGTTTGTAGCGTCACTATTCCTGGGTAAAAACCGCAATATGTCAGGCCATAATATAATCGGATATGCCTAAATAAACATGATATGTTACCCGACTGCGGCGAAGCAAAAATGAGGGATACGATTTTAAACGGCGTGTATGTATGTGGGTATGTATGTATGTATTTACATAGGTACCTACTGTTATCGTATCATTTAAACTTCAACATTGGTAAAACATTGCCAATATAAGTAGACAAAAATACTTTGAAGGAAATCCTTACTTACATGGTCTACTTACGTGCTAAAGCGTAGGTACGTAAGAAAGCGCCTTACCACAGTTACCACTTAATCTTCGATGCAATGCTCGATACTTGGTTAACATTATTGGTTAGTTAATCTGAATTGTTTTTCTCTGTTTGCAAATGCGCTTTACAATGTCTCAGTATGGAGAGCGAATGAATGAAATTAAATTACCCATAGATATGATATGGACGAGTGCGACACGATACGACTGCAACCATGCGGGACTTGAATAGGGCTGTCAACATGTCACTTCTAAATATTTACAGTTAAAACTATTACATTAATCTCAAGAGTTAGATTATTTTATCATATTAACAAATGGTAACACTTCCTAACTGTGTGGTTGCTGTGTAAAACTTGAATGGGCAACATACCTCGTACTTAAATCGAACATTTAACGAACGCTCAATAACAGATAATGAATGATAGCATACTTACATGTCATTAAAATTACCATATAGCGTTTATAAATTCACAAGTTAGCGTTTAGTGGCAACCCTATCTCGTACGTATAAACGAGATGATTTACGGCACATTCCTGCGGCTCCAGGACCAGCCCTGCGCCTGCGCCGGCCGATGGGAACGAGATTACTTCACATTCAACTGATGACAGACTCAGCGCTTTGTCGCTCATTGTTCGAGCCGCGACCAGGATTAGTCATAGAACAGGCAAGTGTTACGTCTGACGGAATGTTTGGGTTGGAAACTATGCGCACTTGAAAGGGCCCCGATGGCATTGACGCCCAATTTTGATCCATTCATCATTGATTGGATGCGTTGCGCTGAGTGAATAACAATTTCTATAAAATGTAGTTTTAAATATAGCTGACTATCACATACCTATACGAAGAAATATCGTCGGATATCCAACACCGTCAAATATCCTATGTTCCACGACAATAACTACTTCAGCAAAGTTAAAACATGCCCTGAGTTCTAAGCTTTAAAAATCTGTAAACTAAATATGAAATTTAATACTCTTATTCTGAATTTAAATACAAAGTAGATATATCAAGAACTTTACTGGAACAGCATGCAAAGCACGCGCGTGCTATTTTCTATTCGTGTTTCAATTATCTAATTTGTAAATTAATTGTTAATGCATGGCTTAGAATCGGGAGCGGATGTTGCGCAATAGGAACAGTAAAGCGTTTGTTGTGCGGAAGTGGCCCAGCCAGTTCGCAGGTACTTAATGACGGCCCTAATGAACAGCAGCACCGGCAGCGCCGGCGCAGGAGCGGCAGCCTCACTATGCGTAATGCGCAATACAAACTGCTCTATACAATGCTGTACCTATATATCACTTTGATTAAGGATACACTCGCCTAGCCTGGAGTACACGTATCTACTCGGTTGAATGATGATTGCTAATGAGATCTCGTTTTACGTTTCAAACGCTACCATCACGTACTAAGAGTTAGGTACGTGGGAGATTCTAGCTACAGAAATTGAGAGGCTTTTGTATCTAACTGGACAAAATGATACCCGACCGCGAGGCCGAAAGCAATAAACTTCGGTTATCCATATCATCTCACAAATTAACGCTCGAACTTTAACGCCACCGTCGCCGCTCGTATTTTCACTGTTGTGATCTAGTTTTACGACGTTTTAGTATTAACGGGTCGTCACCGTTTTAATGACATATTGAATTACTCGTGTAGGTTTCATCGCTGAAATTTTAGCTGTGTCCACGCAAAAACATCTGGCCCCAACAAAAAACAGTATACGCTTCGCGAAACATGCCCGCCAGCTGCCTGGTGGCTGGGTGTCTGATTTAAAAAAAGTTTGCTTACATTAGTCGATTCGGCAACGCTCCCGAACGTGACCGTGCCGGCGGCGTGAGCACAAAGTAAACTCTTATTGAGATCTTTCATCGTTCTTAATTGTAAATAAAACCGATTGAATGGAAGCAATAAATTAAATTTTATTTCCTTATTCGTACATGAACAGTAATCTAAATATAAGTTGAGCCACCTGGTGCCGCTGCGCGCTCGTAACTTCGAGTGCGGGGAACATTATTTATGACACTTCAGCTCGACACAATGCAACCGCAAAAATAACCCTTGACTATTTTTCTATTGGACAAATTATAGTCATAATATGACTATTCTTAGTGACTGCGGGCTATTTTTTAACGAATTGTGCTCTCTTATGACGCTACCCCTATACCAACATACGGTAGCAATAAATTAATTCTGTATAAACAAGTAACAACCAGGGTTATTGTGTTCACTGCCCGTACCTAATTTCAGTTTACCCTTTTATTATTGTTTGAATTCTACATTCTTAAGCAATATTTTAGGCTTCCCGGTTTATATACAGTAAATTACATTTCTAATGTATAAACACTCAAAAAGTCTTCGTCGTTGAAATTGCTTTTTTATTCAGTAAGATCTTGGAATAATTTAGAAGTAGAGCAGCGGCGGCAATATGTGACATACGACGACTTCTGGCATAAACTGAATTTGTCGAGCGAAATATACATTATACATGGTTATGGTTATACCAGTTATACCTAAGTCGTCACCAACAATATAACTAGTTCATTATTTTTATAACGTTAATCAAATGTTTACAATGAAGAGAAAAATTGGAAAATTTAATGGTTCGGACAGGATTCGATCCTGCGTTTCCAACGGCTTTCCGGGCCAATACGGGCGTCCTACCAACTGGACCACCGAACCAGATGTCAGAGCCATTGAATCTTTCAACCAGTTGCTTGAACATGCCTTAGGGTGGCATCGTAGCGCCATCTACCGTAAAGATTTAGACTTTATCGTCGGCACCATCGTCTCAAATTTGTTGAGAATCGATAGTAACGATATGCTACACCCGAATTAATTATTTTTATTAAAGCAGTAACGTCTGCTAACGTAAACCAAATGTTTAACAATGAAGCGAAAAATTTAAAAATTTTATGGTTCAGACAGGAGTCGAACCTGCGCTACGATGCCACCCTAAGGCATGTTGAAGCAACTGGTTGAAAGATTCAATGGCTCTGACGGTTCGGTGGCTCTGTCAGCTGCTTTTTTCCCGGTTGTAAGTATCTTAATTTTAATCCGTGTCCTGATTTGTGGCTCAGCAAACGGTTAACGTGATCTCTAGAATTAATCACACAAATATCTCTACCGACTTCACCATTACAATGTTAGTGGGATTGGATTACTTAGTGTATATATTTAAAATACTTATGTGTTCACGATCATCCTGTAAAAAATTATATTCTGCTCAATAAACTGAATGGTCCGATTCCAATTGAAATACGACGCGCATTTCGTTTTATCTGCACATAATGCGACCGCCATGGACTTCGGTTCCGGATCGAGGAATCTTAAAGTGTTTATGGCCACTGTAAAATTTAGAGAATCGCGTTATAAGTACGCCAGTGACTAATTGACCACCATCTTTATTATTCTCAGTCCAGTGGAGCCAATTATCCCAAATACCCAGCAGTTAGTGGGAGCGTTCTGTAGACGATTCCCGGGCGGCCACGTGGGAGGTCTTCACAGATAGCTATCGATTATTTCCAACTGAATTAAATTGATTGACTATACGCGATATTCATCTTTCTGTTTCACTAGCACCGCGACGCGACTTGTTCCTTTATGTAACTGAATTTATTTAGAATACATTTAAAATGGCCTTGATGTCTTTTAAAATTACGCTATAATTACATTTATTTCAAATGAAAGCCTTCTTATTTTACCTTTTGAATGCCAGACATAAGGTATGTTAATATTTCCTTCCTACTACTAACTAATGCTCAAAGCGGTAAAGCCTCTTATATTTGTCATTTCTCTTAATCCTTTTGGGATAATACCTACCTGAGTGAGCCTTTTAACGGAGAAACAGAACTGTTTCAATAATAACTCCTACTATATGGATGTGTGTGTGCTTTTGATCGGAAATCGAGATGTATAAACAAACATACCTATTTATGTATATGTTTTCCGGTCTCAAGTCTCTAGGTGATTTATTACGTTTCAAGCACATATATGAGTAAGTTGAACCGCGTTATAATGTACAAATACGAAAGTACTTACACCGTTACAGCGATGATTTTGCTAAATATAGGCTGAATGGTTGAAAGGAGTAGGTTCTAGGTTCTCAATTCGATTGTATGTTGTTTTTTTTTTATGTAGGTATGTTACGCGATTATTGGAGCGAATCTCTAAATTATTTTTTTACTAGAAAGAGTATACATCTGTGGTAGTCAGGTGGTAGTCTCATTGCTCAAATACCTATTATAAGTAGGTACTAACAATATTTTTCAGTTATTTTAAAAAAATATTCAGAGGTATTTGCCTCTGGTAGTCATTATCTGATTGGGATGCTGTAAGGGATTATTCTTGGGAAATACAATGTCTTCTCGTTGAAGTTGGTTATTTAATGATATAAAATAAGAAAAGCTTCATAAGTCAAGGAATTCTGAGGTAACAAACATAAAAATATATATTGAAAGAGATTCTTAATTATTAATACAAATAAATATATTCAGTCCTGTTTGGAACTGAGTTTCGATTTATTAAAACATTTTATTGTCTGTGTTACAAACACGTTGTACGATGATTTTCGATACAACTTATTGTTATTTAAACTTTAAATATACACTTGCATAATTGATCAACGACCTTGTAATTTTACCATTTGACAAGTAATCGATCATCTAATATCGTCAAGTCATCGCACATGACAAAACAAAGTCATATAACATAAGTTGGAGCTTTTATATTCTTTTGACTTATTTTGAAATTGATAGAGCGCCGCCATTGCCGGAATGATCGGTGTTCCCTGGCATCATTGGCATCCATACTCGCAGCGCCAGGCTGACAGCATGACGTATGACCGAAGTACGACGGGCCAACCCCTCGTCACATTTTCTTTTCACTTTGAGAGCAAGCCGCTGACAATTTAGGCAATTAAGTTGTCACAGCGCCACATAATGCGAAGTGTTAAAACTAGCTCTAATTATAACTAACATAATAATGATGGCTTGGAGCGTACTGAAAAGTATTCTGTCGACAGAGTTCGCTTTATGTGTATAGTCGTAGAGCATTCTATATCCATGTACCTAGTGCATGTGCAGTGTTGTGTTGTCACTGCTGTGAGTGGATCGCTCCATAAAGTGTAGGTATACCGGTCCCTATGAAAATGTGTGTCAAGTGCATGCAAAGTGCGTTTCATTGCTTCATGACGTAATTCATAGAAGTCATAGAGTTAGGTGAAGCGTATTAGGTATGCATGCAAATTAAATCGCGTTCTACAACTTAAGGTAGTTCTCGGTTTGTTGTTGTATTTTACATGAAATAGATTGTCTTATTAGCCTAAAAATACCTAACTTAGGGATGTCAAAAAAAAACCGATAATATTACCATATATGTAGTATGAAAACTTGGAATATGCAATGAAGGACGTTACAATTAATATGTTTCTTGTTCTTTCTTATAAATAAAGTAAGCAACTACTAACTGAAAACGTTTAAACGATCTCCGGGAAAGGCAACGACTCCTATTGTGTTGAGAGTTGTTATCATTACGACTGATTTAGACATGATAATAAGGGGTTTCGCCAAACACTCCGCCAAGCGAACCAATGCTGCCCGACCGGCGCATTTGTATACCATTTAAGGTGTCCATTTTAACGACATAATGTCCTTTAAAATTTATTACAGAGTAAAAACGTTGATGAGGTTGGGTACATTGTGAGATGTTTGTGGTAACTGCGTCTTAGACCGAGTTGCGTAAGGCTGGGTGTACGAGTTGACGTCACGTGAAGTTTCGACACTGGACAAACAATGCCGCAAGACACTGGCTCGGGTCGGGCGACACACTGTATGCGCTCATTTCCAGACAAGAGAAAATAACGTTTGTACGAATTAAGATTAGAGCGCTCATTCCGCATGCGGTGAATAAGGTGCTTAGTGTGTGACAACGTTTGTGTCAGTGCATCTGGAAAGCTACCTAGTCACGACATCTAGTTACCGAGTTACATGAGTTTTTGTGGAAGCTGGTGAAAAAGTGCCAAAATGGGTTTGTGTTATAATTGGGTTATTTACATCCTAAGGAACACGTGTGTACAACAATATCAGTAAAATTATGTTTTTTTAGTATATTTCTCCGACTATAAAGTTTAGTAGTCAGGGTACCTTGTCACGCCATGTCTTAAAAGCCTTTAAATTTTGAATAATTGTGTCAATATTTCCATCGCGGGTAGTCAACTACCTCTTTCTAAGATAAGGTATAGGATCGGTCTATAGCAAAATAATTTTTTGAACAAAAAAAAATACTTAATGTTTTTTATAAGAAAACATTCAACTTGCATGATTCTTGTATGAAATAACTATTTATAATTATAATTAGGTGCAGTTATGTACACAATTGAGTTATTTTTTCTAGTTACTCCATTTATGTAAGATAATGACTTAGCGTGACAAGGTACCCAGTTTAGTAAAATGCTAAACTTGATGTCTTACACGACTAAAACAGAAGTTTTTATAAATAAGAATACATTGATTTCCGCTATAATTATCCTAAATAACATTTTGTTACAGATATTTCTTGCATTATAGGTACTATTTAAAATAGTGATCTTCGAGTTTAAGTTACTAAAGTTTAGTAAATGACGTGACAAGGTACCCTAGTTACGTTTCCATACAAAAGTTTCGACCGAGTCACTAAACTTTAATGTAAAAAAAAACTGCTTTAACACCATTTATATTATACCATTGTGGTACACCACGCTAAATACCATTTGATCTTGTGATATAGCATGAATATACAAATTATTTTGTTGGTTTTTAATATTATAAGTGATCTTTTTTGTAACTGTTAAAAATGCGGTACTTAATTATTAAATTTCTTTATGATTATGGAATTTTCTTTCATTCAATTGTCCCAAAATGCCATAGAATATGTAACTATGACGAGAAACTAACAGTTTTAATCTCGTTATTTTATGAATTGGGTATAATTAACACTTTCGTGTTTCTTCCACCCTGGCATGTTCAACCTAAGAAATCAGAATAATTAACATGTATTTTTAGACAATTCACCTTTATTCTAATTCTTTAACATTCAAAGACTATGATTATACCCTTCACTATGTAACTTCGAAGTAGAAGTGTGTTTTTTGCCACTATAAACTTAAAATGCAATTTTCTCAACTTGTGCATTTCGGAAGTCGAAAATTCAAAAATTTATATAAAAATAGTGGTTCCACCTACAGTCATTATTTTTTTTTGTATTGATAGCAAATTTAATCTACTTTTTGGAACTATGCATAACTTAATACCTGAAACAAGGTACCTTTCCAGATGCACTGACACGTTTTGTAATAGTAAATTGCTTCATTGTGGATTGAATGCAGAAATGTTTAACGGATGTCAACAGCGCGTTTCTTCTGTGTACTTCACAGGCAAAATAGTTCACTTGGAATGCCTACTGCAATAATGAAAACAACATCACAAATTGTTAAATACCAAAACAAGTTAGGAAAGCTTAAAATAATGGTTAAGTTTTAAAAATAACTTTTTAAAATCGGGAATTAATCCCGAATCCTCTTGCGCAGTGAGCAGTCCTCCTCTGGCCAGTCGCTTAATAGGTACATATTATTAATATTAGTAGGTATTCAGTAAAGTTGACCCTGGCTAACTGGTCCACTTTATGTATAAACTTTCGTCTCTTTTATTCGGTTAGAGTACCATTAAACTAGCGGACTGCCTTTTATTACCCGTATGAGAAGATTTAATTTAATAAAAGGTTGCCGTGATAAGCACTAGTTAATGAAGATAAATAGAATTTTGATTAAAACCAGAGAATGCGGCGGCGGGGCCTGTAATTAACTACCTATGCGATTAATGGACACGAAATACGGATAGCCAACATTTAATGAGTTCAGGAATCTAAATTATTCGTATCTGGAATTAGTATTCAGGTTACGATTTAAACGTGCAGCTAATTCGTTTCAAATAACGATAGTGAAGTGAAAGTCCTTTGGCTAAACGTATTTACACAGCTAATTAACAACTTTATAGGGCATATTTAACTTTATACCAGCTGTTCAACGTCGGAGGACCATAACAAATGGAAAGTAAATCTCCCCGGGCGTATTGTGCATTGAATTGTGATCGGAGGTGTGAAGACTGGTCGGGGTCGGTATTTCACAGGCCACTCGGCGGTTTCCGGACACATACCTACTTATTGAGCACAAGCCTTATAAGTTGCGCTTGCACTTGACTTATACGTAAACGTGCATTATCCACGGTGCGGGTGGTCTCCCAGAATCAGCAGGAGTACTGAGAAGCCGTCAATTAAGAAATTATAAACCAGTCGAAATTTAAGCCGTTTCATCACTTTATGTTTTCATGGATTCCATCGATTTAGCTTTATAGTAGTGAGGTGAGGTCGGTGAGGAGTAATGACAATCGTAAGTATTGATATGTATATGTAGGCATTAGGCAACACGGTAAAAGAGGAAGCTAGACGGAATTCCTTTCCATTCCGAGTCATGTAAGTGCAGGCAACTAGACAAGTCATGTAGTGTATGGTGGATCGTGATTCCGACTTTCTCCGGGTACCCTAGATGGATGTGGCTGAGGCCACTGTCAGTCATCCGTAAACAGCGAGGGTTTCACACGAATGTGACCAAGTTGGCGTCGGTACAGGTTTACAATTATCTAGCTTTTAAGATGAAAAGTAATCGCAAAGTACGAAAGTATTAATACACTGTTCGACCTAAAATTTTAATTCTAGAAAACGAGTGAATACATTAGTAGACGATAAGAAACAAATTTGTCAACATTCGCTAGTTGAATATTGATATAGGTAATTAAACAATATTCAAATCTATGTTATTATTCAATTTATTTAGTAAACAACTGCAAACAGAAGGTACACGACTGAAGAACGCATCAAATTAATTAAATAATAAAATAAAATACCGGAATTCATTCATTATTTACGATCCAAACCGTTTGGTTCAGTAATTTGATAATTTGCGTTTATTTGGAACGAGGGGACGGCTAGAGCAGTGCCCCTGGAGGCAGGAAGCCAGGGTTGCCAGGTCGAAATAGGTACCAAAATATCTGGGTTAGTGTCGTGAATTTGCAGTCTAGACCGAGAAAAATAAATGTTATGGGTAAATCTTTTTTTCCTTTTAAAACGAGGCGAGGCGCCTTTAATAAAATTAGGTATTTAATGTATTTTTGTAGGTAATCATTATTTTTGCCAAGAGTTAGGGTAGTTTAGCCGGTTTTCGGCCAAGTACCTAATCACTAATTTAAATCGCCAAATTTTCACGGGCGAATTTTCACTAATTTTGACACAGACTCACACTGACTAAATTGCGTTGACGTACTGGCGAGCCAATTGAAACGTTATTAAGGCGACTCCGTACGTGGAATGGTGATTTTTAAAGTCCTAAGGCTCGTAATCTAGCCAACGGAAAAATCTGAAAAAAATATATGTTATTTTTGACTATTTCTTCTAAAAAATTATAGTTGGATTTTTTTTTAAAGCAATAATTACTATGGAAAAAATAATGTTGAAATAGGGTCGTTTTCAATTTTCAATTCCCTAAGGCTTCTAAACTACAAGTGATATTTACACGGCTCTTTCGCAAGAACATTGACAATTCATTGATCTTTAATCGTATTGTTTAAAAATTAGTAAAATGGAAATTCGGTCTAATAAAGCATCAAAAAAACTGAATTTCCGCGAGCGCGGCCGTGCCCGGGCTGCGAGCTCAGTGTAAATCTAACCGTCGAAGGGGAAGGCTGTGTCACTTGCTCTCGCGATCCATCTAGTTACGGAAAATTGTTATAGTACCGGATCCCGCGGAGGTTCGATCTGTCTTCGTGCGTTTGAAATGTATTTTAAGAGAGTGTAGTTCGTTTTTTTCACACGACTACGCTATGCGACATAACAAAAAGCACTCATTTTCATATAGAATTAAATTCAACTGTTTTTTTTCGTATTTTGGTATCTATTAATTTTAAGTACTTATAAAAAAAAATGTCATTGCTTAGCATTCCCGAACATATTTGGATACTTAGATATTCTCAGTCATGGGCCCACACCAGACAGGATTCCCAGAAAATAACACTTTTGGTATGGGTTTTAGGGCCCTTCTCGTGTAATTTTTTATTTTTTTATTTATTTAACTTTAAACAATAACATTTAACAATGTAATATTACTCGCCAAACTGTGACGTTTAATGGCGAGAGGCGCTCTGTTTTAATAAATATAATAACTAGGTACTTAGTATAATCAAGGGGGTTTCACTCCGCTGAAGTGTCAAAAACTATACCTACTAATTTCGGGTCACAATTGTGGCCCAGCCCGCCCATCGTCCCGCCTTTATTCGGCTAGGGTCGGCACGTTCGAAGCGAAGACAACGCATTGATTACATTTTTATTATTTACATATTATTGTTTTTTTTTTTTTTTACCGACTAAAAAAGAAGAGATTCAGTGTTCGCTACAATGAATCGTTTTGAACGTAAGTTCACCGATTATCTCCGTAAAGTGTAAATATATATATTTTTTATTAGAAGAGAATACGGTTTTCCCATAGCCATTAAATCATGATCTGATGATGGAACTTATTTACTAGATCTCGGGACTAGTTCAACGTAGACAAGTGTGGTTTTTCTGCTCACTTTACTGAAAATTTACAGCCGGTATGTGGCAGTATCATAAAATTGACCTGATGATGGACCCTGGAAATAGGGACTGGATCTCAAGATTGTTTCAACGCAGACATGTGCGGTTTTTACATTTCGATTCACCACGATGAACATTTGGACTCAGTATCATAAAATTGACCTGATGATGGATCATGGCAGTACCTACTGGATCTCAGGACTGGTTCCACATGAGTAAAGAAACGGAATAGAGACTAAGCTTCATACAACCCGCGCTGCGATAGGTACACTACTACAAACGCAACGCGCGTGTGGACGTGTCCACAAACTAACGTGTACACGAACAAACAGATTTAGACCGCATTGCTGCGTTTAGCGCACAAGGTGCGCGCCGTGTCTTGTTCGACTTCGCTTATGAATGTGAAAATTAGCGAACCAAATTAAATTCAAAATGGCGAATGTCTTTTATTTTCAAAATTTCAAATTGGTGCTAGGGGGCTGAAACTCGGTATCGGGGGGCATTTGGGGCTCACAAATATGAATCTGAAATCGGTGTCCAAAAAAATTCAGTCAAAGTCGGAAAATATCGAAACAACAAGATTTGTATGGAGAATTTTTTTTAAGGGTCCCGTATCTCGTAAACGGCTGGAAATGGGTAGGGGGTGCTCGAACGAATGTCATAGGGGACCCCCACCTGAGTACAGTCGTGAAAAAAAAAATTCACTCAACTTCGGAAAATATCGAACAAACAAAATGTAATAAACCCAGAACATAAAGGGCCGCTAGAAACGGGCTTATTTCTATGTATACAAAATATAAACCATATTGTCAATGATCGTCGTCGATTGCATCAATCATTGATGTCAAGTGTGTATAAAAATGAAATGTTATGTAAACGGGTGTAAAACCAATAATAAAATAAATAAAAATGTTTCTGTCTACAAACTTCCAAAGACTAAAATAAAAATTTAAAAAATGCATTTACATAATACAAACACATTCTCTACTTGCTCATCAAAGTGAATCAGAATACGAAAACTGCACGTGACTGCGTTGAACCAGTCCTGAGATCTAGTAAGCACTTCCAGGATACAAAATCCGGTCAATTTTATAATACTGGATCTTAATGCCAATCAAAATGGTTCGAAAAGCAAAAAACCGCACATGTTTACGTTAAACCAATCCAAAGATCCAGTAGGCACTCTTAGAGCCCATCATTATAAAGATCGCGCTAGGTCCCTCTTATTTTGAACGTATTTTGTTAAAAGTTGCTTTAAAATAATTACAAACACAGAGAAGTAGTTTTCGTTTTGCTAATGAAGGCAACCCTAGGAGTATGACACGCCCCAAAGAAGCAAGAACCAACAGCGTCGTACGTCATTAAAAATGGCCAATCAGATACGAGTAGGCTAATGCTTTTGCAAAAGCGGCAAATAACAAAAGAGTGCGGCTTCTGTAGTGTCTTTATTCTGTGGTATAATATTAGTAGTAATATTGGAGTACCTTAGGTATATCGGTTAGTAAAAAAAATCTGATAATACAGATATTTAATTATGATATGATAACGTCTAATGATATTGTAATATTCGGTAAAACGCTAATTTACGTATACGAATATTTATTGTAAGTATTCACATTCGTTGCGTCACTAGTACAGTACATGGCATATGATATAAAAATACATTATCAAAAATTACAATAATTTTCTAGTCCAAGAAGGCAAGTGACAATTTTGGCATGAAGGCTTATTTATGTAAATATAGTCAGAATACATATTTGCATCAATAAATTTCCCACTTCATATTTAAATCTAAATGAGCGTTAGTAATTATTGATATATCCGCCGGGCCTAGCTAGACATACCTAGCCTGGCCATAAGTTCTGTTCCAATTGTTTACCGTTTATAAAATAAAAACCTGATTTTTATTACATATCGTTTAAAAGCCATATATTAATGATCGGATTACAGTTAAATTAATGAAAAAATATATAACTTTATTTAGACTCATCCATTGGCGTATCTAACATTATTTTTCAGGGGGGGGCCTGGAGGGGGGCATGGCCATGGCCTATGAGATGAAGCCATGAATTTCTATCGGTAACCCAAAATCCTGGGGTGGGCACTAGACCATACTGGGGTGGGCACGGCCCACCCGGCCACCCCCCTATATACGCCAATGGACTCATCGTAATGCCCGGACTTGATTTTTGACTAATGCTCAGAATTTTTCTCTCTAAGTTTGCCAGAGGGCAATGAAACGATCTTGGATCAAATTAATCGATTGAAATTAAAACCGTCTACACGTCGTACTTTGGTCTACAGTCCCTTGAAGCTGTAAAAAATCTAACTTCTAAGTTAACGTAAAAAAAGATACGGCTCTTTATGCCGCAAAAAACGTATCTACGCTGGAAAGGAAACTTATCCAAGAGACACGGAGCTAACTTTACAGGAGATCTAAAAAACGACGAACTTTTTCAAAAAAATAAAAAGTTATTAAATATTCTGTGGACCTACTTTTTAAATGAAGCATTTTATAATTATAAACAACATCATGTTCTCTACATGTCGCTTTGTTATTTTGTCTATTAATGGAATAATTTAAAGAATTTTTATATTTTTAATAGAATTAGGTAAAATTATCTAAACGAC
This sequence comes from Apotomis betuletana, assembly GCA_932273695.1. NCBI lineage: Eukaryota > Metazoa > Arthropoda > Insecta > Lepidoptera > Tortricidae > Apotomis > Apotomis betuletana. The sequence continues at coordinate 14,341,010 of OW026304.1, forward strand.
ACGTTTCCCGAGATATTAGTCAGGTAAAATAGTATAATCTACATTTTACACAACAATCACACAGTAAACAATATCTATGTGCATACGATGCTCATTTTATATAAACAATATCATGTTTTTTACATTTTGCTTTTGTTATTTTGTCTATTAATGGAATATTTTAGGATTTAGCGTCGCTTACGCAAAATGGCCGTCAAAATAGAATTAGGTAAAATTATCTAAACGACACGTTTCCCGAGAAATTAGTCAGGTAAAATAGTATAATCTATTACACAACAATCAACACAGTTAACAATATATATGTGCATGCTCATTTTATAGTCAGGTAAATATATAAATGTGCATAAATCAGCATGAAATAAATCAAGAAAAATTATCTAATCGCCTTTGTAGGAAATATTTCAGACATGAAAAGCTATTTATCGTACAATAAAACCTCACGATTAATGTTTTAATTAGAGGAACATATTTATTTTCAAATTTTTAATGAAGTGACATTTAAAGTTCTCTAAGACAAAAACTTATGGTCCAACTACGCAAATACAAAAAAAAACTGCTTTAGAAATGTTAAAGATTTATTCATCAGATATCACGTGAAATTTCAATTTTATCAATTTTTATGTGTGATCCTGATCTGCTGAAAGATTTCCAGTAGTTCTAGACCAATGTATGGTAGCAAACGATAGCTATGACTAATGAGAACAGCACAAGAGTTCTCAAGACTGCAGTCACTCGGTACTCATTAAGGAATTTTAAATCACGAACTACGTGAAATTTCAAGTTTTACAATTGCAATGAGATAATATCCTATCCTAACAAGAATAACAAAACTATCTACAACTCTGTGTGGTATAAGTGACGTCTCGTAAGACACTGTTTGAGTGAGATGGCGTTTGGGTCCATCAAGCGAGTCTAAAGTAATGCCTTAGCGCCACAGACACAGATTTACACCGCAGGTGCCCACCTTTAGCGGCCTTTATAAATATATTGAATTACTACTAAATGTGTGATATTTTATAAAACAGAACCGGTAAAGTTGTCTAACTACCAATTTAACGAAAATATTTGTTTTTTTAGTACATTCTATGCGACAAATACGACTCAATTGTCATTCAAGCAATTCAAGATAAGCGACAGTAGTCGATCAAAGTCATAATATCAGGTAAAAAAGGATAAGCGACAATGGTTTCATAGTATCAAAGCAGGTAAATTTGGATAAACGCCAATAGTTAAGATACGACAATCAGATAATTTAATCTGTTTTTTTTTTTATAGAATCTTATATCGATTCTGTTTAATAATGTGGAAATACCACATTTTTACTACATGCCTCAAACGACATTAAAATATATTTTACGATCAGGTAAAAACAGTTAACCAACAAGTGCAAGGTTAGTTGCAATAAAGAAAAATTATCCAAGTTGTTTGATCTGTTTTGACAAATAAGTAAAAAAGCTCTAAGGTTCATTATTATGCAAAAAACTTTTTATGTAATCTCCATTTTGCTAAAAAAACCTCAAAAATCAAGTCGTTTAGTAGAAAAAAAAGTAGAGATTCTCTAAATCACCGACGGGATAAGCGACACAAAAGTCGTCAGACAAATGTATACGAGACCCACCCAACCCATTCGATGCAGAAAAATCTGCCGATCCCAACAGTGTGTATAACTCAATGAAAATGTCGCTTAGATAAGTTCTCCTTTCCAGCATCGGCATATTTTGACACTCAAGTAAATTAACATTTATAGGGTATCCATTGACCTTGAACATTGAAATTTGGCAAAAAATTCGTCTAGTAAAATATCGTCAATATCAACAAGTATAGGGGAAAATCTGAGAACATTACTAATGTAGTCATAAAAAACTATCACTGTTTATAAGTAGGTAAAGGACGTAAATCCGTTTTCCAACGGTAAAGTTGAGTTTGTCGCTCTATTATTTATAGTTTATCTTTTCATTAGAGCAGCATGACCGGGGATAAAGCTGTGCCTCCACTACTATGTTAAAATATCGGTTCATCCACTGGGTCACGATATGATTTATTTATTAAAAAACTATATTTTTTATTTCTGCATGATTTTACACGTATAATCAAGAAGGTTGTCGGCATTTTAACTATTTTTGGTAGGTACCTACACATACAAAAGAAACTAAAAAGTAATTTTCGATTCGAGACTTCCAAATGGCCAATTTCACTGATTTTTTTGGAAAATAGCTTTAACGCATTTTATTTTTAATATTCTACTGTAGTAGGTAAATAGATATTTAGTAATCCGAAATAATTATATCATTGTTTAAATGATTTATTTTACTTCGCGATTTTTCAATGCCTTTAAATAAGGTATAACAGGTTTGTTGATCTTCAACTCACGCTCGGACTATGCGAGTGTATGAAGCTGCTTGGACGCCACTCAACGAGATTATGAACGAAGTAATGTTCCGGGGGCGCACGGTCGGCGGGGGGAATAACGTTAGGCTCCGCCCAGATCCTCAAGGACGTTGGGATTAGGAGTCGCCTTAAGCGAAAACATTTAGGAGGCGTCAGTGTTAAGCGAAAATTGAGTGCCAACAGTATTTTTTCGAATGAGTGAGGTAAAATTTTCTTGTTATTGTAGTTTTACTGCGTATAGAGGCCGAAAACCAGAGGGGGCCGGGAAACCGGCTAAACTACCCTATGCGATATTTCGGAAGATAACCAACCAAATCCCGAACAACTGTCAACCCTAAAGTGAGGCACGCAGACGCGTCGCAAACAGACTTCATCTAACCACCCAGAAGTTATCAGTCTATAATAGAAGCTAACTGCAAACCTAGTATATCTATGTAGCTCATTGTTGTTTGGAAAACGGACGGTGATAATCGGTTCACGAGTTTATCAAAAATGATCTCATAACTTACGCAATCGCCATCGCTTATCGTGTTTATTAAGTAACTCGATATTAATGCGCAAACAAAAATTTCATTAAATTTCGCTCAGCAGGAATCGAATCTTTGTATCACCGGTCCGATGTCCATCTCATTCACTCCACCAGAAACGTACATTACTGGACGAATGCTTTCATCAGCTTTTTCTTCGTGTGAACCACGGATGAGCATACTTATAATTTTTATGTAGATAAATAGTGTGTACAAAAAGTACTTAAAATGTGGTGTTAACTTACCTATATTAGCAACAATTTCCGAAATATTAACTGGATATCAAGTTACATTAGTTTCACCTTCACCACGTGCCATTACTTAGCCGAAGCCACCCTCGTGGCAGAGGGACGGACCCTCCTGTAACCCTACGTAAGGGAGTGGCCGGTCATCATCATTCGACTGATGGCCGTAGACAATATTAGTTTAAAACCCCGGTAGATGCATGCAACCATAAATTTTACGGGGCACATGGTTCGGTCACGAAACTATAACATTTCTTGATGAATTCTTAATACATAATACGGAAATTGGAAATGTTTTAATATCTGTTATGTTTATAGTAATCCGGAATGACTAACGAAATTACTATTTAATCTTCACAGGTTTGCATGAACTTCACTTTTTCTTCTCTTAGTAAGTGAAGTTGGTGAATTCAACAAGTATTAACTATGTACTACTTTTATGTACTTAGTGCTGTACTTACATTTTGCCTTAAAGAGGACATATAAAATACATAAATAAAGGGAGATAATGCAACATATAATATTCATTAACCATACATATAATATAAGAAGAAAAATAAAAATCTAGACTTCGTAAGTCTAGCAGAGCGTGGTTTCGATCCACGGACCTCTGGGTTATGGGCCCAGCACGCTTCCACTGCGCCACTCTGCTACTCGTACTTGCGCTGAGTCGCGAAATTGCTAAACACAGTTGACGCGTTACTGATTAGTCGCTATGCCCAGTACTGTGGTATATAATGTTTCTGTTTATAACTACGTTTTTTCTATGTTCGGCAAGTACTTAGGTACTTGTATAGGTCGGTGGATACGACGAAATAATAATGTAATTACAATTATGTTTGTTCGTTTAAACAATTAAACATTCTATATTTCGTAGCCTATTCATTCGTAGCCTTTGGAGATGTTGCAGCACATAGTGTAATCAATTACGTACATGAAATAAATTTTACTCTCTTCAATAAAAACTGTGGCCCTCAATATTTTGGCCATTATCTGTAAGTTTGTAGCTATCGCGCAGCGACCACTGTTAATATTTTCGCCATTGCGGTCTATTTCGGGTACACAATAGGTAACTATACCTATATAGATATATAGATACGAATATCTACTGTGTAATTGCATATACGTTATGCATATACAGACACACATCTGACTGGGAGGATGAAGCGATTTAGCCATCGCCGTCTTTCAAATTGTTTCCTATTTGAAACTCTTACACAACTAGAAGCACTTACTAAAATATTGTTTATGGTATTGCTGCAACGGGGAGCGATCGGAGCCGGAAAGCTGTTCTGCTCCGAAAGGGTCAGATTGCTTTAATTGGCCGTAGTTGCTTGTGTTAATTAATGTGACTGACCGAATAACTGCGCTCTTTCATTCAGAATAATTAAACTTCCAAATGTTACTATTATCCCGCTGCGGTGGTAACACCCGTGCTCTCGGGTAATACATTTAATCAAAGCCGGCTTAATGTACATATACTAGAAAAACTCAAAGTTAATAACGCATAAAAATACATATTTCCGTAAAAACGATGATTATTATAAGTGACAGCAACAAAACTGTGGCAAAGCAATAATAGCCAAATAAAAACATAATTATGCTTCGGTGACTCATATTAAACTAACCCTCGTCCTTCAATTTATTAAGCGTGACGGTAAGGCACCAAAATAGACACAAAAAGAAAACCACGACAAATTACAATCCCTCCACTGGATCTCGACCTATATCAAACGGGGACGGGGAAACAGAGGCAGCGTCTTTTGTTTTGTTTTTGTAAAGGATTAAACAGCGAGTTAAATTAAATTTTGATTATTTTAGTTCCCCAAAACGGGTATGATTTGTTCGGAACATTAGTAACTACTTAATCTGTATTTCACAGCATCAAGAAGCCGTATTAAATTTTATGTCAAAAATTAATGGTAGTCGCCCAAGACAATGGTCCCTTAGAAATACTAAGCGTCTATTCGGTCTATTGTTATAACATAGAAGTGATTAGCGCCCCGCTCTTGAGATGTCCATTTCACCCAGTGGGGTCGGGAGCTCTTCACGGCTTCGTTTTTATGCACAACGAGTGCTACGGCTATGATAGCGCTACGCCGTAGCAGAATAAGATATTTGCGTACGCGAAAGTGATTTACACCCCTCCCTCCCAATGTAATTATCGAGTTACGCGAACCGCGCCATGATCGATTGATATGCCGACACGTCGTGAGAGACGTCGACGTCACAGGATGTCACGTATCGGCGCTTTGATCGCTCGCGCTCCCGAACAGATGGCTTACTCACTAAATTGTTGATTTGTTTCAAACACGTTTCAAAGGAAGCGGAGGACGGCAGGTATCGACTAAACGCCCTGTCATGAATACAAATGACCCTTCTACAAGGAAATTCATGAAATTGACAAAATCACGCCACGTGCGCCGTGTAGCTTACGAAAGTTACATCTAGCTGTGTCTACAAAGATAACGCCGAAAATGGAACGTCTTATACGGGAGATGAAATATTTCCCCGTTCTGTTGACACGTGCTCGTTATGATTTACTGCAGTAGGTAGTACCTACATTTTTGTAACTACATATACACGAACAATATTAAAAGATTCCGTGCAGAGATATTTGATGATAAATACCTATCTATATAGGTACCTAGCTGTTTGGGGAACTTTAGTACACTACGTATTTGTATACTCACTCAGTTTACAAATTACATACAATCATGATCGCGATGATTATATGTAATTTTGGTAGTCAGGAATATGTAACATATTTACAACGAAACCTCGGCATAACTGCAGTTTAAGTATAAAATAAAAAATTGAGTATTCGTATCAAACCAACACTGCTTCCGTTGAGGTGTGTTCTTTGATAGAGCTCTTTGTTCCCCGCAGCAACCTATCCACGGAAACTTTCGCGAAAAACATCCGACACGAGTTCAGTTCCCCGTAATTTTGTTGTACATAAACTTCTAAATACGATTGTATTTTGTGGCCTCTTTGTACTTCGTTATTTATTCCTGAGTTCTTTTAAGAGTTTGGAAACGTTTACGGCTACATTATTGTATCCGACTAGATTCGAGGAAAAACAATTCCTTAAATAATACAGGCATCTGTCTAGTCTTTTATATAGGAGACCTAATTGTGTTCAAATTCATATTCCGGTGGCGTAGGCACGGGAAAGTTTTTTTCTTGCGAGTAGGAGTAGGGTAGATGTGTATGTGTATGTGTGGGTGAAGGTCGCGCTGCGAGACGACGCGACCCTTTCTTTAATAAGAGCTCGTTTCGGGTCCGGCCGGCTGCTGTAATGACTCGTCCGCACCGGACAGGCGGTACACATCGCTTTGCTTGTTATTGCGGCTGCTATGCTACTACGTGTAACGGAATAGGAATCCTTTCTTTTCCCATGGTATTTATTATTTTTGCAACCGTATCATTTCCTAACTCACTTATCCGAAACAAAAAATATTGGAATTCCGTAAGAAAAAATATTGAAGTGCTAAAGTTTATTTTATAAGAAATTAGAAATGTTGACGGTCTCAGGAAAAAAAATAATCGGCAAAATGAAACGTTTGAGAAACATAATCAACCCATAACCATAAATTGATAAATAAACCAATTCAAATACATACAGTATCAACAAAATGTCCATCCACTTCCTTGAATGTTGCATAATTGAATTACATTAGATGAATTATTGGTATGATGTTATCACTTGGTACATGAATCTATATGTATGTAATATATTATAATACAGTGAAACTTGGATAAGTGGGACCTGGATAAGTGAGAAACCTCCATAGCTGGAACTCGTGCTGCTGTCCCGACACTTTACCACTGAATTACCTCTGTTAGTGGGACAAAACAGACCTCTATAACTGGGATTAGTTTTTTCGATTTTGTCTTCATAATTACCTCCATAACTGAGACAGCGGGCGTATTTTACCTCTATTATTGAAACTAGATTTTAAGTTAAACTTTTAATAAATGGTTATCTTTGAAATTAAAGATTTTGACCTCTATAACTGCGATAACGTAAATCCATTACCTCTCTAACTGGGAGTTCATTTTATTTCAAAACGCGAGAGAGTAAAAACACTATTTGTTTTGCACACCAATTTTGAAATGTCAACAAATTGTAACCAACATTATACCTAAGATTAAATTTATATTAATTAAATAGGTAATAATATTTTAATAGCGGCCCCTAAAAAAGGACAATACAAAATGTCAGATTTATTTAATTGACGCATTCTGTTGTATTTTCGTACTGTTTATAAAAAAGTGTTAATAATCTTTGATTATAAGGTACCTTTTTATTACTGCCAACTATTATAATTATTTTTATTTATAATTACTTATTATGAAATACACCACCTAACTATTTTATTTAATAATCGCACCTCTATAACTGTAATATCCTCTTTTTTACCTCTATTAATGGAACCCTATGTAAATGGGACAGACATTAATCTATACCTGTATATCTGAGACACTGGGTAAGTGGAATACCTCTTTAAGTGAGACAAATTTGCTGGTCCCTTCAAGTCCCAGTTATCCAGTTTTCACTGTATGTATTTTTGTAAGTTTAAGTACCTATATTTATTATTACATTTTATTTAAATTTCTTTTTTTTTTATTGTCTCCGAACGTGGCTCGTAGACCCTGCACCAACTCAATGTTTCTGCTTAGCCCTATGGTTGACTGGTAGAGAATGCCTTGTGGAGAGCGCGGAGGGCTCCTGTAAGCAGGAAACCACCAAATCCAATTAATGCCGCAACGGGCTTACGGCTTAAATCAAGAATACAAAATGGCAGTAGGTACGTGTTAAACATTTCAGAGAGTTTGATAAATATTTTCTCGCTAGCAGAAAATTCATCAGGAAATTAAACAGAATTAGGAATTGGAGTCTGTTTGGTGTATAAGCTTTAAGTCTCAAGCTTAATTGAAAGATTAAAGAAAAACAAGTGAGCAAAGTAGTCAAGTGGTTCTGGTTTAATGACTCGGTTCTCAGAATTACAGCAAGGCTCAGAGCAACGTCCTACTGCTTCTGCAAACTTCGCTAAGTGTTCCCGGTAAGCCTGGCTAAATGCCGACTTGCGGGGCTTTGCCTAAGTCATTCAATAAAAAAACTAAGTACCTACAGTAAGTTCACTCTTTTGATGTTCGTAAAAGCCATCTGAGATCTGGGAACCGTGTTTTGTGGCAACTGATCGTGGGGCGTGACGATTCGTTGAACCGACGGCAATGCGTGGGGCTAGTTACGAATGCGTACCGAATTGTCTGAATAAAAGCGTAAGGCAGAGCTGTGCACCCTGATCCGCCACCCGTCTATACGCAACTCACAGAGCGTAATAGGTATTAGTAAACCTGTCTTGCTTTAGCACGAAACAATTATTTAATCGGTTATTATTTGCTACTGGGCATTATAAACAAAATCCCAACTTTATTCAAACCCTTGTTATGACGGCGGTAGCCGCTCTCGTGAGCATCGGCTTTATGCTTCAGTTATTTTTCACTTTTATTTTTTCTTTGTTCATGTCGTAAGGGTACTGGGCGGGATCGTCGGAAGAAATAATTCACCGCTCAACTCAACAGAGACACTTTTTAGAGGTAAAAAATATTGTTAAGAGGTAAAAAAATAGGGAAGCTGAATCCTGGCATAATATTTAGTTTAGCTTTTCGAACTAGTAATATGTTTTCTTCACGTGAGGGTTAATTATATTATAATAACACAAGCTCGGAATAAATGGTGTTCCACTCGAGGTCCGCCTGCTCCCCGCGGGACGGCGGGGGGGTAGCGCTCCCGGCCCTTTTGCAATTTATTGTTGGGATTTGTCGAATTATTCAACAATGAATTGGATTCCGAGAACTAGAAGCGCCTTGTAACCCACTAAAGTATCATTGTGTACGTTACATTGCGATGCACCACCTACTCCATTCATGCACATTTTATAGGCGCCCAACATTGGAGGGCATTGTCATTGATTGCATCGCTTTATTTATGAGTCGACCGACGCGTGCAGGAGTTTCAAAAGTGGGTCCGGCGTTTAGAATGGAGATATCTATTTGTTGGACAGTTGGATTCTCCATTGTTTGAATTGGCTATAGAACCAGCTGTTCGGTGTAATTTGATTTAGTTTGTTGATGGAGCGGGTGTGCTCCTTCGGGATGTGTGCCCTTTGTTGTGAGCTGCCGTATTACGCGCCGCTAGGCGACAGACGTCGGCGCATCCCCGCGCAGGGACAGGTGCAAAAAAGTGTGCCACGTGTGGTGTGTGTCCCAGGCACGCACGTCTTGTTATGCGGCTGTTAAACATTCCTAATATTTTTTTCTTACTTTCAAAACTTGTTCAGATACATAATTTTTGTTTATAGTTAGAAAGGATCAGGATACAAAAAGAATCGTATTTAAAACATATTGTGTAGAAGCAATTAATTAATTGAATCATCGTACTCGATTTCAAAGCACTCAGACGGTTGGTTGAGCATTGTGTGTAGATAAGAACAGAGGAGTGATTTATTTCGTATCGTAGCGGCTGTCGATCATGTGCGCAGCAAATGTGGCGCCGGCGCCGGCGCCTGTGCAGAAGCCCGTGACGTCATCGCGCAGACTGCCCTTCCGCAGATCGCACAGGTGCCCGCGAGTCCCGTCATTATCGCGCGCATGCCATTTATAGCGTAAGACGGGCTGAAATAGCCCATTTCCTCCGCTCGCTACAAAACAAGAACGGACGTAACGAGATCTGATTTGTAGCTGTCAGTTACAATTTGCAAACGAGTGTAAAACATGTTAGAGCTTTAAAGAGATAAGATCAAGTTGTGTGAGTGGTTAGTTATTGAATGCAAATTGCTCCACTATCGCCGGGCTTCGGAACTTGACTGAGCGGAATATATTTACTTATTTTATTGTCACGATAATGGTCGAACTAAATGTATTTTAAGCGACGAAAATTGAACAGATAAACATTTAGATATCGAAGCAATATTAGAAAGAGAAAGTTGTTTAACGCCCATAAGTTATAGGAATCAATAAAAAGCCTTTTAATAAAATGTAAACACATAATGCAATGATGTAGTAGGGTCTACATTGTGAAGCGCAGTAGGTATGTAGACTATTAACTTTTTAATATAATGTAGGCGACGAGCAGAGCGAATGTTACAATAAATAAAAGTTATGTGACACACAATAGTAATTCATATAGATTGAAGCTTTATGTGGCTAAACGAAAATAAGAAAAAGTAGTTAGGTAATTGCTGAGCGTGGCCCGTGGTTGAATGGCTCGCCCACCGCCGCATTGTGCGCGAGCGCGGCGGGTGCGGGCTGGGACGCTGGGTGCTGGGTGGCCGCGCTGGACACGAACACGTCCAGTTACCTGCTCTGCTACACGCGGGTCTAGGGACCGAGTCACCCCTTTGGAATATATTTCATTATGGTTACCTGCTTTATTGAACCAAATAGGAGCTGAGTTTGATAGGTACTTTGCGAAAGTTATACTGAAATTATTGTTCTAGATATGAACAACCGGCATAAAGTACATGGAATTGGGAAAGTTTACAACAACGAAACACCTTTTAACTATTTAACAAATTTGAACAGATTTTTTTTTTTTTTTTAATAGTAAACACTTACCTGGCATATCTAGGATCGTAGTTAAAAAAAGACGGGTCGAAGAACGATGCATGTTCATCTTTAAATTCGATATAAGATTTTATAGAACAAATTGGCATACTTACTTATCTTGTAGTTTTCAATATTGGTTTTTATATTCGAAAAGATTTTTATGCAACCACTATACTTATGATTATTATTGTTTCAGAAAGAGGGCGTGGCACAGGCCCACGCTTTCCGCAGCAAATCCTTCCGAAAGCCGCAGCCATGCCACTGGTGCCATCAGCCCGTGACCCAGGGCTCCTGCTGCCGAGGTACATCCACAAGACATAACCTTTACTGACAAACCTAATTGACTGAATGTACCGAAATCATCATCATAATGGCGTCAACTACTGGAAGAATGAACGCGAGGACTGGACTTCCTGCGAGGCTCTCCACACGATGACCGGTCTTGCGCTACCCGTGTCCATTATTGGTACCTATTCTAGTCCCATAATCCTCACGATATCTTCAGTCCTCCTTATACAGCATATCCTGGTCCATGAACAAATATACCAATGAATTATTAGATAAGTACATCACTCGATATTAAATGGTCCTATTAATGTACTCTAAAATTAAAGTCTCTTTAAAATACACGATAAATCAATATAAATTCTAAGCTAAATTATGAACAATGCTAAAAAAACCATCAAGTAAAACCGTCATTGCGCCATAAGCAATTCTACAGGATGTGCATTGAATAGATATAAATTATAAAAACATGGTGAAGTTTTCGTAAACTATTATCTACCTATATAGCTCTAAGACCAATTTTAGATTAAATCGACCATATTATATGCTATTCGAACGATGTATAAAGAACGGCCCTTAAGCATTCCTCTCACAACATTATTATCTTAAATGGGGATGATTATGATCTTGATAGCAATTTGATATCCATTAGCCAGTTCATTACAAGGTTCAAAGGAGATTTATGTAACCACTCTAGGGTTCCGCTGTAAACTTGTTACAAACTTGCGTCTCTGACATTAAAAGGTCATTGACAAAATTACTAGACCCAAGACGAATGTTTAAATTAAATGTCACGTTTCAAATTCAATTGCTGGTAGATGTTTAGACATCAACAGGCCGTGAAACGGCCGCCGCGGCAAATATCACGAGTAATGCTGCTACGTTTTATGTTCTACAAGAGTGGAATTCCAAAACGTACTTAGGTAAACATTTGAAAAAATATTTGCTTATTCAAAGAATGTTTTTATGCGTAGGAGGCCGCGTTTGTAATTCATACCGTATATAAAAGTGAATGTGCTTCCCTATAAACGGTTAGAATATGTATAACGAATTGTACATATTCTCGTAAAAACAAGCTTGTTGTAATTCAAAGTATCAAATGTAACATCTAAAGTGACACAACCAGACAGGGTATTGTCCTAGCTGAAGTGTTGTATCTAGATCTAGGTATAGATTTGGAGCAGAAAGCTCCTTGAGTGACGACTGCGCAAGAGGTAGCGTGTGAAGGTCCACAACAAGGTGGATCAACGATCTGTTCAGGATCGCGGGAAGCCATTGATGATGGTGGCGTAAGACTGGTCGATAAGGCGGCTTGGCTGGTGGGAGAAGCCTTTGTCACATAAATTACAGCTGAAATTATGATGATAAAAATATATGCGACGATTTGGCCTTTTCAATGTTGCAGACTGATAGCGAGACCAAAGAAATATAAAGCATATATCTAGGTTCTCAGTAGGAGTAGGTAGTGTACTTATACATCGACTGTTGCTTGTGTTGCTTAAACCACGCGTTTGAATTGGTGACAAGGTAAATTGAACGTGATAATACAATTATACCTACCGTGACAGTGATTTATCGTACATAATGGAACTGATGGCAGAGTCGGCTAATAGATAATTAGAGGTTCTTCTAATTGACAAGTTGAGAAGCAAATTTGAGAGAATCTTTATTGCTGTGACAGAGACACAGAGTAGGTATAACCAAGTAGGTATTACTTAAAATATTCAACTAACCTAACTTTAGCATTGTACGAAACCGACCTAATACGATGCGTAAATATTTATACCCAACTGCAAAAAAATCCAAATGGAAGGATTATATTAAATTATACCTGCATAACTACAATAAAAAAATCTTTTTGTTTCAGTTTGCAAATATGTGTGTCACACATCCTGCGAAAGCAAGGTAAGCCTTAGATATTAAGCTCTACCTACACTAAGAGCCTACTTTATTTTATGAATAATTACTTAATGTATCTACATTAAGTAATTATTCTACGTAGTTCTAGGGGGTCTACGTAGATAAAAAGATTTAGGTTATAAATTACAGTCGTAAAAAATGTATAGGCATTTATTTACTAAAAATTTTACTTGATTTGTTGCCCTCTCTGCAGTCAGGTGTTAAGTATATGACAATGCGTTTGACATACACCTAGCAATGTCCCAACTCCCAATTGACAGGTCACCACCGTTGCTGGCCAAGGTATACCACCTATTGTCTTTTTGAGCTATAAGGTTGCATATATTCGAACATAAAGGTCACAACACCGTTGACTAGTGGTGCCCTCTACCAGTATAATGGAGATTAAACTAAGTAGTTTAGACTTGACGGATGCGTAGCACGCATGCGCGCTCGATGCGCTATTCCATATTTGACAATGCCACTAGATGGCGCGGACATAAACACACGCAGTGATAGTATTTCCAGCTGCCCGGAAGTTTGCTCTATCTTATCGATAATTTTGTTTAATCTTTCCGGAAATTTAAAAATGACATAAATACTAAAATATATATTTTAGTTTAGAGCGTTCACAAATTTGGCTAACTATCGATACCTTTTCCAAATTAATTTATATTAAAATGCTTAAATTTAAAAGGGATATATTTAAATGCACATCTGTATAATTTTTCAGTACACTAGGTAACTCCACTAATTAACTGAATGCATACCAGAAAAACGAATGCTGTGCAAAAAAAACAATTGATCGTATCAAAGTTAATTTTATTGTAAGTGCTATGGGCTGCACAAATGCATGGCCCATTCATGCAATTCTGCAGCTGACTGTACATTCATTATATAGGTACATCTACTTTGGATACATCAACTGTTTTTTTATTAGTTTTTTTATATATCAGTAATCCATTTAGTAGATTATTGTTTTTATTTCGAAAATTTATGAATTCAGCTGTTTATTAAGTTGCTGAATTTAAGAAACATGTAATGTATACTTATTTTGGGGAACTAAAATATAAATATAATTAAAATAGAAGGAGCCTAAAGGTCATATACACCCGCCAGGTCGCCTTAAGTAGATATTGTTCCCAGAAGGAATTTGGTTATATAAATTATTTAATTTAACGTTCACTTGGAACTCACTAAACATAAACTAAAATGTATAATCTGTGTTTTATGTTTTGGGAAGTATTAAGAAAAAGTAAATCTAGGCACGAGGGCTGAGGGCTCAGAGATTCTAATTCTTGATCCCAAGGGTCTAATATATCAAAAAACTAATAAATCTCATGCAGAGGTTTGCGCGGTCAGGTCAATGATGAATTCTGTCACGTATTTATCTGAGATGCGGTCACACAAGTTATTTCGCGGTCGCTTATACGGTCTTTATTTAAATTTATTCACAAAACAGATAATATTCCGGTTCTGGTTGTCCGTGTTTATGTTTAGCCATAGAACATTTGATGACAATCGGCGGGCCGCCGGCCGCCGGTCACGCTTCCATTGTGTGCTAGCGCGAACTTGCTAGACGGACTTCTAATCAAATTGGATCCCAACAGGATTGTACATGTAATGTATAACAATGCAATATCTACTTAAAAGTAATTGGCCTGAATAAGTAATTTTTAAAATCTGGTTTCATGGAGCTCGACCAGCCGCAAAGTATAGGTATTATTACTTATTCCAACTGATGCGAAAATAAAAAGTTTAACTGCTGTCGGCTTTTTGACTTACGTAAACGATAATTTTGCTGAAAACTGTAGCAACCTCCGTTGGGTGATTCGAATTTGAAAACTTATAAAGAGATAGAGTTAGTTAGTTATATAATCTGTTTAAATTGTTTTATAAAGAGTTACCTTAGGAGTAGGTACATATACCTAACTTGCCTTAGGACCACAATTCTACAATTAAAGTATACCTGACATTATTTGAAGCTGTGATCACTTAATTATCAATTTTTTATCTATATCAGTTTACATCAGCAAACAGAGCTCCATATAACCCTTTTTAAATCGTATCTGCGTATATATTTTAAGATAATGATCTTGTTAGAATAAAATGCAAATTTTAATCCAAGTTGTAGACGAAAACTAATTCTGCACTGTGACTGCGACTGACTTGTTATTTTACCATTTAAATGCACTTTACTACTACCGTGTTTTAAGTAGGTAGCTACTTATAAGTAAAATATGAATAATTTGTATAAATCTAAAATTGACTCGTAATTTCGTCGATCTCGAAATCAAAAGATGAGTCTCGTTGCTAGTTTGTTTTAATAATAATAAGTTCCTTAAGTTATATTTTGTGATGAAGGCACTGTAAGGTCAAAATTTTCGCCTCTAGCCTAGCACCGTCGCGGGACATAATTGCAAGGTTGTGTGCAGCATTCCATATATCTCGTGGTTAACTGAAATTAACGGAGATTTATCTACAATCGTGACATGAATATTTAATAGCGCTTAAACTTATAATTATTGAATGTAGATAGATACGTGTAAGTAATATTAATTACAACTTATCCGAAATCTCCGATTAAGAATAATTTTCATTAGGTTTGTACCTAATAAGGGATATCCTCAATAGGCTCAAGCATCTACCGTAAGATATTTTTTTTCTTTACATTTGGCTGTATTTATTTAGCTAATGGTTACTGAAAAAAGAACCCTTCTAAAGTATATTATAAACGCAAAAAAAATATATCTAAATAATTTAGCAAATATGACAAGATGTAATTTAGTAAATATGTTAGTTATAGAGTTACTAACACATCACATTTGAGGGTTGCCCTATTTTTTTCCCTAGCATCCCATCATCAGATTTTGACTTGGTGACAATTAGGACCACCTCAGGAGTTTCTTCCAAATAAAAACAAAATGAGAATCGGTCTAAAATTGGGGGTGAAATCATACACACAACCACAACAACAACCACGCAACTATAGTTATTTGGCAAAAGTACCTAAGATGGCGTTAGTAGTAAATACGGACTGCCGAACCTTTTTTGAAGTCGGTTAGTATAAGCACGTATAAGATTAAATAAAATACTCCCTTGCAAAAATGTGTCCTATTTAATAAACTTTTTCTCTTCGTAGCTCTTTGTAACCTATCAAGCCAGGCAGTTTGTTCTTATTAACTCTAAGGAAGTTTTTAAATTTTGGGAGGCTATTCGAGTTCATTCGTCGCCTCAGAGGATTCACTCCTTTTCAGTAATTTGCTTAATTTCAGCGACATTCGCAAACCTTCATTCAGTCTTCCGACACGAAACAGGGGCGAGGAATATCATAGCGACTTGCAATTTCACGAATCTGCATCGCTAATGAAACACGCCCATTTCGCTTTGACTGAACTTTGTTCGCTGCAAAAGTTGAGTAGTAATTAAACGAGAGCAATAAAGCTTCGATGAACGTTACATTACATTGCACTTAGTTTGGTGTAGCACCACAGTTAAAAGGAACGTGACCGTCGTTTTACTTTTTTAACAACATAATCCATTAATAAATAGCATATTTTCTTTTCCGACGCGTTTCAATTGTTTTATTGTAACAACTAAGAAGTTATTGTAAATGCAATATAACTATTCATTGATGATTTTTAGGAGTGCAACTGGCGTAGTCCAATTTGTATCTTAGAAAATACTCAGTTCCTAAGGGATAGTTGATAGAAGTATTAGGCGCGTAAGCGTGTAAGTAGTACATGATCGATGTCTTGCATAATAGATGCATGAATAAAGGTACTGTACCCAATTGTACTACTACTTATTTACATAACTACAAATTACCACAGGATTACCAGTACATACTATAATATCTATGTTATTAAGCTTACTGTTTCAATAATAAATACTTTACTCATAAATTATGTTTATTGGTATGGACAGTTTGTGTTACTGTCCCAAAGTCATACGATACGATGTTGCAGTTCAACATTATTAAGCGATTGGACACGATATGCCGCACAAATTGGAAGAATAATGAACGCGATACATCGCACAATATTTTGGGTGTCAAACAAGCTGCCAACCCGCGCCTTATCGCGCACGATCAGCTTATACCCAATATTCGGGGGATATTTTGCTTTTTTTCGGGCCGGACGCACGCGCGGCGGCGAGCTGCTCCACCGGAACGGAACAGTGGATCGCCGGCACTGATCTTCTGTGAGATACATTTTGATTCGGTCAACAACTGGGCATAGCTTTTGGGAGTTTGGGAGCGTTAAACATGGACACTTTAAATGTCCCAGTGCTCTATCCGATTAGCTGTGGCCTTCAACCTTTATTCTTTAGCGATAGAAGGAAGAAATAGTATCAGTTATTGGAATAAGGGCCTTATCACACTTGCGATTTGCGAGCGTATTTTCTATACAAATAAGCGACGCGGCGAACACGCTGTGCGATCGCCTTCATACAAAATACGCTCGCAAATCGCAAGTGTGATAAGGCTCTTAGAGTACCTATCAAACACTAGGACGCTTACCTTAACACACGAAACTTGATGAACTTAATAACATGAAAAAAATTCTAGGACTTCTGATTTTCCAGTTAATTATAAGTTTGTAAAAGAAATGGGAGGGCTACAATTAAATAATCCTCAAACAATAGGAATCTGGAAGTTGTTAGGATTCTTTGATTTCAGTAGTATACAAAAAAAAAGTATATTAACAAAAAGTTACTTAAACTCAATTAACATTTCAGCGAATTAATTATAAGATACGCAAAAGTTTAACATCTTATCGGAAATTCAAACGAAAGTTAAGTTACTTGCGCTAGAGTTTTTGTAGAAGTCCAACGGTTCCGACGTCTATTTATAAGTCGCAATATAACAGGGGACATTTTTCTACAATGGTCAATGTGTTCGAACAAGGCTGAGTTGTGCCGTTAGTCCTGAGTCAACGAGTGACGTAATTGCTGAAACACTTGTGTACACACGTATGAGTACATGAACGGTTACTTTTTGCTTTCCGGCCTTTTCATAGGTGATAGATAAAAAATATCAAATTAGTATAGTGATACAGCTAGAGTACAACATATTACATAATATAGAATAGACATTCTAAATTAATAAATAGTCTTGCGCGCTTGGATTGCATGGATTGCAAATATCGCTACTGCAGGAATATTGTGCACGCACTTATTGGTTTCGGAGGAAATATATATATGAAATGTATACATGTAGTACATATATTTATGTGTCTGTACCTGTGGCATCGTAGTTCCCAAACGGATGTACCTACCAATTTGAGTGAGTTTTTTTTATAGTCGAAAGCTTTGTCCGTCGAGATGGTTCTTAGCTATGTTTGGTGTGACAAGATCTGAGCCAATATTGAATTTAAGAATTCTAAATTCTAAATGAGTAGCATTTTCAATATTGAATAAAAGTCTCCTGATGACCAGCTATACTGGAGTTAATTGGGGTGTATTACATTTTTAATGCCGCTTATATTCATATTTCGTTAGCTCTGAACTCAGTTAGAGTAATGATACGCAATTACATCTGTTTGTTTAATTATCAACAAAATTTGTCTTTTTGGCGTGAGGTTTATCTTGTTTGGCTAATTTATTTAAGGTTATTTCGATTACGTTGGCGCCTGTTCCTCCAATGAAACGGCATCTCTCATTGACCTCCTTATCAATTGATAATGATGATGTATTTTTAAAAGGCACTTGGACTAATTTGCTAACTACTTATTGTACCTACACGGTTAATTCGGTTTTATATGGGCCACAAAGGACAAACATATTGCAGAATGTACACTTGGTTAGAGACGGAAGGCTTTCGCGGAGCAGGAAGTACTCGTGAGTGAAACCCGGCGGCGTGCGGCGCGGCCGCAATGCAAATGAAGATGCCGGGATGCTGTCCGACATTGTTTATTTAGAACATAGACACATTCTTGCTCTTCTTATATAATATACTTTCAAGTATTTCAAACGTGGAATAATGTGATCAAGAAAGCTTATTTTTTTAAGATTGTTTCCTAAATTGCAGTACCCGGATAGGTACGCAATCCCTTACTGTACTGTTAGTTATTTCAACATCTCAGTATAAAACTGAGCATAATTAATGAAAAATCTTTTATTTTTTGCTCCGAGCCGTTTAACACTAAGTGAACTACCTATTAGTCATGACATGTAAGCACGCGCCGAGCGTGTATTATTAGAGTTCAACGATTCTTCTCTGAATTAAGTAGTTGTGCACACGTGGCATGCTATTGAAGACGTTGTACAGTTTCTTGGGACCCTGGGAGCTGGAGGCGGGTGCGGGATCAGGTGCAAGTCACTCGGGCAGCGCGCGCGCACCCGAGCGTCGCAGTGCCGCCGCGCGCGCCGACGGGCCCACGCGCACGCGAATACGCTTTCGCGATACCAATTCACCGGTCCCGACCATTTTAACATAAAACCCCTTTTCAAGCCAAGAAAGCTAAGCCCTTATATAAATACACTTAGCTAACTAGCGCTGTGCTCCAGAGAGTGCCAATTTCGGACAAGTTTCTCAATGAAGTTTAAAGGAACACTTCCTTTGAGCTTAAAGCTGACTAAGTTGGGATATATGAAATATACATTTTGTGTCGAATGGTAACTATGTATATGTATAAGTTGTCATATAGAGACGAAATCAATGTTTACGACTGCGTGTTGACAACGGTTTCGATTTTATCTATAGATAACCATCAATAAATATATTTAGTATATAGGTACTTATAAGGTAAACCAATTTTCAGTTTGTTTGTTTGTAACGAATAGTTAATGTTTTATTAACTATTCGTTTTCTTAAGATACATTTGCACTTAAGATAATA
This sequence comes from Apotomis betuletana, assembly GCA_932273695.1. Lineage (NCBI taxonomy): Eukaryota > Metazoa > Arthropoda > Insecta > Lepidoptera > Tortricidae > Apotomis > Apotomis betuletana. The sequence continues at coordinate 14,360,812 of OW026304.1, forward strand.
TCATTACACCTAAATAAACTGATTATTATTTTTAAATACATTACCAAATACGGGCGATATTCATTTTTTTTATCAAAAAACAACTTTCAAGGTGAGAGCGATATTTTTTATCACCAAAATTGAGGCACGATTATTTATTGCTGCCAATGTCGATAGTAAGTGATAAGTTCGAGTTCGAGCCACAGTATCTCGTGTGCTCGTTGCTCGATAAAACGGCTCCTTAAGTCACGTAGCCGCTAACAGGTGCAGAATCTGTGGAAGTTAGTTTCGAGATTACTATCTTTTTGGCCTTAAACAGGAGCTCAATAGATAGATAGTTTAATAAATGTTTATTTTGAGAGACTTAGAGGTGTGCCGTTAACAGACACGATTGCATTAAGCCAGTGAAAATGGTTAGCAGAGACAATGTGCGCAATCGGTGCGCTAATGATTGTTAAGTGAGGAAAGCTTTACGTAAACTCAGAACTGCAGTGGTCGTGATGTGCGTGTTATGTCCAAGTGAATGCAGACTTCGCTGACCGACCTGGACCTTTACTTTACTTTCTTCGAACCATCGGCAAAATGAATATGTATAATGGCAGGCTTGGGAGTAGCAGCAGCACTTCTACCTCTTCGGGAGGATCATCGGATCTACGGGTAAATCATTACTTTACTCACTTATTAATAGCACGTATGTTACTTGAAGTACCTATGTCATTTATAGTAATATGTCTAGCTACTACACTACACGTACCAGTAGGTACACATATCAGTTACGATGAGTAGGTATTAATTTTATCATACCTACATAGAATTGAGGAAAATAGTGTGTTATCAGTATGTTTAGAAAGTATCGGCGTGCATTCATATTGCCCGGGAATAATTCCCAGGGATCGGCGCATATTGTCCCAATATATTAATTGTAGGAAAACCTAAACATTTTGCTTCTGCGTTAGATGTCAAGGTTCTCGTCCTAAGTAACTACATAGATACTCAGCTTAGATAGTGTGCGTGGTCTCGTTACGATTTTATTCAATAGAATATAGGTAATTCATTTTATACATTTTCAAATCAATTTTGTTTTCTAAGAATGTTCTGTCTTATGTAAACTTCCAGACTGTACCACTAGATAGATATGTATAGCCATAAACGTTTCTTTTTACAAAATACTGTCCACGTCGTTCTTCCCATCGTATTGAAGTGTTGTGTAAAATATCGTGTTAAGTTAAGGTGACCTCCGTGACATCTATTAAATTCCGTACTTTTACGCATACGTTTATACCTCGAATCGGAACAATGTCAGCATTGATTGTGCGTGCCCTGCGCGGGTCAAACATTTCTAGACAATGATATAGGGCCGCCTCGAGCGGCGCGGGCGCAGCGTACAGCACCGCGGACGGCACTCGCGTCGACCGCACATACTCGCGGTTCAATACACTAAGCTGTTTGCCCGACGAACAAATAAAATGGCAAGACCACGATTTGACTTTGAAGTACGCGGGTCAGGTGACACTTGACACAGGCAGGGTGGTTCTCTCTTGCGTTGCATTCTTGGAATTGTACAGCGTAATTTAAAATTAGCTAATAAACTCCGCTGGTATTCGATATCAGTTACTATTTTAAGTGTCTATTGCAATTATACTTGTAATTGACACTTATAGATTAAATAACACTTTATTATTATGAAAATGATTGTTTTAAGCCCAGAGTACCTTTCTGTTTTCGATAACGGGTAACTAATGAGACCGTACCTACTATCAGCCAAGTTGAAATATTATTTTTGACTGTTTTTAAAAACATGCATTTTGCTAGCCGCAGTACAAGAGAATGTATACCTACCTAATAATATGCCTCCATAGATAGCGCAAACCGCTCAGAAGATGCGTGTGGGGACGGAACGGTCCAAAAATGGCAACAGTGAATCAGGACCATAGCATGATGGAATGCGCGCGCGCCGGCTCCCTGCTTACTGTAGGTATACACATATATACATATCGTGTGTAATAAATTTATTGAAATAAAATAAAATATTGAAAATATACAAATATACAAAATATGGATGACGACGGCAGGAGGGAGGTTGATGGAAAAATCTTGCTTAGTGAAGAATGCCTGCTCCGTCTTCACAATCGAGGGCCTTGATATGTCCGGTGTCTGGTGCCTCTCACTCTCATACATATATTTATTATTTAATTATATGTTTAATACCTACCAATGTCAATATTGTGTACGAACACTGAGTCATAATCTTGTCAGTGAATCAGCAGAGAAGGATTTTATTTATTATCAGCAGGTACCTACAAGAAAAAGTAACTTTACAGGATAATCCCAAGTCCGGTTACATATTTCGTGTTACCAATGTGACCATAATCCCGCCAATCTGTCTTCCCTGCCATAGGGTTTAAGGTCAGTAACGTTGGCAATGTGCTGAGGCAATAACGGAGCCTGCTAAAACTGCGAGCATTGACAAAAGCGGACCCCGAAGAAACGGGCTTCGAAATGACGATAATTTTAAACATATAAGTAATTTTTCATTTAAGATTTCGACTGTATAATTTTCTTGTTGGTATTCGATAAAGATTTTCTTGTATTGTATTGCACCTACCTATATTGCAGGCCTAAGATTATGTTTAATCGATTAATATAGATTTCGTCACTAATAATCGTGGCTAAATTATTGAGTTCAAGGGTGTCGAATGAATTACCCATCGATAAAAGGAAACCAGCACCAAACTAGATGTACAGTTACAGTATACCTACACTAGACTAGACATAAGTCACAGAATAAAGACACTACGTAAGTATCGACATTAGTCATTACGCAATATTATCCATCGCATATAACCTTAGTTAGTTATGAAGGCAGTTAACTGACAAACTATGAAATCTTACACAACGCTGAATTTTGTAACCTAGGTGAGTATAAAGAAAATATGCGACCAAAAACTACTAAATATGTACGTAGATAATTTCAACTTAATCCGATAAGGGATGAGAGATTGTACGGCAACTCCGCCAGGCTTGTGGTAAGTTTCCAGATTTTTTTAACGTTTTGATATTTTGGTTCAACATATGAAAAGACCCTTATTATGACTAATATAGCAGTCTCTTTGTCTTAAGAGGGCGCTTAAACAAAGCTTTATTATTTGTTGCGTGCCTACTTGAAACTTGGGCCGCCTGTAGGAGCCCTTTGTTTACGAGACTGCTCAGTGCTAATGCTTACCGTCAGTAGATTTTGCTCAACTACCACTTCAATCCATTATTAAATTATAAGACTACATTTTTTTTATTGTGTCTAAAGTATAAAGAAAACCTATCGGGGCCTTTTGTGATGATTTAAAACTGAGGTATACTTGCCGGCAAACTTTATGAGCAAAAATGGCGGATCTACGCATGTACATTTGTACGTAAATCGGCTACTGCGCAGTCAAGGTTATGCTTAAGAAGTTTGCCGGCAACTGTACTAGTGTATGGTGAACTATTTGACCAAAAATGCATTCATGTGAGTACAGACAATGTTATTCCCGTTATGAATGGTGTGTACGTGGTACGTTTTACAAGGATCAGTATCTGTTGGTATCTTGTAGAAAACTAATTAGGTTCTAGTTGCACGTGGCTACGTCGTTCACGGGTCATTTGACAAGTTCATCAGCTCGCTGCAAATTGCAGCGGATCAGGGTGTGTATCTGTTCCGGTAGGACGGTCGATATCTTAAATGTCACCCAGTTTCCGGGTACGTTGCCTTCTCGGAGATTAACTGCGGTGTCGACCGGTCCGCGACGCGAAGGCATGCTGATGCTACAAGCTCTACTTTACAGCTATCTACCTAATTCCTACTTACCTGAGAAATTTCACCCTTCTTATTTAATATACTAATTTGATAATAATAAATTTATATACAAAATATTATATTGATTTACAGTGGTGATTTTGTGGTCTTATTTTTTATTACCTACACAAGACTGTCTTAAACATTTGTCATATCATTAAACGTTTTTCACTGCACCAGCTTAATGAGCCCAACGGCTCTATGACTCGTACAGAACTTTGTTTTCGTTTGTCGTATTTTGGGGACACTTTTGTAATATGGGCAATAATGTTTTAATTATATCATCCATTAGTCCTTACCACGTGTCTAATGGTGTAACTTAAATACGTTAGTATTTAACATAAATATAATCAGGTGTACGCATAGAAAATAATAATGAATTCGTAACATTTTCTGTGGCTGTCACTACCATTTTGGCAAAAGGTTGATAGCACGCTAAATTAATTATTCAGTAGGTATTGATAGTAATTGCGTTGCTGTTAATGTTTGATCATAAACAATTGGATCTGTCCAATATTTCATTGAGTTAATACAGTTACTTATTCATGCCAAACCGAGCCTCAGGAACGGTAACAATGCAAGGTCGTTTCGCTTGTTGGGAATTTGGCGAGGCGCGGGGTCAATCGATCTGCGTGGAGAAGACGAGAAAGCATTTAAAGCGTTTTAAAGTATGCCCGAGATACCAAAAGATGCACAGATATAGCGTTAGCGAGATAAATCCATAGCGATCGGACAGAGCAGCATTTATTTATATCTGCCGGCATTCTTTACGGTGTCTGTGGTATTCGCCGATTGTGGAGGTTTATTTGCATGATTACGACGTGGATGTAGAGATGTTATTAAAGAATAAAAATAAAACTCCACAAGGCACTGCGAGATGTTACTTAAATAACCGAGTGGTTAATGCAGCTTCTAAATGCAGGAGATTCGACACGTTATTATTATTGAAACAGTAATCTTGTACACATTCAAATTAATTGAAATCGCAATCACAATTACAGGTAGTCCTATAAAATGAAGGTGTATTTAATTCCAGCTATCGCGGATACGAAGATTCTTAATAAGTTTATAGTATTCAGCCAATTACTGTAAGTGGTGTCGTACTTATTAACAAAGTAAATATACTTAACGCATTTATTAGTACTGAAATGAAACTACGTAGGTACATAATATTAACAAAAGCATAGCATATACTTAGTATTGAACAATTATGGATCGTATAAAGAATGTGTGACGCTACGCTGCCATTACGCGGCAATCTATATGACAGTGGTTGCCAGCACCGTCAAGCACTTTCCGAAATACGGCTATTAGTTCGGCCATCCTGGCAAAAGCTTCGTCCACGAAGGTCATCTTCATCGAGAGCTTCTCCAACTTGACCAACAGCATCAAGCAAGTTCCGAAATACGGCTGGGCGGGACGTAGACTGGGGTTAGGGTGAAATGACACTCACATAACACCACTGCTGTATTGTATTAACATATTCGGCCTTTAATGCCCAACACTGTTTTCCAGCGAAATTTAATTACCTACAATTCTATTTATGTCGGCACCGGTTTGTTTCGCGTCGGATATTGTGCGAGTAGATTAAAATGGTCTCCGTACCTCATTATCTCGGCTAACACAATTCTCGTTAATTTCACTTGGAATTAATGGCGTTGTTTATGAATAGCAGGTACTCTTGAATCCAGCTTTACAGTTTCTTTTTTATAATTTCAGAGCCTTTTCTGTTTGTGTTGGCTTTGAATATTCGTCTTGTGATGTGAAGTCATATTCATTATTCATAGAGTGGTCAGCTGTGTAGGGGTTGATAGATGGTACACAAGGTGTGCAAGGGTTAGATTCAGTTTAACCCGATTTAAATTGACATAACAGTTTGAGCTGTGTAACGCCCATATCACTGACATATACATATCGGTATCTAATCAATTGGTAAATATTGGTTCACTAATTATGTAATATACTTTTCTAGGTAAGTAATAAAGCGTATCGATATAAAAACACACCTCGGACATATGTCTCGATTTGTCTAGTTAGTGGGTCTTCAATTCTTCTATCGACGATAAAACTTATTGATATAATGTAAACCTACATCGAGAAAGTTTTAGAATAACGCTGGCTAGAGGCAATGAAGATTTAATTGCATTATTTTTTTTAAATAGCTTAGTGACTATGTCTTGTATCTATTCTTTAATAGCCTCTGCGGTATTTGATGCTATCAATATGATTTAATTATTCCAACAGATATAAAACATCAATCGCGCCGATTGACCCGGAACTGAACTCATAGTACACTTCTACATTTATCGATATTATCTATAGCATCGTCGATCCATGTTTAGAACGATTTAGTATATGAATATATATGTTCCTATATTCCAGATATTATGCCCCCGTGACTAAATAATGATAATGTCATAGGGACAGGCATATTCAACTGTTGATATTGTTATGATTTCCTTCCGATTAAGTATTAAGCGTGATCTATCGTGTTAATAATGAAAGAGATATTATGATAAATAATAATAGGAGATCGTTTATTATGAGACTAAAAACTACCATTAAGTCAATAGATACAAAACATTATAAAATAGTCGAAATAAAAATAACTTCAACAGTTTGTCGACTCTTGTATTGTATCCCGCTATACAGCGTTTTATTTTGCCCAGGGACAAAAAGTAACATTTCAGCTTGGCTCCACGAAGCTATATTTTTTTTAAGATAACCTCACACATCGATTTATGCCCACAGTTAAGCTCAAGTATGCTTGTGTTATGTTATGGGCACTAATAATAAGAGACAATAAGGCGTAAAAAGATCGACACCTTTTGTTTAATACCATATGCTATCAAGTACCAGATATGGGGCATACATATTTGCACTTTAGCATATGGCTTAGCTTGTGGCTTTTACTATTGGTTTAGCTTATTGCTTTTACTACCTTTTACCTGTGGACGAAATGTATCAACAGACCTCATACCTTTAATTTAATGCAACAAAAAGTATATTTTGATAGCACTGCATTTTCGTGTACCTGCTCATAAACTTGGTCTTTTTTTAATGTATGTAACGTATTTGTATAAGTACCTTATAACTGGACGTTTGTATGGCTGCGTCCGCTTTACACTAATCACTTTACAACAGGCGAGTTTTTTGCTCGACCACATCACGATTTCGACGCCAGAGACACGGATTATAAAAGCACGATAATCGATTTCTTGTTAGCAATAACGTTCTCTGATTGACACCGAACACATTCCAAGCTGTACAACCGAACATTTCGCTCTTGAGTTAACAGTTTTTTCATTTCCCACATTTAAGTAACGTGGGATACAATTTTATGTATAGGGATGTCTTATATTTCTTCTGTTTTTATCTGATTATATGATTAAGCAGCTACCTAGCAGCTAAAATACATCAACTGCTAGACATGGGCCTTTTCTATAGAACGCCATCGTGACCGGTCCAGCTCCGCTCGCATCCATCAGCGGTCCTCTAGCGACCTTCATCAGGATTAGGCCTTCAGCCGACCTTGTGGCCTTGTGGAGAGTCTATCAACACTACGTCTTCCGAAGTCTGGTCGCCATAATGATTTTCGAAAAGATTTTTTTTTAATAAATAGTACAAAAGTTCTCTACAGTCATAGAGTAGGGTAAATGCAGTCGAAGATGTTCTCTTTACATAATTCTCAAAGTCTATTAGCTACGTAATAATGTACGTTTACAGTGATAACGCTAATCTGAATATAATTAACGTGATTACCTGATTTTCGGGCAATCTACTGAAATTGATCCGCTAAACGAGCGACCCGTGTTAGACGGCGCAACGGAGCGTGCGTAATGCCGAATAGTGAAAAGATGTAACGCAAATGACAATTGAATTGTCGGCAGCTTTTCTGTATAATATTCCCATGAACTGAATGACCAAATCTCGCTATTATAAATATTTCATAATTAAATCTTAATTGCTTGTAGGTAATGGTTTGTTTCGTGAAACCGTTATTTCTGTTACCCTGGTGTAGTGTCCCACTGCTGGGCAAAGGCCTCTCCCATGGATTTCCACTCGTCTCGGTTTCTAGCTGTTTCGGGCCAATTATTGATGAACGTATTTAAGGCGTCGCGCCGTCGCTGCCTGTGACCATCGTTTGGCATCCACCAAGTAGGTACCTAAGTTTGCATACCTTTGTGAATGCGGCAAATATGGCCGGCCAAGTTCCCTTTAACAAGGCAGTCTTTTTACCAATGTCAACAATGCCAGTTTTAGATCGCAGCATGGTATTTCGAACTCCATCAGTTCGCTTAATCCCTAGCATACTGCGCTTCATTGCGCGCCGACACACCTTGAGTTCTGCGGCTCCGTAAGTAAGGACTACACTACACTACACATGTCGATAAGCTTTAATTTTAGGGATTGTGGGAGATTTCCCTTCATCAGATCTTCAAGGTGTTATCTATTCGTCTTTCTATTGATATTAAAGCCAAGTAGATATCCTCATTGACATAACATATTGCCTGCCCATCGACCTCGATTTTTTGGCGACTGTCGTTTGTCATGAGCTGAGTTTATGACCTATTCATTTTTAGTCCAACCTTTTGAAAACATAAATTATTACGTGCTGTAATATAATAAATGATATATTTCATTAGGTTACGGTCGTATTAGCCACGTTGCTTTATCTGTTAATGCTGTAAGCGGATTTTTATAAATCATTACATTACAAGTCGAAACTGCTGTCGTGCACGAGAGCGGGTACTTCTTTTGCATTTTGTTTTCACTTAAAATATTTCGACGAACCCTTCTCGATTTATCGCGACTGGCCGCAAGGAAGTGAATGTACGGACGCGTCGGTATCTGCGCGGTTTACACTTTAATTTGTAAAGACAGCCGATGTCATCTCGCGGGGATATTAAGCTGTTGCCGCGGAATGGCCGAAGGCGTGTAGTGTTGTTTTACTGACACAAGTAAGTTTAAGTAAGCACTATAATGTTGCCACAGATCATGTTGTTATGGGATTTTAGTTTGTAAATGGCTAAACAAACCTGGAGATTCACATCTGAATTCTAAGTAAATTGGGATGAAATTGTTAATTTGAACAGTTTTTTGTAATAGGTAGATAACCATTCAACCGTCAGAGCAAAAATCGTAGATTGCCCTAAAAAACACGGTTTTTGGTGTTAATTTTTTACTTTTTTATGTTCAATACCTATTTGTTGTTATAGCGGTCATAGAAATGCACATGCGTAAATTTCAAGTCTACCTATTACGGCTGGAAAGATATAGTCTTGTGATTTGACAGACGACCTACGGACGGACGGATAGATATAGAGCAGAAGCTTGGTAATAGGGTCCCGTTAGCACTCTTTGGGTATGGAACCTTAGAATAAACTAATTCAATGAGGATGGTTATCCATATGCGACTAAACTTGTTTACGTTTTAATGCTATGGTTATTATCTACATGTATTCATCGTCAATACGTAAAGCAATAGGTATTCAACGTTTTACTGGTCGCCATTGTTCATCATGGTCATAAGTTATGATTCATGACCACTCAATATCCAAATTTAATGTGAATGTATAAGGTACAATTCGTCGGATGAGTGAAGTAATATTTTTGTGAGAACGCGGAACGAATCTTAATAAATTATGACATTTAACATTTCCGTTTGTAATATTATAACGAATTTGCCAGAACTATAGCCGATTTTGAGGGTTTTTATACTCCATTTATGTGGTACGTATATGGATTTATGTATAAATAACTTTGATTGACTTCGAATCGGTTGTGTTGTAGTGGAAACATGTAAACTACCGCTGAGCAAAAGGACGTATAAAACTTAGTACCTGTAAGATTGTTTGGTTAACAATTTAATTTGATTATTCATGGTGGAAGAGGCTTCTCGTCGATGGTACCATCATTGTAGGATTTTTAGAAATAGTAGATTGCACAAGAGTATAATGTATTTATAAATTAGATTGCTTCTAGCTTCTAGCACAACTGTGACACGCGACTCTTTCTCGCGCGAGAAATATTACCCATCTCTTTCTTCGCTGTACTGTGAGAGAGTGTCGGACGATGCTATCTCGCGCGATAAGAGGCGCGAAACGTAGTTATGCTAGACAGGCAGGTCGAGTTCTCGGCCACAGGAACACCGGCGTGTCGGCTGCAAAGGGACCACCCTCCCCGTGTAATTAATGATAATGATTTTTAATGATAACTTAACGTCTCTAGGAGGAAGAGGAATAAAATGATTCAATTTTATCGATTGTATATGTATGTAAACAACATATTGCACAAGAACATAATTCGAAATTGGATTGTCAGATTGCGAGTCCGAGGTCCGAGCCGCAGGAGCGCCGAGCGCCGGCGGCAAAGCTCGGTGCCGCCCGTTCCCGCGTAATTAATAACAACATGCTACAAATTGTGCTTAACTGCCGACGCATGATAGGACAAGCCGACGGAAATGAAAATTATACTCCAGTCTTAATTACAGATAAACAAAAATAACGTCTGGATTACATAACTTTAAATAGGTAGGTACTTGCGTTAACTCTCGGAATTCAGCGAGAATTTAAACAAGGATGTTCTTAAAATAATGGTTTTATTTAAATGGCTTTATCGTTATATGCTTACATAACTGATAAAAACTAATGCAACGTCATTATACTCGTTATGGCGTTGATATTATTCCTAATAATTTTGGTGTCGTGCATATACCAACATGAGAAGGTCAGCCATAAAACCCTCCCTACATCTCTGGGCCACTTGTGCCTAAAGTTTAATGCTCTCCGGGTTTTTTCTTTAAATTTGATAAACCTTATATATATACTTGAATTACTTTATAAATTAGAAATTCATTTCATAATAATAAACATGTGTAGGTAAAGATGAACTTATCGCTTCAAAGGATCTCTTCCAGTTAAGTTTAATATAATAATATATCCTTAATATACAGGGTGCCTTCAAATTGATAATTCAAAACACTCGATTGTGACACTGTGATAAAAAATATATTACATTAAGTCAATTCTTAAAATGACCTATCTTAATAATTTTGGTGTCATGCATATACCAACATGGGAAGGTCAGCCATAAATTTCCTAACAAAACATATAATTAAAGTCTCAATGTGTGGCTACATAATGGTTAACAGTCATAACTGTCACTCGTCGTTAAATATGTTACGTCAATCGAAGTTTACAATAAATTAATTGAAATATGTAATTCCTGAGTAAGCACTGTACTTCGCGATACCACGTAAAAAGCTAACATCATCCATCTGAATGTTAGAGCAGGGGTGAAGACTAGGTATTTACATTGAAATTAAAATCTTACGGAAAGCCTATTTTCTTCGACAAGTGACTTATTAGTAATCAAAACATGTACTGTTTACTTCATAAATGTAATGTCAGATGATAACCAAAGTTATGGTTAAGTATATAAGTTAGTAAAAGATAGGGTAGCAGCCTTTAAGCTTCAAAATATGGGATAGGTTAAAACTTAAATATAATAAGATAATTTTGGTTATTTTAGAAGTACGAGACCGTACAGTGGATTACATTAGGGACGATGAGTGCAAATCATTACATTTGTAATTCCAATTTGAAGTCACCCTGTATATACTATTGTGTACTATTCGAATAAATCAATAAACTAAATATTATTACAAACAACAATTCCACGTAGACAAACGGCCACGAGACATCAAACCTCGTAACTTTAATTAATTCGTCATTCCTACTCGCGCATCCCGTGCGTAATGGCAGGCAACATAAAAGCTTCAAGAACTATGAAAATAAACTGCTCGGTATTAACTTCGCGATTTCCTGATCGACCTAATAAACATCGGTAAGTGGGGGTCTGCAGTCGATCAACACAAATGGGGCTAGCCTCACGGGACGAGGAGTGGTTCTCAAATAGGTTTATTTTAACGGCAATGCGGCAACTAAAGCAACTGGCATGCATCTTGTCACAACGGGAGAATGCGTTTTTGTTCAATTAATCTTAACTCTAAGTTTAAAATATATGTGTCAAAACTTGAGGCAAAGATTTGTACGATGACAGTTTCATGAAAAACGACTGAATATTGCAGTCTCGGTGGAATGCATTTCTTACAATGACATTTTGTTGTGTGTGTTTTAAAGATATTACTTTTAAAAGTTAAATCCTATGCGGGAAGATGAAACTTGCATCACTCGAAGAAACTTTAAAAGTAAAGTTTTCATGAAATACGCTCTGAAGCGATGGTTGGATTTGAATGAACTTTCTGAAGTATTTGCTTTCAATATCTATGTTTCTACACCTGATCTAAGTATGTAGAACATTAATTAGTACCAAACATTCCAAATCCCCATTCACAATATTAAGCTAAAGGTCTTGATAACACTCTCCGGGTCTGGGCACTATAATCTTATTTTTAACTAACGATCCGCCCCGGCTTCGCACGGGTGCATGTATCATTCATGTAATACTTCCTCTTGAATCACTCTATCTATTAAAAAAAACGCATCAAAATCCGTTGAGCAGCCTTAAAGATCTAAGCATACATAGGGACAGACAGACAGCAGGAAGCGACTTTGTTTTATACTATGTACCTAGTGACAACTTAATAGTTTACCTACCTATGTAACTAACTGTATAAGAAGGTTGAATTTCTATTAACTACTAAACTACACACCAATATCATTTTGGATCCATCACTGTCTTAATTAAGCTTTATCTTATCACCACCATATCTGACGAGTGGAAAATTAATATCATCCCATGAAAATGGTGTTGAATAAAATGTATCTCGTAGCTCATCCCATAATCAACCGGTCAAACCAAAGTAGAGATAGGTTCGTCATTTCGTCTGTAGGATGATAAATCGATGACACAAGAATGCACAAGAAGCTCATAACTCTCATGAGCTAAGAAGCATTAGCGTATAGGTACTTAAGACACCAGACACAATACCTGATAGTGTAAGATCGTTGGGAGCATTAAAATAAGGTATCTGTGCAGCTTGGGACCCCAATGATGTGACAGTACGCAAAATACAAGTTATATTTTACTTAGTCTATTTGGTTTTTATAATTTAGTTCATGATTTCATCGGTCTAGCATAACTGGATAAAATTATATATATATGTCTTCTAAAATACTGATGGGATTTGAACCCACGCCTCTTGCCAAACCGGGGCTATAGCAAGGCTTAGTTACATTTAATTGTGATTGGGCAACATGCATAACAACGTTACTTTCTACTAGGAAGGGCTAGCTTTCATTAACTTCACACCTTATCTTACTTAATCTGCTATTCCCAGTAATGAATATAGAATGGCTTCTCATTTCAGTGGATGTCATTAGAGACACGATTTATAAATGTCCGGCCGCCCGTGAGAGATGTTCGTAATACGTTACCGCTAGACGTCTACTTTTCTCATTGTTAGTGCTCAATCGGAACTAATTCGAGTTCCCACTATTGCGTCATGAGCTCGGGAGCTCCCGGTATCCCAGTGGATAGCATAAGACGGTGGCCGCTGGAACATTGATTGAGACATTTAGAATGACTGTGTTACTTGCTAGTGTCACTTGATCAAAGGTAAAATAGATCTTTAGAGATTAAATAGGTTAGAGATTAAATAATTGTATTCAACTGTATATAGATAAGACACGGAGTGAAGTTTAAATCATCCGAATGTATTTATCTCCTTTCCGTGATGTGAACAGTTTGTTCAAGTGTAAATGGTACTTGCAAAGTCTGTTGTTTCACATCAGTGAGCCGAATAAACTTTACTGTAATCTTAAAATCGGCTTGAATAGCCTCAGCGCTTTAATGGAGATTCAGAAAACGGGGACGTATAAGAGTTTCGTTTATTGCCTTATCAAATACTAATTTCTTACGGTTAAATTCGCTTAAAAAATGGTTGCCTGTAAAGTCGGTTTTACGGGCGAAGGAAGATTTTACGTGACAATGACAACGTCTTTTTCTCGGTAGAATATTTATTTGTATCATATCCATTCACAATTTCCCTAACAACATTTTAAGTGTTACTTTCTGAACGCACCCATCACATGTGTCATTAATGTCATTATAGTGTCATTATTTTACATGTTTAAAATCTAAATATGCGATAATCAGACTATTATGCATGTATGTTGTCGATTCCAAACCCTTATTTAGTCTAGATCTACATGTAATTATTCTAAAAATACCGAACCGACGGAACAAACATCATATGTTTGACAGGTAAGTACGAACAGTTTGTATTTGTATGGGAATATAAAATTATCGTTTTTATTATTTTCCACTCATTTATTCAATATTTTCTCACCGTTTAAACCTTCCCTTGACTTCCACGAATATTTCAATACTAAAATTAGCCAAATCGGTTCAGCCGTTCTCGAGTTTTAGCGGGACAACCGGCCCTCGTAACAGACGTGAGCGGGCGTTACACTTTTTCATTCATGAGTGACTCCGAGCCGCAACCTAATTTAAGACGTTGTCACGTCAAAAAAGAAAGGATGAATGTAGATGGTAAGAATCGTCAAAGTAGAGTATCAGTGGACTTTGCCCAACTAGCAAAATCAGTACTTATTGTATTCTTCAAGACTACTTTATAAGATACTTGTAGTTCGCTACAAGCCTGGGATTTGGGCGCAGTTATAGGAGCATTATTTGCTTATAATGCTCTTATAATCAACTCACAGAATGTCGGAAAGCCCTATAATACACTTGCAGAAGCGCAATTGCCTCTATAATGTTCTGAGACTACACATTTTTAAACACAAATAATCTTATTAGTATCTGACATAAGTATATTACTAGAGTAATATTTGTATAGAATCTTTTTATCGATTCATATTTTTATGTGGAAATACCACATTTTTATTTTTATAAATAATGACACAAAGGTAAATTAAGAAAGAAAAATTGAATGCGATCTACTACAATCTAAGCAGGATTTGAACCTGCGACCTCTGCGTTACCGGCGCATTGCTCTTCCAACTGAGCTATCAGACCGCTACGTCTATCACACCAAATCTTTCATCCCATAATTCGTTACGCTACTGGAGCGCCCTCTGTGTCATATATGTTTGAAATGCTTATGCGCATTATAGCCATACCCTAGGATGTGCGCTTTACACGCACGATCTCCAATCCCCATTGCTTTACAGCAAGTGTGAAGACTGCTAGAGAGATGGCGCTGTGCTAAATATTTGTATAGAATCTTTTTATCGATTCATATTTTTATGTGGAAATACCACATTTTTATTTTTATAAATAATGACACAAAGGTAAATTAAGAAAGAAAAATTGAATGCGATCTACTACAATCTAAGCAGGATTTGAACCTGCGACCTCTGCGTTACCGGCGCATTGCTCTTCCAACTGAGCTATCAGACCGCTACGTCTATCACACCAAATCTTTCATCCCATAATTCGTTACGCTACTGGAGCGCCCTCTGTGTCATATATGTTTGAAATGCTTATGCGCATTATGCTTAGATTGTAGTAGATTGCATTCAATTTTTCTTTCTTAATTTACCTTTGTGTCATTATTTATAAAAATAAAAATGTGGTATTTCCACATAAAAATATGAATCGATAAAAAGATTCTATACAAATATTTAGCACAGCGCCATCTCTCTAGCAGTCTTCACACTTGCTGTAAAGCAATGGGGATTGGAGATCGTGCGTGTAAAGCGCACATCCTAGGGTATGGCTATAATGCGCATAAGCATTTCAAACATATATGACACAGAGGGCGCTCCAGTAGCGTAACGAATTATGGGATGAAAGATTTGGTGTGATAGACGTAGCGGTCTGATAGCTCAGTTGGAAGAGCAATGCGCCGGTAACGCAGAGGTCGCAGGTTCAAATCCTGCTTAGATTGTAGTAGATCGCATTCAATTTTTCTTTCTTAATTTACCTTTGTGTCATTATTTATAAAAATAAAAATGTGGTATTTCCACATAAAAATATGAATCGATAAAAAGATTCTATACAAATATTTAGCACAGCGCCATCTCTCTAGCAGTCTTCACACTTGCTGTAAAGCAATGGGGATTGGAGATCGTGCGTGTAAAGCGCACATCCTAGGGTATGTCTATAATGCGCATAAGCATTTCAAACATATATGACACAGAGGGCGCTCCAGTAGCGTAACGAATTATGGGATGAAAGATTTGGTGTGATAGACGTAGCGGTCTGATAGCTCAGTTGGAAGAGCAATGCGCCGGTAACGCAGAGGTCGCAGGTTCAAATCCTGCTTAGATTGTAGTAGATCGCATTCAATTTTTCTTTCTTAATTTACCTTTGTGTCATTATTTATAGAGTAATATTGTTTATAACGCACTACTAATGTTCTTAGTTTTCAGTTATAAGTACTTTTTATTAAAAAAAAATCTCTTCGTTGTATCGGCCGGTTGGTGTGTTTTGTTTTATTGTGATAAAAAAATATCTACACTTAAGTATTCCTACTATTTCCTTTTAATGAAACTCTATTTCATAAACGTAAATCGTATATTGGTTTTATTATAAAATATTGTGTGTGAACTCGCCGGGGAAGTCATTTTTATTGTAAATGTCTACCAAAAATAGTTTAATTTCACAATGCCCCTTGAAAAGCATCACATATCATAAATATTGTTGACATAATATTTCAACAATTATTACGAACATTCGCCATGTTTTTAAATTACTCTTCATTGAGTTGTTATACGACAGTTATAGGCAAATTTGCACTTAAAGCAGACTCAATCGAGACAACTCGCCGCCATATTAATGAAAAATAAAAGACAGTGTTGCCAGAGACATTGTGTCATAAGTTACGTTTATTTTGATTTTAATAAAAAAAAGCGGCGCGAGTCCTATTCGCGTACCGAGGGTTCCAAAGGTACCAACTATGAAAGCATAAAATACTGAATACAAAAACCTTGGCTGGATTGAAACCTTTTTAGTCTGAAATAATGTAATGAATCAAATGGGGAGTTATAGCAATCCATAACTCCCGCAGGAACTATAATGACCTTTGTCCTTCAGTACACCTGCATGTAATAACATCTTTTACGAGCAAATGTGATGAAAAATAAGTTTGTAACACCAAGAAAAAAGCCGTCACTTATATACTGACGAATATAGGCATATTTAGCACACGAAACTGTGTCATCATCACCATCATATCAGCCGTCCACTGCTGGACAAAGGCCTGCCCAAATTTCTCCACAACGATTGGTCCTGCGCCGCCCTCATCCAATTGCTCCCGCAAACCTAACCGGTCGATCCGCCAGGTTGGCTTTCCATGCTACGTGTTCTGGCACGCGGTGTGACGTGAAGCTGTGCGTAGAATTAAAAATTTGCCTTACAAATTCCATATAGACCAAAATAATTTTGTATGCCTTCGGACTACACATTGAGGTTTAAAAATAATTATATCTTGAAAAGTATATGACGTAAAAATAAACTATACGCAGATTTTGAGTCCAAATAGCATTATACTCTCAGGAAAAAATATAACAGAAATATCTTTGTACACTTTAATGTTCTCACTTCTGAATTTTTAACAAAAACCATTGTAAAGTTACGGGGTGCCTGTCGTATCGCATAACGTTTTTTGTCCTAAAAATGTTTGGCCGAGAATGTTTGGCATACTGTTGAATGGCATACTACTCGTTTGGCCTAATAATTTTTGCGCATATTCGTTTAAAGTCCTAAAGCAAGTTTGTCCTAATATTGATAACTCTAAAATCTAATTACCTAAAGCATAATATTCCTAACATGAAGTGCCCTAAGAATTATTTTGCCTATTATTAAATTGGCTAAAATTACAGCACCTAAACTAAACTATGGTAGGCATGAAGTCAGAATCGTTACGTATTCTACCTTCAGGCAGGTCAGATTTTGGTTAAGATAGGTACTACGACGAGCGAAGCGAGGAGGAGCGAGGAGGAGTGTTAGGTAGAACTGTGACCCTTTGAAAACTGTGCTTGCTAAAAATCATCAACATTACACTATCCTAATATTGTAAGACCGAAAACTGTAGGTTAGGTTACGTTTGTTTTATGACCATGAATAGCGGAGCGTCAGAATGCGTGCTTGCATGGAGGTATATTAAAATTGAGCAGTTAGTAGGTTAGGTTAAAGACCGAAAACTGTAGGTTAGGTTAGGTTTGTTTTAGACTATGGATAGCGGAGCGTCAGATTGCTTGCTTAAAAATCTTCGAGATTTAGGTATAATGAAGTCAAAAAATGTAGTCAAAAGATTTAGCACATTAAATATAAGGAGCATTACTATTATGCACATCAATCATTCGATAGTTGAATCTTAGCCACATCAAACGATAGTACAAATAATATTTAGGACAATCGGTAATAGGAGCAACAATTTCGGACAATCAAAAATAAATAAATAAATAAATAAATAAATATTAAGGGACAATCATACACAAATCGACCTAGTCCCAAACTAAGCAAAGCTATAAAAATAAAATATGCGGAACAAAGTGTATGCCATACGTTATTAGGACAAAAGATGTTATGCGACACAACAATAGGACTAATAAATGTATGCCATCCGATATAGACCCAAAGTTACGATATGTGCTCAGAAATCAAAAGTTACTTACATGTTATGATAGGGTCAAAAGTTACGAAAAATGTAACAAATGTAACCATCTGGCAACGCTGATCATGACAGATACCAAGTATTTACTAGTAAAGTGATTACTCGAGTAGCTTATAGGGTTGCTTAATCTAATAACGCTCTTATCCAGGACAATTACACTTATATGAATCTTGAAGAAGACTACTAAGAATGCAAACTTATAATAACCTCAGCTTAGTGTATTATAAAATCTTGTACTCTTATAAAATACTACTGTAGGATCAAATATTATTCAAGACAATTTAATCTCTGTGCATACAATTATAGGATACTTATACTTATAAGTGTCATTCAAGACAATCTTGGAGCCAACTAGAAGACTGTGCAATAAGAACGAATGATCTTGAGAGTATTTACGCTTGTGCAATGTTACTATTAGTATAAGTATCCTATTACCGTCCTGGGTGCTTGTCTTAAAGCATATTATAAGACTGAAATATAAAAACGAATGCTCTTGAGTATGTTTCAGCTTGTTAAATGCTATTATAAGTAGAATACTCTACAAAGAACGTTAATAGTAGATATTTACTTATAATATTTTTTATAGGATTACTTTGCTAGTTGGGTGACTATTCTATGTGCAAGGTTTCACCGACGATCTTGCTAAAGTCGCGAGAAACAGTTGGTGGTGGGATCACAGGATCATTCAGTGTGGATATCCTTGGAAGGCCTTTGTCCAGCAGTGGACGCCATTAGGCTTGGATGATGATCATTAATGGTTTACTGACACCGAAAACATCATCATGACATTAAACCAAACTTAAATCGTAAAATCATTGATTCTAAAATTAGTAATCCAGTTTTTTAAACATTGAATTTTTGCTTAATGTCTGCAGCGAGTTAGTGTCGCATGCGTGTTATAGGTAGTGCGCTACCGATAATATTATATTGTAATATGTATATTTCGGTAAAATACTTTATGTATTTGTTTAAATGTCATTCCTCTGGCCCTATGCGATGATATGCGATGCGGGTTTATATTATAGTTAATAGCGATTTTATGATTTCATATATTTGTTATGTTATAGTACCTATGTACCAACAAATTTCGCTGCAAACTTAAAGTTTGTTTGAATAGACTCAGCGTCTTGATGAAAATTAAGATTCTGTGTTTATCAGAAGGCCGCTATAAACATCACCATGATGTCCCAAATCAAAACTGTACCGTAATTGCATTCGTATTTGATTCTAAAATTGGTAATCAGTTTAAAAAATTGGGCAAGTGCGAGCCCGACTCGCGCATGAAGGGTTCCGTACCTATACATATATATAATCTATAACAAGTTTGTTGTATGGGAGCCCCCCTTAAATATTTATTTTATTTTATTTTTAGTATTTGTTGTTATAGCGGCAATAGAAATACATCATCTGTGCAAATTTCAACTGTCTAGCTATCACCGTTGTTGAGATACAGCCTGGTGACAGACGGACGGACGGACGGACGGACGGACGGACAGTGAAGTCTCAGTAATAGGGTCCCGTTTTAACCCTTTGGGTACGGAACCCTAAAAACATTTAATTTCCGCTTAACGTGGAAGTTTAATTGGTATTAGTGCGAATATCCTGATAGTAAATTGTAGCGAGTTAGCAATAACCGCCGTGTCGCACCTCGCTGAATCCGGGTCCAATTACAAATCGAGTTTTATTAATGCACTGCGCCAATATCCACTATATAATATACTAAGGGTAAGGAGTGTTTGTTTATTATGTCATGCCTATCGGCATCTTTGCGAAGATGGGTTTATATTATAGTCGTGATGCTTATTTCATAATTTCATTAGAAATGTTTTTGATATTTATGTATAATCTTGATTGCACAATAGAAAACTTATCGTACGAAATGCGGTCTTGATGCCATGAGGTATTCTCTACCAGTCAACCTTAAGGCATTGCTCTAAAAAATAGACGGTGCAACTAGCTTACACATAAGTAATAACACATAATTATAAAACTTACAATACCTGCAATGCACATGTAATGTTAAAAGTTTAGCTTTAGTTTGTATTGATGCGAATATTCGAATAGTAGGCTACAGCGAGTTAGCAATTACCGCCGTGTCGCACCTCGCTGAACCCGGGCCCAATTACAAATAGCGTTATTAGTGCGCTGCTTCAATATCTACGACCTATATTGCGGGCATGAAGTGTTTGTTTATGTAATGCCCCCCTGGGTGCATCTATGTATGTGGAGATTGGTTTATTTATTATATTATAGTCGTGATGCCATTTTGTTTTTATGTTATATGATGAACAATGAACATACCTAGGATAACTCGGGGCACCTATACGAAAGTGACGTAGCAAAATATTTTATCGACAAAAAAATATATCGATGTTACTGTCAACATCTAAATGTCATCGACATAAATAAATATTACTTTAATTCTCCACATTTTCAAATGAAAAAATAAACATATTAAAACGTGTATTTACATGTTTATTTTAAAATAATTTTCATAATATACGTAAATTGACATTTTGATTGAAATGACATCCTCATACTTTTATTATCTTAATTTAAGAGGCTCGATATTAGATCAGATATGACATCGAACCTCTTTATAGTAATCCAGAATGTTCATTGAGCACATATATTAATTTAATGATATCGACACATCTTTTTTATCGATATCCTATCCCTAGAACGTGCCCCGAGTTATCCTAGGTATGATGATGAAGGTCAAATTTAAGACTAACTAAATGGTTTCGGAAAATATTTAAAGTAGGTACACATTTTAAATTTATCCATTGACAGTAGTGCACATGCCTACTGAGGCGGCGGTCCTGGGTTTGAATCGTGGACAGGGCAAATATTTGTGTGATGAACTCGAATATTTGTTCCTGGGTTTTTATTATTTGTATATTATGGATGTTAATCTTTATGAATATCGTCGGCTATATTATGTACATCGTCGTCTAATAGTACTTATAGTAGTAGAGCTTTCCTTAGTTTGGGACTATTGTCCCTTAAAATTTATATTTTTTTTATTTCATTAAACTTGTTAACTGTCACAATCAAGTTGGTATAACCAAATAAACTGTAGTCGATTTAATCAAGGCTTACACTTGAAAAAAGGTTTAAAAAAATTAAGCAGATTTTATTACCATTATCAAGATTGTATCGTCAAGTTCCTTCCCCTCCAATTTCACCTCGGTTGCCTCTGCCCGTTCGTGAATTATTACGTGTAACGTAAGTTTTCTCCACTTCACCCATCATTATGTCATTATCAGCGAGAACCTTTTACGATCGCCAATATTTATGGAAAATAATTAAATATATATCATTATCAATTATTTACGAGTAAATTTTAACAAGCCGGCTTTAAAGTTACGTTTCATATTTCTAAAGTTGAAAATCAAGTCCATAATTTGCATTTAAACAAAATGGTTACTCGCCAGCAACGGCATTCGCGATACCGTACACCAACATACTATTTACCATAAACAATGTGTTTTTCAATATGCATAAATTTCCCGAAGTTTCACCTACGGAGCGGCGAGTAATGGTGGCCCGTAACGTACCGTCGGCGACTAGCGAGCACTGAGCACTCGCGAATACTATAATTTATTCTGAATATGCCTTTAGAAATTCTCCCGCGGATTCTGTGAAGGATGTATTGGATATAAATCTTGCGGTGATGCCGTGATTGCCTTTAAACTGGTTGTTTACTTATTACCTACATACAAGCTTTTGCTATACAAGAAACTTTGAATCTAACGGTCGTATCGTAGGCGCTTCTGGCCTTATAACTAGAAAGCTTGAGAAAATATTATTGAGCTATTTATGGATTTTATATAAAGCACACACATTAAATACATTTTCATCACATTTGCTCGTAAAAGATGGTATTACATGCGGGTGTACCTACTGAAGGACTGGTAGACGACACAAAAAAAAGGAAAAAAGTTATAAAATTATTGGTTAGGAACTATTTAGTTTTGTAACAAACTTACTGTTCATATTTAAGTTTTATAATATTACGCTGTTAATTATTGTTGCATAATATTGTTAATTGTTATTTGTTTAATAATAGATGGTAAGATTCTGTGTACATTTGTTTTCTGTTTTAAGCTGATGGCCGTTTTGCACGTGCTTATAGTAAATTAAAAACATATATACAGAAAAAAGTTGGTTGTCAATCGTTATCGTTTTATGTTTATTTTTGGCTTATTTATTTGTTATTTACTCCAAACTGTGATGAAAAATATAGTGTGTAAGGCGGGTAGTAAGGAGATTACAAACTCAGGACATTAAAAGCCTTCTGACCCTCGTTAGTAATCCCCTACTTACTACCCTTATGACACAATATACTATTCATCACATTTGCTCGTAAAAGATGGTATTACATGCGGGTGTACTGAAGGACTAAGGCCTATATAGTTCCCGCGGGAGTTATAAATTGACATAACTCCCTCGGGAGTTATGGTTTTAGTTTTAAAAATATAGTACGCACTCGCAGATTACTTCAGACTAAGGAGGTTTCAATCCAGCCACGGTTTTTTGTTGTATCAACAAAACTTGCCTACCAGCAAATTTTATTGTGTATTGAATTAATACGGTATATACTGCATTAATATTTATGTTTTACAATTATTTATGTGTATTTTGCAATAATTTTATTAAATTAAATTTTGAATTATCGTTAGGTACAATCTGGCAGTATAGCCTGTCAAGTTTCTAAACGAAACGCAGTTCTTAGCATTATCTGTGGTAGACGACACAAAAAAAAGGAAAAAAAGTTATAAAATTATTGGTTAGAAACTATTTAGTTTTGTAACAAACTTACTGTTCATATTTAAGTTTTATAATATTACGCTGTTAATTATTGCTGCATAATATTGTTAATTGTTATTTGTTTAATAATAGATGGTAAGATTCTGTGTATATTTGTTTTCTGTTTTAAGCTGATGGCCGTTTTGCCAGTGCTTATAGTAAATTAAAAAAATATATACAGAAAAAAGTTGGTTGTCAATCGTTATCGTTTAATGTTTATTTTTGGCTTATTTATTTGTTATTTACTCCAAAATGTGATGAAAAATATTGTGTGTAAGGCGGGTAGTAAGGGGATTACAAACTCAGGACATTAAAAGCCCTCCGCCTTCGGCGTCGGGCTTCTAATAGACCTTCGTTAGTAATCCCCTACTTACTACCCTTATGACACAATATACTATTATATTATTTACAATCACTAGTTTAATCCCGCATTTACATTTTAACGATAAGCTGCATTATAACATTCATAACCATAGCGCACGGTATTATGACAAATGGAGAGATATCGCGATAATAGACAATAGCTACAAATTGCAGCCCTTGGGCGGACTGATTTGCGCACGCGCAGCTCGGCCACAGTATCTCAGGACCCACACATAGCATAGCATTACATAGTAAGTAAGGAGTTCTTACTCCTTTGTTATAAGTTGATAAGTGAAGGCTATTTTTGACCGAGCCAGCGAAACTTCTCTGTTTCAGCTTGGGTTAAAATGGTTTTGTACGTCCGGATGTACAGATGTCCAGATTTCCAGGTGTTCTCCCTATAGGTCTCATTTTTCAACTGATCCTCGTAAATTTTCTGAGCAGTTTCGATAATTATACAGACTTTTATCTCGATACAGTATTCGTTTTTTTTTTCAAAACGTAAACAATATCATATTCATGTATTTTTAAACTGATTATATAACTAAAGATTAATTAAATTTGTAAAATGATAGACTAAAGAGAATATAAGACCCTTCTAAGATCAATCCGACAAGTAATAAAGGAAGTATATAAAAAAACTCGATAATAATTGCAAAATTATTCGCATTTCACTAGTACCGCAAGAAAATGCTCTTCCATTTATGAAAATTCAATGCCGAAGCTTTTAAAGCGCAATAAAATATTTTACTACAGCAGGAGAGTTTTGGCAAGGCTGAATCGCGAATAGGATTAGTGGAGCAAGGTCGATTCAGCGGCAGCGTCTGTTGTGCACCTACATATTTGATAAATCTGCAGATCTATTTGCGGTGGTGATGGCTGCGGTCTCAGCTATTAAAGTAAGCGTTGGACGGCATTGACGATGAAATTAATGACATCACATGGGTTCGTTCGTTACAAGATACGGCCATATAAGGTATGATACTTAAGTTTCTCGTGTAGGTATGTGATGTCAATGTGATATAAAGTTCGTAAACTAAGTGTTATCGACATGTGATCATGTAATTGACATATGATATACATTTAGGACCGAAAATCGAACTGTCTTCAGAACTATTTAGTCTCTTAACTACTTTTTACACTCTAAACTGTGTAGAGCATAGGTATAGTCCATGTAGTTATATCTGCTGGTATATACGAAGTATGTCTGTACATTTCACCTGAATACAGTTGGCATATCAGGCATCAACTGTTACATAACAAATATTATACGCTTGTTTCGTTCAATTTAGACATCGATGGTTGATATTATATACTTACACTTACTGTGGAAATGGCGCTGAAGTTGATGCTCCCGTTTGCAGATAATAAAACTTGGTTGTTAGTCCTATTAGGGTCTGCGTTGGAATTGTATAGCCGGGGTCATTTTTCTCCTACGCCTAGGGGGCAGTTGACCCAGTTAATGAAGCAAGCTCTGTTTGTTGCAGGTGTCTGGAGCGGTGGAGCTAGCGGACCCGGCCAATACTGCACAGATACTAGCCCAACTGCAAAACCAAGTAAGTGATACAATTTATACGAAGAAAAGAAAACTTACCTTCTGTATGCTCGCGTTGTATTTACATATTATTTATAAACGAAAAATAGTGCTGCCTTAGTATACATATACGATCTTTAGGGAATTACTTCTTAAAAAGGCTTAATGAACCCAACCGACCGTTACTTAACCAGAATTGGTTAATTATTTAAATATGAACACACCTAATGAAACTTTATAATAAGCATAATGTATAAACCATAGCTGTACCTTAAGGCCAAACCGTAAATGGTACTTATCACCCATCATTTCGGGAAAATGTAATATAAATGAGCTCGCAATGATTATATCGGAGCCACCACAAAGAGTCCGGTCATTAACTTTCGCGTTTTGGGCATTCAAGAATATCCGCAGATACCAGCTGCGAGATATGGCTGATATAAGGGGCTGTTTGCAGCTGGAAATTGCTGATATTACTCCCCATTATGATTATGATTATGGGACGTGAACAAGAAAGTGGCACGACCGCCGACCCGAACGGCGGGACGTCGATCACGCGTCGCTTTAATTTTCACACCACTTGGGAAACTCCCGGCCTCTTCTGAACATTATTTTATATAATTTTTACCTTAGCCAATATCCCGTTAAGGAAATTGGCAGAAATCACGGCCGAGCGATCATCCGTAATTGTGTTTCTTCTACTAGATAATGTAGGAACACGTTAAATATTCTCACGTACCTAATATTAACGTGACTTTGCTTTATTTTTCCTAAGCCTTAATAGGTCGAACCAGAAAGTTTTCCCGGAAAAGGGTAATTTTTTGACCTTGCGCAGTTTGGGAAGTGCTTTAATAATTTTAATAAAAAATGGGTATTACCGAGGGGAAAAGAAAATAATGCCTAAAAAGCTAAAATAAAAAGATCAGGATTTTTTTTTATATCCTGTACGAGTGTAGGTATATACTTACACAGTTATATTAGTTATCAAGTAAGTTTCTGAGAAAGAATATTAGCTACGTACTTAGACATTTTTGCCTCGAATGATGTTTATTGAACACCTTTTGGATTACAATGGTTCAAGCTTAGTCGGAGCATGTAGTCCGAGTGTAAGCAAGCTGTGGCAAGGATTTAGAAAGTGCTAACGACACTTCAAACATTAACTGTTCCACGACGCGCCACATTCCGACCTCCGAGGTTCTCTTCCTGTTCTTAAACAAATAACACTATCCCTTAAGCGCATGTCGATGCACTTCTCGTAAAACCGATTTGAAATATGCTTATATGAGGAAATATATTTCATCCAATTTTGGTTTTAATAATAAAATGCCAACAGCATGATTAGAGCGATTTGTGCGAGAAAGATTGGACAAGGAAAAAAACCTGTTGTCTTTTGAGACCGTGGTATATTTTATTATACGAAGTCTTTGAACGAGCGCTTTATTTGAACGGAAATTGATAGAAAAGGTGGTTGGTGGAACATGGGAAAAATATTAATATTATTACAACAAAACGGGATTTAGGTAGGTACTCGCGTTCAAAAAAATGTTTAGGTATATAATTACGTTTCGAGACCATGAACGTAACATCACGTTCAAAACGTCGAGGAAATTAAATAAACACTTTCTAAACGAGATTAATTCCTGTTTTTTTTTTGGAATAATTCGAAAGCCATCAATGACCAAAGTCAGACTTCAAAGGTAATTATATTCCCTAAAACGTCCAATATCCTTTGGCCTTAATGGAAGCTGATCCAGCGCATCTACTCAATTCATCGAGTACGCATAATATTTCTTCCTTAATTTAAATTAACCTCCTTCACTTTGAAGATCATTCTAATTGAAATAAATGTCGACATCACCCTTCAGACCAACGTTTCATTAACTTTCATTGCTTATAGAGACGCATTGCAATTTAATTAATGCGAAAGCTACAACATGTTCTGATTATGATATAATACTTCACAAGTGGTTCAAGGGTTCGATAAAATAAGAACATAAAATAAGTCCAATTTTGAATGTCACATAAGATAGATGACAGTTTTTAACCCCTGACAAAAAAGAGGAGTGTTGTAAGTTTAACATGTCTATCATGTGTCTATCTGTGTATATCTGTCTGTGGCATTGTAGCTCCCAAACGGGTGGTCCGATTTAAATGCTTTTGTTTTTATCGAAAGCCATGTCTGTGGAGATGCTTCCTAGCTACGTTAGGTGAAAATCACAGCAACCGTTGTCGAGATGTTCAGTAACAAGTAACAGGATGTCAGTATTTTTATGCTAACTACTTATCAAATGAGGGTCTCAACGCACTTGTGTTTTTAGATTCTGAATTTAGGTTATACGTGATTATACTGTAATTAAGTAATTATGTATGTTTTGTGTTTGACTTGTTTAATGTAGTATAATTGATAGGGATACTGCTAATCTAATGCAGGTATTATTTACTTACAAGTACAAAACTACTTTGTACTATTAAACTAAATTCAATAATTTACGTCCTGAAATAACTACGGTACCTATGTATATAGGATTAACCTCTGCAGCTGCGTAGTTCACTTAAATCCCATTACATGAATATTATTACTCAAGGCACGTTTCATGTCGGTAATTGACATATGTCAAACGTAGGTCGACTTTGATTTGTCCAATTTTAGAACATTGTTTATGGAAACGACGGATGTGCGTTCATTCAGTCGAATATAGAGACGGTTCGTGTTGTGCAAACCGGTCGGGCATGTGATGATTGGCTAGACCAATCAAAACAATTGCTCAGGTTTTTCGATAAACACATTTTTATGTGTTGATTGTACTTTGTAGGCAATTTGGAACAGGCCGGGGTTGCTGCTACTTGGTACCTAAGTAGCAGCGACCTGGCATTCACGCTACTTGCCTATTTTAAAGGAATTTGGGGATCTTGTTATACCGCTCTTTTAAAAAGCTAAAATCTGCTCCGACTTTAACTGGAACCCTTAATGCCACACTATTGATTGCAGTAGAAATACTCACAAGTATGTGCCCATTAATGTTGTACTCGTAAATAAGTCACAGCAGCTTCCTTTTACTTAAACAAAGTATATTTCGTTATATTTGATAGCGGAAGAATGACGCGTCTTTTCATGCAATGTCGAAGCAATAAAACGTTGAAAATCATTTAAATAACATACCCCTTAATCCTTATCTTATTTAAAAGCCAATTTACCTAAAAAGCAGTCGATTACTATGACGGATTATATACAAACTTATAAAACAAGAATTCAGATTGTAAGTCGTTAACCCTTAAAGTAACTTAAAGGCAGCAGAAAGGGAAACAAATTGGTGTTGATGTTGATTAATGTGCAAAAATATTGGAGGGCGGGAGCGCCGCCGTCGGTTCCTGTTCGCGTGGTGTGAAGGTGACGCGCGGAGAGGTGACGCGGCGTCGGCGATGCCGCAGCGGCCGCTGGGCAGTGCGCGGCGGGCGCGCGACTCGGCCGTACACCGACCCTCCCACGCGTGCCTGCGCGCCGGTACCCGTGCGCACGTGCGACGAGTAAACCGCGGGAAAAGGGCAGTTTAGAGATTCTTCAAGAATCCCTACTAACTCGCCCTACAAATTTAAAGCATATTACTATTTTCTTTGCATATGCAAAATAAATCAGTGAACTCAGTGCATGTTTTAAGTGATGTTTTTCAAGTTCCGAAATTTTTAAAAGTACCTACACGGCGAAATAATGAGTTTTCCGTTCTGAAACGGGAGGTGACGTTTGCGCAGTGCCCGCGGCAACCACGTCTAAAAGATGAAGTTGTTCAAGAGGAGGCTGTCGTTCAGCGGAGATAAACAGAAACGGGTTTCCCGCACAGACGACCCCTTTGAGCACGAGGTACTAGCCTACTCGGCCCACACCTTCGGACAATACAGCTTCTATCTACCCTTCCCCTTGTTTGTTTTATCAAAAGCACGCGTCGACGTTGTTTTTAACTTATCTTCCTTGTCTCCGAGATTAATTTGTCCTTCGTCAATCTTAATTAAGTTGAAGATGGTCTGCGGTATACGAACAGATTTTTTTGAATCTTAATAAAGTTACGAGCACCCATCTCCTATTTTAGTAGAAGGTGATAACGAAAGCAAGCTCGTGGCCGCGGCGTACTTGGCTGACCCGCATTGTATTTCGACATAGAGTCGATAAGACTTTTATTACAGTTAGTTTTTCTAGCGTGCAGCGCCCTGTACGGTTTGCAAAGTAAATTGAAAGGCAAGGTTATCTTATCGGAGTCGCGACGCTCCGGAGGCCGACGCGCGGGTTTAGCCTCTTGCAATTCCATTCTGCCTGACGAACATTTACGGCTTCCTACTGGCATTCATTTAATGCTTCCCGTACGTAATATGCTCACCAACCGTGTAATGCGCACCATATCGTATGCTCCCATAGCTGCTGATTGCGTTCAATTAAAGGATACATCTTTTGAGTTTGCTAACGAGACGAGAAGAAGATTCGTATGAAGGTACGCCGGAGATTCGTATTTAATTTTTGGATTGTAAACCCAACTGCGATAGACATGTATGGTTATTGTTATGCCCCGTGGTTATGCCACTTTGTCAACACCAACTTACGCAAATGAAATGCACAGCAATGACATTTAAGTTATTTATTGCAAAAGCATGAAGTATGACCTATGTACAGTACTGTTGTAAGATATTTAATCAGATGCTAAACCCGTTCGTCAATGTCAGACATAATAAACAGAAGTCATAGTCCATACCTACCCATCAGCATAATTTTATGTTACCGTATTAAAATAACATGACGCACGTACAGTTGTAGGTTTGTGTACAAACTAGCTAGTATCTTTGCTCACACTGTTACATGAGTAACGGCGTCTTAGTCGTCATATTTATCTTAGGCATTCCGAAAGATTCTTAAAATTAAATAATAGGAACTTAGCGGAGACTTTTAAAAATTTTAGTTGACAAGGTGACAATATCTCTTTCAATGTCATTATTTACAATTTTTTGTTTGTACCTAATGTACCTATAGAAAACATCATTAACACACGCAGTATCTCATATCCAGCAGCGTTTAATCAAGCAACATGCAATGCATAGGTTGCTACTGTTGCTAGTTTAATACCTAGAGGATTAATAGAGTATTATAAGGCTAGATTCAACCAAACTGGAACAAAATTTATTTGGAGTTTAAGAGGCGTAATTACATATAATTTTGACATGAATTCTAAGAATAGGTAAACCTTAATCCATGTTGCTTAAATCAAACCGAAATCAACAAACAATAATATACACCTGAAATTGACGCAGTTATCTTACATGTTAATAATGATAATTAATGCAAATAATCACTAAAAACGGAACCAATAAGTCTCTTAATTAAAATGGCCATAGACAAGCGATGAATTTATCTTTTAAAATCTGTCTGCGAAAAACCTCACAGTTCCTTTGATTTAGCATAGCTAGTCCCCTGTTCATGTTGTCCCCTGATTGCCTTGATTATAGGTACTTATTCTGTGCCTATACGTATATAGATATTTATTTGGGATTTAGGTACCTACATATATTAATTTTTGCAAATTCTTTGCTGCTTTATTTTCTCTAGCAAAAAGATACAATCATTATAAGTACCTACTTTATACTGGGTAGGTTGTATAAATAAAACTAGGTAAGTAGGTATGTAACAAAGATGTTCCGTAAGATAACGAAGCTAACGATGATAAATGTTATCTTGACTAAGAAGGTACCTCTAGAACCAAGGTGTTTACTATGCACATACGCGATTCATTTAAACGCGATTCTCGCGCGTAGCATAAAGCCAAATTATTAAAAAATTTCGTACATGATAGACACAAGGAGAACATCCTAGACATCTTCAAATGTCACGGAAGAATATGCGTGTAATGTTCATATTTAGAATTCTAACTCTCTCCATGTCTTACGATTTCTCCGCAAAAGAAAGCATGCGGCACTCTAGTGTCCACCTGCCTACATACATTCCGATTACCTACCCGCTGACAGTGTGAACACCGAGTTATGACATGATCGAGTGTTTGATAACGTGTTATATAGCTTATAGCATTTCTTTAAAAATATTGTTTAATACTGGTTATTGTGACGGTATCTGGCGAGTATCCAAAAATTACTCTTTGATAGAGTAAAAGTACCTACGAGATAAAAGTTTTAGACATTTCCCGATCAGTTGCCAATTTATATGAATATCTACGATACAATGCTTATTTCAAACAAAGACTTTGAGAAACGGCCGGATTTGTCGCAAATCTTCTCTTCTAGAAAACTTACTGACGTTGCTGTGAAATAAACCAAATAATGATTCCTAAATACTAGCAGGCCTGTGATGGACCCATATATTACGCACTCAAATTTTCACGATAATATGAGTTGTTGTTTGGGTTCAACACCGTAACAAATCCAATTTGGCGTGTCAGAGGCGGCGGCTAGGCGTGGATAACTTTATTAATTTCTAAAGGTTTATCTCGCCGATACATGTCGAAAGTAACGAAATGTTAAGTGCATGTATGCGCCTACGCTCGACTGATGTACCACTGCAGGCCCACGTGGGATGTTTATTATCTTATCTACCTGCTCGTTAATCCGTTGTGCTATTTTCACACAATGTAGAGCAGAGATTTTGAAACTTGTAATGAACATGTACTGGTTAATCTGCGGCAAGTTACAAAGCGATGTTGAGTACAAAACTACCAATAACTTGTTAAATTAATACGATGCTAGAATTAACGGTTTGTAAAAAAAATCTCATTAGTCCACTCCTTTAAATCTGTTAACTTTATGACGTCGGTTTTCTATTTGTAAGATAAGGGTTCCTACTTACAGTAAACGGCGATAAAGAATGCACATCGGCAATCATCGCATTTCCGAATACAAACGAATGCTAATTTCCATGTACATCAATTATTAGATTAATCGTTCATCAGAATTTGAATTTAGAACTAAGTACTTTATTGTTGTTTTGTTTTGATTTCACGTGGAATATATAGAGCTGTAAAACTCGATGTAATAATATATAGTTATTGCTATAATGTTCTTGTTGGGGAAAAATAATATACAAATATATATATTCAGGCCCACATTCCTAAAAGGGCTTGACTGAGCATTAGCAACTGATGTTATACTACTAGGATACTTAAATGTGGGTTTAAAGATCGACAAAAAGTGTAATTACTTACATTAACATTCTCATGTTTTTTTAAATTGGTCGGCTTCAGTTACAAAATATTTATAAACATTGTAGATAATTTCGCGTGACTGGCAAAGTAACGGCTTACCTTTTTTCCCTATAGATGCCATAGTACAAATTTAATTTTGTGTAGGTTTTAGCAACTCTATATATATATTGACTTGGATATGCGACTGCACTCTCTCGCATTTGAACCACGACTGACAAAACAAACGTCATGGTGTGTGCGACACAGATATCGCTATACGAAGTCGAAATTAGCCGATTGCCTCTTTCCAAAGATCGATGTGCAAACTTTATCGCCGTTTACTGTACTTAACTTAGGTTACTATATTAATCAAAGTGAAATCTACATACATTCATTAATTTAAAACTAGTGATATTTTTAATTTTAATTTGCTCCTGTAGCTTTATTAACCCGACAGAGGACCGAGAAACAAAAAACACCAAATTTTCGACGGTCGAACATAGTCAAACGCCCATAGCTTAAATATTTAGAGTCTGAAAAATTGGTGACTTCTATCGGAGTTAAACGCTCTAGTTTTTATTTGATATGAGGAAAATAAACAATAATCATAACGACAAATATACATAAAAAGCAACATACAGTAGAATTGAAAACCTCCTCGAATTGAGATCCATATATCCAGAAAAAAAAATTACTTCTACATTGTTGCTTTCTTGTTTCGATATTTGTACAGCGTGTATTACACGTTTTGTTGTACACCAAGCCCATAGCTAGCAATAATGTCTCTATTTGGCCTTCTGGTTGACTGGTGTGACATATTTAGAATGTGAATTCAAGTTTAAATAAATCATCATCAAAATAAAAATAAAATTATTGATTTTTTATTTCTATTTGTTTATTGTTTTTTTACCAAAAAAATAATTATTACTCTATTTAACTGTCCACAATAAAAATAATATCCATTTAAATAAACAATAATCTATATCTTAGTAACTTAAGAATTTAAATAATAATAATTTTAATT
Organism: Apotomis betuletana; assembly: GCA_932273695.1. Taxonomy (NCBI): domain Eukaryota; kingdom Metazoa; phylum Arthropoda; class Insecta; order Lepidoptera; family Tortricidae; genus Apotomis; species Apotomis betuletana. The sequence continues at coordinate 14,394,127 of OW026304.1, forward strand.
ACTGTAATTAAAACCGCCCAAGAGCACGTCGGGCCACGCTCAGTGTAGGGTTCCGTAGTTGCCCATCCTTCACAATAGACGAAAATTACGAGAAAGATTTCAAGCTCTATAAAAAGGTCGTAAACACCAAAGTAACTGTAATTACTTATTACCTTCTGGAAGATGATCTGGCAGATTGAGCGAAATGTTTTAATATAGTATGGCACTTAACCAATATGTGTAACTTTCGAAGTGTAGGGACACCGCGCGGCACTTACGTCATTTTATAGAAAATTATGAATTTTTGTGATAACTCAAAAACGGCATGACCGATTTTATTCAATATAGTTTTCATTGAAAGTACTTGTAAGGCCTCATTTTCATGAACTTTTCCATAATTTTTTGACCCGTGGTTGAAAATATAGAGGGGGGACACTATTTTTTTATTTTCGGAGCGAATATTTACAGAACTGCTGACTTTATCATTGCCGTGGGGTGACCGGCCTTAGAATATGCCGTGGGGTGACCGGCCTTAGAATTGTCCCCCACCATTTCGTCCCGTGGTTGCAGTATAAGCCTGCTAAGGGAATAATAATATACCGGGAGATGGGCAGCAGCGTCTTCCAGAGACCTTAAAAAAAAAACTGCGCGCGCCAACCCGCCTGCCAAGCGTGGCGCGTATGGCAAAACCCCCCTTAATGATAAGTCACATTAATACCAGGCCCCCAGTCTCCGGCAGCTCCGCTATCCCTGGCGTGGGTAGCGGCCAAGGTAATGGCGGAGCAGGGGGTGCTAAGAATCCCCGGACGAAATCCGGCTACCCATCCCCACGACGGCTGGCCCTGGTAACACACAACATACGCACTATGAGGACTGATGAAAAGATTTGCGAGTTGGAAGAGGAACTGAGCAGGTTACTCTGGGACATTGTAGGATTATGCGAAGTCCGTAGAGAGGGGGAGGACACCGTAACCCTCAAGTCTGGTAACCTGCTCTACTACCGGGAGGGCGCCCAACAGTCCCAAGGCGGTGTCGGGTTTCTCGTTCACAGGTCCCTCGTTAACAACATAACTACCATCGACAGTGTGTCGAGCAGGGTGGCATACCTAATACTCAGAATATCCAAAAGATATTCGTTGAAGGTCATTCAGGTATACGCACCGACCTCGTCACATTCTGATGAGGAAGTAGAGGCTATGTATGAGGACGTAAGTAGGGCCATACATACTTCCAAAACCTACTTCACTGTTGTTATGGGGGACTTCAATGCAAAGTTGGGCAAGAACAGCGGTGATGAGTTGAGAGTGGGGCAATTTGGATACGGGCAACGGAACCCTAGGGGACAGAGGCTGGCCGACTTTCTGGAGAAAGAGGAACTCTTCATGATGAACTCTTTCTTCCAGAAGCCGCCTCACAGGAAATGGACCTGGATAAGTCCCGATGGTTCCACGAGAAACGAGATTGACTTCATCATGACCGACAAGAAACGGATTTTCAGTGATGTGTCTGTGATCAATAGGGTAAAGACCGGCAGTGATCATCGAATCGTAAGAGGCACACTGAATATCAATGTTAAACTGGAAAGGTCCAGTCTGATGAAGTCTACGCTCCGACCTACTCGGGCCCATATTCAAAACCCCGAGAGCTTTCAACTCGAGCTCTCCAACCGCTTCGCTTGTCTGGAGAACTTCGTCTCAGTGGACGAGATCAACGACGGGCTAGTGGAAACTGTCCACACGGTAGGGTCTAAGTTTTTCAGACCCCGCCGTAAAGATAGACCTCAGAAATTGTCTGATCGAACCTTAAACCTCATGGCTGAACGACGCTCGCTACAGTTGCAGTCTCCCGATGACGCGAGGTCATATAGGCAGCTTAATAGACGTATATCGAAGTCCTTGCGACATGATCTGCGGCTCTTTAATACGAACCGTGTTAAAGAGACCATTGAGCAGAACAAAGGCTCCAAAGTGTTCGCAAAGGACAAGTCTATTGGACAAAGCCAGCTGACCAAGCTGAAACGGGAAGATGGCAGCATAGCGTCGACCAAAGCAGAGGTTCTAGGCGAGATCGAGAGGTTCTATGGTCAGTTATACACTTCAGTCGCAAAGCCCGTTGACAGCTTGGTAGGCGATCCAAGAGCCAAGCTGTCCCGACATTATACCGAAGATATCCCGGACATCAGTCTGTACGAGATTAGGATGGCCCTGAAGCACCTTAAGAACAACAAGGCGCCGGGCGAAGACGGAATCACCTCAGAGCTTCTGAGAGCGGGTGGAACACCGGTACTTAAGGTCCTCCAGAAGCTCTTTAATTCCGTCTTGTCCGAGGGCAAAACGCCTGAAGCATGGAATAGAGGCGAGGTGGTACTGTTCTTCAAGAAAGGTGATAAAACCCTATTGAAGAACTACAGGCCCATCACGCTTCTAAGCCATGTTTATAAGTTGTTTTCAAGGGTCATCACGAACCGTCTCGAACATAGACTTGATGACTTCCAGCCTCCCGAACAAGCCGGTTTCCGAAGAAGCTATAGTACCATAGACCACATACATACGCTGCGGCAAGTTATACAGAAGACTGAAGAGTATAACTTGCCATTATGCTTAGCGTTTGTGGACTATGAGAAAGCCTTCGATTCGGTGGAAACATGGGCGGTGCTCGAGTCACTTCAGCGATGCCATATTGACTATCGGTACATTGAAGTGTTGAAGTGTTTGTATAGTAACGCCACCATGTCGGTCCGAGTTCAGGAGCAGAGCACAAAGGCCATTCCATTGAGAAGAGGCGTAAGACAGGGGGACGTTGTGTCCCCGAAACTGTTTACGGCCGTTATGGAAGACGCCTTCAAGCTCCTGGAATGGCAAGGACTTGGCATCAACATCAATGGCGAATACATCACTCACCTTCGGTTTGCCGACGACATCGTAGTCATGGCAAAGTCGATGGAGGAACTCAGCATGATGCTCGATGACCTCAATCGAGTTTCTCAACGGGTGGGCTTAAAAATGAACATGGACAAGACGAAACTCATGTCAAATGCCAAGGTTGTGCCCATCCCAGTCTCTGTTGAAAACTCGGTACTCGAAGTTGTTGACTCATACATCTACCTAGGACAAGTGGTCCAATTAGGTAGGTCCAACTTCGAGAAAGAGGTCAACCGCCGAATCCAACTCGGCTGGGCAGCGTTCGGGAAACTACGCAATGTCTTTTCATCCGACATACCTCAGTGCCTCAAGACGAAAGTCTTCAACCAATGTGTGTTACCAGTGATGACTTACGGCACCGAAACGTGGTCTTTCACTATCGGCCTCATCTCAAAGCTAAAAGTCGCTCAACGAGCAATGGAGAGGGCTATGCTCGGGGTGTCTCTACGTGATCGAATCAGAAATGAGGAAATCCGTAGACGAACTAAAGTGACCGATATAGCTCACCGGATTAGCAAGTTGAAGTGGCAATGGGCAGGCCACATAGCACGCAGAGCAGATGGCCGATGGGGCCGTAAAGTGCTCGAGTGGAGACCTCGGACCAGCAAGCGCAGCGTAGGACGTCCACCTACAAGATGGACAGATGACCTTATAAAGGTCGCCGGAAGGCGCTGGATGCAGGTCGCTTCCAACCGGTATATATGGAAGTCCAAAGGGGAGGCCTATGTTCAGCAGTGGACGTCCTATGGCTGAGATGATGATGATGATGATGACTTTATCAAAAAATAATGTTTGAAGACCCCCTATTATTTTTAAAAGACCTATTCAACGACACCCCTCACACTAGTGCTGAAACGAAAAAAAAAGTCACCCCCACTTTAGGTGTACGAGACTACACGAAAAAAATTTTTTTTTTAGTTTTTATTTTACCATTTTGTCGGCGTGATACATACACATACTCATACCAAATTTCAGCTTTCTAGTACTAATGATCACGGAGCTAAGCCGCGGACGGACAGACAGACAGACGGACATGGCGAAACTATAAGGGTTCCTAGTTGACTACGGAACCCTAAAAAGTGTAATAAAAAAATAGTTTTGACATCACTTTTTTCGGATAAAAAAATCACAAATCATAATTAATGTAACAGAAAGCTTTGACAATGAATAATAACTATTATTAATTTATTCAAAGTAATATACGATTATGTTTTTGATTTAATTTAAAATTGAATTATTTATGTTGTATTATTTTACTAACTTATTACACTTTTGTCAACCCTCTACAGGTGTGAAGATATCTACTGTTTGATTGACATAAAATGGATTTAAAGCTTTAATGGAACTGTGTTTAGGTCTAATTTCACTTACTCTTATTACGATTTAACACGTTATTAAGGCGACTCCGTACGTGGAATGGTGATTTTTAAAGTCCTAAGGCTCGTAATCTAGCCAACGGAAAAATCTGAAAAAAAAATTATGTTATTTTTGACTATTGCTTCTAAAAATTATAGTTGGATTTTTTTTTAAAGCAATAATTAGTATGGAAAAAATAATGTTGAAATAGGGTCGTTTTCAATTTTCAATTCCCTAAGGCTTCTAAACTACAAGTGATATTTACACGGCTCTTTCGCAAGAACATTGACAATTCATTGATCTTTAATCGTATTGTTTAAAAGTTAGTAAAATGGAAATTCGGTCAAATAAAGCATCAAAAAAACTGAATTTCCGCGAGCGTGGCCGTGCCAGGGCTGCGAGCTCAGTGTAAATCTAACTGTCGAAGGGGAAGGCTGTGTCACTTGCTCTCGCGATCCATCTAGTTACGGAAAATTGTTATAGTACCGGATCCCGCGGAGGTTCGATCTGTCTTCGTGCGTTTGAAGTGTATTTTAAGAGAGTGTAGTTCGTTTTTTCACACGACTACGCTATGCGACATAACAAAAAGCACCCATTTTCATATAGAATTAAATTCATCTGTTTTTTTTTCGTGTTTAGGTATCTATTAATTTTAAGTACTTATAAAAAAAATTGTCATTGCTTAGCATTTCCGAACACATTTGGATACTTAGATATTCTCAGTCATGGGTCCACACCAGACAGGATTCCCAGAACATAACACTTTTGGTGTGGGTTTTAGGGCCCTTCTCTGTGTAAATATTAGAGTACCTTAGGTATTTCGGTTAGTAAAAAAAATCTGATAATACAGATATTTAAGTATGATAACGTCTAATGATCTTTATGAATTCAACCCTAAGAGATATGAATATCGTAATGCAGAACAACTATTGTTCGTTTGAATACCATTGTAATATTCGGTAAAACGCTAATTTACGGATACGAATTTTTATTGTAAGTACCTATTCACATTCGTTGCGTCACTATACTCTATCCGGATAGGGCTTTAACTAAATGTAAACAAACCTTGGCTGTCAAAGTTGACATATTCAGGTGTACTGAACATTTTATCAAATGTTAAATTTTAATTCTTACTTTCGATTATTCTTTTGATAGTCAGACTCTGATCAAGGTTCGGCAAATGGCCTTTGCCAAGTCATACACGTAAAAGAAATGAATACACAGATATCATGCATGAATAGACATTCAATATTTTAAATTTAATTTTTCTGTACTGCTCACAAACACTAATGTAGGTATATATATTGTAATCTACTCGTTACGTTATTTCTAAAAAAAATGTTTGTTATAAAGTTACATTTTTTACCTTTGGGGCAAATGATTATTAAATAAAAGAGTTCAGTAACAGTGTAATCATAGTTTAATTTGAACTGTCACTATTGCTGTCTAATTTTCATGATACCGAAGATTATGAGGAAGCATCACCAACATTAATAATGAACCGTTCTTTTGTGTCATCCATCCGAGCTAGCCCGGCTTGTACCTAGTACAAGTTCGTTCATTTTCAACAGAAAAACAATAACTAACACAATAATAACAACCAATTAATAACACTAATAATGCACAGAACAAATGAAATAACAATATTTTGATCAATAACAAAACAAACTAACAAGAAAACTAATGCAAGCGAAAATCCCGACTAGTATAGGTAGTATGCGAAAACGAGAACGAGAAGTGTCAAGTGTCATGTTATTTGAAAAAAAGGTTGCTGATTCCTAGGTTTTTAGGTTCTTTATTGTGCACAATTTGTAAAATATTTGGTGGCATGTTGAAATTATTATTAAGTTAATGTACTCAGGGAATAATTACATAGTCTTGATTGGGTATCGTATGGTTTATTCTATAACTTGATATATTAAAGCAAAATAAATATTATATTTTTTATTAAAGTAACATTATTTAATACAAATTTTACCAACCAATGTCAGCCTGATAAAGCACCTAATTTATGGTTTGTTTACATTTAGTTAAATACCTATCCGGATAGAGTATAAAAATTAAAATAATTTTCTAGTCCAAGAAGGCAAGTGACAATTTTGGCATGAGGGCTTATTTATGTAAATATAGTCAGAATACATATTTGCATCAATAAATTTCCTACCAGGATGTATTACAAAAGGGTTGGACATTGCTGATCTAAATAAGGACGAGTGGAAAAAAGATAGAGGCCTTTACCCGACAAAGGGACGGCACAGGCTTATATGCATAATAATCTAAAAAAAAAATATTTGAGTCATGTATAAGTACATTAAGTTATCGAAAGCTTGTTATTTTATTAAATCTTTTATCTATCCAAATATCATAAACCCTCCATGATGCGTTCAAGAACGGCACATTATGACCACCATAAAAATAGACTGTTTTTTAGCACAAATTTCTTATTTCGATAGTATTATTTATTCAAATTTCGAACATCTGAAAAACAAAGAAATTTGATTTGACCTCTATTCTAATATCAATCGAGATGACGTTTAGTTCGAAATGAATTGTCAATTTTCAATCAAATTTGACAAATGTCACACGTAAGTAAGATATCGAACGATATGATAGTTAGGGCCGACTCTAGTTTGTCTCTGAATAAAAATAAAAACAATGACAGCTGCCAGAAAACTTCATTACCGCCATTACCGGGTAATATTTGTTATAATGTGCGACTTCTGAATGCATCATGGAGGCTTATGATATGTGGCTAGATAAAGTAGTATATGTAACCGTACATAATTAGGCATTAAAACACTCGTGTGATGTTATTATGAAACTTGCCTTCGGCTCGTTTCATAAACCCACACTCGTGTTTGTGTTTAATACCCTTCATTATGTACAGTCACATGAAGTACTATTTATTGTATTCATATATCACATTACACCGTCAAAATATGTTATTACCTTCTTAAACTTCAAAACCTACCTTTGCACTATAAAATGGTAAACATTTAAAACTAGCCTGGTTATGAATAACATTTTCCATCTTGAAATTTTATGCGAATGACCATTTTTATCGGATAAATTTCATACATACTGATTAAAAGTGATAAACCTCATTATTTATAGATGTAGGTATTATTACCGGAAAAATCGGAACCCATAGGATCATTTTGCTGACCGTCCGTCTTTCTGTCACGACCCTTTATCTCGGTAACGCGTGTAGGTGTCGAGTTGAAATTAAAACCGTCTACACGTCGTACTTTGGTCTACAGTCCCTTGAAGCTGGAAAAAATCGAACTTCTAAGTTAACGTAAAAAAAAGATACGGCTTTTTATGCCGCAAAAAAACGTATCTACACTGGAAAGGAAAATTATCCAAGATACACGGAGCTAACTTTACAGGAGAACAAAAAAATTACGAACTTTTTCAAAAAAATAAAAAGTTATTAAATATTCTGTGGACCTACTTTTTAAATGAAGCATTTTATCGAAGCATGTTCTCTACATGTCGCTTTTGTTATTTTGTCTATTAATGGAATAATTTAAAATTTAGCATCGCTTACGCAAAATGGCTGTCAAAATAGAATTAGGTAAAATTATCTAAACGACACGTTTCCCGAGATATTAGTCAGGTAAAATAGTATAATCTACATTTTACACAACAATCAACACAGTAAACAATATCTATGTGCATACGATACTCATTTTATATAAACAATATCATGTTTTTTACATGTTGCTTTTGTTATTTTGTCTATTAATGGAATAATTTAAAATTTAGCATCGCTTACGCAAAATGGCTGTCAAAATACAATTAGGTGAAATTATCTAAACGACACGTTTCCCGAGATATTAGTCAGGTAAAATAGTATAATCTACATTTTACACAACAATCAACACAGTAAACAATATCTATGTGCATACGATACTCATTTTATATAAACAATATCATGTTTTTTACATGTTGCTTTTGTTATTTTGTCTATTAATGGAATATTTTAGGATTTAGCGTCGCTTACGCAAAATGGCCGTCAAAATAGAATTAGGTAAAATTATCTAAACGACACGTTTCCCGCGAAATTAGTCAGGTAAAATAGTATAATCTATTACACAACAATCAACACAGTTAACAATATATATGTGCATGCTCATTTTATAGTCAGGTAAATATATAAATGTGCATAAATCAGCATGAAATAAATCAAGAAAAATTATCTAATCGCCTTTGTAGGAAATATTTCAGACATGAAAAGCTATTTATCGTACAATAAAACCTCACGATTAATGTTTTAATTAGAGGAAAATATTTATTTTCAAACATTAAAATTAATGAAGTGACATTTAAAGTTCTCTAAGACAAAAACTTATGGTCCAACTACGCAAATACAAAAAAAACTGCTTTAGAAATGTTAAAGATTTATTCATCAGATATCACGTGAAATTTCAATTTTATCAATTTTTATGTGTGATCCTGATCTGCTGAAAGATTTCCAGTAGTTCTAGACCAATGTATGGTAGCAAACGATAGCTATATGACTAATGAGAACAGCACAAGAGTTCTCAAGACTGCAGTCACTCGGTACTCATTAAGGAATTTTAAATCACGAACTACGTGAAATTTCAAGTTTTACAATTGCAATGAGATAATATCCTATCCTAACAAGAATAACAAAACTACCTACAACTCTGTGTGGTATAAGTGACGTCTCGTAAGACACTGTTTGAGTGAGATGGCGTTTGGGTCCATCAAGCGAGTCCAAAGTAATGCCTTAGCGCCACAGACACAGATTTACACCGCAGGTGGGCCTAACGGCCTTTATAAATATATTGAATTACTACTAAATGTGTGATATTTTATAAAACAGAACCGGTAAAGTTGTCTAACTACCAATTTAACGAAAATATTTGTTTTTTTAGTACATTCTATGCGACAAATACGACTCAATTGTCATTCAAGCAATTCAAGATAAGCGACAGTAGTCGATCAAAGTCATATCAGGTAAAAAAGGATAAGCGACGATGGTTTCATAGTATCAAAGCAGGTAAATTTGGATAAACGCCAATAGTTAAGATACGACAATCAGGTAATTTAATCTTTGTTATTTTTTTTTATAGAATCTTATATTGATTCTGTTTAATAATGTGGAAATACCACATTTATACTTTTTGGCTAATGCGCATAAGCATTTTAAACATACATGACACAGAGGGCGCTCCAGTAGCGAAGAATTATGGAATCAAAGATTTAGTCAAAAAAAATAAAAAAAATCAAAATCAAAATGTTTTATTTGCTTCAGTACAGTATACAAAGGTGTTTATATATATAGGTTTATAGTTCTATGTGTACTCAGCCTGCATGCAGGCGTGCAAAATGTTTGCGCGCGCTAACTTAAAATTAAAATAATCATCAATAAAATGAAACAAAACAATTACAAACAAATAAACAGCATAATGTCAAAAGAAAATTAATTACAGAAAAATAATAACAATAACAATAATAGTGTGATTGACGTAACGATATGATAGCTCAGTTGGTAGAGCACTACGCCGAAAACTTAGGGTCGCAGGTTCGAGTCGTGCTTACATTGCAGTGGATCACATTCAATGTTTCTTTCATAATTTACCTTTATGTTAATTTTATCATAAAGACAGGTAGAATGCCTCAAACGACATTAAAATATATTTTACGATTTTCAGTGGTCTCGGCGCCGAATACACTTTTGTTCCGTTTGGTGTCGAGACCTTAGGTCCATGGGGCCCTGGCGCTCTGAGTCTTTTTGGGGATTTATCTAAAAGACTCAGAGAAGTTACGGGGGACCGGAAAGCTGGCAGTTACCTCGCTCAACGTATTAGTCTCGCAGTTCAGCGGGGTAACGCAGCCAGCATCTTAGGTACCATGCCACGAGGGCCTTTTTTAGATTTAGGTTAGTTAACATGTATGTATTTAGGTTAATGATAGTTTTAAGATGATTTGTATGTTTTGTTTTATTTTATAATTGACTTATTTTGTAAGAAAAAAAAGAAAAAAAAAAGTTAAAAATATATTTTACTATCAGGTAACAACAGTTAACCAACAAGTGCAAGGTTAGTTGCAATAAAGAAAAATTATCCAAGTTGTTTGATCTGTTTTGACAAATAAGTAAAAAAGCTCTAAGGTTCATTATTATGCAAAAAACTTTTTATGTAATCTCCATTTTGCTAAAAAAACCTCAAAAATCAAGTCGTTTAGTAGAAAAAAAAGTAGAGATTCTCTAAATCACCGACGGGATAAGCGACACAAAAGTCGTCAGACAAATGTATACGAGACCCAACCCATTCGATGCAGAAAAATCTGCCGATCCCAACAGTGTGTATAACTCAATATCCCCAAAAATGTCGCTTAGTTAAGTTCTTCTTTCCAGCATCGGCATATTTTGACACTCAAGTAAATTAACATTTATAGGGTATCCATTGACCTTGAACATTGAAATTTGCCAAAAAATTTGTCTAGTAAAATATCGTCAATATCAACAAGTATAGGGGAAAATCTGAGAACATTACTAATGTAGTCATAAAAAACTATCACTGTTTATAAGTAGGTAAAGGACGTAAATCCGTTTTCCAACGGTAAAGTTGAGTTTGTCGCTCTATTATTTATAGTTTATCTTCTCATTAGGGCAGCATGACCCGGGGGATAAAGCTGTGCCTCCACTACTATGTTAAAATATCGGTTCATCCGCTGGGTCACGATATGATTTATTTATTAAAAAACGATATTTTTTATTTCTGCGTGATTTTACACGTATAATCAAGAAGCTTGTCGGCATTTTAACTATTTTTGGTAGGTACCTACACATACAAAAGAAACTAAAAAGTATTTTTCGTTTCGAGACTTCCAAATGGCCAATTTCACTTATTTTTTTGGAAAATAGCTTTAACGCATTTTATTTTTATTATTCTACTGTAGTGGGTAAATAGATATTTAGTAATCCGAAATAATTATATCATTGTTTAAATGATTTATTTTACTTCGAGATTTTTCAATGCCTTTAAATAAGGTATAAGGTTTGTTGATCTTCAACTCACGCTCGGACTATGCGAGTGTATGAAGCTGCTTGGACGCCACTCAACGAGATAATGAACGAAGTATTGTTCCGGGGGCGCACGGTCGGCGGGGGGAATAACGTTAGGCTCCGCCCAGATCCTCAAGGACGTTGGGATTAGGAGTCGCCTTAAATAAAATTCAAGTTTTATTGATTTTTAGTCTTACGCCGCTGAACAGACTAATAATGTAAAGAATAAGTTTTTAAGCATATGTACAGTTATTTGCTCATTTAAAATCTTCTATAGTAACAATTAAAGTGATTTGTATGTCCGAAAGTGGATGAGTGTTGCAAATTGATTATCTTAACAATAATTTAAGAAATAATAAATGCGATTCGAAGTGATTCATTTAGAAGTGTATTTTAATGGATAATTCCATCATACTACCTCGTATGTTGGTATTGTGTGTACGTGTGTAGCGTGTGGTATATAATACTTATAAGAGATTATGATAAATTACAATTCATTGGCAAATAGTTGTAGTAAGTAAAAACGAAGCAGTTTTCTTATCCATACTTAATCCATACTAATATCCATACTTCCATACTAATATTATAAATGCGAAAGTGTGTCTGTCTGTCTGTCTGTCTGTCTGTCTGTCTGTCTGTCTGTCTGTTACCTCTTCACGCTTCAACCGCTGAACCGACTTAGATGAAATTTGGTATATAGATAGTTTCAGTCCCGGGGAAGGACATAGGATACTTTTCATCCCGAATAAATTTAGTGTTCCCATGGGATGAGCGGGTAACACCGCGGAGCACGGCTAGTAGGAAATGTAATGATTAGACCAAAAGCACAATTGCTCTTACATTTGCTTAGGCGCTTTTAATAATTCCTTTTATTAATTAAGGTGATTAGGTGGATATCTATCGTGTTGTACGAGGTTGCTTCCATACTTCCAAGTTCCACGCGGACGTAGTCGCGGGCAAAAGCTAGTTTATTATAAAACAATTTTAGTAAGTCAACGAGTTTCGTAGCAAGATAACTTTGTGTACACAAAAGTTTTAAATAAATTAGTGCAGGTTTTACCATGGTTTTACCTATGTATAATAACGTATACCTACTCATGGAACATTGATGTTACAACTTAAACTGATTTCTACGTTAGAATCTATGTCATGAGGTAACCTAGTCTGAAACCATATCGCTTAGAGCCTTTTTCGTTTAGTTATAGCCAATATCCTGTGTAGCACGTTTTGTGTTACAAAGACGTCCACCTGAGAAGGCTCGCGCGTGACGAGAATTTTATATATAACTTTGGATACACCGTCTATCTGTTTATGCAGATGCCTAACCTTAATCGCGGTGGCTATGGAACGATATTGTCAGTATTATGGTATCATGGTGGAACTAAGCCACATAATTTGATAAATTTTCTCAATCACGTTATGTATCTGACCTGAGCGATTACCTAATTCGATTGATAAGAAAAGCATTAATGATCTTAGACGAATCAAGACTGTACTCCTATTAAACTATTCAATCAGACACGAAAGTGGAAATATAGGAACAAGATGTAAATACTAATAAGTTGAAACTCGACGTAACTATATTAACATAGTATCACAAACATAATATACCTACTTGATAGACGTTCTGATGCGAACGGGTTATTATTTTGTTTTTCTAAGATCGCGATTGTTGCACACAAGTGTCCTCTTCTTCTTCGTCATAACTTCAGGTTTCAGGGTTGTCACCACTTTAAATCGTTATGTATATGCACCCGGGTATCTCAGGGCGATCAATTCTGCCATCCAAATAACCTGTGTGTCACACTAGCACGCTTCTTTCACTGCATCGCTCCATCGAGCATTATTTATGGGGCATCGGGCAATATTCAATTTTATTGTGACATATATGTAGATTCTGTTGTGATGTGGTTGAAAATTACCAATAGAAAAATACTTAAAAATATTTATGTATTTTTCTTAAATAACCAAAGTATGATTTTTTTATTAGGTACCGTTAACGGATATCTACTCGTTTAAGTCCCAACTTTTATGCACAGTAAAGGACATTGTGACAAGAGCGGAAAAGGTACGTGTTTTAATTTCCTTAACGGCACAACACGCTTGCTGAGGTATCTAAAATATAAACGATTTTCTTTAGGGTTAGTCATGGTAACAAAAAAACTATTTTCTATGAAAGGCATAGAATAGTATTCATTTTAACCCGGATCTGAAACCCTATTGTTGACATGTAAGGCTTTCGGAATTACTTGCGAGCAGATCCGGCTGCTTAATGGCATGTCTAATGATGCTGTTCGCTTTTTACTCTAATTGAATTAGCGGCTCACGTTGTAACTGCATTTAAGTAACAGATAAGAGGTATATTTTATCCATACTTATTGGAAATCCGACATTTATTGCATCGGTATTAGTAGCATTGCAGTCTTGTGCGAAACGGTGCAATATAAGATTAGCCAATTACGAGCAGGGTATATCTACGTTTGTAAATAGTCTTATGTCATCTAAATCAGTTTTGACCCTTGCAGTTTTACATGCTCGTACGTTAGTTATATAGAAAATTAACTTATGTGGAAATAGGTAATAAAAATTATCCGTTTAGTACTTTTTAATTGTGATTTATTCAGAACCTACATTTATTCCATTCTCTGTTAGCTTTTATGTTTATTGTGTCGCTCAAGAAAGCGTAGCATAAACGTCATAAAAAGAAATGACTGCGTTTGCTTACTACAAACGCTACTGTACTGGTAGGAGATAAGAACCTGCCTAAATTTTCCTAAGACGGGAATGAAAACCGGTAAATTTGTCTATGGATATTACCGGTAATCCGGTAATTTACATACAAAAAATTACCGGTTTACATTCCTTCCTAAGACTCCTGGGGTGACTACACATACGAGTTCATACACTCTAAATAAGGGATGGATCCGTTGCTGTACTACTTCCAATACCTATGGAGGACATTAGCATTTTCAAAGTGATCACCCATTCATGACCCACAAGAAAACCACACGACAGGGGCACGTGCGTGCCTACTAGAATCAGTGTTTAACTGCAAACGTAAAAAAATTAAACCGACCAGTACCGGTTTGTGGTCGTAACTCTCAAATGCGTGGACCTACTGAATGTGGTTAGTTTATGAGCTAGCTGGTTAATTTTAGGTATGTTTATACGAAGCTAATTTGCAGATATATGAAGTATTTTTTTTATTTGTGATATGTTGTTGCCAGGACCGGGCCCGTTTTTCCGACACCAGCTGGCAGATCCATCGGACCTGGCGACGGGATGGCGAGCCCCTACCGTTGTCGCCTCCGCCGCTGCGGGCTGCCGCGGCCATCACGCCCGCTCCAGCCCCCGTTCCTGAACTCCGCAACGAGCAGAACGGCATCTATGATACCATCACGGTATGTACATTACTGCAGATTTATTCCCTGGCCTAGGCCTTCAATTTTGTATAAGATAAGCTAAGATAAGATTAAGATAAGATATTTATTGAATAATAACTTATTTTACAGTAATAATAACTATAGCCTAAGACATTCTACTTGGCAAAAAATTACATGCGCCTGAACTAGAATTCCCTGTGTTTCAGGCATAAAGAGGACTAACTTATTAACAATTTCCTTTCCTTATAAAATTCCTTTATAGTTCTCTCAAGTTATGACGACATTTTATTGTATGTTTGAGAAAAATATTTTTCAGTAATAACATGCTTCTAGTACGTTACTCTAGGTAGTGTTACGTAACAATCTTAAACTAGCAAATACTGAAAACACGACCTGGCACGTAGTCAGGTAATAAGAGCTCTATATTTTACTTCCTGCGCTTGGAGCACTTATAAAGATTCTGATAAGACTTATTGTTTACTGGAATTTAAAACTACTGCATTAAACACTTAATGCAATAATAACAAAGTTCAAATTCAGAAAACTCAAACAGTTACTTGATATCAACATGTAAATATTACCTACAGTTGAGGCATGCAATTAATTGCATTCAATTTGTACCTACTTGGATTTATGACGGTTATCTCTTTAAGTAATCTATTGCATTGATTAGTTATCGCGTTGATGTGGACGTTGGAGCTTACCTACTTATTGCCTCTTTAGAAATAACAGTTACATACATTCATTATCTTAATCTAATTAATCATCAACAGAAACTGATAACTGATGAAAATTATGACGTCTCCCACACTAATGTAATAAATTAAAAACTTATTAAGTTAAATGAGGAAAAAATACGAGTTTTGTAACCGTACCTAATCGTTTAAGATTCGATTAAGCGATAAATCACCAAAAAAGGAAGGCATATTAACGCATCAAGTACCTAAATCGCGTGTGTTATACGACGGGCCACCGTTGTTTGCCAAGTAAAAGTAATTAATGGCACATAAATATTTTATTACTAGTATACATTTACATATACGTCTTATTTGTACAGTAGAGCACATATTCATTGTATACGTGCATACAATGACATCAATACTTAGTGTATATCCGCTCTAGCTAATACCTATTCGTTAATGCTAAAATAATAAATTTACCTTTATAAATATTGTTCAAAGCTACAAGCTCTTTCTATATTCTACTCCTCTCTTAATCTCATTATACTATAGTAGGTACTTGGCCTCAGTTTATTTTTTTTACTGAAATCTACCGATCGTTGTAAAGCTTTGGGGAAGGCCTTTGACCAGCAGTCAACGTTTATCGGCTGATATGATGAACTAAGCTTTTGCGTCCAGGAGCCCAGTAGCTAACGGGGAAATCAGTAACGCAGAGTCACCGAATCATTTGGCTTTGTGGTGTACAAATACGTAAAATTACTGACATTTACATTTAAATACTTAAATAAAACTAGATGTTTACTTCTTTCCAAGCAAAGTTCGTTATTTTTAATATTAGGTAGGTATTCCATTTGCTTAATGCGCTCGTGATGTAATGGCGAAGAGCTTTAGAGCTTGGAGAGCCGGGCGTTAGAGGCGTAGCCGCGAGCTCGCAGTTCCTGTTGTTTAGCTAATGTACCTTTGTGCTAGCTCGCTCGTAAACTCAGGGTTAGTGCCCGGGCCCGCCGAGGTTTGTCACAAACCAACTAAACTTGAACTCTGAGAAATATTCCACGTTTTCGCAAATCATAGTACGTACGAATCGTAAGTAGCTATGCGAAAGAGATGTACTCGACTCAAACTGTAGATGCAAGTAGTATCTTCAGGGATCGTAAAATGCTGGCAAAACCGATTGAATATAGACGTATATGCCAACCAGTAAGGACCCTCACTTCATTGAATTTTGATCGCTATTTACAATCCTTGCTAATCTTAGGTACTAGGTATAATGATTAGTGAGACAGGATGATCAATTAACTCTGGCGAGAGATTAATGCTACTATTTCCACTCTAAGTATACTATACCTACAGAGGGTCGTCAGAATGACGCGAAGTGAGCCGGATACTAGCAGTCATTTATCGTGGGACTGCTCCAGGGAGCACAAGCATGGCCATTTGTTTCCAATCTGAACGGCGCCCACGCGACCCATGTTCCGTGATTTCACTATTCTATTTTGACTCTAAGTAGATTGCCAGTCGCAAGCGCTAGAGAAATTAATATACATTCACGGTTATAGTTATAATAAGACTTGTTTGTTAATAAGAATTTCATATCTATGAATATTTTTATTCTCGTGGTCTGCACGACCTATGATATCATTTGTTTATAATATTTATGCGGCAACGCCATCTTACTAAACCGTAAGTGCCATTACATAAGCAATTTATATCAATTATATTCAGCCAAACGCATACAAAGATAACCTTGACGTTATTACGTTGAAGACGCAATTGACTGGCACTTATCAAATGGCATTGTATTTATTTGCTTAGTACCTACTGTAACGGGAGGCATTACTTTTGAAAGCATTTAAAAGCAGCATAACGACATTTTCCGGAGCAGCAGTGCCCCTAACGGCACTCCAGGCTGTAATGGAGTAATTGTGCCATAGTAATTGATGGACTGCCTCGACGGGGCTTCCTTCCGATCGGCTAATGTTGTCATCTACCGTCGCGCTTCCGAGCGGTGTAGCTGCTATCCGTTCTTGCGCAACTAGGTCAGTCTAGACGGGTAATACTACTGAATTTTGTGTAAACTTATGACGTACCATTCAATACAATACAATACAACAATAAAAGTTTACAAAGAGAAACAAGATAAATGCAATTTATAAATAACGGTAGACAACAGGGTCTTATCGCTAAAGAGCGATCTCTTCCAGACAACCTTGTAGGTACCTAACAAAATATGTATATGAAACACGTTCATATTAGGCGGCTAAAATATACAAGAGTATATGCTCTTTCGCTCGCAGTATACACCTCCCAAACCACTCAGTTATTATATTTATATTTTATAGTTTACGTGAGGTTTGGCCCGACTTCAAAGGGTGAGTCAAATGTAATCTGTACTTGAACGGGTTATTTTTGGCTTTTTAGTTTTACTGAAGTCGGTTCTATTTTTTGTAAAAAATTTTTTTTTTGCTTTTTAGTGATTCATAAAAACACTTATGGCAGGGTGATCAGGGAGGTCTTGAAGGCATGCATCTCGTTTGAATTATCTCCTAACTCCTAACCGTTGAGGAGTTGTACCTTCCATCATCAGCTCAGCATTGGAAGATGATGACTACCATATGCAAATACTTAAATAGTTTTATAAAATATATGGAAAATATTATAAGTGCCTATAAAATTTCAGGAATTCCTTCGATTCCTCATGGATTTCGTCATCCGATCTTCACCAAAATTTTAGGGGACCAACCTTGAGATGTCTATTCATGAACCTAAAAAGAATTTTTCAAATCGACTCATAAATGACGGAGTTCTGAGGTAACAAACATTAAAAAAAAAAAAAAAAAACATACAACTGAACTGAGAACCCCCTCCTTTTTTTGAAGTCGGTTAAAAAGAAACAAGATAAATACAATTTATAAATAACGGTAGACAACAGGGTCTTATCGCTAAAGAGCGATCTCTTCCAGACAACCTTGTAGGTACCTAACAAAATATGTATATGAAACACGTTCATATTAGGCGGCTAAAATATATAAGACTATGCTCTTTCGCTCGCAGTATACACCTCCCAAAAGTAAGTACAATAAACCCAAATTCATTGAATTTTATACTTGTGGTCTAGGTACCAGTCTTGTGGATTGCGCTGTTCGAGAAACTTTGTTTATAATGCTAAATTAAATCGTGAAGAAAATCACACGGGAGCCATGAATAATGCATGCGTTCAAAGAAAAGGATACGCAGATGTGGCTGTGTTAGCTCCTGAAGCCCCCAAACTGAATAATTTAGAACGGCGCGGCCGGCGTCGTGTAGATAGTGGAACGATATCCTGAGACCTTTTTCATCTGTTTTTACAAACGTCTCGCCTGAATGCCCCCAGTAAAAAATAGTCTGATTCGCAGAAACGTCACCGGCTTCACGTACCTACATATAATCGTTCAACCAAAGAAAATCAACAAGTAGTGCCCACATCTTACGTAAATGCAAAACTCAAGGCGAATGCGTGATCTAAGACCTATTCGTATGCGGCGCCTTGCAAATTACGTCGGCACCCAACAATATTTGTTTATTCAGCACGACAACGCTTGGGAAGTTTATGGAATTTTAATGGTTTAATGTTCTCGTGTCAAGCGTGAGAGGTCAAATCACTTTGTAAATAGAAGTCTACTATACTTAAATAAATCTACTTTAAACATAGATTTAACTTATTATGTCATAAGGCTGGAATGCGGCTAGGTAAATAAATCTACGCTAATGATGTCATTCTCTTAGTTACGAACAAAGGATCTTCTTTTGTTATAATATATAAGTAATTTTGTATAAAACAGTAATTTGTTGTTCAGGTTTGAAATGGGACGCTTTTTTCAATCCCCTTATAAAAATATAAAAAGTATATACTTAGATTCCGATAGCAAAATAAAAGGGCTACATTTTTCATTTAAAACCATAAGTACTTTATAATTTATAAAAAAAGACGCACACTAAATAAAAAAATAGTAATTAAACCTGAAGAAACGTATGATCTAATTAAACCTAACTTAACCTAGTATTGGGGCCTATTAAGGCCTACCATATATCCCCTAAATCGCTGCCGTTGGGTAACCCTACCCTACCCAATAAGGCCGCATCACCTCGCTGGATGGCAATGCCTAGCGCGGATGCAATGCGCGTCGGGCGAGAAACGAGGATCACCGGAGGACCGGATATGCAAATAGCTCAGTTTTTGAAAAACTGTTACCTACTTCCGGTCCCCACGGCAAACGCCACAAATACATAGAGCTCTATCATCGAGAGCTTATATTAAATCGTGCAAATCAACAATTGATTTTAATAATACGTAAGTTTTGTTTGAATTTATGAATAAAAAAAAAACAACTTATTTATGTATAGGTTTCGGGTCTATATCGGATGGCATACAATTAATAGTCCTATCGTCGTGTCGCATAACGTCTTTTGTCCTAATAACGTTTGGCATACACTTTGTTCCGCATATTTTTGACTGTCCGAAATTGTTGCTCCTATTATCGTTTGTCCTAAATATTATTTGTCCTATCGTTTGATGTGGCTAAGATTCAAGTATCGAATGATTGATGTGCAGAATTGTAATGTTCCTAATATTTAATGTGCTAAAAATCTTTTGACTACATTTCATCATACCTAAATCTCGAAGATTTTTAAGCAAGCATTCTGACGCTCCACTCGCTTGGCTCGCTCCGCTATCCATGGTCATAAAACAAACCTAACCTAACCTACAGTTTTCGGTCTTTAACCTAACCTACTAACTGCTAAATTTTAATATACCTCCATGCAAGCAAGCACTCTGACGCTCCGCTCGCTTCGCTCACTCCGCTATCCATGGTCAGAAAACAAACCTAACCTAACCTACAGCTTTCGGTCTTTAACCTAACCTACTACCTGCTAAATTTGAATATACCTCCATGCAGCAAGCAAACATTCTGACGCTCCACTCGCTTCGCTCGCTCCGCTATCCATGGTCATAAAATAAACCTAACCTAACCTACAGCTTTCGGTCTTTAACCTAACCTACTAACTGCTAAATTTCAATATAATTTCACTCGCTCGTTAGGGTCACAGTTCTACCTAACACTCCTCCTCGCTTCGCTCGTCGTCGTACCTAACCTAACCAAAATCTGACCTGCCTACGTAACGATTCTGACTTCACGCCTACCATAGTTTAGTTTAGGTGCTGTAATTTTAGCCAATTTAATAATAGGCAAAATAATTCTTAGGGCAATTCATGTTAGGAATATTATGCTTTAGGTAATTAGATTTTAGAGTTATCAATATTAGGATAAACTTGCTTTAGGACTATAAATGAGTATGCGCAAAAATTATTAGGACAAACGAGTGGTATGCCATTCAACAGTATGCCAAACATTCTCGGCCAAACATTTTTAGGACAAAAAACGTTATGCGATACGACAGGCACCCATAGATTTCATATGAAAGACAGATAATGAAAAATTAAGGGTCAATTGCATCGAGGAGTTTAACAAACCTCAAATATAAACAGCGCCAATATCGGTCACCGAAAGTAAGGAATCGTGAAATATCCCATACTAACGGACCCTAACGAACGTAACTTGATATGGTGAATATACAGATGGTTTGGTTTGAACAACCGGCTCTAATTAAAGTTGTTCCGAACCGTTTTGGTGCAATAAGCCACATGTGACTTGTTGTTTTTCGATGTTACCACGCACGCCGCCGTACAATGCCGCCGCCGTAAGTACATATATGCGTTGAATAATTAAAAAAGACCACTTGGTTGTGAAATTGAATGAACTTGTGGTATTAAAAATAAAAATGGATCCATAAAATGTTCACTGACAGAATCTCTAAGCCGCTCCCCTGAAAAGTCGTAATTTTGCTGATGTGGCTTTATTGCATCAAGGGTGCGAATATTATTGTTACTCATACCCCGAATCGGAATCTGTCAAACCTAGACAGTATCCGTTTAGGTTAAGATATTATGGTCCGTAGACGTAGCCTAGGGTTCTCTAGGTTGTTTGAGTTGCTTGATTGATGATTCGGTAAATAATCCAAGAACTTAAATTGCTTTCCTGAGATTCGCGGTAGGTCTCTAATAAAAAACCGGCCAAGAGCATGTCGGGCCAAGCTCAGTGTAGGGTTCCGTAGTTGCTCATCCTTCACTAGAGACGGTCAAAGACGGAAAGACGGAAAAAGGTCGTAAACGCCAAAGTAGCTGTAATTATTTATTACCTTCTGGAAGTCAACTTACGTCCCTTTAAAGAAAATTATGAAATTTTGCGATAACTCAAAAACGGATGGACCGATTTTGTTCAATATAGTTTTCATTGAAAATACTTAATAAGGCCTCATTTTCATGAATTTTTCCATATTTTTTTGACCTGTGGTTGAAAAATTAGAGGGGCGCGGGACACAATTTTTTTTTATTTTCGGAGCGAATATTTACAAAACTGCTGAATTTATCAAAAAGTAATGTTTCAAGACCCCTATTATTTTTAACAGACCTATTTAACGACAACCCACACACTAGGGTTGGAACGAAAAAAAAAATTCACCTCCACTTTAGGTGTACGAGAGGTACCCGAAAATTATTTTTTTGTTTTTATTTTACCGTTTTGACGTCGTGATACATACACATACTCATACCAAATTTCAGCTTTCTATTACTAATGATCACGGAGCTAAGCCGCGGACGGACGGACAGACGGACATGGCGAAACTATAAGGGTTCCTAGTTGACTACGGGACCCTAAAAAGCTTTTGACGGTTATTCTATAAGTTGCTGACTAAACGCGTTCGTGAGACGCGACCACCCGCTGCTGACGAGAGATAGCCATCGGGCATCAGGTGTCGGTGGAATAGCCACGGCCTGGCAGACGTCGCCATAAATAAAATTCGACACTTAAACAATGGAGGAGGCCCTAGCGATCGCGCGATACCGACCGACGCGTTACCGCAATCAAAACAATACGGGACGCGACCTGGCTGCCGGTTAGTGCTTAGTAATTTGATATGTTTCATATCAATATTATGAATTATTTATGGATTGTAATTCGAGACTGCATTTATTTCGACATTAACTATAAAAGGTCCCAATCTCTAACCCGCCGCTGTTGAAATTAGCCTCTATTGAGAACCACTGTGCCTACTCACAAAACAGTGACCAAATCACATTAGATCACTTGGCTATATAGAATCTCACTCATCGAAAAAGTACTTACATAGATATAAGCGATGTTGAATCACGCAGGCATGCCAAATCGCGGGCGGTGGTAATTAATGAACAAGGAAAAGGAAGTAAGGAATGCAGTAATCTCTATTTGTCGGGTTCACATAATTATTTATTACGCTCAGCTCAGCTATCTCACTAGTATGATTCCCCGTATCCCTCGCGCCGGGACGCCGCGGGCGCGGCGCGTATCGGCGCGGTATCGTGAGAGAGTTCGCGATCGGACCAATCTGTTATCTAACACAACCGACCCGCGGTCTCTTTGACAGCCGATTATGGACAAAAGCTATTCATTTTAATTACGAGATTATCGACGAGAATCTAATCAAGCTCTTTAATAAATTTTCGCGGAATTTATAATGTTGATGTGCGGCTTTTACCATGAATCCGTTTGGAAAGCTATTTATAAGATTTTTTTTTAGAAATCCCCTGATTACTTTTTTAATTTCTTTGAAATTAATGCGGCGTAACTTTGAACGAAAGACTTAATGAATCTAAAACCAGTTAAATAGCCGGAATGTTTATTCCTTAGATTTGTTATGTAAATATGAACTCGAGGTGTAAATATTTGGTAGACGGGTTGTTGCTGGACGTTACGCTTGCATTCGCTTCTTTAAGCCGAATAATTATTTACTTTTCCGCCTACACAAGCATACCCGCACATTGGAAAGCTTCTTGTTTCGTGTATGCATCAGAAAGTAGTTTAATTAGTAGGTCCATCTTGCTGCATGTAGTAAATAACGTTACGATGCATTTGAAAATATGGCTACTATAAAAGAAATGAGCAATTAACATGCCATAGAAGCCTTAGTAAATGATATCTCTAAGTCATGCATGAACAAATGGTTATCCCAACAAGTCATTTGTTTATGAAAGAGCCCGTTGCCGTATATTTCGCAACATTTAGGGCCGCCGGCGAAATTATTTGTACGTGATTGGCATGCACGAGTTGGCCCTTAACTTCGTACAGTTGACAGCAGCCGTGGGAACCACTTTTATGAATAGGAGCGTATTGTAAATAACGCAAGCAGTGTGGGTCAAGCTTGGGGTTACAAAAGTGGATCGCGACGTAAGCAAACGATACATTTGTCGACAACAACTGTTCCTTATTGATGGTCATATAAAGCATATATATTATATATAAACTAAACACTTTTAAATTGTGCTCACTTTAAACCGGAAAAAAAGTATAGATGCCGTAAGATTTTATAGATTCCGTAACAGAGAATAGAAGCAACTAATTGATTTTGTAATAAGTAATCAATTGGCTAATAACGTATAATTGTTCATTTCATATTTCTTCGCCACAGGTGCCGTGTTTCCGTTACATCCCATAGATATAGGTTATGTACTCAGTACCTATTTGTATGTATAGAACAAGAGTATGAGCAGTTTACTGTTACCATATCCTGTACGTAAACAGAACATTCATCCAAACCAAACCAAGCTTTTACTTGTGCAATACAGGAAGACAATATTTTCATATGAGTTATGTCGTTAAAGTAAAGCAGGTTTCACAATAAAACGGTGAGCGGTGGAATAAAAATGAAATAATTTGTTTAGGATATAAAACAAATGGATTACTGGCAAATACCCGAATACTGGTGCTTATGGATAAATGATGATTATTATTAATACATTGAGATCAAGCTGTGTGTTGACTGACACTGTTCATCGAGGTACCCAATGTCAAAAAAACATTGGTCGTTTTAATAAATATATAAAAGCCTTACATATAAATACATAAGGCCCTTGACCCTATGTAAAGACCTTGAAAAAAATCAATTGCATTGTGAAAACTGCTTCAATACCACCGAACAATGAAAAATGGATAATCTTAACGCAAAAATAGCTGCGTGGGCATACTGCATCGGCCCCTAGTGCAGTAACGACGCAGTCTGGCGTCGGCGCGTCGGCGGCGGCGGCGCGTGGCGTTTGTTTACGGAAACGCCGCCACGCCGCCCGCCTAGCTGCGCCTGAAACGCACGTGAATGAAAAGAACGAGACGGAACACCTCATGCATTGCGTAATATGCTCGTTCAGACTTATGCTAATAGAAATCTCTGGAGATGAGATGTTTACAGAAGACTCCTTAGATTAACATTTTTACGGAAGTTAAACAAGTAAATTACACGTCAGTTGGGTTTTAGTATACCGCAATGCTCAGTACTTAAACTTTATTGGTGCGAAATGCGGTCATTGCCGAATGGCGTGCATTAAACGCACATCTGTGATTCGAGCGCGGGAATAAAAATAAATCCCGTTCGAACGCTGATTTCATGTTGTGCCTACTGTTTGTTTTTTATTCATATTTACACTGGCTGACTGCTTCGATCGGATTGGTTGGGGCATGAAATTGGTGCAGTAAATGCACATCTTAGATTCTAAGCTTTTTTAAAAGAGTATTTTCTGTCATACCTACTTACTTCCCCTAAATGCTTAGACTGAGATGTCCCAATTTTATCAGTTAATAGGTTAATAGTTTAATACATTGAATAAGTTTTAATATTTTAACAAACTTCCTTTTAGTCATCATTCGCAGTCGTTTTACTAATTTTGTTCAACACAAAACACAAATTCCATAAAGGCTTTACCAGTGTTATATTTATTTAATTCATACTTAATATCACAAATCTATATTAAGATTGGTTGGCCTTGTTACATTATATTAGTATACGTACGTATAGGACTATAGGTATGTAAGATTGTTTGGTAAGTTTTATTCTAGACTCACTGGTTTAGACTTGCAAATTAGCTGTCACTACTGTCAGGCACCATTAACATCCACTATTATTATCTATCTACTACTAAGAAGTTTTGAACATAGACAGCTAGAAACAATTTTATTCAAAGTTGAGTTAGCAATATTGCATTGATGGCTTAAGGTAGTCGAGTTGAGTCCATCACTGCTAGTAGTATGTATTAAAATTAATAAATATGTACGTACTGTATGTGTCATACACCACGTCTTTCTGTTTGCCATCCAGTGCGGTGGAACGTATTGGTAAATGTTGTTTCAGCGTGGGAACGAAAAACATGTTTTGTTTTAATTAATATTTTAAATATTATCATAATTCATGTTTATTCTTAATATAAATTAACGGAAGCATATTAATTACTTTAGCAATGAAGAAACGAGTTTGAAGACACCATACCTACAACATTACAATTTTTGAAAACTGGGTTTGCGGTAATAATATATATATTTATGTTGTGATTATTGTCGTCTTTACATTCATTTCTACAAACGTCAATTATAAAACGATTTGAAAGTCTAACGATTACGTACAGTTCCCTTTCCACTTATGACCCTTAAATACCTATCAGACTTACACTTTACGGATACTTGACTGAACACTATGTTTCCCAAGGCAAAGAAACAAATCACGAGAATAATAATTATTCTCTACGTATGTACGTTTGTGATAAGTACCTATGTAAGAAATCGAAAAGAACTATCGTCATTCTATGTATAATTCCTGTAATTATCTCTATGCTTCTATTTAAGTTTCTACGTGCAGTGAATTACCTATTGGTTCTCCTCAATAAATAAATATCAATAATGTTATCAGTATCTGGCTAATCGAAATAATTGCACTGCAAAATCTCTTTGCTCTCCACGCATACGTGACTTTATGAAAATTCGTAATAATGACAGGATCTCGAGGCTCTCTTGACGTGGATAGGTTTTGCCAAAATAATTAGCGTCAGGGCGCGGTCGCTCCTGCATAGGGAACGAGAAGTGTTGAAAGATAAATAAATAAATATCAGACAACGTCATACAAATCGATCTGGTCCCAAATTAAGCTCAAGAAGGCTTTGTATTATGGATAAAAGACGATAATATACATACTTAAATACATACATAGAACAACCATGACCCAAGCACAAATATTCGAGTTTATCACACAAATATTTGCCCTGGCCGGGATTCGAACCCGGGACTGCTGGCTCAGTAGGCAGGTGCTTACAAACTGCGCCAACTGCGTCGTCAAAGATCGTGATAGATGTCGGATGGCGCGGACGCGGATGCGGTTGCTACGCAACGCGGCGTCGCCGGCGCGGCGGAGCGCCGGGACGCTGG
Organism: Apotomis betuletana; assembly: GCA_932273695.1. Taxonomy (NCBI): domain Eukaryota; kingdom Metazoa; phylum Arthropoda; class Insecta; order Lepidoptera; family Tortricidae; genus Apotomis; species Apotomis betuletana. Next base: position 14,420,800 of record OW026304.1, read on the forward strand.
GGCGCCTCAGTTCGTTCCCGGCGAGCGCCGCCGCCTCCGCGCACCACGCATCGGCATGCGTGATAGTTTTCAGCAAGAGAAAAAAATTGTGCTCTCGGATAAATTGCCTTTACTATGATAAAAGTTTGAGTGTTAATAAAATGATCTTAAATGTTTAAAAAATGTATTTATTAAAATTTAAGTAAACCAAAAAACCAGTTAAGAGTGCAAATTCACTTTCATCGTGATATGACTGATTATCGTGTTGCAACATTGATACATTTAAAGTAAATTAAACGTTTGATGGACTATTTTTCAATTCAAAGTAAGTTTTGATTTCTAAAATGATGTTAAATATGACGATAATTGCTCGTTATAGTGTTAGTTCGCGATGAGATAGGCGTCTACGAGAGGATTACATTATCGAGATAACGAACATTACCATTATTTACTTTACATTTATATATATACCTGCCTAACACTACCTAAATTACAAAAAAAAAACATATAACATGAAATGGATCTTAAAGTGATCCTCGGTGATATTTTAATAGTAGGTATTTAATATAATATACATAAGACTTGGAATATACTATGCACGGTGTACAATGTACAATACATAGTAAAAGACCTGCATCAAACTCAATGACCTGCGCGAGCAGACATACGGGCGGATGAGTTAGACGTTACGAAGGATCTTGACTGAAATGACATGTAAGATATAACGTTTATATAGGATGATCACTTATTCACTGATCGTAGAACTACTTATGCAACACATTTATAGAAATTCAGGGATTTCAGTTAATATTCTCCTCCTTCAGGAACAATTTTTAGTTTTTAATATACTCGTATAGCTTTGCCACCTACTGAATCTTTAGGGCGGTAATAGGTACATCACAAACCGCTGAATACGAATAAATGGACGTCTCGGCTGCAGTCGGTGGCCATTCTCCGACATGTGACGATCTTTTATTTAGACGAAGCGCACCCCCGAGGTCGTTCACCCGCCTGCGTGGAAGGTCAGGGTTATAGGTACGTCACTCTTTACACCCTATTAGTACGCCGTGTTAAGAGATTGGGGGATTTCGTAAGAACGTTTGTAGTCGGGAAATACCGAAAAGTCAATAGTAATAATACGCATATTTTTATTTAACCACTGATATTATACGCTTGTATAAATGAACAACTTTAAAATCGCATTCTATTTCAGAACAGACTTAATTCAAGCGGAAATTTAATCCAACAATGCGTATATTGAATCAGACCCATTAACTATTTGTTTAATCTCCGCAAACCCATTATCAATGAATCACTTAATCCAGATTGAATAACATAGGAGCTATTCAATTTGTAATACGGGAAGAGTCAGGAAGTAGTGATGCAGTCGGCGTAATGGTTAATGGGCACGCGTGGGTGTCGCAGTGCAGGGGTGTTCGCCCCGGGCGCCGGCCAACTCTCCCAGTCCCACCCAGACCCCAAAGGACATAAGTTCCTACACATCTCATATAGGATTACTACGTTCTTCCTTTGAATACGGACTAGTTCCCACACATACCACGTACCTGCGGTCTCCGTTAAAGAGCGTGCTTTGTTTACGTTTCCCCGAGGAAGTACCGGTGTTTTGTTTTAAAGGAAGCGGTAATGAATTTCAATCGGTTTAGATTTAGGCAGAAGTTTCGGTCATTGAACCTCATATGCGTTAGACTGATTATGTGACATTTCGAACGTTACTAAGCTATGTACGTGTCGAGTTGCAATAATACCTAACGTTAACTTTAATATCCACTTCAATGTGTGCTGTCACATTTTCTCAAGCAGAACTAAATAGAGACATCAAGTGACACAATGGGACATCAACTCAAATGCTAGTTATTAAAAGTGGAACGAAAATGGAAGGCAGTCCATTTGGATAAGAATGCGCCGCCTGCGATGTGGAGAGACGAACGCGAGTGGCGCGGACGCTGCGCGCGCGCTCCATCGCCTAGCATTCGCGCTATGGCGAGCCGTATTCCATCTGCAACGAAGCTACACCAAGGCATACGTACGCTCCCGATCCCGAAGCGTCGTCAATGCCCCGAGGAGGAAACCCACGGTGTGTATTTATGAGTCGTAAACTTTACACCCAAAATATGAGACGACCTACACACTGGCCGTTCAATAATGGTATGAATGAAATATGAATAGAACTACCGCGTTGTGCTAGTTGTTAAAAACGTGCTTTGGAAGATTAAACCATTCAAACTCCTACACTTATTTCCAATAGGCCATGCAACGGCAATATGAAATTCACAACTTATGTTGTGCACAGTAAATTATCTATCTACTCATTCTTTTCACAGTCAGTAACGTTTGTAGAGTTACACCTAGTAGCCATAAGTTCACTTCCTCCTTCAGTATGTATGTATGTACCTAATAAGTAATAACAATGAAGCTTAATGAAACTTCGAGCAGAGGGGCTATAAGGTGACCTTAAACTGCAGTAATCACTTAAGCCACACCTTTCCTACACTCATTTATCAGTTTTATAGGACCGCTCGCCGCGTCCATCCGATCGCGATAGGCGCTGGCCCTCGTCACTCGCCTTCAACACCGAGCTTTTGAAAATTCTGTTTTAACGTGTTAAATATAAAGGGTGTGCCAAACTAGGCTTCGGCTTCGGCTTCGTCTAATTTTCGGCCGAAAAGAAAAACGATGATACATTAAAAAAAATGTTTTTTTCGTCGTACACTGAAACCTTGTTTGCTTCTTTACACTTATTTAGGGTGAGAAAGAGCAACTGGCTTTTATTTAAAAGAAATAAAATAAAACAAGATAATGCATGAATGACGCGCGATATTAAGGATGTTCAGTGATGTTGATCACAACAACATGCTGTAATTATAATTATATTATAAATATCAAAAATAGCGTATGACCGCATGAAATAAAAAAAAATGGTTTGAAATACACTAGCGGATTTTTTCCTCGTATCGATAATAAAATACACAACTTCATATTCGGTAATACCTATTACACTTACTCTATCCCACTACTTTAATTAAACTTTTGTCAATTTCTACTCGGATGTTATCCTTGGATCCTATTAATCTTAAAGTTTAAATATTCGAATATGATAAATCACATGTAGACATTTGATCCCAATAATAAAATAGGATCGATAGATATCTTGAAACAAAACATTATCCCAATTCACAGGCTTCTGATTCTCAGCTTGGCTAGTCAATGGCCTATTATGATTTTTGCCAGATAATTACCGAAAACTTAACCATAAAACCAACCTTTGTATATAAATGATGACTTGTTAACAGCATCTAATTAATGAAGAGAGGAAAATAAACAAATTAATAATATGTGTCAAACTATTAAGTCGACGACGAAACTAAACTCTTCTTATATTTCCCCCCATAACGCTACATTTCGTTTCCCTTCAATGCACGCTATTCTCTTTGTGGAATGAAATACATCTGTCTGATCAAAGCCGGCGGAGGCAAAAAATGCACGAGAATTATATTACTACTACTTTTGATTTCGTTTTAATGACAGCAGCTGCGGCCTTGCGAGAACTTAATGAAGGACTTGCTCTAGGCATTCTTTTTCTTTATTTATTTAGAAAGTTAAATTAACAACCGTGTGTTTGTTTTCTATAATGTTATTATCTGATTGTTTCAGACACGAGCGGTCAGCGCTCCTGCCACTCCGGGCGGTGCATTATTCGGAAGGGATCAAGTAAGTACATTTCATATATTGTCTTTCCGAAATACAATATTTATTTATACCAAAAAAAGTCAATACTGCATGTGCGGTGCTTTATTATTCCAAGAATATATATTGAATAACAATTTCTCTTTGAAAGCGCACAGAATATTAAGAGACAGTTAAAAATATGCAAGTAAGAATTAAGATGTCACGAGTACGTTTATTATAGCTCGACATAATTACTGTATACGGCAAGACAAATCACCTTTGAACGCGTGTCTCTGCCGAGCAATTATAAACACAAATGTGCGTCATTACTCGCGACGTCTCAAGAAAAAGGGAAACATAAATATTATGATTTACCTACACACAGGTATCTTCAGTAGTTTATGCTATTATTTTAAATTATCTCGGAGCAACCATTTAGTTAGGTGGCAGTTTAAATTAATGTCTTTATGCTCCAATGGGTTCAATTTACGTCGAACATAAGCAGAGCTTAAAGGTATGACTACGCTAATCGGATTAGCGTCGTGGCTCGAGCCCGAGGCTCTACTTCGCGTGCGCCTACGCACCGCTTGTGTCACTTTCACGGAGTTATGTCGCGCCTACGACCTCTAATATAGACGCCGGCAAGCTATCCGATATCAACATAGCAATACGAGATTTTCCATGTCACCGTTGGACACCTTTAACGTATTATAGTTCCCACCTACTTAAACGGATAGTTTTCAATTTTAAATTCTTGTTGAATTTTATTTTGACCTCATTTCATTGCACGCCAGCTATTATTTACCTTCTCTATATCTCTAAATTGCAAAGTAAAGCACTAATGCACGTCTATTCATCTTAGCTATATGTATCACCTATATACCTCTATAGCTATAAAGTCGATACTCATAAACTCGAATGCTTAAACTTTGCATTGAGGTTCTCTTAAACTTCAACCAAAACCAAAGGAGTAGATTTCGTGAAATATTTACAAGAGCAAAGTAAAATGCATACGACATTCGCGTTTGTTAATAATGTCAAACTAATTTGTAGTTATATCACGTTTGTTGGTTATTTATTTCAACGGTGTTAATTAAGCCTCGTTCAGTGTAGACACTTCGCCGCGAACACGGAAATTAACGTGTTTCGATGAATGCTGTCAACGCTACAAATTAAATATGGTCATTAAAAATAAAATAACCGTTACCAATATTTACATCCTGTTCCTATAATTGTAAATTATAGTTATAACACGAAACTTACGATATTTAAATATTTTGAAATATTCCACATTCATAAAAGAAAATGTAGGTGAGGTGAGGCTAGGTAAGCATCTTTACTGTTCAACATCAAGTTTTATAAATTTTACTTCATTCAGTTTTATGAAAGATTTTTATCTTCTACTAGCTGTGCCCCGCGGTGTTACCCGCTCATCCCACGGGAACACTAAATTTATTCGGGATGAAAAGTATCCTATGTCCTTCCCCGGGACTGAAACTATCTATATACCAAATTTCATCTAAATCGGTTCAGCGGTTTAAGCGTGAAGAGGTAACAGACAGACAGACAGACAGACAGACAGACAGACACACTTTCGCATTTATAATATTAGTATGGATATTAGTATGGATTAATTAAATGTAACGTGATAATCATACCTACATATATGTATGTTATCTTGTTATTTCGTGAAGTCCATGACAAAGCCATAAATATACGTACACAGACCACCCCCACTAGACGGAGCATGTAAGGCGACCCGTAGGCGACCCGCGCGCACCAACGATATGGTACGGCAGAACATTAAAGTATCAACACGGCGGCCACCGTTTAGTTGCGTTCATGTTTATGAGGTCTCTCTACACCACTTAACACTACAATTTACCATGTTATTTATTTAATTTATTTTTTCGTTGACGTACGCATGGATCATAAACAAGGACGCAACTAAACGGTGGCCGCCGTGTTCATACTTTAATGTTCTGCCGTACCATATCGTTGGTGAGCGCGGGTCGCCTTACATGCTCCGTCTAGTGGGGGTTGTCTGTGTATACGTAATACGGTATCTGCTCGTGACAGCGAGGAGGTAGAGTCTTATTTATGAAATTATTTTACCTCTGTAAAATTCGTTCACATTATCAGTATTCAGTGTCTGTTAAGTACTTTTATCTAAATACGTGTATGTAAGGGAATATGGGTATACCTATAATAACCTACCTGGTTACTTTAACATCCACACTGCACAATTTCACGTATGATATATCATATCACGTACAACCTGCATGAAATAGCAGCATCACCAAACTTAAATTTCATAGGTACGTGATTAGACGCCCCGACAGCTGATCCTGCCTCATTTCCATGGAGCCGGCGACGACCCAAGGCCGCGTTATATAACCGCCGTAATCGCTGGGAGATCGGGGCCCTGCCGAACCGAAACTCCTACCTATTTCATTAGCGAAATTAACTTTCAGAATTGTCGCGTCGGTCAAATTACTTGGATTACTTCAAATTACGACTTTGATATTTCAATAGATTGTAAAGAACAGTTTGTGACGAGGTCTGTTTGGCTATCTGTTTACGATACGTTCAGAAAATATTATTTGTACTCATTTTGATGCAGCCTTTACAAGCATGTAGCTTTAGATGCATTCTAGAATGGTTACTATAAATATCTTAACTACGTACCTATAGGTTACGTCCTATCCTTATAAAGGTACCTAATCATCATCATCATTGCATCCGGCCGATTTCGGCCATGGCGACTGAACGCTGGCTAATGAAAGCGTCGCTCATGAGCTCTCAGGTAGCTGATGTAGCCAATTTTCGCAGCAAATGTGCGACCACATTCGCTGCATGTCAGCACCCCACCGACAAAATTATACTGGATGGCCGCTGGTGGTTGGACCTTTTAAGCTCCTCGCGCTTAGCGCCGAGCTCGCTCCTTTTTTATAATATTCCTACGAAACGGTCGCAGACAAAGATATCGATAGTTTTAAATTGAATATAATTATAATAAGCTGGACAGAAAGAGTCACCAATGAGGAAGTATTGGAAAGGGTTAAGGAGAAGAGACATATCCATACTAATATTATAAATGCGAAAGTGTGTCTGTCTGTCTGTTACCTCTTCACGCTTAAACCGCTGAATCGATTTTGATGAAATTTGGCATGGAGATAGTTTGAGACCCGGGAAAGGACATAGGATACTTTTCATCCCGAATAAATTTAGTGTTCTTTTTTTTTTTGGGATGAGCGGGTAACACCGCGGGGCACAGCTAGTACTTCATACAATAGAAACTCGAAGAGGGAAAATGATGGGTCATTTGATACGACACGACGATCTAATACAAAAGATAATGGAGGGAAAAATTGAAGGAAGGAGAGGAAGAGGAAGGCCGAGGATTAGCTATTTGGACCAGACCAAGAAAAAGGCAGACGTCGGGTCGTATCGGGAAGTCAAAGAACTGGCGTTAAGTAGAACGTACTGGAGAGAAATGCACCGACAAGAGTCAAACTCTTAAATAATTATAATATATTATTTACAGCATGGCCTGATTTTTGGTAATATACATATTACCAAATATTACTCAATAACTAATCAGCGAATGCTAAAAACATCCTCGCCGTTTCTACAAAACTTATCTTTGGACATTATACGTACTTACACAAACAACTCACACATGTACATCTGAAACGTTTTCCCATTTCACTGGTCTAGTGAAGGCTTCGTTGCGAGCCGAAGTGTAAAGAAGTCCCTGAGGAAATAAAGGAATTCTATTAGATTTCGGGACTCGAGATGAGACGCTCTCGTATTCAACTGTTACAAATATTATTAAAAGGTCGCATATTATTTCTTGTAGATATTACCATACCTATATGTTGATGTTATGCTAATAGTGGGTCGTGAAATAAAAGTGCAATAAACGACATTTAATGATCTAGACTCTAGATTTAGAGTAGTCTCCTTAGGCAGGTTCAATTTTGAGCCGTAAGAAAATGTAAGCTTGCAGTACCCATCTTAATTTTGAATGCAGGGTTTTGTCGGTATATTATGTTTGGCTAGGTTTGTTTTATTACAATCCCAAAGAATTGAAGGTTTGTAAATAAAATAAAATAAAACAATCTAACATTCGCACAGTAGGTAGGTAGGTAGGATTGTAGCAGAACTGAATATGATTGTAAATTTTTTTTCGCCTCAAACACAGTAAATCCTAGTTCATGTGTTCTAGAGTGAAAATTCATAACGCTGCATATTTAAAAAAAAAAAAAATTTTTTTTATTGTTTTTTGTAGAATGGCGCGCGATCAGCGAGTTTCCCCGGGCCGGCGGGGTCCAGACTAGACCTGTGCTACGTCGCAGAACGCATGCTGGCGCTGCACCTGCCCGACCGCGACGCGCATGCCGAGGCGCAGGCCGCGCACATGCTCACCAACAAGCACGGGGAACACTTCATGGTCAGTGATCTCAAGTGTACGTAGTAACCGCGCGGCGCGACAGGATTGAATCGTTGTAATAAATTCAAAGTTCAACAAAAACATTTATTTGGCGAAAGTTAGTCCTCTTTGTAAGTTTGACAGTGACACATATATAAATGTTCATTCGAAACAAAAGAAAACATGCATACAGGTACACAAAATTTTACTTTCCGAGAGTAATTTTCACAACAGTAGTTATGTAATGGAACAACAATATCACATTGCAGGTGTTCGAAGTGAGCTGTAGTGACGGCGGCGGCGCGGGCCGCGCAGCTCGCGCTGCCTTCGGACGGGCTCGGGCGCTGGGCTGGGCTGGCGCGTTAGCTCCGCCATTGGAGAGGTTGTGTGCTGCGTGCAAGCATATAGAGAGCTGGCTCGCCGCGCACCCGAGGAACGTCGCCGTGCTGCTCGCTTGGTAAACAGTATTCCTTACTTTGTGTTGAGGGTTACATGATCCTCGTAGACCGATCGATAGACTAAGACATCATCATCATGACACTATCATATTCGCCCAACTTCGGTCAACTTCGCGAGTAGTGTGGAGCTAAATTAAATATTACGGATAATGCCAAATGTCTCCACCAGACAGGTATTTAATGTTCTAGCATTCTTTGAACGCGACTTTCCACTTTCTGAGCTAAACTAGAATCCGCTGTAAATCAATACAGAAAGCATAATACAGTAATAATAATAATTATGTAATGTTACAGGGGTAACCGAGAGCGGCTGGGAGTACTCGTCGCGGCGTACATGCACTACTCGGCAATCTGCGGAGCACCCGAGCACGCGCTCGACCGGTACGCCATGCGGCGCTACCTCGACGACCGCGTGCCCGTCTTCCACCTGCCTTCCAACAAGAGGTCAGTACTTTCGCTAGGTATACAGTCCATCTGGTGTCGTGGTAGTTACTTGCGCTTCTCGGCGATCTGCGACGCTACTTCGATGACCAGGGGCCAATTTCCAGTTACCTTCCAACAAGCGGTTATTACTTTCCCTATACAGTTAACAGCGAATGTGTTAGTTGATCTGCGAAAACCCCGAGCACTCGCTGGGCCGGTACGCAATGCGCTGCTATTTCGATGACCTCGTGCCCGTCTTCCACCTAGCTTCCAACAAGAGGTCAGTACTTTCGCTAGGTATACAGTTCAGCTGGTGTGCTCTTGGCGGCGTACTTGCGCTTCTCGGCGATCTGTGACGATACCTCGATGACCGGGGGCCGTCTTGCACTTACCATCCAATAAAAGGTTAGTTCTCTCCCTGTACAGTTAACAGCGAATGTGTTAGTTCTGCGGAAAACCCGACACTCGCTGGGCCGGTACGCGATGTGGTGCTATTTCGATGACCGCCTGCACGTCTTCCACCTGGTTTCCAACAAGAGGTCAACACTCTCGCTGTACTGTCTAACTGGTGTGTTCGTGAGTGCGTACATGCACTACTCCGGGATCTGTGGAGCACCTGAACACGCGCTTGGCCGGTCAACCGGCCGTCATATAGTCACCAGTGACCAATGGTGTACATGCACTATTCAGTGATCTGTGGAGCATTAAAGTATGTGTTTCGACAGTTTCTTTTCATCGTATGTGTGGCTCTTATTGGTTACTTATTCAAAGGTCCACCTTTTAAATGTACCACTAATAGTAGAGGATCCCTTTAAGAACGACCTTCACCGAGATGTTTATTTGATGAAATGTATTTTATATTTAATTTAATATGTCAATAAATATATTGCATATGGGTTGCCTAACAAATTTTAGTCCAGGGTATGTTTAATAATTAATGATTAAAAAAAAAATTTTTTAAACATTTGATTATTATATAAATTCTATACCAATCGAAAGTATGAAGCCCATAGAATATGCAAACGTTAGGTTGCCTATTCTTTTCCCGTCACAACTATCGGGTAGCCCGGTTTAAACTGGTAAATCTATACTAGCATTTTGCAACGGTCTGATTATTGAATTGAAATTAAATAACATTAAAGATTATTTTATTATGAACACGGTGGTATAGGGTTGCCTGCGAAAAATCAGTCCAGAATTCCGGTTGTCGAATTTTGAAAAGTAAAATATTGCAGCGAGTGAATGTGTGCGACTGAGAGGTCCCAACCAAAACCATCCCATACGATAGAAGAGGACACAGCATAGCAGCTGTTTGAAGTCCGCCCATTTAAAAAAAGAGAGTGCGCATGCTATTTGTGCTTGAAAATGAAAAGCATAGCGATAGACTCGTATATGCTGTGCATTATTTTGGAGTAGTTTATTATTAAAATAGAGAAATAGTTATTTAACTTTTTTTTTAATCAATTAATTAATGAAATAATGATCTTTATTCTGCAAGTAGGCCACAAGGGCACTTTTACATGTCTGAGTCTATCGACATTTCACAACAGGTGACCACTGTTGAGAAGAAACTCCGAAAGATTAGATACATTACATGTGTTTTATTCTACTACCTATGTTTCTACTTGAATCACTTAAAATTAATGCCGTTTAAACACTTTTCACCGTTGGTTAAAATTCTCCAACATTTAAAAGTATGAGAATCTCTGAACACCATGATGACGTAGGCTTGTGTCAGTCACGTGGTTCGCGAGTCTCGGAAGAGAGTACCAGGCGGAGTATATTATTATACCATGCATTTTATTGTATCTATAGCGACAATCTACTCCAAAATAATGCACAGCATATACGAGTCTATCGCTATCCTTTTCATTTTCAAGCACAAATAGCATGCGCACTCTCTTTTTTTAAATGGGCGGACTTCAAACAGCTGCTATGCTGTGTCCTCTTCTATCGTATGGGATGGTTTTGGTTGGGACCTCTCAGTCGCACACATTCACTCGCTGCAATATTTTACTTTTCAAAATTCGACAACCGGAATTCTGGACTGATTTTTCGCAGGCAACCCTATACCACCGTGTTCATAATAAAATAATCTTTAATGTTATTTAATTTCAATTCAATAATCAGACCGTTGCAAAATGCTAGTATAGATTTACCAGTTTAAACCGGGCTACCCGATAGTTGTGACGGGAAAAGAATAGGCAACCTAACGTTTGCATATTCTATGGGCTTCATACTTTCGATTGGTATAGAATTTATCTAATAATCAAATGTTTAAAAAAAAAATTTTTTTAATCATTAATTAAACATACCCTGGACTAAAATTTGTTAGGCTACCCATATGCAATATATTTATTGACATATTAAATTAAATATAAAATACATTTCATCAAATAAACATCTCGGTGAAGGTCGTTCTTAAAGGGATCTTAGACTATAATATATTCATGCTTTATCTACCTGAATTGACTAGTGTCCATACCCTTTATTGTGTAGTATAATTAATGAATATAATGATTTATTGACGCAGGTACATCGACACGTTCGCGGGGCTCCTAGCGGGCCAGATCCGCGTGAACGCGGCGCCGCTGCACCTCACGCACGTCAGCGTCGCCGGCGCGCTCGCCTCGCCCGCCTCGCCCACCATCGCCTTCCTCAAGATCTACGAGAACTTGGTCTGCGTATACACCTCTGGTAAATATAAGTATAACGACGTCTATTGGCGTGTCACTCGTCAACGAACAAAACACATATCGCTTACTTCAGTTTACAAATACAAATACTCTTTATTGCACATTTCAAACATCAAGGACACAAAATGAGATACATTAAAAAACAGGCAGAGGTAAACAACAGGCGGTCTTATCGCTAAATAGCGATCTCTTCCAGACAACCATTAGGTAGTTTAGTGACCTGTATTACCGACCGTTAGCGCCGATGGTAGTTAAAGACAAAATGTTACAATGGGTACTTGAAGCCGATATCAAAAGTTGTTACTTTGTCTTATGTTGATGCTACCAGGAAATACAAAGTTCACTTGGGCCTTTGTCTTTTGTCCCATCCAGCTATATACATAAGTACGGATATTTTTTACCACACTCACCAAGTTTTTATCGTGCAAATGCCTATTGCCTTTCTCTATTGCATTATATATATATGTTATAAGCAAAAGTGCACTATCGCTAACGTTATTCATTATCACACCATGAACATGCTGCCATTGCACAATGCACAAATGCTTAGGTCAATTATGTTTGATTCAGGCTTATACATGGTGAGCGGCGGCGGCTGGACAGTCGGCGTTGGGCGTCTAGCGCTTCGAGGAGACGTTCTTGTGCGCGCCTACCGTCGCCCTGCACATGCGCAAGCGGCGCGGCGCCAACTTGTCTTCGCCTGCCAATTCCACACCTGCGCCGTTGCCGACCACACACTCTCCTTTACCAAACAGCAACTGGACCACGCCGCGCACGGTAACTACACTCTACACACATCGCCACCTCATGTGCCGCCGGTTCCAGCCCTGCACCGTCGCCGACCAACACACTCTCCTTTTTTTGAGATAAGATCACAGTTCGTTACTATCCGGTCAAGTTTAATTTGAGCCGGATGTCTCTCGCGTCGCATATAAATGAGGCGCATGACCAACCGGGTTGGCGAACTTCGGAGATCTCTCCGAAATATCAGAGATATATATGGAATTAATGGTCCAGTACACTACGAGATGGAGACAAGTGACGATGAATCGCACGACAAGTAAAGTAACGGCAGAATGTGTATACTCGTACGCAGCTGAATGTTACGACGAAAGCTTTACGCGTGGCCATACACACAATCACGATTGATTGAGTAAAATGTACCGATGTGTGGTTTAGATGGTGGCAGACACGGATTCGTACCTACTTGGTCTATTATTTATTTCTTATATCACTGAAAATATTTTGCACTTGTAGAAATCAAAATTTATCTGTCATTACTGTTACCGCCATCTAGTGGCAAATTACAAATCCACTTTGCTACCACGAAACTCTCAGGCCCTGAAATGATTAGTTTCACTTTGTCGTTGTCTCTAATAGTCGCAGCGTGAAATATTACCATAGTTTTAGGTAAACCCACACATTCATGTAGTTAATGGATGGCCATTAAACCAAATTGGCATTTTAGTATGATTCGCGTGAATCGCAGAAGGGGATTTATTGTTAGACATTTAGACATGCTTTTTGTTACGTTGACCGTAACACCGACGGCGTTCGTAACTTGATAGACCGAAATCGGTGTTGGCCTCGCTTTTTACGTGTTGTGAAGCGCTTTATTTCATGTAGGTATGTACCTAAATAATTTATGTATACGTATAACTGACTTTGGTCTGACACAGTGAAGAAGGCAGTGGACCGCACTGAGTGGAAACAGATATGAGGTCGCGATCCTCATCAGTGAGAGAACGGCGAAGTAGAAGAATAACTGACTCTACCCCACTACCCCACTACACCACGACCCCACGAACAAAGAACGTCAGTCTTAGTCAGAAATGCTTAGGATTTCACTAAACTGTTGGTCCAAGAATAACGCTTGTTCAGATAATAACGTCAAAACCCAATAAAAGTTTGACATTACTATCCGATAAATAAGCGTTAATCTTCAAATAAAAGTTTTATCGAATCCAGACCAGCCTTACTAATAACGGGGTAGACGATTTTTTGAAACCTTCATAAAACATCGCTATGACGCCGCCACCCACTAAAAACACGATTGATTTGGGCACAAACAAGCCGCTCATAAAAGATTTGTATCTTAACAAATTTCTAAATGTTTCGAGGAGCGTGACGTGATGCACTGTTACCTACGTATACTATTGCTGTTTGCGGTCACGTGGTGAAAATCAATAATTAAACAAATAACTTATGAGTGTGATTTTCGGTAATTCTATATCATATTATTTCTCCCTACACTCCAATAGGCTCTTTGATAGTCATTCAAGTGTATCATTCCGTCAAACAGACCCCTCGTTCCCGAACGACGGCGCGGTGGAGCTGGTGTTCGCGCGCAGCGAGGGCGGCGGAGGCGCGCCGCCTGCGCCGACGCCCGCAGCGCCCCTGCGCGCCGCGCCTGATGCCCTGGCCCGCGCTGATTCATTAGAACACCTGCGCCCGCTGTCCACGCTCACCGACGACGACCCTGGTGAGTGGCTTACATCTATCACAGATCAGTCACAGCGGGTGCGGCGGCACGTTGCCTTCGCCGACTCGCTTGAGCACCGGCGCTCGCTCTCCGCGCTCACCGACGAACCTTTGAATACATAAAGGCAGTATCGTGTACGTATCTGATGTCAGAGCAGACATGAACTCCGGTAATGGTAAGTCTCTGTTTTTTAATCCAAATCTGAGCTACGAATTACCTCCTTGATTGTATTTTGATTGTATGTAATGAAATAACATCAGAGGTTAGGTACTAGGTAGATTACGTATAGATCAAGTTCAGGTATGAGAGGGCGGTTATTTACAGTCAGTATTGAGACCGGGATCCGTAGATTCGAAAACTAATAGGCCAGTTTTTCTGAGACGACCTTTTTTCAGCAGTACTTAAAATACTGAGCTCTATAACCATAGAGAACCTAAATATGTAGGTATAACATTTCCAACATACGAGTATAAAGATATAATATCTGACTGCGTTGATTTAAAAGTTAAGGGAGATATACTCTCTGTCTCTAAACAACAACAAAATAACAGTAAAAACTTTTGTTTACGCGTAATATGTTGATTGTGTTTGTTAGGTTCAGGATTTTTAAATGTTTCTAAATTTTATTGTTTTCTTATTGGGATAAATTTAATTCCTTCTTGCGATTTGTTAATGGACGTAATAATAACAAAACTGTTCAACTAAATAATGCGTCTGTATAGTTATACAAGGGTACCGTATAATTTGTGGCATTTTCAAGCGAAACAATGTGGTACTTTGTCACTTATCTTAAAGGCACGTTAACAGGTTATTGGTATAAAGATGCTACAAATTTCGTCTTTATGGTAAGCGACAAAGTGGACCCTAGATGGAAGAGAGAGACGTACCTACATATACGAGTAGGGACTTACGCTTCGGCAACTAAAATTAGAAAACGCTTAAATGAGTTGCAGAACGTTTCACACTTGTAATAAGGTACTCAACGCAACACGTTTTAATAGATACAGATACTTTCCCATGAGGGCCACAAGGACCACTTACCTCTATTGGATGGCGCTACCATGCAGCCCTAAAGCGCATAAGAAAAGAAGCAAACTGATTGCTGGTGGCTTTAATAGAACGATTGGAAGTAAACCCATATTGCCTGGAGAGCCGTGGAGACGTGGATTCGATTTCCGCTCAAAGCAGTAATGGTAGTTTTTGATACAAGAGTGGAAAGTATGTCATTTTGAACGAGTCCCGAGGAGTCTTGGCCCAAGACCCGAGACGAGTTAAAATGACACTTCCACACGTGCACCAAACAACGTTTTTTTCGTTTGCGAAAAATTACAATAAAACAAACATAAAACAGTAATTGTAAGGGGCAATTTTATTTATTTCTTTATCTGATAAAAATTAAGAGAAGGTACAATTTTCAGAGCAATTGTTAAGGGTAGCATTTAAGGCCTTTAGGGGTAAGTTTAATATAAGTGTGTATAAGGTAGGTGATTTCAGGCGAGTGTGATTTTTATTCACGAGCGAGGTACGAGCGAGTGATTAACTGTGTATTTTTTATGACTTGGCTTGGGGATCGAGTCTCTATAATAAAGTCAATATTTGTTCCAAATTTCAAGAAAATTTGAGGACGTTTAGAGGTTGCGCAAACTGACCACTTTTACAACAAATGTTAAAATTCGTAATAGTTCTAAAGTACTGATTTTATATTTTATACGAAGTTAAACATAAATATCTCTGTTTGGAAGTAAAGAATAATACCCGTAGTTTAAATGTAAGTAATTAAACTATTGTTCAATTTCTATAAAGTCAGAGTCTTCAAGAGAAACGTGTAATTTTACCATTTATAGAAAAAAGGCGAAAATACAGCAAACGCTTTCTAGAGCAGATACATCAGCGTTTTCGATATCACTTAGAATATAGAAGAAGTCTTGTATTTTTTAATACGATGAGAGATAATTTACATCATATTTTACAAAAATATAGAATAAAATAACATGCAAAAAAGCAAAATCGTAGAGTTTTGGAGCTTTGAACCTATACACAAAAAATAAAAAAGTTAAGAAGCCTGGAAATATATGTATTTGTGTAATTTGCTGTTGTTTATCAATATGTAATGCATTTCAGTATAGCATACTATACAAAAATAACATATTCTTCATGTCCCAAAGTGATAATGGCTCTATATTATGAGCAATCCGCGTATCGTACTTGCACTCAAAAATTAAACTGAAAAATGTACTTTTGTGTTTTTCTTTCTATACAGAAATATTGCACATCCTTTCTTCTTTAAGTTCTTACCAGATCTTGACAATTCTATGATATTATTTTCATTATTTTTTTGGTCATAATGAGTGTATACTAAAACTATACTTTTCTTTGAAAGAGCCTATGTTTATAGAAATTCATTAGAAGAAGCTTTACTGAACGTTGAATTTGTTGTACGTTATCGCTTTTATATGCCAGATAAGTTTTTTTTTTTTATTTAATAACCCAAAAATGCTAAATACCTTATTTGAATAATGCTCAAAAATTTACGTATTTCTTAAATTCCGCAATGTTGCGCAACCTCTAAATAATGTTCAATTAAGCTGAAATTTGGCACAGAGGCCTTTTAGGTAAGTGCGATCAAGGATTTGAGCAAAGTCACATGAAAATCAAACTTTTTGAAATATGAAACAGCCTATTGTACGAGAAAATAAAAAAATACTTTAAGTCTCACAAAGACTGTTTGCATTGGAAAAAAGTGTTTTAATTTGATTTATCCAAATAGAGGCCGTCGTTAACATTTTTTACTTCTTCAAAAACATTTTACGGGTTTAAATTTATGATTCGTCCCTTTATCTCAACATTATTTCAGCAGATTTGCACAAAACAACTTCGAAATAAACTAGACATCAATAAAAATGGCGGGGTTATTTGTAAACTGCGCTCGACATGTCTACTACTGCGCATGTGCAAAAGTATTTTTTTAATATTCGTCTTATGTCAAAATGTCACAAGCGCGTGTACATTCAGCCAAATGTATTTAATGAATAACGATTTAAAGTTCGTTTATTAATCAAATTTTATATTTAATGTAATTAATGACGTGTTAAATGAATTAATTAATGAAATATTGGTTTTATTGTAATTTTATATGTAATAATAACCGGTATTTGACTAATTTATCAAACTTTTTGTAAATAATACTACCTCTTTCTGTGAGGCTGTCAGATGCAGCTAGAAATTAAAATAAAATGAAAAGTAAAAAGCAGTGGAAAAGTAGTACTTTCCGCACAGTTTGAATGCCTAGAATACGCTCTTTTCGAGCACATGCATTGTAAAAATATTTTTCGCCTGAATGTCAAAAAACATCAGGCGACGTTTAGCTAACTTAGAAGTGGATCAGACCGCTCGTTTTAGTTAACATTTTAAATGTCTAAGTCAGTTTCATTTTCGGTCGAAAATTAGACTGAAGCCGAATTTTCGTTTATGACTGAAAATTCATTTTCCTAGCTTTTTAATTGCAACAAGGGTTTCGTTTTATTTATGTACAATTTTATCTGATAATTCAATAGCATCTTCTTTGTTATCTTGTACAAAGTTCTTAATAGGAGTTAGAATGGCCGTTGTAAGTCTAAAAACAGAATATGTCTACCGTAAGTGCCTGTTTTAAAAATAATTGTACCGCATTGCAATTGCATTCATAAATATTTCACTAGCGTTTACAAATCTTGTAAATACTATAACACTATCGAAACGCTAAAAAAATAACTAAATAACTAGGAAGTACGAGTATTGACGTTTTAATCAACTAATAAAAATTATATAACAGAACACGTTTATTCCTAGTGTAAAACAAATGCTGAATGAACCGTTACGCAGCGCAGGTAGAGCGGTGTCGATAAGCGACAATATGATTATTTGAGGCGGCACCAGTTAGCCGAGAGGTCGCAGTCTGTGGTGCCGCAGGTGTGGGGCTATTTTAGTGCACTAGATCCGCCCGAGCCGAGCGCCGGCTCGCCGCCCGCCCAGTCGCGACTACCGCCGGCCCGGCGCACCACGCATTCACTCTCGGACGCGCGCCTCAAACATATCAAACTTCAATCATATATCAAAATTGACATAAACAATACTATAATCAACCACTGACAAAGTTTAACAACTTCGGTCGACATCATTTACTAATCAGTGACGTTTCCCAAACTTCGCTAAAGGACAATCGGAAACGAGGTGAGTGGGACAATACAAGTTTACACTTGGAACAAATCGACTTTTACACAATCCGGCGCCTACGCACTTCTTTAATTATCTTCTCTTATTACCGATGCAAACGACCCCTTTTCATACAAAGTGTAATTATTCAAAAAGTCGCCTAAAACTGTGTTGAAGTTGAATATAAACAAATTAGATCACATGTGAACAATGGGCGTGCTTATTAGTGAGACGAACGATGCATTGTGAGAGTTCAAACGAGATCGGAACGAGATCGGTTCCGGCGGGAGTGAGCGGCGCCTGAGGCGGCCACTAATTGACCCGCGTGGTGAATCGGTGATGGATGTCCACGAGTCACCGTCACCGGCGCCGGCCCCCGCTCGTGCCCCAGCCTCCTTTCGTCACACGTCTACTTAATTCGATTCGACGGGCCCGACCGAGATCACTGACTTACTCGCCCATGTGTAAACTTTTGCCCATAGAAAGCAAATCTGGTCTGACGTCACTGATTCGATTACTCGCAATGGCGCGGCGGCTTATGCGGATTAAATCCCTTGTATAGTGAAATATGAGATAGGGAAAACTTGAAACTAAGTAGATTGCATCTACGTTGAGTTGTTTAAGGCTCAGATAGTCACATGTATACCTAGTATGAATTAATTTTAATTAGGTACCTCCACCGACAAGAGCTAAGCTCTTAAATTTCTGATGAGGTACCTTGTTATATAGAACTTTATCAATATTCATAGTTGATCAAGATCATATGATAATTACAGTTGTCATAACGTACCGTGTTTCCAATAATACCGTTGATAATATTCACTCATAAAATAAACAAAACAGCTAACGAATATGGGACCACATGCTGTCCATTCGATGGTCTAAGAATGATTAGGTATATCGAATTAAATTCACATTTGAATGCACATTCATAATTTGCGGCCCATTATGTTATATCCATATCGACAATTTAACCTTGCGAGAATCATCAATTGTAGGTACATATTGTAAAATTTGATTGACAACGCGTTTTTTGGGGTTCCGTAGTCAACTAGGAACCCTTATTAGTTTCGCCATGTCCGTCTCTCTGTCTCTCTGTCTGTCCGTCCGCGGCTTAGCTCCGTGATCATTAGTACTAGAAAGCTGAAATTTGGTATGAGTAAGTATAGTCTGGCTAATGAAATATTACTTGAAGTTTTGGCGGGAAACTTTATAAATCTGCGGCTGGTCACACTTTGTGTATTAGGAATTATAGTTTTGATACTAGAACATATTTTGATTTTCTATGCACACGTAAGGTACCTAAAGAAATAAGTTAAATAATATATGTTTACGTGCACTCATAGTCAGCTTACTTAATTTCTACCACTATGTACAGTACAGTCAACGACAAACACATATGTTTACACTTCCTAACAAATAGGTACCAGGCGAAAAATTTAATGTAGTGTAAATAAGACCTAGCTCGATAATACCATATTAATACATCACCAAAAGAATTACATAAGCACTATGCCAAATTTCAACTTGATCGGAATGTTAGAACTAGTACATAAAGTATCAAAATTATTTATAGAGGACCCACCTACTAAATAGTTGAATTCATAGACAATTGGTAATACCAATTGGTAATACCAATAATAAAAGAGCCATTCGTTCTATATATAACCTAAATTCTCGTGACTCCTTAAGAGACATTTTCAAAGATATAAACATCTTAACTGTAGCGTCCCAATATATTTATGAGAGTATTATGTATGTTATTAGAAACCTAGATTCATTTACAAAAAATTCCGATGTCCACAGTTTTAACACTAGAAATAAAAATAAAATTGCTATTAGAAAGTTTCGTGTTCGTAAAGTAAGTAAATCATTTTTAGGCCAATGTATTCATTTTTATAACAAGTTACCTGATCATGTTTTAAAATTAGCCTTTCCATCTCTCAAAAATTATTTAAAAAAATCTCTTATGTCAAAAGCATATTATACAGTAGAGGACTATCTGACAGACAAAAATGCATGGCCTGAACCAGAAACCGCGTAGCTGACTCCTTCTTAGATTGTACCTAACTAGTTTAAGGGACACAGTTCTAATAAGAAAGCATATCAAACGTACATAAATTGTGATAAACCGTCTGGCTTTCTTGTAGTTTCTATTTTATTCTTACACTTTTAATATGTTTTCTTGTAGAACTACGTATAGTTAAGTTCATATCATTGTAATAGTTAAGTACTTATGCTTTCTGAAAAAATGACTGACTGTTGAGTTTCTTTCGGCGTTTCTTCTCAACAGTGGTCTCCTCTTGTGAAATGCCGGTAGACTCAGACATGTAAAAGTGCCCTTGTGGCCTACTTGCAGAATAAAGTTCATTATTTCATTATTTACCACAATGAAATATCTGTCAATATTATTTGGCTCTATGTGTATGTATCACGCCGACAATTTTTTTCGGGTACTCCCATACACCTAAACTAGGGTTGATTTTTTTTCGTTCCAACACTAGTGTGTGGGGTGTCGTTGAATAGGTCTTTTAAAAATAATAGACTTCAAACATCATTTTTTGATAAAGTCTGCAGTTTTGTAAATATTCGCTCCAAAAAACCCAAAAAATAGCGCCCGCCGACAAAACGGTAAAAAAAAACTTTTTTCGGGTAGGTACTCCCGTATACCTAAACTAGCGTTGATTTTTTTTTCGTTCCAACACTAGTGTGTGGGGTGTCGTTGAATAGGTTTTTTAAAAATAATAGACTTCAAACATCATTTTTTGATAAAGTCTGCAGTTTTGTAAGTATTCGCTCCAAAAATCCAAAATTTAGCCCTCCTCTAACTTTTCAACCACGGGTCAAAAAATTATGGAAAAGTTCATAAGAATTGGGCCTTATAATCACTTTCAACGAAAACTATATTGAATAAAATCGGTCGAACCGTTTTTGAGTTATCGCAGAAATTCATAATTTTCTTTAAAATGACGTAAGTGCCGCGCGGTGTCCTTATACTTCGAACGTTACACATATTAGTTAAGTGCCATACTGTATTAAAACATTTCGCTCAATCCTGCGCGTATAATCGATAACTTGCAGAAGGTAATAAGTACTTTGGCGTTTACGACCTTTTAGTACAGCTTGAAATATTTCTCGTAATTCAAACCTCTCTCTTCAAACGTCTATTGTGAAGCATTGGCAACTACGGAACCCTACACTGAGCGTCGCCCGACATGCTCTTGGCCGGTTTTTTACCACTTGTTACGCCAGATTAATTACGTTTAATATGGTGTGACAGGCCGCATTACCCTTAGTAAATGCTGTGAGTACGTAATATATGTATAAATATCAGCATTATTTTATCGCGTTTGCTTTCAGCATGACGAGCAGTTCATATCACAGGTGTGCTAGTAACAGTCGCGTCGTCACAGAATCGATCCCATACGAGATACGAGAAGTGCGTGATACGTTTCTATATAACGAGTACGTGTGCTCAACGTTCAATCTCAAATCAATCTCAACGTTAATTGAGGCTAAATATTTTAACAAATTAGTCAAATTTATTTGGGTTGTGGAATTTTCGATAAACGTTACATTACAAGATACGGTGCGTAATAACGCGAAGGTTTGTTTGCTTTACTTCGACCGTATGTTTAAAGGTTTGAAGCGAGGTCGCCCGCCGGCGCAACCAGACCACGCTAGTTAAATCATCATCTAATGGAGTAACGGATCACATTCAATGTCATGTTCATTTAGTCAGATAAGATTACTTTTTACATTCTCGGAAGGACTACTCCCGCTAATTACTTAGCGTAATTGTAGTTACAACACTTGAAATTATATATATGTAAGCTATATTCGACGTACAAACCTCTCATACTATAAAAAAAAAAACTTGAAATCATGTATTAAGTAAGTAGGTCACAAGGGCACTTTTGCAAGTTAGATCCTGAATATACATACCGGCATTTCCCAAGAGGATACTGCTGTTGAGAAAAATAAAGCCGAAAGAAATTTAACAGTATTACTAAATGACCTAGTTCACCCCTGGGCAACTGGACTATGTGTTGAATCTGTATATATAGTTCTACCTACTTCTGTAGGTAAAATTATTAGTGAATGAACAGATTTTTTGAAGTAGGGTATTAATTAAATAAATCGATATAAAATACATACCAATAACATTAAATTCGCTAAAGTCACCAAAACAACCTTTGACCAAATATTTTGAACAATAATGTCACCTGGAAAATATGTAAGTATTCAAAACTCATATCCGAAATCCATAATATATTCCAACCTACCTGTTACCTTCAAATTTGGAGATAGTAAAGAACTTTGTAAACGACTGCATTAGGGCCGGCAAAAAGGCATAAAAAAACCCAAACTGGTTGCGATTTGATGCCAACGAAATGCGAACAGATAGTGGAGTGAATAATGATGAACAAAGGTATAACAATTCGGAGCTGGGGTATAGCTTAGAAGTTCGTAGAATGGTGAGACGGGGCGGGCCGGTGATGTCATCGCAACCTGGCAAAAATACTGACGCGGTTACCTTCGCGCAATGCTTGTTTATGACTAGAGCAACCTCCGTAAAGCTCATTTGATTTTCTGCATGTATCTCGGAACCTTAAGTGCTCGTAATAATCCTTATATATTATTCAATTCTGCGACTGAACTCGCGCACTATTTGACATTTGGATTCGATATTTCACCGATTTGTATCTTTGGTTCTCTAATGTAGTCCAGTCCACGGAACCATAAAATATACTTGTATTGCATTACTGGTATACTGAATCTATTACTGATTCTAATTTCCTGGCTTTGTTATTTAAACGACAACATAAACAGCAACAACTGTCTCCACGTTACGGAAGGTTAGTTAATAATTAAACTGACAAATTGTTATAAATATTTCTGAATACATCATTCTTAAATTTCAAAAGCAGGCTTTCCTCGATTTTCTCATTTATTTTTTGACAGTGGGCGAGACGCGCGTGTCCGATGGTCGCTCCACGGTCACGCCAATGTTCGCCAGCTAACGAACGAGCGAGGAGGCGACGACAATAAATCTTGACGGGCCGCCATTGACTCATACGGTCACTTTCTACCTTCCTATTGTGGGTACTCTAACTTATTTGAGACAGAAATGCAATCAAGGGCTCTACGTTCTAGTTTCTCTATTGTTACATCTATACTATTAAAGAAAATGATAAATGATGTGCGACGCTCAAATATGTCTAACTTAAGGTTCTTTATTGGCATGTTATACAACATGACCTGACCTCACGATTACCTAAATCTTTCCGAGCACATCCACAACTCAAGGTGTGTTAGATAAAGCGAAACTACGACTGTTAATGTTTTCCTCTTAGGTAGGGTAGGTAGGGATAAGTTCGCCTTTGTACGTATCTATTTTTATTGAAGTTAAGTGAATTGTTTTATGTACAATAAAGAGTTTAGATACATACATAAAATAAAGCAGCATCCACTCTTGTTATTAATAGTGCGTGGATATCACCATCGACGGCATCGACAATAATGTTAAAGTGTGACATTAAGTAACTCGTTTGACTTCATTCCAATATTCTAAGGACATTTTAGAATAACTAAAGACTTAATTGCCCCCTCGAAACAATTTAATGTAGTTTGTCTGAAGATTACCTACTGGTAATCCAGAAAGAAAAGTTTGCAAAGCGAGAGTATCGTCCACGATTTGGAAGATGCGACGGTAGGACCCACGCTCGCTGAGCCGTGGGGAGCACATCCACTTCCTGCGTCGGCGCACGTTTCGTAACACTAGCCCGAACCAACGTGTTATTTTGGTTGACATCACAGAAATAACCGCATCTTCCTTAACAGCCGACGCCGACGGCCACCAGACGCTGACGTTGATATCTTTACACTAATTGCGTTATTGACAACCCTACTTTTAGTTTACTTGTGAAATCGACCATCCATTAGACGGTCTGAATCGAATATACTGCTTTATTGCAGGGCAATTACTCTCTTGTTTATTTGGCTATCATACGTTTAATTTGTAAGTCTGTAAACGATTTTAAGTACATTTCTTACAACACCAGAAGTATTATTCTCAATTAGAGACCGAAAAACACGCAGTCATTATGCAAATGAGCCATGTAAGAGGGTCTCGATCCTTATTCGTATTCATTATTTACTCGCTTAACAAGTTTGAGGATCATTTAGACGCTTGTTCCGCCAAAATGTTAGGATAACATGAAACGGCTTGTTTATAAAGGCGATTTTAGACCAGTAAGATAAAATGACAAGCACGGACCTATGTGCTTGACTACTTAGTAACTGAAATAAAATACAAGTTCGCTACAAAATGCGTTAGGTACATCTTAATATCCAATATATCCATGGCTAGTATCTTTGTACCTTCATTAGGAGGTCATTTCCTTGTTTGGGTTGGCTGCCTTGAACCGCCAACCTGCCTGCGAATTCCTCGGCTTGGGGACTGTTTGACAAAATCGAGGTTATTTCACGATTACATCATAATCACATCACTGTTGCTTTTAATGTATGATATTAATATCTTAAAGAGGTATTCCCTTGTTTTGTCTAAAAAATATTTGCCTAATTTCAGTTGGCCTAACAACTTTTAGTATAACCAACGGTTTGCCTAATTTCATTTTTCATAATTATTGTTTCAATACATGATCACTTTATCGAAACTCGTTTAGTCTAATCATCACTTTAAATAAAGTATGTTTTGTTTAATGTTAGTTTAACTCTTATATTGCCGTATGTTATTTTAACTAATGATCATATTGCCGAATGTTATTTTAACTAAAAAAAAAAACATTTTATGAACATAACATTAATACTAACATTTCACCTTAAGGCAGGACCGACTTGGCTTAGGTTACGACGACGAGCGAAGCGAGGAGGAGTGTTAGGTTTAACTGCGACCCAAATTTAACTTCTCTACTGCGTGCAGGATATTGTAAAGTAGGGTATACGTAGAATAATATACTAACTGTGCAAAGTAGGCAAACTGAAATTATACAAAAATTGTAGTAGGCAAACTAGTGTTTATTAGGAAATGTAATTATATTAGTTGAATAATAGATAAAATGAAATTATATACATACCAAAATTAGGCAATATAAAAATTGGCTGAAACAAGATTATACAAAATATTCATTAAGCGAAATTACTTTAGACTAAACGAATATTAGGCAAACTGAATAAATATGCAAAGTAATTTTAGACAAAATTAAATTAGGCAAATCAAAATTAGACAAAAAAATATTAGACCAAACATTATAAAAAACATCCTATACATACTTATCAATATTCTCATGAACTTTAGTTACGAAATACTTTATCGTAGTGTACGTGTTATCAATATGCCCGTAATGAAGTTTTTCCAAGAAACTGTTTTTGTCCCTCCCGTGGTGCAACGGTGTTATCCCACTGCAGTCGGGGTAACGGGAAGCAATCTTAATCCTTTTAAGGCGTCCGACTGCCGGCAGCGGGTCGCCCGCGCACCTGTGGCCAATGCACGAGCACTGCACGCGCGACTCAATGAACCAAACGCACTTAATGATAAACATGTGTTTATACTCTCGTTACATCCTACAATGTATTTGAAACTGTCTTTGAGCAAAACGCAAGAGGAAATTGCAAACATTACACCGGCTTGTTAGGAAGGGGTCACGAGTCGCTTATTGGAGCGAGTCGGATCCAGCAATTAAGACGCTGTCATTAATTAAACCGAAGCTAAACAGATTGGTGTGAGTCTAGACGGCTGAAGGAGATTACGAAACATATTATAATATTATGTACCTATCTAGCTAACAACCGCAAACTTTGTTGCTGACTCAAAATATTCGTTTGACTGGGTACAATAACACCATAAAATGCACCATAAAATGTTTCTGTTTCGGCCCAATGGTTGACTGGTAGAGAATGCCTTATGGCATTAAGTCCGCCATTTGTACACTTTTTGTTTTGTGCAATAAAGTTTAAATAAATAAATAAATAAATAACAGACTTCTGTTCTGAGACCTTATTGTTTTAACCGTAAATGTTTAGAAAATTTACGGGTAGGTACCTACCTAAATAGTAGATTAGAGCATATCATTATGATAGGAATAATGCTTTTTGGAAACGTGGGTACTATTTTTTACCTCTAATTCACTTAATGTGTGGCTTTTACTTAGGCAGGTACCTTAATACACATTTTTCCTCACAGAAAATGATTATTCCTAAACAGTAGATATAATATATACATATTTTATAAATTCAATAAAATGACTGAGCGTATTGTTTTTGAATAGGTGATAACAACGGCAGCGCAGAAGGTTCCGGGTCCGGCGGCGAAGCCGGGGAGGGGGCTGAAGCGGTGCACACGTTCGGTCCTCTCGACGGGTCCATCTACGCCACCGTCGTGCGCGCGGGCGGCGGGCCCGCGTCCCTGCTCAGTGCGTCCATGGATTCGGGCATCTCGTCGGCGGGGCGGCGCGCGGCGCCCAGTCCGCCCGACGAGCTCGACGCGCTGCTCGGAGACATGCTGCGCACCGTCAGCGCGCTGCCCGACGCGCCGGGTGCGCCCGCGTTGCCTGCGCAATCGCACGCCGACCGCGCGCCCGACATACCGTATCACGCGCGTGCCGACTCCGCTCCCTTCACGTACGGGGCGCCAGGCCTGCGACCCGGCATGCTGCGCGCGCCCAACCGCCTCGCCAGCCCCGAGCTGGTGCGGCGCGCCCTCGGCGGCGACCGCTCCTACAAGCCCATCGAGGACGACGACGACGATCGCATCGCCACCCCAGAACCGCTGTCACCTCGCACACCCGTTTCTCCGCGCACCCTGCGAAAACTCACCCATGAGAACGTCACTACCACCACTAAGACAGCACCACCGCCTGCATCTCCTATACGAAATGGAAGGTGAGTGTTATATTTATTAATAAGTGTTTACTTAATACAGTTTTATGTCACTTCTCAGATTTAAATATTCTAATTGAGTAAATGTTGAGTATAATGTAATCCAGCTTTACCGGTTTCACTGGGGAAGGAATAAATGCTAATCAGCCGAAGGTATCTTACGTTGAAAGAATTAAATTAAATCTAATCGACTCGAATCAGAGTAATAAAATTGTTTGCAAAACGGATATACGCATAGAGATAAAGGATTAATGCTGCTTTATAAATAATTCAGAGCCATTCGCGCAACTTCAATAAATCATCCATGCTTTTGTGCAAGCATCGATAAAGATTTAATACCTATTTCAAAAACAAACTTCCCATTTGTTGTACTATTTAAACAACAGAATGGTTGAAGCTTTATAAAAACCTGGGTAAAGTTAGAATAAGACGGGATCTGGCGGCAAACGTAAACATGTGTTCCTGTGCAGTAGGCGGTGGCCGCGGGCCGGAGGCCACTCGCCGCCTACTGCGCTCCTTCGAACGAGCTACTGTTTACACTCGTAACCGCACTATTTACTCTGTATTTTTGGCAAATATTTTTTTTTATATAAATAATCAAACCTCACCTTCCGACCGCGATCGAAGTTAATTCGATTCTACAAATAATATGAAGCTGCAATTTCTTACGTACATACGTAGGTAATTGTTTCTTGATAAATTTAAACTATGTACCTACCTATGTAATATACTAAACAAGGATTCAATGTAAAACAAAAAAAACTATGCTAAGAAGAAAGGAACTTTATATTTGTGTCATGTGTAGGTATATGATAACTGATAGTGTTACTTTTGTAAGGTAAGGTGTTATTTGTAGGAAGAGAGAAACTTACTGCCTCAGTAGAAAAAAAAACATGTTTTGGTCATGTTTTTAGTTTGTTTATTTATTTATTATTATTAGACACACCAACAAAGCACAGATTTATACAATCAAAATATAAAAATTACATAATTCAGGTAGCACGTCCAGCTTGTGCCTCAATTAGAGGCGAGCAACAGCATTCTCAAGTAGACGGCAAGTTTACTGAATTATACAGCAGTAGTTCATCGTTAGTTTTCTCGTCAACGGCTTAAACTACGCAATACCAAGATCACAGTAAACCACAGAAAACCTATCAAGATTACATGAACTTTTAATAAACTTGCAAATATTCGACTGAAATGCGAGCTTTCAAATAATTTCTCCACCATATGCTGGTATTACCTACACGAGATAAAATTTGGCATAGGTATAAAATATATTTTAGTACCTAAGCTACATGAAAAAGCAATTTTATGGCACCACCTAATTGGACTCTTCGTGGAAACGGAAGGAACCTACCCATAGGAATTCTTAGACTACACTTGAGAAATCTAATCGTGCTTGGGCTCGTTCATTTTATATTGATTGACTAATTGGTCAAGTCAAGTGATTAATTATATTTAAGAACTTTGCTTGTATTATATACATTTCAAAATAACACACATCCCAAATTGTATATTTGACATTTAGATCTGCCGTATATTGCGAGCCTTTACAAACTTTACATACAGTGCCGAGTGCCGATATATCTAATAAAAATACACAAAACAAAGTATCAAGAGTCTCTTAATTCATTTAGCTTCGTTCCACTCGACCCACTTCAATGTCTATGAAGAGCAATAAAGTTATGCCATAACCAATCCGGGCCGTTCCACCAAGCCACAAACCCATTTTATATCCTGGTATGTGTAAGCTATTTCGTACGTTTTATGGAGTTGTCAGTACTAAAGCCATTAATTGTATGAGACACGGTCAATTGTGCTTTCCCCCCTGTTTACTGAACACTTTAATGTCTGTTGGGACTGAGTGGTCGGTACGAGCATGAAAATAAGCTTAAACGAATTTGATCCCGTTGATCATTTATTGATAGATGATGCGTGGGATCCAGATTCCGTGGGCGTTAATTGAATAACGAACAATGATCACAATAAAAACCGAACGTTCCATGTAAGCCGCTGTTGTGGTCTTTAAATAATGATTTGTGGCCGTCTGGTGTTCAAGGTGCGATCTGAAGATAAAAGGAACTAAGTATAACGATTTAATTAGGGTAGCCTTAAAACATTTTTGAATTTTTTATATTTTAACCCACCGGCGGATTTTAACAGACTCTCCTGAAATAGTTATTTGTTATGCAAGGCTGCAAAGTTGTTATTTGGCGCGAGTGTTGAAATTGAAAGCTGAGCGAGCGAAGGAAGCTAAGATTGAACCATGAGCGAAGCGAATGGTTCAAAGATAGATTCCTGAGCGTAGCGAGGCTTTCAAGACACGAGAAGCTAAATAATTTTGCAGCCATGCGGAACACACAACTTTTCACCTCACTACAGCGAGGAAAATGCAAGATTCAAGAAAAACAATTTAAAATAAAAATAATAATATTTAATTTTGCCTTCTATTTAACACATCAAATTTAAAACATAACACACTCAAATCCAAACCAAATAAATACGAGAGAAGCACACATATTAAAAATTAAAAGAAATATAGCCGTAATTTGTATTATCGTCGTGTATATCTTTATCGTTGAGTTTTTCTTAAGCACTGTTATATTATGTTTGTATTTGAAACTACTTGACACATTCGTTGTGAATGTGGGAGAATGGCATTCTGGGAAGGATTAGTTGGTCACTCGGAAGTATTACACTTGCTTTGGAAGTTATTGGACGATGGGAATGATGGTATCCGAACAAGATTATTTCGTCTTTATCTTCTTTAAAAACGCCAATAGTTTCGGTAAATTACTTATCGTCTCCAAATATTTATAACAAATCCATTTCATTTGAATGCAGGCTTTTAGCATTGCATAAATACTCCAAATTGGGCTTAACTTTCTTGTTCTCGATATTTATATAAAGTAAGACAACAGTATGTATTCTCCACAGAACAAAGGCCATGCCAGGATAAGTTAAGTGAATCTGCCCCCAGCGAGTTTTGGCTTGTAATTTTTTTTATTGATTTGTCTTTTTATTAGTGTCGTTTATGCCAAATTACAGCTCCCCAAACCTTACCGTTTTTCTTTAAAAAAAAAAAAACGAAATCTGATCTTTCTTCGATATTTTTTTTTCTAGCCGGCCGATTTTGACGTGAGTCACGTATATTGTGCTTATAATAAAGACAATTATATGGTATTAATTTTAATACATATTGCCATACAAAAACTTGAAAAAAAGATTAGAATTTATTTTTAATATTTTTTTTTAGCATTATCTCGATAGCGACACCTCCAGATTTTTCACCAAAACTAGCCTTTTTAATAAGCTACAAAATGAATGTATTAACTTAATTTTATTTGTGGTATAACGGGTTGTTTTTTTTAATTGAATTCATCACCATACATTTTCTTTACCCGCTCATTATTAAAATTAATCGATTAAAAACTGTTTAAAGAAACGTGTATGTTTATAATGAACACTGGCCACTTACAAAAAAAAAAAGTATTGATTCCTTCGTATTGAAAAAGTATTGTAAAAAGATCCGATCTGGCAACGCTAATGAAATGTATGGCCTATTGCCCTTGCCCCTCTCGCCGTGCCGCCCCGACCTCGCTCGGCGCCCGCGCCCCGCGCGCGTCCTATGTTTTGGAGCATGGTCTTACTTACAGACGCGCCCCGAAGATATTTGACGAACTTACTGTTTTCGACCAAGACTAACTTGTTCTTGTTATTTTTCATGTTAATTTTAAAATTGTGGATTGACAAAAAAAAGGTGACAAGTAATAGTTGGTTGAATGGCGCCAATACCAAAACAAAATGCAATCGGCCAGGGGCGCCTACGCCGCCCCTGTCGGTTTGGCGCCCCGGGCTATAGCCCGGATGGCCCTAGGGTAAATACGTCCCTGCACAGACTCCATTGCTATATATTATAGCTTTTTAACGTTTTTTTTAAAGCACTTCTGTATTATTTTCCTGCAATCCATTTTTAACTAAAAGTTTTTCCGATAAATATTCGAAGTTTATGTGAATAACCGGCGCCGAAGGAATCAATACTTTTTTTTTTGTAAGTGGCCAGTGTTCATTATAAACATACACGTTTCTTTAAACAGTTTTTAATCGATTAATTTGAATAATGAGCGGGTAAAGAAAATGTATGGTGATGAATTCAATTAAAAAAAACAACCCGTTATACCACAAATAAAATTAAGTTAATACATTCATTTTGTAGCTTATTAAAGAGGCTAGTTTTGGTGAAAAATCTGGAGCTAGTCGCTATCGAGATAATGCTAAAAAAAAATTATTAAAAATAAATTCTAATCTTTTTTTCAAGTTTTTGTATGGCAATACGTATTAAAATTAATACCATATAATTATCTTTATTATAAGCACAATATACGTGACTCAAATCAAAATCGGCCGGCTAGAAAAAAAATATCGAAGAAAGATCAGATTTCGTTTTTTTTTTTTTAAAGATAAACGGTAAAGTTTGGGGAGCTGTAATTTGGCATAAACGACACTAATAAAAAGACAAATCAACAAAAAAAATTACAAGCCAAAACTCGCTGGGGGAAGATTCACTTAGCTTATCCTGGCATGGCCTTTTACGTTGTTTACGTGAATTGTGAAAACTTCCAACTTTTTAATTATTATTTTTTTCTCGGGGGTGTTCAGAAATTACACTCTTATGTTCCAACTTTTATAACAAATAAATATTAAAATTTGTGTTATATTTAATATATTTACTAGTCAAAATATGTAAATGAAACTGAAATAATATATTTAACCAAATTCAACATAAAATAAAGTGTAGAAAAAATAAAAACTTAAAAATCTGTAACTACAAACCAGGTTTCTGGACGTGATATTCAAACGTACACATGATTTTAGCCGGCCTGACCAGATCGCCCTTTATTAGCGTGCGTTGATTGGTTATTCGAAGATATATCGACTGATGAAATCAGGCAGGCATTGAAGGAGTCTTAAATGTAAAAAAGTTACATGCACCACAGAGAATCAAAATCATCGTGTTCGAAATTCAAATGACTTTTGCACGCTAGCGGATAAAATAGACTTTTGCACGCAGATTTCGCCCTATAAACGGAGGTTTTCCGAGCGAGTGAGGTGAAAATACTATTATCTATCTAAATTCAAAGTTATTAACGAAAGATATATTCTCGAAGATATTTGTGAATGAATCACTGTATTAAGCAAAGAGAGGACTATATGTATGTATACAGGTTGTTAGATAATAGCCAATCACCAAGTGTGTCAACAGTAACAAGGAGCAAATTACTGTTATTACTGCGACGAGCGCGTGTGTGGCTATACATATAAAAGTAGTATATATCTCCTTGTGCGCATATGGCATAAAGACTCCTCTATTCAAGCCCGTTTTCTCATCATAATCTCAAACTACTTTATAATACCTATTTGAATATTTCGAATAGCAGCGTCAACAAAGAGCCATTTATAAACCTGCTTACAGATTAGCGGTAATTGGAACGGTTTATTTACATTTGATGATATCTTAGTTAGTAAGACCTATGGTTGCTGACGTCACAACGACATGAAAGATTAACGCTGTCGCATATTGTACAAACAACCACATGACATGACGGCTCGAACATGATATACAACAAGATAAATAGCCATAATAGCGATATCTATCTTGTCAATCACGATGCCGTCGATACAATGCATTGTAATCAAATCAATTATTCTGAAAGGAAGGAGCACTTAAAAGTTACGTAACATGCAATGTAGAGCCACGCTGTCATGTTCTTGACGCTAAAACATTTTGTATCAAGACCCATAAAGAGGTGTCAAGTTATTATGAGTGACATGAGTCGAAGACTTTTAGGGTTCACTCAAACAAATAGAAAATGATAATAACACGCCTTCCCAAGCAGTCGCTTATCTGAACTCCTTCATCCTTCAGGTAATTTGCGTGGTGTGGTGTCTACTCGGTCGTCATTTATTGGTAACGGCACGAAGGGTTTACGAACGGGGCCATTTATAAGAGTGCTCTCTGTCCGCCTGTTTGCCATAGCACTCTTATGAACCGTAATAGACTACCATCATAAATTTATACAAATAACATAAAAGGTGTGTTTCGCGTACTGTGGAACCCTTCGTATGCGAATCTGACACTCACTGTGGCGGATTCTTTGTACACCGACGGTTGGTCTTTATCGTCGGATATATGATACAGGTAGTAACTTCTAATGAAACCTACACATTAAGTTCGTATAACTATAGCTCAGGTAGTTTAAAATATGTTATGATGCCATTATATTAATGCTGGTATTTCACTATGATGAAAGTGCCCGTTAAGTATGAACTTGAATTTGACATATGTTGCGATCTTTGAGAGTTCTTGAATAAAACGATGGCATTATTCAATGCGATTCATAATCAGGTTCGCGTATTTACTTTACATTTATAGGAAGATATCTGCGTCGTATTTTAATATCCGGAAGTATGGACGTGAATTAAGTTAAGTGACGGGTGTGGGTCGAGCGTCGCGCAGCCGTTCTGCAACATTAGGTACGCCGGGCCGCATGTGCGTGCGCTCAGACAAACTGCTTATTGCGAATTATTTATGTGGCGCCTACTGACTGATCACTTCTGGTCACCGTCCTGCAGGGCCCTTTCTTAGAAAGTTTATTTGCTGACAATTTATGAATCGATAGGCGTAAGCACCTTTCGCAACCCACGCATATGGTCACGAACATTTTAATCACTTTAGCAATTTCGAATATACGTTGCTTAACATAATGCACTAAGTCAGTTACGAGGTATGCCATACATGTGCCGGCTTATGAGTCGGTCTGTAGAAATTGATTTGGAGCGATAGCGTGTGATTGCGTGGCCGCTGCCATCGCGACCCGAGCAAGTTGCTATTTCGAGATAAACGTCTCCATAAACGGGCGCCTGTCGCCGCGGCCAGCACCCGCCGCTATCGGTGCCTCCCATACATAGCGCCTACCTATATTGAAATAAGTGCCGTTTCTTAACTGATCGACGCTGTTCCTGTTACTTGCATTTTACTACCTAGAGAGAAACAGGATTTACATTGAATTAATTAATTTATCACACCCAGTTCATCAACATTATTATTCCCTTATATTGGCTAGAATTAAAGTCGAGAACAACCGACAGTAGTCCTGGAATGCTGAATGATTAACTATGCAATGCGATACATAATACATTAACAACTTAAGATAATTTTAATTATAACTATGTGGGATATCCTCGCCACCCACGACCACATACCTATCTAAAGACAACAAAATATGCGTATTTATCTTAACCATATATGAATCGTTGTCATCGTCAAGTCCTACGCAGAAAAAAACTTTGTTATTTTGTGCCAGCTGGTCAAATACACACTAACACGTATCTACTTACTTAGTAAAACGTCACCACAGGAAATTGTGGGCTAGTTTTAGGTACCTACCTATTTAGAAGATAAACACATGACTTACCTAAACTTAAATAGTTATTGAAAGCCTGATGTTGTTTTAGGTGGTTGAATGGGGACGCAGAATGGATCGACAGGCCACCTAGCAGCGCCCGCAAAACTATCGAAGATAATGGAACATGGCGATCGGCCAGCACTTTAGGATGGCAAGAAACCTCCAGGGCAAGGGAACCGAGAAGGTCCGAGAGCGCCCTGGAAGGCAGCACGGGCCTCACCTGGCTGCAGAGACAACAACAGAAGCTTAGGGAAAGAAAGGAAGCAAGGGAAAGAGTCGCCCGGCTTCCTCTGGAGTGGGATGCTACTTCCCGACACGTGCGGCGGTCGGCCAGTCACCGGTAATTATACAATATTGTCTGAATTTGCATTATACCCGTGTTTGTAGGACAAACCAATTAAAATAACTCTATGATCATTGTGATGTCTGTGGTTTCTGCAAAATCGATAGAGTATCAATCAATACTGATTTAAGGTCATTTTTCTACACGATATTTACCTATAAGGAAACCTCCTTGGCAGATCGACTGAAATCTAATAGTTACCGTTTTAAATAGAAGTTTTGTGTCAAGTATAATTTATGCATCTCTGAGAGTAAACCAGAGATTTAAAAATAGTAAGAATAATTTTCTTAATTTTAGGTTTACTTCCTTTCTAATGTTTTAAATTAACACAACCTTGATTATGGTTTACAGCGTGGATGGTTACACGAGCGATACCACAGCATTTGCCGATGACGACGACGATTTCAGTGTCCCGCTGCACGTCAACACATTACGAACCCCGCTTAGAAACGATAGCATCAGTCCGCAAGCACCTGACAGGTAAAAAACATCATCAACTGCTAGGCTATCCAATAACAAACACATTTAACTGTAGGAAAGTTACATCAACATGTCTTGTGACAGAGATTTACTGCTAGACAGAACCTTTCTCCAAAGATTTCCACGACAGCCAAAATTTAATAAAAATAATTATAAACAAGAGCTGGTTAGAGCACTGAGTCGGACTTTGCGGGAGCACAAACCCAGAAACGAAATGAGAATATGGCACTCGGTCATTTGTGAAAGGCATAAGAGGATAGAGTAGATTTAAACCTCATGTTATTTTCTTTGCAGAACCTCATCTAGAAAATTCATGTATGAAAAGATGACGACGCGCGAATGGAGTGGCAGCAATACCCCCACGTCCACCACAGCCCCTGGTCTACTGTCGCTTGCAGAACCTGGCAGCAATGACACTATTGTAAGTTCAGTCAGTTAATTTTTTTGACTGAGACACAAGTTTTCTGTAGTCATAGAAATCGGCAGCTAAGACGTGGGTGACTTCATGAAATTCGGTTAACTTTTGAACTTTCGTGTGATGTATTGTACTCGAATGGGCCAATCGATTAAATAAGTATTTCAAGTCAGGTAAAAAGCATCCTGTTACCATCTTTGGATGTCAAGCTAGCCCTGTACTAAAATTGGTTAAAATCCGTCGAGCCGTTTCGGCGTGATAAGTGGACAAAGAAAATTTTACCAAGCACGCGGTTACGATTTTTCTTGAAATAATGCTCCTTCTCTATAGAACAATTTTTAAGGGTTAGTGCTCTTACACATTTGTTCAGTTTTTTCATTATTGTTCAATTTAAATTAGATCCGAGAACGCACCGAAAGCTGGTCGCGTTCGGAATCCCGTGCAGGGACTCCGGCGTTCCCGACACATCCTCGCACGCCCTACCCGCCCACGCCCACGCCCTCGCTCACCGCGCGCCCGCCGCGCTCGCCGCCCGTCACCAGGTAAAGGAACCTATCTTACTTGTGCCTAGCCCATCAACCGAATTCAGCTTGCAATTCGGGTTTGGGTGAAAACTGAGAGGTTCTTATCTGGATCGCGTTCTTGCGAGCGAGACAGGTACCTATTCTGACAGCTCACTCACGCACTGTATCGTCATTATCTAGCCTTTACCAAAATACTCTCAAAAGGAGACTCACTTTATTTCCAGATTAGTATTATATTATCTACAAAACTTAACCCACTTGTTAGGTGGTCCCAAAGAATTTTGCAATAGGTAATTTGTTACTTATTATATCATTTATTTAACAGGAAAGAGCGCGAAGGTAGCCCCGAATCGGAGTACCGGATCTACAATGGTAGCTGCGGGTCGCGGCGGTCGAGCGCGGGCGGCTCCGAGCCCCAACATGTCGCGCCGGAGAGAGAGCGCGGCGCGCGGGACACCAGCCACTACTGGTACAAGCCCGACATCTCCCGGGACGACGGTAAATCATATTCTTGCTTTACTAAACATTTGGATTCAATGTAGATACTTCCAAACTAAACTATGAGCTTCGGCAACAGTGTCGATGAGATAAGTGCAGAATGAAATCACGAGTGCAAGAATGATCTAACACCATGACGCACTTTTACTGTTCACTTCACGGATTTTGATAGTCCGGTCGCATTCACGGCAGGAATAAGAATGATCAGAGCAATAACATTCCTTTACAAAATGTTACTTTTACAGCGATAGCGGCGCTCCAGCAGCTTGAAGAAGGGTCGTTCATCGTCCGCGACTCGAACTCTTTCCCAGGCGCGTTCGGTCTGGCGGTGCGCGCGGGCGGCGGCAGCGTGAGACACTTCCTCATCGAGCCAGCGGCGCGCGGCGTGCGCCTGCGCGGCTGTCCAGATGAACCCGTATTCGGCTCGCTGTCGGCCCTCGTCTACCAACACACAGTGACGCCACTTGCGCTGCCGGTACCGCTGCGACTTCCCGACAGGTGACTATCTACTCCCAGCCGTACTTCACTTCCTAATGGCACCCCTGGTGCTACCAGTATCGCTGAGGCTGTTTACTATCCTCTAACAGCCGCTGGAAAAAGGTCAGGTTTCTTGCAGTATTAGATTTTCTTAGCAATTACCATTCAATTTCACAATACCGCATCGATCATGTTTTTGCTTTATCAGTTGCCCGTACCCATCAGTATCCATCTCATATTATACCTACGAATCACTGTACAGTGTTCACATTCAGTTTATTCAGGAATATTTTGCACGCCAGTTGGCATATGTCAACAACACTTATCGAATATTTTGTTACCAGGGACCCATGGAGTGGAGGTACCGCCA
This sequence comes from Apotomis betuletana, assembly GCA_932273695.1. Classification (NCBI taxonomy): domain Eukaryota; kingdom Metazoa; phylum Arthropoda; class Insecta; order Lepidoptera; family Tortricidae; genus Apotomis; species Apotomis betuletana. The sequence continues at coordinate 14,458,628 of OW026304.1, forward strand.
ACGCAGCAGCGCGGGCGCTGCTAGCGACGGGCGCGGCGTGCCACGTGCTGTTGCTGGGGTCCGAGAACACGGAGGCGCTCACGGGGCCCGCCGCCGTCAAGCGGGCTGTCACTAACATCATCCTGAAGAAGGTGACAGCAAGCTTTCGCACACTAAAGATACACAATTACTTAAAACAATTTGAGAAACGGCAGTAATAATGTACCTACTTCGGTTGATAAGACAGTTGTATATATTAAATATATGTAAATCTTGTCTGTTTGTGTTCCAGGGTATCGCACATGTGGTGCACTTCAAAGTGTTCGGCGGCGGCATCACTCTGACGGACGCGGCACGCAAACTGTTCTTCCGGCGGCATTACCCCGCCGCCAACGTCTCGTATGCCGGCCTGGACCCCGACGAGCGCCGCTACGCACACGTTGACGGTGGCAACAAGGCAGAGAAGTGAGTGTTGCTTGGTTGAAAAAAAAGAGAGATGTGGCGCCGGGTTTCTTTTGCCGCCTGTGTGTATCCACTTCATCCCACAACTGTACAGGTTTTCAACCTAACTCTTATTTACTAAGCGTCTGTAATGAAATGTGCGAAGAAGACCTGCGTTCCAATCAAATCAGCAGCACCTAACCTTTGCTGGACTAGAACGTCAACTTTACTTCTAGCAGTGATTTCATACCTGTATCTAAACTCAAATCAAAAATACGGCACAAATTTTACGTTGGCCACACCGAGCTTTTCACGGTCGCTTTTAAATATTTGAATTTCGAACGGTGTATCTGTAAACTTTTATTTATGGTCTGTAATAGTTTTGGCGGGAAGTCTATTGTCAAGAACATTTTATATATGCATTTTTATCAGTTATCATTATCACTATCTCTATCTGTCTTCGCAAACTTACTAAGCATAAAAATATGTTATTGCAGACGCATCTTCGCGTTCGTGGCGCGCGCGGCGACGGGCGCCGACAACCAGTGCCACGTGTTCGCTGAGCTGGAACCCGAGCAGCCCGCCACTGCTATTGTCAACTTCGTCAACAAGGTAACCTATCAAATTAATATCTTGAACATACCAGCTAAATAAAAGTATTCAGTTATCAACGGAGACAACCAACCGTTATATTATCGATAAAATCATCGATAGGTAATTTATTCCAACTTTTGATTTTATTAAGAAATTATCATGCGCATCAGATTTTCATTACACAGCATTTTTAAAATAACAAGTCAGAGTCCTATATATGATAAATTTATGATTTGTACTAAAAATATTTATTTGTATATTTACAGGCCTTACTCGGAAACTCCCAGAAAAAGGACATTATCTAAACATGCGGTGGCTTCGGATGGATCAGTCTGTCATTGTTCGAATACTCATGGAAACGTTTTTAGCTAATGATGCAAATGTTGCCACCAAAAGATCGCCCGGATCGCACGAGCTACTTTGTGATAACACATCATGCTTTGGGGTGGGTTATAGCCGGTGTAGACAAGACATTAAGTACGTTTTTAACTACATTTGTGAAATCATGTATCACAAATTGAACTTGGTTACTATGAACATTCATTTACTCGTAATTAAATGAATTCATTTCAAAGATTTTATTTTTAATACGCTTCGTATTCACCAAGTACAATTAACCAATCCTTTCGTTAGTTTAAGCTAAATTAATATAAATGTTATATTAATATTGTAGCATAGAGAAGAAACTAACTAGTCTCATATATTAATTTAATATATAATGTAGTGATATCATGCGTGCCTATATAATGTTTAAAAAGTACACATTGTCAATGTAAAATTGTGGTTGAAACATATTGAGAGAGTACATAATATTTTAATAAAAGGCAATGTAAGGTAACAGTGAACCTGATGCGGCGTACAGTGGAGGATATATAAATTAAATAGAGCTATTTCGATTAAAAAAATTATAACGGCTAATGCAAAATGAAAATAATAGCTCATTGGATTTTAACTAGACATATAAAAGGTAATTTCATACTTGTAGATTCCATTAAACGTACAACGAATAATATTAGTACAAGATGCTAAAAACGACTTACTTAGGATAGAATAACCTGTAAAACAAACACATTGCGGAAATATTTGGCCTATACTATACTAGTACACTCGTCTACTTATTTATGAACTCAAATCAAAATCACCTTTCCATGTATCACCTTATATGATATTGAATATTGAAAACTACAAGAAAATTATATTGCACTTTACATAAATATAGGCTCAGTAGGACCTTCATATTATGGACGAAGGGTATCCGTAGTAACGACTACGAAAACAATCTCAGACGCGATAGGTAAACCAGTAGTGAGATATGAATGCAGCTGCCTTTGACAACGATAGCAATTGGGATGTGTCCGAATGATATGTAGGTAGTTTATTAATATTAGAGATGGGAACTAATATTTATTATACCTGTAATCAATATTTGACACCATAGACAAATGCCTTAAAAGTACACCAGTGATCTACATAAGAATTTTATTTTAATTCTTTAATTATATCCAGTTAAGATATTAATGTTAAATATAACACATTATTGTAATAACTGTTGTAAAATGTATTTATTGGTTATAATACATTATTTAAAATAAATTGTTTTTGTTTTTTATTCAAGAAACAAATGCTCAAATTGGTGGCAAACTGATTTTATTTACCTACAATCTAGAATTAGTTTCTAACACGTTATAATATATTTCACCTAGTATACCTACCTACTCTTCTCGTGACAGTTCGATTACATACCGCGGTACAGTCAGCCAAAAATGGTCTTCCAGTGTTCACCTCTATTTGAGTATCTACTTATTAAGACCCAAAATTAAGTAGTAGACTAGTTCCTTGATTTACTTACATGTTCCATGATGTCATTATATGTGTCGTAAGGTTCTCAAAGTAGGTACAGCCGAGTTCTTAAATGTATGAGCAAAAATGTGATATCTGAACACGCCTTAAGAAGAGGCGAGTTTACATATTTTGATATTTTTCTTGCTCATACATTTCTCGTTCTACTGTACTACGTGACGTATATAAACCGTCGCCAAGAAGAAAATACCTTGTACTTATTGTATCTTTGTGCCAGTTTTATACATAACATGAAATATCATACCAGCCATTGACATTTCACGTCGATCTACCATTTATCATCTATCATCGTATCAAAATAGATTAGACAAGCGGTGGTCTGTGTTTGTGCGCGCGCCGGGGTCGGGTCGCGCGCGGGCGTCATTCGTCGGAGCGGCCGAAGCGCAGGTGCCCGTAGTCGTCGAAGGCGTCGTCGGCGCCGGCGCGCGCGGCGCGGCGCATGCCGTACTCGCGATACAATCTACGTGGGAATTCTTCCTCCTTAAAACAATAACAATTTATATTACATATAGATATGGGTACTCATCAAACTCTACTTATTTATTTATATCATCGTATGGTGTTTGTACATAAACATCTCAAACAACTGCGACTGTGTTGAAGAGGGTCATAGAACATGTTATACAACGCCGCCCTCTTCACTCCTACTCGGGCTCGCCGGAAGTGTACGAGTTATTTTACTTATAATCGGACTCTATTGCTCTAAACCTAGACATGAAGGAAAAAGTAATAGTGCGGGAAGTAGTGTCACCCAATGTATGGAACGTGCAAATTTTGATATCGGATGAATTCACCTGGCACAGATGTAGTATACTTAAAACTAAGGTAATTTAGCCCGGTAGCCATCCACCAACCCCTGGCGGGTAGGAAGGGGGGGCAGTCAAAGTTACACGCCAGCATATCAGCTTCTATTTACCCAATACCACAAGTGTGGTGTCATTTTCTATTTCTGTCTTTATTTCTTACTATCAGTGAGTCGAACTTTGTGTGGGGTATAACACGCTATATATAATAAAGTATATATTTTTTAAAAGCTTGTTAAAAAAAATCAACTTAATACTTGCAACAAATTAGGCGATTAGAAAAGTTACCAGGCACCACCGCGTATCATATCCTTTTTTTAGATAGATGTACTTATGATAACTATATATAATAAAGTATATATTTTTTAAAAGCTAGACAAATATTCTTTAAGGTGATTTTTTTGGTTTATGATTGAAATCCAGGATTTTCAAAGATACTATATTATACATAGTTAAATAAAAAAAACCAAACTGATTTTGATATGTTCGTCAATATTTTCCTTTTTTTCTATTAAACTGTACATTAAATGTCTCTAAAATGAATTCCTCATGCACGATTTATCAGAAAATGACACCATACTTGTGGTATTGGGTAAATAGTAGCTGATATGCTGGCGTGTAACTTTGACTGCCCCCCCTTCCTACCCGCCAAGGGGCGGTGGATAGCTACCGGGCTAAATTAGCTTAGTTTTACGTATACTACATCTGTACCAAGTGAATTCATCCGATACCAAAATTTTCACGTTGTGACAAAGTTGTAAAACATGCTAAAAAAAGTCCAGGCGCAGGCCAAGAGTCAAAGGCTCGCAGGGTAAGTCCATACGGAACATCTTTTTTCTATCTCCCTACAGTTCAAGCAGACCTACCTCGTCGGGTACCACCAGTCCACGGCCGCTCTTGGCGTCGCAGTAGGACAAGAGCGTTGCCAGCGCTATGCTCAACGCCAGAGCAATGATGGTCGCTACCCGCATTGTGAATGACAAGGCTCTAGAAGTTCAGAAATACACACATTTGAACAGTAAAATTATAAGGGCCCTTTTTATAAAAAAATATTAGTTCATTAAGAAAATGTACCTATCGCGTCTATTTCACATAATAGTTGAAATAGTAGATAGATAACGAAGGATACAAAGTCATCCATTTCTACTGACGTACTTATTTTGGCGATCGAACAAGGTGAGAGCGCCAATAATTTGAGGCTGAAATGGGTGACTTACTTTTTTCATTTTGAATACAGAGGGCGCCGAGCGTTAGCGACTGAGCCATAGAGCGCGGGGAATGCGTATTTAGATCGGCGCGCGGCCGCCATAGTAAAAATGTATGGAGAATTAAAAGCACTTTTTGATAAATCTGGACCTTTAATACCAAACAATAATTGAAATATTTGATGCAGACAAATTGTAATGTAAATATTCATCTTTTTTTGAACTGAAAATCAGAATAGATTTCCATTGATAAAGTATTAAAAAACACTTAACGCCTGCTTACGATTTTACAATTTTCGTCCAACTTTACTTAGTTCTCTAGGGTAAAATATTAATAATCTTATAATTTTTCCACGGAGAAGTTGTTAACACATTCTTCGAAGTGCTAAATATATAGTTTAGAAATTGATTAAACTACTAGTGTTGACGTTATCTACTTAACGGCAACTGCCTATTTTTTAAAATTTCGCTCGGTGCAGTCTTAAGAGAAAAGTAAACAATAATAAAACTATGTTATATTTTTATACATGCAAATATGTTAACTACCTACCTACCTACTTGAAATTAATGGTGACATTAAAACAATTATAAAGAAACGTTAATGGTGAATGTGAGATAAAAAAAACTACCTTCTGGAAGTCAACTGACGTCCCTTTAAGAAAAGTATGAAATTTTGCGATAACTCAAAAACGGCTTGACCGATTTTGTTCAATATAGTTTTCATGGAAAGTCCCATTCAACGACACCCCACACACTAGTGTTGGAGCGAAAAAAATAAATCACCCCCACTTTAGGTGTAGGTATGAGAGGTAAATAAAATAAAAAGTTTTTTTTTTATCGTTTTGTCGGCGTGATATATACACATACTCATACCAAATTTCAGCTTTCTAGTTTCTACTAAGCCGCGGACGGACAGACGGACAGACGGACATGGCGAAACTATAAGGGTTCCTAGTTGACTACGGAACCATTATTGGCCATGGCCGGGAAATAATACTAGGTACGCGATTGAGTAAAGAATACACCTACCGTTTATGACGTCTCATACAAAACAAATGAGGGTCTGTATTAATTTAGCCGGCTGCAGGCAAGCTGTACATTATTTTTACTTTTAATTTCTTCAAAGAATGAAAATTCACCATACGGCCAATAGCCAAGAATCGAAAACTCAGTTTAAGAACTAAAAACTACTTAGTAAAAGGGCCATTTTTTCTAAAGTTGTACACCGCACTTTTTTTTTTAATTTTCGATATTTTTTTATTTCTTCTAATTAGATACAAAGAGCTCGTATTTCTGAGTAGAAAATACCCAAAATATCGAAAATTAAAAAAAAAGTGGGGTGTACAACTTTACTAAAAATGGCCCAAAAACTCTTTAATTGTTCTCTGCGTTTAGTTCTCGCACTGAACATTTCTCGGCTCTGCTACTGTCAATTGATGTAGGTATTTTAATAATATCGAGTGGACAAATTTAATTTCGAATAGGTACTTAATTATTTTATAAGCGGTTAATTCACTTTCATAATTCTAAATTCTTTATTAGGTATAGATTTCTCACGAAAATATTAATTTGAATATAAAACGACTTAATGAATAGTAGAATAGAAAACACAAGGATTATATGATAAAAACTTTACAATCTGAAAATAACCTGCGGATTTACTTAAAAGATAAATTTCCTTTAAATATAGTTCTCGTCCTGTGACAAAACACACAACATCTCTCTTACTTTCACCCTAAAGGTAAAATGGAGCTATTTTTATTTTTGACAGATTAAGATTAAATATGTAATTACCACTAATATTATACCTACCTAAGGCATTGTCAAACATAAGATTTAAGTGCCTAATTAAATTATTTTCTATGAATTATGAAACCACACAGCTAATTATTAAAAAGTATAAGAAATTTGTAAAATGATCAAAGGAGAATTAGTTGGCCTGTTCTTTATAAACTCACCCGTTATCGTGAAGAGACTGTGGATGAACAAGTGAGGGGCTAGAAGATAAAAAGGCGGTTATATACTGGCCCTGGTGGGTAGAAAATAACCTCCCCCTTCTTTAATATTCCCCTAAGGCCTCTCTGTAGTCTGCACAAGCACCGTAATTAGAATTGACACATTGCAATTATTTCGACAGTAAAGACTTATCCTGTTATTGGTTGAAGTGGCTTTAACGCCTATAATTGTGTTTGTTCAACACAAATAATAATTTTTCGCAGAGCATTTTTAAAATAGACTTTTACCTATAATATAGGAACCACGCAGCAGGACGGAAATAAATAGCATTACACGTCGGCTCTTTTGAAACATCCCAAGTTGATTTCAATCAGCCTATGATTTTAGGCTGTATTCAAATTACGAAATATACATATAACTGCGTCAAAAAGAAAAAAAAACATTTACTTCTCTATGACATTGAATATTAAAAAAAAAAATTGCGCCAAATTTAGTTGTAAAACTTTTAGAATTACTTTATTGAATTAGCATATTGTAATTTATTTAAACATGGTGCTAAATAGTACTGAATTTGAAACTTTTGAACAGCAGTTCCTGGAACTTATTGCTGAATTCGAATCTATTAGCGTTAGTAGTATTTTTTGTCTATTATTTTAATTTGAAATACCAAATGTTATTGTGAATTTCATTGATATAATTTATGTTATGCATTGAATATGCTGAATAAATTAGATACCAAAATAAATGAAAAGGCACGAAATATCATTTTAGTATTCCGAATTAAAAACTACACCAATGGTTAGGGTGCTAAAAGTTTGAAGGCAGTTTTACATCTACACCAGTAAGTATTATAACATTCGTATAACGAGTCCGAAAAGTATAAAGTATAGGTCATCGCAGATCGCAGTGTGAAAATTTTCTTCTGTATAGTAGCGGTTCTCAAACTTTTGTATATAGTAGCAATTCTCAAACTTTCCTACATTGTAGCATTATAAATTTTCCTATGGAGTAGCGACTTTCAAACTCCTATAGAACATGTGGTCTTTCTTACAAAGCAGCGGTTTATAGAGCATCAATTCTAATTTTTATACAACTATACCAGTATGGGTATAATAAGGGGTTTCAGGTTGATATTATAGCTATTTCGGGCTCCACAGGGAACACTTTTGTCAATCGCTGGTATAGATAAATCAGTAAGGTGTAGAAATACCTTTGATAGGTGGCAAAAAAATCGATAGCATCTTGAGTCTTTAACAGGCATCAAAGACATGTTCAATAAGTTTCGTGGTCCAACGTAGATATCAGAAAAGCACCTGCGTGAAACGGTTGGCACCGAGTGTACGCGCGCGGAAGCCGCAGAAGCAGCCCGAGACGCCGCGGAACGCGCGTGCGCCGAGGCGCGGCACGGCGCCGCCGCCGCCACCGCCGGCGCGGGCCACGCGGCCGCCGCGCTCGCTAACACGCAAGAGCAGCTCGCTAATGTGCAGATGCAGGCGGAGGTTACGGTGGGTGTGGTGACCTAACAATAGTACAGTGGCGTAGTATGTATGGCGAGCATCTGAGTAGTCTGGCCCTAGAAATGTGATACTTACTGAAATTATTGGCTTTTACATAGTAAGTAGTCCAATAGTATAGGGCTTTTTAGAAAAAAAACGTATAGTAGTATAGGTCTTGTACATACCTATACGTAGATAGCCTTATTTAGCGTGCCTCAGTGCTTCATACATGAGTCATTTTCAAAATACATGTACATTGTTAAAGGCTTAATAAAAACAAAATTACGATCGCTTCTTTTGTGTGACGAAAGTTACTAAAATATATGGGTAACTATCGTAACACAATGAAATCAATTAAGTTTTGTTTTAATTAAAGCTCTTAACTACGTACATGTACCTATTTAGAAAATGACTCACATACGTGGCTTACTTTTGTTTTTAAATACAGTGTAATTTAAGGGATTCCTATGGTTTTAAGAGGAGGGCCTGACGACGACGACTATGTTCTAGAATGGCAATAGATAATTGCAGTTACCGGAAGTTGTCGCGAGCGCGAAGGGCGCGGCCCCGCGGCCCACGCGAATAGCACCAAAGTTAGATCTGATAGCTATTTACAATTTAAATCTTGGGTTGAAACTTATTTTATGTGTCCACAAGACAATTCAGTTACCGACCTATTTACTTAATTACTTACTGAAATATGTATATCTTGACTTGAGCATATATTCTAATCGTATTAATAAGTAAGTTTTGCATTAGCGTCGGATATTTACAATTTTTCCGGTAATTCACATTAAATAATTAACGTATATTAATACGTTAATTATTTAATGTACGTTAGATATTATTCGGTCAATTTGAAAGTTACTGAAAACTGACCACAGCCTCGATGGGTGGATCGTCACCAGCTTCTATGAGAAGCACAGCCCAGTTTGGAACCTCAGCGAGTCTGTGGGCGAGCACGGCGCCTGCTGACCCAGCCCCCACTATGATGAACATGAACTTATTGAACATGTCTTTGATGCCTGGTAAAGACTCAAGATGCTATCGATTTTTATGCCACCGATCAAATAAAATAGGCTGGTTAAATAAAATAGTTCTGCATTTAACAAAAAAATCCTTGAACTGATACTTACTGAAAAAAGTACTAAGTTGACCTTATTGTTTAGGAGCGGCAGCGCAGCCTCCTTGAAGAGCGTTGCATCGAGATGACGCAACAGCTCAGCTCCTTGGAACGCGAAGTGCAACAACTGCGTCCGTTGCAGGCCGGTCAAGGGGCCTTGCAGCGCCAGTACGGTGAGCTGCAGGAGCGGGTCAGACGCGCAACTGAACATGCACAGAGGTACCAAATTCTCAAGGGACTGTACTCTAAGTTACATATAGGATAGACTGTGATGATTTAACTTAACTCACCATCATCAGCTGAAAAACGGCATGCGCTGGACGTAGAACGCCTATCATTATCTGTATCCATCAGTTTGCTTCGACCTTCACTCGGTACTCATTTTGAATCGATTTAAAACAAATGAATGTATTATTTCCGTGTTACTAATTTAATCACTGATGAAATACCTAATTATATAATTGTTCGATATTGTACAGTTTATATAGTATGTAAAGGTGTACAAAGATGAAACACATTCGTTACACATTACATTATTTAACTTTACAAATACGGATTTTTTCGTGTGATGGTAGGTATCTCAATATCCTCAACAGGTTGAAATTCAAGTTTACATAATATAATAAATTATGAATGCAAGCATACTTTTAGGACGGAGGACACCTACCGCGCGAGAGTATAAACAACGTGCATTGGAATCTAATTCCGACAGAGCTGCGATGATGTCGTTATATCCGCGACTGGCGCCAATTACAGCCTCGTCGGCATTTTAACGCAATTGTACCTACAGACAAGACAATGAACCAGGATTGATCCAATGGGAACAGGACTATCAATATTACATTTTCATTTTTCTTTGGCGCTATAGGTTGCCTGCAGGCCCGACCGCTCTGCTTTACTACTGAAGTTAAATCCACATTTTGAGTATTATCTCCATTGCGTTGTCGACGTGAAACATGATCTGTATATTATGCCCTTACACGCGTGAGTTGACTACAATACAATCGGGCGACCCCTCCACTACCTATAACCAGATTGGAACCATTTACCGTTGTTGCCTGTTATGACGACGTGTTCTGAATGCGATCGGGTCTAAGATTAGAAACCTACTAGAAAGTATTCTTTTATCTTATCTTACTCCATATTCAAAATCACGCTAACCCAAAACTCTTGTACCAGCGAGGCCACCCGCCTGGAGAGCGAGTTGCGGCGCGTGGAGCGAAGCGCGGGCGGCGGCGCCGAAATCCGCGAGCGAGCGCGTTTGGCAGCCGCAGCGCATGCGCGCGAGCGTCGTCGCGCTGCCGCCGAACTGCAGCACGCCGCGGGAGAGTTGCGGGCTGCTAACAGTAAGCACCTGCACTAGCAAGGCTACCCGCCCAGAGAACGAACTGCGATACGTGGAGCGCTGCGCGGGCGGCGCCGGGATGCGTGTGAGCGAGCGCGTTTGGCAGACGCAGCGCATGCGCGTGAGCGTCGCCGCGCTGCTGCCGAACTGCAGCACGCCGCGGGAGAGTTGCGGGCTGCGAACAGTAAGCACTTGCACTAGCAAGGCTACCCGTCCAGAGAACGAACTGCGGTACGTGGAGCGCTGCGCGGGCGGCGGCGCCGAGATCCGCGAGCGAGCGCGTTTGGCAGCCACAGCGCATGCGCGCGAGCGTCGCCGCGCTGCCGCCGAACTGCAGCACGCCGCGGGAGAGTTGCGGGCTGCTAACAGTAAGCACCTGCACTAGCAAGGCTACCCGCCCAGAGAACGAACTGCGATACGTGGAGCGCTGCGCGGGCGGCGCCGGGATGCGTGTGAGCGAGCGCGTTTGGCAGACGCAGCGCATGCGCGTGAGCGTCGCCGCGCTGCTGCCGAACTGCAGCACGCCGCGGGAGAGTTGCGGGCTGCGAACAGTAAGCACTTGCACTAGCAAGGCTACCCGTCCAGAGAACGAACTGCGGTACGTGGAGCGCTGCGCGGGCGGCGGCGCCGAGATCCGCGAGCGAGCGCGTTTGGCAGCCACAGCGCATGCGCGCGAGCGTCGCCGCGCTGCCGCCGAACTGCAGCACGCCGCGGGAGAGTTGCGGGCTGCTAACAGTAAGCACCTGCACTAGCAAGGCTACCCGCCCAGAGAACGAACTGCGATACGTGGAGCGCTGCGCGGGCGGCGCCGGGATGCGTGTGAGCGAGCGCGTTTGGCAGACGCAGCGCATGCGCGCGAGCGTCGCCGCGCTGCCGCCGAACTGCAGCACGCCGCGGGAGAGTTGCGGGCTGCTAACAGTAAGCACCTGCACTAGCAAGGCTACCCGCCCAGAGAACGAACTGCGGTACGTGCAGCGCTGCGCGGGCGGCGCCGAGACGAGATCTGCGAGCGAGCGCGTTTGGCAGCCGCAGCAAATGCGCGTGAGCATCGCCGCTCTGCTGCCGTGCTGCACGCCGCGGGGGAGATGCGGGATAGTACTCACACGTAGGTGCTTAGCGAGGTCTTGCTATATCACTACTATATATTATAGAACGTTTTTAACGATTCCGTTTATCGAAAATTTTCAATATGGGGGTTGAAAACATAAAATATTATAAATTTCAGCCATTTCAAAACAAACTCGCTTGGTCTACAGCTCACAGAGCCATCACTTGTATTAAAATATGTTTTCATTGCAAGGTATATATGGACTCATTGATTGATCGATGCGATATTCTATCCGTACGTAAGACATCAACGCTGGGAAATCTATGAAGAAAATTTGTGATCACAATACATACTTATATACACACACTTTATTTTTTCAGCTGAAATAACTCGTCTCAATACGCTTGTAGCAGAACTCCAGGCCCGTTTATCGGAGGTCAGCAGTTTAGAGTTCTCCAAAACGACCGTAGATCCGGATAAAGAAGCATTACGTGTGGCCAAAGCTGCCTTAGAGGCGGAGCGGGCGGGCTCGGCCAGGCTGGAGCGCGCCCTGGCCGCGGCGGTGGCGGACAACGCCACGTTAGCAGCTAGCTTACATGCCAGGGACAATGTGACTCTAGACAGACATCCTAGTCCTTCACCAAAGAATGAGAACACAAAAATCTCGCCAATTGATTCTTTCTTAGCTGAATAATGAATAGAGTGCTTCAAACGGCGTAAATTTTTATAAATTCAATGCTTATTTTTCAATTAATAAACGCTGTTATAACAAGGCTTTTTTTTATAAATCCATCTATTTACCTAAGGAACTTCTAAAAGTAGACCTGGTCTAGACCAGATACAGGAAAGTACTAATGATGTGACCAAAGTCAGAGAAAAACAATATCCTTTAAAAATTTAACGATGTCTCATCTTATTTAGTAATTTGTTTTCATATGTAAAATACATTCATTTTCTATAATACCTTAATAGAAAACTGGTTTAAAAACTATCATTTGGCGTTAACAAGGTGCAGAGAGAAAATATATCATAAAAATAAATAATAAACATAGTTAACCGTGTGTATATGTAGCGTGAGTTATAAATTCTAATTACCTAAGTACATCGAGAGCATGGGAATAAGGTTTTGCTCTTATTGGTGGTGTATGATAGATAGATCGAAAGTTATCAAAGAACTTTGAACATCATTATACAAAAATCTCACTATAATCATAACACAATTGTATGGGTGAACCAGTCAACGACTAATACACCTTAGCGTCGTCGACAGGTTCTCCCACACGATTAATACGTAGTATAAGGTGCCTAAGTAAGTATTTTTATAACAGGTTTTTTGTCAAAACTGGCGTCATCCTATGATACATCTTATGCAAGATAATTATAACACTTATTAGGATGTTTCTTTTATCGTAAATGTGTCGTGACACATTTACGAGTGCGTTTTCTCCGTCCGTTAATTAAACTACAGTTATTCCGTATATACACGCTATAAGAGGAATAGTATGAATGCATCAGGCCGGCCATTGAGCAGCGTTGAGGTAAAACATGTTCCTAGGAATGCCGCTGCTTGCAGCTACGATTGTCTTTACTCGCCGCGGCCACTCGAGACTGCATAATAAGTAGGACTCGCGACTAATTAATAAGGAATCCTCTACATATAGGAAACTTGTCTTAATGATAACACAAGGTCTTATTCAATGACACGCATATTTGCATACCTACTCGCAATATGTGTGTACCTACTAAACAAATGAAAAACTAGAGGATTTAGCGTTGAGAAACAACGAATTGTGCAAGTGTATTGCGAGTTTATATCGCTACTATAATAAGTTATGCGTATCATAACATGGACTGATTGCATAATAGGACACGATTCAAAAGTTACGATCATCAATGGTCGGATGGCTGCGAGTGGACGCACGGGCGCGGATTTTCGCAAGGCTTCGCGGCGCCCCTCCGCTGCGTAGGCGCAAGCCGCACCGCACAACCTGCCGCAGTCAGTTGCACCGCTTCACACGCCGACTCCGCGTCGCTCCGCGCCGTCACGCTCTGCACAAATACTATGTGCACCCGACAGAAACGATCTATCAAATAGTGTTAAGTTACTGTTATTAAGTTTAAATAATGACTCGAGTGTTACGCAGGTGAGATATTCCGCTCTAAATACGAGGACTTAAGTGAAGATGTGTGCGTAATATTTATTTTTATATAGAGTTGGTAAACCAGAAATTAATGAAAGAGTCCTTTTAAATGTCAAAATACTACGGTTCTGTCACCGAAGTAAGGTCAGATACTAATTGTTTCAAATCTTGGAGGATTAAGAGGTCGTAACGTAAGTAAGAAACTGGTCCGTTAATGTTTCCCGAGTGCAGCAATTGTTTGGTTGTTAGAGGTAAACATCGCCCGTGGTTTGTAAGAGGTACGCGCTCATGTATCTATGCAGAGAAAGTTACTATTCTATAAGTAGTTTTGTGGTTTAGTGTACTTTTTCCTCATTGTCTGAAGTCGTTACGCTCAACACAATATATGAACGTACAGCGATTATTTAAAATAGACACTCGTAAATTTTAAAGACGAACATTTTAAAAACTTTCATAATTCTTAGAAGAATCTAAAAAGGCGCATTTTACCAATTTTGGTCTCGGTTCCGCCAACGCCTGTGTTGATACAGCGAAGTGAGTCAGACAGGCTGGGACACAAGGACGGTGAGCTCAATACGTAAACATATGAATTTAATTCATATAGCACGCCCACGGCACCTTCCGTAACTTATGTACTTAGGTATTGTGACACATCTCCGGCAACGCTTGTTTCAAGAATACGGTCCTGAAAAAAAAAAACGACTTGAGTCACTATTACCTACACGTTCAGATTATGAGTCACTTAACTTAACTGATAAGGAAAATCAAAAAACATATATAAGGTTTAAGACCTTTAATGTAGGTACCTAGGACATGAATTATTTCATTTGGGTCGAACATTATATATATTGGATCCGATGATCTGTTGCCGTCGTCGTCCGAAAATAATCGAAAGGCATCTTTGCTGACTTTTGAAGTTCTACGTTTACAAGAGAATAAATACTTAATAAATAAAAAATAAAAAAATAAAAATCGTTTATTTCAGAAATTTGATTCCAATTGTTAGTAAATTAACTTAAAAACTATGTTAGATACTTAATACCTTAAATTTTCGTCGTTCCATACTTTCAATTTTTTATAGAAGCAAGACTATAATTTAGTTGAGTGGAATTTCAAGCTCGTCTCGTTCCGAAAAAATTGTCCCCATGTAAACCGCACTGTTGCCCCAACGCTGTTTTACAGAATGGCAGGTCAATTTCACGGCCAAGTAAACAATAACGCTGTAGCTAAATATCTTCGTATGTTACAACCGCAATTATTTTGAATGTGCAAATGAATATCAACCACGCTTTATGCGTGTTCATTTTGAGCACGCATGGCCGTTCAGAAGGCTGTTTAAGTTACCTTATACAGACAGTAACAGCTGTTAAGGGGTAACTCTTGCAAAGCTCTAATTAATTATTTAATTGGTGCTCACCTCAGGATAAAATTTATCCTAAGGTGAGTTAGGCCAGATCTCCAGATCGCAACCTTTGAATAATGTAACGCAATTACGCCTTAAACATTTAAGTATACTAAAGTCTGATTGGTCAGCTCAAGCCCCAGGGTAGAGCGAGGAGAGCGATCGCTCTTCGAGCCAATTTACGAATGGGCGCCAAAATGCAATATTTTGATAATTGAAGGCTGCCGAACAACTATCTCGCTTTTCCCTGATTGCACTAGACTAAGGAAGGCCCCTGGTGTGATTCATACTTCGTTAATTAGATACTTAATTTTTTACATAGGTATAAGTAACAAGACATATAATTACAGAGGTGTACTGGAATTGGTACATGGACATTGGACATGGCAAGTTAGAAGTCTACCTGCCTATGAATATAATTCCAACAGCGAACTGTTAAAGTATGCGAATGACAATATCGAGCAAATACAATTAAGCAGACTGTGGGTTTTATTTTTGCAATTAACACTCCTATTAACCAAAAAAACGACAGCCCCAGAATAGCAAATAAAAAATGTGATGTCCTGAATTATGAAACCCAAACAGGGCATAGTTTTTAAAAAATCAGCCCTCCGCACACGACATCTTGTACTACATAGACTATAGAAGGCCTATTTTAGCAATTGTAGAACTAGACGCAATTTTGTGTACTTACTTTAGAGTCTAAATCTACACAACACAAAGTGTTGTAAAACTATACACTTCTACTGAGTAACAGTGTCAAAATGTACCAACACCAAAGCGACACACTAATTTACTTAGGCGCAAGCTTTATAATTAAGTGCCTATAAATAATACGTGAGTTAAGTGTACCTACTGAATCGTGTCATTAAACGACAAAATCAAGTATTTACTAAATTTACCGACGATGTAATACTGCAATTTAAAGTAATGTAATATGTACTTTAAATATTTGTTTCAGAATGATGAGCTCGATCACAATTCACATATTTCTCTTAAGTCTGATTGCCCCTGCGGCTATCCAATGGTAAGTTTATGTTATATATTGACATATTAGTATTATTTCATATTTATTTGTATAGACTCATTAGTCATTACGAATCATCCCTACTTTGAAAAAACTCTTGTCTCATTTTGCTCCAACGAATAATGTAGTACAGTACAGTGAATGAGTTGTCAGAATGCGATTATTTCTTTATACCTATCTCGCTCGTTCTTACGCGATCCTCATACTCATACTCATACTCATTTATTTATAAAATGTTTTTCAATTTTACATGTCACATATTAAAATTAAATTATATTAGGTTTAATAATGAAACCATTCAATTACAAATAATCAATTATGAAAATAAGTACAATACAAAATTTAAGTAACATTAACAATTTATAATTTCAATACAATACTCAACAATAATTTATAGTCAGAATTAGTACCTATAATATATTATAAAATTCCTCAAGGCTATAAAAAGCACTAGATATGAGCCATTTTTTAATTTTATGTAGGAATGTAACGTCGTTCTCAATTTCTCTTATATAATCAGGTACTTTATTGTAGATACGTGGCTTAGACGTCAAATTATTTGACGGCGATATTGGTTATTTAGGATAAAAGTGAGGAGGTCTACTTATCTCATAAAACGACTTTAGGATTCCTCATTGTTGCGTGTATGTAATAAAATTAGTACCTACGTTTGAATTAGCGTTACGAGGCTGCCTGATTGCAATCATAAAAATTAAAACTCAATCAATTATTTTGTTGCTAGGTTTTTAAACTTGTTTCATTTCATACCATATACAATAAAATTAACAGATCGCTGCCTCAGTACGTTAATGCTTTTCACTTTTTGGGTGATTTAATTTAGACCCAGTGTCAATGTTAAAATATCAATTCAACAAAAGTGAAACGTGAGTTTGTTGTGTAATTGCTTAAATTTGTAATTGTTTTACTTTGTCTACCCCCATCTATATCCATCTGCTCTTTTTTTTCTAATCGACTAAAAGAATCTAAGTATATTACTTATCAAACCTGCTCACAAAATTTCATGAGCATTGGTTAAGAAATACGACCTCCAGGCGAGAACAGAAAAGCATCCAATCGTCCGTACATACAAAAGAATTTTGGACCAAAAAACACTTAACTCCATCGGTCAGCGAAATTTTTCATTGTATTCATTATTAGATCTAGAAAGGACGGTCCACTGACATTTTATATAAAGTTTTAATCATGTTTATAAAAGGTTCGGTTTCGGTTTCGGTTTCGGCCGAAACTGTAATCAGAACCGAACCTTCGGTTTCGGTTTCGGTTGAAAAACGTGTTTCGGTCGGACACTAATAAAAAGTATCATCCGAGGTTAGTTTTAGCTTTCAGATACAACCTTTATTAAAGTAGGTAGTGATAAAGATATAAAGCATCATTAATATTTTTAATTGCATGATTTCGAGACTACATATATTGGCACCAAGAAATTTTTAATTATTAAAGGAACTAATTAATTAGTACCTAGTCTTTAAACTCAGCTATACTTAAGTGGAATATTTTACGCGATCCTTGGTAATATGACAATTACTTGTTCACATAATGCACGGATGACCAATAGGTACATGCACATATGTATATACTATATAGCATAAAGTAATATACATATATCATACTAGTATTATTCTTAGTTACATACAACTCTATGTTTGTGTACGAGTATAATATGTATTACATAATCCATAACACAACTTTAGTTCTTCTGTGCTATAAAGTGATATTGTGTAAACAAACATGTACCTAACTACGTTTTGCATTCGTTTTGCAAGTAGGTAAAGTGTGTATCAGTGATATGTATATCACCAAACTTGACATTTTAGGCATGACTTTATTATAACTATGCGGCGATTCTAAACGGACGACGATTTTATAGGTATACATCTCAAAATTTTGAACTATCGTGTAGATTCTGGTCTAGTTAGTTGATATCAGTCTGAGTACGAGTTTCAATGGGGGTCATTCTAATTATATAGGTCACTCGTTATTTACTCAGCTGATAGATGTTGATGGCAAAATTCTTTAAATTAGGCATAACTACTATAGTAGAGTTGCTAAGCCGCGAAATTGTGCGCATCGGGTTACAAGCATGAAATTTCTACCACACATAGAGCGTTCCACGGCGATTATTTTCAGATGTGGAGGGAAGTCAGATTCGTCCCCTGTGTGGTGGGAGAGCGGGGTGAAGCGGACCAAGTACTGTTCTTTTTCTTTTTTTTATTACTGATCAGTTAAGGCTATTAGGGACTTGCGCGACATCGTTTTCGTGTAAAATAGATATCAACTATTAATTTTTCATGTTATTTAAGTATAGTTTTGTATAAAAATTTAGGTTTATTGCCGAAAAGGTAAAAATCACAACAAGTTTTTTTTATTCAGAACGATAAATTAGTTATCTATCCTGTATATTTACACTTTAAAAAAACATGACTATACAGCAAATTTAATCTTGTTTTTAAAAATGTATACATATTGGGCACATCTCATACAAAAAGTACCTTGAAAAAAATGTTGATGTTAAGCTTAGCCTGCGTGTTCTAGTACATTTTGCTAAGTCGCGAAATTGTGTACATCGGGATACAACCACGAAATTTCTACCACAGATAGAGTATTCTGCGGTGATTATTTTCAGATGTGGACGGAAGTCAGATTCGTCCCCTGTGCTCCGGGAGAGTGGGGTGAATAGGACAAAGGAGTCCTCTTTTTCTTTTTATATTACTGATCAGGCAACGCTAGTAGGACTTGTGTCGTGTCGTTTTCGTGTAAAACACATATCAGGAATTCATTTTTTATGTTATTTATTCATAGTATCATATAAAAATATGGTTGTATTTCCGAAATTGTAAAAATCACAACAAGTTTTTTTTATTCAGGGAGATAAATTAGTTATATTTCCTGAATAGTTACAACCAAAAAAAATATTGCAATATAGCAAATTTAATCTAGTTTCTAAAAATATATAAATATTGGGCACTCTTCATACAAACAGTAACTTAAATAAATTGTTGATTACAAATGAAGCGAAAATTGAAAAATTTAATGATTCGGACAGGATTCGAACCTGCGTTTCCAACGGCTTTCCGGGCCAACACTGGCGTCCTCCCAATTGGACCACCGAATCAGATGTCAGAGCCATTGAATTTTTCAACCAGTTGCTTCGACATGCCTTAGGGTGGCATCACTTCATCATAATTTAGTTTACGTTAGCAGACGTTACTGCTTTAATAAAAAATAAGTAAATTGTTGATGTTGAGATTAGCCCGTGTGCTCGTGATACATCAGCAAAATTTTTTTTTGTTTTAATTACATTAATTTGTTTTTCTAGGACGTATAGAGTAAATATTATATGTAAAAGCATAACACGGTGAATAGAGACTAAAGTACTATGTGTGACCTTACAAACGGTCCGGTAGTTTTGAATTTTTGATATGTTGTATAGGATGTTTAGTCAGTTTTAAAATGCAAAATGCACAATTCCCCCCCCTCCGCGCCCGCCGCCATATTGAAAAAACCGGCACTTTCTTCATATTTTTGCTCATATCTTCCTTTAGGAGCATTTTAGCTAGAAAAAAGCTTCCACAATGTTATAGAGAGTTAAATTTACTACATTCTCCATTTTATATTTTTTTTCTAGGACAGATAGTTACGGAGATATCCACATTTAAAAAAACGTAAAAAATCGCAATTTCCTACTGAAAAACAAACTTCTGGATTATATCTTCGTTTAGGAGCATTTAAGCTACAACAAAGCTTGGGCAATGTTGTAGAGAATTAAATTTACTATAATTTACATTTCAAATTTTGTTTCACGGACGGTTAGTTACGGAGATATGCACATTTAAAAAACAGGAAAAGTCGAATTTTCCGAAATTTTCTCAAAATTCTTGGTTTAGAACGCTGTCATTCAGTTACGGACTAGTCTAGGACAAATTAAAACATGTAGGAAATATAATTGGTTATAAAACTCATGTCCATTTTTACATACATTTTCGGAAAATGTGACTTTATTTTTTACATATCTCCGTAATTATCTGTTCTAGAAACAAAATTTTAAATGTAAATTATAGTAAATTTAATTCTCTACAAAATTACCCA
The DNA here is from genome assembly GCA_932273695.1 of Apotomis betuletana. Taxonomy (NCBI): domain Eukaryota; kingdom Metazoa; phylum Arthropoda; class Insecta; order Lepidoptera; family Tortricidae; genus Apotomis; species Apotomis betuletana. The sequence goes on from OW026304.1 coordinate 14,479,155, forward strand.
AGCACTGTTCTAGCTAAAATGCTCCTAAACGAAGATATAATCCAGAAGTTTGTTTTTGAGTTGGAAATTGCAATTTCTTAAGCTTTTTTAAATGTGCATTTCTCCGTAACTATCTGTCCTAGAAACAAAATATAAAATGGAAAATGTAGTAAATTTAACTCTCTATAACATTGTCGAAGCTTTCTTCTAGCTAAAATGCTCCTAAAGGAAGATATGAGCAAAAATATGAAGAGAGTGCTGGTTTTTTCAATATGGCGGCGGGCGCGGAGGGGGGGGAATTGTGCATTTTGCATTTTAAACACTGACTAACCATCCCAGACAACATATCAAAAATTCAAAACTACCGGACCGTTTGTAAGGTCAAAATCCTTTATTCACTGAATTAGCATGTTAACAATCATTATTTAATGTATTTAATGAAGCGAAATAGGATGCGTTCGGAGATTTACGTTGGTTACGCCGACGTAAAGATATATTTTAAGCTACTGTTTGTATGAGAAGTGCCCAACATGCATATATTTTTAGAAACCAGATTAAATGAACTTTTTTAAATAATAATAATAATTTGAAAATGTTCACGAAATTGAACTAATTTACATCACTGAATAAAAAAACTTGTTGTGATTTTTACCTTTTCGGCCATTATACCCATATTTTTATATAGAACTATACAAAAATAACATAAAAAATGAATTTCTGATATTTGTTTTACACGGAAACGATACCAAACACGTCCTGGTAGACTTAACTGACCAGCAATAAAGAAAGAAAAGAGGGATACTTGGCCGTATTCACTCCGCTCTCCCGCCTGACAGGGGACGAATCTGACTTCCCTCCACATCTGAAAATAATCACCGTGAAACATTCTATCTGTGGTAGAAATTTCATGCTTGTAACCCGATGCGCACAATTATGTTAGAAAACAGGGACTAACAACTCTACTACTATGACGCAATTATATTTATGTATTTGAAATTGACCATTCATGATTCAAGCACGGTCACATGCATTTTCAGAATTACCGAAATTAATCTCTTCTTACTTTTACTCGTACATTTAAAGAAACCTCAAGTCATAACTTACTTAGTCCTGGGATTGTTGTACTTCATTCGTATTATGATTAAGAAGAAAAGTATTAATTAATTAATAAATTTATTTATTTATTTAAACTTTATTGCACAAAAAGCAAAAGTACAAATGGCGGACTTAATGCCATAAGGCATTCTCTACCAGTCACCCATAGATAATTTATGTAGTCTAAATTATAATTATTCCTTATAGCATATCAGTGATAGGGCCACGAGTGCTACGACCCTACAGCGCTTACCGCGTGGCTGTCGCTGGCGGGCCGCGCGCACAGACCGTGTATGTGGCGGTGGAAGGCCGGAAGGCCAACGGGGAGGCCTATTCGCAGGGCCGGGAGGTGCAGGTCCAGGCCACCTCGTCCAGGGTGGTCGACCTTGAGGTTAGTAACACTTAAATCCCTCTTCCTCTCTTACAGAAATGTAATCTGCTAACCAATTAAAGGGATTCGAAATATTTAACAGACGTACGTACTGATACTTATATGAACCTTTTTCATAATGCGCATACAAATGTGCTCTAGGAATGTGTAATACTTAATAGTGTATGTTTTCTTTGAAGTCAATGGTTTCTGTTAAAAAGTGATTATGTTTAACTAAGACCCCTACAACAACATTCTAATACCTACTTAATCTGGCGTTGAGGTAATACGCGAATTATTAAAACTGGTTATGATGTAATAGCTAAGTAGTTAATTACTGGATAATCTAAGAAGTATGATAGGCTTAACTTAGATAGGTATCTATCTGTATTTTAAACTAAGAAGACAAGTACTTACAGACATCAGCTGATGAATTATCAATAATAAAATAACTGTAGCAACATTAGGGGCCTACTGATAACAGAGCCTACTTTCTCTTCTATTTATATGTTAGATAGATGATCCGGGGCCGGGCAACTATGAGCTGGTGGCGCAGTCAAGATCGGGAGAGCAGTTCTCATCATCAGCGCAACTGGTGTACCAGCCCAGGAGTTACTGCGTCTTCGTGCAGACCGACAAACGGGTCTACCAGCCGGGAGACGCCGTCAAATTCAGAGTCGTCGCGCTAGACAAGTAAGATAGAATTGTTCATTACTCATTTTATTTACCTATTAACAACTACTTCGCAAGTAGATCTAAGTAACAAAATTTAAGTGAGTAACAATGTTGTATGGTATTTCTTATAATCGTATCTTGCTCTAATTAATTTCATCGTCATCAATAGTAGATACACTATGCAAAATCCACAGGGTATATTGTCGATTTAATTACGCTCCTAAATTGCTGAATTCTTCCATATCATATACCTAGAGATTTTTCTAGCACGAACGACGTGTTGATAGTGATCGACAAAATAAAACATCGACAGTCCGGTAATCGATAAAAACAACTTCAACGTTATAGAGTAAAAGTAAGTGGTAAAATCATAACATGCATTTTCATTCATTCCTTTTATTAATACCCATCAACGTTAAATTAGTTTTTAGATTACGTTTTTAGATAATTTGTCCTTATTAATTTAAGAAGTAAATATTTTATTTTTTGGTCGGTTACCGCGACTGTCCCAATAAAACAGTTCAGCCTAAAGTCCAGTTCAGCTATCGAAACGTCAGGGAGGCTGAAATAATTAATATACGCGATAACATCCGTTTAAATTGTTTTATTTAAAAGTGAAAATTTACATAATAATGTTACATTTATTCGAATTCCACGACATTTATAATATTTTCTTAATAACTATATAATTATTAATTTTGTCATACTTAACGTTGACGTGGTGGTTACCGATAAGAAATTTTGTCGATATTATTATTATCAAAGCACTAACCGCCTGATGTTCCTGCTAGAAATATATCGAGGTATATATACTATGCTAGATTACCTACCTTTCTCTATTTAATAATAAGCCTAATTCATGGAAATTACACAGTAAAATTACAAATAAAATCGAACTTCTTTTTACTTCTTTCAACTTCTAAGTAACAAAGTTGTTTGGCATTAGTCAATCGTATCTAATGAACAATGTGACTTCGAACGAATTTCATCAGAACCGTAACACAAGACACTTTCGCTTTCGATACCCTCGCCGATGAGGAGCTAGCGTAAGATTACGTGTGATTACCGGGGTTATCGACCTCCACAGGTACCTGCTGCCTCTGTCTATCCCTATCGACGTAAGCGTGATGGACGCGCGAGGCTCTCCCATCAGACAATGGGGCGCAGTTTCGCTGGACCGGGGGATCCTCTCTGACGAACTAGTACTCGCTGATGAGCCAGCGCTCGGAGAATGGACTATACAGGTAAGGAAGTCAGCGCCGGAAACATAGATAGCCATCGTGACTTTGAATTTAACACCCACTCCGAGATGACCTTAGATTTGGGTTTTAGCAGCGACTTTACATTTGCACATTTCATGTATAATATTTAGATATGAGTATGAAATTCATAATACAGTTGTATGATTGGTTTTTTAGATGTTTTAATTGTGTGAATAAGATCCAACAACCTCTCCGTCATAATCATACAAAGAAATCTTCTTCTTTTGTAGGTGGAGGTGAAAAGCCAAGTGTATTCACGTCAGATACTGGTGGCCGACTACGTGATGCCTAAGTTTCAAATGGACATGCAGCTGCCAAAGGAGGCCTTGTTTAGTGCAGGCCGGTTTACCGTCAACGTTACTGCCAAGTATGTCTCTCCAATATGCACGTAGATTTAAACTGCATTCCACCAATGATTCCGTGATCCAATCACTGACAACGCACATTTTAAACCGCCTTACTTAATCGATCAAGAGGATGCATGATATGTGTCTACGTTTTAGAATTCACCCGAAAAGTATATTTAGCTAGATGGGTCGATTGCAAAAAAAATGTACATAGTTAAGGGCTTTAATTAAAACAAAACTTAATTGATTCCTTTGTGAGGAAGCGATCGTGATTTTTTGTTAACTAAGCTTTTAACTATGTACGTACATTTTTTTTTGCAACCGACCCCGATATGAACTAATGACTAACCTACGGGCTTATTCGTTAAGCTATTTCAAAATATCGTCGTTCGATGTTACCACAATAAAATAAAGCAAAAAATTATCGTATTTCAGTAGGTTGAAGTGAAAACAAACATCACCATAAATAACTTCCCATTGGTTAACAAAGGAGATCTATTTTCTCCGAGAAAGCTGTCAACAATTGTAACAATGATGGAAAACTCATTATTCAATTCAGCTGGGTTTTATTTCGATTCCAATTTAATGTAAAAGTACGACGAGAGTTAGAACGCAACTTTTTGACGTCGAATTTAAATAAGTTTCCGTCAAAAAATACATTTTAGTGACAAGCTTTTATAGCCGACTGTACTTTTCTTTGGATATCCATGAAATGCTCACTGAGACAATTCTAAAGAGCCCAAACTCGGTAGCATTGCTTTTTCTATTATAGAGTTCCTATGGCCACCTTCCGGCTCCATCATCAGATCAGCCAGATGGCACCATATTATTGTATTGTCATCACAGTTAAGGCCGTTCCCTGAGCCAGATTTGCAAAAATACCCCAAAAATTATCCTATTTTTCTACGAAACGTTGATATTAGTAAACGAGGGAAAAATATATATCATTCTTGATTATATTATCTTTAATAACACAGCATTCGATACACGATTCATAACACTTCGCTCGATACAATTAATTCCCAAAGTAACCTCCAATTCGAATTTTTACTCCAACTTTACTTGTTTTTTTTCTACGTGACACTATGAAACAAAAAAAGGAGAAAAATCAATCATAACTAAAATAGTAATTTTACAGCTTCCGAATTTCAATAATTGAAGCCAATATTTTTAAAATAAATAATCATCGACAAATTCTTACGAAAAAAGATATCGCCTTACGACCCGCAAGCTCTGTCTCCGTCACTCTTTTGAAATGTGACTGTGATGTGACAGGGACGGGTGGCCTGAGGAGGGGCTCGGGGTTCTGGCTCAGGGAACGGCCTTAAGTAAGTATGCAAAATTTCAGCTCAATCGGTTGACGATATCTACTTCAAAATTGAGTTGCAAGATTCCACCCGAACAAACATACTTACATACATACATACATTGCAAGTTAAATAAAAGCTTTTAAAAAAAACGGCCAAGAGCATGTCGGGCCACGCTCAGTGTAGGGTTCCGTAGTTGCCCATCCTTGACAATAGACCGGCAGGCTCAAAACCGCTGTTTTAAGCCCGAGGTTTAAATTACGAGAAATATTTCAAGCTCTATAAAAAGGTCGTAAACGCCAAAGTAACTGTAATGACTTATTACCTTCTGGAAGTTATCGATTATACGCGGAATGTGTTTAATGCAGTATGGCACTTAACTCATATGTCTAACGTTCGAAGTATAAATACACCGCGCGGCACTTACGTCATTTTAAAGAAAATTGAGAAATTATACGATGTTTGGGGGGGGTGGGGGTCGCTATTTTTTGGATTTCCGGAGCGAATATTTACAAAACTGCTGACTTTATCTAAAAATAAGTTTATCAGACCCCTATTATATTTAAAAGACCTATTCAACGACACCCCACACACTAATAGTGTTGGAACGAAATAAAAAACCCGGTACTCGTTTTGTCGGTGTGATACATACACATACCTACTCATACCAAATTTCAGCTTTCTAGTACTAATGATCACGGAGCTAAGCCGCGGACGGACAGACTAAAAACAAAGGTTGTTTAATATTAGGTTTTCTAAAAATCTAGGTAGTAAGTGAATATAAGGTAGCATTAATAAGCAAAGACTGCACAAAAAACATTTGATTGGTCTTACTTAGCTTTGAAGCAGGTGCTTCAACTGTCGATGTCGGTCCGTCTCGATCATTTTCCCACGAAGAGCATAAGTATTAATTAATGGACCAATTTCCAATTTGGTCTGCCAATATTAATTGTTCACTTGTGTAAGCAACAATGGGTAACAGCTCTGTCTGTTGACTGCGTACTATGGCACGTAAATGAAATAAAATATTATATGTATACTTGTGGCTCTGAGTTTATAGACCTCGCGAGTTTGTTTGAATGGCTGAAATTTATATATTTTTTTACTTTTTATAAAAAAAACTGAATAGACACAAATAAACTATACTATACTATTCTTATCAAACCTACTCAAGGTTTGATAAGAAGTATATAGTTTTTTTGTCTAATCAGTTTTTCGACTTGCCTACAAATTAAGTTTCATGAGAATTAGTTGAGAAATGTGGCCTGTAGGCGAGATCAGCCGGAAATCTAACATCCGAACATACGAAAGAAATTTTGGCGCAGCTAAAACAGAGACGCTTCGCTAGCTCGGTCAATTACCTATTATAAGACCAAAGAACACACACCCAGTTACTTCGTACGTGTTCAATATTATAAGTACTTAAACGCGTTAAGTAACCTACGATGTTCTTTTGGTGTTCAATTTTACAGGCTTCTGTTTCACTATTTTCTAATTCAAATTTAAACATAGTCATTGTGACACAAATTTTAATTTTAACTACCCAGAAAATGTAACATAGAACTCCGTAATGTTGGATCAGGGAGTCGATAAATGTCCTGTCAATAATAACTCATACGTAAATTTTCACATTGGGCATACATTGTGCGAGATGTTTTTAAAATATGACCGTAAGAAATCGACTCAATCTAACATGTCTACATTGCTTTCAGCCACTTCAACGGCTTACCAGTGCAGGGAGAATTGACTTTATCCGCATATGCCGTTTTTTTCTCCGACATTCTCCAACCAGTTTTCTCCAATCCTGCCCGAAAAGTTGTAGATTTCAACGGTCACGCTGAAGTGACCTACGACCTCAAAACTGACCTAGACCTTGCAGAAGACGCGGCAAGGCCGTTAGTGGTCGAAGCGGTATTGGAGGAAAAAGACACGCTCATAAGACAAAATGTCTCATCGAGAATCCTCTTGTTAAGGACGCCATATAGACTCAGGATTACTGCTCCGGAGTACTTCAGGCCTATGTTACCGTACACGGTTCAGGTTAGCAAGTCATTGCATTTTAATTTGCTTACGTAAACGCAAACTCCCCATGGCGGAACGAATTTGAACATGCAAATTTATTTAGTTTTTGCTATAAATATAAACCACAATGGCCAAGGGCATAGATAGGATCATGGACAAGCATAGCAGATCGCAACAAAATTGTATGACACAGCTTAAGATTGTATTAAAAACGGAACTGAAATTTATGCAAATAACATTGACGGATTTTCAGATTGAGGTCGTAGATCCATCAGGTCAAATCATAGACGTAGATGATGAAGTCACAGTAGAACGTTCGTGGGATGATGGAGCGCCGGTCAATGTGACGACAGTCGCTGTTAAGAAAGGTTTGGCGACCTATATGTTGACGCCAGCTGATACGTACGCCACATTTACTCTCAACTTAGTGGTAAGAAACAAAAAATGCTTTCTGGAATCACATTTTCAATTTAGTATGATGTAAGATGAAGATTAATTCTGGACATTAATTCTTACAGATAAAATACAAGGAGGTCACAGAACGAGTGATAAACGTAATAAAATCCGCCGGTTCCAATGGACAATATCTTACAGTGGAACTTCTAACTCGAGATACTTCCGTTGGAAGTGAGATGCGAGCGCGTATCTCTTCCACCGAGCGTATGGATCTCCTAAACTATGCTGTTATAGGACGTGGGGACATTCTTCTCGCTAAGACAGTTGAAGTAAGTGTAGCTTATTTATTTCAATATCTCATGAAGTTATATCTGACAAAGTTTTCTTATAGTTATAATTATTATGTATCTACATTTGTTTTCGTCTTGCAGCTGAGCCCCGCTCGCAAGAGTGTGGATATCGCCATTCCGGTGACCGCTCGGATGGCCCCTGGCTGCGTGCTGCTTGCCTGGTACCCTCTGTTAGATTCCTCTCGTGACGTTGTACTCGCATCAGCGATATATGCTCCGCAAAGAAATCTACTGCAACACAAGGTAATCGTTATGAAAGTGCCAACTAATCGTATATTGGATTTGGTATTCTTTATTCTCACACAGATCATTTTGATCGCTGGAGCATTGTATACACTAAGACGAGTGACCCGCGATGTATCCCTTTGAACTTGTTTTGTTCTCTTAAATACTTAGATGGATTTTAAAAGTCTGGTCTCTGTTCCAGGTATATCTGTCTGTAAACGGAGGCTATCGACCGGGCGGCGCAGTGGAGATGCGAGTGACTGGAGAGCCGGGGGCCCACGCCGCAGTGCTGGCAGAGGACATCAGAGCTGCTGTGGCTGGACTTGCGGGCTCTGACGGTCTGGGCAGCGGACTTGATATGCACACGGTAAGGGAGGGTTATGACGATATTCCGACCTTCAAAAGTATGTTTCAGCGCCGACTCTCTACTAGGTATACTTACTACAAGTATTCCGCATTCCCAGTTTTCTTCAAATTGATTTCAATCCTTTGAGCTAATATTTGAGCTAAAAATAAGATTTCTCTTTTCTCTTTGCAGATCGAACGAGAAGTAGAAAGCTTTAGCGGCTTGAAGCATTCCATATTTAAGAATGACGACCATTTGCCCGGCATGGGAGTTGACCTGGGGGGCAACGCTACATTTGACGTATTCACGGTTAGTAAGACTTCAGCGACTGTTAATGATACTTCTGTAAATTATGGATTAATGGTTAATTTTCATTTCAGAATGCAGGATTGGTCATCCTGACTGATGGTTTTGTATTGAGGAGCGACCCCAGAGGTAATTTTAATTATTCAATTAAAATATTCTTAGTCACTCATCCAATGTTATTTATCGCAATTCTATTGAACAGGTAAACCACCTCCTCCAAGCCTTCCTGAGACGGGTACTCGACCGCCGCTAGCGGGACCTTACGCCTTTAGCCGCCTGCCCTCTCCTCCGACGCCGCGCTATTACCTCAAAGTAGGAGCTCATCCCACCTGGACTGCAGCTAACTTCTCAATTGGGTAAGAATATCTCGGGTATTTACATATCTACATACATAACCTAAATTAATAATTTAATATTTGAGACCCTCATTAATTCAGCGATAATATATAAAATGCTACTAAAACTGAACATAAATACAAAATTTGGAATTCTTAGCTTCTATATTGGCTGAGATTCTGTCACTTGTTCCAATTAAAGCTGAATATCTTGGAAACCACTGGTCCTATTTCCACGAAACATAGCTAAGAACCATCTCGACGGACATGTCTTTCGATTTAAAACAAAACCGCACTCAAATTGGTACATCCGTTTGGAAGCTACGATGCCACAGACAGACATCCAGATACACCCCCCTTTTTTCGTCCGGGGTTAAAATCCCCCTTAACACTTTCGCTACCAGGAACCCGCCTGGTAGGCACTCGTAATCATTGCTCAGATGCCGGTCAAGCTCGCCTACGTATTTTTGCTACCCACCTAGCGGGCTCTCGGTTTCTGGGGTAGGGTTAAATTTTATATCTGGTTGCGAAAGTGTTAAATAAAGTAGTCTATTTTCATTTTAGCTACGACGGACGGGGATCCGAAAATCGAGTATCGCCAATAACAAGTGGCGATTGGCTGGTGGGAGCGTTCGCGGTACACCCCGAGCTGGGCTTGGGTCTTGCTTCTCCTCAGAAGTTCGCCACCAGCATCCCGCTAACCATCACTGCAGAGCTACCTGCGAGTTTGCTGCGCGGAGAAGCTGTAGCGGCGGTTATCACCCTGAAGAGCACGTTAACCGTCGACACGAGCGTAGAAGTCACCTTCCATAATTCGGAGCAGTATTTCGAATTTGAGCCATTGGAGAATAATATCGATTCTGCTAAGAGTGAGTGATTATTAACAAGACATTCACCTCCAATATTCATAACACAAACATCTCATTTACACGAAGAATATTGTGATGATCAGTGGATGCTGTAAGGCAGTAGGTTTTGACGGATTTGGGCGCTATGTTCAGGCCCATTAAAGGCGCCCAATATATCATTTGCCCTTTGTTTATTTTGTTTAGCAAAGAGACAGAACAACCATGTTTTCTTGCTTATATTAATCCACACAGTACAGGAAATGTCGCACTACTAAAAGTAGGTATAGTATAGTAAGTAGTAGCTTGTGGGAGCACTTACAACAGATTTCATAATGAGGCAACATCTTGCAGAAATCGAGGTTTACCGCCGGCTGCGACTGTCAGTGCCAGCAAGAGGCTTGGCCAGCACGGCGTTCCTGGTGAGCGCCACAAGAGTGGGCGAAGCGCCAATCATTGTGGAGGCCACCGGCGACGGGGTCTCAGCTTCGCTCTTCAGAACAATTGATGTTAAGGTAGGTTTGGACAAATACAGGCGCTTATGATCTTGTTCCTCTTTTTCAAGGACTATTCACCTCATAAACCGACGGAGTGTAGAGGTAAGCAGGAAATATCAAACACTAATGCAGCGCTTAACGTTCGTTATTCATTACTAGCATCTGAGCCACAGACATGTTGTCCTAATTAAACGGCCTTGTGTACCTATATGCGGGGCAAGCTCGTAACAACTTCAGTAAAATAAATCCAACATGATTAGATACTTGTAGTGTCACATCTAAAACGGAGTGTCAGACCCAGACCCCGCTTTTAATAACAACGTCAATCCTATTTGTTTGCGTGAAAACAGAACCTAAATGCTAGTTTTAAATCAAAATTCCGGTCACATCTTCTTAAAATTCAACTAGAAAATACCTAAAACTCCTATTTCTCTTTATTCTATGCAATTTCATATTCTTATACTTATCTACCTAATAATAAAAAATAATCCAAGTTTAACCATTACCATACATACAGATATACCTACACCCAAACACGCACACAACCTGTACCTACTTACATAGCACATAGTTTATTACATATTATCGTTTTTTACGTCGTATACGTTTTAAACCTTCAGCAAGAATGATGTAACATAAATATAAATTATTTTTTTTTATTTTTTTATTTTTTCATTTTTTCATTTATTAAGATTAAGACTGTGACAGTGCTGCACTGTTTGTCCGGTTCCGGCATTCGTTTTTTTAAGAAAGGTTACTGACGGAAGATCAGCGCTGCGTTCTTCGCAGTATTATGCTGAGTCAGCGCCTATTTCATACCACACACATTCTCGATTTTAGTTGTTACAAAAATAAATGTACCTATGTACTTAGTTTTAAGTGCTTTTTTCTTAAATGTTTGTTATCTCTTTGCTTATTGTAAAAATGTTTAGCTTATAGGTCTCCTTTTAATGTTACTGTTGGTGTCGGTGATGAAATAAAGTTTTTATCTACTATCTATCTATCTATCTATCAAATGCAATTGTAACCCAAAAATATATTTTAGGATGGTTATGAAGAAGAGATCTCCGCCTGGGGTCTCCTGGACGCCCGGCGAGGAGTGGCACGAGCAAACGTGACGCTGCAACCACCGCCTGGTACTCGGCCCGGACCAGTGTCTCTACTGGCCGCGGGGAACCTACTGGCAGGAGCTTTGCAAGGATCTCGCGCCGCCTCCGCAGCGGCGGCAGACCCCGTGCACGCTTTACGGCCTCTAGCGGTGGCTTGCGTGTTGCTGGACTACTTACAGGTATACTCTTATTGCATCTGACTTTCTAGCGGTCTTGCTGCTGGCTGCGAGCAATCTAGCTGCATGACATTTTTTTTGGAAATTGGAATATTATATAATGATATATTTTAACAGTATTTTTTTTTCTTAAGGCCATTGGCGAGGACGACTCTGCGATAACAAGCGAAGCGCGCGCTCGCGCGGCTGTCGGCTACCAGAGGTTAATGGCGTACCGCCGACCGGACGGTTCCTTCGCGCCTGACACCGACGACGAGTCTACCGGGGACGTGTGGTTAGTCCTTGATAATTTAGGATCATTTTTCACTTAAGACTCACCATTAATATTGATCCTAGTTGAACTAAAAGTTCCCACATCGCGGGAATTGCAGAATACCTGCCTCCTGCACGTCTAGCATAACTGTAACACGCGAGTCTTTTGCCGCGCGAAAAATAACTGACACTTTCCTTTCAATCCCGTGCGGATCAGACAGGTGACGCAGAGTAAAGCGACAAGCGAAATCACGGCAAGATTTGATAGCAGGGATCCCGTTCTAGCCCCTTTTTTGATGCCTTTTTCTTACTGAGCGACTCATTAAGCTCAGATCATCGGGACCAAGAACGTTAATGGTGTGTTCTCACCGAGTTTTATGTCCAGACGAGCAGCACCGGCCCTAGCTCTTCAAAGAGTCGAGCGAGATTGTCTATTGATACCTTTTGTTTCGAAATCTCGCGCCTTGCGGCTCTCAAAAACACTCACCACACCACCAACTAGTGCCTAGAGCGGTAAGCTCTAGCGGCATCTGTCGGCGAGTTAGTACCTCGGTAGCAACAATAACAGACTTCTGTTTGTGTCAGGATGACAGCAGTAGCGGCGCGTTGGCTAGCTCGCTGTGCACGCCACGTGGCAGTAGGACCGGCGGCGGGTACTGCCGCTATACGTTGGTTGGCCGACGCGCAGGGCCCCGGGGGCAGCTTCCGTGCGCCTGAAGACGTCTTGGACCCGCACGCACAGAAGGAGCTACCCACCGCGGCGTATGCACTTCTAGCATTCACGCAGGCAAAGGTGAGCAAAATTTACATGGACCCAAATATTCTAACCAATGACCATTGACTGGGAATTCCATTCCAACATACCTAATTGCTGTGACACTGAAAATATGCATATGCAGTCGTTAGGGATGGCGATTAAAACACTGCAAGCGACACTGTCATATCATATCATGATTCATGAATGTAGATTGTGGTTATTAACAGGTTAAATACTTATCAAGCCAATAATATGCCAGTTCAAACTTTTCTAACCAGAGCTAATTTCAGGGCAACGACATATTCCTGCGGCGCGCTGTTCAGCAGACAGTGGACTTCGTGGCGGGCTCGCTTTCCCCCCAGCAGGACGCGTACTCGCTGTCAGTGGCGGCCGGCGCCCTCACTGCTGCGAACCATCCTCAAGCCGCCACGGCACTTGAGCTAATGGATCGCTACGCCAACGCTTCTGGTACGTAACAACATATTCCTGAGACGCGCCGTCCAATAGACGGCTGACGTCATGGCGGACTCGTTCTCAAACCAGCAGGACGCGACGGCGCTTGAGTTGACGGATGGATACTAATGTTTCTGTTAATTACTAATTCCAATGCGTAACTTGTTAGGACTGCCGTTTATGACAATCCTATAAACTCCACAAAACGATATTCCAGCCAAAACGGTCATGTTAAGTTGTGTTTACTTTCCGGCACAATTCCTTCCCAATGCGTCTGGTTTGGTGATCTTGTATAAGAGCAACTAACTTCTGCCTTTATTTGGTCTATTTAACTTATGGTTCTTCTGGCGTGCTTAATTTCATCCATACTATTATAATATAGGAATTATTTTTATTATTTTCATAATATAGTGAAGAATATCTTACGTATCAAAGATTGCAACGTGATAAGCCCATACGTAACTGGTGTGATATATTTTCAGGGTCAACTAAGTTCTGGTCACGCAAGCTGATCGGCAACGAGTGGCGTAATCCATGGTTAAGAGGCAATAGCTTAGAAGCTATTACAGCAGCTTTTGGCTTGCGCACTATGCTGTCGGAGAAATTGGTAGACGAGGCGGTGCCCGTGGCCAGGTACCTTCTGCAGGCACAGGGCGACCTGGATCCTGATGTGGTAGGTTCTATTGTTTAAACTCACTTTAAAATTGCAACATGCACAATAATGCTTAATTTATAGTAGGTAACCGTGCTTTCCAAAATATCTTGGATAATAAGCTCTGTATGAGAAAATACCTACCTAAAAAGATTATATTATTCATATAACTTCGGAAAAAAACAATTTGAAAATGATTGCGAGTGCATAAAATAACAAAATAAATATTGGAATTCAATTCTGTTTCCAGTTTTTTTATTTGCTTTTTACACCATGAAATAAAATGGCGACTACACTACCCGCCATGTTCACACGCCATACGGCTGTGTAAACTAAAAAGAGTCAGTGTCAATATCAATATGTATAGGTATTATTTATCTTCTCGAGTGTATATCGTTGTGCTTTCCTATGGGAGGAGCCTAAACCTTAGTTTAGGATGATGTCATTGACAAAATTCTTCCATCATCATTATTAAGTTTCAATGTAGACGGCTAACACTTTATTTATTTCAGCTGGATTCACTAGCAATGTTCGCAAAGGAAATTCGGGCTCCAAGTAAGCTTCGGCTGTCGGTGAACGTGACGGGATCGGAGGAGGCGAGGCAATTCAACATCGATGATGAAAATGCCCTTGTCATTCAGACACAACTGGTAACGAAATTATTTTATTGTTCTCTTTCTCAAGACCCCTCTTCCTCCACCATATAGCTATCTCTCTCCGTCACCATGGCTCCTGGCTCTATATCGTCATAGATTTTGAGACTGTGATTTTGGAAAATTCTACAATTAGCAACTCGGTGGATTTTAGGACCACGTTATGCTACCAAAAGTACTAGCCCTACTCATAAAATCAGTAGGTGCCTAGCTAAAGTTCCTAAAAATCTGTCGTCAGTCTTTCTCAATGCAGCTAATCTTCTCCAAACAATTCCAGCAGTAGCAACACAACGCTCTCTGCTCCTGATTGTTTAGTGATGTAACGTTTTCTCACCAGGTGCGCGCCGCTCGTTCAGCAAGTGCGGTAACCGAAGGTCGAGGAATGGCCATAGTGGGGCTCTCAGCCAAAGGCAGCACCAACGTGACGGCACCCTGGCCGCGGTTCAACTTGGACCCGAGAGTGGACCAGGTGTCCACCAAGGACCGGCTGCAACTCTCTATTTGCATAGGGTAAATATAATCACAATTTCACCCCGCATCCGACCCACTGTTGAGTGCCCAGTTCACCTTCATGCCACTTTGTCTAATCTTGTGGTAATCTGATCTACATTTTCCATATATCACCCGAACAAAGGCAGTATAAGTCCAGTTGGAAAATATTATTATGCAGAGCATAGGCTTATCTTCCAAATCTCTCTGAATTTAAACCTATAGGTATTTGTCCCTTCTCTTGGCCAACTGATGACAATTAGGTTAGGTTTAAAGATCATTTATTCTCATTAAGAATTTACAATTCACTTATTATGAGAACTTAAAATTAAACATAAATGTTTGCAATGAGCGAGAACATAATGAGGGTAAATCTATATAAAACTGCGACAACATTCTACCGATACAAATTGCCCATACGCCGGGTCCGTACGCCGAGTTGTAAACAAGATAACGAAAAATCACTGAGTTACGCAGACTGGAAGTGGCATAGCGTAGTTGCATTACTTTGTTATATATTATCTGAGCATATTGTATTTGTTTATTTATGTGTGTTAATTAATATGTACTTTTTCTGTGTTCGAATTTAATCATATTTATATTATATTATATTTTATGAGCAATATCTTTGTTTATTTATGTATAATTATTTGTGGGTGTTAATTAATATGTACTTTTTTCTGTGTTCGTATTTAGTATATGTATTTTGAGCATTTTTTTAAAACGAAAAACAATTGAAGATGTATCAAGGTCTTATTTGTTCCTTATGGATCTACGCCGTTAGGAAATACGCACATCGTCAGTTAGAAATTCGACGTCAGCGCAAATATCGCGCGATTCAAAATTATTCATGTCCTCAGAGAAATATTAACGCCGTAAGCTCACGGTGTTTTAAAACGAGCTAACGATGCGCGCCCTTGCGTTGCCCATACTGTGGAACCCATACGAGTATGGTCATAATTAAAGAAATGTTATTCTTTCATACAGATTCGTGGCACTCGGTAACGAGACCGAGAGCGGGCTGTCTCTGCTCACCGTGAGACTGCCTTCCGGATACCTCGCCGACATACATACACTCACTGAGCTAACGGTAAGAAATTTATGTCTTATATAAGTACCTATTATAAATTACCACATTGCACATGATTTTATGAAATTTCGCTCCTTCTCATACATATGAGTTGCAGTTGACAAGTCCACAAGTTTTTAGTTTGAATGGTTCCAGAATGAGCCTAATCGGCTGTCCGGATAGGTATATGAACAATAATGTCTCAATGTGTTTATAATATTTACTAAGCACGATCCCTGAAATGCGGGGCAAGAACAGTGAAAAGAGCGAAGTGGCGTTTGTTACTCGCCTCGGACAGCTACCTACATCCATTATCATGCTCCAAACTTCTATCATGTAGGTGTACAAGTACGTACACGGACGTATTACTGTTGGATTATGAATGCAATATGTTTTCTTTATAAAGTTTAATTAGTAGTTTTGTGATTGTTTATGGTGCTCTACTTTGTCTATGGACGTCATTCGTCTTTTGTTCGTTCTTCTCATGTTCTCGGAAAATATAACGTCAAATATTTCAGTCCCAAGTTTAATCTTTTATTTGCTATTAGTAACCAATATCCTTTATGGTAGCAGAGCGTTAAAAACGCAGGATAATCGTTGGTTACCCGGATTAGTAAACAGAAAAGACCGAAACTTAAATTTGAAACGAAAATTCTACCGGACCCGGCGTCATACAGTTTGAGGTTATAATTGCTAGTGAAAAAGTGAAAAATGGCTGTTAATAGTGCGTTTAGTATAGAAAAACTCACTGGTCGAGATAATTATGCCTCATGGAAGTTTGCCGTCAAAGCATATATGGAACACGAAGATCTTTGGACCTGCGTCACAGACGAAAAAGTCGATTCTGTCAAAGACATCAAAGCAAAATCTAAACTTATTTTGCTAGTGGATTCGATCAATTACGTCCACATACAAGATGCAAAGACATCCAAGGAGGTCTGGCTTAACCTTGAGAGAGCATTTGATGACAACGGTTTGACGCGAAAAGTGGCTTTATTGAAAGATCTTATCACTACAAGCTTGGAATCCTCGAAAAGTGTCGAAGACTATGTCAATACAATTATGACGTCGGCTCATAAGTTGCGAAATATAGGATTTTCAGTTGACGACGAATGGCTAGGAACTTTGATGTTAGCGGGTTTGCCGGACAAATACAAACCCATGATTATGGCCATTGAGAGTTCCGGAGTAAAAATCAGTGCCGATACTATTAAAACTAAACTTCTTCAAGAAGTTAGTTCCGAAACCACTGCTTTCTATTCATTCAAGAAGAATAACTCTCAACCGAAACAGAACTATGTTAAAGGACCAAGATGTTTCAACTGCAATCGATTTGGACATCTCAGTAAATATTGTCGGGCACAGAAGAAAACTTCATGTAAACAAAGTGATGATAAAGGCTTTGTTGCAGCTTTTTCCGCTTCTTGTGCAACAATAGGCAGTGACAGCAACAAATGGTACCTGGATTCTGGCGCTTCAATGCACATGACAAACCGCAGCGACTGGTTGTATGATGTGACAAATCCACCGATATCAAGTATCACTGTTGCAAACAATTCATCTCTTCCTGTTCAAGGGATTGGAAAAGTAAATATGGTTTTAGATGGTGATGTTGAGAAGAAAATTCAGGTATGCAATGTCTTATATATACCTAAACTTGCTGGTAATTTACTTTCTGTCAGTGCCATGGTCAAGAGTGGATGTACAGTAAATTTCACTAAGAATAAGTGTGAGATTTTAAATAATAAAGGAGACTTTGTCTGTAATGCTAATTTAGAGAATAACTTATATACACTCACAGTTGATAGAGAAATAAATGCAAATTTGAGCATTTCCGATATTTCAAAAGATGTTGTCCTATGGCATCGACGCATGGGACATTTAAACTTTCCAGATGTGAACCGGTTACCAGAGTGCACCGAAGGAGTGAGCTTGACTTCAGATAAGAAGAAATTACCCGTGACCTGCACTACATGCCTAAAGGGAAAACAGTCAAGACTACCTTTCAATCATGAGGGCTCCAGAGCTACAGAAGTACTCCAGGTGATACATTCTGATTTGTGTGGCCCCATGGAGACGCCGTCCCTAGGAGGTATGAGATATTTTCTTACTTTTGTGGATGATTACTCCAGATCAGTCTATGTATACTTTCTTAAAGACAAGCTCAGTGTCCTTAATGCATTTAAAGATTTTCACAAGAAAGCCGAGAATGAGTGTAATAAGAAAATTAAAATTATTCGTACAGACAATGGCCTTGAATACTGTAACAAAGATTTTGAAAATTACTTAAGTCAACATGGCATTAAACATCAAACCAGCACACCATACTCACCGCAGCAAAACGGGCTCGCCGAACGTATGAACCGTACTCTTATAGAAAGGGCGAAGTGTATGTTATTGGATGCAGATTTACCTAAACCATACTGGGCTGAGGGGACTGCTACTGCGGCGTACATCATCAACCGCTCGCCTACTACAGCTTTAAGTAAATTAACTCCGTATGAATTATGGTCAGGTAATCGGCCCGATTTATCCAATATGAGAATTTTTGGTTCCGAAGTCATGATGCAAGTTCCCAAAGAAAAGCGTAAGAAATGGGACCCGAAATCGCAAAGGATGATCTTTGTAGGATATTGTGACAACACCAAAGGATACCGTCTTGCTGAACCTAAAACAAATCGAATCATGAAAAGTAGAGATGTCGAATTTTTGGAGAATGTAACGAAAAATAATAATATATACTTACCTTGTGATGTTAACAGCTCAAGCTCCACTGAAGAAGTGCAATCATCACCGTCTCTGACAGCTCCTACACCCGGAACAGTACAAGTACTATTGGAATCTTCAGAGCTCAGTAAAGCAGAGAGCATAAGTGGCAGCTCCGATGAGTATGAAACAGACACAGACGAAGATGATTGTTATGTCGCGCGTAGCTCAACACAGGGCTTACCACCGAGTACCGTGACCTTACGACCTAGAGACAAGACTGGCAAGACTGTTTCAACACCTAGTTATTTTTGTTCCGTTAAAAATCTCAGAGATCCAGAATCAGTAAAGGAAGCTCTATCCTCTGAAAATGCTGAGAAATGGAAAATTGCAATGGATGAAGAATACCAATCACTATTAAGAAATAATACCTGGAAGCTTACTGACTTACCAGCTGGAAAGAAAGCTTTACCTTGCAAATGGATTTTTAAAACAAAAACCGATGAAACTGGGGCTGTGAACAGATATAAAGCAAGATTAGTTGTAAAGGGCTATGCTCAGAAAAAAGGTGTTGATTATGATTTAATATACGCACCTGTCGTAAGATACACATCTGTAAGATACTTAATTGCATTGGCTGCAAAATACGACCTGGAAATAGATCAAATGGATGCAATTACAGCATTTTTACAAGGAGATCTAGAAAACGAAATTTACATGGTCCAGCCCGAATCTTATGAAGAAGGAGACAAAGTATGTATGCTACAGAAATCCATTTATGGTTTGAAGCAAGCCAGCCGGCAATGGAATCTTAAGCTAGATAGCGTACTTCAGAAAATTGGCTTAACAAGATCAAAAATAGATCCCTGTATTTATTACAGCGTTAAAGAAAACACAATGATTTTTGTGGCTGTATGGGTTGATGACCTTATAATTTTTTCAAGTGATCGTAACATTACGACTGAAATAAAAGAAAAATTAAAGGGAGAATTTCATATGAAGGATCTTGGTGAAGCGAAACAATTTATAGGGTTGAATATCAGTAGAAACCGTAAAGAAGGGAAAATAATGTTGGATCAAGAAATTTATGTCAACGAGATATTAGACCGTTATGGTATGGCAGAATCAAAACCTGTGAGAACTCCAATAGAAATTAATGCCAAATTTGAATCCGATGATACACGCATCAATGACAGCATTCCATATCGACAGGCAATTGGATGTTTATTATATTTAGCTCAGGCAACGAGACCTGATATTGGATTTGCAGTTAATAAACTAAGTCGATATGTCAGTAACCCCTCAAACCAGCATTGGCTCGGTGTCAAGAGGATAATGAGATACCTGCAAGGCACTAAAGATTACAAGTTGTGCTACACCAAAGATGCGTCTAATAAGATAACAGGTTTCTGTGATTCAGACTGGGCTAGCAGTCCAGAGGACAGAAGGTCCTGCACCGGTTACGTTTACATTTTTCAGAATGGTGTCATAGCTTGGAATAGTTGTAAGCAATCTACAGTTGCTCTATCCACAGCTGAAGCAGAATACATGGCGATGGCTGCTGCGACACAGGAGGGACTATGGCTCCGTCAACTCCAACAACAACTTGGCTTACAGGATGAGTGTCCCCTATCTATTAATTGTGACAATCAAAGTGCAATAAGTTTAGCTTCTGTCGATTGTTACAAACCTAGAACAAAACACATAGATATTCGATTTCATTTCTTGAGAGATAATGTTAATAACAAAAATATTAATTTTGCATATTGTAAGGGTAGTGAAATGGTAGCTGACATTTTAACAAAGGGGACTACTTTAGAGAAACATTTGTATTGTATAAAGAAAATGGGTTTACATTCTAGAGGGGGTGTTGGATTATGAATGCAATATGTTTTCTTTATAAAGTTTAATTAGTAGTTTTGTGATTGTTTATGGTGCTCTACTTTGTCTATGGACGTCATTCGTCTTTTGTTCGTTCTTCTCATGTTCTCGGAAAATATAACGTCAAATATTTCAGTCCCAAGTTTAATCTTTTATTTGCTATTAGTAACCAATATCCTTTAATTACCCATTTATAGGGAAATGTAGGCAAAGTCCATCGCCTACGAGGGGCTCTTCCATCTACCCAGACTCTTAACGGTAGAAGGACGTCGAGTTTCCTATTCTTCATGCACGTCTCCGTCCCTGTATATTTACATCGTTAGTACTATTTTTTTTATTATCCAGGCGGCTTCGCACGTAACAGCAGCGCGACTAGCTTCAGGCGGGTCGGTAGTGCTCGCTTGGCTGCGAGCAGGTCGAGCTGAGCGCTGCGCCACGCTGGCCGCGCCCCGAGCCCTTCCCGTGGCGAGGCAGCGGCCCGGCACCGCCACGCTCAAGGATCTCTACGATTCTAGTCAGTATTTTTGTGATACATGATTGTTTGGTAACACTAGATCTGCTGATCAGTTCTGCAGTTATGTAAGACATCTATTAACCTATATGTTGCTTCCAGGTCACCGCGCGCGCGTGTTTTTCCAGCCCGTGACAACGCACGCGTGCGACGTGTGCCGCGCGTGGTCGTCGTGCTCGGGCGCTTGCGGCTCTGCATCGTTTCAGCGCGCCGATGCGCCATCGCCGCGCGCCGCTCCAGACGCCGCCAGTCTTCACACCATAGCGCCTGCTCTTGTGGCGCTAGTAGCCCTCGTCGCCGCTCTTCATTGAGGACCACTCGGTCGGTGGTAGGAGACCGCCACGCGCTGACGCACGGTCGTCACGCATCTTGCCCGATGCGGCCAGTCTTCACGCTATAGCGTCCGCGCTCGTGGCTAGTGTCGTCTTAGCCCTTCCGTGGCCGATTGGTCGGTTGTAAAAGCTTGCAGAGCCACAGGACTCGCATATTTTACAAGACGCATCCTCAGTTACCCCCTTTCATGACGATGATGTATATCACTCTTGTCCTGTGGCGAATGCCACCTGATTGACCTGATGATCGCTACTCTCGATTTCCCGAAGACTGCTTGATCAATCGTATGGCACGTGTGCAACGTGAATTAGTAGTTCTGTCTATCTCTCTCCCGTGACCGCTAGTACAGTCTTACGATAAACTCTTCTGAGCTACATTTATTTCTGTATCGATCTTCGTTTTCGCCCAATGTGCGACTTAGATTTGAGAAGTCCCATAGCTCCAATAAATTAGGTCTAAGTTATGCACTATCGAAGTAAAAAATTACACTTTCGAAAATCGTTTCCTATCCTCCATACCATAATATACCAGGTTTTCCGAAAAATAAAACATGTATAAATAATGTATATATTGCGAAGTAAATAAATACACTCAGCATCAATAGTTAGTAGCGACCAAAGTAGCCAAATATATTGGAACAGATCTTTATTTACATAGCAGTAAGGATGTTGAATTGAATTGAATTGAAGGATGTGTAACGATATAATTTGGGGACTTTGACAGCTACTGAATATATGACGCTGAATGTACGAATGAACCAGCAGCTTACCTATTATTGAAATTTATGAAACGAAGCTGACTTGTAGTGGTGGATCAGTTTTATTTAATTAAAACTAACAACTAATATTATTTTCTTCCGAAGACAACTGAAACTTGTGAGCGTCCTATTCTGCCGTGCTACGGTAAAAGGTCGTATCTTTACATGATTTCATAGTAAGATACGACTTTCTAACGTAGCAAGGCAGTATTAGTTTCCTGCGACCTTTGTGGGTGTCAGTTGTCAAATGATGATGATTAACTTAAGCGTAAAACGTAGATATTTTCTCATAGACTTATAATCGACTAATGTGATATAAATAACGTAGTTAAGAATACTTAATACGAGTAATAAAGGTTTCACCAAAGGCTGTGTATACAGACCTTGACAAGATTAATTTAGTCTGGAATGTCTGAATATATAGGTAGTTTAACTGTATATAATTTATTAATGTATTAAATACAATGAAGAGCATGACTGTGAAGTTTACGATGTGAGCTGAATATTGTAGATTTAAATTAAAAAGGTCAAATAATCATTTTGTCATTTTATTTTACCAAGAAACATGTCACTCTTTGTACCCTTAAAGTTCAAAATTATTATGAAGTAGGTAGTTTTAGACTGAATAAAATAGGTGAAGGTATACTAACAGCATCACTATATCTCCATTTTTCTTATCATCCAGTGGAAGAATCCCAAAATGGAGAAGGACATCGTCAAGGGAACGGCCGACGCTCTAATCCACGCCCATAAACTGCAACAATAAATCACATTGTCACTAATACCCGAAATCATATTGCAGCCCGTCCCTCTATGAGATGATTTTCTAAAAAACCTGAGGACCTATTTTGTTATGGAATAATATTGTGACAGCATCGTGCTACGACTTCGTTGGGCATTAGCATAGACTAAGAGATCAAGCCACATCCTCGAAATGAGTCGTAGGTATGATATTCATCTGCTTATTGGGATTTCAGGTTGTCGCTTTTGGCGAACCGATGACGCGGCAAGCGGTTGAACGGGAAATCGTAAGGGTACGTTTCCATTGCCATAAAGTAATTGGTACTATATACTAAACTACTACTTTGACGACGCTTTGGCTCGGTTTGTAGACACCTGCCTACTGAGCCGGCGGTCCCGGGTTCGAATCCCGGCCAGGGCAAATATTTGTGTGATGAACTCGAATATTTGTGCTTGGGTCATGGTTGTTCTATGTATTTAAGTATATATTTATCTATATAAGTATGTATATCATCGTCTAGTACCCATAACACAAGCCATCTTGAGCTTAATTTGGGACTAGATCGATTTGTGTGAGGTTGTCCGATATTTATTATTTATTACTAAAACCGTGGTGAAAAGCGACAACATCAAATCTCAATACGCCTTTTTTACGGTCCCTGTCCGCTCCCTTTACAGATTGTTTACGACTGATGTCCGTATTTGTGCGTTCTAATGTACAGGCCAGAAGAATGTCAAAATTCTTACTCGTAAGGGTCGTCGGAGATGTAGAAGGGCTGCGGCGTAGACAGGACGCCGCAGTCCGCGACGTAGACGCGCCGCAGCGGGCGGTCCTCGACGTCCGTCGGCGTGTGCTCCAGCATGTGCACCACATTCTGCCCTTCTATCACCTGCACCATACATGTTTGCATCAGGGTTCGAAATGATTATTATCAACGATAATTATCGCGATAATTATCACGATAATTATCGTGATAATAACAGATGGATAATTATCAATTGATAATAACAAAAAATTGCGCCCGTGAAATAGAACTATATTCTAAGTATCCAAACGTGTATTTCCGCACTTGTTGCCTCTATCCGAACGTTTCGAAAAAAAAACGTCAGTTGGTGTTATGCAAAGGCAAGTTGAACTCGAATGTCATTGGTTTGTTAAGTTAAATATTGTTTATTGTGTTATTTGTGTTGAATTTGAACAATGCCATCAACCATCGATATTTCTTATGAAACAATTTAACAAATGATTGTTTAATACTGGTGATAATTATCCGATAATTATCGGATAATTATCACGGCTCGATATTATCTTGATAATTTCGAACTCTGGTTTGCATCATACAATCTGTTCATCGCTAGTCATGATATGATGACAGCCCTCGAGGCGACCGCTTATGATGACAAAATATTTTTTGTTTCGTGGGGAGGTTTAAGTCCAGCAGGGGTGCACGACGTTTTATATAATTTCACTTAATCTATTTTGGTTTGATAAACCACTGTTTTGTGTAAACGAACTCTTCAAATCACCACTTGTTTGCGAGGATAGGTTCGTCAGGTATCTTGCGTCCTTCAGAGCGGAAATAGAAGCCCCGCAAAGTGGGGATTCGTCAACTTGCTCACGTTATTGAACATAATAACAGTATACCTATTAAAAATTAGAGTGTAACAAAGTATAACAATAAACCGTTCTTTCAAACGTTACATTATATTAAATGATTTTATGTCAATGTGTTATATACCAAATGTATGTTAGTTTTTTTGAAATTATATAAAAAGTTTACGCACCCGTCCAGCAGTGCACCTCTTTTGGCTGATGATGATATGGGTTTATGTAAACGAGCTTAAGTAGCCTGTATACATGGAACGAAGCCTGCAGAAGTAGAGCAAATGAGAATAAGCCATTTAAAAGATATAACAAATAAATAACCTTACCCTCCCAATAACAGTATGTATATTATCAAGCCAAGGAGTTCCTGTTGTTGTAATTATGAATTGACATCCATTGGTATCTTTCCCTGGAATTATAAAAGACATTTACTAAGTCACTAATTCATTAAATTCTCTAGAAGTATGAATGCAAGAACGTGGGGAAAAGTACCTTTGTTAGCCATGGAAACGAAGCCAGCCATGGTGTGCTGTGTGTCCAAGTTTTCGTCTTTGAAAGTTTCGCCATATATGCTTATGGACCCCGAGCCATCATCATTCACTACATCACCACCTTAAAAAAATATTAACTTAAAAAATAGGAGCATGACACACATCAGCAAATATGCACCTTTAAAAGTCTGTTTTTCCTAGCACTTGTGCTATAGCATAAGCACATATTTATGTTGTTTTTATAAAAGTAATATCTGCGCTAAAAGTTGGTATTGCTTACCTTGAACCATAAACCTTTTAATGATTCGGTTGAAAGAGGTTCCTTTATAAGATTTTCCCTTGACACCTTTAGTAGCAAGAACTTTAAAGTTCCTCACAGCCTTCGGGGCCAAGTCTCCAAACAAGCCAACCACCACCCTTCCTAAGGGCTTATTCTCGTCCTGAATATCCATATACACTTGGTCTGTAACTCGAAATTGCCGTGTCTGTAAAAATATTACATCATTTAATACAAAATATATAGTACCTGACAAACGGTTAGCTTGAGATTTATTTTAACATACATCAACAACATAAAAACACCTTGTCACATATATCAAAAACAAAAGTCTTGAATACAAAAACATTTTGAATAAAATATAATACTGGAGTTTCACACCCAAGCCTAAGTGCCTTGAGGTTGAATCAATACTGGAGAGTTGTAAAAGAATAGTAGCTAATTGGATAATAGTCTTACCAGCCATAGCTATAGAGAAGCCCTATGTGTGTTCTTATATTGCTAAAATCATTGTGCAATCTATGAAATATTGGACCAATATCATAGGATCAAATATTGTTTTAGACATTTACAATAAATCAATATTTCTATTGTATGATAATGTTTCCATCCAAAGGTACAATACAGATTTCCACAGTGCCTGCATTTTCAAATGCTGGTTGTTGAGGGATGGGTCCAGCCAGCATGCGCTTGGTGTGAAACTTCACATGAGACTTGAGTTTATCACTGCGATTGAATTCTTTCTTGCAATCCAGGGTATCTAGAAAAGGGCATTTGAACCGTTTCTTGCTTTGATGTGATTTCATGTGCCGCTGAAGTAAGTCCTTCCTCTTAAACTTATGATTACACACCGAACAGCCATGTAGTTTATCTCCATGCTTTAACATATGTGAGGTCAGATATTTTTTCATGTGAAAACTACTGTCACAGATATTACACTGGAAGGGTTTGCTTTTCCGATGTATCTGTAAGTGCAACCGCAATCTTTTATCACTAGCAAACATCTTGTTGCAATGAATACAAACTTTCCTGTGGTTCTCAGTCAGCAGGTGTAAAGAAAGCTTTTCTGGATTTTTAAAAATAGCATCACACTGTGCACATTTATGCCTCACTGTGGCAGTATTATGCACCATAGTTTCAGATTCCATATGTGTTTGATGATGGCCAGCAATACCTTCAAGTGTATTAAATGTTTGATTGCAAATGTGACATTGGTAACTAGTTGTCTCATGGCTGCTGGAGATGTGTCCTAGCAGGCTCTCAATGTCTGAAAGCAACTCACTACAATTGTTCTGAATACATTTGAATTTTTTGTAAGAAACATGTTTTTTTAAGTGAAGACGGAATTGACTGTAATTAGGTAATATTACATCACAATAAGAGCAAGAATAGCTTAAGAGTTCTGCTTCTGCTGATTTTGGTGTTGTCTCAGTAAGGCCATCAGGCCAGACCTTGTGGGTGGCTATATGCCTTTGCAAATGTGAGTTTTGGACAAAACATCTGCCGCACACAGGGCACTGATAGGGTCTATCACTATGAGTCTTCTGATGGGCGATTAGAGATTTCATTTTTTTGAAGGATTTTTGGCAGACATTGCATGATATTTCATTAGCCCTTAATTCGGTAGGTGTTGTAGCGTTACTTGAAGACACTGCCTGAAGTAATTCACTATTTTGAGTTGGTGCTACATTTTCACAGGCTGAGTTCTCATTTATGACAGGATCATTTGATCTAGTAGTTTCATTTCTACATTGCTGTTTTTTATGTTCTAAGAAAATTGGAAGGGAATTAAAGACTAATTTGCAAACGCCACAGACAAATATATCTTCATTGATAGAATCAAGTACTACCACATGCGCCATTATTAAACAGTTTTTAAATAGATTTATAAAACTTATTTAACATTTCCTGCTATTGTATTCGGCCAGCACAGCACAATCAAGCAGCCGTTTTCTGTCAATGTCATCACATCATGCCTGTCAATGTCAATGAGGAAATGTTCGTTCAGAAATAATAAAACCTGGCCAAGTGTGAAGTATTTATTTATTTTTTACTTGTTCTTAGTTTTAGTGGTCGTACTGTACAAATGCTCTATATTTTTTTTATATATATTGTGTATATATCGTAATTTACTTCTCACACTGGCCACAAATTTACACATCATGCGAAATATTCAAGTCTACCTATTAATGATACAGCCATGTGACCAAGGCATATAATACTATGAATACTCATAAGGAGATCGTAGCTCCTTATCTTTTTGGTTGACAGGTCACCTGATCGAGTATTTTTAGCTATCATATGCACAGATGAGAATATGTATAGGTAACTGGCTCATCTAACTGCTTCCGCTTCCAGCGATTCTGACCCTGCTCATCATATTGGTTTACTGTTCAAGAACCTTCAGCTGCTCCAACGGCCATCAGCAACATGTCCTGACTCCCGAGCATTACAACTAAAGTGTTAGCTACGAATTATAAAATCAATTCAACTGTTTATAGACCTTATTATTTTCTAAGAGTAGATCGTGGACCTACATCTACTAGTGCAGTAGATCCGGAGTATAGATGTAAGTTAACATAATCGAACGTGCTGCCGCAGGACATCTGGATTTCTAGCACGACATTAAATTATCAATTTATTTCCATCTATAGTCCAGTATTCCGGGCCTCATAATAAGAAGGCTCAAAGGTACTCAAAGGACAATGGAGCTAGCTATGCTCAGAGTTTCCTTGCGGGATCGAATCCGAAATGATGAGGTACACAAGAGAACCAAGGTTGTAGATATAGCTCAGACGGTCACCAAACTTAAGTGGCAGTGGGCGCGGCACATTGCTCGTAGAACCGACGGCCGTTGGGGCAGAAAGGTTCTTGAGTGGTGACCGCAGACCGAAAGACGCAGCATGGAAGACTCCCGACCAGGTGGACCAACGACCTGGTTAGGATCGCGGGCAAAAATTGTAAGAGGGCGGCGCAAGACCTATCGTTGTGGAGAACTTTGGGGGAGGCCTTTAGCTATGTCCACACTGTGCCCTTTTCACGTTCAACTTGCGCTTTCGTCTATTGCGATCTCACTCGCATCGTACAAAAATAAGCAAGATAGCAATAGACGAAAGCGCAAGTTGAACGTGAAAAGGGCACAGTGTGGACATAGCTTTAGTCTATCGGCTGATATGAGTATATGATGATGAGATGAGTGCAGTGTGAATGAAAGATGCCTTTTATTCAATGTTTTGGTAAACGGAACAACACGATAGGTACTAGTTGGTACTAGCTTCAAATCATTTCCCCAAGAGTATCGCTGTGACAAGCGTAATACCCTCGTATTTAGTGTGATATAAATAATCATCTTGACACAAGCACACTGTCCTACAATCAGAAAAAAACTAAACAAAATGAAAACAAGTCATGTAAACAAAGTGTATATAATTTTAATAGATTTACAAAAAAAAATACATGCAGTCGATACATTTACGAACAATATATCTTAATACGTTAATACTTATACTGTTATATAATATAATAGTAAATACATTTTCTCAGCACCTTTCCAAAGACAAGAACTTCACTTACGCTTAAAATTAACAGTCGAATTAAACTCTCCATATAAGTTTATTTTATTTAGATACATGTATGAGTACTGTTTTCTAATACATACTTATAGAATAAAAAATTAAAGAGTAATTAAAAAAGAACAAAAAAGTTAACAATACTTCCTAATTACAAGAAAAAGGAAGGTGGTATCCATAACATTTTATAAGTCTCCCTTGTAATTTCAACCTGATAAAGATCGCAGTATTTAGACATACACATGAGTAGAAATCTATAAAACATCTTTATATTCATATCAAAATCTTTTCACATGTGGACTATGAAAAGAGCTTTTTAATCATTATTATGACAAGAAGGGACTTAATTCCGTATAACTGAATGAATTGCTCTTTATTCCAATCGACAAATTCTTTCGACATTATAGGATTGTTCACCACGGTCAGGGCTACCGTATGCTTCCACACTTTCACAGAGATGGGCTAAACTGGTACCGCAAGATACCTATCTTGGTGAGTTGACGACGTTTCGGGCCGAGGCGAAATGACCCGAACGGTATTCAAGGCCAACAATGTGACGCTATATAAAGCTTCATAAAAATACGTACTTTTATGAAGCTTGCAGACGCCCCGTGCTGTTATAATATGACACTTCTGCAAAACCCCTAAAGTTTGGATTGCGTAGTTTTAAGCAGTACGTCGTGCATGTCTTGCAGCGCCCGTTCCAAGGCTCCCCGGTACTTGGTGCAGCTTGTCTCCGGGTTGTCGTTGAATGCGGACGTGGCGAAGTTGATGTCGTTGTCGCGCGGGTTGTAGCACGTCGCATAGCCGTTGGGTACTAGTGGTCCGTAGCACATGAAACCGTCGCATTTGCACGCCACCTGAAAAAATAATAACAACAGACTTCATTCTATTTCTTGTGGGCCTCTATGTTTTCTATCACCAGTTTGACGTCACTAAATGATGCTTTCCAACAGCAACTGCACTAGTTACAAAAAAAATCTACGCTGTCGCTGCCGCGGTTTTTCCCCGGGGCTATACAGTATGCGGTTCTTCAAGAGGGAAATAAATAGGTTCTTAACCCTTTGACCGCCAAAGACGGCAAATCACGTCATCGGGAATTCGTGCCACTGACACCAACGACGCCTATTGACGTCAAAAATTTCAATGGTCAAAAACATGCTAATTCAAACCAATATCTGTGTTTTTCAATCTCTGTTGATTTTGGAGCACTTTTTTTTTTTGGTTTGGCGTCAGTGGCACGGTGAATTGCTTTGCCGCTTGGCGCTCAAAGGGTTAAAGGGTCGGTAACGCGCCTGTGATGCGCCTGGCCTTGCAAGCGTCCATAGACTGCGGTAACTGCTTAATATCAGGCGGGCCACATAGGTACTTGTTTGTCACCGTCGTAGTATAAAAAAAACTACTAAAATACATACTCTGTATACTTATCTACACACTCTATAATATACATACCTACATTTCGTGTTAATTGGGGGCGTCACTAACTTTTCTGAAACGAATGGGGCCATATTTTACTGCAAATTGTGGCCGGCATCTATGGCCGTCCTTCTACGACACACTAGAGCAAGATGCAAATAATGGCCAGCCACAAATTGCAGCATAAAATGGCCCGTTTAGAAGCCCCTTCATGTGTAATTGCACAGCAATAGGTAATCATATCTTATTATTAGAGACGCTTTTGAAAACTTAAAGCCAATAAAAATCCCATTATCTCTTAGATTATTATTATGCGTGTTATTCCTGTATTGTGCAATAAAGTTCAAATAAATAAATGCATATGATTTACCTGACTAGTAGAGAGTCGCATATGAGCACTCTTAACGTAACCCGGGTCGGAGTACAACTTGTGAATGCAAATGCCGTTCTCCAACGCGACCAACTTCAATCCGAGAAGATGGCGATCAACGCCGAGTCCTTGCAAAGCCTGAAACAAAACAAAATAAAACTTTAGGCAAACCAGAGATGGTAATTCATAAAACCCCAGATCCGATAGTTATGGCCCTCGCCTTAAGCCATTGTTACACAAAGTGATTATTTGGACGAGCGAACGAAGTGAGCGAGGACAAATATAACCTGAGTGTCATAAAGGCTTTTAGCCACGTGTTAAACTTTCTCCTTTTAACTTCAACTGCGACAAAATTAAGAAAAAAGCCTAAAAAATAAAATTGTTGTCACCATGCGCAATAGCTTACTGATATTTTTTGACGATATGGCTTTTTTTGTTAACTATGATATAGCGGGCATCTACAATTGTACGATCAGGAAAACGCCCAATTAGATCATAAACATACGCCTAACAGCGCCTAACGTTTTCCCATAGTTAATTACTTACAGTTATAAATACTGTCACAAAGGTAAATTATGAAAGAAAAATTTAATGTGGTATTTCTACATTAAAAATAGAATAGATAAAAAGATTCTATAAAAACATTAAATATAGTTATTCTAATTTCTAAGTCGGGATATAATATTTAAGATTGTTTAATATCATTCAAGTAGTACAATCAATAAAAACCGACCAATATGGTCTATTTGTTTATTAGCCCCGCTTCGCGAAGCTAAAATAACGTACTATTTGAGCAGGAGAAGTGAAAAATAATGTATTATACAAACCATAACTGTATAATTCTTGTGTGCATTGATAGCGCTCTGCATAGCCGCCTTCTTCTCCTTGGGTGAGGTTTTCGAGTCCAACATAGTCTTCGCAAACTCTATTGACTCAATGGAACACGACCGAATCGTCTCGGTCCGGCCGCCTTCGAACATCCGCGTCGCCGCAGACTCGTAGTGGGCACCAGGTGATTTGTGCAAACTGAAATTACGTTCTACATTAGGCTGCTTAAGAAATTAAATAAATAACAAATAAACGGCGACCACTTTAAACGTGGCCGGATAGTCGAATTTTCTACACTGCTATGTACCACCCACCATCTATTTAAATTTATGTGACAGTCTGAGTGACCATCAAAAAGACATGGTAAAACGTTTTTTAACTTCAGCCGCTAAGAATCACAGATATTTCGTGTAACCTTACACATTCCGTGTAATCTTTGTCATCTCAAAAGATTGAGAATAATTGTTTTGCGATGCCAAAACTGGTTAAAACTCTTTATCTATTAATTTTACATGTTGCTCTAAGAAAATTATTTTGTACTAGCTGTGCCCCGCGGTGCTACCCGCTCATCCCACGGGAACACTAAATTTATTCGGGACGAAAAGTATCCTATGTCCTTCCCCGGGACTGAAACTATCTTTATACCAAATTTCATCTAAATCGGTTCAGCGGTTTAAGCGTGAAGAAGTAACAGACCGATAGACAGACAGACAGACAGACAGACACACTTTCGCATTTATAATATGATATTATTAATATAATATTATATAATATTATATTATAGTATAGTATATTAGCATTATTAGTATTAGTATATTAGTATTAGTATAATTAGTATATAGTATATTAGTATATTAGTATGGATTTCAGATTACATACCTATAAAATGCATACTGCATAGCCATCTGTAAGTAGCTGTCCGGACTCAGCTTTTGTGACTTGATGAAGTTCTTTCCGTACTTCTCGTATGTGAAGCAGTTCAATTCAAGATTATTTACTAACCTGTAATGAAATCAAGCAACATTTAGATAATATTATGTATAATAATTGTAGCCGGATAAATTAAGGACTTTAATGTACAGTCGCCATCAGATATATCGAAGCATATACGGCGTCCATAAATATCTGAACACGACTCTTATTGACTGGGCGTTACAGTACATGTTCACATATTTATGAACGCCTTATATGCTGCGATATGTCTGATGGCGACTGTACTACCAACTTATTAATATTCAAAGCTTTCTGATGTAAAAATCGTTGCGTTCACATTAGTTGCAAGTACAAACCCACTGTATACGATAATTATATATTTACTTTGCAAACGTATTTATTCACACAATGAACTGAATATTTTGAATATTTATAATGTTAAGGTTAGTACTTAGGTTAAGGTTTTCTTATAAATTAATAATATTATATCAGAACGCGTGATGTTCTTATTAAGTTAATTAGAACATGAAATTAGTCAAAGACCATATAATACCCACTCTATATGATTATACAAAACTCGCCGATTAAGATCGAAAAATCAAAGTTATACTGTAACACTTCTACTAACTTAACTTCACAAAGATGAATGGTTGCTATACTTCGTTTATCCGCCTGAGGTTGTGGTAGCGCTAGGTTGCGTTTCCACCAGTGCGAGGAAACGTAACGAGAGCGAGGGATGTGTTTTGTTAACGAATAGAATCACTTGCGCTGAGCGAGGATAACTAAATGTAGTTATTCCATTGGTTAACAAAAATATATCCCTCGCAGCGCATCCTCGTACATCTCTGGTGGAATCGCAGCCTAAGACGTTACTTACTTGTCTAAACTGCCTTGTGCCGTTTTGATCATGCCGGCCACTTCCGAGTTCACGTTAAACTTAAGCAGTCTGGGGGGCTTCGGACATGACGAAGCAGGTTTTCCCGCCACCTTGTTTTGTTCTCTGCAAGGTGACATACCTAATTAGTTATGTTCTTAAATGTAACTTTGGTTTCAACAGGTAAAAGATGAGATTTTTTACAATTTGTAATACATTATCTGCGCGCTATAGCAGTACAACCATTAAAACTGGCAGAGAGTAAGTGTAGTCCAATGTTATACGGAAGAGCCAAAGTTACCCCGACTGACTGTAAATCATACCAAATAATATTGGTATTCAAAGTAATTTTAGTTATATTTCAATTTCTAATTTGTTAGCTAGTACAATCTAATTAGAAGTGATGATAATTAGACAGATATTTGACCATTATTTTCAAACGGAACTACTCTTCATAAATCAAATACATTTTGTGAAATATAATAAACTAAGAAAAAAAGGAAAGCAGATTCGCAATCATGATGAGAGTTTTATAAAATAAATTAATTTATGCTTACATGTTATTGATGATAATATCTGTCAATATAGCGATGGGCTGACCTTCGGCGGGAGAGTGTTCGTAAGTCAAGCCTGTCACACCATCTGCGCCAACTATAAACTGAAATTAAACTTTTAGGTAAGTAATAAACATACGATTAAATCACGCCAAGGTATAGTTCTAAAGCAAATTCTTTCTATAACATATCTTAATGAGAACTTAGTAATTACATGCAAAAAGAGGAATCTTTTCGAGAATGGTACACACTGCTTTTTGGTACACATCACCAAATGAAACGATTCCCGTTCTTTATAAAGTCCATTAGTACCCCTGATTATGGAGTGGTCATTGCTCAAGGTCCCCAAATGGGCCGCGGCGTGGTGTCGTGGATATTTACGGTGGTTTCATATGCGCTGACACCGTAAAAATTCACGACGCCGCGCCGTTTCACGGAGACGGCGCCGTTCCGTGGTGATGTGGCCAGGCCCTAAGACGGCCTTGTACATACCTGCACAGTTTTGTCGAACCAGCGATTTCCTCCATTGACACCCGCACCGCCTCCGTGGATAGTTTGCGCCGCGGCGATGTTTTGACGACCATTTTTGTCCGGTGCGTTCCACAGCCCGACCGGTCGGTCTAAGCAAAGTACTACAATACTTGACTGCACATCTAACAATGATTCCTTGTTTTGATTGTCTGGAAGAATTATACAATAAGGTTATAATATGTAATTCTCAAGATCCTCTTTTTAAGTTAACACTTAGGTATTCATGTCTGGGTTACAAATTTTTGTATGACCCTGATGATGAAAGGACAGTTATTCACAACTGTCTTTTGTGAACTCTTTTGCATTTAATATTAAAGAATTCTTATATGATACCTATATATTGTTATTAATATATAGTACCTTTTATGAGTAAATCATAAGCTTTAGCCCAAACATTCCGATTTTCAGATGTTAGAATACCAATCCCATCTTGTGCTGGAGTACAAGACATCTCTATTACTTTCTGTAGCTGGTGCACAATTTGGTCTTCATTTAGAACTTTATCATCGTCACCCCAGAGGTCTACATGGAAAATCTAAAATTATGAAATCTCATTATTATTACAGTGTTAGATTTTTTTTAAATTAAAATTATAATAATTAAGTTCCTTACATGATTGTTGTGAAAGACAGTGATATGCTTGCTGGTTCTGTTATATGATAATGAATCTCTCTTTAGACCTGGAATCCTGCATGTTCCAAATACTTTCCTATATTGTTGCATATCTAAAGGATTTTTACCCATCATCTCCACAGGTATTTTGTCGCTGAAATATAGTTTCTTAAGTATCAACTTGTAAAAAGCATTTTAACTCAATAGATGAATAATATGTTTTATTTATTATGCTTAGCTAAATAGAACAATATATGTATAAAAGGATGTTAGACTTACTTGTCAATTAAGGATTTGTAATCAAGTGCTGCAAGCAATGTTTTGGCTGCATATTGCAACTGCTCAGATTGGTTATTAAATTTACGGAATGGAAACACTAGGCCAGGGCTGGAGTACACTACGACAGGGTCTCGGTACTCCAAATAAGCAGTGTTGAGCCACCAATCCTCCAACCAATTGGTATGCTGCTGTGCTCTTTTCTCCAACAACCCCTGAAAAAGAATTTATAATTTAAAATAATCTATTTTACTTACGAGTAATGCTTAATCAAATGTATTATATACTGTGGTTTACTAAATAATTAAATTTGATTTAGCTTATATTCAAAATACCTGTAAATCCGCTCCCACTCCACAGGCGAAGTCTTTAGCAAGAGTCGAAGTCACCTCAAATTCCTCATTGTTCAAATGCGGCTTCACTGTCTTCAAATATTTGCTTAGAGTATCATCAAGTTTTGGCACCGGTAGCCTGGGAAGCTTCTGGGCAGTAGAGTAGGTCTTAGCAGACATGTAATGACTGGACAACTGAAGTGAGCTGATGTAGGGCTCCAAAATGAAGGCATTATGCCCGCACTACAAATAAAATGTATATATTTTCGTTAGTGTTCCATAAAATGTATATATGCTAAATAGCAGAGATAATATCATTATTAAGACTTTAAAAATACTTACAACTTTATGAGCTCCACGAATCATTGTATCAAGTCTGTAAGTAAAAAAATACTATAGAAGATTCTCAATAATTAAAAATTATTAGGTACCAATCAATTGTCACTTTCAGATAGTGGACTTTAAACTGTGCTCTATAATGATAAACAGTAGATTATCTTTGCATATAAACTTCAGCATTGATAGCAAATATTTGTCTATTTTAAGTCTCAATTGTCTTAATATTGATGCATATTCATCTAATACGATTTCATAAGAGATTATTAAAGTTTCCGATGATTATTGCCTTCCAATGGGTGCTCTATTTTAGGACTCGCAGTGAATTGTATTGGTGGGCTTAATTAAAGACCTCCTTTTTACTTGGACTATTGAAAGAGGAAGGAACTTACTCAGAAATCCAATGATGTGGCAGTCGGCCTCTAGATCGAGACTATTTAAAGATTAAAGTGAACGGATGGTCGACCAAGTCAAGTGAACTTTCAAAACTTGTTTTGTTTTGACATTGACAGCCGGTTCTAGTGCAAGTGATACTAGATTTTTTAAATTTTATGTTTTGAGAAAAGGTATACAATCAGTTATATCTTTATTACGAGATTGAAGAGAAACTTCAGTTTCGTAATTCACTTAATTCACCTACCTTAAAGTAGGACCGCACTGGGCGTAACTACGCGGCAGCGGAGCGACGCGACGCGGTTAAATATTCTTTGTATGAAATTGTATAAGAGAACGCACTACGCGGCAGTGGAACTACGCGGCGCGACATCCAATTCTATACAAAAATATTTGGTCACGTCGCATCGTGTCGCGTAGTTACGCTTAGTGCGCAAGCACCTTTAGTGTATATACATACACTTGTGAAGAACGACAACGAGTGAGTCTCACAAATTACCTCCACCTTCTATTTTTTCTCTAAGAGAATAGCATATCGCAAAAAATATAGTTTCTGACCGAATCTGACACCGGCTTGCGAAGTTGGCCGAAGCATGAAGTATAACTTGCGGCTCTAAGTATGGGTTTCCGCAGCGAAGTGCCCCTCACACTATCATATTCGCCCAACCTGGGCCAACTTTGCGATTTATGTGGAGCTAGGATACGACTTCGCAAGTAGTGTAGCCCGGGGTAAAACTGAATTTGTCAATGTCATGAATGAAAGTGACATTGACAGACAAGTTGACAACTAAACCAGAAACGTGATGGTGTTTTATTGTTATTAAAATTAAAATCTGAGGGCAGATTAACCAATGATTATTACTGCTCATAATTCTTATGGTGTTTAGACATTGTGTATGTATCAATCTTAATATTCAATAACATACAGGTACATCCCGTATAATTACTTGTTATAAAATGTAACACTCATTCGTGTTTTTATAAACATGCTATTGTTACAGGAATAAAAATGACTGTTAACAATACCATTGCACATCAACGACTAATACTCAGTGGAGATCGTGAAAGGTACATATAACATTAGGATAAGTATATAGTAGTCTATACATTACCCTGTACTTTTCCGGTTTGATAACCAAGACTAATATCTGTTTACTTTTAGGTTCAAGGAACTATTAAGACGAAGATTGATTGAATGTGGATGGCGTGATCAAGTTAGGATGCTGTGTCGAGATATGGTTAAGGAGAATGAGGGAAGCAATGTAACATTTGACATGTTGGTGAACAGAGTTACTCCTCGAGCCAGAGCTTTGGTGCCTGACACAGTCAAGAAAGAGCTTCTGCAGAAGATAAAGACCCACCTTCTTACTCAAAAAGACCAATGAATTCATACTTACGGGTAAGCTGCTTAGCATGTTCAGTAGAAGTGGCAGCCATTGGAGTGAGCGAGACACCACACTCGGAGCTTCAGCTCCCACCTATGGCCTGCTCGCACTGGTCGCGCAAAGTAGTGGCTGGAGCTTAGTGTTTCTAATTGTATTTTTACTTTAAGTTTTATTTTATAAATGCACACTCAAATGTAATGTTTATTATAACAGAATAAAACACAATCTACAACCAACAGTATATTTTATTAATAAACATTTATACCATGAGATTAAACAAAAATATACATATACATAAAATATTGCTTACACATAATACTGCTATTAGATCCATATATGTCATGAAAGTATTGCCACTCAAGGATGCTGTCATGGATTTCTGCAACCCTATTGTTGGGACTGCTATTGGGATGACAACACTAACTAAATACATACATGTTGAAAGTTGTACATGACATGAGATTAATAACTATATATTACATAGCACATTATTTTTTGAACGCCAAGAAATGAATGCCACTGACACCATAGCAAAAAATTAAGAAGGGCTCCAAAATCAACAGGGATTTGAAAACACTTGTAGCAGTTTGGTATGCATAGTTTTTGACCATCGAATTTTGTCAGTGGCACAATTGGCGACAGTGGCGGTAGAAAGGTTAAAACAAAATATACTTTTACATGGCAGTCAACAACCCTCATGTGAAAATTGTATATTAAATAGGTGACAATACTAGTGTTAATTATTAACACAGCAAGAAAGGGATACAACAGTTTACAGGTAAACTTGGATTATCAGACAACTAGGTATGACATGCTGCATTGCAACAAACAATGGCCCTCATAAATATTTTAAGCTGCACAAATAATATAAACAGAAAACATATCTACATATTGTTATTGCATATTTTCTAAATATTTATTAGTATAGCATCACTATACTCACTGAGCGATAGGTACATTAATATTGTACAGATCATTATCAAAAAATATATTTGAGCAAGTAAATTATTATGCGTTTCTTAGGTTGAGAATATCTTGTCACACAGGGATACAACTCATTCTATTACATTAAATTCATACAATAAATGCGTTCCACAAAATGTTACGAATTCATGCAAGTGTCAACTTGGCCTTAACAAAAATACGAATAGGTACAGTCGAGTTCATTTACATCTACACACTTACGAGAACAAAAATATCTGAACACGACTTTATGCTCCTGACAATAGGGTCGTGTTCAGATATTTTTGTTCTCGTAGTGTGTAGATGTAAATGAACTCGACTGTACTAAAAATATAGTTTTTCCTAACACAATTATTTAAAACATGTGCTAAAATGATCTTCCATCAATTTCATTACATAACTATACCCATAAAATTGTTATTCTGTTCTTACCAACAACACACACAAAACATGCAAATAAAAGTGAGATAGAAAACTGTTGGTGCATCACATAACATCCACTAAAACTCTAATCCAGTAATTTTATTTCACAAACTTAGAAGCACAGGTGTAAATTCATTAATAAAAATCAAAATTTAATTAAGATGAAATCATAAATGCAATCGGAAAGGTAAATTGATAAAAGATTTAATTGAAATAATGAGCACTTTTTCTTATATAAAATCCTTAAAGCTCTTAGATACCTGATCTTATCTGATATATATTTAAAAAATAAGAAAAGTATGTACACATAATACAAATGGAATGTAATTTGGACTTGGTTACCCTTGATCAGGTATGATTTATTTAAAACTTAATAAAATAGCTATAACAGTATCAGTACTCTCTTAGATTATAAACAATTTAAAACCTAAAATTATATTTTTACTTAACAGATTGTACCTCCTCGTTCAATTAATTGATCAATCCATTTACACAATACAGACTGTTAAACGTGAGCAATGTGGAGAGTGGGAGATTCCGAACCTCTGCAACTTAACATTCGTTCAGGGAACATCTTCAAACACCAATCGTCCAGTCAGTTCTTCAGAACAGTCCAATACCATATTTATTGAGCAGCCACGCTTTTTGACTGTGACCCTACATGTATTACTAATTCAATATAGGTGTGCTAATTAAGAAGAAAGTATTTATCACAATATATTTTTAGAAATATAACCAATTAAATTATAAAATTACAACGAGAGGATGGATAACATTAATGTCATAAGGTACGTAATAAATGGGATGTTTTTTTGGGAATCGTTAAAAATTTCGGAGATTCTAAAATATACATATAAAATTAGATTCTGTCATACTTTATGAACACTATTCGATACCTAATTTCAGACTAAATAAAACTTTTCCTAAAATTACATGCAACCTTACCGTCATTTACTTACATAGCTGGACGTATTATTAAAATAACGCGCGTTAAATAAGATTCAACATTTTCATGTGTCATGAGCAACAAATCCTGTGCCAAATGAGGAATTCCCTGTTTTCACTTTTATCATAAGATTTTTCGTAATTACATCTGTTAGTCGTCAATTTAAAAGTAAAGAGCGGACTAGGTCTCAGTGATCTACTAACAGGTTCTGCTTTGGTTTGTTTTCAGAAATAACAATATTAGTTTTTTTTTTTTTTTCAAAATGGTGCCAAATGACTTAATGGCCCACAATTGGCTCATTGGCAGTTTACTCAAAGAAACGGCGGATGTTTGAAGAATACGGCGTGCCGGAATGATCGAGGATTATCTTACAGGAATTCAACACAGCACACACAAGATTAGCAGGGATACAGGAATAGCTACACAAAAAAAAAACACTAAATTAAATTTCAATACAAGCTGTCAGAGTCCTAATATAATTCAATATACTTATAATTAATAGTTCTATGGTATGTGTGAGCATACTCAACAACGTATCAACATAAGCTACCCTTGCTACATAAAATTTTCCAATAAACAACAAAACGTTCAGGGATTATGCTACTCACAACCCGCGTTCCGCACGCGTCAAATTTTGATTACTTTGGCTCGTTCCAAATTCAAACGAAGGTCTAAAAGTTTTACTCAGTTATGTACATCATTTGCCACCGATAAATATGTATATTTGACACACATTGTATAATTGGAGACCAATGGGCTTACAGTTAGCACTTAATATAAATAATAATAAAACAACAACGCCCCTTACACATAAAATATAGAAAAAATCTATACGTATCAACATGGCCGAGTATGGCGAGGACCGGGCAGTCTCGGCGCTGACGGGGGTCAGGCGAGTCGCTACCCACTGTAGCTAGGAAACAAAGGATCATGAATAAACGTTTCTTTTACCACCTACATCCTACCTGCGTACCTATTTCAACATAATTAATATCACGTATTTTTGTAAATAAATAACAAATTTAATAATTGCGAATCCTGAGTGATCGCTTTCAGGAAACCGATCTCTTAATTCTTAATATCTAATGAATAGCTGCTATTTATAGTTATCAGATACAAATCGCGCCTTATCGTTTATTACTTATGTATCGATATTATAATAAATGGTATTTAAAATCAACAGTCAAAAGACGTTGAGTAGCGTCCACATATCGATCCAATCGTGCGACGTCGGGAGACCATTCACCCGTATTAATTATCTCTTAGTACCAATTAACGAAAGTCTGTATAATCGTACACACACTTGGGTTGGGGCATGCACGGGTTCACCTGCACGGCCCAGCGCTCGGCGGCGGACGTACGACTACGTGGCGACGATAGCGAAGCCCAGCCCGCCTAGCAACTAACTGCGACTTCACTTGGCGCGCGAAATAGCGTGATCCGTCTCTCTCGTAGGTACATTGGATTAGGAGGCGCAGTTGTGCTATGCTGGCACTCCACTTGGCGTTGCGTGTTCGCGTATTTGCCTTATTCGGCCAAATACGACCATGTGAGGAGGATTTATTCGTCTATATTTGCCATATTTGCACGAAATGCCAAATAGCGCAAATAGGCAAACACGCGTATCCGCTCGCATGTCGGTTTTTGGTCACACATCAAAGGATTCAAAGGACGCAAATATGGCAAATATTTGCGTTCACCGTCTACACATGGCTCGCTCAGTTGTGTGAGCGACGGCAAACATATTTGCGTATTTAATATATTTTCGCATGCGTGGATGTCGTGTTTGTGATATTTGGACTTCATAGGAATATTTAGACAAACACGGCGAATACGCTACGCGAACACGCAACGC
The DNA here is from genome assembly GCA_932273695.1 of Apotomis betuletana. Classification (NCBI taxonomy): domain Eukaryota; kingdom Metazoa; phylum Arthropoda; class Insecta; order Lepidoptera; family Tortricidae; genus Apotomis; species Apotomis betuletana. Next base: position 14,521,021 of record OW026304.1, read on the forward strand.
CAAGTGGAGTGCCACCACTATAGGGGCTGGGCTCGAGGGCAAGCGTTCGCGGCCTACAGCGTGGAGACGTACGGCCGCGCCGCCCAGGGCTAGGTGTGGCGCGGCGGCGCCTGGCGGCGGCGCGCGCGGACCACGGGCGCGCGCGACACGAGGACCAGCGACGACGCCAGCGCCAGTCGGACCGGCGCGCGCGAGCCGCCCGGTAGCCTGCATAAATAGAACGCATAACATGAGACCGTGACCGAAAACCATGTTCTGATGAAATATTTTTATATTTTTTGGGATATCATATAACCCTAACCTAACCTAATTAAATTGTATAACATACCATCCACAGCAAATATCATCGTTTGGCGTGATAGCGCTTTCGGTATTATGATAAATTCGGATAAATGGAACTTCGGAATTTTTGGGTGTTCCGATTAGACGGACCGGTCAACGTTAACAACGTGGGACGTACCTGACGAGCACGGAGGTGACGGCGGCGCGGCCGTCGCCGGTGGGCTCGATGGCGACGGGGCGCAGGTCGGGCGCGCGCCGCCGCTTGCCCGCGCCCGCGCCCGCGCCTGCCCCATGCACCACCACGGTCACCGCCGCGAACGGACGCTTCGCCATGTGGAGCATCTGACAATATGACAACAACATTTCTAATAAAAGTCGTTCTGCTTCTAATAATACACCGTGAAATAGTTAAGGTGCTTTGGGGTAAACTCGAAAATGGGATGTTCTCAAACATGCAATGAAATATCGTCATAACGTGCGTTAAAACAGGCTTCGAAGTGTCAAGTTTCGGGCGGAACAATTCGAGAGAACTGTAAAGGAATTTTATACAAAATTGAAAGCCTAGGCCGGGAAGTAACTTTTTTTTTCATTTTAATGTAATCATGGCGTCGTGCTCACGAACAAGGCTACAGCTGGAATATTTATACCACATAAAAAGAAATATATTGCGTAAAAAACATTTCTAAAGACCTTCGAAATTACCACACCTGCTAACGAAATTACCCACTCCTTGAAAAATAGTATTCAACATTTATTTAATTTATTTTATTTAAATTTATTTCCAAATTCAAGCAACGTAATAAAACGCTGTGTTTACAAAGCGTTGATGAATATATCCAATTACGTAAAGATCTCATTACTTGGAAGGAATACTTCTTAGGTTCTGACTTACGAGCCCAAACCCTAACATACTCAACACTCGCCTAAAAATATGTTGAATTTACCCCAAAACACCTGAGTACAAATAATTTTAAATTAAAATTTATCGGCAACATGCTTTGAATATTCTATTTAGTTAACGGCTTAAGAAAGTGTCAATAAATGCGTATATGTACCTCGACAACATGTCTTCTCCTCGCACGACGCACATCAGCCGCCTGTTTCGCCTTCCACGCGACCACGCAGGCCGCCAGGAACAAGAAGAAGCACGAGAAAAACACCGAGAAGAAAACGAACAGGTCGATGTGCAGTTGGTCTTGTCTGAAGAATATCAGGCCGAAGCTCGCAGCACCGTCTTCCGAGTGCCTCGCGCGGATGATGATGTAGAATTTAGTGTGTCCTAATTCGTGGTATCTCTCTGGAAGGGTCAGAACGAGGCGGTTGCGCAGATTACGGACACGCAGCAAGATATTCTTCTTATCCACGGTAATATACGTAGCCAGATCTTTAGCTTTGTAATCTGCGAGGGTGTATTCCGTCTTCTCGTAATGCCAGGTCATGCGCGGCGATTCTTCGACGTTATCGTCGTCGAACGTCGGCATTTTCCGGTAAGGTTCATGCTTGAAGTATGCCGGGTCTATTTCCACGACGTGTGCGCCATGTGTGCCGTTGACAGAGACCACGAAGGAGCTGTCGTTGGGGCTCAGATAGAGGTCCACGGCGCCCTGTGTCACGTCGACGACCACGCGTATGTCCACGTTCATGTAGCGCGGATTCACGGCTACGAAGACAGTCTGGCCGGGGTACAGCGGACGCGGCTTAATCTTGCATTCGTCTGAAACAAACACAAATAAATGAATGATTTGTAATAGGTATAGATCACAGACCACCCCCACTAGACGGAGCATGTAAGGCACATGTAAGGCGACCCGCGCGCACCAACGATATGGTACGGCAGAACATTAAAGTATCAACATGGCGGCCACCGTTTAGTTGCGTCCATGTTTATGAGGTCTCTCTACACCACTTAACGCTACAATTTACCATGTTATTTATTTAAATTCCTTTTTCGTTGACTTACGCATGGATCATAAACATGGACGCAACTAAACGGTGGCCGCCGTGTTCATACATTAATGTTCTGCCGTACCATATCGTTGGTGCGCGCGGGTCGCCTTACATGCTCCGTCTAGTGGGGGTTGTCTGTGGTATAGATAAAATAGTTCTACATTCGAAATTAGAACCTTAAATAGAATAGACCTGTTTGTACCAGCCACCAGAACTAAGAGGGTCAACAAAAATCAAACAAGAGGACTCACCAATGGACTTGCCGTCGAAGCACAGCTTGTTCTCGATGTTGATGGTCTTGTAGCACTGGTGTCCGTTGCGCGGATCGCCCATGTAGAGGTCGCGGCACTTGACGCACTGGTACCGCCAGCACTCTTGCGCCGAGTTCTTGCTTGAGCTGGCCGTCTGGCAGGAGGCGTCGCTCTCGGTGTTGTTGCCGCAGTTGCACTTCTCGCCGGTTACCGGGTCGCAGGTGTCGCCGTGCCCGTGGCATTCGCACCTGATCGAGCAAAAATTACAAACAATGGGTGATAAGCATACCTCGAACAAATCATGCGGATGACGTCAAACCACTCATAGGTGATTTCAAAAGGTATTTTCATAAACAATTACTACTTATCAATTATCAACCTCTTTAATAAAACGATATCGCCACTTGACATGAGCAGAGTAGGTACATAACGTCTTTGACTGACATTGTCATTCAGTTGAACAATAAAGGGACTTCGTAATTATTTAATTATTTATTTAGATTTATACAGACATCATCCTGTGTGCAAAATTAGGTACGTCATTTTTACGTCATCCGCATGATTTGTTCGAGGTATGGTGATAAGTATAAATTGCATGTAAAGCACCTACAGATAGGTTTATTAAAAATACAGATAGGCGCAGTCTGGAAAATGAGTCGCTCAGATTCTCGGACCCACTCGCATCGAGATCAGTCCGCAGTCCGGCGATCGAACACAACGCGCTTTATTGCCCAGGTGAAAGTCGTCCAGATCAGCACAGACCAGCAGGTACATTAAACATAATTATTATGTGAGAACTTACGGTCGAGGAGTATCCCTCTACACCGCCATCAGTATCGTTCGCGCATCACAGATCCGCGGATTCGAACGGTTCACCTACCCCTTTCGTGATGATGCTTTAGTAACAAGCATGGATAGCATAAAAGATGATCTAACGTTAAGTACTTACGGTCGGCATGGGTCACTCAGATTCTCCGATCCTCTGAAGTAACCTTCTATACAGCGCTCGCATCGCGGTCCATCAGTGTTGTTAGCGCAGCGAACACACCGCGCCTTCGCGTTCAGATTGTAGTCATCCAAATCGGTGGATTCGCGCGGCTCGCCCGCCTCGTTCGTACAGATGCTCGTATGGCCGTGGCAGTACACGGAGCACGGGATACACTGGCCGTTGTCCGTCGGGTCGCCCACGAAGTTCGGCTTGCATTTCTCGCATTGGTTTCCCTAAAACACAAGTTAATAGCCAGATACTGTATTGATGGATAGTCGACAAAAATTTCTTATCCTATTTTCATTTAAATCTTTATAGTCACCTTGTACAAAATCCATACTAATCCATACTAATATTATAAATGCGAAAGTGTGTCTGTCTGTCTGTCTGTCTGTTACCTCTTCACGCTTCAACCGCTAAACCGATTTAGATGAAATTTGGTATGGAGATGGTTTGAGACCCGGGAAAGGACATAGGATACTTTTCATCCCGTATAAATTTAGTGTTCCCGTGGGATGAGCGGGTAACACCGCGGGGCACAGCTAGTTTTAGATAAACGGATGGGCGGTAGAAACGCAACTCACCATGGTGTTGTTGTGGCACTCGTTACACTTGTCAAGCTTGTCGGGTCCCTCGCAGTGCGCGTGGCCGTTGCACTGGCACTGTATGGTACAGTTGGCGCCGACGTATCCGAAGTCGCAGCGGCAGACGTCGGGCTGTATGCAGAGGCCGCGCACGCAGCCCTGCGCGCACACCGCCGCGCAGCCGTCCGGCCCGCGCCGGTGGCCCAAGCCGCACTCGCACACGTAGCCCGACGGCAGGTCGCGACACACCTGCGCATACATTACATTTTATTTTTATTTTTTATTTTTTTTTCTTTTTTTTTTTTACGTTTCTAATACAATCTGTATGACACGGCAATTCATACTTGCTTGCGACATAGTCATAGCTCTAAGCAAGTTATTAAGAGGCCTTATTCCTTTTAAAATGCTGATTGTTTAGACATTTATCACTATGATCAAACATGTTTCTTAATATACTATCGATGTTACTTTCTAGAACAGGGCTATTGGGATTTATTGGTACCTACAGTTTGAATTATTCATTGATAATTTTTGATTCAAAAACTACTCGAAATTGACAAAATTCACGCGGAAAATTAGTTTTTTTAACTTATTTTCGACTGTACGCAATGAAAGCGTGAAATAACTATGTTACTACCTAGAACTCGGGGAAAATTATTATTCAGTTCAAAAATTTGGTTGAAATTATCAATATATTTGTCATAATAAGGCCTCTTAAGTGTACCTGTCTCGAGTAGTCACCCGCAGTAAAAAGCGTAGGGGGCGAGGCGATGGTATTAGTAAATACTCGTGACGAAATAGCCGAAAGTTGTCATGAGACAGTCAGAACCCATACGTGCACCCGTGCACCGAAATAATCTGCGTCAACTTTTTTTTATATTTACAATTTCACAATGGACGAACATATAAGATCTACGGAACAACTTTAAATTCGACAAATATTGTAAGAAAAAAATATGATTATTCGTTTATGTGATACGACGTACCTCAGAATCAGCTTTACACTGGTGATGGTTGTTTTCGCACTCGTTTTCCGGTGGGCATCGCGTGTAGTGCCACGAAAATGTGTCATTGGTACCGTTCAGCTGTTTGGCACTAGTATAGACGGCAGCACAGGTCGTGCGGGTGGAGTATTCCAGAGGAGAGTCGATAGAGCCTTCGGCGCACACGCCTTCGCCGTTAGCGCCCTCTATCGCGCACCAGCCACAGTGGGAGTGGTGCAGACATTCTGTACACTGCTCGAATGTGTCACACGGCGCTGGGCATTTGTTTTTGTCGGCTTTCGTCAGAACGAGACCACAAACGCCACCCGCACAGTAGACTGGTTGGTAAGCTGGCGAGATACATTTGCCAAGATACGTAGCCCAGTGGCATTCCGCAAACCCTCCCTCGGCGCCGTCCGAGCTGAGACATGATTGGCAGTCGGTGTACGTGTGGCATCGACTGGGGCACTCCTCTCTGGTTCTTGGACGGATGCTTGCACGACCTTGCTCCTCTATGGATGCGCAAGTCCAGTTGAAGAGGTCTGACGGTTCTTCAGCGATTCTTGTCATTTGTCCTAAAACATTAGTTTTAGTTAGATAAATTCTACACGAGAAAAACAATATTATTTAAACTTAGTAATAAATTTAGACCCACCTTCCCTGCTGGCGACGCGAGTCCACGTGCATTGGTTGTTGACACACTTTTCGCAGTCCGAGGCGACGCACCTGTGCTCCGGGCATTGGCCTACGTCGCTTATATATGTCGTTCCAGCGTTACACTTTATGCTTGTACAAGATTCATCCGTTGGAACACATTCACCTGAAAAGAAAAAGTATTTCAAAGATGCAAGTCATGCTAATAAAAAAAATTGGTTGTCTGTAAAGTCGGTTTACGGACGATGGTTTAACGTGACAACATCGTAATAAAACATTGAGCCGCAATTGTTGTTGTAATAAACAATGAAAACCACATTAACTTTTCACTTTACTTGATGTAACAGTCGATGAAACAGTTCACGTTTACATGTAAGTTGTGTGCTGCCACTGTCTTTCTTTCCTCGGACGCGTAGGCCTATCGGGTGGAAGAGAAATAAATGCAGGGCAAGCGCTCTCACCCCTTCCCTTCCACGGCGCTACAAAGTCAACATTGCTACAAAGAGTCATGTTTTTTCGTATGCGCGGCCGGCGTTCATCAATTTATTAGACGTTGTCACGTCAAAAAATGTTTAGTATGAAATCTACGTACCGACGGCGGCGGCACAAGATTCACACCAGCGGCAAGCAGGTTTTTCTTCTGGGTACAGCGGCCAGGCGGCCAAACACGACGCGCACGTAGTGAAGTTCTCGCATGCTCTCCTCGACACCAGCTCCATATCGCATGCTTCACCAGAATTCGTCGACACCCTGTCGCTACTCTCACACCCCAGTTTATTGACCGAGAAACATTTAGTATAATTCCCAGCGCTGCAGAAACTACAGCCCATTTGACTGCGACATTCCAGCTTGCTGGAACTCCATAGAGAACAGAGGTCTTCTGGCAGTGAGATGCGAGTGACCTGGCAGTGCGCGCTGCCGGTCCAGCCACCAATTATGTAGATGTAGCCATCGTTTTCGGATTCCATGTCGATTGCCATAGCGTGAGCTATGGTAGGCGGTGGTGGATGACCTACGATGCTGATACCTAAAACATAAACAATGAGACATAGGAATATATAATATCCAAAACGTAGACAAGAAAATCGTCCTCAAACCGGATCACTAAACTTATAAAACCCCTTTCTTCAAATATAAACAATGACTAACCTTTGACAAGTCGCACCCATTGGTTGCAGCTGTAGATGTAGGCAATAAGTGAGTCAGATCTCTGGTCGGGGTCGCTGCGCCCGCCGAACACAATCATGTAGTCGTTCGTGGTGACCGCCGAGTGCAGATACGCCGGCTGCGGCAGGTTGTCGTAGTAGTGGTTGCGGCGCGGGAAGTTCGGGAGCTCGCTCCACTTCTTGGTCGGATAATGAAGAGCAAACAATTTGTTAGAAAGCGATGTTCCATTGTATGAATACAATATGCCTCCGTAAACATACAAGCTTTGCGATGGAGCGTGATATACGGTACTATGTCCTATAATACCGGCCGGTTTTGAACCGCCACAATTCAGTTTAATCCATTTATCATTGTCGAGATCGAATTCCCACATATCAGCCATCATTCCTTCTTCCAAAGAAAAACCACCTATAAGCACTAAACTCTCGTAATCCTGGTACTTTTGGAGCGTCAACGTATGACCTGCGAGCGGAGGTGGTTGTTTCTCTTTGTTATTTATAATATTCCATCTTTGGTCTTTTAGGCTGAACTGCCAAAAATCTCCAAGCGTTTTATTCTGTCCGTTCTTTTCCTGTAAACTTAGTCCGCCATAAATGTAGATGTTCTGTTTCGAGTGATAAATTTCCGCCGCGTGGAAGTATCGGCCTTCAGGCATTTTCGCGTCGGGGGTCGCCTCGACAGTCACTTGCATCCAAGTATTGTTCTTTGTGTCGAAAAATCTTATGTCATTCAGTGGACCGTGTGACAGTGAATAGCCGCCGAACATCCACAGGCCTCGCCTGTCAGCCACCAAACTATGTCCGAATCTGGGTAAAGTCTTCCTAAGATGATCTAATCCGTCAGAAAGATACTCAGAATTGAAAAGCTCCGTAAATACAAGTTGTGTTTTGTCTAGCTTGATAGAACAGTCGTCACCGCCGTAGCCTTCGTTACAGAGACAGCGTCCGTAGCTGGTGTCACAGGTCCCCGCGTTGTTTGTCGTGCTGCAGTTGTTGCGACAAATGTCCACCTCGCAGTCGGGGCCGCCGAAACCTTCGCGACAAACGCAGTGCCCCTTAGTGCACACCCTGGGCCACGGGCAGTAGAGCCCACACGCCAGTGATTTGTAGACGCCCTCGAAACCTTGTTCGATCTGTCCTTGCTTGTAGTGCACCGTAAGGTTTCCACTCCGCGCCTCTACTATCCCCGATGAGGCGCCGTTACAGAACACTCCGAGCAACTGACTCTGCTGATTGTTGCTCATATCGGGCACCCCTCCGAGCCCATCATACACGTACACTGCGTTTTCATCACAGGGGACATTCAGAGTAGAAGAATTAATAGTGAATTGAATTATTGCATCCTTGATATCCCCGGCCGATATGATCCATAAGCACTCTTTCGACGGTCCGATGATCTTTATGTCTGGATCGCTTTTATATGAACCTATACCTTCAGTCTGCGACGCGTTGAGCATTCCCCTGGGCTCGCATTGATAGTAGCACTTTCCACCATGTCGGGGATCTCCATAAAACTTTGGTTTGCAGCGCTCACAATTCTGTCCCTCCGTGTTGTCCTTGCAGATGCACTCGCCGGTGGCGACGTCGCAGAAGCCGCGGGCCTCGTCTCCGTGGTCGTTGCAGTCGCAGCGGCGGCAGCCCTGGCCCGTGGTCGCGTTGCCGTGGCTGCCGGGCTTGCACGACTCGCAGAACTTGCCCTCGGTCCAGTCCTGACACTCGTCGCAGCGCCCGACGCCGGTGCGGCACGTCGAGTGGTTGTGGCAGCCGCAGTTGATCGAGCAGTCGGCGCCCGTCCAGCCGAGATCGCAGTGACACTTGTAGTGCGGCGAGCCGAGACAGTACCCGTGAATGCAGTTGTTGTAGCAGGTCTGCATGCAGCTCTTGCGGCCGTCCCCGCTGTAGCCCTGCTTGCACTTGCAAGTGAAGGAGCCGTGCGTGTTATTGCAGACGGCGTGCTCGTGACAGTCGTGTAGGTTGAGGCCGCACTCGTCGACGTCGGGGCACTGCGCGTACGCCCAGCCGGCGTCGCTCGCCGACACGTTGAGCAGCGACGCGCAGTCGGCGTGCGCGCGCGTGAAGTCGCCCTCCGTGCACGCGCCCGTGATCGGGTTCTCGTGCGAGTGGCACCAGCCGCAGCCCATGCTGCGCAGGCAGGTCGCGCACTGCGCGTGAGCCTGGCAGGACTTGCACTGGCCGGACTTGCGCGCCGCGTCGTCGTTGGCGGGGGCGGAGGAGGCGCGGTCGAGCCACTCGCGGCACAGCCCGAACTGGTACTCGCTCGTGTAGACGCTGAAGCTGAAGCACTGGCGCGTGGCCTCGCACCAGACGCAGCGGCCGCGCTCGTCGAGGCAGTGCTCGCAGTCGAGCCTCGTGCGGCAGGGCGCGGGACACTCGCTGGCCTCGACGACGGCGCCGCCCGCGCGCCCGCGCCGCGCGCAGCGCGCCTCGTCGGCCCACCACTCGCAGTAGTTGCCGCGCACGCAGCGCTCGCAGCTGATGTAGTTGGAGCAGTTGGGGCAGTGCGCGGACTGCAGCGTGAGGTAGCGCCACTCGCCCTCGGTGTCGGCGGCGCACGCGGCGCGCTCGTCGGCGTCGCGCGACTCGCACTTGTTGGTGAGCTCGCACCAGCCGCACGCCGCGTCCGACAGGCACAGCAGGCAGTTATCGTAGTTGTAGCATTGGCCGTCTGAATATGGCTCGAGGAATTCGAATGTGAATACCTACAAACAAAAGATAACTCAGTATAGGACTTTTCGCAAAGAGATTTCTGCCACGATTAAGCTGACATGTTATTAAAGTTACCTTAGCACTTTCCGTCGTCTTGTTATGCAGTAGTTCCATTTTAGCGTGATGATGGGAGGGATACAACCCGGTATGTAAGGTGTCGTTAGCGTGCATATCGACAGCGAGTCTGCCCGGGAAAAGCGCCGGCCACTTTACCGGGGAGCAGGCCGAAGGTTGCGCTGTCAAGTTGGCCACAGATTCTGTGTTCGCGCCAAGTGCGAGAGTTATGTTGGAGTATCCGGCGCACACGTGTAGAGTCTCCCCGGTTCCGTTCCAGTACTGTGGAATACGAAGCCAGCCTCGTAGACGCGCTTCACTGGCCCCGCCGAAGATATGATTACTTCCTCCACCCGTCCCCCAGTCTACTGTAGTAGCGTTGACGACCGACACTCCGTCGGGATGGTTCCAATCAGCAGGCTGTTGGTATCTCAGGAACGTGAGCCCGGGCCGTTTGTCTAAGTCTTTGCACTCCTCCGGAGTCGACACTTCGGTACCGGTGCTGCCCCACCAGCCCGGGTTCTGGGAAGGGGTATCTTCTCCGCAAACACCGTAATTATCTATAAATAACGACAGCATAAATTAATGAATAGGTAATAGACAATTCTTAGTAGCGCAATATACTGGCATTTTAAAATGAGCATTGATAACGAATGCCCGAAAGAGGCAGTGAATATCTATAAAGGTTTGTGTCCTTATCATTCCGAATCACCTAAACGGACTCCAATGTTTGCCACGGGGGTAGTAGAACAACGTACCGTCATAGTGATGGTACAGTCGCCATCAGATATATCGCAGCATATAAGGCGTTCATAAATATCTGAACACGACTCTTATTTACTGGGCGTTACAGTATATGTTAAGATATTTATGAACGCCTTATATGCTGCGATATATCTGATGGCGACTGTACCTAACATTCTTCACTAACCAACTGCACTGGTGAAACCAGCTCGGTGCTGACTGGCTCGAGTGGCACTCGCCCAAAGCGAGGCAGAAGCCGCCGCAGCGGATGGACTGCAGGTTATCGGGCCAATTGTTTGTATTAGAAGACTAACTTACCATCTTTGTGATGGCACCTCGCATTCTGAACACACCAGCTACACTGATGCAGGCCCAGCTTGGTGCTGACTGACGGCAGCGGCGCGCGGGTGCTGTTGGGCCGGCCGAGCGAAGGCCCGTGGATGAGGCAGGAGTGGCACTCGCCCAGCGCCGGGCAGATGCCGCCGCAGCGGATGGACTGCAGGTTATTGGGACAATTGTTTGTATTAGAAGACTAACTTACCATCTTTGTGATGGCACCTCGCATTCTGAACGCACCAGCTACACTGATGCAGGCCCAGCTTGGTGCTGACTGACGGCAGCGGCGCGCGGGTGCTGTTGGGCCGGCCGAGCGAAGGCCCGTGGATGAGGCAGGAGTGGCACTCGCCCAGCGCAGGGCAGATGCCGCCATAGCGGATGGACTGCAGGTTATCGGGCCAGTTGTTTGTATTAGAAGACTTACCATCTTTGTGATGGCACCTCGCATTCTGAACGCACCAGCTACACTGATGCAGGCCCAGCTTGGTGCTGACTGAAGGCAGCGGAGCGCGGGTGCTGTTGGGCCGGCCGAGCGAAGGCCCGTGGATGAGGCAGGAGTGGCACTCGCCCAGCGCCGGGCAGATGCCGCCGCAGCGGATGGACTGCAGGTTATCGGGCCAGTTGTTTGTATTAGAAGACTTACCATCTTTGTGATGGCACCTCGCATTCTGAACGCACCAGCTACACTGATGCAGGCCCAGCTTGGTGCTGACTGACGGCAGCGGCGCGCGGGTGCTGTTGGGCCGGCCGAGCGAAGGCCCGTGGATGAGGCAGGAGTGGCACTCGCCCAGCGCCGGGCAGATGCCGCCATAGCGGATGGACTGCAGGTTATTGGGCCAATTGTTTGTATTAGAAGACTTACCATCTTTGTGATGGCACCTCGCATTCTGAACACACCAGCTACACTGATGCAGGCCCAGCTTGGTGCTGACTGACGGCAGCGGCGCGCGGGTGCTGTTGGGCCGGCCGAGCGAAGGCCCGTGGATGAGGCAGGAGTGGCACTCGCCCAGCGCCGGGCAGATGCCGCCGCAGCGGATGGACTGCAGGTTATCGGGCCAATTGTTTGTATTAGAAGACTAACTTACCATCTTTGTGATGGCACCTCGCATTCTGAACACACCAGCTACACTGATGCAGGCCCAGCTTGGTGCTGACTGACGGCAGCGGCGCGCGGGTGCTGTTGGGCCGGCCGAGCGAAGGCCCGTGGATGAGGCAGGAGTGGCACTCGCCCAGCGCCGGGCAGATGCCGCCGCAGCGGATGGACTGCAGGTTATCGGGCCAATTGTTTGTATTAGAAGACTAACTTACCATCTTTGTGATGGCACCTCGCATTCTGAACACACCAGCTACACTGATGCAGGCCCAGCTTGGTGCTGACTGACGGCAGCGGCGCGCGGGTGCTGTTGGGCCGGCCGAGCGAAGGCCCGTGGATGAGGCAGGAGTGGCACTCGCCCAGCGCAGGGCAGATGCCGCCATAGCGGATGGACTGCAGGTTATCGGGCCAGTTGTTTGTATTAGAAGACTTACCATCTTTGTGATGGCACCTCGCATTCTGAACGCACCAGCTACACTGATGCAGGCCCAGCTTGGTGCTGACTGAAGGCAGCGGAGCGCGGGTGCTGTTGGGCCGGCCGAGCGAAGGCCCGTGGATGAGGCAGGAGTGGCACTCGCCCAGCGCCGGGCAGATGCCGCCGCAGCGGATGGACTGCAGGTTATCGGGCCAGTTGTTTGTATTAGAAGACTTACCATCTTTGTGATGGCACCTCGCATTCTGAACGCACCAGCTACACTGATGCAGGCCCAGCTTGGTGCTGACTGACGGCAGCGGCGCGCGGGTGCTGTTGGGCCGGCCGAGCGAAGGCCCGTGGATGAGGCAGGAGTGGCACTCGCCCAGCGCCGGGCAGATGCCGCCATAGCGGATGGACTGCAGGTTATTGGGCCAATTGTTTGTATTAGAAGACTTACCATCTTTGTGATGGCACCTCGCATTCTGAACACACCAGCTACACTGATGCAGGCCCAGCTTGGTGCTGACTGACGGCAGCGGCGCGCGGGTGCTGTTGGGCCGGCCGAGCGAAGGCCCGTGGATGAGGCAGGAGTGGCACTCGCCCAGCGCCGGGCAGATGCCGCCGCAGCGGATGGACTGCAGGTTATCGGGCCAATTGTTTGTATTAGAAGACTAACTTACCATCTTTGTGATGGCACCTCGCATTCTGAACACACCAGCTACACTGATGCAGGCCCAGCTTGGTGCTGACTGACGGCAGCGGCGCGCGGGTGCTGTTGGGCCGGCCGAGCGAAGGCCCGTGGATGAGGCAGGAGTGGCACTCGCCCAGCGCCGGGCAGATGCCGCCGCAGCGGATGGACTGCAGGTTATCGGGCCAATTGTTTGTATTAGAAGACTAACTTACCATCTTTGTGATGGCACCTCGCATTCTGAACACACCAGCTACACTGATGCAGGCCCAGCTTGGTGCTGACTGACGGCAGCGGCGCGCGGGTGCTGTTGGGCCGGCCGAGCGAAGGCCCGTGGATGAGGCAGGAGTGGCACTCGCCCAGCGCCGGGCAGATGCCGCCGCAGCGGATGGACTGCAGGTTGGTTGTGCAGTTGGAGCCGATCGTTCTGCCGTAGCATGTCTGTCAAATAGAATGTGGTTAACCGCTTGGATTTTATAGTTTACGCTGCGTTTGTAGGAGGCCTAGCGAACATATGAAAAGGTGTGTTACTGTTTTCGGATTATTTCTTCAGTTGTGCTATAAAACTTGTAAAATTCGTTATCAAGGTAAACAGAAAATATAAAAAGCACTTTTGATTGACAGATAGTCGGACAACAAAGTAATCACATAAAGACGTGTACGGACGAACGAACAAAAACATGGCACAAACATCGAACAACGACAATTGAACATGAAATCGTATGAACCGTCCTATTGTGTCTGATGTTCGTTTGCGGTACGAACATGCAAACAAAATGTTCGATAGTTGTCTTTTGTTCGTTCATCCGTACACGGTTTTAAAGTGCCCTAAAAGACAACGATTGCTGAATCCATACATCATCTGCAGAGCACCAGCCGCACTCCGGGTCGGCGAGGCACTCGGGCTGCGACTGGTGGCGCACGCACGCCGACTCGGGGTCGTTGTTGCTGATGCCCGCCTGCCAGCTCGGCACCACGTACGCTAGGAGGTCACCTGAAATAGGATTGTTTCCCAGATTAGTTTCACTTTCTTTATATATTTAAACCTATAGATTTAACTGTTTAGCAAATACGAGCCGATTCAGAATGAATAGGGGTCGAAATATAACTTTCTTATACATAAGCGCTGAGTTTGACGTCTTTCACGACTCAACTGACTCTCTTGGCAAAGCGGTATGTAAATAGTGATAAGGTATTAATTTGTACATGTCCTTTGTCTGGTTAATAATAATATGTATTTGTGTATCATGTAAGATTTTTGGTGTGTAACTGTAAGCTTGTATGTGTAAATTTAATAAACAATGAACCCACAGCGACGAGTAGGGTAGAGGGTGGCTTGAGAGCGGCCGCGTGAGCGAAGACTCCTGTCGTTTGGGGTAGAACTCGCGGGGGCCGCCTAGCATCTCTTTAGGGATCCACGAGCTTGGACTACCAAGTGTTAACATACTATAAAAGTGTTTCCTTACCGTTGACATTGCCATGGTACCCGCCAGCGATCAGCAGGGTTGAAGGCGGCTTCAAGGCGGCCGCGTGCGCGAAGACTCCCTGCCGTTTGGGGTAGAACTCGCGGGGGCTGCCTAGCATCTCTTTAGGGATCCACGAGCGCTAGTCCAAGTGTTAACAAACTATAAAAAGTGTTTCCTTACCGTTGACATTGCCATGGTATCCGCCAGCGATCAGCAGGGTTGAAGGCGGCTTCAAGGCGGCCGCGTGCGCGAAGACTCCCTGCCGTTTGGGGTAGAATTCGCGGGGGCTGCCTAGCATCTCTTTAGGGATCCACGAGCGGTAGTCCAAGTGTTAACATACTATAAAAAGTGTTTCCTTACCGTTGACATTGCCATGGTATCCGCCAGCGATCAGCAGGGTTGAAGGCGGCTTCAAGGCGGCCGCGTGCGCGAAGACTCCCTGCCGTTTGGGGTAGAATTCGCGGGGGCTGCCTAGCATCTCTTTAGGGATCCACGAGCGGTAGTCCAAGTGTTAACATACTATAAAAGTGTTTCCTTACCGTTGACATTGCCATGGTATCCGCCAGCGATCAGCAGGGTTGAAGGCGGCTTCAAGGCGGCCGCGTGCGCGAAGACTCCCTGCCGTTTGGGGTAGAATTCGCGGGGGCTGCCTAGCATCTCTTTAGGGATCCACGAGCGGTAGTCCAAGTGTTAACATACTATAAAAGTGTTTCCTTACCGTTGACATTGCCATGGTATCCGCCAGCGATCAGCAGGGTTGAAGGCGGCTTCAAGGCGGCCGCGTGCGCGAAGACTCCCTGCCGTTTGGGGTAGAATTCGCGGGGGCTGCCCAGCACCTCCAGCGGAATCCACGAGTGGCAGCCCAGGTGGTACAGGTACATCTGTCCGTCGTAGCATATCTCCTCCCTGTTGTGACGGTGGGAGTAGCCGCCGAACACTACTAGGTAGTTACCTGCAAATTCATTTGTTATTTATAACTTTGACTCTAACACGATTGACATCATCAAAATATAAAGATACTCGTATCTACCAACTCACCGATTATTGTCGACGTGTGGAAAGCTCTTTCTCTAGGTACATATGTGTCTCGTAAATGCGCTCTGGGATAATGAATTTCGCTCCAGTGACGGTTGTCAATATCGAATGCAAACATTCTATCGGACAGTTTCGAAAATCTGAAAAAATATACATATTGCGTATTATAATCGATGGAACTGTATAACGAAGGTAGAAAGGATAACATAAAATGAACCTGTCATGTTAGAGCCCGGCGGTCCCGGGTTCGAATCCCGGCCAGGGCAATTATTTGTATGATGAACTCGAATATTTGTGCTTGGGTCATGGTTGTTCTATGTATTTAAATATATAATGTTTATCTATATATGTATACCGTCGTCTAGTACCCATAACACAAGCCTTCTTGAGCTTAATTTGGGACTAAATCAATTTATATGAGGTTGTCTGATATTTATTTATTTATTTAAAAGTATTAAATAAACGCTAAGACAGTACTTACCTCGCTACACTGGCGACAACGCCGCCATACACCAAGATAGAATTGGAGTAGGAGTGGTACACTGAGGTGTGCGCCACCACCCGCACGTCCAACTCTTTGCCGCCGCGCACTAGCACCTTTTCCCAGCTCTCCGTGTTTGGCTCGCTTAGCTTTATTTTATACATGCTGAAAAATATGTTTTTATAAATCCAAATGCAGTCAACGAATACAGCTTGTTGTAGAACACTGTAAACTCTGACACATTAACATAACATAGTGATCAGTTTGTAATCACAATAATTGATATATAAATTGCTGTGACAGAGTTTCGTAGCGGCTCACAATCAAATTGATTAAATACATAATACTGAAGCAGAATCTTAGAGACTTACTTAGAAGAAAACTCCCCGTCTACAGTACTACCTCCGAATAGGTAAAGCTCATCTTTAACAGCTGTAAGAGTATGTCGGGTCAGTCCAGGTGGTAAGAACGAAGAATTTGCCGCCCTCAGTGTCCACAGATTCGTTTCAGCATCAAAGAGCCACAATTCTGATGATAAACTACCATCTGAGAGTTTTCCGCCATACAGAACAAATCCAGTTTCGAAAGCGCAGGCAGAGTGCCCATATCTCGGCTCAGGTTTGGTATCGTTTGACCTCATAATAGCATTAGAAAAGTCCGGCGGTTTATCAGTAAAATGTAAATAGCTTTCAGAATAAGGAGTAGGCGATTGAGAATACATGAGAGGTAAAGTAGTTTTGTCATGGTGTGACACAGAAGACAAAAGTAAATTAAATAATGAACTCCTATTGCCTATCTGCCAGCTGCCGTCAGTATTGCCCTGTAAGAGAGAAACAACAACGTTTATTTATGCAAACGGTACAGTATAAAGTATTTGTCGAAGCTATTGTTACAACGAGACGTGGATGTGAAATAATTAACACTGTTATTGAAATTTTTATGAGATACCTCTCTTTGTGATGGTAATGTTTAGGTCAACATCGTAATTAGTCAAGGTTTTACCTATTGCTATATAATTAAATATGTAGACTGAAGGACTGTACCTTTGTAAATAGAGTGATCAACGACTGATCAATTTCCTCGTTTGTAGGGTATCTACGTAATACTTTTCCGTTTTCATCATACCATTGACTAGTCGAAAACCTGAAATAAGGAAATAACACAGAGTTAAGTATTATTATAATATTTTTTAAATGAGAACTAACTTTGTACTCCTTTATTCTAGTGCCGTGTATATTAGGTACAATTATCTATATGAATAATATAATGTTAATGTTTTACAGAATGTAGATGTCCTTTATTAAATAAAATATATAAGTCATTATATCATCACTGATTGTAGACCAGTTTGGAAATTTGTTCTGCAGGTAATGTCGAAATGATTCCTTTAGCAAGAGCAGAAAATACAGTACAAATATGAACCAGTTTTCATATTACATTACAGTTTTTATATTTATTGAGTAGGTACACTAGTAAACTACAGTTTTTTTTAAATATAATATAATATAGTATAGATATACAAAAAAACGGAAGTATGCGACTATACTCACTTATAAACTTCTAATAAGCCTAAAACTTTATTCAGATCATATCCTCCGAACACATATAGAGAGTCAGTGTGGTTGACATAGACCGCCGAGTGGGCGGCGCGCCGCGTCATGCCACTCTCCGTGCGCGACAGCCAGTGCCAGCTGTTGCCGACCTTGTCGTTCTTCTTCAAGGAACAAGACTCGCCGGAGAATCTGAAAATATAACCATTGTATTGTAGTTACAACGCGACTTGACCTTCCTTCATAATGAGTGCAGATTTCTTGCATAATGCAGTAGTACAGAATTATACAATAATTTTACAGAAAATGACAGAGACAAAATTAAAGGAAGATGGGCAGATTTGTATGGACTCTGGCTTAGGGACTAATAACGATAAGCCATATATCCTTGGCAAGATTTTTCAATATTCTACAAATTTTTGTATGGCCGGAAATCTTGAATCCCTCTGTTAAAAAAGTTAATAAGAAAGCGCTACAGGAACTTAGTACCGAAAAACCCTATATAATAAATAAGCTACATAAACAGCGATAACTTTATTTACTTTCTGCCATAGTAAACATTTTAGAACTTAGAATAAGCTATCCAGTGACATATTGCTTGTCCTTATTGGTTACATAGGCCAATTCCTTTAACTAAATGGGTAATTATATTAATTAGTTCCATGGCGTTAAAAAAATCCTTGAGCTGGTGCAGATTTGGCATACTAGCTTTAAGTACTAGTACTTTAAGTGAAGTTGTGGAGGTGTGGTCAAATTTCATAAATAAAAATAAAAGATCTAATCAATTTCCTTTCATCTATAGCTCAGCTAGCGAGACCCGGCAGGGTTTATTAAAATGTAATATTGATTCTCTGAATACTATGACCTATGATTAAATATTTTCTCTACATTATTTCATAGTTTAAATCATAACTACACTAACAAAATGTCATGATTGATTACATACCCTTTCTTGCATAAGCATTTATCTCCTTTGCACTGTCCGTTATTTGAGCATTGGTTGGGGCAAAGTTGCAGGCTGCAGTCCTGCCCTCCACGGGTACCGAAACAGAAGCACTTGTGCTGCACACACAACCCGTGCCCTGTACAGTTGTTGGGGCAGTCATGTATGGCATATGTTGCACGGAACCCATCAAGGACATAGTTCGTATCACTGTATAGTAATATCAACATCTGCAAAAAATGTAACTGTTGGAAAATGCGGCTTTGATTTCTGACAATTCAAATTAGCACAAAATTAGGTTTTATCAATTTCATTTCCCATATAATATGTTTACAAGTAATGTTTGCAAGTCTCAAAATGTATGTCTAAAATGTCTTAGCGAATTAAAAAACCTCAGTTCATACTTCGCAGTGGGATGGCCCCATCTGTGTGATAGCCACCTAAACCACCTTAATTTACCGAGTACAACAGCTATGATAGGTACATAGAGAAATATGAAGTTATGAAGGTTATTTTTTGTAAATGCCTGTTTTTATGTTTAAGTGCTCTTTTAAAGAAATCCCAGCAGTATTAGAGCTCCAAGAGACCAACAATGGGTTTTGTGACTTTTCATTTATTATACTATATTTAATTTATTCAAAATATGTGTGCACTTTTAACATTTGGGTGATTCTACAAAAAATGGGTAACTCGATGTCATAGGACAATAAAATAATGTTATGTTATATTTTGTTTATATTTTTAATTTTATTTGAATACTACTAAAAGCCTTTTATTTGGTCACCCAATTTCAGCTATTCATTTTAAATACAAATTTGTGAAACTCCACAATTTATCCTTAAAACGTCAGTACTTTGGCATGTCACAACCTCAAAAGTGGGCAATCAAATGGCTGTGTATTAAATATTACCTCTAATGTAAGAAAACTTACAGTTTCAATACAATCTATGATGTATTTAATAATGTATAACACTACTTTCATAATATAATATTCTCACTGTTGTTGTAAAAAATATAAGAAACTTTGTGTTCAGTTTTATTCGTCAGTCCGCTGTCTGTTGTTCGAATTGGAATTTCGCGCTAAATATTGGCGACTCAAATTCAAATCCGCGTTAAATTTCAAAGTTGATAGTAAAGTTAGCTGCAGGTCGAGCCATTTTACGGCCACTATTACTGAGCCTGTACCAAAGTTGTGGTTGTCATGTGAACACGTGCCGATCCAGTCAAAAAATCAGTCCTATGGTAAGTCGTTATTTCCTTGTTAATCTGTGTTATACTTGAATTTATACACAGTCAACTTTGTTTTGTTAAAATGTAGCTAGTTGATGTTCGAAAATATCAAATTAAATGTTGATTCTAAAGATAACCCCAAATTCATGTCTTTTTCATCAGTCCGTTGGCGTCAGTCCTTTGTGTTATATTGCGCCAAAGGACTGACGGGTTTCCAGGGTACTGACATTTGTAGCGTGTTGAAGCTGTATATTTTTACTTATTTCAGTTTAAACCATCGTGCCGCTTCTTAGAAAAGAAGGAACAGGGGTAAAGACATTTGTTAAGGAAATAACACATTGGGAGCAACGATTAGCCACAAAAAAAATAAAAATCATCTGAGTACACGCAAAAAAAAAACAACTTCTGAATCATACTACTTATATCTTTGTTCGCCAGAACTACTGACCACGAATCATAATCAATAGATGGTGAACAAATGACTTATTATAAACGACGACCAACGAGCAAATGAAGCGAAAGACAGAAAAAGTCCAGAAATAGGCAATTAAAAAATATTGAACCAAGCAATGGTTTCAAAACTGAGAACTAGACTGAAAAATCATCGACCAAAATATAGGAGAGTTAAAAAGCAGTCTAAGTAAGTTGTCAAATCTATGGAAGAAACTCCATAAACCAGAATTGGAGAAATGAGTGAAGATATTACTAAAAGGAAAAGAAGGAAACAGTGAAGAAGGGCCTTTGCGGAAGTGTTATTTAAATTAAATTAAAAGAAACTACATAAAGAGATAAAAAAAGTTCGAACAAGCTACAACAAATACAAAATTATAGAGAATACCAAAAATAGCAGTGACTTATAAAAAAACAGGGATGTTTACTTAGAAAATGTATACTGTTAAACTACCTCAAAGTAGTCAATAAAATAAAGCCAATTAAAAAGCTGTTTGAATGGTGGAGATAGATCTTTCTCACAGTATTACACGTTAAACAGTTTTTTCAATTATTACTTCAGTGAATGAAGACTAAGAATAAGAATAAAAACATAAGAATAAGACTAAAAATAGTTTCTATCGTCTGAAAATCGAAGGTGAGTGAGGTACTCGCCGTTAATGTTGATGCCAAGTCCGTTCCAATCCAGTAGCTTGAAGGCATATTCCAGTGTAGCACTAAACAGTTTTGGAGAAATAACGTCTCCCTGTCTTACTCCTCGCTGCAGTTGGATAGGCTCTGGTCTTGAATTCGGACTGACATGGTGGTGTTTCAGTACAAACACTTCAGCAGTTCGATGTATCGATAGTCGATACGGCACCGCTGGAGAGATAGAAGCACAGCCCATGTCTCGATCGAATCAAAGGCTTTTTCATAGTTCACAAACATAGTGGCCGGTTATACTCCTTTCTCTTCTGTACAACCTGCCGCAGTGTATGTATTTGGTATATGGTGTTAAAGCTTTTCGGAATACGGATTGTTCGGTAGGTTGGAAATCGACTGTGCGCGAGACGATTGGTAATGACCAGTGATCGGGGATTTCTCTGCCACAACGCGGTATTTCAAACAAATATATTTTTCAATTTCATTATAGTTATCATTATCTCATCAAATCTGAATATAATTATTTTTTCGGCCAAGATAGCCGGATTACATTATAATAATCATGTCCATATAAAATAATATACACGAAATACCGCGTTGTGGCAGAGAAATCCCCGATCACTGGTAATGACTGAAGAACAGCTGATGAACATGGCTCAGCAGTGAGATGGTCCTGTAGTTCTTCAATAAAGGCTATGCTCAAAGTTTCTGAGCGCGAAAGAATCAGAAATGAGGATATCCGCAGTAGAACCAGGGTAACCGACACAGCTCACAGGATTGCACGGTTGAAATGGCAATGCGCAGGCCATGTAGCCCGGTAAATGAACGGCAGTTGGAGCAGCTAAGTCGTAGAGTGGCGACCACGTATAGGAAAGCGCAGCGTGGGAAGGCCCCCGACTAGATGGACGGATGACCTCCTGAGGGTAGCGGGGAATCAATAGATGCGGTCTGCACGGGATCGCAGTTTGTGTCGAGTCATGAGGGAGGCCTATGTTCAGCAGTGGACGTCTGTGGCTAATAGATAGATTAGTTCCTAAGAGATTTATTTCTAAATTTTAATAAATATCAAGCATATGTTATGAAGTTGTGTACTTTGTCAGTACTTTGTCAGCCTCGTCAGTCCCCTGGCAGTCAAATTCAGAAAAATCGAAATTTCTCCGGTTCTACTTAAAAAAGTGACTGGCCCAATCTCGAGCAATATATTCATTACATTACCTATCTTATATACCCGAATTCGTACCATTTTGATTAAAAAACTATCATAAACAAAATATCCCGAAAAGTTACCCAACTTTTGTATATTCGCCCATTTATTTTAAACTAAAATACCCAACTCTATTGTGTCAATTTAATTTATGATTAAATGTTTGAAAATCCATTTTGAATTATAAAACAGACTAGTCTATCAGATTTCATAAAGATTATCTGTTAGCAGAAAAAATTAAGCTGACACCCCTAATCTCTCTCTCAACTATGTAGAAATCAATATTAAAAACTATTATAAACAATAAAGGAAGCACAATGGGTTACCTATTATATTTTATAATATGGATTAAACCTTACGAAGCTCGTTCTGATCATTTAATTTGAGATCACTATTAAGTGTTAATCAAATTAAATTTGTGTTAATGATTATTTTAATCACACAGTTAAAATGATTTGATTAAGGTTTAACTTTTTCACTATTGAAATATACTCACATATCCACTTGAGGCAGTCACATTTTGTGGTTCAGTTTTCCCACTAAAGCTTCCCAGTAAAGGTGCATCGAAGGAGTCTCCGTCATAAACAAACACATAATCATACGAACACTCAGTGCCCATACGTAGGAAACTTAGTGTTATAAATTGACTTTTATTAGCTGCCTTGATAAGCCATTCACAATGAGAGTCCTGAAAGAAAACAATGATTACTGTGTGTCAGGTAGATTAGACAAGTTGAGGAGCAAGGTTAGACACTGACTTGAGTGTAGTTGGAGTCGGTGGGGCCGTCGGTGATGACGCCGCTGGGATCGGTGAAGACCCTGCGTGTCTTGTCGCAGGGCGCCGACGACGCGGCACACAGCACAGCCAGACAGATCCAGCTCACAACGACTAAGCCTACACCCTTCTCCCGATTGCGTGGGAAAAACATGCCTCTTCCGATTTGCCGCAAAACATAAGTCAACCATCAAAGCCATATAATCGTGAATTCACAACTAATATCACTAAATGTAAAATAAACAAGCACTCATTTAACGTAATAGATGACATCTACTTCAAGGCTAACCACTTTAGAGATGAATGCCACAATGACTCCTGAGATCTTTATTTTGATTGGATAAATCTATTATTTCCGCATTATATCGACTAAGAATAATAAATGTAAATTGTTTGCTTGTACTTTCTAATGTGTTTTTCGTAAAAACAAACAATTCACGAATCTCACAGTCAGTTTTGACATTTCTTTGACGTTTGTGAATTGACAAAGGCTTCTTTTTAATCTGACTGTTAGGTATGTTGTACTAGGAACATACAGCCAGAGAATATAATTTTTTTTTATTCACATCGATTTGTTGTAAGAATCATTAAAATAACAAATAATGAATAAGAAATTAAATACAGACTATTAAATTTTACATTCGCGATGGACGTCGCTGCACACTTCTTTTCATGATTTAAACATTTGCAACTTGCGGTCACCTTGCATAGATACGCTTGCGCCTATACAATATTGTCAGATAAGATGAGTAGATCATGTTAAGGACAAATCGATTAAAAGTAGTAGAGTATGATGGAGGAGGTTCTTAATTCGTCAAAAGATAATAAAGTGGCAAAATTGAATAGGTAGGTAGATAGTAGGTATATTAGAATAATTCAGCCTGCGAATATCATTGCTCGTCTGTGCCTACTTACTACCGCAGTATCTTATCTACTACCTAAACTCCAAGTTTGTATTTATCTGGGTCCTATATTTAATTTAAAGTGAAAAGATAAAGTTAGCAGTGAAGTAAGTAGGGCAGGCAGGAGATGCGTATCGATCGCACGCACTGCTGACTCAGCAGCGCCCGCTGAGAGCACTGCTCCCGCGGATAGCTAAAAAGGGAGGCCCACTTGGAAACCAGGGCTAATACTTTTAACAGTTAACCTAGAGGGTATCTCTATGGAAAGCACCAGGGAGTGTATAATTAGAATTCGTTATTTTAATAAATTATATGATTAAGCAGTGACAGAGTCCGACATGTGCCTATTTTGTCCGTTTGGGATTTGGGATATATATTTACACGACCCAAGCCCTGGGTAGTGGTGCCATTACACACGATAAGTGTGAGTTGTATAAAATACCATACGATAACTTGTATTTAAAGTTGACTGACCCGTAACCTCCGTTCGGACTTGAAAACTATATGTAGGTAGGGGAGACCGGGTATGGAAGTCACATTTTATTTCTTTTGCATTTTTAGTACTATTGTTTTTAGTTGGGGATGATAAAAGATAATTTAATGGATAGTGTATTTATTTGAGTTTAAAAATATATCAATACTTTTTCACTAACATTATGTACGGAGGAAAATTTTTTATTTTTATGAAAAAAGAGAAATGTGACTTTTAACCCCGTGTCAGGGATGGTTGTCACAGGTGCTGGAGTACGTAATCACATAGTAAAATAAGAGGGATATACAATAATACACACATTTATATCAAACGAACTTTTTTCTTGTTGAAGATAAAAATGTTTTATGTAAGTTACTGTAACGGAAAATAACGAAATATTCGTAATTAATAAAAAAATCTCAAAATCAATTTTTTTTTTCAGCTAGTAACTTATATAAACTTAAATGATGTATGTAGTCACTGTGACCAGGAAAGTAACGAAATACTTATTTATAATTAATAAAAACACCCAAAAACTAAATTCGCTTTCAGCTAATAAGGTAGTCACACGTGACTACCAGCCCCCGTCGACCTGAGACAACCTGCCCCAAAACACGTTTTAGAAAATAATCTTACAATATAAATTCAAATGAATGTTTCCACTAAAAACCTTATAACAATATGATTATATACAAGTTCAACTTGAACAATACACGAAGAAGCATATTAATATGCAAAATAAAAGTGTACCTACGAGATTTAACACATATGCACAAAAAAATACTTTTACTGGCGAAAAAAAGTAAACGAATGTGGCTCCGTCACAACATACCGGAGCCGACTGAGGTAAAGTACGGAGGGGGGTTTAGCTCTCGCGATCCTTGGACACCGGTCGGTAAACTGATTCGTGCCTTTAGTTGTCAGTTATGGCCGCTGTGACAACCAACCCGTGTGACTTCCATACCCGGTCTCCCCTATGCTACTCCATATCGCTTCACTATTCATAAGTTCCCAGTTTCTGAACTTTTTAATGTAGGTACTAATTATTAGTTCAACACTATACCTAGATATGTTTATTACCATATTTACGAAGGTGAAAATTAATAAATCTCCACCGCACGTGAGCACGGGAGGGCTGTTGAAGTTTTTTCATCCGGAATGAAGTGATAACCGCTAATGACACCCTTGAGCCGCCGAGTCATCCGCCAGCCATACTCGGGAGATGAATTAAATTATATCGCATTTTAATTATCCTGTTATCTGTTATCTAAGGCCTGGCCGCTTTGAGATTAAAGTGAAGGGGAAACTTTAGGTATAACACCGTGACTATATAATAGACAACGACAAAAAAATCCTAATGTCAAAGAGTAGAGAGTTGTTTATAATAGTGCACCTTACTGTTGAACACAAAAAATATGATTGAGTAATACAAATAAATATATGCTTAAAAGAGAACGACCGAAATCAGAGCTTTATTATGACGGATACTTAATTTATGTTTCTGAAATGTTCAAGTTCCAAGTCACCTTTTTGACAAATCCTGGGATGCTATTACGATTCCACGCTATAAATTATCCTCCCGGCTAATAAAACCGTATAGAACAACAATTTCAAACTGCTCTTACATAAGCGCCTATACTAAAATTAATGGCAACAATATCTGCAATGGGACTTTCAGTTAACGTATGCATAATATGCATGAACTTGAGGAAGTTCTGAACATTAAGAGGATATCTCACTGTTCTTTTTCCCATACTATCAATTTACGTTAAGTTTGCACCACAGACAACCCCCACTAGACTAGACGGAGCATGTAAGGCGACCCGCGCGCACCAACGATATGGTACGGCAAAACATTAAAGTATCAACACGGCGTTCACCGTTTAGTTGCGTCCATGTTTATGAGGTCTCTCAGGTTATCTATTTAATTTCTTTTTTCGTTGACGTACGCATGGATCATAAACAAGGACGCAACTAAACGGTGGCCGCCGTGTTGATACTTTAATGTTCTGCCGTA
Organism: Apotomis betuletana; assembly: GCA_932273695.1. Lineage (NCBI taxonomy): Eukaryota > Metazoa > Arthropoda > Insecta > Lepidoptera > Tortricidae > Apotomis > Apotomis betuletana. The sequence continues at coordinate 14,547,100 of OW026304.1, forward strand.
CCATATCGTTGGTGCGCGCGCTCGCCTTACATGCTCCGTCTAGTGGGGGTTGTCTGTGGTTTGCTCCTAGTAACTAGGTATGGCGTCAGATACAAATGAGGTCCAAACCAAACTTAACGTAACGAGTTATACAAATCGACGTGTTGTTCTTGTCTGATTCCTCCTCCAAAACGTAACTAGGTAATCATTACGAAATTTTAGGAACTGAATGGGAAGAAATTGCTCTGTGTCTGATTGTTTTGGTTTTTGCGCCAATTATTATAGAATTGGTGTACCTACTAGGCGTCTGTGTTTAGCCAAAAGTTTTGCAGTAGGAAACAGACGACAACGACTCCTCGATTTGTATGGAAAAATGAGGCGTGATCGACCTGCACTGGCACTAGCGATTATTGCCCACCGATTGGCCTGCTATTTATTATGAGTTGCAGTAAAGATCTCAAGTAATCCTCTTGTTTAATCTAGGTATTTTCCTTAGCTACAGATATATATCTATCGAGTTTCCAGTAAAAATATACTAGCAGCCTAACCTAACCAGTTCAAACTGACCTAAGTACCTAAAATGTTTTCCGTTACTAAATAAGTGCATTACGTCAAATATACACTGCTCATTGTTGGACCAAGTGTGATACGATAACATTATCTCAGTATAGCACAACTATTCACAAAATGTGTATCCAAGGCGTAAGTATCACCACTTTAATATGGACCCTAAATACGTATCAAATTATTCGTAACCTTAGATCTCGCCCTTAGCTTCGCTTTTTTATGCTAGATTAACCTATTTGCGTGAGGAACGTGGAACCAATACACTGGACTGTAGAATTTTACCACTATTTCACGTGTTAAATTTTAATCAGGGACGAACTAGGCGAGGCGATATATGTGTTGTTGTAAATTTCACTCCCGCACCCCTAGCACACCTGTGAGATGCGAAAGGACTGCTTTTCGGAAATATCTACCTCACCGTAGCATAATGTTAGAGTTCACGTACAGGGGGTAAAGTGTGTCCTTGGCTTGGCTTGGCACACAGCTGCCAGTCTTACGGGCGCGCGTGACGGCCCATGCTAAGCGCACGTTTACCATGTAAATTAGCTGACCGCCGGCCATTTTTTAAAACACACAACAAATATTGTCGCCCATGTTTGCATTGTCCTGTTTTCACTCACGGCGGGCGTGCTTATCAAACACTTTTTTCAATTTCCACCGGTCTTTAACTTATGATGCAGGTTTCGTTTATTGTCCTTGTTTGAGGACTCGAGTATTTAATGTTATTTTTGGCACGAGTTACTGTTTGTAGACGGTGTGATAACAACAAAGTACATATTTTCAAATAATATTTAAATTTGAACTGACACCGAAACGTGGTTCCTTTGATACAATAAGCTGACACTAGCACGAACAGCGCTTTTCATGCTCTTCATAATCGTCGATTTGACTGTATGTAGTGAGAAGCTTTATAGTTAAAGGGTTTAGAGATTTTCCTGCGAAACGTAAACATTAATCGACTGGAGAACCAAAAACTGCCACATATCGCTCGTATAAACGAACGACCATTGCTTGGGCAGAAAATTACGAACTGAAAAACGCATCACGGGCAAGCCCACTTAGGTGAATCTACGATCTTATGGGGAGGATTGCAGGAAGCAATAGTATAGACGGCGGCAAACCGTCCACCTGTGAAAAATATTAGTGTGAGGCGAAATGGAAATCCACTGCAGGTTCTCATTCAGTTAAAATAATAATGTAAATCTTCTTCTGACCTTTTTTAAGCGGTTATCGGCGGTGGTTACCTATGATTCATTAAAAATATATATACGTATTTTAGTAACTGTAAAATACTAAAACACAAATATATATTGCTATTGTGATGTCCGTTTGAAGTCGGATTAAAAATACTAGTGTCACTGACACGTGGATGGAAAACTACATGTCACAGCGCAGCTGAATGTTACCGCGAGTACCTAAGACTGTAAATTGTAATTACAAAAATGTGGTATTGGTTGATTTTGCAGTTACTAAAATACAATATTAGGTTTTAGAAGTGGTATCGCAGTCAGTCATGGTTGAAGATTATTAGAATTAGTGTTTTGTGAAAAGTGAAAATGTGAATTGCGTTTAGGTACATTACTGCTTTGCAAGATTGTTGTTATCTACAACTTCTACAGGGTCTGGTAATACCATTTATTATATAAATGCATTCTTTGTTAATTTCTATACCCCTGATTCAAAGACCGAACACACTGAAATAATTTACTGAGATGTGCCATGCCGGTAAGGCAACACGTTCTGTTAGATACTAATTGAACTACCAGGTCAATCCAGGAGGATTCCAAATTTCGCCGTTGCAGTGTTTTTCTTATTAAATGACCTTTTACAGTTTATTGTGAAAGAAATAGAATCTATCAAACAATGAGATGAAGGTTGCCAAGCCTGCGAATGATGATAAAAGCATGATAAAAGCTGGTAGGCTGGGGTCACCCCTGTAGCTGCCCATACACCGGTTGTTGACTAATTCGTATCAAATTGTGTGTACTTATTAGTCATGCTAAGTAGGTATACCTACTTATATTGGTTAAATTTATATTCTTATCTTAATATACATCCTACGGCATTTTTACGTACAGTTTCAACCTCTTCCTGACCTCTGGCAATGGATGTCATCGAGAAAGCTTATGCAGGTTATATGATATGGTTCTCTGTAAGCCTCACAGATCAGGAAGACGAGACTTGCAAACTTGTAAGACGAAGGAAGCCACAACATAGTAAATTTATGCCAACAGAACGTCACCAGCACTTGCCAAATCGTTATTTCCATGCAATGTCGAGCGGGGCACAGGGCGCTGGGGTCCGAGCGCATCACCATACAAATGGCGCATTAACCGCCGGCCCGCGCCGGACGCACCTTATCTGCTCTCAACTATATTTGCTCGCCCCGGATTACCAGAGATTTACCACGGTCACCGCGTTAACAGCCGATTAAGCGTCCTCTACAAAGAGAACTCGAATTTAACGCGCGGAACGCTCGCATTTTTAAACAGCCGTCAAAATTTTAATAAGCTTTGATAATTTTGCGGGCTCGTTCAGGAGTGCAGCATTTTGTTGAAATTAAAAGTGTAGCTATAAATAAAGAATGACCCCTCGCTAGTTTAAATGTGAGCGAAAGAATAGGGTGTAGCGCAACAATTGGAAGGAAAATAGTTATACGGGATACGGTGGTGCGATAACGCGGCCTAGTTAGCTATAAATCAGAGGCTGTCGATGCGGGGCCGGCCTGTCCTCCCATTGCAGCTCGCGGGTTGATTTGTCGCGTCCACCGCCTCGAATACGAAATATGACCAACGGTGCCGGCGCCGGCCCGCTAGCTACTAGCTTGGGTGAACTGTATCGCAGTAACAAATGCCCATGTGATTTAACCTGATCCCACACAAACAGAAACATAGTACCAAACTCAGCTGAGAATTTTCTTTTGTTTGGTCGCTCCCTCACTGATGAGGCTCGTGAATCGTGAGCATATATAAAGGTATTATTTTCCACTCAGTGCGATTATATGCTGCGTAGGTACCTACCGCACGATGTAAGTTTGCTACCGCCCTCCGCCTTCTTCATACAATGAAATTTCTGAAAATACCAAAAAGTATTAGGGACGTTTCGCTATTATGGTGGACAGAGATCAATTTGAACAATTGGCATGGAAATACAGCAATATAGCTAGTTACTTGACGTTAACAGTGCCAATTTACCACTTGTAGTGTACTGTGAAGGTTGTACTTCACTCACGCCCACGGGCCCACAAAACTTGTCATATTGCTTAGTGCAGCAATTGACGTTTAAGTAAGACGATTGGTAATCCCTTTAGCAAGCAAGACGATATCCTTTACTTAGCTCCCTGATGCATACCTACATACTATACTAAGTGATAAATTGATGTCAATGGAGCATGGAGCTCGTCGGCCCGTGGCACGGACGAGCACTGACCCTTACTCAATAGCACGGTGTTAACTGTGACCTAATTTTAGATTAATACGCTTACGGAAACCTCACTAAGCAGGTTCAAATAGCTGGGGGTCGAGCGCCTCCGTAATACTCGCACGATTCAATGCTAGTGCGTAGGAATGAGCTAATAGCTCGATGTTTATTTTACTTTCATCTGCATTAGGCAAGTTTGCCGACTAAGTAGATTTATAGTTTCCGCCCCGTTCATTATCCGTATTGAGGAGCAGGCGCGTGGCATAAATCTGAATGGAACGCAGTAAATAGCCGCTCGCCCCCGAACTTTGCGACTTTGACACAAGTTTGGCAAGTTTTTCCGGGACAAGTTCTCAATGAGCGGCTGATACAGATAGCTAATCTTTAATAGATACATAAACTCTATTGATACTGGCACTCACACACACAGGTCATGATCATGAAAACATGCGTTGGATTAAAAAAAATTGCTCATGTCCTGGGCACTCAAATATATTTTTATTTAAAACCTATAAGTCTTATTTCCCCATTCAACGTTATAAATAACACAGTTATGTGACATTATATGGTTACGGATTACTTATATCGCTTCCATTGGCCAACTAACTCGTCCACGGTCCATACCCACCCTGAATAAAGAAGAATTATAGCGGAAACCATAACCCTACCGAACATCTCTGTACTAAAATATTCCGCTTGTCCCTACGTCTGAATATTTCGGTGTAGTTAAGAAAAACAACAGCGTCATAACTCTCGTACCGGTTGATCAGATACCGGCGTAATGGCAGTAATGGATCCTGGTCAGCGGCCCGCATGCAAATAAATCTGCGGCCCGATGCAATGATGTGTGGAAAATGGGGCTCACCCCTTGCCTGCAAACTGCCCGCGCGGCCGCGCTGCCGTACGCAATAAAATAAATTAAACAATTCCCTCCTAATGCTTCTTGACAAAACTGAATGACTTGTTATTGTTATAGTAGCAATAACGATATTTATAAATAAGCTCATGAATTTAAAAAAGCTACCGCAGTCGAAAATATGGCTATTAAAAATGTACTACTGGAATATTGCTTTGTTGTGTTACATGTAAAAAATTGTGTGTAATATATATTTTCTTTTTACGCTGCGCCTTTTTTATTTGGTACTAGCTTTTGCCCGCGGCTTCGCACGCGTAAACACAATATCATACGTTCACTACACTTAAAGGCCGAAGGCCGAGCTCCGCGTAGCACCAAAGATGCGGAGCGTCCCAAGGAAGCCGCGCACCCACTTAATATAAGTTGAAGTAACTTAATGCGAGGCCGAAGGCCGAGCTCCGCCTAACACCGTAGGTGAGGAGCGTCCCAAGGAAGCCGCCCACCCACTTAATATAAGTTGAAGTAATTTAATGCGAGGCCGAAGGCCGAGCTCCGCGTAGGACCGAAGGTGCGGAGCGTCTCAAGGAGGCCGCCCACCCACTTAATGTAAGTTGAAGTAACTTAATGCGAGGCCGCCCACCCACTTAATGTAAGTTGAAGTAACTTAATGCGAGGCCGAAGGCCGAGCTCCGCGTAGCACCGAAGGTGCGAAGCGTCCCAAGGTAGCCGCCCACCCACTTCATATAAGTTGCAGCATCTTAATGCGAGGCCGCAGGCCGAGCTCCGCGTAGCACCGAAGGTGCGGAGCGTCCCAAGGAAGCCGCCCCCCTACTTAATATAAGTTTAAGCAACTTAGTGCGAGGCCGAAGGAGGTCGCCCACCCACTTAATATAAGTTGAAGTAACTTAATGCGAGGCCGCAGGCCGAGCTCCGCGTAGCACCGAAGGTGCGGAGCGTCTCAAGGAGGCCGCCCACCCACTTAATGTAAGTTGAAGTAACTTAATGCGAGGCCGAAGGCCGAGCTCCGCGTAGCACCGAAGGTGCGAAGCGTCCCAAGTAGGGAATGCAATACCCGGTCATTTTTGTTACCCGGGTATTACCCGACCCTGTTTTTCAAAACCCGGGTACCCGGGTAATACCCGGACTTAAACAAATATGTATAAAATATTGAGTTTCTTGGTTTTTACGGGTATTTACGAAACAAAAGCACGTTAGATTATGATCACAGACTTTGCATTTATTTTTTAAACTATATAATATACATATAACTAATAAAGCTGAGGAGGGTCGAAAGTCTGTACATGAAAGATATTCAAAAAAAAAGGTGGCGCGGGATATTTAGAATCTATAACAGAACACGTTCCAACAGTTTTTAGAGTTTTTGTCTGTTTATTTGAACGCGCACGTGCAAACAGCTGAATGGATTTTGTTTTGATGCAAACTTTACTAATATGTCGAGAAAATCCCCTGCTAGGCTACAAAAATTCAACCAGTAAAAGGGGGGTAGCCACTATACTCGATTGAGTTAAGTTTGCACCTGAATCTTATGGCGCTACTTAGGAATAGGAAAGTGCAATTTTTTTTTTTCAAAATTATGCTTACGATTCTCGAGTACCCTGATAAACTAACAGATGGATTTTTCCGTCCGTGGAAGACCTCATTCAGAGCTTATACGGAGACCTGAGCCACGAGACGCGACGTGAGAACTCTTGGGTTTATAAGAGAGCCATACTCAAGCCGAAAAATTTACATGCAGCGGAATTTAATGCGCGGTTACTGGCGGAAATTGCAGGTGAACAGGCAGCATATAATTCAATTAACACTCTCTTGGATCAAGGCAACGTCACAACATCACCCGCGGGAGTTCCTAAACTCATTGTGAGCTTCAGGACTCCCAGCACACACATTAACCCTGAAAGTTGGAGTTCCGATCATGCTTCCTCGGCATTTGTCGCCTCTGAAGTTATGCAACGGAACCCGGCTAGAAGTAGTGCAGGAGGTCCAGCATAACTATGGTTCGCGACTCATGTCGCGCGACATAGAATCACCCCTCACGATACTGTACAGAAAGGGATAAGTAGCATATCTCGCGCGAGAAAGAGTCGCGTGACAAAGTTGTGCTAGAGGTGCAGATGCAGCGAAACCTCATCGAGGCGCAGATTCTGATGGGGTATGACGCCGGGCGGATCTGGTCTACAGTCCTTTATCGTATCCATCTGTTAACTTTACTTAAACTTCCGCCTCCAGGGGAGAGGTAGAGAAATTAGGGGTGAATTAGCCGCTTCCACGCGGGCGCAGCTAGTAAGTTAGGGTTACAGGGTTACAGCTGTAATAGAACATTTTGTTATAAGTTATATATGATTTCACTCATTTCGGGTAAAACCCGGTTTATGAGTTGAAAACCCGGGTTTTACCCGACTCCAAATGTAGTCGGGTACCCGGGTACCCGGGTTTTCGGGTACCCGGGTTGCATTCCCTAGTCCCAAGGCAGCCGCCCACCCACTTCATATAAGTTGCAGCATCTTAATGCGAGGCCGCAGGCCGAGCTCCGCGTAGCACCGAAGGTGCGGAGCGTCCCAAGGAAGCCGCCCACCTACTTAATATAAGTTCAAGCAACTTAGTGCGAGGCCGAAGGCCGAGCTCCGCGTAGCACCGAAGGTGCGAAGCGTCCCAAGGCAGCCGCCCACCCACTTAATATAAGTTGAAGTAACTTAATGCGAGGCCGAAGGCCGAGCTCTGCGTAGGACCGAAGGTGCGGAGCATCTCAAGGAGGTCGCCCACCCACTTAATGTAAGTTGAAGTAACTTAATGCGAGGCCGCCCACCCACTTAATGTAAGTTGAAGTAACTTAATGCGAGGCCGAAGGCCGAGCTCCGCGTAGCACCGAAGGTGCGAAGCGTCCCAAGGCAGCCGGCCACCCACTTCATATAAGTTGCAGCATCTTAATGCGAGGCCGCAGGCCGAGCTCCGCGTAGCACCGAAGGTGCGGAGCGTCCCAAGGAAGCCGCCCACCTACTTTATATAAGTTAAAGTAACTTAATGCGAGGCCGCAGGCCGAGCTCCACGTAGCACCGAAGGTGCAGAGCGTCTCAAGGAGGCCGCCCACCCACTTAATGTAACTTAAAGTAACTTAATGCGAGGCCGAAGGCCGAGCTGCGCGTAGCACCGAAGGTGCGAAGCGTCCCAAGGCAGCCGCCCACCCACTTCATATAAGTTGCAGCATCTTAATGCGAGGCCGCAGGCCGAGCTCCGCGTAGCACCGAAGGTGCGGAGCGTCCCAAGGCAGCCGCCCACCCACTTCATATAAGTTGCAGCATCTTAATGCGAGGCCGCAGGCCGAGCTCCGCGTAGCACCGAAGGTGCGGAGCGTCCCAAGGAAGCCGCCCACCTACTTAATATAAGTTGAAGTAACTTAGTGCGAGGCCAAAGGCCGAGCTCCGCGTAGCACCGAAGGTGCGAAGCGTCCCAAGGCAGCCGCCCACCCACTTAATATAAGTTGAAGTAACTTAATGCGAGGCCGAAGGCCGAGCTCCGCGTAGGACCGAAGGTGCGGAGCGTCTCAAGGAGGCCGCCGACCCACTTAATGTAAGTTGAAGTAACTTAATGCGGGGCCGCAGGCCGAGCTCCGCGTAGCACAAAAGGTGCGGAGCGTCCCAAGGAAGCCGCCTATTAAATTACTTAAACATATGTTAAGTGGGTTGGCGGCTTCCCTGGGACGCTCCGCACCTTCGGTGCTACGCGGAACTCGGCCTACGGCCTCGCATTAAATTACTAAGGGTTATATTAAGTAACTTAGCACCGAAGGTGCGGAGCGTCCCAGGGAAGACGCCCACCCATTTAATATATGTTCAAATAACTTAATCCGAGGCCGCCCATCCACTTAAAATAAGTTTAAATGTGTGAGCAGCTTCCCTGGGACGCTCTGCACCTTCGGTGCTACGTGAAGCTCGGCCTACGGCCTCGCATTAAGTTAACACTTATATTAGTGGGTGGGCGCCTTCCCTAGGACGCTCCGCACCTTCGGTGCTACGCTTGTGAACATGATCTTGGTTTAACTGAAATTGAGGCAAGACTTATGTTTAAAAGAAAGTTTTTAATATTTAACATCTATTGTAGATTTAAATAACTTAATGCGAGGCCACCTACCCACTTAATGTAAGTTTAAATATGTGAGAGGCTTCCCTGGGACGCTCTGCACCTTCGGTGCTACGTGGAGCTCGGCCTACGACCTCGCATTAAGTTAACACTTATATTAGTGGGTGGGCGCCTTCCCTAGGACGCTCCGCACCTTCGGTGCTACGCTTGTGAACATGATCTTGGTTTAATTGAAATTGAGGCAAAACTTATGTTTAAAAGAAAGTTTTTAATATTTAACGTCTATTGTAGATTTAAATAACTTAATGCGAGGCCACCTACCCACTTAATGTAAGTTTAAATATGTGAGCGGCTTCCCTGGGACGCTCTGCACCTTCGGTGCTACGTGGAGCTCGGCCTACGGCCTCGCATTAAGTTAACACTTATATTAGTGGGTGGGCGTCTTCCCTAGGACGCTCCGCACCTTCGGTGCTACGCTTGTGAACATGATCTTGGTTTAATTGAAATTGAGGCAAGACTTATGTTTAAAAGAAAGTTTTTAATATTTAACGTCTATTGTAGATTTAAATAACTTAATGCGAGGCCACCTACCCACTTAATGTAAGTTTAAATGTGTGAGCGGCTTCCCTGGGACGCTCTGCACCTTCGGTGCTACGACGTGAAGCTCGGCCTACGGCCTCGCATTAAGTTAACACTTATACTAGTGGGTAGGCGCCTTCCCTAGGACGCTCCGCACCTTCGGTGCTACGCTTGTGAACATGATCTTGGTTTAATTAAAATTGAGGCAAGACTTATGTTTAAAGGATCGTTTTTAATATTAGATTTAAATAACTTATTGCGTGGCCGCCCACCCACCTAATGTAAGTTTAAATGTGTGAGCGGCTTCCCTGGGACGCTCTGCACCTTCGGTGCTACGTGGAGCTCGGCCTACAGCCTCGCATTAAGAACTTAAATTGGGGCTAGACTTATGTTTAAATATCGTTTTGAATATTTATTGTTTATTGTAGATAACTATTCAAAGCACCTTGAACAATAATAAGCTCATAGTCCTACCTGAACATATATTAACGACATCTATAAAGATGACAATAAATTCATTTCGTCTACAATGTTACTAATAATATGACCTGTCATAATGATTTCCGTAAGTAACGCCATAAGATTCAGGTGCCAACTTAACTCAATCGAACGTACGTCAATAATGGCGACAGCACCACTGAACGCCTGAACGGATACGTGATGGCCTCACTGTTTTTCCGTGGTATTATGAATAAGGAAGCAAAGGAAAATGCATGAGATGACACGGTTATTATTAGAGTAGTTTCTTAGTGGTTCTAGGTTCAAATCCCGGTTAGGTGAAATCACAGACCATAAGTGGGTGAAATCCTTTCTACATTGTAAATTTAATGATTTTGTCTTGCAACTCTCAATAACTGATAGTTGATACACACTGCTGCTAACGTTAAGTATGCGATCAATATTCATTATTCAACCACTTCACACCAGCAGCTACACCCTAGCTTGCGCCGAATCTTGGTCACAGGTGACGCTTCAATGGCTCCAATAAGAAACATGTATGGAGCTGGTGTTATTAACTCAGGAAAAATCTTAACAGCGCGATGCAGCCGTTGTATGGAGATTTTGTCAAAGTAACAACGCCATCTAGCGGCAAATTGGGTCATCGAGAACAAAATCTCAACACACCGTTAAAAATAAAGAATGACTGATATTTATTACTTTAAATAAATTTTATATATAAAAAAAAACACATAGATGCAAAATTGTGACTAAATATATCGTATATTTATCGTTTATTATACATTTCGCTACCTTATTAGTAAGTTAGGCCAAACACAAACAATACCAAAATTTGCGCCTAATGTTCTAAATGTTGGTTGGTAAAATGTATTTTTATAAAAAAATTACGTAAATTGATTCGAAATACTTTTATTTCAATTTACACTCGATAAAATAGCAATAAAAAATCTGTTTTATTGATTAACACTTTTTATTGTGTCCGCGGGTTTTTTTATGGTCAATACAAACTACAGAAGAATATAATTGCATATTCGACAAAAGAGCATTTAGTTCCTTATGTCGCAAATTGTGTTTTTAAAGAAATTTATGTTTCGTTTTTTTGTTGAGCATGAGCCAATTTACCACGAACACTGCACTTATATTTCGTCTGTGTTGGTTGATAATAATTGGAGCCATCTATTCTATCTAACTAACACGGTTTCCTTAACTCAACGCCTCAAACAACCTTAACCTTGTTGTTAATGCCGGTGGGCCGCGCGGAGATATTAAGTCGAATCCATACTTTTTAGTTTTTGTACACGTAAGAGCCACGCGGGGGTCGCGTCGTTCTAAATTCAAAATCACAGACGCTGTCATTATAAGGTTACACATTGTAAGGAAAATATTTAATGGAATTTATGTTTTCAGAGATAAATATTAATCATAATAAAAAGTATCCTATAACCATCTTTGGATGTTCAGCTATTCATGTACCAAAATTGGTAACTTTTATCCAGCCGTTTCGGCGCCATTAGAGGACAAAGGTTTTTTTGAAAACAGATGGCGCCAGGCTGGCATCGCGCCACGCGCCCATACGAAACAAATGACGATCCTGCATCACGCTATCGAGATTTTTCCTGAAATCATGACCTCCCTCCATAGAAAATTAATTTTCAATACAAATTTAGGATTTTATAATAGTATAGATGATATACCTACTTTAAAACTTTTTTTTTACTAAAGTTTCGCTTGCGGCTGCATTCAATGTTTCATGTCATTGCCCTTGACATCTTAAAAAAAATACTTATTTTTTTTGTGGCATTTTTTCAGTTTCTTGACTATAATCTAATCAGCCAGTAATATTCAAAATTATAACTTGCTTGTTAAATTAAAAAGATTTCAAATATATTAGAGTTTATGGTTAATTCAAACCAATGAGTATGTATAGTTATGTTAGGAATGTTTCAGAAATGCATTTGACAAATCAAAGAGCCCTTTCTTTGATAAGAAAAATACTTCACAAGTTAGCATCATGTTAGCATTCAGTTTTGATCAACCTAGTCCGGCTGCATGCATACTGGATGATGATGATGATGATGATTATTCGGTTGATGATTTTTACGCTCATACTTAATGCTTATTTATTTTGTCAATTTGATAATTTTACTTATAATGTTTGGTAAATGAACTTATAATTTTACTCTATTTATTGGTTGACATGATTGTAAAGCCTGACCAGAAATATATGAGGATTGTCAAGAGGGCGCTATTTATAAGATTTATATGGCAACAATTTTGCAACCAATCGCAACCGCACTGTAATGACATTAGTTTAAATACCAGTCAGTTAAATTCCTATGGTAACCTCGTAATCTCATTTAACGGAATGCACTCTTTTCCTGACTGTTTTCGTGTTGTAAACACGTGTACACTTTATTTATAATATGACGTACACGACTGTGAATGGTTTTCGGCATTTTCTTTGGATATTTTTAAATAAAAGAAATCACAACGAATGACATTGACATTGTTGACAAACCATCATAAAATCATTGCCAGTGCAAGAAATTAGTTCCAGTGAAATTCCGCAATATGGCGCATCCTCATATATTTCTGGTCAGGCTTTACATATAATGGTTTCTTCTGATATTGACATTTTACATTAATTATTAAAATTGTATCGTACCTATATTATAAATAATAATTTAGCATAGCTCTATAGTTGATAATTATTTTATGTTATTTTAAATTATTGTATTTCAACACGACTGTATGTTGTTATGAATAAATTACTTACTTACTTACTTATCTGCTTTGCACAATTTATTTAAATTTAATAATGTTTTTGATGAGTTGTAATGAGTACGAAGAACGAGTATTTAGCTAACAATCTTGTGTGTTCGCTCACCATTTCGTTAATCATGAACATCCATGTCGCGGTCCTAACCTAACCTAACATCATGGTTACTCGTGACAGAACCTATAGACAGGCCCCTCGGCAAGCCTCGTGGCCTAAACGCGGTACTCGACTTTAGCAACCTCCATTGTGCAACAATTGCATAAAATGCTAAGTATTTTAATATTTCTGAAAAAAAGTGACAGGGGGAGACAATTTGATAAGCGATAAATCGAAACAAAATTAGTTCTTCGTATCATAAACTGAATAAGTGTTGGACAGTTCAGCAAAATTTGTGTTTCTTTAGTACTGTTACCAATGCCGGCCATAAAGCTGGTCGTAATGCGAAGGCGTGTGCAGGAGCCCGTGATTGGATTAGGTTTGTCCGGCTGACGAGCCCCCGGGGACGGCCACGGGCCCTAATAACACGGGATAAAGAGAGACGGTAAAAACTACAATCACAAAAAACTAATAGAGCGGTGGAACAGTGCGTTTTTCGTTAAGCTATTCGCCGTAGTATATTTCGTAACTTGTACCGCATGTTTCATTTCTATACTTTATAGCATCAAGCCTCAGCAACAGAATTTTTTTAGATTTTTTTTGCAATAAAATATAATATTTACATAAATATAAATATGAGATTTGAGAATTATATTGCTATTCCACTGTAATATGATAGGCTATTTATTACTCAACATGGTTTTATTATTTCAGGATTGAAATATACCTATTACTGTTGGGTATCCACAAAGTTTTGGTACTGTAAAAATCACTAAATTAATAAGTAATTCATCATTTACCTACTTGTAAAGCAAAATTTTATACCTAATACTTTTCATCCTAAATAGGACAAAATAAATACAACAAATACCTTGGCAATATTTTTACAAAACCACAGACAAAACTCAATAAAGCCAAATCGTAAACACCAGAGCTAATAAATAAATGGGAAATCCTGTTCAGCAGACAAAAGGGATTAGGTTAATAATGTGTCTTGGTTTACTCCATAGTCTATTTAAAGAAATTATTAGGTGCAATTACGGAACTTGTTGTGCGTGATTGGAATGCGGCTGGGGCGAGGGTCCGGTGACAAATTCTTACAAATTAATACATCTATCCCGAGCCCGCGATACGCACTGAATACTTTATTATCCAATCCCAACGCAATTTTATAAGTATTGACAGTGAGTGCGTTCGAGAGGGTTACGCCGTCATACATATAAATGAAACACAGGAAATTGGCGAGTAAACAAAGGCGACGTTTCGAGTGCACTGAAGATGTTGCGGTGAATTTAATATTTGGGACAGCTGGAGTGTTTCGGCAGACAATGCGGTGGAATTTCGTTTCTAATCTTCTCTCATAATCTGTCGCGTCAGCGGAGCGCTGCAATATGCGCCGCTCACGCTCGTTGTTTCGAGAGCAATCGAGGCGACAATAAAAAAGGCGATCGTCGCCCCGAGCCAGGGCACCGACTTATTTACAGAACACCCTGCCATCGCTATTTATTTTATTGACTGCCATTTGCTCTGACTTTTATCGCTATCCACTGCTTAGATAAAACAACAGCAGGTAGGTAAGTCCGGTCGAAAAAACAATAATACGTGACACTGTTTTGTTTGGGTTTATATCGTTTTATTTCTGTATATCATAATAGATCTTAGTATAAGTACAAGATTATTTTATAAGGTGGGATTAATGATGAGTATGTACCTATCGTCAGAACCAGAACTCATCACTCCAAACTACATTATTCCTACAGGCGTATTCATGTATAAAGTAGGGAGTATAATATATAGTTTAGAGTCAAACTAAAAAATTGCATCAAAAACCTATTTCGTCCTCATAGCCGATTGGTAATTTTACTTAAACACGACTTACACGAATGCGTCAAAGGAAAAAAAAAATACAGTGAAACATAGAACCTGCTCCTTTTTTGGAAGTTGGTTAAAAAAGTAACTCTTGTTCCACTACTGCCAAATATAATTAAATGTCTTAATTCCCATACTCAATCAGTTGGATGTAATTATAAATACAAATAAGTTGGCAGAATTAAAATACAAAACATTTGTTAATATCTAAAAAGGCTTCTCAAAATAATAGCACCATTCAAACCCCAATACCAGTTACTGCTACGCGCTACGCCGTAGCGGCGTAGCGGTAGAAAGCATTATCTAATTTACGTAAGCATCTTACCGCTATCGTCTGCGCCCGCGCTGCGATTATGCTAATGTTGCGTTGTAATGCTCTTATCCTCTGTCTTACCGACAGACTGGATACAATGAGACAAAGTGGTCTGAACTTATCAAAATATTAATTAAATAGGTAAACTAGTTACGAATAGGGATGACCAAGTTGCAAACTTTTTCAAAAAACTGAGAATGTTTCCGGAAATTTCTAGAAACATTCGCAAGAATTTAAAACATGTTTGGTCTCTTCAGTGACAAAGATCATTTTTTTACTTGTCAAGGTTTTACCGCCGAACCCTTTTGCACGCATTGGTTCAACTGACAAACTAGCAACTATAAGAAACCGTGTCCAATTAGTCACATCCAAATAGCTGCGATCCGGTGGCCCACGAGGTGTGGCCGCGACGGCCACGGAGCCCTAATGGCCCGAGGGGACCCCATAAGTCAGCGCGGCCACCGATAGCGGGAATCAATGACCGCCCCGCTATGATACATGGGATTAACCACCGTTTATAGTTTCTGTGGCCAACGAATTAATATTGCGGAAATATCTCGTATAAATTTTTACGACCGTTTGTTACATTAGTGAATTAATGGAGTCTAATTTATTCTGTACGTAACTTACGTACGGTAAGGTCGTTTCCGTAGTGCATTTCGTGTGCATTGTACCTATAATTGAAATCATTGTACATGCTTGTAATATAACTAGGGGTTGCCTTAATTTGCGCGCGGTTATCCAGCATAAAAACAAAACTATGCCATATCACACTTCGGCCCATTATTCTATGTCATTGCATAAAATTACCCTTTGCTTTGTTGTTGCGCGAAAGGAGGACAACCAATGAAACTATTAAGTATAGGCTTTCGGATTTATTTTTAGTATAATATTATAGCAACATGTGTCGACGATGATGAACCTGTGCGGATTAGTTTGAGAGACATTCTAGAAACGCACCTACTTCCTCTCCAGTCGGATTGACTTAAAATTCCATACTAAGAGGAAAAAGTGCTTTTATAACTTAAAAGAATATATGGTGCATTGCTGATAAATTATGCATGTATTATACATACAAACCTTCCTCTTGAATCACTATATCTATTAAAAAAAACCGCATCAAAATCCGTTGCGTAGTTTTAAAGATTTAAGCATACAAAGGGACATAGGGACAGAGAAAGCGACTTTGTTTTATACTATGTAGTGATTAACATTATTAAGGTTTTACTGTATAATTTTAAGCGAGCACACCTGCAAAGGTAGGGTTCGGTGAAACTGTTTTATGTAATGACATCTGCTTATTGTAAACCTGAATTACCATACACGCAATAAATCATTCATTCATTCATTCATTCAAAGAATTAATAACGCACAAATACCACCAATTAAAAAAATTAAAAATGAATTTGACAATTATTATTTGTCACCATAAAAAGCTTACCATCGCACATTTTAGTGCAAATAAAATACAATAGAACAGTCGGACAGGTGTCAGGAGCATTGTTCCGCGGCCGGGCTAAGGGCGCCCTGCTCCGGCTTGTTAGTGCGAACGTGCCGCGGCGCCGCCGGTAAACACGTGGGTAGATAACAATCTATTTGGATTGCCTCTATATTTCATTTTTCCCCGAGCTCCCCGCTAACTAGATAGAGCTTGGAGCATAAAGGAAATACGGGCCGTTTCTTTTGTGAATTGCTACAATGTTTGCTGTAAAAAAACATACGGTGTTTGGTGAATTAACTTCACAAGTTCACACGGAGCATCTTCTCCAGCCGAACGATGTAATTCATAGAGGGATTTTATTGTACTATCTTTAGAAATGCCATGATATTATTTTTAATTTTCTGAATTTCATTTTTGGTACAGAATAATAAGGTACCAAATATAATTTAAAACCTAATTGCAATATACAGTACACTATACAAGATCAGAAATGACAAAACACGACAGAGTAACCGCTTTTTTCACGAACTATTCACAATATGGAAATACACACACAATTCTATGACTATGGCAACATCTTAAATAATGCTATTCCACAATATGCACTTTTCAAAGTTGCCCGCTCATCGGTCCCCTGAGACGTCGACCAGTCTTTTACCCATCGCGGTGAAGTGTTTATCGAGTCGAGTTGCAATGCGGTGTGAATTACGGTTAGTTAGGTAGTGTCGACACCGTGCGGTCAGCGATGAGCGGATGACTTGTGCACACAGGGTAACGCAATCACGACACCGGCGCGACGCAGTCTGCATACGAGGGTCGAATGGGCACTGCGGGGTTACCTTTGATTCCAGTACAGATTTTACGATATTCTATTTATTGCAATTAATAGTACATTTTTATTAATCGACAAAAATCCCTTGACACATGTAGAGAAAAGTTTATGAAATGGCTAGATCGATTTTCTTAATTCATAGTTATATATAACACCATAAGATTGTGAACACCGTCAGTTTATAATTTATGTAGTGAAATTACAAACTAACCTAATCTGACCTATCCGTCTGTTTACCAGAATGGCAAAAAGTGTAAACGCTGCAAACGCCAATCAAAAATCAATTCCGTTGGCGTTTATAGCGTTTGCTGTTTGCCGTCGATATACTATAGGTAGGTAGTTAATAAACTAAACGGTTGTCACAATCTAACACTCTCGAACGATACTTACAACATTCAAAGAAAAAACCTTGACGAAATTTTGATCACCCTTTTAGGAGCTTTGATAGGGTTTAAAAAAGCCGGTCGAGTGCGAGTCAGACTCGCGCACCGATGGTTCCGTACGAACTATGAAAGCACTGCATATTGCTCTAACGAAATAGTATTTTATGCAACCGTTGTATAAGAGGGGGCAAAAAACGCGAGTGGCATGGGTTACGATGTGAGCGTAGCGAACATCTTAAGAAAGATGCCACGAGCGTTTTTTGACCTACTTATACAACGTTGCATACAATACTTTTTCTACGACTCGACATTTCATAAATAAAATGCAAATAAACAACAAAGAAAATAATTACATGTTCCCGCTAGGAATCAACAAAATTAAAAAAAATAATAGTCTCTGATAAACTTTTTTTTAATTGACGTCTATCTGATAAAAAAATATGAACTTATACATAAAGGTATGCGTTCACTATACTAAACATCTGTCAAAAAAATATGAACTTATACATAAAGGTATACGTTCACTATACTAAACATCCATGCACTGAAGATAAAACTTTTTTTTTAAGTTGGCAGCAATGCCTTAGTACTATAAGTTTTTTTTTAAATTGCAAATTGTGTGAATGCAGCTGTTTATCTTGTAACCTGTGGTACTAAGTGATGCTTTTTTGGCGACATTGTAACATCGTTTAGCAGTGTTTTTTTGGGCAATAGAGTATAGACTTTTACAGATTTTCGTAATTTATGTCTTTTTATTAGTGTTAGTAACTATATAAATGACAGAAAAAAGTACTGAAGTAGAAAAACATATAAAGTGTATACTAAGCCACAAAATTACCGTTGGCAAACCGTTTTACGTTCTTTAAATAAATAGGTACTATATTTTTAACGATTTAATTACAAATGTATGGTTTTCAGATTGATACTTGCAGTATAAGACGGTGCTACTTTCCAAATTTCATAGGTCAACGCAAAATACCCTATAGATTTTGATTCCCTTGAGAGTGTCGAAATATACGTTTTTTGCGGCATAAACAGTCATATTGTCGGGGATATTGCAATACCACGTAAGTAACAAGTGTACGAATCAATATTCAAACAAACGCTAAGCATTTTTTGAAATGAGAACTGTTATGTACGCGGTATTGCACTATCCCCAGCGATATCTTACGTTAATTGCGTTAACTTAGAAGTTTGATTTTTTCACAGCTTCAAGGGACTGTAGACTTGAGTATTTGGTTTCAATTTCAACTCGATACCTCCTCCACACGTTACCGAGATAAAGAGTTTTGACAGACAGATGGTGTTGCGATAATGTGATGTATAGTGGGGGTTCATCATCGCACAAGAATTAGTTCTGTATCTACTTTACTTACAGAAATTTAAACGCACAGTCGGATACGCCTTGGCTTTCCCATCCTCATCTTAAATGAGGCTACTTGCCAACGCGGAACTGACTGTATCCCGGGCCTGGTTCAGTTGTAACTCAGGCTATTCTATCTGCTTCGCTTTTATATGAATATTAAGACATTGCTAACTCCTACAGCACTGTACACCCACAGTGCGACTACAAGGTCTACAATTGTTATGCACCATACCTTAAAAGTTGTAGTCCTAATACCGGACTCGCCGCGCCCGGCGAGGGTGGCGGGCACCGCGCACTACACGCTCAACCTGGCGGCCGCCCGCGACTTCCCCGCCTGTGGTTAAATAAATCATTGATTCTCACAGTCGAATCTCTAAGTGCCCTCGCCTGTCACCTGTGATAGGTACTATACTGTTAATGATATATAATAAAGATTACTAAATTGGAACTGTTATATGTATATTTCTATGATGTGACCTTTACTGACAAGTTAACTCAATTATCACGCTGTTAGTCTATAAATGAAACTATATGCCCAGTTAATCATTAGTGTTAAATATCTTACAGTTGGCTTCGTGACAGCAAGTATAAATTGTTATTAGTTTGCTCGTTACACGAACCATAATTATATTACTCATGATAGAAAATTACAATTAAGTTATACCATGAGTGTTGTGTAAACTAATTGGAATGGTTCCTGATCCAGGAACGTCTGATGATCCTGGGTCAATTAATCCACCCAAGGTTATCAGTCTGGCACTATTCTCTTATCTCTAGATATTCATAATCATCATACATGGGCTGACATCAACCGACGTCAGCCTGTCGCAAGGTACCAAACGACGAGTAGACCGGAGGATCGACTTAAGAGCGAATTATATCACTTCACGCAAATCCTCCCTTCTCTGGGTGCCTGTCTACCAGGCCACCCGCTGGCTCTCAACACGACTCTCGTGTATGCGTGCACGACTTATGGTTAGTACAAGCTGCTACACAGCGTTCAAGTTTTGGAAGGCTCTTTAACCTATGATTATCGATAGCTAAACAGCTGTCACGAATCGATAACCTGACGTTATTCAGTACAAGGAGTTAAACAACTCATGCCAATCCTGCAGAAGTCAAACGACTCCCCAGGGCTTACAGGCTCTTGCCGCCCACCCCGCAGGAGTTAAACAACTCCCCAGGCTTTACAGGCGGCTGGGCGCATGCGCTATCCATCAGTAATCAAAATACTCGGGCTCAACAACCCAGCGCATGCCCCGCCAGCACATCATGGGGGCCTCATCTATATCGCGGCCCCCTTCCGCCTGCAGGCCGGAATATTGGTCTACTCAAGGAGAAATAGTCAAGCCAGGACACCACAAAGTGTGCATGTCCTCCATGATGCTTATCATCATAAATCACAATTAAAATCACAAAGTTATAATCATCAATACACTGGCATATAATTACATAAAGAAATCAAAATTATGCTCATAATGGTCTCTGTGATATTATATTCAGACCAATATAAGAATCATGAGATTCCTAGGATATGCTGAAAAGTCTGGCAAGCGATTCTTTAAAGTACCTTCACGTTGCTATATAATTAGGAAGAAAATAGATAAATCAAGATTGTAAAGGCTTAGGCTAGAACACTTAGCTTTCGCAGATATCTCCGGCTGTTGCACAATAGAATTTCTCGCACTGAGTCCAAGCACTTTATTTATCACAAATTACTTTTGAAAACACAAGAATACTTAAAGAAAGAAACTTTAAGCAAGTAACAACTGGATTCTTACCATAGACAATATGTATTTTTTAGGTGCGTTCCGAAACACGCAAATATCGCGACATTTCGCGACACTCCCGCCTCGCGAAAGTTTTAATTTATGGTAGTCATCAGGTCTCTAGTCCACTTCTGGATTTTCTCCAATGCCTGGACTGCAGCAGCTCTGCGCTGTCTCTCTTGTGTCATTGTGTTGTTTATATCATTGATACTTGGCATCTCGTTGTCAGAACCTTCAGTATTCTGTTCTTGTGTCATTTCTGATTCATCAATCATACTTGTATTCTTTAGCTTCTCTCTCGTGTTGTTGGTTGATTCATGTATGTCTTGGTTGTTAATTTCTATGTTTCTAGGCTCTGGATCAACATCCATACCGCTTAATTCCATCAATGGTACACGAGGTAGATGTTCGTTTTCTATGTGTATGTTTTCTTGCATGTTTTGCTCATGCATTTCTGTCATGTCATCATGAAATGCATCATCCTCCGCTTCCAGCGGGTACAAATGAGCAATAGATCGTGTGAAGATATTGTTACCTACTTTCACACGAGCGACTCTACATAAACCGTCTGTACCTTTCATTACTTCAACAATCTTTCCAGCTTTCCAGCCTTCTCGATTCCTCGATTCTCCTTTTATTTGTACTATATCTCCAATCTGAGGAGTACTATGGGCTCTCACCCTAACTTGCTTGGGCGAGTTCCCATACCTTTCTCTCAGGCTCAGTAGATACCGATGGATGAACATATCCCTATATTCTTCCATAATCGTATTTCCACGTTTCCATCCTTCGATGAGTTGTTGTTTAATGATAGATCCTGAGATCGGTAGTTGTTCAGTGAGCACTTGAACATTCAAACATCTTCCTGGAGTGAGAAAATCGGCAGGTTTTAAAATGTGGTCAACACCTGATCCCACGTATGTAAGTGGTCTTGTATTTACTACCGCTTCTACTTCTTTGATAATTGTTGACAGTTGATTATCTTCAAGCATGTGTTTTTCAAGTGTTCTCTTTAAGCAGTGCTTCACGACCGCTACAAGTCTTTCATATGCTCCCCCGTGCCACGGAGCGAGCTGAGGAATGAATTTCCATTTTATCTTCTCTGTTAATGTTCCTTCTTCTGTCATAACTTCAGCTAACAGTCTGAATTGAGGAGCATTATCAGATAATACAAGTGTGGGTTTTCCTCTTGTAGCTATAAAGCGTCTGAATGCCATTAAGCATTTGTCTGTGGTTAAGTCTTCAACCACTTCCAAATGTATTGCTCTGATCACCAGGCATGTGAACAAACAAATCCAACGTTTCTTCGATCCGTTTTCCGATTTAACGTACATTGGGCCGAAATAATCGACTCCTACATAGTTGAATGATGTTGTATAATTTACTCTTTCAGCTGGCAATGCTGGTGTCTTTGGTAATGTGTAAGGACCTCCTCCATGTTTTACACATTTTGCACATTTGCTTAATATTTTTTGAACTCGCGTCCTCCCTTGAGGAATCCAATATTTTTGGCGTATGAGGCTCAGAGTATGAGGCACTCCTACGTGAAGATTTTTCTCATGAATATCTTTAATTACTTTATCGGTGAATTCGCTGTTCTTTGGAATCAATATTGGATGTTTCGCGTCGTATGATAAATCTGAATGTGTGATTCGCCCATCACATCTCAGTATTCCTTCATTGTCCATGAATAATCCTAAGTTCCGAGATAACGAAGTTAATTTTCCTTTGCATTCTTCTGGAAATGATATTTTTTGTAGTTCTTTTATTTCTTTCATGTGTGAATCTGAGATATTTGTTTCAAATGTTCTACTTGGTGTCTCTATTTGTGATTGTTCTTCTGTGTCCAACAGACCCTCCCGCGACAGAAAAGAAACAGAACCAGGTAAGTCTGAAGGCCATTTGCTTTGGTCTTTTCGGAGAAATTCAGGACCATACAACCACGTGTTCTTCTCATCTTCTGACGCGGCAGGACGTGTAGCCACGTCTGCTGGATTCAATTGAGATGGGACGTATTTAATGTTTAAATCTTTATTCTGTTTTATCTCTTCTATTCTTCTGGACACGAATGGTTCAAGCAATTTATCTGAATTATACCAGTCTATGACTATCTTACTATCTGTCCATAAAGTTATGTGTGTTATGTTCAAGGGTAGGAATTTGCGAACATATTTGATAAGTCGACTTCCGATAAGTACTCCCAATAGTTCTAAGCGTGGAATCTTCAGATTTTCTTGGTCTTTAATAGGTACTAATCGTGATTTACCTATTATAAAATTGACTTTGTCCTTTTGTACTAAATAAATTACCGCAGCATAAGCTATTGATGAAGAATCCGTGAAGCAATGCAATTGAGCGATTTTCTCTTCAGGTATAGTGATGTTTCTAGGTAAACATATACTTTCAATTTGCTTCATTTCGTCTAGAATAGTTTTCCAATTTTGGAGTAAGTCCTCTGACAGTACAGTGTCCCACTTAGCTTTAATCTTCCACAGCTGTTGGAGCAGCAACTTAGCTGACAGCAAAGTTGGGGCACTAAATCCACATGGATCATACACGGATGCTATAGTTCTCAAGATCCCTCTTTTTGTGTATTCATTGTCTCTATTGACTTTAGCCCTTAAATGAAGCATATCGTTGGCTAAAATCCAATTTAAGCCTAATGTTTTTACCGTTGTTTCTTTTGCTGCGTCAGGTATTTGTGTCATGAATTCTGAAGAATTGGAACTCCATTCGCGTAGATTCATTGAAATTTGTGAGAACATTTCCTTGCCTTCTTTGTAAAGATTTATAGCTTCTGATGCAGTATCCGATCCAGTAAGCACATTATCTACATATATATCATTTGCTAATTGTTTACTATATTTTCCATTTGTATTTTGTAGATGATGTTTTATCGTAGCATTTAGTAAAAATGGGCTCGAAATTATTCCAAAAGGAACACGTTTAAATCTATAATGTAGAAGATTCTCCTCATTAATAGGTTTATTGATGTCCTTTAACCATAGGAATCTGGTAACGTCTCTATCTTTATCTTTCAGTCCTATTTGCAGAAAAGCCTTTTCCACATCAGCTGTTAGACCCACAGAATAACATCTAAACCTTATCAGCAATCCTGTTAGATCCTCAAGCATCATTGGACCGCAGTACAAACATTCATTGAGGCTCTTTGTATCTTTGGTTCTTGCAGAGGCATCGTACACTATACGAAGAGGTTTCCCTGTTACGATGACACCATGATGAGGTAAGTAATGAACAGGTCCATCCTCCTTGATGTTATCCGGTACTATTTCTATAATTCCTCTTTTTAATTGGTCTTCTAATGTTTTGTTGTAAGAGTTCAAAGCGTCTGTATCTAGTCGTTTCAGCAGTCCTACTAAGCGACCATATGCTAGCCCAAAATTGGTTGGTAATTCTGGTGGATATGTTTTCCAAGGCCAGCTAACGTAGTATCTTCCTTCAATTAACTCGGTATTTTCGTTAAAATGTTTGATGGCTTCTTCTTCTCGGTTAGCCTTTGGAGAGTCAGTGATCCCGATGGATTCCAAGTCCCACAAGACCTTGACGTTTCCCGTGTCCAAGGGTAAGTCTGGCTCTGACAATTTGGTCTCGTATGAAGCTTGAAAATACGTGAGCACTGACGACTCTAGCATAGGTTTCTCCTTTGTTTGTCCCGAAAGTATCCAACCCAGTTCTGAATTTACAAGTATAAGTTTTCCTGCAATTTTATCTTTTCTGTTGACATTAGTGAATGATAATAGTCGTTTCCTATTAGTATGTCTATTCTGTCTGAAAGAGATCCATCGTCAGCTAGTGTAACGTTCTTATTATTCCATTCGACCAGTTCTTCGTTGTGTGATGAAATTCCTTGTGTGATGTTCGGTACAACATTAGCGTAGATAGTTTTGTGTTTATTCGTTCTTGTTTGTATGTCAAGTTTCATCAAAGAACTCTTTATTTCTTGAGGTTTTTCTGACCCGAATGTGAATACTCTAAGATGATGTTCTTCCAACGTTGGTAGGTTTAATTTCTTGGTTACTTCTTGGGTGACATAGCTTCTTTGACTACCAGTCTAGCAATACACGACACTTCAACGTCGAGTGGTCAGGTCCTTTTAAATTAACTATGGCTGTTTGCAACACCGTCGATCCTTTGTCATGTACGTGCATCGTGTTAGTAGACTCGGGTTTTCTAAATGTCTTGTTTGGGCATAACGCTTGGTTATGCAAACCTCTGCTCTTGCAGTGAAAACAAGGTTTATCCTTGTTAGGACAAGTGTTGAGATAATGTCCGCTTCGAAGACAAATGTAACATTTGTTTCCTAATATTTGTTTCCTTTCCCTAATTGTTCTAAATTTGTTGCAGGAATTGCTGTAATGTCCTCCATTACAGAATAAACAGGATGGCTTATTTCTTTTTGGACTAAATCTAGGTTGATCTCTGTTTTCTCTGGTATTAAAATTCCTTTTAAGATTGTTGACTTTATTAAATGCTGTAATATTCGGTTTCCATTGTCTAGTTGTATCACTCATATTGTTAGGTTTCCATTGCCTATGTGTATCATTCATTTTGTTAGGTTTCAATTGTCTTTTAGCATCATCCATTTTATTAGGTTTCCTTGTTCTCAACTCCTTCTTGACCTTTGTTTTCACATGAAGAGTTTCAGTTGTGTAACTGATGTTCTCTTTGTTACCTTTTTCAAAAGTTCCTCTTGCATCTTCTCGAGCACACAAGATTACATGAAGCTGCTTTCTTATTTCTTCTATGGTGTTGTTATTCAACTTGAGTTTCAACTCATATATAATATCTTCAGGAAATTTCTCCATAATCATGAACCGCAGATGGTTCTGATCTGTGTTCTCACCAAGGGTACTCAAAACCCTGAGATGTCTCTCAATATCATCAAGCGTTCTACGACACTCTTCTGGTTTTTCTGCTCTCTTCAGTTTATAAAGTGTTGAATAATGTGCGTCAACAATTTGAGTAGTCTTGCCATATCTGTTGGTTAAGATATCCAAAGCTATCTTATAATTATTATTCGTGGTTTCTAATCCATCTAATATGGTTTTAGCTTCACCTTTCAACGATGCTTTCAAATAAAGCAATTTATCAACATCTCTTAGATCTCTCTGATCAATGTTTGAGCTAAATTGATCCCAAAACTGGTTCCACTGAAGTACATCTCCTGAGAATGTAGGCAAGTTTAAATCAGGTAACTTTCCTCTATGTACGTTTGCTTGACTGGAGCTTGAAGCAGTAGCCTTATCTTTCTTAACTTGAATTCGTGCATTTAATTCTGCTAGCACTTCTTCACCGTTCAGCTGTTCCGTTGTCAACATAGAAATTTCATCCGCATTGGGATTCGTCGAGGAGTTGAAGTACTGGTACAAGTCATTGTTAAATCTGGTAAGTACTGCTTGTAATTTAGAAGAAGTAATTTTTGCTTGATCAACATCATCATCAGACCATAGACTCAACGCACACAAATCACGAGAGCTGTTGGCTAGCAGCTCTTTAATATTTGACACAATTTTATTTAATCTATTCAGATATATTTCGTCCATAATGATAGTTAAATCACACGTGAATCTGATATTATCAATGATAACAATCATTGAAATAAATAGCAATCACTTTGCTTTTACAGTCCACTAACTTCATCAAGTCATCATACAACCAGTTTATTGACTGTCAGTAATCATACTAACATCCACTAAAACTGTCCATTAAATTTCAATTATAAATTTTCACGTTGAGTAAACTATGTTATTTACTAAGTATGTCATACCACCGACACACTTTATAATTCAGTATCAAATAAGTCTTAATCTTTCATCACAACATGATCATACAATAAATTTAAATTTCTGTTCTGTTTCAGAAAATGTTGCCTTTTGAAGCTTTCTCATGGAAAAGTAAAGAAATAATAGGAACCGCCTGCCCTCGTTGAGTGTATTTCATTTCATTAATATTGTTCAATGAGTAACAATCACATAACAGCACATTAATTCAAGTAAGTTTTGTCCAAACTATTCTACTCGCCTCAGTCGACAGGCGCAGTCCACCGACAGGCTGGCCAACCAAATCGTATCTCTACAATTCGTCATGCCAAGTGTCGCTACACAACACCTCATTTTTATGAACCCACTGGTCCTCTCTTTGAACCTGTCGACGCGACCCACCTGAAGCACTAGACGGCCAACTGGACCAATTGAGTTGATAAATCTCATATAACTGGTCCCATGTTGTCTCATACTTTGTATATTTCAATTCATAAGGGTGGTTAAAAGCATCAACCACACAGTATCCATTCACAAATGCATTAAACAATGCATAGGTTACTTTATAATCACTCAACTGTCTAATTAATCAATGAAGCACTAATCACACCAGACTCACAGAACCATGTACCACACAGCACTGCTGGTAAAACGTATTTGCTTAGTATAATGCCCAGAGCTACTAAGAATGCTTTCCTTTTATAACATCTATAATTCAAATCAGAATTTTAACTTTTATGCTTCACCTCACACCGTGAGTGGACGGTCCCTTCCTACACTTTTCCTTGTCATGATCAAAGTTTAAATATAACTCGCAATGTTTATATAACTATTGTCGAATCACCATTCAAACTATCAACCAAGTGGTCATAACCTGATTTTCATAAGTGAAAATTGTTGACAGTGACATAAGACTCGATTCACCAAAACAATGTTATATTCTTTATATAATGCACATATGTAACCGCACAAGCGCTATACCAATACGTTATTGACTATATCTAAGCTAGATATCAATCCTTCATCCGTATAAATCAATCTTTCAGCCACATAAAGTCAGTTCTTTATGTATACGTTTTCGTAGTTAATAATATAACTATACGAATTGTCATGTATATATTTATATATAATGTACATACCAGCTTTCCTTGTGTACTTTATCGGAGTGTTACACCACCGGTACCTCTTATTTATTTAATGCGTTCCTTTGACGTTCCGCCCTATAGAAAGAAATATAAAATTATCTTTCTATAATATGTGAGTGTTCATAGATGAAGCGAAAGAATTTCATCTTGTTGTATCATAGAATTTACTCGCAAACATTTCTTTAAACACACTCCTGTATTCATACGCCTTTCGTATTGATAAGCAAATTTCTATTTCTTGCTAATTATTCGACTTCCATCAAGTCTTATAAGAAATTCTATGATCATATCAAACCTTCCGGTTTATTTGTTGACAAACACACAATCACACAATATTTGTGTATGCAAATGCTTTGATTTCGTGATATACACAAGAATAATGCTTGATATCTCACCTGATAACACCTTTCAATTGTTTTATCACTTTTAACTTTTCATTTCACAGCTTTCTTTCACATAAACAATTGATTTTCACTCTCAAAAATACACAGCGTCTGTTTTTGTTCGACAGTTGTCAAAGGATTTCGGCCATTTTGCTTTTACATGGTGGAGTCGGAAGTCGTTTCCTCCACTTCCGTTTCTTGCTAGAAGATAATTAAGAGTGTAATTATCTTTTACCCTTACCACGTCGTAATATGATGTCACGAATTTATATAAATTCGTAATGTTTAAATATCAATTCTTATTAATAAATTACCACTTAACCTCAGTGCGAGAATTCATATAAGTTATAATCTATAGAATGCGCCCTCTATTGATCGATAGCCGTATTACCGACGACCTATCTTTAACGTCTATATATCACCATTTCTATACCGCCCTCTATCAACGGATAGTCAAACCATTTCAGCTCGCTTCTCAAGCGAAGCGAAGTATGTAGTTCGGAATGCGCGCCATCTACGCGTGAGTAGTGGCACTTATTTAGTTTGTCAATGCTCGCATAGATGTCACTTGTGTCTATGCATAGAAGTTTTTTGTCATTAATAGTAATATAATGACCTTAGATAAATACTTCTAACCTGAAAACATCAAACACATAAAATGTACAATATTATCGTGGTACGTATGTGACATACATGCCATATGTGAATTAAATATATTCACTCTTTTCAATGATATATTATCATTGAAGTTTTCACTCTTAGTTTTCCTATTTGCCCACAGATACCGCCACTTTCCTATTCGCCCACAATCTACATTTCAACTTCTGTATAGTGATTAACTGTTGCAGACCTTATTTTTAATAATAATTTTTTAATCAAATGACAGAATGTTTTAATTAACTTTGTTTAGATCTGTATGAGCGAGCAATGCTAAAATTATTATCCCTTGTACACTCACTACCATTGATCCCTAATACACTCACACCATTTTGTTGCGATAATGTGATGTATAGTGGGGGTTCATCATCGCACAAGAATTAGTTCTGTATCTACTTTACTTACAGAAATTTAAACGCACAGTCGGATACGCCTTGGCTTTCCCATCCTCATCTTAAATGAGGCTACTTGCCAACGCGGAACTGACTGTATCCCGGGCCTGGTTCAGTTGTAACTCAGGCTATTCTATCTGCTTCGCTTTTATATGAATATTAAGACATTGCTAACTCCTACAGCACTGTACACCCACAGTGCGACTACAAGGTCTACAATTGTTATGCACCATACCTTAAAAGTTGTAGTCCTAATACCGGACTCGCCGCGCCCGGCGAGGGTGGCGGGCACCGCGCACTACACGCTCAACCTGGCGGCCGCCCGCGACTTCCCCGCCTGTGGTTAAATAAATCATTGATTCTCACAGTCGAATCTCTAAGTGCCCTCGCCTGTCACCTGTGATAGGTACTATACTGTTAATGATATATAATAAAGATTACTAAATTGGAACTGTTATATGTATATTTCTATGATGTGACCTTTACTGACAAGTTAACTCAATTATCACGCTGTTAGTCTATAAATGAAACTATATGCCCAGTTAATCATTAGTGTTAAATATCTTACAGTTGGCTTCGTGACAGCAAGTATAAATTGTTATTAGTTTGCTCGTTACACGAACCATAATTATATTACTCATGATAGAAAATTACAATTAAGTTATACCATGAGTGTTGTGTAAACTAATTGGAATGGTTCCTGATCCAGGAACGTCTGATGATCCTGGGTCAATTAATCCACCCAAGGTTATCAGTCTGGCACTATTCTCTTATCTCTAGATATTCATAATCATCATACATGGGCTGACATCAACCGACGTCAGCCTGTCGCAAGGTACCAAACGACGAGTAGACCGGAGGATCGACTTAAGAGCGAATTATATCACTTCACGCAAATCCTCCCTTCTCTGGGTGCCTGTCTACCAGGCCACCCGCTGGCTCTCAACACGACTCTCGTGTATGCGTGCACGACTTATGGTTAGTACAAGCTGCTACACAGCGTTCAAGTTTTGGAAGGCTCTTTAACCTATGATTATCGATAGCTAAACAGCTGTCACGAATCGATAACCTGACGTTATTCAGTACAAGGAGTTAAACAACTCATGCCAATCCTGCAGAAGTCAAACGACTCCCCAGGGCTTACAGGCTCTTGCCGCCCACCCCGCAGGAGTTAAACAACTCCCCAGGCTTTACAGGCGGCTGGGCGCATGCGCTATCCATCAGTAATCAAAATACTCGGGCTCAACAACCCAGCGCATGCCCCGCCAGCACATCATGGGGGCCTCATCTATATCGCGGCCCCCTTCCGCCTGCAGGCCGGAATATTGGTCTACTCAAGGAGAAATAGTCAAGCCAGGACACCACAAAGTGTGCATGTCCTCCATGATGCTTATCATCATAAATCACAATTAAAATCACAAAGTTATAATCATCAATACACTGGCATATAATTACATAAAGAAATCAAAATTATGCTCATAATGGTCTCTGTGATATTATATTCAGACCAATATAAGAATCATGAGATTCCTAGGATATGCTGAAAAGTCTGGCAAGCGATTCTTTAAAGTACCTTCACGTTGCTATATAATTAGGAAGAAAATAGATAAATCAAGATTGTAAAGGCTTAGGCTAGAACACTTAGCTTTCGCAGATATCTCCGGCTGTTGCACAATAGAATTTCTCGCACTGAGTCCAAGCACTTTATTTATCACAAATTACTTTTGAAAACACAAGAATACTTAAAGAAAGAAACTTTAAGCAAGTAACAACTGGATTCTTACCATAGACAATATGTATTTTTTAGGTGCGTTCCGAAACACGCAAATATCGCGACATTTCGCGACAGATGGACGGACGGACGGACAACAAAGTGATCATCCGAGTGTTCTGTTTTTTTCCTTTTGTGGTACGGAACCTTAATAAAAATATGAAAGCTAACTACAGAGGCACGATATTTTTCTAATTATACATTTGATTTAGAATATTCTTCTGCCGACCTCAGTATTATACTCAGTCATTCATAAGCCAAAAATAATAATATTATGTGTGAATGCAAACGATAGATAATGCCGACATGCGTAATATGATAATTGGTGCGTAGTTTGTTATTTCAAGCCAATTAACTACCTAATCAATAGGTAGGATAATAATATTGGATAGAATTTAACAGCAGGTTCAAGTGCTTAAGCAGTCCACATAATGGCGCCGGAAAATCTACTCATCCGGAGTGCCATAGAGATTTCGTTCTGTAGTATCTATGCATAAAGGCTGCATGAAACAAGGCGAAGGGCGGCGCTGCGCGCCACAGATACCCGTTGAAGGAGCTTTATTATTTTTAAAGTGCGCGCTCGTTTGCACGCGAATGGGCCACTTAACCACGGAGACAACCTCGATGCGCCGCGCGACTTCACTAACTGCATTCAATATTCCAAGGATAATAGTTCCGCCACGCTTTTTTCCTGTTTCCAGAGTAGATAAAACTCTTTGTCAAGGGACAGAGACAATAAAGCTGTAATCGCTTAACATCGAAACCGATCGTGTCGTTAACGATTTCATAAAATGGACACGGGTTTATGTGCCGCGTGATGCGATGGCCGCCAATCGGCAGCTTGTCAGACGTGGGGTGCAACACAGTCGTCTAAAAGAAGAAGGTGAGAAGAATGTATGGGTTTTAAACATTGTTAGTAGGTTTCTGAATTGGGAAGCGGAATAGGCTCGGTAACTGGCAGGCAGGATCGCCGTAAGGCCGTGAACGTGACTGGAGCCCAGGATGTGCAGTCGCGAGCTCTTTACCACTATCCACCATTATACGGTACCTAGTACGAGTTATTCTTATTCTCACAATTTCGATACGAAAATATGCAATCCCTGGACATCCAAGCGAACACGAGTTGTACGACTTTAAAGTCACTTAAGATTACGAGTATGAAGAGATCAAAGGTTTTGGCAAAACTGCTAGTGATAGATAAAGCGAAGGAAACATGACTCAGAGACTCAATGGATGGATAAAGTAAAGACATAAATAATTTCGCTAGTCAGAAAATATCAATGGATACTTTAGACCATCGAAGACTAGACTAGATGAAAATAAAGTCGCCGACGATTCAGCGGACATTTGTTTGGATCACGAAAAGAGTTACAAGAGTCACGAAACCTACCTACATTTTTCGTTCAGTCACCTACATTATCTTATTTATTTCAGGGCTACGGAAAAAACAAATACCGTATGCGTGGGTGCAATGGAAACGGCTGCCAATAAAGTAAAGAATATAGAACTGAAAAACGCTGCCTCTTTGAATATCGCGCTTGTCAAATTTACTACAGCCCTATCTGCACTATGAATGGGTTATTGTAACCCTCGTCTATCTTACGAACTTTTATTTTATTATTATTGAGGTGAAATATGGGAACAAAGCGAACTGTGTAAACGTCTGGATAACAATTTAAAATGCCATTTAGAACATTTCAAATGTTTGGGATTTTATTTTTTATGAAAAAGCGCTATCGAACATGGATGTTGCTTTTATGTAAGCTTAACTAATATAAATAAAAAAATATATAATTTCCCCGCGGCTTAAGAAAATTACAAGCTGTTTGCTATTTAGTTATGAAACTCTACAACTATACTCTAAAGCAATTTATGGGTTATGTTGTGATTGTAACCTTAAAACGCTACAAACAAACTTACAAACGAGTACCTATCACATCCGTCTTAAATCAAACGCAGTACGCATTATGTTCGGGATAGAAATATGAAACAATAACAACTTACTTTTAACTAAACGAATCTCAAAAACACAATATAACAATGACAGTTTTGTATCATGGTTTAATGCGTATTTATGACCCGTTAAAACGCGTCGCCGCGGGACCACTAATTTGCAACCCTCCGCGGTGTGTGAACGCATTTGATTCTTATTCATGGCGCTCGCCCCCGCGACCTAACGATTTGATAATGTATTCACTTGATAAAGGCACAGTTACAGCATCGTGATCAGTATTGTGACTAGTCTCTCATAATTTGTTGCGAGTTGAGTGTTAATGCATCGGTGCTTATAAAGTGTTGCGCCGAAGCCGTAAACTATTTAGGATTGTTTTAACACACATAATCAACCAAATTTCAGACCGAGTAAAAAAAGCTGTTTCATCCATCGAAATTGGTTTATACAAAGACAAAATTAATACTGTTTTTTTTTTACACGAGTAAGGTAGATAGATACATATTTATCAATAATCATGAAGTAGAAGTATTTAGAATTTTAGGTTTATTGTGTATTTCTATAAGCAGCTGATTTGTTTCCATTGTGTTGTTAAAGTACTGTTGCCGACAATTATGCTGCGACAAAGGTACTTCGCGGCCGTGGCATTAAAAAACCAATTACAGCGAGTCTAAATCGCGGCGCTCCCGCCTATTTGTCAGACTCCAAAGGGATAAAAAGTATATTCTAAATTTAATTTCACGCAATTTAAAAATTTGGGGGACAGTTGGAAATATTATTTTTTATTGAGCGCCGGTTATGAAGTTTATTAATCGGGTGACTGGTGGCTGAAGGGGGAGAAAGACTCTCAGTGGTTACAAAATTCTTAGGTAGGTGTGCTTTAATATTAACTACGAAGTTATTATTTAAATCTCTTGCACTTTTGATGTAATACATTCATTAATACCTATCGACCCCGAAGTATCTTAGTGTCGTACCTATGTACCTATTCAATGTACTACTATAGATAAATTATACAACCCTTTTCTAAAATTATTAAGGTTAATTTGATTCACCTCGTAATTTTCATTATTAAACTTCGTAAATTATCCAAAAATACTTACGTGTTAATTTTTTTACTAGTAAAATATCCTAAGACTCATCACACACTGCATACAAGTTTTAAAATAAAGCCAGGTAGTCCAAAAGTTGAGCGAAAAGTCACGGGGCGGGCGGCGTTGTCTGAAAGTCGCCCTAATACAATAACGAACAAACTGCAGCGCTATAAAATATCACCAGTGAATAAATCAGATGCGCGAGCGGCCCCTCCCGATACGATTTATGATCATGGAATATCATGTTGTAGATAAAATATTAATTGATACAGATAAAATAGACGGATTTGCAAAATATGAGTCTGTCCGTTACGAACCTGGTACATAGAAGTCAATTGAAAAATGCTTAAGCATTGAATTTTTCAACCCATCGCCTTTTTCGTGTACATATGGAAAATTAAATAAAGATAAGGAACTTGCGATTGAAACTTTTTTTGGAAACTTGTTTCAGCATTATGATGTCTTTTTCGATGTGAATAATAATTATATATAAGTGCAAAATAATGAAGGAAACAAAGCAACTAAAACGCGACGTTGATTAATCCGATGATTTGATCAATGGTGATAGTCGAGTGTGGCGTTAAAGTCTAGACATAGGGTAAGTAATAACTTATACTATAATATTCATATTATATACGCTCATATTGTATAAGCTTGTTTTGTATACCGTCAAGGTGTATAACGAACGTTATATATCACATCAAAATATCTATTATTGTTAAGTATAACGTTATTTAAGTATAATATCATTGTATATAACAATCATAACGTATAACGTACATAATATCTCAGATTTATAATTTATATTACTCAATACAATCATCTAACACCAAAATGCATAATGCTCGTATAGAATAACCGCCTGAAATGTTTTGTTGGGCTCGCAGTTCAAACCTACCTAACCTACGTTTCTGGTAGCGGTTCGGTTTTGTTAGGGTCAAAGTTGAAACCTAACCCAACCTACGTTTCTGGTAGTGGTTCGGGTTTGTTGGGGTCACAGTTCAAACCTAACCTAACCTACGTTTCTGGTAGCGGTTCGGTTTTGTTGGGGTCACAGTTCTAACCTAACCTACATTTCTGGTAGCGGTTCGGTTTTGTTGGGGTCGCAGTTCAAACCTAACATAACCTACATTTTCTGGATGCGGTTCGGCGTGTGTATGCGTTTCAGACAATTAAACTTATGCCGATTAACAGGAGCCCTTTTATATCTTGTAATCCTTATACTAAAAGATATTATGTATTATGACCGTTATACGTTATGTAATGTATGTTATACGAATTAAAATTAGTTAATTTGAGTGCTATATAAAAAAATATTACATAAAGTAAATATTATGCAAATTTACCGTTATTCCTTATAAAAGTATTGATTTTGTTGTTATAGTTAACGTTCATTATATCTTGTGAACGTTATTAATATGAAATTATATATAATGTTGTTATATCTCATGAGACGCACCCCTAGGGCGCGTGTAGACGGCGCCGCCTCCGCGCCGACACCGCACCGCCGCCGCGCCGCCGCGCTATGTACACGAGACGCGTAAAGCCCGCCGCCGCGCCGCCGTCGCGCCGCCGCCGCGCCGCCGCCGCGCCGCCGCCGCACCGCCCCCGCAACGCCGCCGCACCTTCGCGCTATGTATACGAGACGCGAGTCCCCCGCCGTCGCCGCACCGCCGCCGCGCCGCCGCCGCCGCTTAGCCCCCCGCCGCCCCCTGATGCCATTTTCAGCGTTGCCAGATAGTTATATTTGTTACTTTTTTCGAACTTTTGACCCTCTCTCGTAACATGTAAGTAACTTTTGATTTCTGGGCAATTTTCGTAACTTTTCAATAAGTTTTGTTAAAAATTCGGAAGTGGTAAAATCGGGCAAAAATATAACATATGTACCACTGAAAAACTTAATCGTAATTTCGATAATGTGTTTCAGTTTTTTAGGGTTCCGTAGTCAACTAGGAACCCTTATAGTTTCACCATGTCCGTCTGTCCGTCTGTCCGTCTGTCCGTCCGTCCGTCCGTCCGCGGCTTAGCTCCGTGATCATTAGTACTAGAAACCTGAAATTTGGTATGAGTATGTGTATGTATAACGCCGACAGAACGGTAAAATAAAATTAAAAAAAAAATTTTTTTTTCGATTACCTCGAACACGTAAGTGGGGGTCAATTTTTTTTTCTTTTCAACACTGGTGTTTGGGGTGTCGTTGAATAGGTCTTGTAAAAATAATAGGGGTCTTCTAACATTATGTTTTGATAAAGTCAGCAGTTTTGTAAATATTCGATCCAAAAACAAAAAAAATAGTGTCCCCCCCCTCTAACTTTTCAACCACGGGTCAAAGAAAATCGGAAAAATTCATGTTAATGAGGCCTTATAAGTACTTTCAATGAAAACTATATTGAACAAAATCGGTCGAGCCGTTATTGAGTTATCATCAAATTTCATATTTTTTCTTTAAAAGGTCGTAAGTTGACTTCCAGAAGGTAATAAGTGATTACAGTTTCTAGGGCGTTTACGGCCTTTTTATAGAGCTTAAAGTCTTTTTTAACGTAAACTTCAGGCTTAAAACAGCAGTTTATTGTGAAGGATGAGCAACTACGGAACCCTACACTGAGCGTGGCCCGACATGCTCTTGGCCGGTTTTCTCAAATCAGATAGGATCCACTTTCATAAAACAGGCACTTCCTGCCACTTTCTATACATATAGTAAGCTAACACTAATTTCTTTTTTTTTCGTTAAACTGGACATGACGCGTGATCTTCGTGGCTAGAAATCTTTTACTAACGTAACGACCGTATAATAGCGCGAAGGTGCGTCAGCGGTTCGGAGGCGATGCGGCGGCGGTGCGGAGGCGGTGCGGAGGCGGTGCGGTGTCGGCGCGGAGGCGGCGCGGAGGCGGCGCGGTGTCGGCGCGGAGGCGGCGCGGAGGCGGCGCGGTGTCGGCGCGGAGGCGGCGCGGAGGCGGCGCGGTGTCGGCGCG
Source organism: Apotomis betuletana (assembly GCA_932273695.1). Classification (NCBI taxonomy): domain Eukaryota; kingdom Metazoa; phylum Arthropoda; class Insecta; order Lepidoptera; family Tortricidae; genus Apotomis; species Apotomis betuletana. The sequence continues at coordinate 14,584,048 of OW026304.1, forward strand.
GAGGCGGCGCGGAGGCGGCGCGGAGGCGGCACCGTGTACACGAGCCCGTGCGGCGGCGGTGCGGCGGCGGTGCGGTGTCGGCGCGGAGGCGGCGCCGTCTACACGCGCCCCTAGACATATGCACCACGCCGGCGGCCAGTGTGAGTACCTGACTATGTCACTGACATTCGAGAATAAACTTTTTCTAGGCCGCGTCCGCCGTGTAGGTATAGGAGGGACTTATTTGTTGAAATAGACTGACGTCACGTCAAGCTCGCTATAAAGTTTGAAATTTTTCAAGGAAATTGATATATAATGTGTGTTTCACACGGTATTTGTGGTAATAGATGAAGCAGTGAAATAAAAACCGAATGAGTAGCTCTGAAAAGATTAATTTATTATTCAATCACTTAGCACATTTAACCTTACCTATATGTTTATACAACTTAACTACATGATATCTTACCGGAAAACAGAAACTACATTAAAGCTATTATTCCACCAATAACTTTACTTCTTATAATATTATTAAAACTATCAATAACTAATGATTACTTGCGCTTATTCTGACGATTCTGATTCAATTGGCGCCTAACCGATATGAATGAAGTACACTGGGTTTCATTTACATATATGTACCACATTTTAGTTTTTTGGCGCTGAATATTATTTTATAGACTAATTACGATAGAATATCTTAAAATAATACAAAAAGAACGAGTGCATATTGTCTGGTAGTAATCGTGTAATATTTTCATCAGAAATAAAATTTTCACGTACATCGTGACCTAGGCTCGCATTTTTAGAAATTCAAGCTCAAATGGCAACTTGATACGATCAGGAATCAGAAGTCAGTGAAGTGGCTAAAATCCGGCACACTCGCATTCACAGTACTAATAGGATTGATTACCAGTACAGGGTTCCCTAACTAAGAAAATCACTCTGCAGTAGGTAGGTACTATTCACTCATGAGTGTGAGGCGTGACCTGAGCGGGCTGAGCGTGACGTTGACCGGTGTTCAATGAGGAAGACGTGAGTAAGGCTAGAGTCACCCGGAGCAAGTCCTGTTATATCTAGCTCTTCGTCCGCGGAAGGGCCAAAATAAAAGGGCCATAACGCTCCTAAGGCGTCTACTAGTTCGTATTACTATGCATGCCATCCTTCCTTTATCTACTTAACTAACTAACTAACTAACTACTTTGGCGCAGCAACCCAAAATGAGTTTTGGCCTCCAACACAAGAGCACGCCATCTTGCCTTTATCTACTTACTCCAGTTTAATTGTCTATTAACATCGTTAACCTGTTTGACAGATGTAACATGACACAGACTGCAAAAGTTCAGTACCTATTTGAATTTATTGTTTTTTTTAGTATGGTAGCTTTTTATGTAATTAGTTTTTCTTTTATTATATTAATTTATTTATTTTTTATACATTTTTTATGTCTTAATTTGTTTTATTTGTATTCTATTCGCATTAAAAGTTTTCATTATGCTTTTATTTCGTTTTTTTTTATCTAATATTAATTTTATATTTTTTTATTAAAAGCCGTCATTATACATATTATATTTTTATTTTTAAGGTATTTTATTATTAAGTTTTTATTTTCAGTTTCTATTGTATTATTCATTTATTTAAACTTTATTGCACAAAATGCAAAAATAAAAGTGCCACAAGGCATTCTCTACCAGTCAGTCAGTCATTGTTTTATTTTTATTATATAATATTTTATTCTAATTACCTACATATATTTATGTAATTTTTTTTGTATATACATTTACTGTTTATTTTATATTTTTCATATTTTTGTTTTTCTTTTGTATCTTTTAGTGTATTTTTTTCTTTTATATTTAGTTTTTTGTATTAGGTATGCTTTTATCATGTTTTCTTTAAATGTAGAGTCGTAAAAATACTCCGTTAACTTAAACTTAGCCGCGTTTAAATGGTAGCCAAAAATTACCTATTTTTTACTTTGGGTACTTACATTCGATATACGATACCGAAAGTGTTTTGCCAATGATCAATTTGTAAAGAACTTTGCACTAAAGTGTGACTGTCATTATTTCTAGTATTATGAATTAATATTTATAAATAAATAGGATCTGAGAGACTTAGCTTTACATATTATGATATATGTATAACATCGCTCACAGCTACTGCCGAAGCGCCAGCCTTACCCCACCCTCGCACTGATTGAGCCGCGACAAGTTAAACGATTTGAAACAATTTAATAGAGATCAAAAATTCACGATCCCGCAACGCCCGCACTACCGTTTGAAGTTTTTCCTCTCTAAAGGGATTATCGGCGAGCGGAAACTTAGGGTGGGATATTTTATGGCTTTTGTGGATTTTCTTTCATATTTTTTTCATATTGTCGATACAAATGGGACTAATAGATTTAACGCTTAATTAACCACGATGGCGGACAGAGAGATCTTACTGAGAAAGATTTTGATAATATTGAAGTGATGTTTCATTATTATTACAATTACTAAATTGCATCCTAATTTTGTTAAAAATGTATCAGTTTATGCATCTGTATTTCCCGCTAATATGGAAGTCAACGAATATGGCATTATTGGCTAATATACTTACATATTAGTAAACGATTATGGCATACCTCTACGAGTATTTATATTTTTTAATATAAAGAATGAATATAGTTAAAAGAAAACCAAAAAAAAACTACACGGTTAGTAATATAAACCTTTCATTTTAAAATGCTAAAACAGTCTGGAAGTAATCCCCATTTTTTTTACAAATGCATTACAAAATCGGCTCGTAACTTAACTTTCATTTGACAAATCTCTTACAATATGTGGGTTCATACGTTACTTTTATCGAGGGAATAACGCGGGCTTTACATTATTGCACTGCCTGATCGAGTTCACGTCTCTACTCCACTCCTTCGGAAGGCTATCAACGTAAATATCTGCAGATTTCAAGCAGCTCCCTGGCACACGGTAGCACTGCGATTTTCCGACTAAACTTGGGTTCTATGCCTAAGATCTTAAAGTTGATACGTATTGATGGGGTTTGGTGTGTAGGACTTTGTCATAGTAGGAAATCGGGCGATATGCGATTGCGTTATGATGGGATCAGGGTTCAGCAGAGCGTGGCCCGGCGCGAGACTGCTTCGGGCACGTCTCTGTATGACGTTAATGTCCCTCTAAACGCGGCAAGCACTTCTTTATACTGTTTTAACCTGCCAGGACGGGGAAAGGTTATTGGATAAGAAATCAGTTAAGAAATGGAGTTTTAAATTGTTTCAATATTCGTTTCCACTAAGTGAATTTAGTTTATGTGCCTGCAAAATTCTGTACCTACTTAACGCAATTTCCTTATATTCAAAGGTAATTAAAAGATTTTTGGCTGAGAAAATAAATAGACATCAGCAGCAACAACTAAGTATGCAGAATGCGTGTTACAGTAAAATAATGAATTCCTCTTTTTAAACTACTTGCTTCAACTGCAATAAAATCACCCAACTTTAATTTTTGAAAAAATGTTATTCGAAAGAAGCTGAATTTCCTTTTCGAAGGACTATTTTTACCACCTGTACCTACCAATGTTTTACCAGCAGGATTACAGCTCGCATAATGGGGCAGAACGCGTTTTCCCCAATCGGCTCATCCGATAAGAACAACCGACCGGAAAGCCGTCCCCCACGCGCATCAATCGCACTATCGATTTTATAAATTTATAGCATCTATTTCAATCGAAAATCAAAACTATTTTTTCCGGTGAAAAAAATTATGAAGCAAAAAATGGCAATAACACTTTAAACTGACAGATTTATTGCATAGTAGAGCGTGTATATTTTATATGAACATTGCATGAATTTCGTACTATCTATCCTAGTGTTGGTAAAGACTCAAGTCCCGAGGAGTCTCCATTTCTAAGACTCGACTTAGTTTTTTAGACTCTAGTCATTGAATCGAAGCTTGAGTTCTTTTTAACTTGGGAGGGACTTGAGTCTTCTATATAGAGTCGAGTGTTTTTTGACGTTAAAATTAAGCCTTATCACACTTGCGATTTGCGAGCGAGTTTTCTATACAAATAAGCGTCGCGACGAACTCGCTGCGTGATCGCTTTCATACAAATTTCGCTCGCAAATCCTAATTGTGATAATGGCCCAATTAACATGTAATAAAATTGCAGGTGTCGCAACGTATGCAATTATATAGGTAAGTGGTTTTATACCGCAAAAAGATGCGAGTTGCGAGATATAATGTAAAATCTAGACAGTTCTTATTTAGTATCTATCTATACTCTACGTAACTAAGGCCATGTTATAGTGACTATATCAATATCAGACATCTATATCTTCTTCCTATTTTTTTGTTTTGGCTATTTTTTTATGTAGGATACGAAAACAGGCTTTCTATTTTGCCCGATAGTACCTACCGACGTAGCAATCACAGCAATCATCGTAGAAAATGGAGCCGGACTTATACTGTTCTGTCCCAGATATTGCATATTCACCGTCGATTTAAACGGTCCTAGATTAGATGTATAAGTCCCTAGTTCGAATAAAAGGTCTGCTGGAAGAGAATTCCACTGTGAAAATAATAATAATAATAAATTCACTAAAGCTGGAGATATACGAGGCGTATATGGTTTGTTAATACTTTTTTATGTTCGTATAAAATGGAATACCTACTAACTCTCTATATTGTAAAGGTTAACAATATAACTTATATTGTTAACCAATAAGAGAGTTTGTAGGTAGGTATTCCATTTTGGGTATGTAACTTGAATCCTGGATCCTCTGATGAGGATTATTATTTATGACAGTAAGTAAGTAGGCACTCAGATTCATAGTGTAATAACCAGCGTTGCCAGATGGTTACATTTGTTACATTTTTCGTAACTTTTGACCCTCTCTCGTAACATGTAAGTAACTTTTGATTTCTGGGGAATTTTCGTAACTTTTCAATAGGTTTTGTTAAAAATACTAAAGTGGGAACATTAATTTAGATTCTGAATCCAAATAACATGTACTATCGGGCAAAAATATAGCATGTGTACCACTCAAAAAAAACTTAATGAAAATTTCGATAATGTGTTTCAATTTTTTCTCAAATAAGTACCATTAATGTAATAATCCAGTATATATTCGGAATCAGCTTACGAAGCCCTTTCATTAGATACGCCACAATGTCAATTTGTAAATCCGTAAATTTGTATTTATATAGCAAAAAGAAGCAAACAAATTTTTGTAGAGGTTGGAAAGTAAACAACGGATGGATGAGTAAGTTCGAGGGCAAAGATGAGGCCCTAGGTAATACTAGTCCAACTATTGCACTTTCGGCCAAGACACTATAATATTTAATAGTATGTATATGATGCTTTTAACAACTAATAAAATAAATATTTACACAATATCGCAAGATTAACATTATGTTTCTCCCGTCAGTTTTAATTTTTTAAATATTTTTTTTAAATCATCACCAAGTTTGTCTAACGAGTCGTGTCCCTTGAAAGACGCGATAAATTCAAAAAACCTAACAAATATCAATATCAACAGTCAACACAAATATAATACAATTCCTTCATTAAGTTTTTAAAATAAAATTTGTAATTTATCTATAAGAGCCTATATTGTCCCACTGCTGGGCAAAGGCCTCCCTCTCATTCTTCCATGCGTCCCTGTCCCGAGCAATCTCCCACCAGTCTCGGTGAAAGGCGTCAAGTTCGTCTCGCCATCTCCTTCGAGGTCTACCACGACGCCGGGTGCTGTTTTGTGGGACCCACTCGGTGGTAACTTTGCCCAGCAGTGGGACAATATAGGCTCTTAATAATAATAATAATAATAATTTATCTAACGCATATATTCGGTGCACTATCAGTGCAGATACCAGTAAGAATTTTGAATTGGCTGCTTTTAAGCCTTTAATACAAAGATCAAAGCTTAAAGAAAAATTGAAAAAAGAGCTACCTGGCTGCTTTTATCAAGCTACACGAGTCGCTTAACAGACTGTATTAGCGAGTACCTAAACATTTTAAAACATTTAAAACTGAGGCGTTTTCCTTGATTTTCTAAAGTCTGATTTTTAATTAGCCGGAATAAACTGACGCAATTTTTTACGAGCGCAATTTAATTAAGTTTAATTTGGTTTCAACATATCACTTTTTATCCATAAAAGTCAATCTAATATCAGCAATTAGGTACGTGTTTTCTCATTCATTGTTTTAAATTATAATTTCTGAATAACGAAAATATAAATTACGTTACGACATCTGGCAAATCACTTAGGCTAATTAAAAATTCAGAAACTGGATGAGGGCGGTGCAAGATCGATCGTTCTGGAGAACTTTGGGGAGGCCTTTGTCCAGCAGTGGACGTATATCGGCTGATATGATGATGATGAATTAAAAATTCAACTTTAGATATAAAACTGTTGGCGGATATTATGCGTTTTGTAAAAAATACACCTAAAATTATGCATTCTCATTGGTCAATTTACTTTGACATTTGTTGGTCAATTTACTTTGACATTTGTTGGTCCAATTGTCGTTTATAACTCGTCAACAAGATTATAGTATATATGGACAGTTTGCAACACTATACACAGCTTCACGTCACACCGCGTACCGGAACACGTAGCATGGAAAGCATTGGACGAGGGCGGCGCACGACCGATCGTTGTGGAGAAATTTGGGGATGCTTTTGTCCAGCAGTGGACGTATATTGGCTGATATGATGATGATGACATTGATGACACATTTTTGGGTAGTGACGATTATATTTTTTGATATTACAAACTTATTTACAGTAAATATTATATACTTTCATAGTTTGTACCTTTGGAACCCTCGGTACGCAAATCCGACTCGCGCTTGACCGGTTTTTTATTAATATTAAAATGTAACTTTCGCAGCAAAAATGTAACTTTTTGAGGAATGAAACGTAACTTATGCCACAATGGCTCTGGCAACACTGGTAATAACAAAGCGACGCATTTTATCCATTTAAAAACAGCGCATTCTACGCACTTGCTGCCAAAAATAGGCTATGATGTGGGTACATACATTTTGCATGAGAATTGGAATTTTTGGCACTGAGAGTGTTAAACTTATTCGACGAAATATTCTTAAATTAAAAGCAATTTAAACATCGCGAAGTTTAGTTATCAACATTTTCAATGTTTTACAGTCCCTTTGTTCACAGGGTAGACTGGAGTAAAGTCAGTTATTTTAGCCAGGATGGAAATATTTTACTCAAGAACACCGAACACTTGTATCGTTAGCTTGATTGGCAATCTTGTAGCCTGTGATATGAAGACTGTGTTGTATAAGTTACTTACTGTTAATCAGTAGGTACCTAAGGTATAGCTGCGCGATAGCGAAGTCGAAATCATTTTATAATTATAGGATCTCAATACTCAAGAAGATGGTAAGTAATGCTAAACCACCTAATCCATTAAAATATCCTCATTTCAATAAATTAGATCTTCTTTGCCAAACATTTTGGGGAAGTAGGTATGTAAAAAATAGAATCGTAAACAGCCTATTTCACGCAACTATCTCCAACCACTTATCGATGCCAATTGTATGAGAATTTGAAATACTTACAAGGATTAAATTGTGTTTTTTGATCACCTATCTATTCGAATAGCATTATAGACATATCAAGAACCTTCATAACGAGTCCCACATTGTAACAGGATGTGAGATAACATGACAATATAGAATTACATCGGCTCATAATTACAATAAGTAGGTAGGCAATGCAAAACAATACTAATACCGTGAATTGGTATGCCGGTACCTAAGGCGGGGTGTCGCGTCGCTGCGGAGTCAGCGTTTCGGGCGGTTTCCTGTTGCACTTCGTGCAGCTGCCTGACTGCCTGTATTGTCTCTCACAGCTAGTAATTACATCTAGGTACAAGTTTTAGAACTTTATTACATTAGTTAGGTAAGTATAAGGATCAAATATGTACTCAATAACATAGTTGCTCGCAATTGCGTTTAACAAATTGATTTTTTCTACTCCAGTACTTTGTTCTGTCATATATACAGAGTGACCAATCCAAATGGGTCAGTACGGAGAAAACGAAAACTATAAGAGATAGGGAAATCTGTTCTTAGGAACCATGGCGTCGATTTTAGATTTAATATAAACTGCATTAAAAAAAAATTATAAATATCATACATAACCGGGAATTGAACCTGGTTAAAATTCTGTAAGTAATCGCATATCGTATTGTAACATTCTTTACAGCAGTTCTGACTGGATTATGTATGAAATTATGTATGCTATTTATACAAAAATAATAAGTAATGCAGTCTTTATTAAATCTAAAATCGACGCCATGGTTCCTAAGAACAGATTTCCCTATCTCTTATAGTTTGTGACTTCTCCCTACTGACCCATTTGGATTGATCACCCGGTATATAGTTACTAACTCTAATATAAAGACATAAATTATGAAAGTCTGTAAAAGTATATACTCTATTGCCTCAAAAAACACTGCTAAACGATGTTATAATGTCGCCAAAAAAGCATCACTTAGTACCACAGATTACAAGATAAACAGCTGCATTCACACACGTATGCAACATTGTATAAGTAGGTCAAAAAACGCTCGTGGCATCTTTCTTACGATGTTCGCTACGCTCACATCGTAGCCCATGCCACTCGCGTTTTTTGCCCCCTCTTATACAACGGTTGCATAAAATACTAGTTTTTTACTCTAATCGACACTATGGAATGGAGCTTGAAAACATCATGTACTCAATTATGTGGCGGTTGTCTGGAAGATATCGCTATTTATAAATTGTATTTGTCTTGTTTCCTTTTTGTAAACTTTTATTGGTGTGCAATAAAGTATTGTTGTATTGTAGCGCGAATCTTTAAACTAATCCAATGGACCATGCGCCGAAATGAATCAAGAACCAACTGAGTTCAATAACTTTTTCTAATATGGATGGACGCCTGATTTCCATTGCAGACCTGAGAAAAAAGGATTAATGTTTGCGATGAAATAGGGAAAAAAAATAAGCGTCGAACATGCATGTGTGTGTTCATATAAAATTGCCCATGGTCCGTTACTCGTTTATTGGGACACTTCTAATTAAAAAAAAACACGTTAAGTAATATTCGTTTTTTTTATATCTTTGGCAGTTTCGATGTAGCCTGAGAATTATTTAATAAATATATTGACAGTATCTAAGACTGGATTAATTATAGTCATGTCTGATATGACACACTGATAAGTAAATTGGTCCAGTAAAGTTGCTAAGCTGCTATGGTTGCAAATGCATAATCATTTAAGCATTATATCAATAACATTGCAATTGAATGTTATTCATACCCGTCGAAGTAAAATAATCCCCCGGATTAATTTACGAGGGTCATCCTGATTAAATTTCAAGAAAATCCTTCAAAGTCTGTATCGTTGCGCCATTTGAACGTCTTTGAGACCAATCCTTTTCATCCTCCTGAGACGCCGACTCGCAGGGGATTATATTTTATTTTTACAGTACAACACAAACACAATCATGACTAATCGGATCTCGGCAAATGGACGGTCATTTGGAGGAGCGATGGGACTGGGGAATGTTCTAGTGACTATCTAAAGTATTGAGATAATAGGTGCGGGGGAGCTGGGGTCGTGAGGAATAATGTAAGTGTCCTGGCGACATTTGCGCCGAACTGCCGACCTCCTCTTACTTATGCGGTTTTTAATATTTTTATTGTAATGGCGCTGGTCACTTGAGGACAGTGAATCTTTAGAGTAGCAACGATTTTTTTTAAATGAGTAATAAAAAAGTATTTTTTTTCCTCTAGTCAAATTTGGGAGATAAAGATTTTTTTGAAATAATTAATTATTATTAGTTTCCGGTTTTTAGTATGAATAAGCAGAGTAGTTTCTAAGCCATTCAAAAACTTATTCCCAACCATTCGTAAAAAAATAAAAATAATCAAATATTAGTTCTACGACTTCTACGTACGAGTATCAACCATTCGTAAAAAAATAAAAATAATCAAATATTAGTTCTACGACTTCTACGTAAGAGTATGCTATTAACGAATATTTGGAAGCCGTTGATCAATACTCACGGGATTTATTTGTGTCGCTCCCTTATACCTATGTATTTTGTATTTTAAGGTGTTTCGGTACACCATGATTCTCCACAGTTTTTGATATTTTTCTAATGTCCGAGGTAAAGGTTGTAGAAAAGCGTGTAAAAAACAGCTGCGGCATCCCCGACACCCTCGCGGTCACCATTATTGTTCTGACTTGGTGTTCCAAAAGGGCGTAAGTGCATTAAAAAATCTTGTGCGTTTACAACATTCTTGATGCATGCAATATTGGCGGCAGTCACCGTAAAACTGCCCATAAACTATGAGTTCTGGACGCGCCGATACATATCTCCGCACTTATTGAAACTTTTGCTTCCTCCAAATAAATAATTTCGCTTTTAAGAAGGCAATTTCCGTGGGTGCTAGTAGGAAACGATACGGCATGAATGATAGTTCCGAAGTCTGGGAAACAATATGAGTCAGCATTATTTTCTAAAGTAAATACAGCAAATGTCAACTAAAAATTTAATGCCTGATTCTACTACCTGCCTGTCCGGCTATCAGAGAGAACATATAAAATATAGGTATCTATGCAATACGGTATTTAATGACAGCTGAAATCAGCTACCTACTCTTTATGAAATGTCAAAAACTATCTGTTTTATAAAGTTACTGGTTTGTGACGTCATAAAAATGAGTACCTACTCAAATACATTTTTTTTTCTGTCTATTAAAAATAGTATAATGTCCAAAAGATAGTACTTAGTAGTTTATTTGGTTCCGCATATTTTTGATTGTTTGTTTGATTAGTGGTTGGTATAATTTATTTTCACTATAGTCAAATACGGTATTTATATATGGTAGATGATTAATCCCAGCACAGCACACGCAAATTAAACGTTAAAAATGTCTCTCTGGATATAAATAATAAAAAATATGTGCATTTCTGACTGGTCAAACGTAATATATGAGCTGAAATAAAATCTGTCAGTGACCATTTATGGCGGAGGAGTCCTGTTATTAAAATGTAGCAGCGCGTCACCGGCGAGGGCGGGCGGCGGCGCCGCAAGCAATCCGGGGCGGGCAGAAGGTCCACTCTATTCGACGCTCGAATCGAAGGACGACTTGCGTCGATCACATTTAACGAACACTGCACAGTTAATTCCTTTACAGTATTTGTACACGGCAGCATCGTATAATTAAACTGTTAAAATGTAGTTAAATCAATTCTAAATAATTTCTTTCATATATTCAAGAATTCGATGCATTAATAATAATAAGGATGAATCAATACGAGGCGGGATTCTAGCGGTATCTCTTGCGGTATCAGTTTTAAAGCTGTCTTTACTGGGTATAGGCAATTACTTAATAGTAAATTAGTATGCCAAAAATAAACCGCAAGTTTTTCGCGAGTAGAGTGTGCTTTGCCTACATTCAGAACAGTACTTCTAGCATACCACGACACGCAAAGTTATTTGACACGCTTCATATTTGAAGCGTACGTTTTGACTTTCCCTTTTCACTCAAAACAGTCAAAACTGTGCAAGAAAGACGGATAAAGCTGTGTCACACGACAAGCGGTTTAGCCGTAAGTTACCTATGCTAGCTCGACAGAATGGACCTTCTGTAGATTGCTTCGCTGTGCAGCCGAGACACCGCGCCGGCTGCGGCCGCGCCGCGATCTGATTTATGTCTGGACCAGCAGTATTTTATTCCACGGGCGCCTCAACTAAACTATAAGTTTCCGTTCGGCAGGACCAGGGGGCAGCCCTGTAAATATTGTCGCCGCTCGCTGCATCAATACCGATGCTATATTTATTGCCCTCCTTTGTCAGATAATTTGGTAATGGATCGGGGTCATTAGATTGTTATTCTACGTCTATCTACTTAGTTTGACATGCACGTGGATATGTTTAAATAGACAATTTGGAATCCACGGCCCAAAATGCAAGTTTGGTAGCCTATGTGGAAGCTATCAAAATAAGTATAATAAAATTAAGTTTTGAATCATAAAAATAGAAATTTAGGTTTGACGTTGAGGATAAGGTATGTTGTTAATTTTGGATTAAGGGTAAGGTAGATAATCGTATTATTGGTATTATACCAATTGTAAAAATAGAAAAGTTCCCCACTTTTCCATACTTTTCATAATTATGTTAGTTACCTGCATGTTATAATAATGCGTTTAAATGTGTTTAGTGATGAACCGAATATTTCCTCATCTTAATCAACGACTCTAATGAATCCACCAGTGTTTTGACCCTAAGGCCAAATGAGCTTAAAATTTATTTTCTCAAACATGCAATGAAATATCGCCGTAACGTGCGTTAGAACAGGCTTCGAAGTGTCAAGTTTCGGGCGGAACAATTCGAGAGAACTGTAAAGGAATTTCATACAAAATTGAAGGCCTAAGCCGGGAAGTAATTTGTTTTTAATTTTAATGTAAACATGGCGTCTGTGTGTATGAACAGCTGATTTTTTTTTTTCTAGTAGCTAGCCATTCAGCCATCGGAGCAACAATATCCGTGTTAATGCCTAGTACACACGAACTGAAAATACCGTCTATACGTAAGTCACCAGAGACCATAGACAATATTAAAAATCCTCTGCCTTTATTTTACTTATTATAGAAACTAAGATTCTTATTATCAGGTTGTGTATAATGGCCCTAATATTCGCACACTACACACGTGGACTTATTAAAGAAAAAATATATAGAGGGATTGGAGGGAAAATTAAAAATATTTTTTTTAAACATGGCGTCTGTATATGCATGTATGCATGCGGCCGACCGGCCGTCTATACCTACTCAGCCGGCAAGCCCTTATTTCCCGGCGTCTGCAGTAATGTACTATTAAAGCCTAAGTAATTTACATACTGTCGCGGAAACCGAAGAAAATATATTATTTACATACTTATTGATCTTACTCAAAATCTCATGAAAATCGGTTGAAAATGCGACATGTAGGCGAGATCAGCCTAACATCCGGACATACGACTTTTTTTGACCAAGCTGAATCCGAGACGCTTTGTGCGCTCAGTCAATTAAATACAAGGAAATTTTGTATACTGCACAAATGTGCAGTATGGATTGCAATAAAGTATTCCTTCCTTAGTCCTGTTGACTCCCAACTTATATCATGTTTATCTGTAATACTTTAGCACAACACAATAGTAGCAAAATTGTATGATACTGTTAGTCATTGAGTATTTTATGTAGGTAACTCTTGTTTAGCCTTTGAATCACTTTTTATCTATGATGATATATGTTGTGTACAATACTTTATTGCAATCCAACAAGAAAAATATTCAATGAGTAATCTTAATCTTAAATGAAATTAAACAAAATATTATCTACACAGATAAAACAAATATTCTCATGAAATATTGAGTACTTAATTTCAATAAGTACAAGTATATAAATTATTTATGCTGATTAAGTCTTTGATCGTTTACTCCGTTGACGAGTTTTTTTTCAAACGCCTGGAAAACGTAACCCTGGTCACTTAACTTACCCAACAATAATGTAGTGTTGTAATGTAAAAACTATAAAATTTATAATTATACCTAACCTTAAATAGTTTAAGAATTATAACAAATTGACATGTAAAATATTATTTTATAAATAAATGTTTGAATTTGAATTTGAATTTGATCTTTTTCTAAATGATATGCGTTGAAAAAGTAAAAAAAAAAACAGACATTTGGAAAGGAAAATCGCGAAGTTTATAGCTCTCATAGCCACTAGTTTTAACAATTTCTCGGAAAAATTCTACCTTGTATAGCGTACTCTTTAAATTTATTCGTAATAGCGCATCAAAAGTGACACGGCACAGAACGAAGGCAATTTGTCCGTCACGGGACGGCACGGGGGCGAGAGCCGTCGGAAGGGTAGTTCACACCCTTACCTTTGTTCGTGTTTAAAGATATTTTATTAATAAGCAGGACTAGCATTGTAAGTAATATGTTGAATTATTTGCTCTTTGTAGAGCAATATATTTTTTTATATTATAAATATCAACTTATCAAATTGAGTCTAAATATATGCAGCATGAACAGAACAAATCGATAGTACTGTCATATAATCGAGATATTGCTAATTTGGAATGGATTATTAGGCCCTATATGGTTACCGACGTCCATTTTTCAGGACAATGATATGTATACTTACATATTTCAATTAAATTCATTCTTATTTTTTATGCAGCATACTAACAAATCAACATTCCCATTCATAGTAGGTAAGTTTCGGATATAAGTGCAATATTTGTAACGCTTTTTCTCCCTTAAATAGGTATTATAAGCACTAATGTTTTTCATGTATTTTATAAAGTAATTCAGGTATTTATGTCTGGTAGTTATTATCTCATTATGCTGAGCTGATTATGGAAGGTACAACGTACAACTCATAATGGTTAAGAGTTAGGGGTTGGGGAGTTTTTTAAATAGTACCTAGGTAATATAGGGTAGGTACATCTGAAATTTAGGTTCTTCCAACGCTTTTTCTCATAGTCTTAAAATATCCAATAGATCGTTAGTAAGTTCTTATCACGTAAGCACTAGATCGTCACAGCACGTCCCACGGGCGATCAGGGTCCCGGCGGTCGTAGATATAGGTGGCGATAATGGCCGTAATGAGTTGTCAGTGTCGCGGGGCCCCGCCCCAGGTCCGGAGGCGCAGATTGACAGCCGGGGAAACGTTTCATTTGTCTAATTTCTTTTATGAGCATTTGCTATTTCGTTTTAATTGAGAAATTTGCATCTTAGGGTGCTAATGTTGTTCTGTCGACAGCCACTGCTGAGAGTGCTGAGTAATGGCTTCATTAACTTAGCTGATATGGATTGAATTGAGATTTTAAATCCATATTTTTTTTTATTGATCTAGCGAGTGAAGTGCGCGAAGCATCTTGTGAGTAGATTCGATAAAAAAATATAGGTATGGCTTTATTTTGTCGGTTCAGTTTTGTGATTTTTCAAAATGGCGGAGACATCCGTTTTTATACTTTTTTTATTTTTACTTCAGCCAATCGAAACAAACTTGCAAGGTTTCTCTACAACTAACAGAGCCACTAGTATTATATCACTGTAAGTAAAGTAAAACTAAAAAGCACCATTCCAAGGTATACGATTTCAACTAGCAGTGGCGTAGGTGTAACTCACTTGCTGTAAGGCACTTGGAATCAGAGCCGTTTTTTATTTCGCCTGGTATGTATTAAAAGCTAGAAATGATAAGACCACGATATGGCCGATCCGGTAACCCCAGATATGTCAGAGTATTATGTATACCTACGTAATGTACAATACTGTGACACTCGATTATTTGTCACAAAGTGTGACAAATACTGCCAATTCGTTTCATTCAGGAGTGCGAAAAAGATGAAATTCTTCGATCTTCACAGAGTCGAAGCGCGATAATCAAAGTCACAGCCACAGCCAGTTGTGCTAGTGGCTGGTTTCGTCTCAAGTCTACAAAATTTCCAAAGCAAAAAGCCTTTGATAGTTTTTCGTATAGCATTATCGCAAACGTGCTCGAGACGCTTTTTCGTTTAAAAAACACACCAGAGGTACACTAGACTAAAGGGCTCTATTTTTTTTTTCAAAGTGAAAGAAACATTACCATAACCTTTTACATGTGAAATATATCTGAGATATGTCGATAGACGGGAAAATCGATTATACCCACGTTCACGTAATATCAAGATAATAGCTCTATTTACTCTCTTACAACTATTATACAACATCCGGAGTATTAGGGGAAGCGTAGAAGCCGTTCGCGAGTCATTACCCGGTCAATGAATTACACTAAGTCCAATTACGTGATTGGATTAGCGCCGGCGGCATGACTCAACGCCTATCTGCGTAACTAGTATAGGCTAGCTAGTCTTTTAAGTAGGTCTATAAGAGTGGAATAGCAAAAACTAAAACAATAAAACTTTTCATGCACCCCTCTGAATTATTCTGGGCTACTTATTCTCGTCCGTAGATGCAATATTCTTTATGATCGTTCGAAAACGCTCAAGGTTACAAATAAATAAATGATTGATTGATTGATTGATTGGTTTTTAATATGCATTAGAGATAATTAATACATCGACATTCAAATTAGGTACCCTCAACGATCGAAGTGAGCTGTACACATACATACTTTAGTGTAAATTCGCATCGCATCAAAACTGATTCAACTGGTGCTTTTCGAGTCTATACCGAAAAAAAACATAGGTACCGACGGGGTTGTGGTTTTATATGAAACTAGCATTAACCCGCGGCTTCGCTCGCGTGCCTATATAATATACATCATCCTACGGGAACAATGCTCTTTTTTCAGGTTTAAAAGTAGGCTATTTGTTAAGTTAGGGTATAATCTGCAATCTGCATTTCCCTCATGCATATCCGTCCAGCCGTTTTAGCGTGAAGAAGTAACAAACATACACAAGACTTTCGTTTTTCTAATATAACTGGGAAATACTTTTTATGTTATCACAACTCCACTTTAACAATTGAAACCGAAAACTCAAGCACTCAAATCAAGCGATCTCAGCTTTTACTGTATCCAAATAAAGTTCACTTCAAAATTCCTAACTCAAAGTGAAGCTAAGACACCGGGTTATGTGTGCATTTTATTTGTATAAAGCTTTTATAATGTCCCGAGCCTCCGCTTATCGACTTGGGATATTCGAGACTGGTTTAATGATTCTAAGCCATGTTCTTAGTTATAAGATATTGAGGTTCTCTTCGTTGATGAATGAAAAATGAATTATTCTGAGCCAGATAAACGTAATTCAGAATTCTGAAATGACTAAACATAATTATTGAAAAGCTTTAATGTATTTATTACGGATGCAGGAAGTTTCCCGATCATTACTCCTCCCGTCTCAACGCGCCGCCCGCCTAGGTACCGATTGACGACGATCGAGATGCCAACAAATACAATTTTTTTAATCTTTTAGGATAACGCGAGTCTCTATCCATACCTCAAAAGCAAAAATAGAACCCCCTTATAGGATCACGTGTAGCTGTCTGTCAGTCCGTCTGTTACAACCGATTTGCAGCAAAACTACTGGACCGATTAAATTGCAATTTGGCGCAAATGCTTTCAAGAATTTTCATGTCCACAATATAAAATTTCAAAAATCGGTGGCATTTTCGTTATTAACGTCCCAAGAAACCATAAAAATTACACCCATACTCATATTTAGTAATTTCAACCCCATCGCACCCCAACAGGCGAGACGGTATTTCACGTCCACTACGTTTGTTTTTTAAATCGCTGTTGTTTTGGTAATCAGCGACCCGATAAACCATAGAAACTTTTCCCTTGTTGATTTTCAGACTTTTTCACCATATTCTCCTCCTTTAGGGGTTTAATTCTCAAAAAGCATGAAACACGTGCTTACTCATTTATCGTTAGAAATACTCCTTGGAAGTTTTCAATAAAATAGTCTAACTAATCTTTTTTCCCCATACAAATTTACGACCCCCATTTCACCCCTTTGGGGGGTGACTTTTGACAAACACTTCTTTTATTGCACCCCTAGACTTTATAAGGACACGTAGGTTCCAAATATGGACTCTCTAGAACCAGCGGTTTAGTATTTAGACATTTCAACCCCATTTCACCCCAACAGTGGAGATGTTAATTCACGTCCGCCACGTTGGATTTTAAAATCGTTGCGGTTTACGTAATCAGCGACCCGATAAACCATAAAAGCATTACCAATGGATTTTCACTTTGTCACCACATTTCTCCCTTTAAGGGGTTGAATTAAAAAAAAACCTGAAACACGTGTTTACTCATTTATCGTTAGAAATACTCCTGTGAAGTTTCGAATAAAATTGTCTAACTAATCTTGTTTCCCCATACAAACTTTGGAACCCCATTTCACCCCTTTAGGGGGTGAGTTTGAAAAATCCTTTCTTAGTGCACCCCTACACCTTATAAGGAACCTACGTGCCAAATTTGGACTCTCTAGAACCAGCGGTTTAGTATTTAGACATTTCAACCCATTTCACCCCAACAGGGGAGATATTAATTCACGTCCGCCACGTTGGATTTTAAAATCGTTGCGGTTTTCGAAATCAGCGATCCGATAAACCATAAAAACAATACCCATGCTGATTTTCAGACTTTGTCGCCACATTTCTCCCTTTTAGGGGTTGAATTTTCAAAAAACCTGAGACACGTGTTTACTCATTTATTGTTAGAAATACTCCTGTGAAGTTTCGAATAAAATAGTCTAACTAATCTTGTTTCCCCATACAAACTTTGGAACCCCATTTCACCCCTCTAGGGGGTGAGTTTTGAAAAATCCTTTCTTAGCGGATGCCTACGTTATAACATCTACCTGCATGCCAAATTTCAGCCCGATCCGTCCAGTGGTTTGGACTGTGCGTTGATAGATCACTATGTCAGTCAGTCAGTCAGTCACCTTTGAGTTTTATATATATAGATAAGAGACGACATCTAATTATGTAACTACTTCCATGTATGTTGTGAATTGGTTTTTACAAAAAAAAACATGAAAAATTAATTTCAATATGCAGAAATAATAGTAGGTATGCCCGCGTACATAAAAGCTATCTCCCTTAGTATTTAATTACGCCTATTGTAGAACGAGATTTCATACGAAAATTGAAGCCGCTTTTGGTTTTATGTGTTGGGACAGATGCGCACACGGACGAAACTTAGCCCGTGGCTAACCAAACCTGCCTTCACTTTCAACCAGTATTCAGTATTCTAAAATCTCCCAATCTTCCTACTGCCAAAGGCAGCCAAAAACGATTAACAGGAATCAAGGTTAAGCGATGGAGAATTACTAGAACAAGGGTTCAATCAGCATGTGGTCAGACGGAGGGCCCGGTCGCGGGGCTCCCAAAACAATCGCGCACTAATGATCCCGTGAAACAAACCCCATTCAATACGAGTACACGTACGGAGGTTAACACGTTTTGTCTGATTCAATTTACGGAATTGGTGCGTTATTTGTAAAATGCTGCTCAATGGCTTCAATTCAAGTATCTCAGTAGAATACAATCGTGAATATTGGACGCTATAATAGAATTCACCCTTGGAACCATGTACCGAAAAGCCTACGGTTAAGTTTCACTGACCAAGGTATAGGTTATCTTTTTGTATACCTGAAGACTGGAGGTTGATCCAAGGGATAAAACTGTTAATTATTTTAAACTTTAAGATGTTTTTGGTAGATATTTCTGAACGTTACCCCTTGAAATAATGTAGGTAGCAAATATTTGAGTTACACAGGAGCCGCTGTGGAAGTTGCCTTATAAGTAGTAGATTTTTTGACCGCTTCATGAAGTTAACATAACGTACATTTTCGCTTCTCCTGCTCAAAAAGTCCGATATTTTAGCTTCGCGAGGCGGGGCTTCCAAATTTTATCCAAAAATTTAAACTTTAATCTTTTAAGTTAGATTAAATAATTTCAAAAGAATAATTCGTTCAGAATGTTGGAACATAGGGTTTATGTGTAAACCTATACAAACTCGTTTGTATAGATACCTAATAGAATAAGTTCTTCTATGACAGTTTGTTTTATATGTTTATTTATGTCGGCCCATCGTCAGTGACAATAAATTACTTGAACACTTGAACA
Source organism: Apotomis betuletana (assembly GCA_932273695.1). Classification (NCBI taxonomy): domain Eukaryota; kingdom Metazoa; phylum Arthropoda; class Insecta; order Lepidoptera; family Tortricidae; genus Apotomis; species Apotomis betuletana. The sequence goes on from OW026304.1 coordinate 14,603,672, forward strand.
TGATGAGATTGTATCAAAAGACAAGTACAATTTAGTTTGAGCGGCCAGTGCTGCCACCTGTTGTAGTGTATAGTTTGAAGTTAGAATGCATTCCAACATTCCTGTTTTTCTTGTCTATGAAAGGGCTCTGCGAATAAAGATGACGGACTGAACGATACGTTTTTATTTATGTCCAATCTTAAGACTGCACCGAGCGAAATGTGAAAAAATAGGCAGTTGCCGTTAAGTAGATAACGTCAATAGTAATTGTTTAATCCATTTCTAAACTATATATTTAGCATTTCGAAGAATGTGTTAACAACTTCTCCGTGGAAAAATTATAAGATTATTAATATTTTACCCTAGAGAACTAAGTAAAGTTGGACGAAAATTCGTAAGCAGGCGTTAAGTGTTTTTTTATACTTTAACAATGGAAATCTATTCTGATTTTCAGTTCAAAAAAAGATGAATGTTTACATTACAATTTGTCCGCATCAAATATTTCAATTATTGTTTGGTATTAAAGGTCCAGATTTATCAAAAAGTGCTTTTAATTATTCATACATTTTTACTATGGCGGCCGCGCGCCGATTTAAATACGCATTCCCCGCGCTCTATGGTTCAGTCGCAAACGCTCGGCGCCCTCTTAATAGAACAGAGCACATACTTTTTATCTGGTGATCCCGAAACCTTCCATCATGGTAGCAAAGCGTGGTTACGATCCACGGACCTCTTGGTATGACAAGATAAATGGTGTTTTAACAAACAAAATGAAATTCAAACGTTTATCTTCGGAACCTTGTGTTTATGTCAAGTCGAGCGGGAAATCTATGATTATATTTGCGCTCTATGTCGATGACATAATGCTGTTTTCTTCACCAGATTGCCAACGAACGGTAGGAATCAAAGAAGAGTTGAAAAAGTCAAGTTACATTAAGACGGTACTAGAACGTTTTCAAATGTTGCAAGCCTGCCCGGACACCTATGGAAACAGGACTGAAGCTCGTGAAATCCACTTCGAAGGATTGTACTCACGACTAGAGAGGCCTGATAGGATGTCTTTATGTATATCGCGATTTGTTCGCGTCCGGACATCGCACATACTGTCAGTCTGCTGAGCCAGTTCAACGAGGTGTTTGATGAATCCCATTGGAAAGCGGCAAAAAGAGTTCTTCGCTACTTAAAAGGTACGATGGATTTTTGTTTAACCTTTCGAAAGTCAGGACTAGACATCGTGGCGTATGCTGATGCTGACTATGCGGCGAGTGAGGTCGATCGTCGATCGTACACTGGTTTCGTTTTTAAAATCGGTAAGTCTACTATCTCATGGGAGAGTAGGAAGCAGAAGACAGTAGCTCTTTCCAGCACGGAGGCGGAGTATATGTCTTTGTCAGATGCTTGCAAAGAGGCACTGTTTCTGCGCAAGTTTTTGTTCGAAATTTACGGGGTATAGTACAACATAACTTTGCATAATGACAACCAATCGGCATTAAAGTTATGTACCAATTCTATGTACCACGCCAGAACGAAACACATAGACGTCCGACATCATTTCATTAGGGAAGTTGTTGAACAAGGTACTGTTACTTTAAAGTATCTTCCGACTGATCAAATGGTGGCCGACGTGTGTTAACGAAACCTTTACCAAAAGATAAACACGATAGGTTTGTATCTCATTTATTTATTTTTGATAATAATAAGTGAGATAGTAGGTATCTAAGTAATTTATAGAACTTAGTATAAATTATTTTAGATCCGTTTCATATATGTTTTTAGTGTTTACTATTTTATGTGATACGGATTTATATTTATTAATTTATACTATTTCTCTACTTTTGATTCTGTGTGTTGTTTAATTATAAGGACAGCAGATGTGTCTTTGTTTCTGTTAACTTTTGTATAGGTTAACGAGTTTATATTGGTTTAAGGGCCAGTGTTGGGACATAGGGTTTATGTGTAAACCTATACAAACTCGTTTGTATAGATAATAGAATAAGTTCTTCTATGACAGTTTGTTTTATACGTTTCTTTATGTCGGCCCATCGTCAGTGACAATAAATTACTTGAACAGAGCACATGCTTTTTATCTGGTGATCCCGAAACCTTCCATCACAGAATACACTGTAGTTCAAAATGGGAAAAATACTATGAAAACAAGGCGCTGTTAGACGTAAGTACAGTCCTACCAAAAAGAGTAGAAATTAAAAAGTGGCAATACTGTAGTGTCGTCCCCGTTTTCTTAGATTGATTAGATAGGCTTTTTGGTCGGACTGTATGGGGTGTTTTTCAGACCACGCCATACTGCGGATTTTTATTATTTTATGATATTTAGTTCCGATAAACTGTTTTGAAATCGCAACTGACGTTTTATAGTAAGCACATTATTAGTAGCGCCACTATATATATACTACAACTAGACGTCCGATTAATGGTCAAGCGTTTTCCTGATCTTACAATGTATACCTACCCATATGTCATAGTATTTAAAAGTGCCAATTCTACTACTAATAAAAATCAGTAAGTATGTACTTAAGTAATGTTTGTAAACACTTTATTGTAGGTACACAAAAACAAGAAATACATTGTAAAACAATAAACATGTACAAAGGCGAACTTATCCCTTTAAGGGATTTCTTCCACTTAACCTTGGTAAGTATTGCGCATAATGACACAAAAATTTAAATTTTGAGGCTATTTTTTTAATTTTCTCGCAGTTAAAGTGATGAGAAGCAGTGTGTGTATACGAAGCTAAAAACCATTATGACATTCAGGTTATATTTGTCCTTGCTCACTACGTTCGCTCGTCCAAATAATCACTTCGTGTCACAATGCTAGCCAACGAATGTTCGCTGCACAATGCTTATATTAGCGTCTTGTCAAAACTATTTGCGCAGGGGAAGTGAAATCTTAGTTATTATGTTTGTCTGAGGTATATGTAATTTCTTACAAATTAAGAATAAATCGTACAAAAGGCGCACTCAATGCCATTGGGCATTCTGTACCATAGTCAACCCTTGGGCAAAGCAGATGCATTTTTCGAAGTGGATGTGATTGATGATGACATCTTTTTTATGGGCAACAGGGAACAGTAGAAACATGTTAACATACATGTAGATATGCAAAAGCAAAGTAATTTAGCATTATAGCAATAACAAAAGAATAAGCCCAAAAAGGGCATTGCAATTCCTGTGATATTGTCGCACTTGTATTATGTAATTTTATTAAATTTAGTTAGTTCAAAAATAAGTTCATGTTAGTGCTTTTAACAACAGTATAGGTAACAGTTATATTATCTGGTTGGCTTGATAAATAATCATATTATTATATAAGTATCATGTGTACATGAAACGTGCAAGAAGCATCATATTTAATAATCAGTATTATAAAATCTGCATAATTCGCATTTTTTGAACGAACGGTAACAAACAGTTACTGCTGCGCTTGCATGGAAATATTGCAATATTTTAAATAAATTGCAAATTACGAATGTGTTATGTAGGTAAATGTGTCTCTTCGGTCATTCACCTCGACAACATTTAAATCAAATACAACTAAATATGCATTTTTACACGCAAATAAAATGTTACAAAAGCAGAGGAGCTTATGTGAAAATATAAACAGTGGGACATTGAGAACTTAAGGAAAGGTAGTTTTTTTTAGTTAGCCCGTTTGAGTGTCGCACTGCTGGGCGAAGGCCTCTCGGTTAGATCTCCACAACTACCTATTGGCCGCTGCTTCCAGCCAGCAGTGACTAGGAATGCATCTAAAGATATGTAGTTAGAGTATAAATATTCAATTAGGTACTTATTCGTAACCGCCTTCTGAATAGAACATTTTTACCCTTGTGGGTAAAGCATAATTCTACCTGTTTATTCTATTTTATGTTTAATTGAAGCAACTACTACGAACCCTAACTAACCATGGCCAGACTGATCTTTTTAGGGTTACAAACTTACAAAGTCCATCCGTCCGCAGCTTAACTTAAAAAAACGTTAGTGCTAGAACGTTGTAATTATGCATATGGGTATATAATAATAAGCGATAAAATAGAATCTGAAAAAAAATCTTAAATACTAGATAAATCAATAGTAGATAATTTATTCTGGATTTACCTATTGTTTGGAGATGATTTTTTTCTCGTCTATCTCTTAGCGGGTATCATAGACCATTTAAAAACACTGTGGATGTAAAGTGTAGTACCTACTTTTCGGTTGCTTTCGAAATCTTAACATTTAAAGTGCGAATTGTTGAAAGACAAGTATCTGATAACTTGAGAAAATAAGCACTAATGACTGAATGCATATTGTATGTTGTAAAATGACGGCTCAGGCTTGATAGGCCCAGGCACTTACCCACCAAGTGTTATTATTATATATTTAATAATTAATAATATAGTTTTTATGAGGGAAATTCGAACAAAATTCTTACGCCAATTGACAACAATTCACTTTTTTCTGATTTTTTTTATCGATATATCAAATAAAGGATAAAAAATTTAATATTATATTACTACATTTTCGAAAGTATCCCAATTTGTGATTAAAAATTCATTTGAAAACTTCCTCATTTAAAAAAAGCCGGGGCCGGGACCAGTTCTTAATTGGTCACAGTCACAGCGCAGAAAATCTTACAGTCGGACTATTACTATAGGGCGGATTTAGTATGGAAATTTTGTGTTGTGAGTGTCAAATTTTCCACGAGGTGACGTCATGTAGTGGGTCGACTCTTAGATGACGCTACTTCACATGTTTTTAATATTTTAAAAACTATTCGGTATATAGTGCGGGGGGCGGGGTGCGCCCGGCAATCTTATCTGGACCAATACAATACAAAAAGCGTTATTGCCGCCTTCCGCACAGCGCGCTAACGCGGTATCCACGAACGCATGGTCTTATTGGATATATTTCAGCTGTTTTATCTCAATATTTTAGTACTAAAATATGCTGAAAGAAAAAACACGTATTTTTTATTTTGTGCCAAGGAATCTACCTACTGTCAAAATTTTGAACGGTCAATATTATTCCACCCTGTATAATCAAATAAAGAGAATTGTTTTGGGTTCTGTGATAATAAATTAATGAAATAACTTTAAACTGAACTATTTGGCACTATTTGACAATAATAAAAATCATCTGTCCTGTTTTATAGGCACAGATGATTTATTAGCTCTTGCCGCTACTTCGCTTGTTGCGCGACTCAGGATCACCTGTCTTGCTCGCACAGGTAGTATTTGTCGCTCGATAAAGAGTCGCGTGTTACAGTGATACTACCCGTCTAACATAACTATTCTTCATGACTCTTGGCGAGCGACATAACGCTACCCGTCACTTTTTCACGTTACTGCACAGAAAGAGACAGGCAATTATCTCACTCGAGCAAAACTCGCTTGTAATTGTAACAGTTGTGCTAGACGTGCAGAGAATACATAGAGTAGCATGTAGGTATATCTATGTCTATCTGTCAAGATCTGCATGCAAGAACTAAACATGATAATTGGCATACTGTGAAAGAATTTATTATTTTTATGTATATATATTTTTTTTATATTTATTGAATACTTAGATATTCTGTGCGTACTTACGATGATATCATTTAATATGATTTTCAACATGCATATTTAACCTATGCATGGATATAAAATTAAAATTGCGAATTAAATTCAATCTAGTCTCATCCTCCATCCTCCTAGCCTTTGTCCCATTTTTTGAGAATGAATTCTCAATCGGGGTCGGCTACCTAAATCCCAAGATGTGGCGTAGGCACTAGTTTTTACGCAAGCGACTGCCATCTGACCTTCCAACCCAGAGGGGAAACTAGGCCTTATTTGGGCTTAGGTGGTTTCCTCACGATGTTTTCCTTCACCGAAAAGCGAGTGGTAAATATCAAATGACATTCCGTACATAAGTTCCGAAAAACTCATTGGTACGGGCCGGGTTCGAACCCGCGACCTCCGGATTGAAAGTCGCATGCCCTAACCACTAGGCTACCACCGCTCCTAAATTCAATCTAGTATGAGTATGAATTGTATTTTAATGTTAATATCGGCTCCAATAGGTCTCTAAAGTCTTACCGTGCTATCTGGAGTCTGATAGTGATACGTTTACATGACCCTAAATAAGTTTCTGTCAAAAATGACATAGGTATGTATATCTTGATGACAGTTACATGATCGATTGTTGTTTTGTTAAACATCATGTTGGACGGTTCATTAAGTCCCTACTTTTTAATTATTCATAAATAAGTTTCTGTCAAAAAAATCATTTTAGTGGCAAGCTTTTATAGCCGACTGTACTTTTCTTTAGATATCCATCAAATGCTCACTGAGACAATTCTAAAGAGCCCAAGCTCGGTAGGATTGCTTTTTCTATTATAGAGTTCCTATGGCCACCTTCCGGCTCCATCATCAGATCAGCCCCATGGTACCATATTATTGTATTGTCATCAAAATTAAGTAAGTATGCAAAATTTTAGCTCAATCGGTTGACGATATCTGCTTCAAAATTGAGTTGCAAGATTTCACCCGAACATGCATACTTTAAACATATATACCAAAGCTAAATAAAAGCTTGTAAAAAAGGAAGCCCGTATTCACTACCTAGATAGTTTCATCCGCTCAGTCGATCGCACAGCGCACAACCTGATCCACACTCTGTCCAGCGAAGGTGGAAAAGCAGACGTCAGGTCCTTCGAGCACGACGACACCCCCCCCAACTTAGGTACCCCTGCAGCCCTTAGACTTAGTAACTCTAATAGAGAAAAACATAAGGAACGACGATGCACCGGAAAATGATTTGAATTGTGATGATATTGATGATTTTCGTGACAACAGTTTACATACAGATACATTTTGTAAAACATGTATCTAAGTAAGTACCTAAGTATTTAATTTTAGAGAGATATGAGCAATAAGTTAAAGTTACTTGCTCCACTAATTAATATCATAACTATGTTACATTGTAATACAATTGTAACCACGTGTCGTAATATCAATAACAATTGGCCAGTTCGTCAGAAGCCGCGGGTCATGTTCACGAAAACAATGTGGCGGCGCATCGGGTTGCACAAGCTCAAGGTGAGCTCTAATGCCAATGGAATCCTTTTATACTCGCCTTCGTAACTTTACACCTACTACAAAACAACCGTGTTTAAAAGGAAGTCTATCATACTAAATAATAAATATATCAATTCGTTTTAAGTTGTTATGCTTCCGATACCAACCATGTTTTTATAACACCATTAGTATTTTTCTGCGAGTTTTTGCTTAAGGAATATCGTATAGGAATAGGATTAGGAGGATTACTCGTACTTACTACACTATATCCTAGAAAGGGAAGGAAATGTTGTAATAAGTTAGCTTGCGAAGTAGCTGGACCCTTACAGTATGCAAAAGAAAAATAAACCTTCCCAGGTGACATCTCCAAATAAGACAAATGCATGAAATGCATCACCAGTTATCGCGTCCACCACCTCTAACACAACCATGACGTCTGTGTCCCGTCGCGCGACAAATACCTTGTCACTTTCTTTTCAATACGGTGAAAGTAAGACAGGTCATGTTCAGTCGCGTGACAAAGCGAACTTGTGGCAAGATATGCTAGCCCTGCTGGTCTGCGCTCAACTATTTGTTTAATTTAGGTAAAAAACTTTTTGAGCGAAAAGAAAAAGAAAGGGTTTTACATACACTGATAAGTTTAAGTAGCTAGTTAGAGTTAGTGAGCTTGACGCAAGAGGCCGAGGCCGCTCCGTGCCGGAAGCTGGGCCGGCAATTTGTCACGTCAGGTTGTGCTCTAATTTCTGCACGCCTTCTACGTCAATCGCATTGTTTAATGACAGAATAATACTAAACATCATACAAAACGGCGGATGGTCAAAGGCAGACAAGTACTTGCCGGACATCAGTGGGCAGGCCACATCCTCGCTGGTCCTATGATATTTGGAAGGTAGCACTGAAATTATGAATCAGACTAACACGGGATTAGACAAACTACCGCGAAAGTAGGTCTAATAAGGTCTTTACTCAACAGTGGGATGTCTGCTGAAATCATCTTTTTTTTCATAGTTTTAAATTGAATTGAGGACAGTTGTGTTGTGATGAACTGTGCATTACGAATGCACTTAATCAATATCTGCATGTGGTGACTTCTACTTCTATACGAATCGGTAAGGCAAATACACCAAATCAAATACATGGAATACTTTTGAATAGACAGAAAATACTGACGTTACCCATTCAAGGCAGGTGGCGCTCCAACAGCATGCGACGGTTCGTTTGAACACAATTGCGTTTGCTCCCTGCCGTGAGCGGCTTGACGCTCACTTCCACACACCAGGGACATCCAATATGGAGAGAATATGATGGTTTAAGCCTTTGCATAATTAGTACCAACCACGAATCGTCAAACTTCTAACTTTGACACTGAAAGGAAAAGTTAAAATTTCTTACAGGCCTGACAATATATGTAGTGATTTCCAACCCATAAGTGGTTGTTATTATTTGGCACAGGTCAATACCGGTATCACTTTATTGCTCTTCTCCACATCATTGACATTTTTGTTCTTGCAAAACTAAAACAAAATATTTAACATGCAGACAAGGCATTTCAGTTAGTTAAAAGCGACCACCGGGTACCACGGATACCTAGGTGAAAAGTAAATACTTACGTTGATGAGGTTGATGTTTATAGCAAGTATGGCATTTGAGTTTTACCTACTACTACCTATGTATATCTCATATAGCCGCTTCGCTAATCAAAATAAAAATTACATGAAAATAAAGCCGTTTCCATACAATTTTCCAATCTCAATGCCTTTGATGCGTCTCCCGCGACGCGTTAAACAAGAGCCGAAAGCGCGGCGCGGCGCGAGGACGCTTGAGGGCGGCATAATTCACTTAAATCATGCTTAAATCACGCAACCAATAGCCTCACGGCTTTACCTCGACGTCCGAGATCACTCATTCTTCATATATTACCGTCTAACTAACGCAGGTAAGATAAGGCTACGGAACCGATTTTCACATTTTAATAAGTAGGTAAACGTCAAATCTAGGTTATCGCTTATGACTTGCAGATGTAAGCATTCCAATAAAACCACCAAATAAACCTTTTCCAATGAAATGCCGTAACAATGGACTATTATTCCTATAGAATTGAGAGGGCAAAGCATAATCCAAAAAATCCCGCAAATAAATTTCCAATGACACGGGAAATAAATGACATATTCGGTTTGCTCAAATCCTTAAAACGTCATCCAGATATCCATTACATGTCTATTAAATCTTACGACATATATTTGTGGGGCTCAGTCAGCAGCGCTCCCCTCGCAAACACGGCGGCGATTACGAGCTCGGCCGACCGAAGTAAACGAATATAAAACACATGCGGGAAGACGAATGCAAAATGTACTCGTCAAGATTTTGCATAGGTAAACAGTAGGACACCCTTCCGCTGCGCGCGACACGCGTGGCTGGGCGCAAGCGTTATCTCGCGGGAAACGATCAAGTGGAATACAAATTTGGAAATGGGCACCATCGGAATCTGATTTGGAGCATTTCAGAAAATATTTTGTTCTATTAATTTCCCACCACTCCCTTTCTTTTTAAGACTTTAACTGTGGTAATGAGGACTGGTTAGCCCTCACTACCAGTGAGTCGGATTTTATGCGGGAGCATAACCCGCTAACATATGGGATTACCTCCGCGCCACGGGAGTGATTACCACTATCATTAAACAATAACTTTAACACTTTACTGATACCTTGGCTAACTCATCTGTCATCTTAACATACTCGTACATGTGATCGTACCCTGGACTTATGTGGAGTTTATACAAAAAAGCTGGTCAAGAGCGAGACGGACTCGGGCACCGAGAATTCCGTACAAACTACGAAAGCATTGAATATGAGTCTTGCTCTAACGAAAAAATATATTGTACTGAGGCACAAACATAACTTTCTCCTTCTATGGATAAAGTTGTCCTTAATCGTTGTCTCCATACATCGAGATAGTCGAGGTTTGCCAATAAGTTTGTAATCACAAAAATTTATACTTATTTATTGTAATATAACTACAAATGTGTTGCTGAATAATGTTGCTTCTTGTCAAATTTCACAATTCTAGGATGTAGAAGTATCCTATTTGTATTAATTCCCTTGCCAGCGATAACAAAAGGAGCATAATTGCTCGTATCTTTTGACTTAGAAGACTGACTGACTTTGATTTTTACACGATTCCGATTTAATTTAATTGGATTCCGATTTAAGTGGATACCTCCACACATTTCTGAGATAAGGGAGTTAAAAAAAAAAAAAGATTCCGCTTTTGCCGATTGAGATACGGAACCCTAAGACTTAATCATAAGATGTATGGCTTATAAAATAAATAAGATAAAAAAAAAAAACCCCTTAGAAATAAATAAGTAGATATTGCTTTAGGTTTAACATGAATAGAGCATATGGTCTTATTGTAATATGTAAGTCACTGCATTACTAATGCATACAAAAACAGTCTACTGGCTACAGAATTTCTGATGAAACACCTACACAGTAATTGATCTATTTCATTAGGTACAGCCGTCAATGCTTATCACCGCTGACACTCGCTAAGACGAAGTGAAAGTCCGCTTAGACGGCATTCTGCTACTTACTTTGTTTACGACTACGTTTCCCTTGAACCACGATAAGAATAGCTCAAGCTGTGATTATAACTAGAGTTGGTTAACCTTTATCGAGTGAAGGAAAGTCACAAATACATCAAGATTAAATAAGATTATTACTTATAGTAACACGTGTCAACTCAGCGATAGTTCACGGATTAATATTAGTTTGACTTTTGCGCTTAGCAAGATTGTAATGGTCTATCATAAACTGAAGCATATTTATGTCCATACACGAGTATTACATTAAGTACCTGAATCCAGTTATCTACTGCGATAATTTTATAAATAACTATTATTATATTTGGTATTATTTATCTGAGATATTAGCTTTGAACAGAAACGCCTACGTAGCCGCAGCCGGACCTAATTAGGTCTGACTCAAGTGTCAGGTTTCAGGTACAACAAAATCAAAGGATCCGTAGCTCCTCAGATAAGGCTCGAGTTTATTTAGGGTGCTGGGTGGTCTAAGCAGTGCCAAAGGTATAGTTGCCATATTTGGAATTGTTGTGCTTTCTCACGGATACCTATTAGCTGAAAAACAAAAGCTACCCAAACGAGTACATATCTGAATTGTATCCAGCCGAATCATGCAGGTGGTTGCAAAAACCGACAAAGTCCCAGAGGGTGATCGTGTCAACAACACCACGTGGAGTTCAAATCTAGCGAAAACCTGACCTACAAAGCTAATTTGAAGGACACCGAGAAAAGGAGAGTGACCTGACGTAGCAGCATCTAAAGTGATGAGTCGCGCGTGGCCGGAGCGGGCTCGGCGCCCAGCTCATGTAACGACCTATCGATTGGCAATAGTGCCTAGTTAGCAATCCGCTCGTACCCCGCCCGCGCAGCGCCGCCGTCCGCCGTCCGCCGCTCGCTCCCGCCTGTACAGAAAGCGTAGGTATCTTTCGTACCCGAATTCGGTGGTGCAACTTTTGATACAAAGCATAACTTTTGCTTTACTACTGGAAGTTTACACGTTAAATAATGGGCTAAACTGGTCGACTGATTAGTCTGGAAATCTTTATCCTTACTACACTACTTAATATATGTAGTAAATATGTGAAAGTGTCTTTGCCCATTATATTATGTTAGTCTTTCACGAAATAACAGGGCAGTGGATTGAAATTAGAAGAAGTTGTATTTCATCCACTAAATAATAGCTTATATACTGTAAAGGAAACTGAAATGCGTGTGCCTTTTCAACTCTTATTGTCATTGTGACAATAGCGTAAAAGGTACGCACCTGCTATTGCTCCAACTCTTTACTAGAGGAAATCTTCGCTCCGAGTATAACGAAATGGAAAATCATATAATCTTATTGTATATAGGTAGGTAGTATAACATAATATGGGGACACTTTTCCTTCTTTATCTGGAATCAATAGCAGGTACTTAGGCACTTACTATAAATTCGGAAAAACAATAACGTTAAATAACACTTTACTTGTTGTAGATACACGTTGTAAGTTTAATAACCATTAATCATTACTCTCACTAGTTCCGGATAAATCTTAAGAGCTTTCATAGAAAATGCACACATCATGTAATTTTGAATAATGACCAGAGAGTGACTTTTCTATAACTTTTGTAAAACGTAAGTACCTATCTATAGTTTTAGAGTGAGAGCTAATTAAAATCATTAGAATTTAAAATAAAAAGAAACCCAAAGGAGACAAGTATCGAACATTTCCTTCTCATTTATTTCGTTAAAATTTCATAACGATAGGTTAACTTTTGGAAGAGGAAGCAGACGAGAACGACACCTAGATTTGTATGGAAAACATTATATTGCCTCTTAAAACTAAATCATTGATACCGCCGCCGCGCCGCCGGCTAAATGAACTGAGGTTAGGACACAGTCCAAACTGAGCCGGCGGTCCTGGGTTCGAATCCCGGCCAGGGCAAATATTTGCGTGATGAACTCGAGTATTGGTTCCTGGGTCATGGATGTTATCTATGTATGTATTTATTTATATATCATGTATATCGTCGTCTAGCAATCAACATGTAAAGCGACTCAATTATGCCATACGATTAAATAAATAATCGTCGTCTAGTACCCATAGTAGGTACAAGCAATGCTTATAATATTTTGATGCGTTAATGATTAGGACTATTTGTGTAAAATAGCCCCTTAATATTTATTTATATTTTTTATTATTTTATATATTTTTATTGTATAACATAGATGTCCTCTGTAGTTTAGTTAAAGTTGTAACATTGTCATTGTCCTAACCGAACATGGGCGCGAAATTTGAATTATATACTATAAAATTTTGAAATGGGCTATCTTAGGAACCGGGCCATCTTTGGCGCAAGTAGGTATACCTACCTTAGACCTAAAACCCTCGAACATCCAAAAATAGGCAAGGCAGTAGGCATCGAGAACCTGAATACCATGTTTCTTCCAGGACCTGACATTTTTGGGTCCATTCTAATACTCAAAATCGAGTGCGTTTTCGATTTCTGAACGAAATAAGCCTAAAATCCTCAAATTTTGGAGGTAACGGGAATGGGGAATAAATGTATTCTCTCTAAACAAAATGAATTTTTGGTTATACGTAGGAATACCCTCTTCATTCCTACAAAACAGTTACAGACTAATAATTATAAGAACGGTTTAAACTCACGTAAAAATTATCAGGAACGGCGCAACATGTTTCGAACTCATGGAGCTCTTCATCAGGGGCAGCTGTCCGTGCTGCTACGCGACTCGCGGCCCACTGCACTGGCTATCACTCTGCTCTCGTTTTTATAATGATTAAAGAATATAGTTACAGACTTTTCTGGACCTAGCCGAAAAAAACGTTGAAAATATTTTTCCCTTGTACGGGCATCGCAACGGCATTCCTTAGGAAACCTAACCCATCAGGTGTTATTTTTTTCGACTTGGCAGTGGTGCTGCCGTGCTACTAGATACCTATTTAGGTAGTATACATAATTAAGGAAAATTATATGTACAGTTAAATTAGCTTAGTAATTGCAATTTATAGTAGGTACCTATATGTTTTTGTAAAACGTAACCATATTTAATAACTTAGTCTCAAATAATACCTGTATAATGATATAACCACATCGAAACTATTTTAGTATTACATTACAAGGAAAACTAGCATTTCTCTTTCGTCGTGCGTAAACAAAAATACCCTACCTAACCAAATTATTTTTTTAGATCATTTTCCTGTTACGTTGCACCCACACCTTACACCATTACCTTATGTTAAACTGTATCGTCTCAGACCAGGGGCAGAAGAAAACCTTAAATATTTTAACCCTTTTCTTTTAGAAAAATTTCATCTGTTCCCCGTTGGAAAATGTGAACTTTTATCATACCTACTTATTGTATAAGAAGTGTCATCTGACATCTGTAATTAAATAATTTGGTCTTCTAAGCAAAAAAACGAGGTAAGTATAGTAAAAGGGAGCAAGTTGTTTATTGGGCGATGGCGACCCAGTGCGGGAGTATCGACCGCGCGCCGCGCTGGCTCAGCAATCTCAGCGTCGCCCCGCTGTCAGGCCTTTTGCTGCCTACCGACAACATCACGTGTTTTGAACGTGACGACTGGGTAGTTTTACAGTTTATTAATGCCTCTTTATTATGTTTCTTAATTAATTTCAAAAAATTAAAATGCTAATCCCTACTTCCCTACTAATAGGTATTATAAATGCAAAAGTAACTCCGTCTCGCGTCTGTCTGGCTAATATAACTTCACGCTTAAACCGATTTAGATGAAATTTGGTATGTAAATAGAAGACATACGATATCACGGAAAGTATATAATAGCCTACACTTACAGACACTTGCCTACGTACGTAAGTACCTACACTTAGTACTATATTTCTGGGGACCCAGAAACACCTAGTTTGAAAATGCTTCTTCAAAATCACTCGGCTATTCCTCGTTCTTCTACCTATAAATCATACTTATCCACGAACTGACTTTTCTTGGCCTCGTCCGCAGTTTTGTCGTATTAAACTTGTTCCTCATAGTGTACATGATGTTGATGAGGATCATTATGTCACTAAAATATATAGGATATATACAATGTTAACGTGAAATGACTACATATTTGATGAGTGATGATCCCGACGGTAGCAAAGACAAGCAGCGGAAAGTAAGGCAAAACGCCACACTTAATGGACAATAATTATATATTTTATTTTACATAATCAAATGCTTTATTTATGAAAGTCTTGTAATAAATTAACGACAATCTCTTAATCTGCAATACTTAGGTAATATACAGTTGGACTTTAATCAAATTACAGGAATATTGGTGATTTGTAGGTAAATTTTGCCTTCATGTGTGGCCCGGTTTACCCACCTATGCGGCCAGATCAGTGTCTGACTAATTTATATTATAGAATAACAGATCGATTTTAATTAGTTAAAAGTTTCATAAACAAAGTTTTTGATTATTGAAATATGATTGTTTTCCCTTAAGTGTAGGTACCGTTTTGCCTTGCCTCTACTGCTAGGGCAGCAGCTGAGCACAGCGCTTGCTGACGAGGTGCGACGAGGGCTGACGCCGCACGCCGCCGCCAGCGTTGCAGGGTCGCTCGGTCGATATCTCCTGTCACTTGTTTTGTCTATTCTCGTCTACTGCGAGCACGCCTAACACGGCTTATTTTGTGTTTTTGTAAACATTGATTCTTACTAGTCAACTTCTATTTACGATAAATAAATTTGAAAGCCAATTATTTATAGGTTTGGTACCACATATTGGTCTAACTCTTTTTTTATGTCATAGGGCGCAAACGAGCGAGGTACCTAAACCTTAAAGTTTTTTGATAACGTTCCTGTTAGGATTATACCATAGTTATGGCTTAACTTCCGATTTCATGAACTTCAAATCTCTGCTACCACAAACTCGCGCAATCTCACTGTTTATAACAAATGCTGGATAAACAATGCT
The DNA here is from genome assembly GCA_932273695.1 of Apotomis betuletana. Lineage (NCBI taxonomy): Eukaryota > Metazoa > Arthropoda > Insecta > Lepidoptera > Tortricidae > Apotomis > Apotomis betuletana. The sequence continues at coordinate 14,619,218 of OW026304.1, forward strand.
GGTCCGGGAAATGGAAAGTAGCAATGTGACGTCACAACCGACCTTGCCACTAGAAAAATGTGCTGCGTCGCGCTGGCTCATCACTACAGGGCGGTACGGCGGCAACACCGGCACCGGCCATCCACCCTACGATAACTTTGCTCTTGTAACTGCGCAGATAGAACGGGGCAAACACGGAGGACTGAATAATATGTTTCTAAATTTGAAACATTTTGTCTTGAGAATAAGATTAGAAAAGCGTTCTTATTAAGCGCTTTTCTTACAGTTCCATATTGCTTATATGCATGGAATAGAGCATTTTTAATAGAGTACCTATTACAATGATTTTATGTGGTGTGGTTACACATAAAATCATTGTACCTAATACTATATGCATCCTAAATATATCAGCATGGTCAATAGAGATTTTTAGATAATGAATGGGATAGGTACCTACATTAATTTAAATTGCAATCCTGAATGCAATTCAGTAACAATAACAAGAATATTGTAAAGTAATTCTGTTTTAGTTAGATAGACAAAAACGTTTGCTAGATACATCTAAGCGCGTGTATAATATGCCTATGACTTAGGTCATGAAAAAATATTTTGCCCTTTTCTTGGCGTTTTGTTTCCTTGCCAAACATAACATAACGAAATTCTTACCTAAGTATCTTTATTTTGATGAAGACAAAGTATCTCAGTTACTTAATCAATAGCTCCAAAACATCAACAATAGCATAATCTTAGCATAGCCACTTAGACATTCCGTATAGAATAACCATAAATCGCCGGTCAGTACTGCAGGCGGATAGCGCTGTAGAAGTAATTGTGCCATATATTATTATGATGTACGCCTACAAATGGGCCATTACGATGCCGGCCCGCAGTAACAATGGCCATAATTCTCGTTGACTTCATTAACAGGCCTCCATTTGCATGACAGGACCTATGTACAGGCATAGCTCATATTATGACGGAGACAGGAAGAGCGCGGATCTGACTGCATCACTGCAAACTTACGTCTACTTATACTATTTAAAGTGCCACACCAAATCCAACTTTAGCTTTCATGTTTACAGGACTGTGAAAAATTTAAGGAGGGAAACGTAAGTTGGTTGAGGCTGCGGCGCGGTAGGCGGCGCTATCGTCGTCTCTGTCTGGCGGGGCGTGGCGGAGAGGGGCACGCCCCTCGCTCCCGCCGCGCTCTACGCTCGCTGCAACGACCTGCCGTCTATGAACCTATATGGTATTGTAGTACTTATAGTGCTTATGGGGTCTTATCTGTATCTATGTTTAAAATACAATGAAAACTTAGACTAGACTTATACTTAGTTATGAAATAAAAATTGAAAGACTTTTGAATTTTGCATCGTATCTATTATCCTGATTCTGTTCATTGCAAGCTAAGCACCCCAAAGTAATTAATAAAAAAAACAACAATAAAAATGGAAATCACAAGAAAATATGCCGGTATGTGACAATTTATTTATGTTTGTTTCATGTGCTTTCTTATTAGAAGTAAAGGGACACATTTAGCTATACTCAGTCAGGTGATTCAATTACTTACTTTTAATAGATAGTTTGTAGGTATGTATATCTTGATGACAGTTACATGATCGATTGTTGTTTTGTTAAACATCATGTTGGACGGTTCATTAAGTCCCTACTTTTTAATTATTCATAAATAAGTTTCTGTCAAAAAAATCATTTTAGTGACAAGCTTTTATAGCCGACTGTACTTTTCTTTAGATATCCATCAAATGCTCACTGAGACGATTCTAAAGAGCCCAAACTCGGTAGGATTGCTTTTTCTAATATAGAGATCCTATGGCCTCCTTCCAGCTCCATCATCAGATCAGCCCTAGGGTACCATATTATTGTACTGTCATCAAAGTTAAGTAAGTATGCAAAATTTCAGCTCAATCGGTTGACGATATCTGCTTCAAAATTGAGTTGCAAGATTCCACCCGAACAAACATATACTTACATAATATACATACCTACATACATACATTGCAAGTTAAATAAAAGCTTTTTAAATAATGAATACCTACGACACTCAAAAAAAATATGACTATAGTAGTCTACTATTTCCTGTCATTTGAAATATTTAATTTCTAATTGTGATTAGGTACCTAAACAATGAAGAATGCCTCGGCCATTCGCAGCGTTGAATTACAACTCGAGTGGCTTTGATTCCTCGTAACTAAGTATTACAAAGGCTTAGACACACTTCTTTACAAGATCTCAGTGCCTATATATTTTCGACGGTAATACGCCATCGCCATTTTACGGATACAAATTCTAGAAATTTATTTTATAGCACACATAAGACTAGATATGTTTATTTGTTTTTCCCAAAAACTTATAAATAAAGTTGGTGTTTAAAAAATAAGTTACTAAAATTAGCTACCACGTATATATCTTTCCTTTATGTATATTACGAGAATTTCGTTTGAGCGTTACTTATTGACCGAGCGAGCGAAGCGAATGAAGTGTCTCCGTTTCAGCTTAGCCCATAATTATTTCGTACCTAGGTATGTTAGGATGTCTGGATGTCCACAGACATCCTGACATACGAAAGAAAATACGAAAGACGCTTTCTCGTCTAGGGGTCGCATTTCTCATCCGATTCTCATGAAGTTTTGTAAGAAGGTTTGATGAGTACGTACCTGTATAGAATATTTTGTCGATTCCGTTCATGATGAACACGAATTTGGCCGGATTAAATTGCGCGTAGACAAGAAATTTATATGGATACCCGTCATAATCGATCGTAGACTTCAGTAGCTATTTGATATTCATTTTTGATTCCATCCATTCCATGACAGTTCCATCGGGTCCTAAAAAAAGATAATAAATGACGAACGGACAGATAGACGGGCAATAAAGCGATCCAAATTATACCAATTCCTAACTTTTGTCCAATGTGCTTGGTGCTTTTTTCTCCTGGTGTGCCCATGTGTAAGTACTTATATCCTGCACTTACTGCGACAATGTAACTTTCCTGTTTACGTTAGTGTAATTCTATGCCTGGCGATACTAAAACTCAACATGTAGGTACCCCGTTCGGTGCCTAGCTACAATTTTGTTCCCAGCTCGTCGGTGGCCGATGAAAGCAAGTGTTGATTTCTTTAAAGAATGCATACTTAGACCTAGAAATAAAGGTATATTGATGATTCTCAATAAATAAATGAATTTTCGTCTTGTTAGTAGGTCTGTGTTAATAACCAGTAACAAAGAAAAGCACGTTTAACTAACTCTAAAAAGGAGGAGGTTCTATGTTCCATGCGTACCTATATGTATTCTTTATGTTTGATCGCCGAGTTCTTCAAAAAATTATAAGTAGGTACTTTGAAACATAATTGATAATTCACACACTCACACTTATTTTCATATAAATGTACTGATTTTTATTGTATAGTAAAGCATGTAGGTGTGTTGGTACATATATCTATGTAAATATTATTTTAATAATACCTGCCAAGTGCGAGTCGGTGTCACGCACGAAGGGTTCTGTTGGGTTCCGTACCGTGAAATAAAAATAAAACAATTTATTGTTTTATTTTTGTATTTAATCATACTTAATAATTTATTTATTAGTGCCAACAAGAGTATAATATATTTAAATTATCATAACGTCGTATACTTACCTACGTTATGAAAATTTCAAGTGTCTATCAATTGGCATTCCACAGTTTAAAAAACATAGAAAACACTACTTAATAAAACACTGTTTTTGTATGGAATATTAGGGACCCCCTTTAATGTTTTTACTCTTTTTACTTTTTTTATTTTCTTTAGGCTTAGTAATAGGGTCCCGTTAGTACCTACTAACGGGACCCTATTACTAAGCCTAAAGAAACTACTAAAGGTACCATTGGGTTTGGAACCCTAAAAATACTATGTATTTCAAAATTAACAGTTAATACAAAAATATAGCAGATCTTGCATGGCCAGATGTTATCGTGTACAGCCTTTAAAAACCTAATGTAAAACAAAATGCTACAAAAATATACTCGTAGGTATCCTCCGACTTCCGGCCTCTGCATATCCATAACAACTCCACACCCACGCGGACAACTACTAAAGCCTATGGACCTCGAATGACAAGAAAATTATACTATCCAGCGGGGCTTAGGGATGCCATCTGTCCGGGTTTCCCCGGATTTGTCCTAGTTTGGAGGCCGTCCGGGGGGATTTTCAAAAAGTGACACTTTATATGTGAATGAAAAATAAAGCGATTGATTTTTAATTATATTATTCTCGGACACGTCCGGGGAACAAATGCGATTTACGCCAAATATCCGGGGTTTTTTAAGTGTTTGTCCGGGTAATCCGGGTTTGGCGAATTACGAGATGGCAGCCCTAAGCGGGGCTAAGCATGTCTTACCGCGACTTCGCTTGTCGCGCGACTCAGCCTCACCTACCTTGCTCGGAAGGTACTGAGAGGAAAGTGACAGGTAATATTTTCCGCGCGACAAAGAGTCGCGTGTCACAGTTATGTTAAACATGCAGGAAAAACCGACGCATCAACAAACACGTTTTCCCTAATATTGAGTGCTAAAGGTAAAATAACAGACCTAACTGGGTCAAGAGTGTTAACCAAAAAGTTTACCACCCTAACTCACTCAATTAATAAGTATGTGTAAAGTCTCCGTTGTGCGGCGACAGTTTACCTTCCAATAACTTACCTTAAGGTTCTACTTTAAGGTTCCTTATTGAATGGTTAACTTTTGTCGCACAACGGAACTTATTCCAATCGCTTTTATTTCCTTCGTTTCGTTTTGTATGGCTAACTACGCCTTAATTTCTCTAACTTTTTGGTCCTAACCCAACTTGAGTAGGTACCTATAATTATGATTGCCGAGCGAAAAATCATGTAAGTTATTTTTTTTCGTTATAATAAAGTTAGAATACAGACAATACACCGTTTGATTAGTTAGTAAATATCGCAGAAAGCGTTGCATTTATCTTCAAATACCTAACGATCGCCGTCGAACCGACCTAAATTTTTCGCATCAGTCTTGGGCAATCGCCGGCAACGTAAACAATTGGCCAACTTTGTTTTGTTGACGACTATATTAATTTTCCAACAAGCTAACATCGTATTACTTTCAAAATGATCAGATAAGTATATATATATATCAGATTGGATTTTTTGTCAGTTTTTCTTTCGAGCAACAACACAGCAATGAAACGAAATGTTTGATACATACCTAGTTACACAGCTAATAAATAAATTTACAGAGGCCATTTAACTATTGTCCGAAAAAACGGCGAGGTTTCGTTGGATAAGAAAAAATAGCGAAGCCAAGCGAAAACCTGAAGAGTTGAATCATAAATGGTTGTTCTATAACTCCGATCTCTCATTATAGTGCGACACAAAAGAGTAGAAAATAAATGAGGGCGCCACTTCCTTCGCAACTGTCACATTTTTGACGTAAAGTGCTTGAATATGGTAACAATTTTGTATGAAAAATTTTAGTTCCTTTTTCATCCGTTTTCTACTCTTTTGTGTCGGGCTGTAGTTGCATGAATGTGAACTAGAGCTAAAAAATACAGGTTAGTGTTTGGGTACTATAGAATAACTACTTATTGCAAGGTACTGTAGCTCAAAAACTACCTAGAAAACTAGTCAGCGCTTGGAAGTGAAGCCAGTTTTGGTTAGCCACGGGCTTAGTTTCGTCCGTTGTGCGCATCTGTCACAATAGTGCGTGTCTACGAACCAATCACTATGATGGATCAATCACATGTGAAATAAAACCAAAAGTGGTTTCATCTTTCGCGAATCTATTTTATGAAGACTGTCGTTCTAGGCGTATTTATTCAACGTACGTACAGTACATATAAAACCGGCCAAGAGCATGTCGGGCCACGCGCAGTGTAGGGTTCCGTATTTGCCCATCCTTCACAATAGACGGGCTTAAAACAGCGGATTTAAGCCCGAGGTTTAAATTACGGGAATTACGAGATTTCAAGCTCTATAAAAAGGTCGTAAACACCAAAGTAACTGTAATTACTTATTACCTTCTGGAAGTTATCGATTATACATCACGCCAGATTGAGCGGAATGTTTTAATGCAGTATGGCACTTAACTAATATGTGTAACGTTCGAAGTATAGCGCGGCACTTAGGTACGTCATTTTATAGAAAACTATGAATTTTTGCGATAACTCAAAAACGGCTCGACTGATTTTATTCAATATAGTTTTCATTGGAAGTGCTTATAAGGCCTCATTTATATGATTTTTTCCTTCATTTTTTGACCTGTACTGTAGTTGAAAAGTTAGAGGGGGGGGAAGCTATTTTTTGTATTTCTGGAGCGAATATTTATAAAACTGCTGCCTTTATTAAAAAAAATATGTTTGAAGACCCCTATTATTTTAAAAGACCTATTCAACGACACCCCACACCACACACTAGTGTTGGAACGAAAAAAAAAACACCCCCACTTTAGGTGTACGGGAGGTACCCGAAAAAAAGTTTTTATTTTACCGTTTTGTCGGCGTGATACATATACACATACTCATACCAAATTTCAGCTTTCTAGTACTAATGATCACGGAGCTTAAGCCGCGGCTGACGGACAGACAGACAGCCAGACGGACAGACGGACGTGGCGAAACTATAAGGGTTCCTAGTTGACTACGGAACCCTAAAAAGGAGTGAAATTTCAGAGAATTTTATCGGTAAAACTATTTGATTAGTTATTAGTTTTATGTACAGATTTTGAAACGGTTTTCTCGTCCCAAACACCGCAGTGTCTTCACACGAAGGTTTTTAACCAATGTGTGTTGCCAGTGACATACGGCACTGAAACGTGGTCGCTCACAATGGGCCTCATAAGGCTCGAAGTTACTCAAAGGGCGAGCTATGCTCGGGTTTTCTTGCGGGATCGAATCCGAAATGATGAGATATGCAAGAGAACAAAGATATAGCTTGGACAGTCACCAAACTTAAGTGGCGTGGGCAGGGCACATTGCTCGTAGAACCGAGGGCTGTTGGGGCAAAAAGTTTCTTTGAGTAGCGACCGCGGACCGAAAGACGCAGCGTGGGTAGGTAGGCCCCCAACAAGGTGGACCGACAACCTGGTTAGGATCGCAAGCAGAACTTGGATGAGATGATGATGAAGACCGATCGTTGTAGAGAACTTTGGGGAGGCCTTTGTCCAAGAGTGGACGTCTATTGGCTTATATGATGATGATGCATAACGGTTTAGTCGACCTGTACATATAGGTACCTCCTACTTAAGTAAGACGGTATACCTACCGAAAACTACAGACTACAGAAAGATTCATAAATTATTGTTATTTTTAGAAATTGAATAAAAAAACATATATTACAATGAAGCTTTTTTTAGAAAATAACATATTTTGCCCCTACCTTAAATACCCGTCTGTAGTATGAGGGTGCTAAGTACAATTGATAACGCTAAATAATAATTACTTACAAATGGACAGTGGCAGATTCCTGCCGGCATCAAATTTTATGGTTGCCAAATAACTGGAAGTATAGAAGATACCTAATTGTGATATTGGTAATCGGACGGTGATTTTCTACGACTATCATGAATTAACCTAATATTATATTTAGAGTATCGCCATGTATAAGTAGTTTCGGTCACTTACTTGTTTGGTTACAATAACAACTCCTGACAAAGATACAAAAATAGGTACAATAAATCTACATGTATCAGCCAAGTGCATTTTTTGTACTGAGTGTTTTAATGGAGGACTAAGACCGGTGTAATTACGAGCTGAAAAGCATAATGTATCATCTCAGTCCTCAGCGGTGGAAACGCAATTGGAATCTTTTGACTGCTTTAAGTTCACGTGCCTCAGACTACTTACCGTCAGGTTTGTCAATTCCAGACATATGTGGGTATATAACAACAGGTAATTCAATGAATTTCCTGGTAGTACACGGGTAGTTTGTTTTAACTTTCTTTATCACTCATTAGATATAAGATAAGATAACTATTGATACACCTAATTGAGCAAAAGTGAGTAAAAAGAGAAACTTATATCTTAAATAAACTTAAAATTCGCGTGAAGAGGAAACGAAACGGTAGGACACTCATTCTCAAATAAAACAGTATTTACACGAATATTTTATTAGGAAAACACAGATCCTATATTAATATTCGTCAATTTACAATTACATGTATCTATGTACAATTATTATTAGATTAATCAGTTTTTGTGTCAATATAACCTATGTATAATTTTAGTAATACATATCATAAATCGTTAACGAAGCTATGCATATCTTACGACACAACCATACATTTAACACGGCGATCGGTAGCCACGATCAGAACTCGCGGCTACATTGTTCCACCTCAATAAAAAAAAACTATAGAAAACTGGAACCGATCTTAATTAAATTTCAAACTTAACAAAAGCACGAGGGTCGTCTTGGGAGGCTCCGACAGTGTGGGGCGCGGGCGGACCGAGGCTCGGGCACACCGCGGGCCGCGGGCCCTCAGTAGCGCTGCCAGGCGCAGGCGGAGGAGGCAGAGGCGCCGGCCCGCGGCGCCGCGCCCTGCCGTCACAGCTCCGAGAAGAACTCCGGCGAGGAGTGCGGCGTTGGCGGCGCGTGGTGCGGCACCGCGTGCTCGCGCCCCACCAGCGCCAGCCGCTGCTTCAACACGTCGCGCTCGTGCGTGACGCGCGCCACCTGCAGCTGCAGCACGTGCAGCTCGTCCTGCAGCGACCGGTTCGTCAGCTCCAGCTCCTGCCGCTGCTGTAACCTCTTGCTCCGGCAATTTTGCGCGTAACCCCGGTTCTTCAGTGTGCGGCGTTTCTGTTTCAGACGGGTCACGTCCTCGCGCGGGTAACCGTGTAATCTCTTGTTCAGTTCCCGCACGCTCAGACTCATCAGCATGTCGTCGCTGAGCAGGTCATCGCCGCAGGACGAGGGCTGGTAGGACGCGTGCTGGCTGGCGCGTGGCGACATCGCCGAACACGAGCTCTCCGGTCGCAGCCCGACTTGTTGCACGTGGTGGTCTTGCTCACGCCACTCGCGTCGATCCCATTCCTCGAAATTACCACACGGGACTGTACGCATATCCAGCGGCTCCCGCATGTGCGGCAGCCACAGCACGTCGTCGACGAGGGCCGCGCGACACGGGCTGCGGCCGACGGGCGCCGGCGGCGTCTCCGGCGGCGTGCTGGGGTCAACCGCGATGGCCACGTGAGGCTGCGGGTAGGGCCCCGCGTCGGGCCAGGGCCGGCACGCGCGAGCGCATGCCGGCGGCGTCTCGACGAGTTCGTGCCACCCGGTCCGCAAAGGTTCGCGCTTGACGAGGTGGTGATCTTCGAGATGGTCCAGTTCGAAGTTTTGAACGTATTCGTCGGCGAGGTGTTCGTCGTCTTCGGGCTCACGGTGCGGTTGCGGCGGTAAGGTCTGCATAGCGCTCGCCTGAGAGCAGTCGACGAGCGCGTGCTCCACCATGGGGCAGTGCGAGGTCCGCGCCGGCCGGGATCCAACTGCCGCGCGGCTCAGGGCGGCGCGAAACTCCGCCCTCCCACCCAATGACGTTTAGCGACGCGCGCATACACTTGCAGCCTTTTATACGCGAACATAAGTTCTCGAACGCCACAGCATAATATAAACACAACATGACACACATTTTGTGAAACGCAATAGAGATGTCGTACTGAATGAAATTGAGTCGTGGAGTCATTCTGTGTAGGTGTACACTATACTGTATGATTTAACTTTTAGAGAAAACTATAATATATTTTTATACTTACGTGACGTCAGGATGATAAATTAATAATAACGATAACGATATAATGTTAATACTATGGCTATCTTCTTTTTAAAATGATATGACAGAAAATTACAAAATATATTAAGTCCGTAGAACTTCGTAGCACTGCTACGAATCGGGTCACAATGCAATTTGAGCGTAATGGTTTGTTATTTCTGTTCGAGATTTGGAAAAATACACACTAGGTGTTTCTAACTAAAAATCTACTTATATATCAATCCTGACAAGTTGCTTGTACAAGCTTCGTGTCTTTATTTATGATTAGGTAATAATATATCTACCTATATTTTCACTTACTTAAATTTCTATCACTTCACTAAGAACTATTTAAAATGATTAATACATAAATATATTTCAACTTTCAACAAAATCAAAGTTAGATTCTACGTCGGACTCGGTTTATATTCTGGGGTTCTGGTACTAGGTATTAGTTTACATAAACTTTATCCAGAATCTAAAATGGCCTTATTATCTTACTCGCAATCGTGTGTACATTCGAACCTCATACCAAGATGAAACTATAGTATCCAAAATTTTCTATTTCTATATAATGGTCATATTATTTTTAGAATTAATTATGTCTTTATTTCTATGAAGGTAACGTATTGGTAAAATATTTTATGTTCACAACATTTTGGGACGACTACACAAACGATATTGAGTAAGATAAGCCCAAAAATTAACATTCTTAAGAAGAGTGTACCTATGTACACTTTTTTGTATACCGTCCGTATCTGCTGTAAAACAGCTTATGTATTTTACATTATAATAAAACAAACCAATTTCAATAAATATGACTTGCCCATAATCTATTAATGGGCTATGGGTAAGTTATGTTTTTATTATTATTAATTATGTACGTACCTACTTCCTTTTGCATAATCAAAAAGCGTTTAATTTTCTCGCAATGATAAATAGCGGTGCGACGAAGAGGCCAACTTCGGAACAAAATGATTTCACGCGCCGGCGACCGCCGAGGGGTTAACATTCAGATTAATCCCGAATTACATTTAATCACCGACCCGGTTAACCCTTCCTTGTTAAACGCAAATAAGCGGCGCGCATGTTATTGTTAGAACAATGGCTAAAAGAAGGCATCAGCCATAAATGCTGACGAAGACACGGAAAGTAGGAATGTTTGGAAATCATTTTCTTTTTTTTCGTTCCACCTGCACCGGTCAATGTAATTTGTAAAACAGTCGTCAAATATTGCATGTTAAAAAAATACCCTCCTTCCCGGTTTCATATTGAGCTGAAATTTTGATATAAGTACCTAGGTTATTATGGGCTGCACAAATGCAATCTGCAGCTGATTGTACCTACATGAAAATATATATTGTTCATAATAAACACGTATGTAATTATGTGCATGTTTTTCATAAATGTATAATACAAAACACATTCGTGTTCAATTAATCAATCGATGAAAATTAAGAGCCAAATAACCATTTTATATCAGTAGGTACACATACAATGAAATGACACAAAAAGAGGGACTGTTAAGATAGGTACCTTAGTTAAAAATTCCCGTACAATTATAAAGAAAACTAAAAACATAGTGCTAAAGCCTTATAGACACACGGTATATCACGTAATATTAAAACCGGCCAAGAGCATGTCGGGCCACGCTCAGTGTAGGGTTCCGTAGTTGCTCATCCTTCACAATAAACTGCTGTTTTAAGCCCGAGGTTTAAGTTAAGAAAATTTTTAAGCTCTATAAAAAGGTTCTAAACGCCCTAGAAACTGTAATCACTTATTACCTTCTGGAAGTCAAGTTACGACCTTTTAAAGAAAAAATATGAAATTTGGCGATAACTCAATTTTGTTCAATATAGTTTTCATTGAAAGTACTTATAAGGCCTCATTAACATGAATTTTTCCGATTTTTTTTGGACCCGTGGTTGAAAAGTTAGAGGGGGGGACACTATTTTTTTTGTTTTTGGAGCGAATATTTACAAAACTGCTGACTTTATCAAAAAATAATGTTGAAAGACCCCTATTATTTTTACAAGACCTATTCAACGACACCCCACACATCAGTGTTGAAAAGAAAAAAAAATCACCCCCACTTTAGGTGTTCGAGCGGTAGGTACCCGAAAAAAATTAAAAACTAAAAATTTTTTTTTTATTTTACCGTTCTGTCGGCGTTATACATACACATACTCATATAAATAGTCTGTCCGGAATTCTATGATCAAATTATGTCAAACTTGCACAAGTGAAAAACGACCTTAAATTTACACTTTTACGGTCGTTTGTACCTTGTGCTAAAGTGACTTAATTTGATCTTAGAGATCGAATAGACTATACCAAATTTCAGCTTTCTAGTTACTAATGATCACGGAGCTAAGCCGCGGACGGACGGACGGACGGACGGACAGACAGACAGGCAGACAGACAGAGACAGACAGACGGACAGACGGACATGGCAAAACTATAAGGGTCCCTAGTTGACTACGGAACCCTAAAAAAACCCGAATTCAAATTGGTCCGGTCCATCCATTTGTTGACCCGCACAGCAACATGTCATGTAATGCGACATTACTGTTCTGTTTTGAAATTACTGTTCTTTTTTACTCAACTCTCGTGAACCTTATACCTATCTATACCTAAATAACGAAATATGAGTTAATAACAATAAGACGGGAGCAGATGCTTCCTCGTCTTTTAAAAGTACATTACGGCAGAGACCAGTAAGTAAGCCATACTGGCCGAGTAGGAATTAGACGGACCGAGCCGTAGGCGAGGTCCGGATATAATACGAGGCCAGGATGGCTCTTACGGTCGAAGCAAGTATAGTGCTTTTCTCAAAAATTAAACAAGAAAATTAGATTAAAATTATATTTTATAGGTGACATTCATATTCGGCCATTTTCCAATGAATATTTTTGTTATATCCCATTTTTATTATTACACATTGTGATATTCGTCGTCGCAGGCACCATTAACTCCCACGATAACAGCCTATAACAAAAATAATTATGAGTTTATACTTGGATAAAAGATATAGTTATATCGTTATGAAATAGTGGCAGCATTTATTTACCTTCATCGCCAAACTGTTTATCATCTAGAGCTTGATTTAAGAACTTTTCTATATTTTGCTGCTGAATATTTGTGATTTCTTTCCTTTGTAGCCATCCGATTGTCTCAGAAAGATTGTTGAAATATTCAGACCTTATCACACATTATCTGACCAACTATTAACTTGATTTTCTTCCTTCCATTTAATGAATCTCTTGTATTTTTTTATATCTCCTTGGATTTAGTCGGAAGTAAATTATTTTAGCTAACTGTTTCCGCTTTTAAGTATGGAGGAGTGCCATCTATTCGGAATCAGACTCGTCTGAACTAATTTTTGCTGAATTATTGTAATAGATCACACAAACAAATTTGAAATTTTTGTCTTTTAATTTAAATCCCGCCTTAATTTCTTTTTTTATAAATACTGCGTTTAATTATTTGCACTGTCTTACAAATCTAAGTGTTAAAGATAAAATTTAATTATTGTTATACATTGTTGTATTTTCTAACTAATTTTCATATCATAAAGCTTACCTTCAATTTTAACTCCGAGGTTTTTTCTAAACGACACAAAAAAGGAAGGAATTCCGAAATATCATTGTCATTTTACACAGCACAATTATGAACTAAACGCTGCATACAAACTTCCGCACTAAACCTTGTCGCTACTTTTTAGGGTTCCGTACCTCAAAAGGAAAAAACGGAACCCTTATAGGATCACTTTGTTGTCCGTCTGTCCGTCTGTCAAGACCCTTTTTCTCAGGAACGCGTGGACGTATGAAGCTGAAATTTATATCAATTACTCAGGTCTACTGTCCCTTGAAGCTGTGAAAAAATCAAACTTCTAAGCCAACGCAATCAAAAGATACAGCCGTTTATGCCGCAAATTTTCGACACTTGCAAGGGAATCAAAACCTACAGGGTGCTTCCCGTGAACTCAGAATCTTGAAATTTGGTACGAAGCAACGTCTTATAGCATAGATAAAGGAATAATTACGAAAACCATAATTTTTTTTTTTAATACCTAACTTTGCACCTAATTTATATGGGGCGCTATACATACCAGGTGCAAACTTAACTTAACCACTTAGGGATGAAAAGTGTTTGTACGGAACCCTCGGTGCGCGAGTCCGACTCGCACTTGGCCGGTTTTTTATTTTAATATGCATCTTGAGTTACGTTTATACTGCCAATAGTACTAACCTCTTTTTATTTTACATTTGCTCTTAGTGTAAATTGCAAGTGTATACTGCAATGTCGTCTCTTTCTATTTAATCTATGAAAAAGGGACGCCACTTTTTAATTTCTACAATTTGCTCTCGCACTGTAGCTACTGTAGGTACTTATAATTAAAACAATTTGTGGAATGCATCCTTTTTACATTTATATACGACCTCATCGCCTTCACATCCTTAGTTTTTTTATAGGTCGGTGTGTCGGTGACGATGTAAATCGTGTTTCGATATTCAAATATCTTGATACGTAATAGGAATTACATACTTACTTACTGGACAAATATTGATTCCAAATTTAAAATCTCGCTGTTTACTGGACACTTCTAAAAAGTCTTCGGTATGTTCCACTTACTGTAGTCTATCTAGCGATGGTAAGGCAACATTACATGCAATTTTTGAGAAAATTAATCTACTAGATATTTAAGCCCTCCTGAGTCTCCGTTTCGGAACCAGGCTTCATTGGATTGAGCCAATATAAAAAAAGTTATCCAGTAACTAGATCAGTTCCACGTGAAGATCAGCATATGCAAATGATTCAATCAGTTGAGTGGCGGTACAGTAGATAGGGCCGGTACCGGCTGACGCAGCTCTGTTTGCGCACCACAGTCAACATTGTTAGCGATCCGGCCCGCACGGCAAATGTTATTACATGATTAACCCTCTCCCGACACGTAACTTCTGTTTGACCTCGCTTTGTTAATTGCCCACTTTGCGGGGAACGGGTTGTGCAAATCCGAACAATTATTTTACATGGTAATTATTTATATGATTATATAAAAATGTATGCCGCTTGGTTTCAAGACTGTTGTTAAAAAACCAGCTCCCATGTTGAAAACCAGTCAACCCTTTTGACTGGTTTCCAACATGGGAGTTGGTCAGCTGGTGCTTGACGAAGCTTGGTTACTTTTCCAGAAACTGTTGCTTTTAACATGCTTGAAACAATTTTTTATGCTAAATCTTGAAAGACTAACTTATGATAGGACCTGTTTTAAATATTAACAATTCGTATTTGCTACAAATAAACATTAACAAAAATTCATTCTAATCAAAATATTTAATTAAATTATAAGCCTCAATTAAAAAGTTAGTAGAACTCTATGGAAATTACTTTAAATCTTGTATATTTTTTTAATTATAGAGTAGTAAAAAATATAACCTACTTAGCCTACTTATGTAAAGAATTACCACCTCGTTGTTATAGGTACTGTACTACCAAAAAGTTTTTATTTTATAATATTCATGTGCATGTTTATCAAACGTTCTTGTTAATACATATAAAGTTTAACATACCTACTGGCTAAAATCGCACGAAAACTCGACAGGACGCCATTTAAAAAGTTTTTAGTTTTTTTTTATTTAGTAAAGGAAACATTAAATTTACAGCCAGATCTAAAACTTTATGGTACCAAATTTTTTTATACAAAAATGTGTGCCGTTCGGCTTCAAGACCAAAGTTATAAAATGAATAAAATATGCTATCTACTATACAGAGTGATCAATCCAAATAGGTCAGTAGGGAGAAAACGAAAACAATAAGAGATAGGGAAATCTGTTCTTAGGAACCATGGAGTCGATTTTAGATTTAATGCGAACTGTATTCAGTATTTTTATATAAACCTCATGTCAAACCGGGAATTGAACCTGCGTATTGCAACATTCTTTACAGAGGTTTTGACCGGGTTATGTATGAGATTTATAAAAAAAAAATGCAGTTTTAATTAAATCTAAAATCGATACCATGGTTTCTGAGAACATATTTCCCTATCTCTTATATTTTGTGACTTGTCCCTACTGACCCATTTGGATTGATCACCCGGTATACTATACTTAAATATCAGACAACCTCACACAAATCACCCTGTTTTGGGTACTAGAGTCTGGCTAGCCAAATGGTGTTGACAGATATTTCCTTGTGGTATTACCAATTGTCTATGATTTAACCAATTTAGAAAGTGGGTCCTCTATAAATAATTTTGATACTTTATGTACCTACTAGTTCTAACATTCCGATTGAGTTGAAATTTGGCATAGTATTTATGTACTTTTTGGTGATAGATTAATTAAGCTACATTTAATTTTTCGCCTTGTATATGGTTAGATAGTGTAAACATATGTGTTTGTCGTTGACTGTACTGTACATAGGGTAGAAATTATGTGAGCTGACTGAGTGCACGTCAACATATATTTAACTTATTTCCTTAGGTACCGTACGTATAAATAGAAAATCAAAAATATTTTCAAGTATCAAAGTTATATTTCCTACAACACAAAGTGTGACCAGCCGCAGATTTTTAAATTTCCCGCCAAAACTAAAACTTCTAGTAATATTTCATTAGCCAGACTATAGGCATCGATATACATACTTACATAGATAAATAAATAGTTAAAGAACATAGAACCGTGATCATCACACAAATATTTACCCTTGCCGGGATTCAAACCCAGGATCGCCGGCACAGTATTCAGCCGCTTTACCACTGTGCCAACCGCGTCGTCAAGCGAAATTGGTTGACTGGTTTCTGAATAAGAGTGGGGCTTGACGAAGGTGTGGGTACTTACTTTTATCGGTCGTTTTTAGGGTTTCGTACCCAAAGGCTACAAACGCGACCCCAATAATTATTCTAATAAGTTACTTGACTTTGACTAACAAAATGGATGACATAATCTGAATAAATTAATTTTATTATTTTATTACTAATAATAAGCATCTGTTGTCTGTCTATCCATCGTTGAAATTTTCGTAGTCTAACGTAGGTAAATGTAATTAATAAACTAAAGTAAAACAGAAAACATAAAGGATAATGGAACCCGTCACGCGCCAGACATTGCTTGAACCCTATATACATTATACACCAAATCTTGAAGAACCATTTTAGGACCCCTCCGAATAATAACAATTCTACAGAAATAAAGATGAAAAAAAAAAGTATTTAATTAGAAATACTTATTAACCGAACGAGCGTCTCTGCTTCGGCTTCGCAAGATTTTTTTTCGCATGTCCGGATGATTGGATGTTTTGATTTCCGGCTGTTCTCGCCTACAGGTCACAATACTCAACCGATTCTCTTGAAATTTTGTGAGTGGGTTCGATAAGTATACAGACCTTTTGCAGTTGTTTCGATAGTTTTGAGATGAGGGGGTTGAAAAGATAAAAAAAAATGTGTCATTGCAAAACAATCTCGCGACGTCTACAACTCAATAGCTTTATGAAAATATGGTGCAGCGAAATTAACCTATTTAAATAATTGACCGAGCGAGAGAAGCGTCTTCGTTTCAGCTTGGCCCAAAATTGTCACCGGAGTATCTCATGAACCGTGATAGACTGCACTGTTGAAATTTTCACAGATGATGTATTTCAGTTGCCACAATAAAAATAAATAATAAACCGGATAAAATACAAAATACTTAAGTGGGTCCCATACAACAAACGTGATCGGTTGCGTCAACTTTGCACCTTATTTGTATGCAGTGCCATGGGATAAGTGTTTGTACCGAACCCTCGGTGCGCGAGTCCGACTCACACTTGGCCGTTTTTTATAATATTGATGGACAAGGACATCAAATCACTCGAAAACTCTAGGACCCAAGTGACCAACGCAAACTTGACAGAATGCCATTTTAAGTTTTTTTTTTTTCAGTAAACGTAAGTTTTTCAGTTTACATCCTGATCTAAAACTTTTTTGATGATATTAAATATTATTGTTTACATTTAGTTACACCTACCAATCATAAACTTTGAACTGTAACGATAGAAATACCTATTAGTAGCTTTGTTGAAGCTCTACAGGTAAACAATGAGAAACGGGGTTGTGAAAATTCACCGGTTCCCAAAGGCGAGACACGTTCTCGTGCTATCGGCGGCTCTTCATCAATTGATTCGGTCCTCCCGCGGCCGTCGATCCGCGCCCTCGCCCCCAAACGAACAATGTCAACTGCGTTGGTTGATTTTTACGATTTTAGATACGTAAGTACATGTCAAAATCCCAAGTGCACGTAAATTTGTTTAAAAATTACTAAACTTAAGTCTCAAACAAGGATTAAACTTCAAAGGTAATTTTATGTGCTTAGTTGTTACCTTGTTGTTACAGTGCACTTGTAACAGTCGTAGCTATAAGGTATATCAATGGAACTAGTAAGTAGGTACTATACAGTTGTTGTACTAGCTCCATGGGTATATCAATATAATAATAAAATTGAGCACGACAAGTTTTAATTTGGCTGTATATTAAATGGTTCTTAGACATTTACTTCCTTAAAAAAATAAAATATGGGTATTATATTTTTTAAATGGCTTCCTGCCGACTTTTTCAGCGATTTTGGCCAGCATATCAAACTTGATTCATCTAAAGAATGAAGTTTTGTTAAGTCGCAAAGAGCATAATATTGTTTTTATACTCGCGTACTTTAATCTGTGAATTATAATTTCACAGACAAAATTACAATAACGCACTTTTTAATCCTGTAACAAAATTCTATACTCTATGGTACCCGCTACAGAATTTTAATATTCATAAGACATCTCTCTACTCAACTTTAATAATTTCAAAAAGAGAACATCAGCATATTTGATTTAAAAGAAAAGCACGCTACTTCTCACAGTGCTCACTGATTGGTTGAAATTACTTGTCAAAAAAATCAACCAATCACGAGGCACTCGCCATGACCATCGCGATCATGTATTTTTAATAGGTCAGTTTCAGTTGAAAAGGTTACATCAAAAATAAAAATTCATAGTGGCGGGGAATGACGATTATAGTAAAAAAAAAATTTCTGTGTTTTGCTCGTATAAAAAGTATTGTATATGCAATAGTTACACAATTAGGTCTTAAAATCTCGTACCTTACTTAGGCCATTTCATTGTGCAACTATTGCATAAAATACTATTCTATTTTAAGAATTGTTAAAAAACTTGTAATTGAAAACTTAGCGCAAATGCGGTTAAAATTTTTAAGGGTATTAAAGTACTTATGTTTGTTTACTAGTATTCAAATACTTATTATATGTTTTAGTATTATAAGATGAATATCATGTAGGAAAATATTATTTACTTAGTTAGGTAAAAAAAAAATCATGAAAAAGGACTATCGAAGAATGCCGCTTATTTCCGCTTTATGGTATGAATATGAATGTGATGACGAAATTTATGGATTTTCGTGCTTTCACTGGTGCTGAACGCGCGACTAAACTAAGTATAACAAAAGTGAGTATGTACGTATAATATTATGTATCATCGCATTCATCGCAAAACGCCTTCTGTAGTGTAGCTGAATTAAGTTGCACGTTCTCGTCATATTTAGGCGCTGTGTACATTATGTATTGTGATTTTCACACTCATCTGATCAATTTATATTTCTACGCCAAGTTTACGTTTTACCGATAAATCCTACGACCGACCTTCAATGCATCAGATCAGATAGCCGGTCGTCGATCTCTAATCTAACGCATGCCGTGTAGTCGAGTCAGAGGTTGATCGTGCTAGAGTAGTGCAATAACAATATACAACAATGTATCGATTCTTCCCACGGTGCTATTGGATAACGCTGTTATGAGTGCGTAATCAGACTCGCGAAATAAAATCTGGTGGCGATATCTATAAGTGAATTTAATTCATAGGTATTTATTTAACATTTTACCACACCACAACCCAATGATGTAGCTATATTTTAAAATAGATATAGAAATAGACTGATGTTGAACTATACAACGTGCTATAATTATATGCATTAAAAGTCATGATATAAAGAAAAAAATAAAAAAAAATAAAAGGGCTTTGAATTAGGTAGGTATGTGACTTCAAATGTAGGTAAGTAGGTAGGTTTCAGATTTTTTTTAAACCTAACAGCTAGTTTGAAATTGTTATCAGAATCCTCATAATAAAAAAAAAAACAATAATATGACAACCATGTAAGTACGTACTTTTTCACGGTCAAAATGGCAACTTTCAGTTATTTTTCCATACATATATTCTTACCTTCCGGGGTGATGACGTCACGGCACGCTCGCCATTTGTATGGAGCGTATTAAGCGCTCCGTAAAAATGTCAAACTTTAACAGTAATATTTGACTATTAGAGTGCTCTAAATATAGGTATTTAGCAAAATATACATTTTTGAGTATTATCATTTAATAGTATTATCCAAAATATACATTTCTGATCGCGACAAGAAATAGGATCGATCGACATCTTCAAAAAAAATTGTCTTCCCCTGCCCGGTTTCAACCGGGGCACTAACAGGCCCCTTCGTGTTTAAATTTAAATTGGCTATCAATGTGACAGGCTGCTAACTTAATTGGAGTAATACTTAACGGTAGACTAACTTTAGGTAGGTAGGTATATACAACACTTACGTACGGCGAATGTTGCTGGCGCCTGAGGAGAAATCGCCATGTCGCCAACCACACGTCCTCCTCTGTTCTTTCTGTTCCCATATGAATAGTATTTTATCTACACCCATAATGTTACATTAATGTAACATGTTCAGGCCACAGGTAAAGACCTACATTACTATGCAGAGGTGGCGGAGCATTGAGGAGCGTCATTCATCAGTGATGTAATTTCATAACATTACAATATAATACATGATGTTATGGCCTCGCACGCGTCGCCGCCGCATTTATTCTTCCGCGGGATTTACTGGTAGTACTGAGTACTTCACGCACATAAAAGAAAATCTATAATGTGATGAATATGTGTGTAGATAAAGTAGTGTAATGCAATTGTACATAATTAGATCTGAAACACTCCTGTGATCCTATTATAAAACTCGACCTTGGCTTGTTTCATTAATTCAAACTGGTGTTTTAAGACCTCTCATTACATTATGTATCAGTTGCATATCTGTGGCTCTAGTGAAAAGGGGTTAAAGTGCACTTATGACCTTTCTGCGTTATATACACCAAAATTCACAAAAAAAAATTGCGCATCTTTTGGTGTAATCGGAGCTAAGTTATCTTTTAAAATGACAAAGTTAGGATTGTGCCAAACGGTATATCTGGTGAATTATGTCGTGAAATATGGTGCAACTAAAGATAAAATTGAACAATTTGGTGTTTTGCATGTGGAGAACGATTTAAGTTCATTTGTGTCTTTTGACGCATCCTGTGTTAAAGGATCAATGTTTACTTATACCTTTTTACAAAACAAGATTACAAACCTTAAAGAATATAAATCGACTTTAATCTGTATTCACTACTTAATGTTAAACATTAATGGTATAAGTCGAATTGTATCTCTTATGAAATCTGGTATTTAATGATCAATGTTTACTTGTACCGATTTGCACCAGCAATTTACCCATAATTTATAAAAATAAATCGAAATTAATCCATATTCACGAATAAATATTTAGCATTTATGGGTGTATATAGACTTATACCAGTGAGATGTATCATTTTACACCACGACGATTACTTGGATCATCATCAATGGCCTTTCAGTCTTTTACAGACTATACAAACAGTGTCATGAAGAACAACGCTTTTCATGGCTATGCAAGCCAATACGAGAACGACACACGCGACCACAGGCTTGGCAGATGTAAGACTGGCCTGCGCGCGGTGAGCAAGGGTCGAGCTGATGTCTTTTGGCACGCTTGGTTGCGAGAGTCCTAAACCATGCGTCATCCAAGATCTTTCGCCCATCCAACACCAGTTTCCGCCATTTGTCCCTATCCGCTGCGGACTCCTCCCAGTTGTGGACATGGATTTTAAATGCGTGCATGTCTCGCTTGGCGCAGTCTTTGTAACGCAGTATCGGGCGACCGATGCTTCTTTTGGCGTCCGCTACAGCGCCGAGCATAACACGCCGCGGCAAACTTGGATCAAGAAGTTTGTATCATAAAGTCTCTTCGCTGTCGTTTATTTCAAGTAAACTTGAATCTAATAAATATCATCCCATTATAAAATTTGGCTCACCAGTTAGACTGACCTACAGTAGTGATGTAGGCATTTTTTTTTAAGTTGTTTAACTTGCAATGTATGTTACTATGTTTGTTCGGGACATTGCAATTCAATTTTGAAGCAGAATATCTGCAACTGATTGAGCTGAAATTTTGCCCAAGTACCTACTTCCTACTTAAATATGACAATATAATAATATGGTACCATGGGACTGGTCTGGTGCCCGGAAGGTTGCCATAGGATTCAAAATATTTTTTAGTTTGTTACACAGAATGGCAGGCCGATCTCGAATCGATCAAATGCTCAAACTTGTTGAGGAGAAAGGTGACAATAATTGTGTCGACTCTATTAGCACTCCTGAAATAGGCAGAACGGAGTGTTCACTGATTCTGACTCCGAAAATTTACGAGAAACGGAAGAAACCGGAACGGCAGAAGAAGCAGAGCAACTTTCGTTTTGGGACAGAGTCGGTCAAGGACGAAAACGACAACCTAAAAAAGTGGGAAAATAAACATAGGGAGGAAAGGAAAAAGAGGAGACATTTTGGTAAATAGTATGAAACAAATAGAATGAAAGCAAAAAAATAAAGGAGAGAGTTTAGATGCTAGGAAAATTTTAAAATGAAATGCGCAATACATATGCAAGAAGAACTCAAAAAAATATATTTGAGAGTTAATAGGGCTTTAGGAGAATATATAACAAAAGGGTTCAGTTCATTGCTAATTCATTAATAAAGAATAGACATTTTGCCAATTATTTAAAAATAAAGACGAGAGTGTTATCGCATTTGCAGAGGCTGGTAATGCGATAACCATTTGACGAAACATCAAAGTTTGTTCCAGGAGTAACTGAAAAATTTAAAATCAGTAAAGAACTTGTCCTAGATTCAGCGTGATGGATAATGCTGAGTAGGTACCACAAAAATAAGTAAAAGTGGATTGAAAGCCGTCGAGGAACATATTTCATTATTTCCTGTATATGAAAGATTTACAGCGGTCCAATACGGATATCGGTAAAAAACAGTTTTTTGTTAAATTTGATAAACCCGAGTTAAGATCTTTTACGAAAAATTGTTATGTTCTGAAGATGTGGTAGATTCCCATCCTTTGGCGCCAACAGAGCACAGGCAAGAATTGATTTTTTACAAGAATTGAAATTTTACAAGCTGACCCTCAAAACGTGATACATGTTATTTTTCGTGTCTAAATATTCTCAATTGCGATAAAATTTTAGTATAAGGTCTCATACTAAAAGTTATTCGTAATTGTAAGTCAACTGGAAAAACTAAATTTTGTACTTATATCTCGTTTTAGGTACTTATCATCTTGTATCGCTAAAGAAAGTTGATTACTTAATATTTTATTCGTTTTGATGAAAGTCCAAAAGTTAAAAACGATGAGAATAATTTTATATGCTCATGTTGACTCTTTCTGTTATTTTTGTAATAAAGAATAAATAAAAATAAAGATTTTTCATTATCACTGCACCGCAAAAAATGATATAACTTCTAAAAAACCATTGGTAAAAGTGTCTTTATATTACAGTACACCTAAATTAATTGAGTGCAAAAGGGTAAAAGTTTGTTTTCTTAGGATTATCTCTGAAATAAAGCTCTTAAATGATAGGTTTCGTTTAGTTAGGTATTTCTTATTTAGGGTGTTCATGTATTTTTCCTTTATAAAAGGAGATAACTTTAAATAAACCGAACAGCAAGTCCATTTACACTTTCTAAAATAATGGTGAAAATTGGTATAAGTTCAGTTATATTCCCGGGTAGTGTAAGTTATATGGGTGAAAAGGGGTATAAAGTAAGTTATGTCCTTAAGAACACGTTTTGGCACGGATATAAGTCACATTTTTTTTTAACCGTTAACTTTGGAGAAGTAAGAATATTACCCCGTGAAAGAGGATTTTTTAAATATTAAAACTGCATTTAAAGTTTATTTGTAAGTATAGTGGTTGAAGTACAGTGATTAAAAGTGAATAATTTTAAGCCGCAACGGTTATTTGCGTCTCCTGTAAAGTAGTGTTTTTCGAGTTTAACCCCTTTTCACTAGAGCCACAGATATATACTATAGTTATCATCATCATCATCATTTCAGCCATAGGACGTCCACTGCTGGACACAGGCCTCCTCAATAGATTTCCACATGGGCCGGATAGCAGCGACCTGCTTATAGCACCCCTGGCTCCAGTGCTCGGCTGACGCCCGTCTCCGCCAGTTTTGCAACTGGAGCCGCCGGGGACTTGGGGCCGTGGTAAAGTTTGTGCTTCCATTGAAGGTTCGGACCGTAACCCGCCACGCTGGTCCGATGCGGGTTAGCGGGTCGCCAGAGCCTCGTCCGTTAGTCAGCAGCGTGCACCGCGAGCAGGTGAGGTTGGCTTGGACCCCCGAGAGATGTAAGTTGGGAGCCCTTCGCACGCGTATACTGAAAGAATTGGTGCCATTCATTATCACCTTGCCCTCCTTCCACTATTGTACTGTTTTGCTCTTGTGCATTCAACACTTGTTAGGGGTTAAAATCAGAGTTGTAAGTGATTTAGAACACAATGTATTTGGCAACATTTATATATTTATCTCTTGCATAAAAAATATACATTTTAATAATTATTATTCATAAAATATTTCATATACACAACATCATTGCATGGTTTCATGCTAAGGCAAATTGATGCATGCAATTTTTTTTCCAAACATTATCTATGTAAATATAAAAATAGATATCTTTCCAAATAATTAAAAATACTATCTACATTTCATATAATAGATATTCATTTTCTCTTAATGCCCTTGTCCTATTTTAAGTAGACAATAACTACTTATTTATTTATTTACGTTAACCCTAGTTCAGGAAAAAAGGTTATAAAAGTAAAAAATTATGCGAATCAATAAATAAATGCAATATAAAACAATTATCTGTATCATTCATAACATTAATCATGATCGAACAAAAATTTGGCACTTAAACGCTAATATTGTTAAATAAAAAATCTTTTCCATAATATAATAATCTCTAGTAAATGATAACCGTGATAATCATTTATAAACACAAAAAAGTACTTACTAATAAATACCTCATTGACATCAACAATTAAAATATTGTCATGAGATGGAATAAAAATACCGTAAATCTATCACAAGCGCGATTATAAAAAGGCACTAAGCGCGATGTGTAAACTCAGTCTTATACATTTACACCGAAATACCCCAACATTTCACAGTAAACAGTATAATAATATACAAATAACGCAATATGCAAGCAAATACCCACCACCTAAACCCAAAACCCTGTTATTTCTAAACACTGTTCCACTTATACCAATAATGGCACGCCTTTTGAGCTTCTTTTTGTTAACAGAATTATTATATATAAAAACCGGTACATTTATATAAAAATTTGGCTACAAATTTGGTAAAAAAATTGTTATCATAATTTGGCAATACTTTTCAAAAGTAAAATAATTACACACCGCGATGACATAATAGACGGTTCGGACATGACACTGTCTATCCTTAAAATCCAGCACCACACATACAATACAAACAGAATCCCATCGCGTTAGATAGCTTTGCAAAAAGTCCATTTAAATATCCCAAGCATAGAAATCTCAACAGCCTCACTATTAACGTAACCTCAATGTGGAATATGGCTAATCTGTGATACACTTAGTAAATTCGGTTCATGTTATTGTATAGGAGGCGCGGCGGTCCGTTCAACAAGGGCTCCTTCAATGTATTCTTAGATTGAAACAGTCGACTGGCGCAGTCAGACAAACAGAAACAGACTGTATTTATGCCTGCACCTTCACGAAATTGTGGCGTGTGGCCACAGCGGGGTGTGAGCTTAATTTTATAATATAATATCTGTTCGCTTTTTCATAATCTCACCGTATCTAAATTCAACTTGATTCATCTTCGGAGTAACATTATAATATTTCTGCTATCATTGTTCAGTAAATGTTTACAAATGAAGCGAAAATTGAAAAATTTAATGATTCGGACAGGATTCGAACCTGCGTTTCCAACGGCTTTCCGGGCCAACACGGGCGTCCTCCCAATTGGACCACCGAATGAGATGTCAGACCCATTGAATTTTTCAACCAGTTGCTTCGACATGCCTTAGGGTGGCATCGTAGCGCCATCTACCGTAAAGATTTAGACTTTATCGTTGTTTTAGTTTACGTTAGCAGACGTTACTGCTTTTATAAAAAAATAATAAAATCATTGTTCAGGTTTGAAGTTGTGCAGCGCATAGTCGTGGTAGTACATCATGATGGCGAGCGGCTGGCCGAGGATGATGGAGCTCCACACGATGAGGTTGCCCCAGCGCGGACCGAACTTCACTTCGGCGAAGCGCGAGATCACCGAGAGTGGCGGCTGCGCCATCATGCCCAGAAACGCCCACACACGATACATTTGTAGCGGAACGCTGACCTACAAACAAGAAACTCTTTATAAGGTGGCAAATTCCGCTGAACCCTTCTTTTTTCTTTCCCATAGTTGGGTAAAAAGTATCCTAACTTATGAGCATTTATGGATGTCCAGCAATTTCTGTACCAAATAAGACTAAAATTCTCTAGCCCTTTTTGGTGTGACGAGGTGACAAAGGAATATGATAACAAAATTGATAAGGGATGGCGTTGTAATCAATGCTTTTTTTTACGAAACAAAATGAAATGTGCACCAAACTGTTAATCTATCTAATCTCCAAAGTCAGGCACTTACGGGTAGTCGCTAATACCGAGATAATGAATGTAAAACTTTCTTATGCTACACCTCAAATATGATACCATAGTGCACCAAACTGTTAATCTATCTAATCTCCAAGTCATACCATAATTTTTTTAGTAGCCTACAGTGTCTCTTAATGTAACAGAAGAGTAACTAATAAAACTAACCAAATACTCGTGGAACAACGCCGATAAGAGGAACACAGCTGCACTGGCGGTAGTCTTGCTATATCCCATCTCCGTGATCGGAATGTACACGTGTCTAACGGCCCACTTGTGCACGGGCAAGTTCCAAGTCCTCCAGAACACGCCGATGTTGTTCGCGTTCCACCAGTCGCCGTAGAAATGACGATCGGCAAAGTTCAACAGTTCGCCCATAGCGTTCAGGAACGAATGGAAGGTGAGGTAGAAGAAACACAGCCACATGAGATGATTTGGCACCTGGAATGAGAAATCATAGATACTATTATAACTGATATCCTTGCAAAGGAAACATCGGTCAACGCTACGTTTCCCGGAGGTGATGCGATACCATGAAATAATAATTAAATCTTGTTTAACCTTTTGAACGCCAAAGATGGCTGTGGCCGACAACTAAAATTCGTGCCACTGACGCCACGGCGGCCACAGCCGTTCCAATCCAAAATACCTTGATCGAAAACCTTCGAATTCAAACCACTACAAGTATTTTTAATCCCTGTTGATTTTTGAGCACTTCTTTTTTGCTCAGGCGTCAGTGGCACGGTGAGTTGCTTCACTGCTTGGTGTTCAAAAGATATCTGACATTTAATCACCGGATACACTGATAAAGAAATCCACAACCGAAATCCGCACATTAGTACATATTACGACTTCATCTATTGCACTTTCGGCGGAGAATAAACACGGTGCTTTTGACGACTAATGCGAGGAAATGCCGTAGGTACATTATGTTACAATTTATTTTGCAGCCTGAGTGTTGTAAATATGCTATTATATAAAGCTGAGTGTATAATGACCCGCCGTACACGAGTTTCATATGACGGTTAAGATTAATGTTAGACTTCTGTCAGTATTGTCTAATTGTGTGCTATGTGCAAGAGTCATAATCATAAGATTATAGGAGCTACAATTCTGCAATGTATGTTATGCTGCTAAATATTTGTGATTTGAAGCAAATGTCTTTAAAATAATATGTTATTACCTTATTACACTATAGTAAATAATTGTAACTACTTACAGCTAATTTCAATAATCTCTCCAACATCTTCAAGTAGTCCATCTTGGAGAAGGTGTCGATAGAATTGGTGACTGACGGGATCATCCATTGCTGGAACAACGCCAGCATGAGATTCACGCCAACCGCAACCTCCAGCAGACGCTTCACAAGGAAACTTTTACGGATGCTGAAACAAAATGGTTATGCTTAGAAAGAGAAACCATAAAAGGTTCATTAAGAACCCTCCAGATTAACAGCTGTAGAC
Source organism: Apotomis betuletana (assembly GCA_932273695.1). Taxonomy (NCBI): domain Eukaryota; kingdom Metazoa; phylum Arthropoda; class Insecta; order Lepidoptera; family Tortricidae; genus Apotomis; species Apotomis betuletana. Next base: position 14,647,334 of record OW026304.1, read on the forward strand.
ACTTGGCAAGCAAAAAAACGTACGGAAGTTACGTAACGTATAAAAGAAATCATAACTATACTAAGAAGAAACACATATTGCGTTAAGGAAAACGCAGTAACTGTACATGACACTTGAACAGACACAACGGTCCGACTAAGGCCAATAAGTTGGTACTTTCGTAGTACCACTATGAAAATTGTTTCAAATAATTTTTCATGATTATTTTTCTATCATCCTTTTAATCTCTCCATCATCTTCAAGTAGACCATGCATACGAATACGACACTGCGCTGTAAAACAAACGAGCCTTATTTACTTCTTCGAGTAACAGTGTGAAATCTTAACGTACAATCAAGGAAAGTGAAACTTTTGTCAGTCGTCACTGCAATGAGGAACATGACTCGACATAAAAAAATACCTCATTACACATTCTACATTAGGATTCAGGGTTCAGATACGAGTACAACTATTGTAGAAGGTAATGTTAATGCTGGAAAGCAATCGATGAATATATCGTAACTACTTAGTATGCAAATTACAGTCAGTTTATGGTCGTTTGATTATTAATGGCTGACTGAGGCCGAATTCAACCAAACTGTAATAAGACTTACTTGAGAGATTAATCTCCAAGTAAGGTAACGTTTACCTGTAAGAGATTCACTGTGGGGTGCATAGCTAAAGGGCTAGGCAGTGTTGTGGTTTTGTAGCGGGGGCCCTAATCTCTTAAGCGATGCTTATAAGGAAGCCGTGAGCTGGCATGGAGCTCCAATCTTTCTTGTACATCGAGGCCTGTAGACTACCGGACTAAGACACTGAAGACAAGACCCTGATAGTTTTGACCCAGATTGTTTTTAAACGACTTTATTATCAAGTTTTCATTAATACTTCCGTTCTGACAGTTACGTCATCAATCTAAAATCCGACTTCATAACTTGCGCTCTCAATCTAATGGCACTCTCTAGTCTAGCATATAGAAGTATGATACTTATAGTCATAACCAATTAAGGAATTCGGTGTCAATTGAATTGGCATTGAACTTAAGTCACTGGCGGCACCTCCACTCCAACTCAATGCCGGTGGTCGGAATTAGGTAGTGTAAAAGTACAAAAAGTAGTAAAAACCGCAAAAAATAATAATTAGAACCTGAGATATTACCACAAGGTGTAATTACTTAAGCAAAATCTAATTCCGATCACACTTTATAAAGCAAGCATAACTAACCGTGTAGTGCGGGGAAAATTCAACTCATAACACAGGGTGGGCGCGAGCAGGAAATAAAACAGGTCTTTCAGGTTCAGGTTATCGGGGTACCTCACAAGGCCGGCGGCTGTGAAAGCGTTTCCCTTTTCTTCCTCGATGGTTTCTGTAGGATATTGTCTGCATTAGTTCTTGCTAGTAAAACTCAAAATATTAGTAGGTTCGGTCCCAATACACCACATACACAACATCATCAGATTTCTAGAACACAGTTGCTGCAATAAGAACTTACTGCCCCAAAGTCAGTTACTAAATACTACGACTTTGAATAATTTAGTTCTTTAAAGAACGTATAAGACTGAATAATTGAGTTCTTTAACGAAGCTAAAGTTGAATGATAAATTAATAAACCAATCTAGTTCAAGTATGCTACCTGTATTTGGAATATGATGTGATTTAAGTACACATATACGTATATGTGTAAATCACTTCATATTCCATCTGGTATTTTTGGGTATGGGTATTTTGAGAACGAACGTGTTTTTAAGCTACCGCAAACTTCAATGAAAAGTACAAAACAAGGAAAAACTCACACCAAGCAATCACAAATAGCATTATTTACATACCGCACGGTAACCTAGTCCGAAAGTAATTAAGAATTTTAATCCGCAAATTCCTAAATATCAAATACCATATCAATCATATGTAGCGATAAATCGTATGTCCCTACTTATATATATACGAAAGGCCTCACGATTGAAATCACCGTTAGATGTCCGTGGTGAGCTCACAGATTGCGATTCGGGTTTGGGTTGAAAACTGAAAGGTACTTATCTGGATCGCGTAAGAGCGAGCGAGGGAGGTATAAAACGTGAATCGCATGCTGATAGCTCACGCACTGAAAGAATGATTCGGAGTCAGGAAAAAATCAAACTTCTTATCATGACCTCTCGGTCCTCTCGCTCATTCTAATATTGCTTAACTGGAGAGCGAGAGGGGTAGTAGGTAAAATACGAACTTGGAATTCGAACAGCTATTGAACAGGGTGAAGATCTGTCTTACTCTTGATTTCAGTTCAACAGAATGTTTATGTTACAACGGCAACGTCAAATCTAGGGATTTAAGGGTTGCCATCCCGACATTTATAGGTACAAGGTGATCAATCCAAATGTGTCAGTAGGGAGAAAACGAACCTATTCTTCTATTCTTAAGAACCATGGCGTCGATTTTAGATTTAATAATAATAAAAACCGGTCAAATGCGAGTCGGACTCGCGCACCGAGGGTTCCGTACAAACACTTTCCATCCTTAAGTGGTTAAGTTAAGTTTGCACCTGGTATGTATAACGCTCCATACAAATGAGGTGCAAAGTTAACGCAACCAATCCCGTTTGTTGTATGGGGGCCCCCCCTTAAATATTTATTTTATTTTATTTTTAGTATTTGTTGTTATAGCGGCAATAGAAATACATCATCTGTGAAAATTTCAACTGTCTAGCTATCACCGTTCTTGAGATACAGCCTGGTGACAGACGGACGGACGGACGGACAGCGAAGTCTCAGTAATAGGGTCCCGTTTTTTTACCATTTGGGTACGGAACCCTAAAAACTGGCAAAACTGCATTCATTTCTTTCATGACATTTCATACATAACCGAGAATTGAACCTGGTTAAAATTCTTAAGTAATCGCATGTCATATTGTAACATTCTTTAAAGCGGTTTATGTATGAAATTAAGTAGAAGATTTAGTATATAAAGAAATGCAGTTTTATTAAATCTATAATCGACGCCATGGTTCATGAACAGATTTCCCTATCTTTTATAGTTTGCAACTTCTTTGTACTGACCCAGTTCGATGGATCAACCGGTATATCTGATCCTTTCACCGCGAATTGCAACATAGTTTATATTTTTATTAAAGTTACTAAGGAAATGAAGACTTCGTCCTATAAGCCAAAGTTCAAGTTGCACAACGATGCATCGTGGCAAATGCAAATATCATGTTACTGTAACATTACTTACCTACGAGCGCTGTTCGTGTGTAATTTAATTCTACGCTAGGCATTTTTGAAATTTAAGTAAAGCGATTGAAACTCCGCAAAAGGATAATTTAGCATGATATCACATGTAAGACTTTAAATAGGTATTAGGCTACCGCGACATAACGGACATTGCGTTAAATTAAGTATTATACTTATATTAACAAACATATTTCAAAATGTGTACAGGCTTAACTGTAGTAAACAGAATACAAAATGGAAAAAAGTTGTTTACACAATTACACACTATCAAAGGCACTAAAATCAAGCAGAAGTGCAAAAGCGAACACAGACAGAATGTGCAATAGTATAGATACAGTGCATTGTCAATAATAGACTTACGATCGTGTTCGGCGTTAATGAGTTCATCTGTGAATGTAAACGAGTCATAAAACTAAGCAACAATGTAACGGCTGCAATGTATGACGTAGGTCTTGTATACAGATTGTATACTAATAGTAGTAGGTAGGTACTAGTAATATAAGATCCTTCTGTTGTGTTTTATTCTGTGGCAGAGCCGTGAAACAAAATAATCACCGGTAGGTGCAGGCTTCTTTCCTCAATAGGGGACCTTATATTACCTATACAACAACTACCAATAAAGATGGCATTCCGGTCTCGGCGACCGCCATGAGTTATCCGTAGAGACGGCCGTCGCCAGGATCTGAATGCCATATTAAGACTAGGAGTTGGGCACATAATACGTGACGTGACCATATCATACGTGAGTATGATAAATAAAAGCAATATTCCAGGTGTACTGATCCGATCAGAAATGCATAATGATAATACCTGAACAGTCAGAGCTGGGATAGAAGATTTTTGTCCACAGTGTTATTTATATGTGATACGTAGGTTTTCTAACTAGGAATTTTGCTTCTAGTTCGGGTATGTTGCATGTTTTCGGGATAAAAAGTAACAATTCTAGCCAAAAAATATGGTTTACCTGACCATATTACAACTCTATGAAAAAATTGTAAGTGGAAAAATAGATACCTAAGTGTATTTTTGTATACCTACATGAGAAATTCACCAATTACTTACTTCTTTCCGTCAGAACCAACCTATCAACTCACTCGCATTCATATGAGGATGTAAATTAAATAACATGTAAAGTACACTGCAGACATCAACCAATTTTCCTAAGCCTGGACTCAAAGTTTTTGCAATATGCAGGTACTCAATAAAGATAAATATTTATGTAACCTATATATTTTTACCTTCAACCATATTCATACAATACATAATAAATAAAGTACGTCATAGTCCATCCGTTATAATATAATTTATATACAACAAGTCTTTACATAATATCATTTCAACTTACTATAATTCGGTGCTGACAGACTCTGTCGCCGCAATGAGTTCTTGGTGTACCTTCCCTTCGCACCTTTCCGCACCCAGTGGTTAGTTTGGGCATAGCTCCATAACTTCAGGAACAGTATTAAATATATCATGCACGCTGTCGTCGTGCCAACTGAAAAGAAAAATAAATATGTTTAATAATTTTACTACAAACAACTAAGTTATTATAAAGGTAACATTGTGTGATGAACTCGAATATTTGTGCTTGGGTCATGGTTGTTATGTTTTTGTTAAGTATGTATATCGTCGTCTAGTACCCATAACACAAGCCTTCTTGAGCTTAATTTGGGACTAGATCGATTTCTGTGAGATTGTCTAATATTTATTTATTTAACATATATATGTGATGTCCAAAAGACAAAAACATTATTAGACTTAGTTTTTTATTTCGAGATACAACTAAAAACCGTAATTCTTAGCTGGACGGGGCGCACCGTAATTTAATTTAATCAATCACATGACTGTCTGAGCTATATCTACAACCTTGGTTCTCTTGCGTATCTCGTCATTTCGATTTCGATCCCGCAAGGAAATTCCGAGCAGAGCTCGCTCCATTGCCCTTTGAGTAACTGTGAGCCTTCTTATGAGGCCCATTGTAAGCGACCACGTTTCAGTGCCGTATGTCATCACTGGCAACACACATTGGTTAAAAACCGGAACAACCGTTGCCGGAAGACGCAGCGTTGGAATGCCTCCAACAAGGTGGACCGACGACCTGGTTAAGATCGCGGGAATTGGATGAGGGCGGCGCAAGACCGATCGTTGTGGAGAACTCTGGGGGAGGCCTTTGTCCAGCAGTGGACGTCTATCGGCTGATATGATGATGATGATGATGATGATGATGAATCACATGACCCCGCACATGACGCTCCGCCCAGGTCCGGGATCAGTGAAAATTCACCATTGGTGAAGTGGGACTAAATCGCATGTAAGAGGGCGTTTTCACAAATAGTTGTAAATTTATTTTCTTATTGAAAATTTTGGTTATTCTGACACTGATTCTTGATCACTATTGATTCTAGTAGGAGAATAAGTGTCTCAATTTTTGCGATTCCACTTGCGCTCCTTTTTTAAACATATTTGCGTGGAAGTAACGTAATGGAAAATTAAAAATAGTATGTGTGTCTTTTCTTCTACTATTAGAATCAATAGTGCTCAGAATTCTCAGTCGGAATAACCAAAATTTTCTCCAATTGGAAAGAACAAGAAAATTAACAACGAATGCAACGATTGGTGGAAACGCCCAAGTACCTATCTAATAATTAATGAAGTATGTTACATGTATGTATGTTTGTTGTATAATATCCTTTCTTCTTGAGATAGTCAGATGGTAACATGTGGCAAAAATGTAAGAAATTTAATAAATACTTACCAACACTGAATTCTGGACCCTTGAACTGCAGAACAGCTACAGGCAATGTAACCAATATTAATAAATTGCTTGCTTGCAGGATGCCGCCCAATCTTCCAGAAATTATATCCTACAAAAATATAAAACTTCGGTGCACACCTAGTCCATTTTGTTTAAACAAAAAGTGGCAATAACCAAAAACCTCATCAACTCTGTCAATTGGTGAAAATTAACAAGACTTTCCAATTCGACAACACGTTTGGCGCGGTTTGTAAGCACTTGCCTACTGAGCCGAGGTCCTGTTCGAATCCCGGCCGGGGCAAATATTTGTGTGATGAACTCAAATATTTGTGCTTGGGTCATGGTTGTTCTATGTATTTATTTATCTATATAAGTATGTATATCGTCGTCTAGTACCCATAACACAAGCCTTCTTGAGCTTAATTTGGGACTAGATCGATTTGTGTGAGGTTGTCGGGTATTTATTTATATTATTTATAATTCACTGTCTTGGTTAAGCCAAAATGCAGTGATGAGCCACAATTTTAATATTGATGGTCTTGTTATCAATGTTATCATAGATAAAAGTTACCTACCACAGCTATGGCTTTCTCTATCAGCAGACTTGCAACAACAGGCACGACAGAGACTGAAATGAAATTTAAACATATCTATGAATCTCTACAATCTACAACACATTATATAAAAGGTTTTACATTTTGTGGGGTAAGATATACTCCTCAGTCCTCTATCTTTAGATAATAAAATCATATCAAATCACTTTTGAATACTCATATGCATGTAATGAATGCAGCCATAAGGTATTTTACTTAAATTTAATTTCAAGGAGGACCTCAGAGAGATGGACGCCTATTTCATAACTCATAATCTGCTGCTACTCTGCTTGCTGAAATGAAATCTGCATGCTTTGTGAACGATCTAACCAATAATTATCAAACACATAAATTCTAAGTTAATCACACATGATGTGACAGTCCCAACCAATACTGATATTACAATTTCGTCTTTAACATGAAGTTGGCATTGGTTCATTTGTAGAACAAGATAACTGTCTAGTTTAGACTCCAGAAGTAATTAATAGCAGTTTATCAGTATATTTATTGTATCTATGAATAGAATACTTACAAATTATTAATGCTATTGAATTATGGTGCCCTTCATTCCGCCCTGTGAGGATAATGAACCATTCTATGGGGTTAACACGAAACCCATACCTGCAATTGAAATAATTTAATGTCAAGAGTGTATATGAAAATATTAATAAATGGAAACATAGTTAAAATAAACATAAGCCCTCGGTTTCGGCATCACACGAACCGTTAACCCGGCCCCAGGAAGGTCAGGGCCACCTTCCCTGCTCTTCACTGGGGTAATTCTCATTCGGCGCGTCCTTGTCGCGGGGGTGGACACCCCTCACTTCAGTAGGCCGAGGTGAGGTGGTGACAGAGTTCGGATGGGGACCCAGTTTCACGGGGTATAACGTGAATCCCATGCCCAGGGTTACGGGTGAAGCCCTCAACGGCTGCTGAGGCGGAGATGAAGGGCATCGGTACGGCGAAGCAGGCGGAAGAGGCACAAACACGGTACAAGGCTGCCCTCAGATAGTCGGGGATACAGGCTGTACTGGAGCTACGTCATTAGGCAGGATGGCGTAGTAGGGAGGGCGGCGTATGAGACAAACGGAAGTCCACCGGCGGCACCCACAACCTTCCAATGAGGGATACTGCCTTGGCGTCAGGCGGCAGCCGGCTGTAAAACCCCATAGCCAAAACCTTTTTCCCTGTCCAAATATGAAAAGCACAAATAAGAGAAAGAATATAAATGCTAGGGCGTCCCCCTCAAGCGACGGTCAAGGCGACACATGCGATAACAAATGCGATACATTACGATTAGCGACCTGGAACCTCGGTTCCATGACTGGTCGAAGCGCCGAACTCAGCGAAGTCCTAAAAAGACGACGCGTCGATGCATGTTGTGTGCAAGAGACCAAGTGGGGAGGGTCAAAATCCAGACTTATAGGTAACGGCTACAAATTTGTATACCATGGTTCCACCAGTAGTAAAAACGGAGTTGGAATAGCACTGTCGGAGAAACTTAACAAAGACTAGTGGACGTACAGAGAATATCGGACCGATTGATGTCGGTAAAGTTAGCGCTTGAAAACCAACCATGTCTAAACATTATATGCGCCTACGCGCCACAAACAAACTGCGACTCTGATGAAAAGGATGCTTTCTGGGAAGGCTTACACCTTCTTACGAGCAATATCCCCAAGGAAGAGAGTATCCACCTAGGTGCCGATTCAAATGGTCATGTTGGAGAATCAAACTCGAGCGCTGAAGGGTGTCATGGTGGCTTCGGTTACGGCACTCGCAATAATGATGGGGATAAAATCCTGGAATACGCCATCAGCCGCGAACTAGCAGTTATTAACACTTACTTCAAAAAGAGAGATACCCACTTGATCACGTACCGTAGCGGCGGGGCTTCAACACAGATCGATTATGTCCTGGCGAGGAGAAGAGACCTTCGAAAATACAAAGATAGCAAAGTCATTCCTGGAGAAGCATTAACTTCACAACACAGAATTTTAGTAACTGTTTATAAACTTTCAAAACCGATCAAATTCAACCAAAAATTAACCCCAAAAATTAAATGGAAGTCATTGAAGATGGATGTGGGCACCACTTTCATTCAAGAATTAAAGGATTACGTTATAAAGGCAAGTGAAGATTGTAACCTGCATGTACCTATGGTCCAGTGCCCGAGGTCACAACAGAAGAGATAGTCAGTGCCATTAAACGTATGAAAAACAATAAGGCCCCCGGACCGGACGAAATTCCAGTTGAGGTCTGGAAACACTTGGGCGCAGCAGGAACTTCATGGCTGTACATCCTATATAACAAACTGTGCAGTGGCCAAACGATACCTAATGCATGGCGGAGGAGTCACCTTATCCCATTCTATAAAGGAAAAGGTGACGTTAGGGAATGCGGCAATTACAGGGCCATTAAACTCATGGACCACACACTCAAGATATGGGAGCGGATAATTAATAATAGAATAAATAGCATAATTGAGCTGTCACCCAACCAGTGTGGGTTCGTCGCGGGAAAATGCACCTCTGATGCGATACAGGCGATTAGAATTATACTAGAGAAAGCCAAAACTAGTAAAACGAACATACACATGGTCTTCATAGACCTCGAAAAAGCTTTCGACCATGTCCCACGTGATCTTGTATGGAAGGCTCTCCGTGCGCATTGCGTACCGGAACACTATATCCATTTTATAAAGGACATGTACGAAGAAGTTTCGACCCAAATTGCTTGTCCAGCGGGTATCACGGAATGCTTCGAGTTAAAGGTTGGAGTACATCAAGGGTCAACACTTAGTCCACTTCTGTTCAATGTAACGATAGACTATCTAACCAAGAACATACAACGACCCGTGCCTTGGAGCATGCTGTATGCGGATGACGTAGTTCTCATAGCCGAAACTGCCGAAGAACTCCAAGACGATCTAAACGGTTGGGTGGAAGCCCTTGAAGGAAACGGGCTTAAAATCAGCCGGAAGAAGACTGAATTAATGTCCTGCATATTCGATGACAATACAGATCCGAAAGATACGAGCATACTGTATATAGATCAAACAACCTTACCGTCGGTAGAAAGATTCAAGTACCTCGGTTCAGTAATCAGCAGCGACGGTAAAATAGATGCAGATGTGATACACCGAAGCAGCACTGGTTGGCTTAAATGGAAGGAGTTGACTGGCGTGATGTGCGACAAGAAAATGCCCCTCAAAGTAAAGGGAAAAATATACAAAACAGCAATAAGACCGGCTTTACTGTATGGATCAGAATGCTGGGGCACAAACAAAAGTCACATCAATAAACTCCATACCACGGAGATGCGCATGCTGCGCTGGTCAGCTAATGTAACACTGTTGGATAAGATACGAAATGAATACATCAGAGGCAGTTATAAAATAGCACCCATTACGGACAAACTGGTGGAACGACGCTTGAGATGGTTCGGACATATCCAACGACGCCCAGACGACCACGTAGTCAAAGTAGCTCTGGATTTGCCCTCGACGACGCGTAGACGCGGAAGACCCCCCACCACCTGGTGGACGACGGTCCAAAGAGACCTAAAATCTTTGAATTTAGACCCAAAGATAGCACTTAATCGTGCAGAATGGAAGAAAAGGACAGGGAAGGCCGACCCCAAGTAAATGGGACAAGGTCCAGGAAGAAGAAGAAGAAGAGTTAAAATAAACATAAGACTTACATATGACATGAAGTTTTACATGTAAAATTGTACGACAAGCTCCCACCATACAAAGTAAATTTGGGAAACCAGTAACTTGGAATATATTGGCGGAGAGAACAATACTGGATAAAAATAAAAATACAGCTAAGTGCGAGTCGGACTCGCGCACCGAGGCTTCCGTACAATCACTTCCCATCACTGGCCGGGTTAAGTTAAGTTTGCACCTGGTATGTATGGCGCCGGATATAAATGAGATGCAAAGTTAACGCAACCAATCACGTTTGTTGTATGGGAGCCCCCTTAAATATTTATAAAATTATGAAACACTGCATGGACTAAATATTATGTACATTGTAAAATATAAGTAGCTACATAAGTCAATAGCTAAACTTAAAGTGATATGTTTGTAGCCATCACTTCTTTTTTACAAATGATTCCCATTAGAGGTATTTTTCATAGATAGGTAGCAAGTTTTAAATCATATACACATACATACTTTCATACATGATGATTATACATAAGTGTTATCGTTAGACAACCCAAATTAGACCTTAATATTAAACTTACTTTAGGAAATTCTCCAAGCACAATCTGAGGCCACCAATAGTGAGCATGAGGAATCCCCAGTTCACCAAACCGGTGAAGTTCTTGAACTCAGAGCTCCATGAGAACAGAGAATCTCTTGGCTTATGAATACTGAAATATAAAATGCATTATATGTATGTATATAATATACATGCTACTAGTACAACAGCGGTCTAATTATACTTTCAGCGAGTACTTAATATTAGCTGAGGTATGTCACAGAGTCAGAACTGCAAAATGATTAGTTTTCAGTATAGTGTATTTTGGCAATAATCTAAAAATTTGATATTTCATATATATCACATCCGCATGTGATATTTGCTTTCATAGAATGAACCTATATCAATTTAATGAATGTATTTAAATTCAATGTACATGTGAACCAAAAATTTGTCTACACTTTTGAGTAAAAAAAGATAATTAAAAATAAGTATTACTTACGGTTTATCCTGCTGCGAATTCCTTGCCTTAGTTTCTTGTTCAGTTATTTCCTCGGCTCGCGTGACGCTCTGAGCTCTTCTGTAACGCAACGCTTTTTCCTCAGCCTCTGTAGCCATTATAATCCTAAAACTAAAAAAAAATGTTTTTCTATACACTGACTGAATACAACGAATGCAAACAGGATTCAATTGTCACTAGACTTACTTTTACGAAGATCCGGTTGAAATGATAAGGCGGGTATTTAGATAAACTGATTTGAAAATATTTCTAGCTATTATATGTGTCTAACAACAAGACAATTGGCTGCAATACCGGGTTTCTATTCACATAGCTGTTAAATAAACTGAGAATGACCGGACATGTAACTGAAGACTAATACCATGAACATTAAGCCTTATCAAAGGTCAAACAAATGGGTCAATCGGTATGCAAGTGTTAAGCAAGGTAGATAATTCCTTTGATTGTCATGTCAGAGTCGGTCAGTCGGTATTGGACAGTGGACTCGACTCGACTCAGTTGGTTTATTGACATCCTGACTGTGACAGCAGGGTTGCCAACTCCCAATTTCTTTTTACCCCTAGAGCTTAAGTTGAAACCCCCTAAAATCAAACATTTTTTTTTGGAAAATCCGCTAAATATAAAATAAAGAAATTATGTCTTAATTTCGGCAATTTCCGATTTTGCAACCACGCTACAAATCACAGGAGCGTAAATCTCAGTCGCACTTATGAGTTCGAACAACAGAGTGGGATATACTGCGGTATCGAGAACGTTTCATTTCCACTAATCATTTAGCTTCTCACGTTGTAAACACGTTTTCCAGTAATAATTACCAAATAAATGTGATATTTAAAAAATCCCCATTCTCCATATTTCTCCCCTAAACTTAGGGGTAAAACCCCTAAGTTGGCACCCCTGTGTGACAGTGACACTGACAATTTAATATCAAGGTTACAACATGAAAAAAAATGCTGAGAAGGGTCTGTTCCAAATACTATAATTTATAATGGTGGTTTAAGAACGTGCCAATATTATAACTTTTTTTAAAGAAGTCTAGATATAGTATAATTCAAATAATAAAAAATACCTCGACCGATATATATCAGGATAACCAAAACATAAATTTAGAATAAATTTAATTTTATTATTGTATATGTCGATTTATTGGCTGTATAAGAAGTACTAGTGCCAAAAAAAACTACGCCCTATGGACCCCACATAAATCCGAACCGAACCCTTTTTTTTGCCTTGCCTTTGTAAATGCCATTTTGACTTAATGCTCGTAAGAGCTTTCAAGTCGGTGTGTGTGGTAGAGTAGTAAGAGAAGATAAATGGAAAATAACTGAAATCAAATGAGAAAAACGTCATCTCGGAATTACATAAAAGAATAATCTAAAATACAATGAAGATTTGGACATCCGAACACACTTTCAAGTAACTATGACGCAATATGTCATTATTTCGATTATCTTGTTTCTGCGTTATTTATGTATTCTTTGATTTTGTTATAGCCATCCATGGGAGACCGTTGCTCAAGCAGCATGGCGTAAATATCCCAATCCTATGAATCCAGCCGTCATAGGAACGGATGTTGTGGAGAGGAGAGTGGTTAATGGAGTACTTCACACTCACAGACTTGTCAGCTCCAAGTGGTTTTTTCCCAGATGGGCTCAAGCGGTAAGTTATTTTTTATATTAAAGTTAAAGATCAGGTGATCTGATCTCAGTAATCAAACAGCTGACTCTTTGTCTCCAGAATTAGAATGTATGCAAATGCAAGGACACCAGGTTTTTTATTTTATTCTACTAAAATATTTTCGTAAACACATACGATTTTTTTATACGAACGCAGTACCATTCGCTCAAATTATGCAGCTATTGTAAAGCACAGATAGGGTAGCATCCAGTTAATTATATAATTTACTGACTTTCCTTCTTTTATACTTAAATTGTATATTGTGATTTTAGCTCATTGGAACGGCTAAGATATGTTATGCTAGCGAACAATCTGAAGTCAACCCCAACACAAGGCTAATGACACTTAAAACCAGAAACTTAACATTCTGTCACTACATAGCAGTGGACGAAACAGTGCGCTACACGCCACATCCGTCCGATGATTCCAAAACACTACTTAAACAAGAGGCAGTGGTCACAGTTCAAGTAAGTATTGAAGTCAAATCCAATTCATCTAATTTATATACTGAGGGTAGATGTAAAAATTTAGCTTTAATTTTATTTATCAAGTGCACTGCCAAATATGTCTATATTTCTTGCTACAAGCAGCATGTGTAATAGACAGGACAGGAAGTGGCAGGTGCAGTTATAGAATTTCACCCAATGTGCCAACTATCAGGAATTACTAAAATAGATTTTAATAAATAAATGAACTACTTTAATTTTTTCAAACTGGATCTTTTTCATTCATAACATATTCTCTCCCATAGTAAACTTACAAATCTAAATTTTTGTAAACTTGAAAAATTGAACCTAAAATCACAGAATAAGGTCTCAAGTCAAACTAAAAAATAAATCAGATTTGTAAGTTAACCATGGGATTCATATTTTCTGCTACACTTGTTTAACCAAGGTTATATCAATTCCTCACTGCATCCTGTCATTAAATTTATGGTATAATAGCAATCATTAGACTGTTTTTACAGAATCTGCATGTTATATACTTTTAATTTTGTTTTAGGGTGTTCCTCTCAGCAGCTACATGGAAGATCTATTAACAAATAAAATATCACTGAATGCTGGAAAAGGGCGACAAGCCATTGAATGGGTGATTGGGAAACTTGACTCGGAGATCAAGGAACTGGCCAACACAGCTTGCAAGAGCACGGACGAGCTGTTATCACAGACAAAGAAATCACTTGACGATATAACATCTACCGCACGGAGATCTATGGATGACATATCGTCAAAGGCGAAAAGGTCTCTTGATGATATCGAAAAATTCACCAAAGCAAATGCTAACCAACGCAGCTGAAAAGAGGAGTGAAGAGTTCTTTAGTTCAATTTGAAAGACGATCGACTAAATGCCTCTACCTAAATTATCATCATTTTGTATTGTAATGTTTTTAAATGTATAATTTATTTAATAAACTCAGTATATAGTATAATTTGATAGGTGATAGGTACTATAAAGGCGTACAGAATTATCAGCAGGCTTAAATGTGTTGGAGTTGGAAATGAAAATTTTGTTTTCTTGACAAATCTTCCAATGGATACTAAGTGAAAACACCACTTGTGTGTAACTGATATAAGTAATGAATTCAAGTCTTTTGTGTGATGCAGTTACTTTTAATTGTTTTGTGGAATTGTTACCCAAGTATATGTAAATTGTATGATGATCTGTGTGCTCAATATCAGTATGCCTATCTGTATGTGTTAGCTTCTGCTTGTTCCCGAGGTATTGTATCGTAGATTTTATCACAAGCAATAGAGCACCATTTCTTACTAACTATACTCTAGTGTGAACAAGAAGGGTGCTGCCAGCTCCCTGATAAATGGTAACATGCTGCCACCTCTATTGTAGATAGTAATATTCTTTTATTTCATGTTACTCGGTATAAAGGGTAATTCCATTATCTTGATAAAGAGCTTGATAGCTACTGGAATATTAACACTTTCGCAACCAGATATAAAATTTAACCCTACCCCAGAAACCGAGAGCCCGCTAGGTGGGTAGCAAAAATACGTAGGCGAGCTTGACCGGCATCTGAGCAATGATTACGAGTGCCTACCAGGCGGGTTCCTGGTAGCGAAAGTGTTAAATAAATGTTAGCAGGCTGTAAATAATTTATATAAATGGATGTTTTGTTGGAAGTATCTTTACAATTTTTTTATTGACATCTTGTGATACAATGCAAAAATAATGCTGATGGACGATCTATCTTATAGATTCTCTTTCGTTACATTAAAATTCATGGATATTTATGTGATTATCAATTATTACTTGTATCTCTATTAATCCCATCTTATGTATACAGCTATAGTCGCAAAGATTATTGTACTGTAAAGTAAGCTACAGAAAAAATAAAACTTCTACTAAAGTAATTGACCTTTCCCTTTGCCGACTGTACTTGCGTACGTAAAGATAAAACGGCATTTGACTAAGTTCTTTGCCTAGTCTAAAGATTGAAGAAATTGGATGACGTCATTAAACGTGTTTGGATAAACGCCATGGCGCAGTCATCGATGCAATTTGATTAAATATTTGACCAATGACATAGCCAACTTCCTTATTTAGACAGACTGGCACTGCCAGGCTCAATGGCAACGTTCACAACTTTACAGTTTGAACTACAGTACATTAGATATGGTTACGCAGCACTTTCTATTGTGTTTAATAAAAAATCTGAACAAACACAGCAGTTATGCCATCGACTATTGTATGTAGTCAAGTTTACAACAATTATAACAGTCGACAAAAATTAGCTCTTTTCCGCAGTTCCATTCCACACTTGTTTTTTGGCCTAATACCTACTTAATATCGGAACTTTAAAAAGTGCTGAAAATATTGGAGTCCAAGAGTACACAAATTACGGTTGGCTTAGTTGGTCATCTGATAGCGAAAGTACAGAGCAAAATACTACCAAAGGTTCTCTGTCGATATTCCTAAAAGCCACCTGAGAAATTTATTTTATTGATTGTTTATATAAAATGTGACACAATTGGTCGGCGTGTGTACCGCTACGATTGGCTACGAAGGCGTGCTATATTTAACAAACAAAGCGGAGCCCAGCCGATATCGCCCGGAGCGTAGTCAGCTGGTCTTGGCGAACGGGGAAGGCCACGCGGTTAAGAGCCTATCAGGGCAAGTCAGCTGTTGACTGGCGAGAAATCACGCAACCTAAGTGCCTTTAGGCCAATATATACGTCGGCGATGCGTCAAAGGAGGAAGTAAATATATATGTACAAGTACAGAACCACTGAGCATGGCTCGACATGCTTTTGTTTTATATGAGCGCATGACAAACAATCCGACCTTGCATGCAATTAACCTGAGGGAACTACAGCTAACCAGCTACAATTAACAACACACCAAAAGGATGTAATAAATAATAATGCCGTGCTTGTAACTACACTGAGAAATCAAACGTAACATATAACAAAAACCGACTTAAAAAAAATTAAAACCCAAAAATAGTGTTCATGTACAGATTACATTTGCATCACCTTTTGAAGTTATTTTAGGCTTTTCGTTTTTTTAAGTCGGTTCTTTTATTATTTAAAAAAATCAGCTATTTAGTGATTCGAAAAAAATACATTTAGCGCTTTATAATCGCGGACTTTATAGATGATGGAATGGGTAGTTATATTGTGGCGCCGTGTGACAAGAAAAATTCGACGCAAAATCTATTTTGAAAAAACGTGACTTTAATCAGTGAATGTAAACGACCTGATAGCAATTTCGCATTTAGCAAAACGTGAGGCGTGTATATTCAATCAATTTATACTAAAGACAGTATCTAAACATTTATCTCTGTTGTTGGCGATACTTATAGTAGGTACCTACTAAGATAACATTTCACGTCAGTAAATGTATGTTCACCTATATCTTCGCCAATTGTGGACCGATTTTCAAATGTTTTCTTTTATTTGAAAGAGTACCTATACTCCTGACCTGAGGTGCCCCCATTGTCACCATGTCGGGATCTGATAATAGGATCCCAGGGAAATCGAAGGCAACCCTCAAATGTTATAAATAATAACAATGTTTTTCATGTACATATTTTATAAAATTGTTCATGTAAGTATTTGCGTCTGATAGTCATCATCTCCCTATGCTGAGCTGATGATGGAAGTTCGAAGGTATAACTCCTTAACGGTGAGGAGTTAGGGGATACATGCAAACAGGGACGTATTTTGAAATTTAGCGCCCTGGGCCAATAAGTTTCGCCGCCCCAGGCCAAGTCAAGGAAATATTTAACGTTTTTTTTTGTATAATGAATAATGGTAGTTGTATCTATCAAGCACGTAGATATGACAAGTGTAAGGGTTGGGTTAGAGTAAAAAGATGTTTTTGGCCATAAGACGACTAGATGAAAACGCGAAATATTTCGGCGCAGGGGTGCGTAGTAATACAACCGGACAAAAACGCGAGCGTGAAATTTTTGGCGCGGGGATGCGTAGTACCAAAATTTACTGAAATAGTGTAAAAAGATCATCGGATCACTTCGCCTCGCTCAGCGCCCAATATTTGGAGCATGTTCTTATTGTCTTTACTTGTGTGTTTTCGACCAAATGACTTACTAGTTGTTGTTTCTTTAATCATAATTTTAAATTGAATATTAACAAATAAAAACAATCAAAAAAGTGCAGAGTTCGTTAAATGACGCTAAAGGACATTTTTCAAATTAAATATTTGATACAAATATTGCTGTCCCATGACTTTGGACTACTTTTTTTCTATTAAATATTGTTCTAAAGTATAATGTTTGTTTGTAAAAATTGTAAAGTAACTTATTTACTGTATAATTAAGTTAAGAACTCCCTTTAGAAACCACAGAAAGTATTTTTTTTGTCAAAAAAACCGAAGAAAAGGTACCGATTTTTGCGTGTCCCACGTAGGTACACTTTGCTGACTTTGAAGCGAAGTTTAAGTATATCTGTCTCGTTCTAGGCCTGACCATGGCTATTGTGTGAAATGATTAAATCGTCGTAAACTAATTTTGAACCTTATCTTTTAACGCCTAGTGTAATAAAATTTAAAAATTACAATTTATTTTATGTCCTCTAAAACCAGCCTGGTGGAAAATTCCACTACGTAACGGCATTTCTACCCACTTAACAACAAAAAACTACCAAAACAGTTGTGTTTTTATATCAATGGCAACATTATGATCCTAATTGTACCCGTTGCTAGGTACGGCAGTCAGTTTCGTTTGAAAATGTAAAAACTTGAACGTGCGTCACGCTGTGTAGTTTTTTTTCTTCAAATACGAACGGCTCAAACTGAAGGTAAGTAAGCTACTTTGCGATTAAATGCTTATGAATTTTGACATATTGATATATGCAGTTACTTATTAAATCGTTAGAAGTAGCAGATTACAAGAAATCAAAGCGCTATTTCACTTTAAATAACTGCTGGCATGCCTACGTCACATCCACTACGATACGTATTTTATTAGGGTTCTTTTTTTACATGGTAGAATTCCAATACGTTACGGAACATTTTGAAAAATGCTCTAAAACCAAAACAAAATGCAATCGCCGCCCCTGCCGGTTTGACAGCCCGGGCCATGGCCCGGATGGCCACAGGGTAAATACGTCCCTGCATGCAAACAAGACCTCCTCGATAACCGTGCTATGTTATTTTTTTTCATCTCTCCTGTTCGGAAAGTGTAATTTTCACGAGAAGATAGCCGGGTGGAAAATAGCTTTTCCATCCCTAGGGTGGAAAGTAATTTTTTTTTAATTGCCACGGAGTCAAAGATAATTACCATCTAGATGCACGTCGTGACCAACTCAATTGGGTACAATCTAGTCGGCCGTGGTAAGTGGCCATTGAAAAATGGTCTCCAAAGGTTACATATAGGCAAGCTTAACTTATTTATATTTAATTATTAAATATAAATTTCATAATACATACATATAATTCCGTCCCACATTTACTGATACACTTATCGTACATTAATTTAAAAATAAAATTGAAACCAAGGATTGTTTTTTTTTTTTACTTTTAAAATGTTGGCGGAACTTATATCTTAATTTTTTTAATCTATTAAAAATAATAATAATGTGTTTGCAGTAAAAAAAGTGGGCACACGAGATTATATATAAATACAGTGTCTTTGATTGGTTATTGGTTAAAAATGGCATGGACATTAATATAACTCACTCATGACATGTGCGTGTAGTTTTTTATTTTCCTCGCAGTCGAAATGAAAAGTAGAGTGTTTAACTCGGGTGAAATTACCCATTTCACCCTCGAACTTTTGGCGCTCTCACTTCGTTCGAGCGCCAGAAATATCTCCGGTGCAATGGGTCACTTTCTACCCTTGGTTAACAATCTACTATTTCATCTCTCCTGTTCGGAAAGTGTCATTATCATGAGTCGGGTGGAAAATAGCTTTTCCATCCCTAGGGTGGAAAGTAATTTTTTTTTAATTGCCACGGAGTAAAGATAATTGCCATCTAGATGCTCGTCGTGACCAACTCAATTAGGTACAATCTAGTCGGCCGTGGTAAGTGGCCATTGAAAAAATGTCTCCAAAAGTTAGATATATGCAAGCTTAATTTATTTACATCTAATTATTAAATATAAATATGCATTATATTCATAATACATACATATAACTAACTCTGTCCCTGATTTATTGATAGAATCGTACATTTAGATAAAAAAACAAAATAGAAACCATTGGATTTGTTTTTATTTTAAATGTTGGCGGTACGTATATACCTATATTTTTTTTCTATTAAAAATAATAATAATGAAAGTTTGCAATAGAAAAAGCGGGAACACGAGATTAAATATAAATACCGTGTCTTTTATTAATTATTGGTTAAAAATGACATGGACATTAATTTAACACACTCATGACATGTGCGTGTAGTATTTTATTTTCCTCGCAGTCGAAATGAAAAGTAGAGTGTTTAACTCGGGTGAAATTATCCATTTCACCCTCGAACTATTGGCGCTCGAACGAAGTGAGAGAAATATCTCGGGTGCAATGGGTCACTTTATACCCTTGGTTAACAATCTACTATTCTAATCACCAAAAAACAAAAAAAAAAAAAGGACCGACTTCATAAATAACCCATTACAGATTACATTTGAATCACCTTTTGAAGTCGGTGCCAAACTTCACGTAAACTTCTTTATCGAACAAAAAAGTAGTTAATTGTCATCGAAATCAACTTCAAAAGGTGATTCAAATGTAATCTCTAAATGGTTAAAGAGTAATATGGAATCACTTTTTTGTGTAAAGCGCCTGCATATTTTGTGTGTGCCTAAACTGCCTGCAATGAAAATGTGATGTTGTTATTTCAAATAAGCAGGCGTGTTTATATATATTTATTCGATTCCATATTACTCTTTAAGGCGGTTGTCACACTGCCGCCGCGTCTCGTTGCGAGACGCGGAGCTACGGACTCGCATGCGGAGACAACGCACCAACGTCCGAGTTTTCTCAGCATCTCCGTCCGGACGTCCCGCGTTAATTCCGTCTCGCGTTCATTTCACATTCGAACGTTAAGGTGAAAACAGTTCCTATTTGTCGATAAAATGGAAACGGAACTTATTCAGAACGCTGCGGTGATACTTTCAGCTTGGTTTTTGTAAAATCGAGTCATAAATTCTGGGTACATTCCTATTTACAAACCAGACCGATAAATGGGTGTTTTGCTAGAGATTACGAAGATTTAAGGCAACGCGAAGAAACATTTTTTAATTGCACCCGCATGTAAACCGCGTCATTTGATTATTTGCTAATCAAAATTGGAGTGATTATTACTGGCGCGGACACATATCGACGTTCTATTACAGCCGAAGAAAAGCTTTAGCTTACACTCAAGTACTTAAGTAATATTCTACTATGTACTTCAATCTTCAATTATACTTTTATAAGAATTCCCTATATTTTGATTATGATTAAAACCGATACTTACTATAAAACTAAATAAATTTGGAATTAAATAAAAACAATATTTCGAATAAGTAACTCAGCCTTTAATATTTTTAATAACTATTCACTAATTGAGCATAAATCACAGATCATATATTTACTCTAAATACTTAATAAAAATATTTGTTTACAAATTACTATAATCTTGTTTTATACTTTCTTAAATACGTCCTTCTTGCACTAAATTCCGTATGGCACTGCGGAGCTCGGTGTGACATACCCTGCGGCACGCACCGCGTCTCCGCCCGAGCGCGCGAGTCGTCGTGCGTCTCGCTACTCCACGCGTCGAGGCGGAGCCAGTGTGTCGTACCATGCGATTTTTCTATACAAAATCAAGATTCTACATACAAAGTTAAAAATCGCATCAACGGACGACGCTGCGAGATGCGGAGCAGTGTGACAACCGCCTAACGACTCTCTGAATTTGATTGTACTTAATATAATATGTGGAAGCACATTGTGAGCACTAACCTTAGGCAGTACTTTCACCCTTGAGTAGGCAGCCATTAGCTATAACTGGAAATGCGCCCGCTGACCTGCCATCAGAATGGCGGGCGTCATTAATTTTTTAAATATCTCTCGAGCTTAAAGGGCACATTGCTCCAATTTTGGCGCACATGTGGCACATTGCTACTAGCACTGTTTTTTTTATCGATTACATAATAATAAATGTAGTATTTGTTCTTATAGATCAGTCACCAAATTGAATCTTTCGGTCTCCCGAAGTGGACTGATGGCAAGGTGAAGGCCGCCGTGAGGTATCGCAAGGTGTACTGATAACCTGGTGAAGGTCGCCGGAAGCCTCGTCAGGTGGGCTGTTGCTAAAAAAACAACAACTACCTACTATTCCGAAGAAACGTTAAACCAATTTCGCCGCACCTAGTCGGAATGGATGACGGTGGGCTCAAACAATAGGTAATACGACTCGTGTACGACTCGTTAGACAAAACGACTCGAAAGCAGGCAAGAGACTCGTGTCCTATCTGAGACTCGCTTACAGATTTGCCACGACTTTCGGCAGAAAGCGGCGCGGCGAACGGTTGAGCGAGAGATCCTAGCGCGGCGGCGATACGAGTGAGCGAGACACGCACCGCTGCCGCTCGCCGCTCAGATCGAAGTCGTGTTGTACTACTTGTACTTACTATTATCTATTTTGTGGTCGTGGCCGGGTTAGGGTTAGTGTTAGTACGCGAGCTTACCTACTTGGTTAGGTGTTATGAAATAAATGGAGTCCTGTATACTGATTCAAGTCTCGCCATGAGTTTAGAACAGATCAGAACTAGCTAGAGTCCTTTACAACACCAGTCACATAAGTTTAGACGCGTGAAATAGTGCGTAACTGCGTACATAGCCGCGCACTTTCACGCGCATAATATCATATTTGTCAGTATTTACATTTTTGGCTATTTACATGGTTGACAAAAATTAAAAAAGGTAAACTTTAACCCAACTTGACGGTACTTAACTTTAGTCTTGTTAAACAGTAAATGCGACAAAGGTGAGCTTCAGAGTTATGTTCTGTGGCGATGCAGATAGTGCAGGAGACTCATTGCCACCTTTTATAGTATACATATCTAACCATCTTTGGGCAAAGTAAATGGAAAATGGTCCTGACTCCTAATGGCACATGTTACAACAGAACCAAGTAGATGGATTAACGCAGGCAACAAGCCAACAAGCATGGAATACAACCATTAGATAGATTCCCAGCTCATTTCTGATAGTTTCAATCAAAAAAAAATTCAAACTCAGTTTTGATATGTGTGGAGAAAGACGAAACGTTAAGGAAAAAATGTGAATGGCCCTGCTAGTTTCGATTTGCACGTCATCAATAGCACAAGCAGGTTTCCAACAGCTTCGCAAGAAAAAACTAAAAAGCAAAAGCTCCTAAAGTCTAAAAGCAATTTTTTTCAATTGTATTTTTGTTGTTATCAGTTTGTTGCAAATTTTTGTCATTTTTAGGGTTCCGTAGTCAACTAGGAACCCTTATAATTTCGCCATATCCGTCTGTCCGCGGCTTAGCTCCGTGATCATTAGTACTAGAAAACTGAAATTTAGTATGAATATGTGTATGTATCACGCAGACAAAACGGTAAAATAAAAACTATAAAAAACAATTTTTTTCGGGTACCTCTCGAACACCGAAAGTGGGGGTGAATTTTTTTTTTCGTTTCAACCCTAGTGTGTGACATGTCGTTGAATAGGTCTGTTAAAAATAATAGGGGTCTATAAACATTACTTTTTGATAGTCAGTAGTTTTGTAAATATTCGCTCCGAAAATAAAAAAAATAGTGTCCCCCCCCCCTCTAACTTTTCAACCACGGGTCAAAAAATATGGAAAAATTCATGAAAATGAGGCCTTATTAGTACTTTCAATGAAAACTATATTGGTCAAAATCGGTCCATCCGTTTTTGAGTTATCGCAAAATTTCATAATTTTCTTTAAAAGGACGTAAGTTGACTTCCAGAAGGTAATAAATAATTACAGTTACTTTGGCGTTTACGACCTTTTTATAGAACTTGAAATCTTTCTGGTAACTTAAACCTCGGGCTTAAAACAGCGGTTCAAGTTTCTTGTGAAGGATGAGCAACTACGGAACCCTACACTGAGCGTGGCCCGACATGCTCTTGGCCGGTTTTCAATGAAACAATTTAATTAGTACTATAAAATTCTTATGTTTTATTTAACCTTATATTTGGCCTAGATTGCTGCAAAGAACATGAGGCATGCTTTTTCGGGTTAGTAGGTACCGAATCGTCTATGTAGCAAAATGTCCAGTGACGAAAATTTACCACGAAGCGAAATGTCGATACGTAAATTGACCATTTTGTAAAGATGCCTAAATCGTGAAATACACAATTAGCAAATTGACCATAGGGCGATACCACCAGATAACAACTTGTCTCAGTAAGTAAAATGTCAAATAGTTAAAAAGTCCAAAACGCAGATGACCTAATGTTGACCACAAAGCTTAACACCTAAATATCAAAACGTCGAAATCATACAATGACACGTATGAATGACATAAAGAGATAGAATTTTTACCTATCGATCAAAGTTTATAAAAAATATCTATCTGACTCCATTGCCCCTGTGTGTCATCATCATGGTGATGCTCAAGTCATTATGATAAGCGTTTGATATTTTGATGTTTTGCGTTTTGGTCATTATTCTACTTGGACTAAATGCTTTCGATTAGACTTTACCATATATGTGCATTTTGTGGTTTTAGCTTTTTTGACATTATACAATTTGGACATTATACTACACTACTAGCAATTAGCTATCTTGATGTTTGGCATTATTGGTCTTTATGTTAGTTGGACGAAATGCTAATAGGACAATATGACATTTCGCTTATTGGTAAATGTTTGTCACTGGACATTTCGCTTCAGACGATTCGGTACTAACCTGCTTTTTCTATGAACAAAATATCATAGGCCAAAATAACCCTCTCTCCTAAGAACAACATTTGTCCCCAAATTTAAAAATTAAATACATACTAACATTAATATTAGACTAGATTGAACGTTATGGTATTTCAAGTAAAAATTGTTAATGTTATAGCAAAAATAAAAGGAAAACTATTATTATGATAGACTTCCATCCCTCCTCAAGTTATGGGCAATTACTGAAAATCTTTTATTTACTTTTCTGTAGGGGTTATGAAGTTAATAGTGATGTCTAAGTTCAAGTAATACAATATCAAACATTTGACTTTCTACATTATTAGCCCCAATCTTACTGATAAGCAATGATTCACACTTTCACTATGTTATTTGTCTAACAAAACTTTACAAGACAAATGTAATGTTGTAGTTAGACAAACAAACTTCCTGATGAATACAGTTTTTACCTTTCTTAGTTAGTAATTATAGTGCTAATATTAAATTGAATAGCTTAATTTCTTCTACACAAGTGTCCTGTCACTTTCCTTAAATTGAAACCAGTAAATCAGTACAAACACTATTCCTCATAAGGGAATAGTGTGATACAGTAAATTAACCACAGTAAACTGCAACACTTCTGTTGTGATACAGCAGTATTGCTGCATACAAGGGGTTAAATTACTTGAATATATTATAACACTGTAATCAGGTGCTTGTTCCAGAATTAGTCATGTTTCCATTGGGAACACTGCTAGTTACACTCCTACTAGTGGCTGCCAGGTGTGAAGCTTTCAAGCGGTCCAACTCATTGACCCAGGACCGCACATGTTCCAGCCTGTGCCACGCCATCTGAAGCACCTTCTGTGACGCGTAGCCCGACCCCTCGTGGGGCTGACCCGTAGAAACTTGCGTCAAATAGTTAATTTGATCGCTCAACTTGGATTCGACTTGGCTGAGAGTCCTCAGGAATTGTGATGTGTTAGTTTCTGCTTGCTTTTGGCTAGATTTTTCTTTTCCTAGCTCAAGAAGAGCTTGTGCTGTAAAAGAGTAACAATAACGATATAAATTATAAGCAGTTATACATGGCTCATATTCACCCAGTTGGATTTTAAATTGCGTTACCTGCACACTGTAAACATGTAATGATTTCTTTCTCTATGTCATCAAGAACTTGAATTCTTTCCATTGGACCGGCCATGTTTGACGCTTTGTCCTCTTGCTCAAATTTGTGAAATCCACCAAATGGTACAATGGTACAAATATAGTCTCTTGAAAAACTACAGCAAAATCAAGATTCCGTCGTCCACTCCTCTCAAATTTACCAGTAATATACACTCTTATTGCCTCGAACGAGCAAAAAAATTATTTCAATTGACTGACAGTGACTTGACTTGACAAATCTTGACGTACGGTCAGCGTACGGTACTATATGGTATAAAAAACAAGGTATGGCATTCGGACAATGGTAACAAAAACAAAATAATTATAAGGAGAAGATCTTCAATGCCAGTCGAACAAAAAAAATATTTTTTCGTTACAATTGTCATATTTTTGAATAAATGTTTTTTGTCGTTATAATTGATTTTAAACACTCTTTTTTTAAGACATTCATACAGGTACCAAGGGAATCGGGGAGTATTATGATATACTACTGGCAACACAGAAACGGATTGACAGAACCAACCAACCAATCATAGCGTGATGACGTCACATGTCTGGCCTGTCATTGCGGAATGCCATACCATACCAGACCATAGTAAAGCTAAGGATACACTAGGGGACAAATGTCCTGCGACACGTGTCGCCAGCGACGTCGGGTGAGGTAGCGCGACGTTGCCGGACTACGCGCGACATGTCTGGCAACATCGCGCGACACGGGTCACCAGCGACGTCGGGTGAGGTAGCGCGACGTAGCAGGGGAGGCAAGACGAAAGCGACGCCTGGTGATTTTTCAGTGACCAAAGTTAAGAGTTATTTGTGCAACAAGAGAGCAAAGTTGTTTTTTGTAACGAGTGCTGATTTTGAGTCCCGAGCAAGCGAAGGATTCTACGTTTGAATCACGAGCGTAGCGAGTAATTCTATGTTAGAATCCTGAGTGTAGCGAGGGACTCAACAGCACGAGATGCAAAAAACTATGCTCTCGTGTAGCACACACAACTTTTCACCTCATCAGCGAGAACATATTCGACATTTCGTGCTTTTTCTTCCAACGTATGTTTATAGTCTTTTTTGCTGATTTCAATAATATTATTAATCAGTGCTGCTTAAAAAGGAATAACAATATAATTTAATTGAAATTATAATCAACCAACCAACACGGTTATTGTCATTATTTGATCAAATTGGAAGATTTTGCAAACACATGACGTGTATATTTATAAATACAAATTATTTTACGAGATTTTGTTTATACATTGATTAATATTTTTACTCCTAAAACACCAAACAAAATAAATGCAAAAGAAAATAATTTTTTAAGGTACGTTTCGAATATGCATCTATGATTAATGGTGAAATTATAAATTATATTTTACAATAAGTAAATATAATTTACAATAAGTAATAAGGTGAAAAATCTTATTTTATTTGAGCAATGATCTATTGTTTTATCACAATCATTTTAATATTCGGTCGTTAAATAAAAATATAATAAAGAAAAAAATATACGTTGCATAAAACTTTATCGGGTGTTTTTAATTATTTTTTTGGTATAACGCGTATCCGAACTGTTCTCAATCGAGGTAGGATTCGAAAATCGAATTTCAAATTGATAAGTTTCTATCCCTCTCTTTTATATACATATGAAAGAAACAGAGTGCATCGAGATTCAAATGATTAGAATTTTATACCTTTGGCTGAAGAATGACAATTTGTGGTCAAATATTGAAAAAATTAAAAAGCTACTTTCTACTCACGCTCGAAACAAAATCTTATTTTGTTCACTGTTATCTGACAGCAAAATCACCATGTTTGAGCTGGTGAGGTGAACAAAAAAACCGGCCAAGTACATTTCTAGTACTAATGATCACGGAGCTAAGCCGCGGACGGACGGACAGACGAACATGGCGAAACTATAAGGGTTCCTAGTTGACTACGGAACCCTAAAAAGTAGGCGGCCATTTTGCTTGTTCAATGACAGGTCCTTCATTGTCAACTCTGGCTCTCTGACGTTCGGATGTTGATGCGCTTTTCGAAGTTATCTCTTGTTATCGCAAAAGTTACTGTAAAATTTTGGTTAAATTCTTACTTGTTTTTGTTGTTCGTTATTGTTGTTTGTGTTGAGTTTTGTTTTTTGTTACGTTTTATTTTATCTAGTTTTACTTTGTTTTTCAATTGTTAACTGTTGTTTTGTTATAACATGAGTAAATTACCGAAAAGATATTGTGTTTTTGGCTGTGACCGTGACCCTCTAGGTAAGTGGTTTTATAATATACTTACTAAAACCTCCCAAATCGTGGGTGATAAGCCCTTTTATTAGCTGCCTTGCAACTTGCGTATTTTGCGTCGCGTTGCCTTTTTATAATTATGTACGCCGCAGCCAACAACACTACCTCGGCGGGTGTCATGATATCGACTGCCTTGTGAAACAAAACTTGGTGATGTCGCCAGATATGTCAGGCGAAGTTTCGCGAAGTCGCACGACTTCGCCTGACGTTGCTACGGACATAAGTCGCGCGATGTCGCCAGATATGTCAGGCGAAGTTTCGCGAAGTCGCACGACTTCGCCTGACGTCGCTACGGACTTAAGTCGCGCGATGTCGCCAGATATGTCAGGCGAAGTTTCGCGAAGTCGCACGACTTCGCCTGACGTCGCTACGGACTTAAGTCGCGCGATGTCGCCAGATATGTCAGGCGAAGTTTCGCGAAGTCGCACGACTTCGCCTGACGTCGCTACGGACTTAAGTCGCGCGATGTCGCCAGATATGTCAGGCGAAGTTTCGCGAAGTCGCACGACTTCGCCTGACGTCGCTACGGACTTAAGTCGCGCGATGTCGCCAGATATGTCAGGCGAAATCGGCCGGCTTCGCTTGACATGTCGCCGATACATGTCGTAGGACATTTGTCCCCTAGTGTATCCTTGGCTTTATGCTGAAAGAAAGCGACCAGCGTAGATTTTTTGTCAAAGTGACTTAAGTTTAGTAGTGTGGATTGGCACTTTATTTTTTTCTGTTGCAAGATCCCGGGTAACTGCATTTCTAAGGCACATTTCTGGAGAATCTGGCGTAGAACTGAGCATTTCGAAGGATTTCATGTTCAGAAGCAAAGCATTTTTATTTTCTACGGCCCTTTTAGCCCGACTTGGGTACGGTTCTGCGTGTAAATCTGACGACTGCTTATGACTGAAAGTCTCGTGAGTCTTGACAGATAATAAGCAGCATGCACACTGGATGTCAGCGTCAAGCGCTGCAGAGCGGCTGGATCCTGTGCGATACCAATTATCCTAAAATAAGTGCATTTCACTGCCTCGACCAAGTTTATCAATTTTTTTTAAAATAATGAAGTTCGGGAAGATATTGCTCACAAACCATAAGGCCTACTAAAAAAAATTATACACCATGTTATAGGAAATTTTATAGAGATCATTCTTGTCTTTGACACTTTTTTTCTAGCTGTAAAACTTTTTGTATAAAACCGTAAAAATCGTGATTAGGGACATATTTTGAGGTCAAAAAGGGGGGGAAAGGGGGGAAAAGGGGGGAGGGGGGCAAAATTCGGCTTGGCAACATTCAGAACCGAATTCAACAGGCTTTTTTACATCGGAAAAGTCATGTTGCCAAAATGGATCCCAAAATGCCGTTAGCACGGTAAAGGAAGCCGATATTTAGAATTTTCTACCAGTCTATGAAGTTCGGGAAGATATTGCTCACAAACCATAAGGCCTACTAAAAAAGTTTATACACCATGTTATAGGAAATTTTATAGAGATCATTCTTGTCTTTGACATTTTTTTTCTAGCTGTAATACTTTTTGTATAAAACCGTAAAAACCGTGATTAGGGGCATATTTTGAGGTAAAAAGGGGGAAATGGGGGGAGGGGGGCAAAATTCGGCTTGGCAACATCCAGAATCGAATTCAGCAGGCTTTTTTACATCAGAAAAGTCATGTTGCCAAAATGGCTCACAAAATGCCGTTAGGACGGTAAAGGAAGCCGATATTTGGATTTTTCTACCTGTCTATTATAAGGATCGACGGTGAAGGCCATGTGAAGGGATACCTCGGCGAGAATGTAAAGCCATAAAAAATAAAGCATTGTGTTGCCACACTATATTCCTCACTGGCATATTAGCCCAACTTCGGCAGTATGTAGATTGTGGTACCACACTACTCGCGAAGTTGGCCGACGTTGAGCGTATGTCGCTACAGGTACATATATTATAATAAAACTGTTTTGCATTACAACAAAACAGATATTGTATGTGTGTAACAACACAGCATTGTTGTGAAGAAAGCATTATGAATTTTGACACAAAATTAAGGAAAATATACGTCTTGCGTTAATAAATTTAGTCTTAATCTCTCACCTCAGCGGGTTTGCTTGTGAAAACGCCTAGCGTTTGTACAAGCACTTGTCAAAACTTCTTTTAGACGTCATAGTCTTCATGCAATCGCCAGCAAGCACTTTGCTGCAATGCTGTGTTGTTACACACATACAATATCTGTTTTGTTGTAATGCAAAACAGTTTTATTGTATTTTGCTCCACAACACAGCATTGTTGTGAAGATTTGTTTGTTATCTGCTGGTGAGAGAGTAAGAGTAATGCTATGTTGATTAAACACAATATTTAAATGCAATTGTGATAATTAAAGTTTCAAGTTAAGTACAGTACCTTAG
Source organism: Apotomis betuletana (assembly GCA_932273695.1). Taxonomy (NCBI): domain Eukaryota; kingdom Metazoa; phylum Arthropoda; class Insecta; order Lepidoptera; family Tortricidae; genus Apotomis; species Apotomis betuletana. Next base: position 14,677,452 of record OW026304.1, read on the forward strand.
CTTCAGTACATAGACTTGAGCTGTTTAGTAGTTTAGCGGCGGTAATATCTCCACAGAGCTCGTCACATCCTCCAGGGAAACCCTGCCTCACCTGTTTTCTTACGGTTAAGTTCCAGCGGCGGCGAAGCAGTTCACACGCCGGAAAACAAAATAAAGCGAGGTTGCACCCCTCAAGATACTTAAATTATAAGTTGCAACTTGAGAAGAGATTATAGGAATTTCAAAAGACCTATCGATAAGTTAGATATAGGTAGTTACTTATTAATCCATGTGAAAATAAAGAATATAATATTCTCGATGCGTCTGTCTCTGTAATAGCATGCATTGCAATATTAACAAGTAGTAATTGACTATTTTAAAGTATAAATTATGATTAGGTCGCCCTTACTGCAATTAATGCAGGACGCAACACTAATGGACTTTAGGTAAAGTCGCTGGAGTACAACAGTTTGAATTAGGAACCACGTTGACACTTATTTCTTATAGGGATGGGTTACGATCAGTTGATGTTGATAAGACACGATAGATTAGAAGAGCCAAACAGTACAATAGTATTTGTTTATCTAGTTTTTTGCTGTGCTTTGTTATAATTTCTTGTTCAAAATATTGAACGTCTTATGGGTGCGCCTGGCATGGGCTACGCGGCATAAGTCCAGGCGTTGTTTCACAGCCCGTCAGCCACCCCATACTGAATTCAGATATTAAATTATAATAATTATACACTGTAATATATATCAATAAATTATACAGTCAAGAATAAAGCCATACGACATGAGTTGATAATCCCATGGTACTTTTTTCTTCGCGAGGAAGATAATGAAGTTCATTAGTCATTACATGATTCAAAAGTACAACCAGTGTATTAACATACATACTTATGCGGACTTGGTCGAGCAAATTTCCTTCGTACCAAAATGGGTTAGTTTAAAACCCCAACAGGCGTAGCAAGTGAATTAATGCATATATAAGGTGTATGTATATGTATATATTATTATTTTTACAACTGGTGAATACATAACAATTATTATTTTCATAAGAAACAGGTTATAGTCCATATATGTAAGGAATAAGGATACTATTACGATTTCACAGACGAGGATAAGAATCCCTGCTTTTAAGACCAATATTCTGGGATGGAGTAGGTCGATGCGATACGCTAACATCGATTAGAACATACCTACTTACATTTAAGTATGTATTTATATCAATTTTCAATGTTGATTGCTTTACATGTCCTGTAAAATTTTACTCACATGATATTGCGGCATGTATTTTTATAAAATATACTACTGCCCCTTTTAAGATTTGGGACGCCCCGTCACCACACCACGACATCGGAAAATCGTGCCACTTACGACAAAATTCGAAAAAGAAAAATGATTCTCAGTAATCAAAAATATAATGTCGTATCCAATAGATATCACAAGCTAAGCTTTTTGGTCACAACACGGTAGGTAAACTGTATTTCGAGTTTTGAGTCCTTGACGTGTCCATACCGACGAATAAATTGTATTGTTTTTGTTTGCCGTAAAACAAAAGTTCTCTGGTGTTATGAAAAAGTATAAACACGAAAAAGTGTTCCCGCAGAATGCTTTAGGATTCTGTTTGTTCATAACACAATTGATTAACGAGAACAAAGTTTAAGTCATTCCTTGACTTCGTATATACTTAGTCGCTGGTAGGTGGGCGATAACACCGAAGGGTCTCGAGTTTGAGTTTGAGCAGATGGCGGTAAGGGTACGCCAGCATTCATAGACACTCGTAGGTCTAGTTCGAGGCCCGGGCTGCTGCTGTTGCTCCAGTAGGCGTTGACCCTTAGAACGGACGGCTACAACGTCACAGGACGTCACATTTTTGACCGTAGTCGCGGACAACTCAACGCAAGCCAGCGCGATTTCCACGCAGGTTCACTCAGTCCAAGGTATTGGCTATGTCATATGACACGGAGTCGGGGGCTAGAAGTAAAGTTTCGGTCACTGGTGCAGTTCTCACAAGAGGTAGGCTATTCCTCGATTAACGTCCCTATTACTGATTACGGCCTCCGAGGCCGGGGACAAACAGGCGCACCCCTTCCGGTCATGCCCTGGCACCCTGACAGACGGTTGGCTACATGCAATGCCACCGTGCCCCTCCGAGGGGCACGCCGTCATGTCAGGATGTTCCGCCGCCCAGTCGGCTATGTTGATCAACCCGACGCTCGTCAGGACACTAGGCATCCACCCACGGCATGCGCTAGTAGAGATCAGTGAGAACGAAATATTTGTTTTCAAATTAATACCACTTCAGCAAACTGAACTGTGGTTACGCCGGGATGCGAGTCCGGATACGCATGTTATAGCCTAGAACCCATTGTCAGCCTTCAGGGTCCCGTCCCCCAGTATAACTAGGGCAGGGCGGGTCTAGTGGAGGCTAGGAGGCTTATCCCCCCCCCCCCCCCCCCCCCGCTAAGATTAGGTCGAACACAGATCACGGCTGGATCCACTCTTGATTAAACGTCATGTTTGTTAAGGGGGCCAACAGGTACTGCTTGACTGACTGACTGACTGACTGATTGTGAACCGTCAGTTTCCCTTACTGCTCTTATAGAAAGTCAATGTAACACTGACACATTATAGTGTCAGATTTTGATTAGGTTAGGTAGGTACCTACTGTTTAACATTGGCCTAAGTGCAAGTTATTCTCAGGCAACTGTAAGGTAATATAAATCAGAGACAACATTCATGCAATTGCATATGAATTTTACACATTGCATAACTGTACTAGAAACTAATTCAAAGACATGATCAGTGTTCTGCAATATCTAGATCTAGATCACTCATCTAGATCTTTGATTAGCAAAATGAGCACTCAAGTTCCATATGAGCTTCATTCAAAATAATAAGTATTAACATTAACAGGTTTGTGACAAAATAGTACCTACCTGTAGTGTTAAGCAACAAACAACTGATCTGAGTAAATTTTCTCTCAGAGTCCAACATTTCATTTGATCTTATTTTGTGTTAGATAATCATAGTATCTTCAAAAAAGTTTGAGAAACACTGATCAGCATCATAGTATTATCATAATAATAATAATATACCTATTCTGCAAGTCTAATCAGTTTAAAACTTGAAAAGAAAGCTTGTCTTCTCTTTATTTAATATGTAATATCCCAAGCAATGGATATTTAGCAATTTTTAGATATATTATTAAAATAAATGTAAGTTTTTGAGACCATGAGGTGAAGGTTATAAGATAATTTGTCAAATTGTGCTAACCCCTTTCATATCACATGGAGGGCCCGAAGTCACACTATTTCACATCCAAACATGTTTAAAATAAAACATATGTCTCAACACACTACAAGCAATTTTGTGATAACAGTAACGAGGACCTTTAAGTCAACAATTTAATTTATTTGGTCTCAAACCTAGATTAGGTTAAGGAATTCTTGGAATCTGGTTATTTCAGTATTTAGAAAAAGACAGAGGATATTGTAAACACCAAGTTATTAGTTTGGTAAGTAAATACTTTGTTTATATATTACTGAAACTAGTGTTTAATAATTATTTGAAGTGTAAATGTAAAGTGCTTTGTATCAATGGTACAAATGTATAACTATAACTATGAGTCAATATGTTACTCAAAATAAATGAATTTTAATTTAATTTTTTAATTTTAATGGTTTAAAAGCTGTAGCTGAAGTAGAGAATCGCCACCAAAAGTCATTATCAACCCTATCTTTTGATAGTTTGTTAGCTTGCAAGTTTTGAACACATTGCGATTAGACATAGATTCTCACATCTCAATAAGCTGGTGTATGTTCACCTACTACTGTGTATCAATACTGGGTACCATCGGTGGCTTTGAGTCTGGCCATCTTTATCAGTAAATTAGCTGGGTTATTCCAACGACTGATTTATCAGGTCTTTAGTCCATGTCCCATGACATTATGGGACCACAATATTATTGATGTCAGTTTGTTGATAATAGAAATCTGCATATCAGTATTCTAGTCAGAGATTCTCTCAGTTTGGAGTCCAAACTTTAGACACATGTCATTAGTCATTGGATTTACTAATTAAGATATCCAATCACAACAGGTTGCAACCTGCAACCTTATTAATTAACCATATGTGGTCATGCATTAATATTTCTGAAATGACATTGAACATAAAACGGAGATTTATCGCTCCTGTACTCAAGTTTGTAGGTATTTTAGTGCCTAGTCAGCAAGTAGGACTTAATTGAGTATTGTAACAAGATCAAATTGTACTACCCTGGACGAGTTTTTCAAAACAACACATGTATTGACAATATAACCTATAAACTTGGTACCACCTACGTACGTGGTATTCTACTATACTACTACGTAAATAAAATATCGAGTGGTGGATAAGTCATCTTCCGCAAATGACTCGTCTCAACCACGGCCTCGCTAGGTAGCGTATAAAACGATCATTCTTTCAACAAAGCAAAGATCGCCGGCCAGTTACATACGGACTTTGCCTGGCCGCTAGTTGCAGGATTTCCGTGTCCATTCTTGATCACAAGTATCACTACTAAAATCATTTCTCGATTTTTAACTCTTACGCAATAAACACTCCAATATTTTGGTGTTTTTGCTAATTTATTTTCGAGAAAAGCAGAGACGCACGTTTTCTCGTCAAAATTAAAAATGCTATGACGTCTAAAAGAAGTTTTGACAAGTGCTTGTACAAACGCTAGGCGTTTTCACAAGCAAACCCGCTGAGGTGAGAGATTAAGACTAAATTTATTAACGCAAGACGTATATTTTCCTTAATTTTGTGTCAAAATTCATAATGCTTTCTTCACAACAATGCTGTGTTGTGGAGCAAAATACAATATATGTGCTGTGACTTCGCCTTTGAGGACTTCGCTGCTGAAACCCATACTTCGGCCAACCCCGTTAGTGTGGTACCCGGTTAACAACCTAGTGTCATGTCACTGTCATTCAATAGTGGAGTGGATGCTGTCATTAATGAGTCCGGTTAATGTACGACCAAATAATGTACAGCCCAATAATCCGCGACCACTTTTTTGGACGCGGATTATTGGGATGTACATTATTGCCCTGTCCAAATAGTGGCTTCACATTATTGCCTCGGACCGAGCTTGTACAGCCAAATAATGCTCATCCCAATAATGCACGACCCAATAATTCGAATCCATTTAGTAGACGCCGATTATTGGCGGCACATTATTGGCCCGTACCGATAATGCTCGACCAAATAATGTACGGCCCAATAATGTACAGCCCAATAATTGGCGACCACTTTCCGCTTCAGACCACAGACTATAAATATTTGACACATAGAGTGATATTCTAGGGATGGGGCGACGAATTTTAAGTTTACGATTCAATAATGTTGCCATGCACAAACAATAAGCAGATAGAGTCTGTCTAACGAAAGCTGAACCCATCGATTATTTGAGCGGCAACACTATTAAAATGTCATTTTGACATTGACTAGCAAACAAAAATAAACTAAATATTCACAAATAAATATATAGAAATCTTTTTAAGTGAATATTTATATGAAATATATTAGCTTTTATGAAATATATTATATGTCCATAACTCTTTGCGTATTCTCACACAGAATACCCAAGGGCTAAGGAATGTTGACCGAGACCACTAGCAAAGTCGTTTTTGTTGAGGTTAGTTTGAGGCTGCATTCGAGTGTCAAATAGAAGAGATTTTTCGAAAGTTTACTGCTGAAACATGGGTAAAACAATTAAAAGTGGTGTGCGTCCGATAATTTTTGCCATGATAAGCAAATGCAAATAAAAACAAGAGGAGAGGGAGGCCTTGTTCAAACAGAAAAAAGAGTGTTTAGATGTGGTGACTGCATTTGTAGGTTAGTAAGGCATATTCATTTTGATACTTATTATTTCTATAATTATCTTCAATCCAATGATTCACAATATATCTTTTCCCGTCCAAACTATCTTTTTAAATTGATATTTAATTTTAATTTTTTCATAAATGATGTATTCATTTCAGATAAACTTGACGACTGAAGAAAAACAACTCCTTTTGGATAATCTTGGGAAGCTGAAAGAGTTGGAGCAAAACGAATTTCTAAGTCAAAACAAGTATTTAGAGGAAATATCGGCAATAACTGATCTCAGTGTTTCAACTTTGAAGAGAATAAGCAATGAAGGAAAAGTAAACAGTGGTGTCTTCAGTACCCCAGGAAAAAAGCGACAATTGAAGCGTTTTTTTTACAGAATGCCGAGAAAAAAGGCTACGTGCAGAAAGGTAGGCAGTGTATCTGCTGAACAAATGGAAGAAGCCCTGATTAGTATTAAAAACGGGACGAGTATTCGGCAAGCTTCAGCAAACAGTGAAATACCTTCATTTATGTTCTATTTTTTTTATTTAGTTTTATTAGAGCTACTGAATTAGCTAGTTCGACACTATTTTTGTATGGCTTTTACCGATCTTGCATATGGTCGGAACCGGTAATTTCTGGATTATTGATCAAGTTGGTGGAATAGTTAGTTGGATTTTTAATATTTTTTGATTTTCTATTCTATTTAAAATTGGTAGATTGACGAAGTTTGTAAGTCAATGAGTGTTCATTTTGTTTAAGTTCCTACTGCTGATCTTGTTTGTCTGAAATAACAAATTTTGTAAATTTGAACTCTTAAAAGATTTGTGATTAGTATTCTAGTATTGCTAGATTTTATACGACTGTTATTATATGATTGTTACTAGTTTTTTATGACCGTAACATAAAGGCGGAAAACAAATTGTCTCCGATTGTTGTTTGATCTACTGATGAAAGTTTTGTTAATTAGTAACTAAACGTGACTGATTCCTTAAATAAAAAAATAAAAGATGCTCGTATTTTATTGGTTTTATCCTTATCATGCTTATTAAATGTTCCTTGGTCCACTGTGAACTACTGGTATACCCATTGTCCACCCCCCCTAGTGCACAGTGGGTCAAATCCCATTTAAAAAAAAAAAGCTTTTTCATGTCCAGATGGTTAGAAATCTAGGATTGTAAGCATAATATAACCAATCTTGAATAAATTGTTTAAGCAACAGTCCAAAAATATTTTGTATATCACAATTATTTCTGCAGATAGGGCCATTGAAAAATGGAGTGATCCAGTGTTGACCAACTTACCCTACAGTTCTTAAAATAAATAAAACTTTTAACTTTAGTTTATGATTATGACTTTTTATTCGAAAGTTTTTTTAACCCCAACAAAAAAAAGAGTGTGTATGTGTGTGTATAACATATATACATTGTTCGTACAAATGGCGGGCTTAATGCCGTAAGGCATTCTCTACCAGTCAACCTTTGAACTAAGTAGATAAATTATGTGCATAACAACTAACTTAAAAACAAGTTTTACTAGATATATATATAGTCTGGCAAAAAAGAGTAGAAATTAAAAAATGGCAATACTGTAGTGCCGTCCCCGTTTTCTTATATTAATTAGAAAGGGACGACACTACAGTATTGCCACTTTTTAATTTCTACTCTTTTTTGCCAGACTGTACTTAAATAAATAAAAACATAGTTAAAACATTCGAATAAAGTCATAAACTAAAGTTAAAAGTTTTATTTATTTTAAGAACTGTAATCAAAATCGGTTTCTAGAAACTACTTCCATTGATTCATCTGAACTACTGTCAGACTCATCATAAGTTATTACTTTGTGCCATAAAATCAAATACATAAATAAATGTTCATGAAATATTAGGCGTTTCCTCTCCCTTAGTACCCACCAAAATAAAGAAAAGTATCAAAATCGTTTATTCCTACTTTGATAGGTAATACCATGTAATGATTTTTTAAATTTGCCGCTTTTTCTCAGGTTCAGCTTTCATTAGACAGACTCTAATTGGTAAGGTCAGTTATTGTCCGAGCAATGAAACGAGTGAAAAAGGTGCCTGCAATTTGCGAACTTAGATTTTCGCCTTGGTGGTATGGAAGTGGTCCGCCGATTATGACCGATTTATTGATAAAATGGAGGTGCCGACGCAACAATAGCAATTTGTGGCACTAGTTTTCGCATTTGGGGGCATTTTTTTTAATTTAGAGCGCTCAATTATTGATGTGGCCGAAGGCATACGTTTAGTAACCCCGGCTGCAGACCCATGGAATTTTCCGAACGCAAGGACATGTGCAAGCGAGACAGCGCTATGCATGTGTAGGGCGACGTCTCTTTCACACCTGTTATTCCGTACAGAAACCGAATGAAAATTCCGTACATCTGGGCCAGCCTTAGATATTTTATTCTCGACGCCATTGTACTTATCCATACCTTAGATTATAAGATCCATACTCATCATCCTCCTAGCCTTTGTCCCATTTTTTGAGAATGAATTCTCAATCGGGGTCGGCTACCTAAATCCCAAGATGTGGCGTAGGCACTAGTTTTTACGCAAGCGACTGCCATCTGACCAGTACTTATCCATACTAATATTATAAATGCGAAAGTGTGTATTTATTACCTCATAGCCCCTGAACCGATTTAGTTGAAATCCATACTAATATTATAAATGCGAAAGTGTGTCTCTCTGTTCCGTCTTCACCTTAAACCGCTGAACCGATTTATTAGAAATTTGGTATAGATATAGTTTGAATCCCGGGGAAGGACATAGGATACTTTTTATCCCAGAACTCACCCCTCAATGGGATGAAAAGGGGGGTGGAAATTTGTATGGGGAATCAATAACCGATGTAGATGAAACTCGGTATGGGGATAGTTTGAGCTGTGGGGAAGGATATAGAATAATTTTTATCCCCGAAATCATCCCTTAAGGGTGTAAAAAATGAAGTGGTAATTGATAGTGGACCTATTTGAGGGTGAAAAAAAAGGATGGTTTAAAGCAGATTTGTTTAAAAATTAAGGCACCCAAATTACTTACTCCACACAGACGAAGTCGCGGGCAAAAGCTAGTACCTATTATATATGCATATCAAATAGCTCTTCTCTTCTTCAAATAGGAACAGTTTTCAATAAAAGTTGTCATCAACTGTACAAAGATATTTTATTTTCTTGTCACTTTTTTGCATCACATGAACTAAGAACGTTATTTTATCACCAGCATTTAGTTCTCCGACAAGTCTGTACTTCAGCTAATACTATATGTAAAGAAAGATAAAAGACCCAGCTTTTGTTTTATGTAGGATACAACCATGTAAAAAAGTAAAAGAAATTAATAGGACACAAAATCACCTTGAACAGGCCGCGTATTTTTCGCATGTTTTTTTATAACTTTTTTCTGAATATTACATAAAGTTATGCAAAACTGAGACAGCAAATTACGTTAAATTACATCAGAACTTAGGGACCGACTAGGTATATATGTAAGGTTCTAGAGGGCAGCTACAGAGACGCTTAACCTTACCAAATGCATAGTTTACAAAATAATGAACTTTTCTTGCGCAGAGCGGCATAACGCTCAAAGCGCGAGCACTCTAGGGTTAATGATTTTGAGAATCCATCACATCTTTACGTGTACCAATTAGTTAAGTATAACACACTTGTAATAGTTTTTAAGTATAAACCTTATCTTCTCAACAGCGGTCTCCTCTTGTGAAATGTCGGTAGATTCAGATTCAGACTTGTAAAGTGCCCTTGTGGCCTACTTACAGAATAAACTTTTGAATTTTGAATTTTCAATTTTGCTCAACAACCTACCTTGCCAGGATATAGCAAGTACGTAAGTAATAAAAGTTATTAGTACAAAATATGTACAAGTTCGGATCTAATGATGAAATAACTTAAGTACTTATGAATAACTTATGATGAACTAGGTATGTTGTTAGGCGCCAGGAGGGATCTTCTATATAGGTACATATAATAAATATCTATACATATAATAAAGCTGAAGAGGGTCGAAAGTCTTTACATGAAAGATATTCGAAAAAAAGTTGGCTTGAGATACTGAGAATCTATAACAAAACACGTTCCAACAGTTTTTAGAATTTTTGTCTGTTTATCTGTTTGTCTGTGTATTTGTCGCCGCATCACCTGAAAACGGCTGAACGGATTTTGATGCAAACTTTACTAATCTGTCGAGAAAATCCCCGATCAGGTTTTAGGCTATAAAAACTGGTCAAGTGCGAGTCGGACTCACGCACCGAGGGTTTCGCGCACGTTTGCTGTATGGGAGCCCTACTTAAATATTTATTTTATTGTGTTTTTTGTTCATCTAGCGGCAACAGAAATACATCATATGTGAAAATTTCAAATGTCTAGCTAACACGGTACATAACATGACAGTCTTCGCGCTAATGTCAGAGCACGGGAAAGCAAAAGGGAACCGTGAGTACCTACTCGTCAATGATTGTTAAAATAAATCTATTATTCGATTTTGATGGTACGGGTCCTTTAAAATCGATGCTCAGTCTTTCAAAAATCAGTTTGTTTTGCTGGTCAGCTTTAAGGAACCGAGGCTTGACGTCAGAGCAGATGCGGCATTCGCTAGTTATGCGTCTTATTTCCTCGATGGTATAAGCCAAATTCTTAGAGCGAACCCAATGCGCCATTCTGGTCACTCCAGGGTGACAGAGGGCTTCGTGGAGCGCTCGTAGCTTCGAAGGCATCGTGACGATAGCGCAAACCCGAGATAGAGCATCTGCTACATGGTTCTGTGCTCCAGGCCTGTATATGATGTCGTATTTATATGCAGATAGTTCTAATCGCCAGCGCTGAATCTTCTCGTTTTTAATTTTGCTAGAGTGCTTCACATCGAACATGAAAGAGACAGATCGTTGATCAGTGATAAGCAGAAATGCTTTTCATATGAGAAAATGTCGCCATTTCTTCAACGATTCTACAATTGCGTAAGCTTCCTTCTCAATGGCAGAATGATTCTGCTCGCTTTGATTGAGTGTCCTTGAATAGAATGCCACGGGCCTGCCTGCTTGAGAAAGAGTCGCTGCAATTGAGTGTTCAGACGCATCAGTTTCTACGGTGAATGGCACGTTATCATCAATCGCGTGAACGCAAGATTTGACAACGTCATTTTTAAGTTTGAAAATCTTCGATCAATGCGTTGTTCAATGGGAAGGTTTTAGTTTTGGACAGCTCGTTTACCTTTTCAGAGAAGTTTGGTATCCACTTTGAATAGTGGGCGAACATGCCCAGGGCTCTCCGCATACTAGGCAAATCGTGAGGTGGCGGTAAATTTAGAAGTGGTTCTAATCTGTCATTATCGGGTTTTATTATATTATTCGAGATTGTATACCCAAGTATGTTAATTGAAGTTTGATTGAATATGGATTTAGTTTCATTAAGTGTTAGGCCATACTTTTTAGCGCTCGTAAGGAAATTTTGCAAATTTCTGTCGTGTTCTTCCGGACTCTTTCCGCAAATCGTTATATCATCTAGATAAGCGAATGTACCTTCAAGCTTCTCCGTACGAATAAGCCAATCAATCGTTCTTTGAAAACTGGCAACCCCATTGGTCACGCCAAAAGGAATCGTTGTATTTATATAGGAAGGCTTTGGACGGGTATTTTAGTTAAGGCGTTTTGCATCGAGGTCTTGCAAGCGACGCTCCTCAAAATCAGTGACCGTCTTAGGAAAAGAGCTGCGCCATGCCATAGTAGGTATTCCAAGTAAACTAAAAATGAGGTTACGTAGTAGTAAAATCAACACACACATATCAACAGTATCAACACGCGTATTTGCACAATTATTTAATATACTAAGAAATAATAGAAAATTATTAATTTACTCTGTCATGAATTTTACATTATCGTAATTATATCGCATTCATATTCAATTATTCATACGTATCACCTCCTTTAAGCACTCAATAATGGCCACGAAGGTGGGTACTTACTTTGAAAAAAAAAAGCATGTTTCCCGTAGGATAGCATACCCCGACTTCTACTTACGCGAGCGAAGCCGCGGGCAAAAGCTAGTATTAATATATCGGCCGATATATTATCGCTCCGTGTGTGACGGGTTTAAGAGCCCACATACGCTGATTAAATTCGTCCGGTGAATGATCCCATATCTCAACATCTATAGTGATTAAAAATCTGTCCTTTGAAAATAAGCAACTTGAACTGTTTTTCTTCAATCTGCCCAGCGTGAAAACACGATTGGTAATAATTTTCTCGATAGTTTTGTCTCTCAAACATAACCCTTTTTTTAGATATTTTCGATGTAATCTTCAAAACCCTTCCGTTTTCAACAATGTTTTTTGGCTTAATAGATGCACAATTATAAGTTTTCAAAAACAACCAAGCTATTTCTAGTATAAAATGCACACGTTTATGACAAAACTGAAAAAACATGATTTCCGCGCTCCCAAGCACGCACTTCCATCTCGCTCACGCTTACGCTCAGTGATAGAGAGAGCTAGCCAAAGCGTATGCGCCCTCTTAAAGCTTCCCAGTATCTTCCCAGCTTGCCGATTTAAGAACAAATAAATAATAAGGAAAATAATTTCTTCCGTCAACCCTCCAAAATAGTAGTTTTTGATACAAGTGTGGAAAGTATGTCATTTTGAACGAGCCCCGAGGACTTGGCCTGAGCCGCAAGGCGAGGGTCAAGACTCGGGACGAGTTAAAATGACACTTCCACACGTGTACCAAACAACGTTTTTCAATACATTTGCGAAAAATTGCAATAATACAAATTTAAAACAGTAATTGAAAGGGGCAATTATATTTATTTCTGTCTGATAAAAATTAAGAGTACCCAGAGATCCTCTTTTTCTCGTTTCCAGCAAGTTTCCAGCCAATAAAATGTTCATAGACGGCAATGTAATTTTTTTTTCGACTTTGCGGGTAAAATACTCTCACTTATACTCTCACTTGCAATTTTTGCCTTGGCTCGTGTATAGGGCGGTGTTAAATTTATTCTGGTAACATCAGAATCCATCGTTTTCTATCAAAAACTCTTATTTCATAAATCTTACGTGTCATCAATCAATTTTTATATAAAAAAAAATGGCTACTGCCCATCATTTACACATAATTAAAACAATGTTGAATGAAAAAGAAAGTTTTACTTTTAATTGTAATTTTTTTTCAAGATGGCGTCGGCTGTTATCGTTCAGCCAAATCAAAAGAAATGTTTTAATATTTCAGAAGAGATATGATAATGTAGTTTAGTTAGTGTTTAGTTCTTTACATTTCATATAATTGTAAATAAATATATTATTTAATACACAAAAATAGCGATTATTCATAATTATTATGAATTTATATAGCAGCGCGTGGGTCACGCTTAATACTGTATTTTTAATCTGTGACAATACTTTTCTTTTTAATTGTTTTAGGTCACTCATAATACTCATTTGCTCATTAAATAAGAGTCACTCAGACAAATTATTGAATCCGTTTTTGAATATTTTTAATAGATAACCCTTTTATTGATCCAATATGCTATTTAAATATTTTAAGCATAATTATAAGATATGCACTTGCAATGCTGTATGACGTAATAAATAAAGTCGGAAAGTGATTGACCTTTGTTTGGATGTATGAGACATGACGTGTTAGTACAACAGAAATATAAAAAAAATTGAAAAGTAAAAAGCACTAGTTCGAAATATCCAACTTTGCGCACGATTTGCAGCTACGAAAAGTACCACTTTTTGAGCAACGGTATCAAAAAATATTATAATTATATAAGCATTATAACTGTAATTTTCTTTGACTATTGTCGCAATAATTGATTTAAACTCAGAATTTTACGAGATTAAATGTAAGTAAATAGTGAACCGGGGAATATTATGTCAAACCACTGGTAACACAGAAACAAAGTTCTGAGTGTGCCCCTCAAAGATTAGTATAATTTAACCACAGATATTGTGATATAACTGGTAAAGAGAGCTCTACTCGTGCGTTTTTGGTGCAAACAATTTTGAAGCGCCATCTACAAATCTTAACTAAAACTATCGCCGATGTCTATAAAATGTACATAAGCAAACGCGTGAACGTGGTTTTCCACCGGCGAGGCGAGACGAGGTGGGACGAGAATTGAAATCGCGCCGGCCCATTTCTACTAATAGACCGCGGGCCAGCAACAGATTTCCGTGACCAATCGTCTCCCGGGCGATAACTTGTAATATGATTAAGAAAGTTATTTCATGAAGCCTAGTGAACGTCAGCTGCGGTTCAGTGGGTGGGATGGTCGCAGCAGCCTCCCAAACACGTAAAAAAAAATCAGTCATGGCCTCCCGGCTGGAAATTTGTCAACGTATAGTTAACCAATTTCTAAAAGATAAAAAATCGTCAGCTGGTTGTAGCGCGGTGGAAAATACGCCAGCTGGTCACTCGAACACGTAAAAAAAAAATTCAGTCATCGCCTCCCGGCTGAAAATGTTATCAGATGAAAGTTTATATGCTATTGAGTATTGATAGCAAATCAACTCGTCAGCTGGCTGTATCGCGGTTGAAAGATCGTTAGCTGGTACTCTGAAGTGTATAACGCGGAGCAGAGTTAAACCCTTCAGAGCATCAGCTACATATTTTACGAAATACATAATTGTATTAATAAAGAAAAAACTGTTGTTTAAATTTACTATTTTTACGTTTATCAGCTATTATTCTCCTTTATCTTGCTTGCATTTCTAAGTTACTTTGTTTCAATTGACGTGTTTCAAAATTGGCATTAATATTATCGTGACAATATTTTCTTATTTAAGTATTTAGTTACGTATTTAAAAAATGTAAGACAGCTTGCCATTTACATTTGAATTTATTATAACAAGCAAATTAGAACAAAATGGCTTGTTAGGTGAGTAATACAAAAATAGGTAACGCACGTAAAAAGGGCCTGGCGAGATTGACAGGGCTCTTTTAAGCGCGTTTGCTTACATTTTATAGACATCGATGATAGTTTTAGTTAAGATTTGTAGATGGCGCTTCAAAATTGTCTGCATCGAAAACGCACGAGAGGGCTCTCTTTACCAGACTATTCTTTATCTGTGATTCTAGTATAAATAACAGACCAAAACAGAAAATCGCTCATTTGCTACGCGCAAAATTTCGACATTACTGCTGTGTTCTCTCCTACCAAATATTTGAAATATTATTACATATTATCCTAAAATTTAATATTTGTTGAAATTAACTAATCACTTTATCTATCCTTCTAAGTCCCAGAAAGTAGTTTTTGTTTGTTCAATTGTGTTTGTAGTGGTTTTTGTTTTTGGTATTTATTATTCCTGTGGGACTCGGAAGGTTACAATGGAAGTTATTAGTAATTTCCGTATGGATTTTGAGTGGGTTAAAAGAGACGTTTATTTTTACAGGGCGTCACGAAGGCGAGGCGGCACTACCAGCTACAGTTGCACGGCAGCTGCATGCAGGGCGGCCTTCAACGTGCGAAACGGCGTGCTGGGACCAGTTCGCGGACAACACGACCATGACGAGGAACCCTGGATTCCTAACAGGTATAGCAGATTTGAGGCCAAGAAGAGCCGTCTGATCCACGTGCGGATAATAAAAAGATGTGGATGCGTGACAAGGCCATGCATTCTCACAAATTGAAACAATAATAACGTACATATGTCCTGGCCAAGATGGCCGCATACCTACCTATAAGTTATTTTCTTTGTTATTTGGCTTTTTTAGTTGTTCAATATAGTATTTGATAGTGTATTGGCAGTGAACTAACGATTGAGAGTAGATTGTTTGGCATGAGAAGTGAAAAAAAAAACGTATTTCCCACAAGTAAATTCAATATTATTTTTTCAGGAACCAAATGTATCAAAACATAAAAAGACGCTGCCGAGAAGAGGCTACCGCGTTAATGACGATACACTTGGAGGAGGCGGCCAGGTATGCATATATTTTTATGGTACATTCGATTTAGCCAGACAATGCGTTAAAAACCGGCCAAGTGCGAGTCTGACTCGCGCACCGAGGGTTCCATACAAACTTTTACTTATCCCATCTTAATTGGCCGGGTTGAGTTAAGTTTGCACCTGAAATGTATGGCGCCGCATACAAACGAGGTGCAAACTTAACGCAACCGAATTCTCCAAATATGACGGTTGAAAATGACCATATTTTTTATGATGTAATTACAAATGTATGGTTTTCAGATTTATCTCAGTATTTGTAGTATGTGACGATATTACTTGCCAAATTTCATAGTTCTAGGTCAACGGGAAGTACCCTATCAATTTGATTCCCTTGAGAGTGTCGAAATGTACGTTTTTTGCGACGTAAACGGCCGTATCTTTTTTTTTACGTAAACGTATGATTTTTTCACAGCTTCAAGGGACCGTAGACTTGAGTATATATATGGTTTAAATTTTAACTTGATACCTCTACGCGTTCTTGAGATAAAGGGTCTTGACAGACAGACGGAAGGACGGACGGACGGACAGACGGACGGACGGACAGACGGACAACAAAGTGATCCTATAAGGGTTCCGTTTTTTCCGATTGAGGTACGGAACCCTAAAAACCAGCCAAATGCGTGTGGGGCCACGAATAGTGAAGTATTTAATTTACATAGTTACTTTTTAGGAACCTTCTAAAAAGTTCTATTTATATTTACAATAGCATTCCCAGTTACATAAAAAGTAGTAAAATATGTGTAATTTATAAAATTTAATATATTACCTAGTGGTATAAACGTACGTATTGTTTTTTCTTTGTATTTGAGGTGTGCAATAAAGAGTATTTGTATTGTATGGTATAAATGTATAGTGGTTTCAAAGACTGCATGTATGTCTAGGTTTAACTTCAGTTTGGGTATTGCAAGGTGAATGTTTCATGTATTAATGATTGTTTCAGATATCCAGACGCCGCTCCTCATTTACTGTACGATAATATCGTGCCGTCAATGCGTAAGTGGAGGCGTGCTAACCAGCCACCAGTGCCGAGAACAATGGCCGAATGCGCAACAGCCCTGGAGAATCACGGCCAGTTTTCCAGGCTGTATATAGGCACAGTGGAAGCCGCAGGCGGGGGCCAAGCGGTGATACTAGGCCCGCCAGGGTACCAAGAAATCCTGGCGGCAGCGGACACCATACTCGCCGATGGTACCTTTAAAACTGTGCCTGCTGGTTTGCGCGCCAGCCAAATTTTAACTGTGCATTGCACAATCAATGGGCATTATTATCACCCTTTGGTGGCCCTGATGGAACACCGCCAGCGACCACTTTACGTGGCGGTGTTCCAGAGAGTGTGGGAGCTCGCGGGCAACCCTCGCCCCGAGCACATCGTGACGGACTATGAGCCGGCCCTGCAGGGAGCACTAGGGCAGGTGTCGGGCATTCCCACAGTGGGATGTTATTTCCACTACACACAGGTAATTCAGAGATAACTTTTATTATTTTTCTTCAAATCTTTTTTTGTAAAATAAGTTATGGCCAATTATTATTAAATTAATTATTATTATTAGTAAAGCAGGCAGGCAGTTGCAGTAACTGATAATTCAGCATGCATCATCTTAACAAAGTTTCCAGTGTTGAGTAGAATCTGCATTGTGCTTGTCCAACTTATTCTTAAATTAGTAATAGGTACATTATATTCCAGTCTCTGATCAAACGGGCTACTCTTAACATACTACTTCAGTTGTTACCAAATAAGTGCCTAATATGTAGCTGGTAAATTAATAAAATCAGTGAAACCTCATTCACCTAGCTAATAGAATATACATGTTCATAAATTTCAGGCATTAATCCGGAAGGCCAAGGGGCTTCATATCTCTGTGAGGCCCAACAGCCCGGGGCTAAGGCTGGTGCGCCTGTACTGCGCGCTGGCGCTGCTGCCCCCTGAGCGCATCCCGGCCGCGCTGCAGGAGCTGCCTGGCGCGGCGCGTGGGGAACGTCTGCCGTTCAACGCAGACTTCCACTCATACTTCGTGGATTTCTGGATGGTTCAAGTAAGTAATTTTTAGGGTTCCGTACCCAAAGGGTAAAAACGGGACCCTATTACTAAGACTTCGCTGTCCGTCCGTCCGTCCGTCCGTCCGTCTGTCTATCTGTCTGTCACCAGGCTGTATCTCATCAACCGTGATAGCTAGAAAGTTGAAATTTTCACAGATGATGCATTTCTGTTGCCGCTATAACAACAAATACAAAAAAATATAATAAAATAAATATCTAATGGGGCTCCCATACAACAAACGTGATTTTTTTGCCGTTTTTATAGATAATGGTTCGGAACCCTTCGTGCGCGAGTCGGACTCGCACTTGTTTTTAACTACCGAGCAAAAAAGAGGGGTGTTATAAGTTGTGTCTGTTTGTGTATCTGTCGGTGGTATCGTAGCTCCCAAACGAATGAACCGATTGTCGTTTAGTTTTTTTTGTGTCATAAATAATTTTATCCCGATTATTCTTAGCTTTGTCTGATGAAAATCGGAGCAGTCGTCTCCAAGATATTCAGCTTAATTAGTGGAACAAGTGACAAGATCTCAGCCAATATTGAAGCTAGGAACTCCAAATTTAGATTTAGGTGTATAATTTGTTAATACGTGCGAAGCCGAGGCGGGTCGCTAGTCGCTAGTATTCACTAAATGCTAACACAAGTATTCATTTAATTCATAATTACTTACGCTTACTTTGTCTTTAACAGCAGTACCTACTACATAGGTACATTCTACTATTGGGTACTTTATGGTACTACTAGACCATTCTAAAGGTTTCATCCGCGGTAGCGTCTAGTATTCATCGCGCCCGCTGCAGTGTGACAATGCATTTATATTTTTTTTTTAGGTGACACCAGACTGTTTCTCCGTGCATGGTCGTCCACACAGGACGAGCAACATCGCGGAGAGTTATCACCGAATTCTCGCGACATGCATGGGAGGCCCGGGACCCAATGTATGGTCCTTTACACGTAAGAAATAACCTTAGATACAAGTATAAGTAGCTATTAGAAGTCCAGTAGCATTTTCCGTTATCAGTTTCTCTTCCCAATATGGGATCATTAAGTTTTCCAGAGGTACGCTATTTGAACTCAGAATCTACAAATAGTTTATTTTTAGGACGTATAGTTTTTTAAATATCATTTTTTAAAACCTCGATGTGACGTTTGGTTAAATGATGGCTGTATGCAGCATTACTTTATTAGACTGTATGGAATTAGTTTTACTTTTTTTTTAATTCTCCTTACTGATTCCATACAGACCAAAGTAATGCTGCATACATCCATCATTTAACCAAACGTCACATCGAGGTTTTAAAAAATGATATCTAAATAACTATACGTCCTAAAAATAAACTATTCGTAGGTATTAAGTCGAAATAACGTATACTATCAGAAAAAAATATAATATGAATACTTTTGGAAAACTTAATATGAGAAAACTACATTAATATCCACCTATTGCATCATATTGAGATAGACTGTAAGTTCCACAACCTGATAATGGGTTGCCCAATTAAGAGTCCGCAGCAAGATCTGTTCTCCCATACAAACGTAGTTAGGTACGCTCTCATTTTAAAACGACTAGCTAAGCTAGGGGGGCATTATGAGGCAATGCCCTAGGTCGGGGTGTAGCAAAGGGGACCCAGGAGAGAATTTTTGATGGGGGTGGTGTCATTATGACACCTATTTTTTATGATGCTATCGTATAGAAGACGCTAAAATAAGCATGTTTTATATGGGCAACTTTTCTCTAAAATCAAAAATGCTCTGAAACTTTGTACTTACAATAGGATAAGGTATATCTATGCCTGTAAGTTTTAAGTAGGTTCCTACCATAGTTAAAAAATACAGCAAATTTAAGTTTTTCGTACAAAACTTGTTTTTGCTCTATTTTTTTTTTATAAGCTGGAGCTAGGTATATAAACTAATTACAGGCATAGCAATACCTCATGTCATTGTATACTGTGCATTCATTACAATCCAACACGTACTCTTAGTTTTAAAATAGAACGAAACTCCGTTTGTATAGGAAGGTGAAATTCGACTGAGCTTGCTGTGACCTCTTAAGTAGGTACTATATCAGATTTAGTAAGGCCCACTTGCACCATTCCACTAACCCGGGTTAACCGGTTACACCTGGAGTTACCATGGTTACCAGTACAATTCAACACTGGGTTAACCAGTTTAACCGCTTAACCCCGGCTTAGCGGGATGGTGCAAGTGGGTGGTTCTATGTAGGTAAGTACCTAATGGTTATAGTTGCTGAATGAATTGACTGCTTTAGTTTTTAGTTTTAGTTAGTATGTATATTAGTATTAGATAGTTTTGTAGTAAAGATAGTAGTTTTTTTCACAGTTGCTGCTTTACAGATTGCAGAAGTGTTTATTTTCTACAGAGCATAAAAAGTGAGTATTAATTCAAATAAATAATTAGTAGTTTTTATAGTATGTAGTTTATGTAGTATGGTATTATTACTTCAAGTCAAAGTCCAGGTTATTGTAATTTTTGGTGTTAATAAATTTTGGCAGGAGGCTGACTAAATTAGCAGTCCAATAATTATAGGTAATTACTATGATTATATTAGTTGTGTACTTACCTATTTGTATCAAACAGGTATGTACTGGCAGGATCATATTTTTTAGGGTTCCGTACCCAAAGGGTAAAAACGGGACCCTATTACTGAGACTTCGCTGTCCGTCCGTCCGTCCGTCCGTCTGTCACCAGGCTGTATCTCAAGAACGGTGATAGCTATATATCTATATCTATAGCTATATCTTAATAGCAAATGGATGTATGGTTAACTTTCGTCACACAAAGTAATCAATTAAGTTTTGTTTTAATTAAAGCCCTTAACTATGTACAATTTTTTGCAATCAACCCAATGACAGTTCATTTTTAGGGTTCAGTACCCAAAGGGTAAAAACGGGACCCTATTACTGAGACTTCGCTGTCCATCCGTCCGTCCGTCTGTCTGTTACCAGGCTGTATCTCAAGAACGGTGATAGCTAGACACTTGAAATTTTCACAGATGATGTATTTCTATTGCCGCTATAACAACAAATACTAAAAATTAAATAAAATAAATATTTAAGAGGGGCTCCCATACAACAAACTTGTTATACCTATATATACATATATATAGGTACGGAACCCTTCATGCGCGAGTCAGACTCGCACTTGCCCAATTTTTTTTATATATAGGTAGGGTAATACCTACCTATCTTTTTAACAATTTAAATTTATAAGTAGTTGTACCTCACATTGTACCTATATTTTTTGGATCATTTGATTTCTTCAATAAAAATATATTATATGTCTAGGGCGGTGAATACGTAAAAGTCCCAGATCGCAGGTGTTTGTCGCCCGAGCCGAAGGCGAGGGACATAAATATGCGATCTGGGGCTTTACGAATTACCGCCCGTGGTTTGTCTAAAGTTTTACTTCTTGCCTTGGTCGGGAAGTGAGATTTTCGTCCCGCGAAGTGGGCGTAAATCCCGCTTTACAGCTAAGGGTGACGTAAAAGTAATTTTTAGATGATTTTTAGGAACTTTTGAGTATTTGAATTTATAGTAATTCGTGTTTTTAGATATATGTATTTATTAACAGAAAAAATGGCAGAAATGTTTGCCAACTGCACGGCACGTCGGCAGGCCCAACTGGCCGGAGCCGCGCAACCGACCAGGCGCAACCGCGCACGTCAACTGATCCGAGCGGCCGCGGTCAATAACAATCTGCGGGCACTCGACGCGGGCATTATCACACTGCGACACTTCCTAGTCGCCGCCAGCACCCGCATACACGTCGGGGAAGCGGTCGACGTCCCCGAGATGGCCGAGGAGGTGGAGGTGGCCGACTGGGCGGAGGAAGTCTCCGACGCCGAGGAGGAGGTGCCGCTGCCTCCCGCGGCCCCCTTGCCGGCGCCGGCGCCCCCCGCGCCCCTCGCACCCGCGCCCCCCGCGCCCGTCGCCCCCGCCGGCGCGCGCTGCGGCGTGTGCCAGGAGGGGCCGCCCACGCGTGTGCTGATACCGTGCGGACACGTGTTGTGCGACGAGTGCATCGTCGGCGTACAGGCCTCCGGGCCGCAGCTGCGCGACAGGTGTCCATATTGCAGGACCCATATTGGCTCCTGCATTAACATATATTTATAAGGTTGGTCTAAATTCGCTACAACATTCTTGATGCGACTTACGTGAGTGAATAGGTAAATAACGAAAATGTACCTACTTATTGTTTCCACAATGTTTCAGGATTACGTGTACGAGTTGTATGACGAAGTCAGAGTCGGACGGAGATGGAGACGGAGCATCTAGGTACGTAATTTCATTCGTCCATTCGGCTGTTCCATGAGAGTCTCATTTTACGAAAAACAACTAGGTAGAGTCTGTGCGGAAAGAAAATAAAAAGTTTCTGTCAAAAATGTCATTTTAGGGGCAAGCTTTTATAGCCGACTGTACTTTTCTTTGGATATCCATCAAATGCTCACTAAGACAATTCTAAAGAGCCCAACCTCGGTAGGATTGCTTTTTCTATTATAGAGTTCCTATGGCCACCTTCCGGCTCCATCATCAGATCAGCCCCATGGTACCATATTATTGTATTGTCATCAAAGTTAAGTAAGTATGCAAAATTTCAGCTCAATCGGTTGACGATATCTGCTTCAAAATTGAGTTGCAAGATTTCACCCGAACATACATACTTTAAACATACCATGCAAGCTAAATAAAAGCTTGTAATAGTCGTAGAATATATTGGAAACCCATACATTTTAAGGCTCTTCTCTTTCCGCACAGACTCTACTAATACGATACTAGATAAGAATTGTAACTTGTTGCAGCACGCGGTCGCAGCCTACGTGAGGATCATCACATTGAGCAGCGGAACTGGCAATCAGTTTATCAATTTTATCATCCCAATCTGGTGAGAGTCAAATCAACTATTTCGTGTATTAGGTTAGGTATTCTTCAAACTGGAAGGGTACAATGACAGGTGTCCATTGAATACAATTATGCGACATTTGGTATATATTGTATGGAGATGACACTTATCATCGTACCTTTCATTCCAACTGTCTACGTTCCAACAATACGATTCATAGACATACTAGACAGCGTAATGTTTATGAGGTGATCCGTTCGTTACTGCAATTATTGATGAAAATCTTATTAGAAATGATGTTTTTCAGTGGTTATTTGGTTGATTTCAATACTTTCTAAGTTTCTTTAAGTATAGGTACATTTTAATTACTGATAAAGATTTTCTTTTTTGCAGGCGCCGCGCGGAGAAGTCGCCGCATGTCATCGCTGAGTCAAGGACTTTCTCACATTTATTAGTCTGACCATTTAGTACTTACATGTAAATGCTTAACGTGTTGTTTAAATTATTTTATTGTTACAGGGGCTTCGCGGCTCTGACCGCTGAATCGCCGAGTCATCTTGTGTTAAGTATGGTTTTTTGTTTTTTATGTACTTATGCTTTTTTTAATGTTTAGATTTTTTTTACTTTTCATTTTAAATTTTTTCTGTGACAAAAAACATAAATAACTGAACTAAACTCACTTAGTCCAGGTATGTACGTTTTTTAAGCAGTGGAGGGAGGGATGGTGGGGAGCCACGTCAGGAAACCTCCTCGAGAGCCTAGGCACTTCCAATTCCTCTTGATTCTGTTGATCGACAGGAAACGGAAGGGTCTTAGCCGGTGCGCCCTGGGGGCAACGGTAAATAATTTCTTGTTGTGAAATACGAGGATTGTTTATCGGTGCTGCTAATGTCCTGATACGGGGGGTTGCGTCTTACTTAGCTTACAGATCGCCTTCATCCACTTTGGGTATCAAACAGCAAGTCCACATGAACAATCACTTGAAGCTTGGCGGGGGCCTGCCATAACTGACAAAAGGCGAGGGGGGAGGCTGTGGAGGTAAATTTTATTTCGCTCGTGGTCAATCATAGAATCCTTTCGCTAGCTCGTGTTTCAAATGAACACTCGCGGGTAAAATACAACTTTCTCCCCTTGTATAACAAATAACTATTTATAACTTACCTACTTATTTGCTTTTTTAAATAGTGAGGAAACCTGACAAATCCCAAAAATAAAAATAATAATAACTTTTGCCATAATTTTATTTTCTCCTCAGGTGTCACGCGGGAGAGTGTAGGTACACAGTCACTATCCTGTGTGAAATGAGGATCGGCGCGCCTGCACCGCCGCCACACCATTGCCGACCTACCTTCGCGCGCCTGCACGGCGTAAAGCAAGGCCACGTGTGGCCCTCGTCGTGTGTGCCTTTCACACCAATAGATTAGGTACGGTACCCAGCCTAGTATCATCCCCGCTTGGTGATTTCACTGCTCTAACAGCCTGCAGGCGACATCATCGTCACATGCCTGTTATCGAACGGGTATTGTCTCACTATAATTGATCTTGCTGCAGCAGAGCTTGCAGAGGAGGCAACCGTTTGCTTTATAGATGGGTAGATCTCTCGGTTTGGCATGCTCGTCACAACACCACAAAGGAGGTTGACAGTTCAAATCTGTCTTGTTCAACCAATTGATGGAGGCACGCATACGAATCACATATTACACTACCATCCTGGAGCTAATTGGATCAATTGTATATACTACAACGTATAATGTTTAATTAATGTCACATATATCTCCAAATAAATCTTAATATGAAAACCGTTACCGTGGCTCTAATGAATGAACCACGGTGACAGCATCACAACATGTATTTATTTTATTTATTTAAACTTTATTGCACAAAACAAAAGTCAGTACTAATGGCAATATATATGTACTTAAGAACACTACCGTTAGTAGCACTTTAGGTGTCCAGTTTACTCTGAACTAAATGGAGATCCGCTACGTTTACCTGGCTCCTTGTACCCAGCTCTACCCTTCTTCTTACTGACACACTGCGACAGACATTTTTTTGAACCTTTAAATCATTTTTTTTTTCAAACACAAACACAGCATAACAGTTTACACTAAGGCACTGTGAGTATCAAGAATAACAGACAAAAAACAAATGTAACTTAACACACACAACAAAACAAACAAAATTAACATTGGTAAACAATTAACGTAAACAATTTATTTGACAACGCGTTTGGCTGACTTGTAGACACCTGCCTACTGAGTCGGCGGTCCCGGGTTCGAATCCCGGCCGGGGCAAATATTTGTGCAAAATATTTGTTCTTAGGTCATGGATGTTATCTATATATGTATTTATATATTATGTATATCGTCGTCTAGTACCCATAGTACAAGCTTTGCTTAGTTTGGGACTAGGTCGATTTGTGTATGATTGTCCCTTAATATTTATTTATTACTAGCTGTGCCCCGCGGTGTTACCCGCTCATACCACGGGAACACTAAATTTATTCGGGATGAAAAGTATCCTATGTCCTTTCCCGGGTCTCAAACTATCTCCATACCAAAATTCATCTAAGTCGGTTCAGCGGTTTAAGCGTGAAGAGGTAACAGACAGACAGACAGACAGACACACTTTCGCATTTATAATATTAGTATAGTATGGATTTATTTTATTTAAAAACAGAAGATTCTCGAACATCATGTATAACTGGGTTATGTTTTATCTGATACCGATCCTATCATTTACAGGCAACCTCCAGCACCAGTCCGACCAGCGATACCGCCTGCGCCTGCGGCCCCGTCCCTCGCACCTTCAGGGCGGGCACCAGCGCTCTTTGCACCTCTGCCGGCGCCCTCCGTGAATTCGCTCCCGCCCGCGTATAGGCGTTCTTCAAAAACGGCAACCCGTGTTAGATATCTATACTCGGCGCGGCGAACCTTGATCCCTATGACAGCTGTCAGTTCACTACAATATCTGTCAAATGGTAACATTTTTGAGCTGTCAGTTCACTACAATATCTGTCAAATGGTAACATTTTTGACGGATACTGTACTGAACTGACAGCTGTCATAGGGATCAAGGTTCGCCGCGCCGAGTATAATTGACACGGTGGATCTAGGATAATATTTCGATACCTATCGTTGTATTCCCAATTGTCTCGTCCGTCCGGGGACAGATGGGAATATATACATTCATATAGATAACTCCCATCTGTCCCCGCTTCACATGTGTGGCGGCGGTCACGTGTCCCCCGCCGCTTCTGGTTTGTGTATGTTCAAGGTAAACTCAAAGCTACTGAACGGATTGTCATGAGGTTTTCACTTATCTATAGAGTGATTCTCGAGAAGGGTTTAGGTGAAAAATTTGTTAAGGTTGTGTAACCCGTGCGAAGCCGGGGCGGGTCGCTAGTTCTTAATAATTTTTAATTATAAAACTTCTTTTTATGAGTATTTCCGTTAACATAATTTTATTATTATTATTAATTTTGTTCCTGATTAAATTTGGTAGATGGATTGTATAAGTAACTTAAAGCGAGTATAGCCACGAAACTAGCGCCACTTCAGAAATAAAATCTCCTAAATTAGATAAATTTTCAATAATTTCCACCTGTTAGATTTAGATACTAGGGAAACGCCTATAATATGTATTAAATCATGGCACAGTCTGTATACAATTTCTCGTTGTGTAGTCGTCCCCAAAAACCTGCACAAAACTAAAACGGCCGCCTTTTGTTGTGCTAGTTTTTGGGAACAAGAACGACAAATTGTATACAGTGATTTAATACATATTACTTATAGGTGTTTCCCTAGTATATAACTGGCGGAAATTATTCAAAATTGATCTAATTTAGGAGATATTTTCGCGGCTATACTCGCCTTAATACTAAAATGTCGTTTTGTTTCCATGTTTGTTGGTTCATTTAAAAAGTAGGTAATGTGTATATCTATGCAATCGAAGTTACACTCTCATTTTATAATGTCATGCTGAACAGTAAACGGCTAAATAGCATGAATATTAAAGTATAATATGACTAATATGTCTAGAGTTAGACCAAAAAGTCTTGCAACGATTTTGATACCATACGCAATGCAAGTGTCATTTTATACGCCATAATTTCATAGGAGTATGACGTTTAAAATAACACTTGCACTAGTTGCACTGCGTGTGCTATCGAAATCGTTGCAGACTTATCTTGGTCTAACTTCGATGTATCAATTTTTAACAAGGGAAACCAGACAGAAATGTTACTTTATTGTTTATGCCAAGTTTCTATTAACTTGTCGTTTTTAAATGAGAGCGTCACTTTTGATTGTATAGCGGCCTCTTCGTTCATGTGATGCAAAAAAGTGACAAGAAAATAAAATATCTTTGTACAGTTGATGACAACTTTTATTGAAAACTGTTCCTATTTGAAGAAGAGAAGAGCTATTCGATAGACATCAAAACTAGTTGGACCTATGTATGCATATATAATAGGTACTAGCTTTTGCCCGCGACTTCGTCTGTGTGGAGTAAGTAATTTGGATGCCTTAATTTTTTAACAAATCTGCTTTTAAAACCATCCTTTTTTTCACCCTCAAATAGGTCCACTATCAATTACCACTTCATTTTTTACACCCTTAAGGGATGATTTCGGGGATAAAAATTATTCTATATCCTTCCCCACAGCTCAAGCTATCCCCATGCCGAGTTTCATCTACATCGGTTATTGATTGTGAGTTCTGGGATAAAAAGTATCCTATGTCCTTCCCCGGGATTCAAACTATATCTATACCAAATTTCTAATAAATCGGTTCAGCGGTTTAAGGTGAAGACGGAACAGAGAGACACACTTTCGCATTTATAATATTAGTATGGATTTCAACTAAATCGGTTCAGCGGCTATGAGGTAATAGACAGACACTTTCGCATTTATAATATTAGTATGGATAAGTACAATGGCGTCGAAAATAAAATATCTGGCTGGCCCAGATGTACGGAATGTTCATTCGGTTTCTGTACGGAATAATAGATGTGAACGAGACGTCGCTCTACACATGCATAGCGCTGTCTCGCTTGCACATGTCCTTGCGTTCGGAAAATTCCATGGGTCTGCGGCCGGGGTTACTAAACGTATGCCTTCGGCCACATCAATAATTGAGCGCTCTAAATTTAAAAAAAAAAAGCCCACAAATGCAAAAACTAGTGCCACAAATTGCTATTGTTGCGTCGGCACCTCCATTTTATCAATAAATCGGTCATAATCGGCGGACCACTTCCATACCACCAAGGCGAAAATCTAAGTTCGCAAATTGCAGGCACCTTTTTCACTCTATCTGCTTATTTTTTGTGCATGGCAACATTATTGAATCGTAAACTTAAAATTCGTCGCCCATCCCTAGAATATCACTCTATGTGTCAAATATTTATAGTCTGTGGTCTGAAGCGGAAAGTGGTCGCCAATTATTGGGCTGTACATTATTGCCTCGGACCGAGCTTGTACAGCCAAATAATGCTCATCCCAATAATGCACGACCCAATAATTCGAATCCATTTAGTAGACGCCGATTATTGGCCGCACATTATTGGCCCGTACCGATAATGCTCGACCCAATAATGTACATCCCAATAATGTACAGCCCAATAATCCGCGTCCATGATGGTCGCGGATTATTGGGCTGTACATTATTGGGTTGAGCATTATTTGGCTGTACATTAGTGGTCCCCTCATTAATTATTACCAATGCTTCCTAACCTCACTTATTAAATTTAATAAACATTAACAAGTTAATTTTAAACTTGTGTTTTATTTCATATTAACTGTTAGATATCTTTACAGTGAAAACTAAAAAGTATAATATCAATATCGTGTCATTTTACAGAAAACGAAAGTGACTAAAAACTATGCAAGTGCCATTTTATAATGGATACAACAACAATCAACGTTTTCCTCCACCTAATCATTTCCAATGGCGACCCAATTTTAGTCCACGAGGTCCTCCTCAACGCTTTAGAACGCCAGCACCTCACTGGAGACAACCATCGCCACAGGAACATGCAAATGAATTCTGGTGTGAAACATGCGACAGAGGTTTTCGTACTTCAGACATCCTTGAAAAACATAAACAACAGCACCAGGTTCGGCACTAGGGAACGTTTTGCTAGTTACTTATCCTATGATTTTCAAGAGGCCTTATTCCTTTTAAAATGCTGATTGTTTTAGACATTTTCTCTGTGATCAAACATGTTTCTTAACATATTATTGATGTTACTACCTATAACAGGGGTATTAGGATTTATTGGTATATATTTGAAACCTAGTTTGGATTTTTCATTGATAATGTTTGTTTCAAAGACTAAGTACTTAAAATTGACAAAATTCACGCGGAAAAATTGTATTTTCAACTGCAGGCAATGAAAGCATGAAATAGCTATGTTACTACCTAGAACTCGGGGAAAAGTATTATTCACTTCAAAAAGTTGGTTAAAAAAAATAAATTTTAAAAGGAATAAGGCATCATTTTACAGGCCAGAATTGAATTTTATGTATTTTTTTTACTAAATATTGGACAATCACATTAATCCCATCAATAAAACAATGGACATGTCTTTTTTTCAGAAATGTAACATAGACGGCTGTCAATTTATTGCTCATCCTAAAGTAATAACAAAGCATATTCAAATGCAACATGCTACAGGTCTTTACAAACAAATTGCAAAGCTCCAAGATCCAGAGGAAATTAAGAAATGGAGAGAAGAAAGAAAGAAGAAATACCCTACTAAAGAAAATGTAGAGAAGGCAGCTGCAGCAATGAAAGAAAAAATAGAAAGAGGTGAAAAAATTGGTTTGAGAAATAATAGACATGAGAAAAACATTAAAACAGGCCCAGGTAAAAATAATTCTTCTTTCTTGGATTTTAAAATTTTGTGTTCTATATGCTTTGTTGGTAATTTGATGTCATTTTAATTATTACAGGTACTGATAAAGGAAAGAGAAAACATATAGACAAAAGGAATCCTCGCACATCTCATCACAATAATCAGAACTTGATACCAGAGAGTAAGAGAAGGAAACCGAATCCTAGGATTACAGCCCAAAAATTACCTGTAGCAGAAGATACAAGGAAACTCAAACCTTTTGCAGGCATTCAAGAATTAATGATGGATACAGAGGAGCAAGTTGACAAACTAGATTGTAGCTTCACTATTGTAGACGAGGATGAACTAGCTGAAGCAATAGTTCCTTCAGAGGAGGCTTCAGCACCTGTTTGTCTTGCTCTATCTTCCTTAATGTGTAATTATGGTTCTTCGGATGAAGATGAAGAACAAAATGATATTGCTCCAATCATCTCTTTGGCTTCCAATATTAAAGTAATCAATGATAAAAAGATATCTAGTCAAGAAGTTGACAGAATTGAAATACTACCAGTAAAAAGTGTGAAAGAATCAATAACTAAAAATGAAAGTGACAATGACAGTGGACCTGAAGAAGTCAAAGTGATCAAACCAGTCATTAATGAAACAGAACCAGCTGAAATAAAACCAATATTTAACAAAAAGAAACCAAGGGACAATATAAATCAAAAACCTATTAATAGGAGGCCTAAACCAAAAGTGCCATCTACTTTGCTACAAAAACTGTTATTTAAGGAAATTAAACATGAACGGAATATTGTATTGCAGTGTATAAGACATATTATAAAAAATAATTTCTTTAACAAATCTGAATCTAATTAAAAAATTAAGATGACAATGATAATAAATTGTGTTCTTTATTGAGAAGAGAGAATGTAAACACTTATATCTATAAAATCATTTTTTTTAACACAGTTGGTACATTAATTGTCATCCATTCCCCATTATTATTTTAGATTAATAGTTTACTTTAGACTACTCACCAACATATATATTTATTTTATTAAAACTCGACAGAGACATTTAATTACTCTATTAACCTTTTGACCGCCACAGTCGGCTGTGGCCGTCAACAAAAAGTCGTGCCCCTGACGCCACGTCAGCCACAGCCGTCCAAATTTCAATGATCAAAAACTTTGTAATTCTAACCGCTACAAGTATTTTTCAATCCCTCTTGATTTTGGGGCACATCTTTTTTTTTTACTCTGGCGTCAGTGGCACGGTAAATTGCTAGACCGCTTGGCGGTCAATAGGTTAAGCAGCTAACACTTGCGTGAAATGTTACCACACTGCTGTATGGGTCACAATCCCTTATGAAAAGCTCTTTATGAGTTGTAAACATGTCGGGCTGATCCTGACAATCTCACTTGCATGTAAACCACTTTAATACAATAATTATGTATTACATGACAAGTGCTTTTACATGATATAAGAAAGGATACCACTCAGGAGATGGGAGGATAATATGATTAAGACACAGAGATGGGCATTATTCAAATAAGTTTTTATTCAAATGATTAATATATTAATTCAGATCAGAGACAACTTCTATGCATTAACCAATTTAACTTAGAATTCAAAAGGTTAACATGAAAATAAACAAGTTGCAATTAAGGTCAAAGTTTGTTTTTGTGCTTAAGACTGTTTTTGTCATCAATATGCTTTTCTTATCTTGGCAGAGCAGTAGCGATCACTTGTGCCGTTCATTGGTGTGTTGCACACGCACAATCTTACAATTTACCTCTGACCTAGATTCCTTATAGTGAACAGCCTTTGTCAATCATCAAACCCTGACCTCCACAGTCTCTGCCTGTCACTGCACAGTCTCACATGTATTAGTCCGCTGATTTTTTTCAGCATTCAGATTAGAAAAGACCAGCATATGTCATAGCCACAGTTTCCTTTTCTGACATTGGAACCAACATGAGTCCAGGCACAGCAGGCTGCATTTCTAAATCCCTCAAATTATTAACCTTCACTTTAAGTTCACTACGGAGTTTATTTATATCTATATTCAACTGCTTTTGATCTGCTTCTAAAAGTTCCTTGGTTGTTATTTCATCATATTTGATGAGCACAGAACCGACAGTAAGCCAATGTTTACTGTGTGAAGATTTTGTCAACTCCCGCAGTGCTTCTCGATTCTGATTCCTTCGCTTATCTAATAAAACTATTTCTCTTCTGTCACTCAATATTTCCTCTGCTAACTTTTCAACTGATTCTAAATATTTGAATAGTTTTTCCTGATCGTCCATGGCAATTTTTTTTTATAACAATAATATTTGACAGTTCTGACACTTGTTGTTTGTAGTGATGTAGCTAAGACATATTGTATGCCAAATCTAACGATTATTAATCATGAACGGTTGATGGAATCGATGGCACTGACGATATTTTTTAATCGAACCATGGAATCTTTTTCGGCATTGATCAGTGCAGTCTTTTAAAATAACCCCATTACCATTACGAATATACTAATATACGTACAGCCGCCATCAGATATATCGTAGCATGTAAGGTATTCATAAATATCTGAACACGACTCTAATTGACTGGGCGTTACAGTACATGTTCAGATATTTATGAACGTCCTATATGCTGCGATATATCTGATGGTGACTGAGCGTTTTTCAAAAAAGTGTACACGTGACGAACCGGACATCGATTTTTTTACAACACTGATTTTGAAATTTCTTAGCTTATTAAATTCTTTATAAGTTATAGGGTAAATCGCCAATAATTGGCCACCTCAAACTAAAAACTCTGAACTCTGTCCACCTACAAACTGAATTCATTTTATTATATCGTGGCCAGTTATTGAAGGGCGGCCAGTAATTAACAGCTTATACTAAAATGAATTATATTTATTATTTAACAGAGTTCATTTTTAGTTTGAGGTGGCCAGTTATTGAACGTGTCATGAGAGACTGGCAATCGACAATTTTAAGGTTCTAGATTTGATTCTATTCAAATCTAGTGACAGATATAAGATTGAATGTTGATGTTGACTTACTCCATTGACAGCTGCTGTAAAGATAACATCTTAGTTGACATGTTTTCTGTATTTTAGAAGTTTATTATAAATATGTGTTGTGCGTGAGAATTAAATGTTGGGCGTGAAATATAAACGTACTATTTCTAATAAGATGCTTTTTATTTAAAACATAACAGATTTATAATAACGTATTTTCTCTAGCTAAATTCGTGACAAGACATTAAGCTTGACAGAAAAACCATAGAGGTTGCGCCATTCCAACACTCCTCCTCGCGACTCTATGCCAGTCCGAAGTGGATGATCAGCTCCTTGAGCCGTGGCCCTGATAGGCCCTTCGTTAGCAAGTCAGCCGCCATCTTCTTTGTCTCTAGATACTTCAAGCTTATTTGTTTGTTTTGGATACAGTTTCTTATGTAGTGCATCTTTAAGTCAATATGCTTGGATTTTGATGAAACTATAGGGTTTTGACCTAGTTTCAATGCGGCTTGATTGTCATTTAGTATCAGGATGCAATCGATTTGAATACCCAAGTCATTAAATAACAATTTAAGGTGTATAGCTTCTTTTGCTGCTTCAGTACACGCGCAATACTCCGCTTCGGCTGTCGATAGCGCTACGCTCTTTTGTTTTCTCGAAGACCAACTGATACAGCCTCCTGCATATATGAAACAGTATCCGGAGAAAGACTTGCGGTCTAATTTGCAGGCGCCCCAGTCTGCGTCTGCCATGCCGTATAATTCTTGTTCGGTTCTTTTAAAAGTTAGACCCATATTAGATGTGCCCTTGAGGTATCTTAGCACACGTTTGGCACTCTTGAAGTGTTCTGCACTGTAGCTGTCATGGAATTGGGAGAGATAACTAATTGCGAACATAATGTCGGGTCTCGTAGCTACTGCTAGATACATAAGTGTTCCAATCAGGTTTTTATATGGCAATTCTTTACCATTATTACTTTTGTCCGCTTCAAGTGATAGGCCTGGTTCTATAGGGGTACTTGTTGCTTTGCATTCATTCATTTTAAATTTCGTTAATGTATCTTTGATATATTTTTCTTGGCAAAGCTTCACTGTCTCGTTGGTGTACTTAAAATCAATTCCGAGCATTCTTTTTGGTATTCCCAGATCTTTAATTTCAAATTTATGGGCAAGCATTGTTTGGACTTCTTGCATCTTCTTGTCACAGTTGTAAGCTATAAGTAAGTCGTCTACCCAGATGGACTCGCCCTTTGATTTGTGTGGTGTGTTTCTTCGACGCGAGACTCAAAGTGTTAACTTCGGGATTTAATTCTTCGAATTTTTGTTCCTCGCTAGTCATGTGGGAACTACAGCCACTGTCAAGGCACCACAGATTGTCACTAATGCTGTCTGCAGATGAGTAACAGATATTGAAGTTTTTCTCGTGACTTTTATTTTTCTGTGGGTGAGTACTATGACTAGGTCCTTTTTTCGACCAACATGCCTCTGCAGTATGACCTTTTTTATTGCAGTGTTTACAGACGACGACCTTCCTCTTCTGTTTTGCATAAAGTGCTTCGGAGCTTGAGGTTTCGTTCGGTTCTGTTTGCTTTCTGGCCTCGTTCTCTTCTACAATTTTTATTTGTAATTCTTCTGGACCAGGCAGCACATCCCGCGACTCAATAGCGATATGAAAGTTTTCGTAGTTTGCTGGTAGGCTGTAGAGCATCATGATACTCAATAATTCCGGGTGTATTTTAACGTCCATGTCCTCCAGCTTTCCGACGACATCCATAAAATTATTTAAATGGTCGCGGATATCCTCTTGGAAACTCATTTTCTTTAGAACGAGGTGTTTCAACAGCGTAGCTTTTCTCGCCGGACCAGTGCTCTGATGAATGGATTTGAGTTTGTCCCATATTATCTCTTGATGTTTTACAACCTTTTATTTGTTTTAATTTCGCTGGTGAGATGAGCAGAATAAGTTCCGATCTGGCTTGTATGTCAAATTTTTCGAACTTAGATTTTTCTTCGGCGGTCGATGTTAGCAACAATTTATTTTCGCCGCTAACGTAATCCCACAATTCGGTTTTAATTAGTACGGCCTGGGCTTGTAAACACCAGGTGTCATAATTATTTCTATTTAAAGTTTCTATAGACCGATATGACGAAGACGCCATTTTTTACGTTATTCTATTTTTATTATTAGCATTTATTTATTTCACATTTTATATTGCATAACCACGCTCTGCTACCAATTGTTGGGCGTGAAATATAAACGTAATATTTCTAATAAGATGCTTTTTATTTAAAACATAACAGATTTATAATAACGTATTTTCTCTAGCTAAATTCGTGACAAGACATTAAGCTTGACAGAAAAACCATAGAGGTTGCGCCATTCCAACATTAAATAGTTTAAATTGCCAAGGCCCTTTGATTAAACCTTTAAAAGGTTATGGGCATCAATAGCGCATTATAGATTAATTATAGATTCAGTGTTTTGTGTCTTAAAGTTTTATCCCGAAGAAGCTAGCCATTGGTTACATAAAAATAAGCCTAGCAACCAGTAACAGAAGTTGTTTACTTAGCAACTGTCGTGTCAAAAGGAAAAAGAACGAGGTATTATATTTAAAAGGAAATAATAACAGTGTAAGAATCAGAGGACTCTGGCATTTATTAGAAAAAAGAGATCAAGAAGTAGTCACGGAGGTCACAACACAATCAGGAAGAGAGAAGAAAATATAAGAAGAAATAAAAGTAATGAAGTAAGTGGTCGAGAAGGTGAAAATATAAGAATTATTATTGTAAATGAGTTTCGAGAAGGAGTTCAGTTGAGGAGGTTGAGCAAATAAAGATCAAACAAATGAAGTTGAAACAAATGAAGGCGAAATAAATGAAGTTGAAACAAATGAAGGGGAAATAAATGAATGTGAATACAATCATGATGAAAGAAGAAGAGAAAACTGTGATTATTTTTTACCCTAGTATATTATTTGAGAAAATGGCATGAAAGTATTGAAAAATATAGAAAATATCGACATTATAACTTCAGATTCTGGTGAAACCAGTTCCAGATAGTCACAAATATAAAATTCATTATAAATTGATTATAGTATTTTATGGACCAGTTTTAGTTTGTACATTTAGAATAAAGACAATAAACTATTTAAAACGAGCTTAAGAGTCCGCAGCAAGGTCCGCTCCACTCCGCGTTGAGATCGCGCGCTTACGCTTTAAAATGTTGTTGTTTCACCTAGAGGAAGACAGGGCGCTAGCAGTAAAGCGAGAGCGCGCTAGGAGCAAAGAGTATGTAATCACTACGTTTTAAGAGACGGGAGTGCCATACAAAAAGCGTGAACTCGCATTAGTATGAAACGGGGGCGAAACATACTGCCAATATGAAGCCGCAAACGATATCAGTGTCAGTGTCAACTCATGACATAATGCCAACATCAAGAACAAAATAGGGATGTCACATGTTACACAAATTATCGAATTATCGATATCGATATCGGTATTTAAAAAAAATGGTTCAGGCGGGGTTCGCATTCGCACCCGCGTCTCCAACGGCTTTCCGGTAATTTAAATCATTCAATATTTCGCTTCAATGTAAACATTTGGTTTACTTTAGGTTACTGACTTCATAAAAAAAAACAAGTGTGTAAATAATTTTATTTCGTTCAAACTTTGCTTGGCTTGCTGATAAACATAGACGAAAAAAGCCGTTTCATCACTCCAGTCTGTGCTCCAGGTTGGAAGTTCTGCAACACAAATAATACAGGGTAAACAGAAAATTACAGAGTAAAAATGAATCTGTTTGTCCAGATGAAACCGTACCATTCATAGTCCATTGAAGATTTTTCGTAAAATATTTCTGTGACCATAATCTAACTCAAACTGGCATAAAAAGTAGTGATAATAATGTCTTATCCTCTCATCTGAGACGGCTTTAACAGCTGTATTCAAGTGCACACTTTTGTATAAGTACACATACCAATAGGCTTTTGCTTGAAGAAAGATATTCCGTGTTTACCCAGGTATTTTTCACTTCAAATGAAAATTATCGATAAAACTTACATACAGCACTATTGTTTACATACGTATAAGGGTATGTATTATTTTACCCGAAATACCAAGTTTTCAATGAAACTTACGATTAACATGGTTATAACACGCAGTAATTAAGTATATTTTTTACTTACCGATCTTCGAACGGTGGAAATCTTGCCATGAATAGTCTTTTTTGACCGTCCATTCGACACGTTTTCATTCTGCATATTTCGCACTTTTTCCTTTTCAATCCACTCATTTTTGCAATTGTGATTGTCTTGTGTACCTTCTAGACGACCACTACACCCAAAGAATGCAAATTATTAGATTATTTGTGAAATTTGAATTATTTGAAAAGATCGCAGAACCTTGACAGAAGTGACAGACTACACAACAAAATAGAAACGTCATCTAACATGGCATGGCGGACAAAAATGGCAGCTGAAGTACAACCCGCCTAAATTCGATTGTCGCCAATTATCTAATGCTTTGTAGGTTTCAACGTTCTTTCAAACTTAGGTAAAAAATTCACCTCCGTTTCATACAGCCGTTGTCGATCGTTTTTTACCTTGAGAGTTGCGCGAGGCTGGCTAGGAGGAGCTATGATAAGGGCGGTGCTTACCGCCGCCCCCCCGGACCGTTCCCCGCGCTAGAGTAATTCGCTGCAGTTTCGCAACAATTTTTTGTAATTTATTTTAAGGTTTTCGTAGTTACGCTCTCATTTTAAAACTACGAGATCAATTTTGATAAATCTTTTTTCTTATCAAACTGCATAGTTTAATCGACACCGGAAATAGGTTTTGACTTCAATCTAAACTATATTTTGGTCGTAGTATGCCGCCAAACTGAACAACTTTCTGGGGTCTAAAAATGCAAAACTTGTACTCGCTCTATTTTCTTTCTATTAACATTTCAAGAGTCATAAACTAGTTTTAGCCCTAGATATATCTTATCTCATTATATTTAGAGAATTTCATGATAATGTGACATGTTATATTAAAATAAGGACGTAACTACGTTTGTATGAAGAATCGAGCTTGCTGCGGACTCTTAATTCATAGAATTAATGGAACTAATAAACTTTGAGGATAAAAGTAATGTCCAGTTCGTCATAATCGGTTTCAAATAACTGCTAAAACATGTATTTTTTGCATTAAAATACTACAAAATTTATTTATATTTATATTTATTTATTTAATACCATTAATGTTAGCACTAACAGCTATACCTTACATGCTAACTGGCAAATTAATCTTAACATGAGAGGAATGAATGTATACATTGGATAATATTAATACCTAATAATTATTATTGGAATGTCAAACTATTACAAAATTATTGCAGGTAACATAGAACATAGTCAAACTTTAATAATATCAATAATCAACGAATACTATTTTTTAATACATAAAGGAATATTCATTAAGTAATATTAACGCTTAAATATGTGAATTGTTGCACTACAGCAGCCAGAAATATATTTTTTATACACTTCAAATCTTGGGACAGTGACCAAACGGAATCTCATTTGAACTGGAAATTGTAAGGAATAGTGTACATAGATTGAATATATTGAAAGAAAATCGCAAAAATAATGTGTTATGTATGAATCGCATTTATTAGGTACGACGAAATCAAAATGGTACCATATATAATATTACTATAGTTTATAGTTATAATTGTATTTGTCTTGTTTCCTATTGTAAACTTTTATTGGTGTGGAATAAAGTATTGTATTATTATTATATATATTGCAATTATTATATAGGTATAATTTTGTATTATAATTATACAGTGAAACCTGGATAACTGGGACTTGAAGGGACCAGCAAATTTGTCTAACTTAAAGAGGTATTCCACTTACCCAGTGTCTCAGCTATACATCAGGTATAGATTAATGTCTGTCCCATTTACATAGGGTTCCATTAATAGAGGTAAAAAAACCGTATATTACAGTTACAGAGGTGCGATAGGTGATGTATTTCATAATAATTATACATGAATTATAATCGTTGGCAGTAATAAAAAGGTAGGTACTTCATAAACGAAAATCATT
The DNA here is from genome assembly GCA_932273695.1 of Apotomis betuletana. Classification (NCBI taxonomy): domain Eukaryota; kingdom Metazoa; phylum Arthropoda; class Insecta; order Lepidoptera; family Tortricidae; genus Apotomis; species Apotomis betuletana. The sequence continues at coordinate 14,716,103 of OW026304.1, forward strand.
AATACTTTTATAAACAGTACAAAAATACAACAGAATGCGTCAATTAAATAAACTTGTCATTTTATATTGTCCTTTTTTAGGGGTCAGCTATTGAGATATTATTTTTTAATTTCTTTAAATTTAATCTTATTTTATCTTTAATCTTAATTTAATGTTGATTACAATTTGTTGAAATTTCAAAATTGGTGTGCAAAATAATAGTGCTTTTACTCACTCGCGTTTTGAAATAAAATGAAGTCCCTGTTAGAGAGATTGACGTTATCAGTTATAGAGGTTGAAGTCTTTAAATTCAAAGATAACCAATTATTAAAAGTATAACTTAAAATGTAGTCTCAATAACAGAGGTAAAATACGCCCGCTGTCTCAGTTATGGAGGTAATTATGAAGACAAAATCGAAAAAACGAATCCCAGTTATAGAGGTCTGTTTTGTCCCACTAACAGAGGTAATTCAGTGGTAAAGTGTCGGGACAGCAGCACGAGTTCCGGCTATGGAGGTTTCTCACTTATCCAGGTCCCACTTATCCAAGTTTCACTGTATTACCTTAATTGACATAACCGTTTTGTACAGAAATAATAAAAAATAAACCCCCTCATATACATACTTAACATCTGAATTTTCAGTATATTATTGAAGATTTTTTTTTAGAAGTCAATTTAAACATCTGTCAGATTCCGATTGTCTACTAAGCTTTATGGCTCCTATTAGTCACAAAATCGTTCCGGTAGTACACGGTAGTATATCACGTCACTAATCGGACGTGACGTATTCTACCTCAACAATTTAAACAGTCCGGCGACACTGCCTACAAAACTGAATTATGAAAGCCTTTAGTGCCAACATTGAAATATAAAAATAATTCTACTAAATTAAAACGACTACCGATTCCTTCGCGTAACAAGTCTCATAACGTCTATTTGATTAAGACGCAATAACAATTGTCATACAACCCTCAACGCAAGTTATAAAAATCTATGGTGGAATAAAAAAATCCTGTTGTTTGGTTTGTTGTTATAGTTCTTATTATGTTATAGAAGTGTGTCAGTGTTTTATAAGCATAATGCTAGGGAAATATACAAGAGAGTGAAGTTTGTGGCAATGGGAGGGTCAGAAAAAAAGATTCTCGCATATTTTTAACAAGATTTCCGCTTGACCCGAACAGGTAAAAATTGGTGTATTTCATTACCAATTTAAATTATAAAGGGTGGGCCCTGTAACAGGAGCAATAAATTAAAACATAGATTCGTCCCTTGAAACTAAACAACATTTGTTAAGCAACTTCTGAAAATAACGTGTATTAAATGACATTTTGTAGAATAAAGTTTAGACAAAGAAGCAATGTATTGCGAAATGTCCGATATTAGTAGAGTGAGAGCTATGTCAATGCTCAGGGAATGTCAACGTTGGACGACATACATTGAAAATACTATTTACTTTGTTTGAAATAATAAAATTTTGAAAACTGTTTTTTTTTAAAGTTGCTGAACAAATGTTGTTCAGTTTAACGAGTAAAATCAATGTTTTAATTTTTTGCTTATGTTGCAGGGCCCACGTTGTATAATGAAAGACGAGGAAAGATCGGATTAGAAATGAGTACATAAGAGGAAGTTTGAAAGTAGCACCTGTAACGGACATAATAAGGAGCAGTAGGTTAGCGTGGTACGGGCATGTAATGAGGAGGGATGAACATCATATTGGTAAAAGAATGTTAGGGATGAATGTCGAAGGACGAAGAGCGATAGGTAGGCCAAGAAAGCGATGGATGGATTGTGTGAGAGAGGACGTGAGAAAGAAAGGAGTAAGCGCTGAAATGACGAATAATAGAGACGAATGGAAGAAGAAAACATGTTGTGCCGACCCTACATAAGTGGGATAAGGGCAGGGAGATGATGATTCTGACGCACACTAAAGCCTGACCAGAAATATATGAGGATTGTCAAGAGGGCGCAATTTATAAGATTTACATGGCAACAATTTTGCAACCAATCGCAACCAACTATAATGACATTAGTTTTAAATACCTGTCAGTTCCACTATGTTAACCTCGTAATATCATTTAAGGAATGCATTCTTTTCCTGACTGTTTTTCGTGTAGTAAACACATGTACACTTTATTTATAATCTTACGTTCACAATTTTGAATGGTTTTCGGCATTTTCTTAGGATAATTTTCTATTCTATTTTTTAAAAAATGGCAACCGGTCACAGTTAAGCGACCATTACTGCCAATGTCTCGTTGCCAATCGCACTAGGCGACTAGATAGAGGATTGATACCACGTTGTACGGTGAGTTGAGAAAATCGTGCTTTTTGTAGTGATATCAAATATTTGTCTTAAATAAATCACCACGAATGACATTGACGACAAACCATCATAAAATCATTGCCAGTGTAAGAAATTAGTTCCAGTGAAATTCCGCAATATGGCGCATCCTCATATATTTCTGGTAGGGCTTTAAAACGTAGTGATTATTATGCTCTTTGAATTTAAAATTTTTGAGTATGGCTACAATTATATTTTGTTTCATGTTGGTAGCTTTGGGTTGGTATATCTGTAACGTTGGTATACTTCCTGTAAAATAAAATATGGCTAAATTTACTTGTGCTAATATCAATGTACATGTGTTGCTGTGTCGAAGTTTAATAAATAAAACTCAAGTTAAAAACCTCTTCTTCATTTAACTCCAAATAAAATCAAGATTTCAATTTGAACCAATTCAATGTGATTTTTTAGACTGTACCTAATTTTAAACTGAAAAACTGTACCTATGTGAAAAAGAAAAACTGGTCCTCAAGCAGTTAAATATTAAATAGATAGTGACAAAAGACACGCCGTTCTGACGTCAGCTTGACGTGCAGTCGTGTATCACCCCAAAGTGTGGGAACTATGTTCTGGAACATATATCAATAAACTATCTATCTTTGCATATATCTATCTTTTATAATAGATAATGCGGCAGAAAGGTTCTCAAATACGACAGAAACTGGATTAGGCTGAATCGTGTTTTGGCAGGAGTATACTCAGGACAAATCCGGAGTGGTCAAAACCAGAAGAGGTCAAATCCAGAAGTGGTCTCCGGCCGTCAAAAGGATTCCAACGGACATCAGTCTGGCTATAAGATTGTAGTAAAAAAATTGAGACACCATGTTGTTTGTAATTTTTTATTATAAACGCAATTTTTTACGATTGCGCAGCAGCAGCAGCCGGGGTGGTGGTGGCGGCGGCTTCTTCCCTGATGCGGTCCTTCTTGAGGGTGCCCATGAACGCAGCCTTGTCGGCAGGCGTCTGGAAGCGACCGTGACCGAACTTGGAAGCTGTGTCAATGAACTTCAGGTTGATCTTTTCCAGGGCAGCCCTCTTGGTGTGTACGCGCAGGGACTGTAAGCAAACAGGGAATCAAATAAAAATCCAGGATTTTAATGCTTCGGCACGGCGGCGGGTTCACAATTTGGTTGACAAGTAGAATAGACGAAAGTGATATAGTAAGTTATTGTAAAGCCTGACCAGAAATATATGAGGATTGTCAAGAGGGTGCTATTTATAATGGCTGATTTAGACGATGCCAATTTTGAGACGCCTAAATTACGGCGCCAGTGATTACCGCACAGCACACCTCCGACCGTTTAGACGATGACTATGTTCAGCCGCCTAAATCTCGCCGCCAGTCGTGTTTACACGGTGCTTTTTTTCAGTACCAGTCATTAGTGGCAGCGAGAGACGCGGAGGGGGGGTCACTGGCGCCAAAAAATAGGCTCGTGTTCTATTCCGCGCCAGCGCTGGCATGCGGCGAAAAAATGGCGCGGAAAGTGTTTACACGGTGCTTTTTCGAGGCGCCGTAATTTAGGCGTCTCAAAATTGGCATCGTCTAAATCAGCCTTACGATTTATATGGCAAAAATTTTGCAACCAGTCGCAACCCACTATTATGATATTACTTTTAAATACCTGTCAGTTCCACCACGGGTTCCACTATGTTAACCCGTAATGTCATTAAATGGAATTCACTCTTTTCCCCACTGTTTTTCGAGTAGTAAACACATGTCAATTTTATTTATAATGTTACGTTCATGACTGAATGGTTTTCGCCATTTCTTTGGATAATTTTAAATATTTGTCTGTTAAAGAAATCACCACGAATGACATTGACATTGTTGACAAACCATCAAAAATAATTGCCAGTGTAAGAAATTAGTTCCAGTAAAATTCCGCAATATGGCGCATCCTCATATATTTCTGGTCAGGCTTTAGTTGAAAGCAGAGATGGGCAAAATGTAATCGACTAACAACTAACGATTAAAACTAACAGAATTAGTTGCGATTGACGATTGAAAACGACGATTGATCAATCTTAGTTGTATAGAGTGCAACTAATTTAGTTGCAACTAATTTAGTTGTGCAACTAATTTAGTTACAACTAAATTAGTTGCCGATTGATTTCGGACAACTAAATTTTGTAATCGACTAATTAGTTAGACTAATTTTCCGCAACTAATGTTAGAAGCAAATTACAACAGCATCTTCTCCGTGTTTTCTTTTTAAATGACTTAAAAAGTTTGAAGTCGTATTTGCAAGGCCTTTTATTTTCACCACTTTTGGCAAACACTTTAGTGTTTTTTCCACTTGACGTCTCCGACTCCTTATTAAAAAATTTGCCGTCCAATATGGTCAATGCTGAATTGTCTGACTTATTTCTTTCTTCCAAAACACTACACTGATCTAAGGAATTTTTCCCACTAGAATCATCATCGTCACTGATGGCACTCATTTTTAAAACAGTTTTATACACAAATTTTTTGTCGCGAAAGGCTTTGACCGTTGCATTCAATTCGAGTGAAGTTTAGTGACTAATAAGTAATTTGTGCATTTTCAACTAAAACTTAACTAGTAAACAACTAATAAGACGGATGAGTAAAGTAGTTATCTCGCTCCTTCATGCATTGTTCTCTTTCTATATTTTTACCTGCACTCCTTTTTCTTAACCCCTTATCAAGATTTGCCATGCAAGACGTGTGACCAGTTATAATATAAAGTAATAACCATCCAGTATTAATGTACAGTTTAAATATAATAAGCTATAAAGTGGATTAGTAAAGTAGGTACATATATTTTTTTCCCTCCTTCATAGGTACATCGTTCTCTTTCTTTTTTTTACCTAGGGTCCGTGCCCTTAAACCTTTACCTATATTTGCTGTAATAATCGTAAAAGCATCGTAATAAGTTATAATCTCCTAAAATCTAAAATGACAGAACCTAGAATCTAGAATATAATATAATATGACCTAGATACCTCAAAACATCTATGAGTATGAATTTATGAAGCATGAGCCTTACATCGAATAGCCTGATCGATCAATTCGCTGCCGCTCCAATATATTGGCAATAGCGCTAATAAATAAAATATGTCATGTTGATATATTTAAATGTAGAATGAGGCAAGGAAAATGTACAATAGTTAATGCTGAGATTTCTTTACAAAGAGGTCTAAATATTTTAAATGACCACACGGTGAGAACAAAATAGACCTCTACAAAATAGATTATAATATGAACAACATGCAGATGTTTAATTCAATGGAACGTGTTATTTTTAGAAGATTCGTCGGCACTTGCACCAAAATGCAACAAACAACTTCCAGGTAAGTAGGATTATCCCATTGTTTTGTCGCCGCGTGACACTAAAAAGAGTTTTACTAATGACACAGACAGCAAAATATTGATAATATCTATTTCTAAAATTTACTCAGTAATTCAGTATCGTATAGGACTTTACGATACTCGTTAGAACTAGTAAAGTATCAAAATATTAATAGAGCACCAACCTAACTATATTGTTTGCGATTTGTAAACATTGCAGTTTTTTGTTATTTATCGTTATAATATTGTTAATATGGCCCATAATATTGCATTGTCATTCTAGCGTTTCAAATTAAACGTGTATATATACATAATTTTAGCTCAATCGGTTCAAGATATCTGCTTCAAAATAAGTTGCAAGATTCTACCCAAACCAACATAGATACAAGTGATACAACATACGAGTACCTACAATAGGGTGGAGCGATTTTTTTTTTGGAAATTCAACTCAGAACGTTTCCAAAACGTTACATTAGGCTGCCAGGTGTACGAGAAAAATAATAATTAAAATATTCAGTACTACTTTTAGCCCTCTACTGTCATTTTGAATATTATGATCAAGCCCATATTGAAAAATTTTTTTTTTTATCGATCTTGTTTTTTTTTTAATGAAAGTCAAGTCATTTTTTTCTAAGCACATAATACTCGAAATAAAAGATATTTATTGCATAAAAATATAACAACATTAAAAATATATATTTTTTTTAAATACTGAATTTTAATTTGGGTCACAGGTTCACGTAGTAGTTGCCGGAAGTATGAAATAAGCTCAAAACATTTAAAGTTGAAACCCTTCTTTATAAATCTAATACTATAATTACGTAAAAAAAAAAGTTTTTTTTTTACCAATTATGAGGAAATAAAAAAATTTCTAGCTCAAGTAGAGGGCTGAAACATATTAAAAATCAATTACATATACATATATATATTCATTAATATCTTATCTAAAGGCAACATATTACAAATGTTCCGGGTCGATCAGACAACTTTTTTTTTTCTCCATACATCTACGCTCCACCCTAACCTACAATGTACATACCTACTCGTAATTACATATTGAAGTTAAATAAAAATGCAAAAACGAGCGACTACATAGTTTTAATATTGATTTAATCGTGAAATTTAGTCGATTGAAACTAAAACTAATTCAATTGTTAGTCGAAGATTCTCACAACTAATTCAATCGCAACTAAATTAGTCGGAGATTCTCACAACTAATTCAATCGCAACTAAATTAGTCGCGATTGAAAAATGACGATTGATATTTTCAATCGATTGATTAGTTGACTAAAAAATTAATCGATTAATGCCCATCTCTGGTTGAAAGACAATAAATCAATTTATAACATACCTTTCTGAGGGTGATGACACGCTTCTTGGGTCCCATGCAGCAGCCCTTGATCATGACGAAGTCGTTGTTGACCTCACCATAGTGGGGGAAACCTCCCATGGGGGTTATTGACTTCTCAGACAGGTCATACTCGGTGCAAGCATTGTTCTTGATGACCTTGCCATCCTTAGTGTGGATACCTGTGAAAATAAATTCAGTTTAAATCCTGTGATAATTTAGGAAGATCATTACTGAAAATAGCACAATAACATCAGTCCGCCCTAGTATAATCTTCACTTGAGATTCAGGTTCTAACCGTATTTTAGCGTAAATGTTGGATCATCATTTGTTATCAGTATAATAAATATAAATTGGGAGCAGCTCGAAAATTTACCTTGTCCAATGCGATAGATCTTCTTGTTCATTTCAGTACGGTGGTGGTAGCCCTTCTGACCAGCACGAGCGACAGTGAAGGACACTCTTGAAGGATGCCAGGCTCCAATACAAGCAACCTTACGCAGACCCTTGTGCGTCTTGCGGGGCAGCTTCTTTGTGTGCCAACGGGAAGTGACACCTATAAACATAATTGAATTGAGTTATGCCCAAAAATATAACTGAATTATTATATTGGTTAACATATTTCATGAAATCATGAAACAAATTTCAGTGTCAAACTCACCTTTGTATCCCTTGCCCTTGGTAACACCAATGCAATCAATCATCTCGTCCTGCGCGAACACCGAGTCAATAGGGATTGGCTTCTCCAGGTGTTCCCTGGCCCATTTAACCTTATCTTCAATGGTGCCGCCATTGATCTGGATCTCCATGATATGGGCCTTCTTTTGACGCTGCTTCAGCAGCTTCATCTGGGTGTGGGCAATGATCCTCACCACACTGCAGTAACGGACCATTTTCTTGAAGTCCTTCTCAATGGACTTGCGCCCAAGCTCATCCTGCCACCTCTTGCTGGACTTGGTGAAAGCCTTCTTCTTGCACTTGTACCTGATCGAAGCACATAGTAAAGCAGCTGCTGTAAGAAAAGACCATGTGGCCTCATCGTTGAGCGGAGACCACTTGGTAGCAATATGCAGCAGGGCATATTTTGGTTTAACTCTCATCCAGCGATTGGAGAGCTGATTTAAGTTCAATTAGTAACAATACACAAAACAGTAATATTTGAATAGACATACAGAAGTACAGACACTTATTTGGCTGAGAATTTATTAAACCATTGACACAAATTATTAGTAGAGATGGGCCAACTAGTCGCCAGCTAGACGGAAAAGCAGACCACTATTAGAAAACCTACTGGAAAATGAGCAGATGGTAGTTTTTTATTAAATCGTTGCACAATGAAGGTTCATAACCCTTAAACCATATTCTTTTTCTACAGTGGCAATATATTTGCCGCTGTCCGTGAAACGACTGACAATTCGTAGCTCAGCCACACATAATCGAAGGGGACACAGCAATCATGACTTTATTTTGAAAACAATATTTCACCACACCATAGTCACCAAAAGCCATTAGTATTAGTAACTTAATATTAGTAACAAAATCGAGCTGTGGATTTCTTATGGATTCATGTTTATTATTTTCTGTCACTTCATTATGTAATAAATTTTCAAAATAGTCTATGTATATTCAGTGAATTAAATACATTATGACGGCAAATATATTGCCGCCAACCACTACAGGGTTAAGCTGCTCTTAATAATTTTTTTCACCGTTTTCACACAAATAAAATGACCTCGGGAATATGCTGTTAAGATCGGTCAGGATTTTTATACCCACACTGTATAGGAATGATCTGCATTTTAGCCATCCAGCCAGTAACAACCCTTTTGATTATTACCTGCCATACAACTGCTGCAAACATCAGCGATTTTTTTTGCTGGGTTAAGCATGATCGACATTGCAGACTAATAGGCAATTTTTTTATTGTACAGATTACTCTGCACATCCACAAAATTCCTAATCAGCCCATCTCTAATTATTAGCATATAAGTATACTCAAATATAATTTCATTATATAGAAAGCATTGAGCATGTACATACCAGTTCTTGTAGAAGCGGCGACGGCAGTCCTCAGACATGTGCTCAGCCCAGACAGTTAGCAGGGCGCGGAGACCGTGAGGAGTCTCGATGTAACCAACAGCACCGACAGCCACCATGGGGGGAGTCTCGATGATGGTCACAGCCTCAACGATTTCCTTCTTGTTGATCTCTGGAAAACGTAGGAAATATGTATAGCATTTCTAAACTTGGATGAGATTATCGTCGTATGCATAAGGTATGCATATACATGGATCCGTGCAGGGCATTTCAAGTTGATTAGCAAATTTTTGACCTTAATTGACAAAAATTTTTATTATAAAGATTTCGGTACAGTCAAGTTCATTAATTAAATACATATGAGCATGCAAAGGCTTTCAAAAATAAATAGATAAAACGCTGCATATACTTCTAGATCTATAAATCCACGCAGCCGCCACAAAAAACGTGTTATATTTTTGATTGGTAGATCAGTTTAAATGTATGAGTACCATTCTATGGGTTCCGTACCCAATGAACCATGATAGTGAGACAGTCGAAATTTTCACAGATGATGTATTTCTGTTGCCACTATAACAACAAATACTAAAAAACAGAATAAAATAAATATATAAGGGGGCTGCCACACAACAAACGTCATTCGCATCCAGCGCCATACATACCAGGTGCAAACTTAACCCGGCTATTTGTACTAACTCTCGACGCGCGAGTCAGACTCGCACTTGGCCGGTTTATGAATTCCTGGGAATGCTCATATATTTACGAACTGGACTGTACAGAGCAGAAAAGCTGATGAGATTGAGAAACGACATCAACAGGAATAAGAGGCTAAACTTACTTGATCCAGGACGGTCAGGTTCGCGAACCACGTGGGTCATACCGGCCTTGTAGCCGATAAAGGCAGTAAGATGCACCGGCTTGCTAGGGTCGTCCCTAGGGAAAGCCTTCACCTTGCCACGATGACGACGGGACCTCTTCTTGGGGTAGAATCCCATCGACCCATGACGGGGCGCTGAAAACTTCCTGTGCGACTGAAAGTGACAAAAATGGCATATTGGTCACTGAAACTTGCGATACTATCGTATATTACATGGGTGAAAAAGCATCAGTCCGCCCTAGTAATATCTTCACATGAAATTCAGGTTCTAACCGTATTTAAAAGCGTGAATGTTGGGATCATCATTTGCAAAGTATAGAAACAAATTTATCTGAGAAATTAATGTTACACACCATTGTTATCTTGCACTTAATTACAGAATTAAAAATTAAGCTCTAGTAGCAAAGAGATTACTTAGATATTTTACGATAAACAACGTGTACACTTACCATATCGTAAGACAGTCGCAATGAAAATGGCCGATTGTAGAGTTTTGACTTTTCGATTTCACTTTGACAGTCAGACTCAGTCAGTCCACACTCCACAGACAAAATCAATTAAGGTGGTCAAGATACGTTAGATACGATCAATTAAACAGCTCAATGATAAGTGATTGATGCAGTGCAACATAAAAGAGTAGAAAATAAATGAGGGCGCCACTTCCTTCGCAACTGCCACATTTTTGACGTAAAGTGCTTGAATATGGTAACAATTTTGTATGAAAAATTGTAGTTCCTTTATCATCCGTTTTCTACTCTTTTGTGTCGCGCACTGTAATGTAAATTTTGATGGAGCATCATGACAGTTGATAAAATACCGAGACCTATCTACAGTGTATTTAGATAATTTTGCTCATTAATGTAATACATATTTATTTAACGCAGCTATTACACTTTCCTAAATTATACATCACACAGAAACACTGTATATTGACCGTATAAAATATCTCTTTATCCAAATCGTAGAAACGTGCCAAAATAATTTTAAATATCTATGTTTTTTTAGCAATATACATTATATTATACACCACCAATCCGCTTTTATTAGTAAAAAAAACCCAATGTTGCTGAGATATTTATGTATAAAGAATTCGAAATCATTAATATGTTTCGTTTCGTTTGAATTTGATCGCAGTCTTGTCTTGGTTTGACATTGACATTTACTTGACATCTATCCCCCAGAAAATTTAAGTTTAATGTATTTTTCTAATTTGAGTAATAACTAAAACAATAACAATTGTTTTTAATGCCCAATAAAAGAAATTAGATTATAAGATTTCGTAATACCTGGGCAAACGTAGGTGATCTAAAATACTCGTGAACTACTCACAAGTAAATCAAGTTCCACGATGAATAACTCCGCTGCAAAGGTTAGTTAAGTAAAAAATAGTTTCTCTATTACCTGCTGCTTCGCCAGTATAGAATATTAAGTAGTTTATATTATAATCCAGGGCTTAGTCTGTGTGGGTTACTGTCATGGTGATTCTCAATGATACGAGGTGATTATAATCATTTATTTGAACTGCAACTTTTTGATACAACGTATGGGGAGCGATTGCCCTCAGCCCGGCAGGGTCTGCCCTTGAATGCGCCCGGGAATGGCGACTTGGTGGCGACACTATTGTATTTCCATATTTCATGTAAATTGAACATCTATTGACTCTGATACTGAACTTACAAGTAATATTAATTGAATAAATCACTAATCATAATTAACATTTTCAGGTAGGCGAGATATTTACTGAAGCTGGAGCAGCATTTAACAAATTGGCAGAAATGACTATGATGCTGCACCCTATGGCAGAAAATACATCAAGGTATTCACATTTTATGATATATCTTTGTATAACAAATCTTAAATCATTTTGCTGTTGCCTTTCATCTAATAGTGTCTAAATAAATATGTATAACTGTTTTCAGTAGTCAAGCAAAAACACCAGTTAAGAGAAAAGCAGCAGATGAGCGACCAGTTTTACCAACAAATACATCACAACCACAGACGACACACAATGTCCATACAGCACCTATATCACAGCAGGTTTTATCATTATTATAGTAATTATTATAAATAGACCCCGGACATTTGTTGCGGTGACGTCACAATAGGGTAGTTTGGGGAGTAAACGGACCAAGTGTTAATTAATACAATAAATGTCATAAATAAATTAATATTCTTTAGTTATTATTACCTATAGGTCAATTGTCAATTGACTTATTTATCGTCGTTGTTATTTCGTTAACTGACTCTCCGTAACAAATCAAATGTTTGGTTTGCATTAATATACCAAAAAATTATATTGATCAATTAATTCAAGTAATTATGTAATTTTTGTCGTAAATTATTTAAATTTATAAACAAAACTACAAAGGCAAAAGCATCTATAATATTATAGATTTTTAATTTTTATTGTTTATAATTTAATAACAAGTGGAGTGTTACTTAATAAAAAATACAAAAAAATAGTGATTATCATTTTTGAAAAAAAAAATGTTGAAATTTTTTGGGTTCAAAACTTAGTTTTTCCTTATTTATAAACACAGGTCCATTTACTCCCCAAACTACCCTATTGTCACGTGACTGCGACGAAAATCCGGGGTCTAATTATAAATTACTTACGGTAAATGATTAGTGATTGGCATGGCCCAAGCAACATCAAAGTATGACGAATTAAAAAAATATGAACATGATTGTAATAAATATAAATTAAAATTATTATATTAGACTCAATGGAACAATTTTATTCAAGATTATACATCCTATATTTAGGTAGGCTGATTAAGCTGTTCTTTAGAGATGTAAAAATCATGTATTTTCCTTGCAAAGTAGTTAAAAGATACTAAATATAATCATATTTCTGAGAAAGTTGTGTCAACCAGACGTTATAGTTTCTACATAACATGCTTGAGGCAGCATGTAAACAATGGCATTATGATGAGTGAGGAATCCAATTTTATTACACATCATGGTGTATCATGTGCTCCAATGCAACTGTAAATTTTAAGTGACAATTAATTGGAACTGCTGGATGTTAAAAAAAATATTTTTTAGTTTATCTTCTACCACTACCAAACTATTTCCTAAGGATAAAGCTTGGATTGAAAAAGTGTTCTTGCTGTGTTTGGTTTAATATAATGTCAAATATATGTATACAGTAAAACATTCTGTTTCAGGTGACGCTGAACATGTTGAATGCACATGAATCTGAGATGGATGGGGAGGGCCTTAACAATCAAGTGAAATTGGAGTTTGAGTCCTGCACTGAGGAAGTTACTACATAGTGTTTGTAGGGCTATAATACTTATTACACTATACTGTAAGATTTATTAGTTATCATTTTCTATTATGTATGTAGTAGCAGTGGTTAATTTTATAATATTTCTTCAAAATGCTGAAACTTATGGGCTTAAATATCTTACAAACTTTTATTTAACTTGCATTATATGTGATTATATTTGTTCGGGTGGAATCTTGTAACTCAATTTTGAAGCAGATATCTTCAAACAACAGAGCTGAAATTTTGCATAGTTCCTTAATATTCACATGAAAATACAATAATATGGTCCCATGAGGCTGGTCTGATAATGGAGCCGGAAGGTGGCCCTAGGAACTCTGTAATTGATTAAAGCAATCCTACAGAGTTTGGGCTCTTTAGAATCTTATTATCAAGCAATTGATAGATGTTCTAAGAAAAGTACTGCTATTGAGTACTAGCTAGGTTAGGCCCTTAAATTTGTTAAAACGGTTGATGGCAAACATAAACTAAAAACTGCAGCTATCTGATTATAATGTTTTGCATACGCGTATTTAAGGGGGTGGCTGGGTCTGGGTGGACTGTGCCCACCCCAGGATCACCCAGGATGTTGGGTTTCGGATATAAATTCATGGCTTCATCTCATAGGCCATGGCACGGACTCCACCCAGGCGCCATCTGAAAAATAATCTTAGATATGCCAGGACCAGGAGTACATTCATATGCCATTGAAATGTCAGAAGTACATTCATATGCCATTTTGAAAGTCAGACATGAACTCAGTGAAATGAGCTTGCAAGATTTGTGTGACTATATGTGACTTATGAAGGTTTAAATTGAATTGGTACAGTACAAGGAAGTTACAATAATTGGAAATTACTTCACTTTTTATTACACATTATTTTTCTATGAATATTTCAGGTGCATTTGCACAATGTTTTTTGTGTAGTTTTTAACACTTTCACAACCAGGTTAAAAAATTACAACTACCTCAGAAACGACAGAGCCCACTAGGTGGGCACAACCCCAACCCAGATATCAACAGAGCCACCCAGTTGGGTGTTAGTACAATCCACCTGGCAAGCTGGGCTGGCAGCTGAGTAGAAGTCACAAGCGACCAGGCAGGTTGTTGGTTGTGGGAGTGTTAAACTGATGGGTTTTCACCCAGTATTTATTCCATGTAGAGTAAAATAATAGATATTGCCCAAACGTGAAACTTTCTTAAGCCTTTATAAGGCAGGCGGAATTATTTCAGGTTAAAACTATATAGGTAGTTTAGTTGAGGCAACATTATGTAAGCTTTCTGTTCTAAAGAAAGTAACTTTCTTCCAAAACCAGTTAAACACATTTTGTAACTATGTTTAATATTAATAAAACTCATATTCCTTTGCAATTGTTTATTTGTTACGTTAATACATCCTTATTGTGAAAACTTAAAATCTTCCTATTCCAAGATGGATTCAGAGATCCAAACACTTTCTGATGAGTACCTTCAATTATCATATTTTCTATGAATATTTCAACATCACTTCTAATTTTTAATGAATCATATAATGGAAAACAGCTGCCAGACTTTTTCAATCTTCTTTGAGCATTTCTGTAACATTTCCATGGTTGTGGCTCTATAATGATTGACCTAGAAATATTTTTGATGTAGTTAATGAAGTTTAGTAAGCCAGCATCTCCATTATTCACATGTATCCACATAGTTACAGAAAAGCAGAAAGTAACATCAAACTTATTCCTTTTATAGCCATTCAAAAATTCTTGAATAGTTTTCTGATCACTTTCAGACATGATATTGCCGGTCACAAATTTAATATTAGAGATTTCATTTGATTCATTTGCTCTTTTAATTAATGTGGGGTCTATGTCAACTGCCAGCATTTGTATATCACAGTCAGGATAAATAGTTTTCAAGTATTGGTACAAGTCCTTTGAAAGTTCTCCTGTGTTGCAGCCAATGTCTAAGCATAAAAATGGTTCATTATCGGTAGGTGAGAGGAACATTTGTTTGTAGAGGTTGTTTGTCCTATATTCTGCATTATGAAACGAGTAATAGTTGATGAAGTTACCTAGCTTCACGGCGCCTGGATCATTTCCGAAATGATTTAGATCTTCACTTGTCATGATATGTTAATTTCTCTGTATTTTGAGTTTCGACCTGAAATTTAGTAAGCACAGGTATTCTCTTTACAGTAGTGTGTCTACAATAATGTACTTATGTATGAAGTTTTGAATAAATATGTACCGTTTACTTGCAAGTAATGAAACAATAAGGTTATATTTGTAAAGAAATTAAAGAAAATAAACTTTTTAACTTCACATTCAAGGTAGATGACGTTGACGTTAAAGTGACACAGACACACGTTGACATACGTTACGTTGACATTCTTGTAGCTTCCAACCTTGACGCTGGCAGGATTGTCCCAATGGACAGTAGCCATTTATTTATAAAAATTGAATTGAATTGAACTATACTATTTCTATTTACAATTACATTATTTATTAATGTTTTAATAATGTTTTCTTGATATAGCGCGCCGTATTAATAATGCGCGTTGTTACTTATATGTTTCATATACGGTGTCTATCTGTGAGTTCCTGTAATTGGCTCTGTAATTCTATTTAAGTTTTCCTTTTATATGTCATAATTAGCTGTTGGTTCTCCTCGAATAAATAAATAAATAAATAAATATATCTAAGTTTATGAATGAAATATATATTTTTTATTTTTTATGTACAGTCAGTTGTCTATTGTACGTACTTACTTGTTCGAGCGGATATCTTTTGATTTCTGAACGTAAATATACCTATCCGCAAAAAAGATAACTTGTGTATTTTCCATTCAATAGTACTTTCATATCTAAATGTGATTAATGGGTACACGATATTATTAACTTATAAAAATAGAAAATAACTACCATATAAATACACAGAAAATTCTCGGGAACGACAGAACCCTCACATGCAACGTTGTGTAGGTACCATATCGGAAGGGGCGTGCATAACAAGTCTAGTGTAGTCTATGCGGCGTGATACGTAGTTCATTAAGAATCTAACAGATGGTGCCACCTTTTGTTCCTAGCTTGAGAATGGCTATTTACACTAAGCCTATCCTTCATTCTTAAGGCCAAAGGGTAAAAAACCGGCCAAGTGCGAGTCGGACTCGCGCACCGAGGGTTCCGTACAAACACTTTTCATCCCTAAGTGGTTAAGTTAAGTTTACACCTGGTATGTAGGTATAGCGCCCCATATAAATTAGGTGCAAAGTTAGGTATTAAAAAAACTACTTACTAGATCTCGTTCAAAACAATTTTCGTTGGTAGTTTTTATAGTAATGTACATCATATGTTTTTTTAGATTTTTAATTTTAGAGGAGGGGGTACCGGCCGGGGTACCAACTTTTTTCCACTTTGGAAGCGTCTGTCACGCAAACTATTCGGTATAGAAAAAAAATATTTTAGAAACCTCGATATCATTTTTGAAGACCTATCCATAGATACCCCATACGTATGTGTTTGATGAAAAAAAAAATTTTGAGTTTCAGTTCTAAGTATGGGGAGCCCCCAATATTTATTATTATTTTTTTATTTTTGCAATCAAAATCTTAATACGGTTCACAGAATACATCTACCTACCAAGTTTCAACAGTATAGCTCTTATAGTTTCGGAAAAAAATGGCTGTGACATACGGACGGACAGACGGTTGTACGGAACCCTCGGTGCGCGAGTCCGACTCGCACTTGGCCGGTTTTTACCGTTTGGGTACGGAACCCTAAAAATATCGAGTTCAATTGTTATTTTCTTTTGTATCTATTTTGTTTAGAGCTTTACGAAAGCTTTAACTTTTCCCTGAGTTCTAGGTAGTAACGTAGCGATTTCATACTTTCATTACGTGCAGTCGAAAATAAGTTGAATACCCCAGTTTTCTGCATGAATTTAGACAATTTCGAGTAGTTTTTGAAACAAAACTTATCAAAACAATAAAAAAATGCAAACTGCAGGTTTTGTAATATACAATAATAAATAGCAATAGCCGTGTTAGGAACTTGATAATATGTTAGGAACACAGATCACCGTGGTTAAGAAACATGTTTAGGTAATCATAGAGATCAGCATTTTTGAACGGATAAGGAACCTTAATCAAACCATAAACAATAACTAGTAATAATAAATAACAAATGATAACTCGTATTAATAAATAATACATGATAAATGTACGTAGGTAACGTAATCTGCTAAATCTTCCAATGTGATCAAATAATATCAACCGTGGTGGATGTGAGGAGGACTGGTACAGTGTTGGATTGTATAATTTAAATTAAACAATATTGTTATAATATTATATTTTTAAACAGCAGGTATGTATTTTCAAATTAATAATATCATTGAATGGTTGGAAGAACAAGTACAAAAAATCAAATATGTTCTCGCTGTTGAGGTTAAGAGTAGTGTGTACTGTACTGTACGAGAGCAAAATTTCTTGCATCTCGTGCCGTTGAGTCCCTCGCTACACTCAAGATTCTAACTTAGAATCCTTCGCTTACACGGGAGTCAAAATCAGCACTCG
Organism: Apotomis betuletana; assembly: GCA_932273695.1. NCBI lineage: Eukaryota > Metazoa > Arthropoda > Insecta > Lepidoptera > Tortricidae > Apotomis > Apotomis betuletana. The sequence goes on from OW026304.1 coordinate 14,733,819, forward strand.
CAACAAAAAACTATTTTGCTCTTGTTGCACAAATAGGTAACTCTATTGATTATACGGACTATCTTAGAGACGTTTTGCTTGTGATAGTGACGTTGTGACAGATGTATTGTATACACGGACGAAAGTAAGCCTGCGGCAGGCCGTTGCTTACAAAACTGGCTTTCAAGGGCTGACTAGGTTGATAGGCGTATTTATTATAAATACATTGGATTAATTGCGAATATTAAAGTGGTAATGAGCTCTTCAGGGTAGTGCACAGTGCGGACACATATTCAGTAAATAGCTATGCTTAAGGCTCTGCCAAGTCTAAATTCGCCGAACCCGGACAAATACCTACTTAAAAAAACTGGACATTTGGAGTAAATCGCAGTTTTTCCCCGGACGTATACGAAAATGATATGTAAATAAAACAGTTTAAACGGATTATATCGCGTATATTAATTATTTGAGCCTCCCTGACGTTTCGGTACATTTACAGATACCGTCGTTGTCAAAGGTTGACAGTTAACCTTTGACAACGTGTTTTATTTAAATGTGTGACAGTCGCGGAACCTAAGAAAATATGAAAATAATATTATAAAAAATTGGGCAAGTGCGAGTCTGACTCGCGCATGAAGGGTTCCGTCACAGTATAAAGACAACTCAGTAATAAAACTCCGGCGGCGGCGATGCCAATGATACCTACTTCGATCGGGAGCTCCAGGGTTGTCCCTACATATTTGTCGGGATGTTACCTACATCTATAGTTATTTGGTACGTTTGTGTAGTCTCAGATATTATTATCTAATACTTAAGTATTAAGATTGAGTACAAGTATTAACCTTGTACCCAATAGAAAAACGATACCAGTCAGTACTCAAATAAATTATTATACTATCTACTTTATCGAATCAATGCTCTATACTTACCAAGATAGAACACGGTTTCCTTTGATGTAGGCAGCGAGTGCCGCGCGGCACTGTGCAGAGGATTCTACGAGTAGATAGACTAGCAGTACACTGTCCTTTATAAATAGTGTGTATATCGATTTCAAAATATTAATAGGGAGCAAATATTTTATGTATTATAAATTACAAACAATAAAAAATACGTCTCTTTCGCTATGGCGGTTGTCACACTGCCGCCGCGTCTCGTCGCGAGACGCGGAGCTACGGACTCGTATGCGGAGACAACGCACCAACGTCCGAGTTTTCTCAGCATCTCCGTCCGGAGCTGCGATGCACGACGTCCCGCGTTACTTCCGTCTCGCGTTCATTTCACATTCGAACGTTAAGGTGAAAACAGTTCCTATTTGTCGATAAAAAAGTTCCGTTTCTAGGAACTTATTCAGAACGCTGCAGTGATACTTTCAGCTTGGTTGTTGTACAATCGATTTATAAATTCTGGGTACATCCCTATTTACAAACCAGACCTATAAATGGGTCTTTTGCAAGAGATTACGAAGATTTAAGGCAACGCCAAGAAACATTTTTTAATTGCAACTGCATGTCAACCGCGTCATTTGATTATTTTCTAAGCAAAATTGGAGTGATTATTTACTGGCGCGGACACAAATCGACGTTGTTTTACAGCGGAAGAAAAGCTTTAGCTTACACTCAAGGACTTAAGTAAAATCTACTATGTACTTCAATCTTCAATTACACTTTTTAAGAATTCCTTATATATTGATTATGATTTTTTTTTTTTTTTTATGCTGATAATTATTTATTAGAGAAAAAACAACATAAAATTAAAAGTATATAACTAAACCTTAACAAACTTAAATTATGATCTAATTAAACCTAACTTAAACTATTGGGACCTAAACTATATGTACATATATCCCCTATGTCGCTACCATTAGGTAGGGTGCCCATAAACCTTATGATTAAAACCGATGTTATAAAACTAAATAAATTTGGAATTAAATAAAAACAATATTTCGAATAAGTAACTCAGCCTTTTAGTACATTACGGCAGAGACCAGTAAGTAAGCCATACTGGCCGAGTAGGAATTAGACGGACCGAGCCGTAGGCGAGGTCCGGATATAATACGAGGCCAGGATGGCTCTTACGGTCGAAGCAAGTATAGTGCTTTTCTCAAAAATTAAACAAGAAAATTAGATTAAAATTATATGTTATAGGTGACATTCATATTCGGCCATTTTCCAATGAATATTTTTGTTATATCCCATTTTTATTATTACACATTGTGATATTCGTCGTCGCAGGCACCATTAACTCCCACGATAACAACCTATAGAACAAAAATAATTATGAGTTTATACTTGGATAAAAGATAGGTATAGTTATATCGTTATCAAATAGTGGCAGCATTTATTTACCTTCATCGCCAAACTGTTTATCATCTAGAGCTTGATTTAAGAACTTGTCTATATTTTGCTGCTGAATATTTGTGATTTCTTTCCTTCGTAGCCATCCGATTGTCTCAGAAAGATTGTTGAAATATTCAGACCTTATCACACATTATCTGACCAACTATTAACTTGATTTTCTTCCTTCCATTTAATGAATCTCTTGTATTTTTTTATATCTCCTTGGATTTAGTCGGAAGTAAATTATTTTAGCTAACTCTGCCTCCGCTTTTAAGTATGGAGGAGGGCCGTCTATTCCGATTCAGACTCGTCTGAACTCATTTTTGCTGAATTATTGTAATAGATCACACAAACAAATTTGAAATTTTTGTCTTTTAATTTAAATCCCGCCTTAATTTCTTTTTTTATAAATACTGCGTTTAATTATTTGCACTGTCTTACAAATCTAAGTGTTAAAGATAAAATTTAATTATTGTTATACATTGTTGTATTTTCTAACTAATTTTCATATCATAAAGCTTACCTTCAATTTTAACTCCGAGGTTTTTTCTAAACGACACAAAAAAGGAAGGAATTCCGAAATATCATTGTCATTTTACACAGCACAATTATGAACTAAACGCTGCATACAAACTTCCGCACTAAACCTTGTCGCTACTTTTTTTTTTTAATATGCATCTTGAGTTACGTTTATACTGCCAATAGTACTAACCTCTTTTTATTTTACATTTGCTCTTAGTGTAAATTGCAAGTGTATACTGCAATGTCGTCTCTTTCTATTTAATCTATGAAAAAGGGACGCCACTTTTTAATTTCTACAATTTGCTCTCGCACTGTACTTATAATTAAAACAATTTGTGGAATGCATCCTTTTTACATTTATATACCTACGACCTCATCGCCTTCACATCCTTAGTTTTTTTATAGGTCGGTGACGATGTAAATCGTGTTTCGATATTCAAATATCTTGATACGTAATAGGAATTACATACTTACTTACTGGACAAATATTGATTCCAAATTTAAAATCTCGCTGTTTACTGGACACTTCTAAAAAGTCTTCGGTATGTTCCACTTACTGTAGTCTATCTAGCGATGGTAAGGCAACATTACATACAATTTTTGAGAATTTTTTTTTTTAATATCTATTTACTAATTGAGCTTAAATCACAGATCATATATTTACTCTAAATTAATAATATTAATATTAATTAATAATAATATTATAAATGCGAAAGTGTGTCTGTCTGTCTGTCTGTCTGTCTGTTACCTCTTCACGCTTAAACCGCTGAACCGACTTAGATGAAATTTGGTATGGAGATAGTTTGAGACCCGGGAAAGGACATAGGATACTTTTCATGCCGAAAAAATTTAGTGTTCCCGTGGGATGAGCGGGTAACACCGCGGGGCACAGCTAGTACTTAATAAAAATATTTGTTTACAAATTACTATAATCTTGTTTCATACTTTCTTAAATACGTCCTTCTTGCAATTAAGTACTGCAGTAAGTACCATCGTGTCCACAGCACTGATGTCATTTAAAAAAAAACTCCGACCGAATATGACAGCGGCGCGGCCCCGACTGGTTCACGCTCATTCACGTCCATCCGTTTGCATGTGATGCGATCCGAGCGCGTACGTACACGGCTCGCACACATATAAACCGCGCGGCGAATTTTTGTTCGTACATTTATTACTGGATATACTGTGGTTCTGTACCGTAATCTATAACAAGTTTGTTGTATGGGAGCCCCCCTTAAATATTTATTTTATTCTATGTATAGTATTTGTTGTTATAGCGGCAATAGACAAGAAATACATCATCTGTAAAATTTTCAACTGTCTAGCTATCACCGTTCTTGAGATACAGCCTGGTGACGGACGGACGGACGGACGGACAGCAAAGTCTCAGTAATAGGGTCCCGTTTTTACCCTTTGGGTACGGAACCCTAAAAAATACGCTTTATTTTTCATGTAAAATGTGCCCGGGTTTTTCCCGGACACTTTTTGAAACCCCTCCGGACGGCCTCCAAACTAGGAAAATTCGGGGAAAACCGGACGGATGGCAGCCCATATGCTGTATTATATACTGGCCAAGACACCGGTACTGGCCAGCCTGCTTGTGGCGGTGCACTTACGCCGTTAACGGTTTTTATCGCATGCGCACTTCGTTCCTGTGAGCGTCATGCAGTTTCGCACGATTGATTTAATGCTCTTCCGTTCACGGAGTCCGTTTTTATTATACGTGGATACCAAATCCATACTAATATTATAAATGCGAAAGTGTGTCTGTCTGTCTGTCTGTCTGTTACCTCTTCACGCTTAAACCGCTGAATCGATTTTGATGAAATTTGGCATGGAGATAGTTTAAGATCCGAGGAAGGACATAGGATAGTTTTCATCCTGGAAATTATCCCTAAAAAGATTGAAAAGTGAGTAAGTAATTCATGATGACATTGATGACCCTGTAGAAAATGTAATGATAAACCCAAAAGCACAATTGCTCTTACATTTGCTTAGGCGCTCTTTTATTAATTAAGGTGATTAGGTTGATATCTATCGTGTTGTACCAGGTTGCTTCCTTACTTCCAAGTTCCACGCGGACGTAGTCGCGGGCAAAAGCTAGTACGTTATATATGTATTTTGTATGCGTAATTACTCAGGAAACTAGCGAGTAGCAGAACTATGCTTGTAGATTGTTCGATTATCATTAGTACCACGTCCAACGTGATTATGTAGCTATTTATTATGTAAGATGATATGGGTGTTACAGTTACAACGTGTCTCACCTTCGATACTAAATGATAACTTGCTATTTACTAAAAACGGACTGGTTTTACACGAAAGGTTTGTCGAAAATCGGGTAGGTATCCCCTTCTTTTACAGAGAAACACTTCACCGAATGCTTCCTTTGCTACTTCGCTACCTACCCTATTTCCCAAGCAACCTATCGAATTTTTCCTAATGCTTTGTGTGTCGATCTTTGCTTTTTTATTTGAAAGGCTTTACACCTTATTGACCTCTTTGTAAATATGTTAATATTCACATTTTACATTCTTAGCGCACCACTTTACAGCAGTGAACGAGCAAGCGAGAGAGGGCGCTGTTATTTTATAAAATAAAATAAAATATAAAATGAAACGTGATGTCTCAATTTTTTAGTGGTTAACGCGCTGGACCGGCACTCCAGAGGTACCGGGTTCGATTCCCGGTCTCTTCCACCAGGTAACTCATTTTCAATGTTTCTTTAAGCTTTGGTCTTTGTATTAATGGTTAGGTTTACTGTGTCGATTTTCGGGTTTAATGTCATGTCTAAGCACTGCTTAATTACACAGATTTTTATAACATTATACATTAGAAAATGACACTAAATAGGGTAAATCGCCAATTACTGGCCACCGTTCAATAACTGGCCACCTCATACTAAAAATTAACTCTGTCTAACTGCACTAATTTTAAAAATACTATAAATACGCTTAGAGTGTTGCCAGGCCAGCTAGCGACCCCATTTATGCAAGATTTGGTTGAAGGTATAAATAAAATTTAATAATGACATGAAGTGCTGCTAGGCTATAAGTGATAGCCCGTTAAAGTCCTTTAGGCCCATCTTTACAGATTTCCAGGTCTACATTTCCCATCTCTACTCTACAGGATGTTTTTACAGATTCCTCTCCCAACAGATTCACGCCGTCATACATACACATACTCATACCAAATTTCAGCTTTACTAATGATCACGGAGCTAAGCCGCGGACGGACAGATAGACGGACAAACGTACAGAGGGACATGGCGAAACTATAAGGGTTCCTAGTTGACTACGGAACCCTAAAAAGTGGGCAAGCAGGCACCCAGGATTTTCAAGTAGGCATCAACATATATGTTTTTTTTTGAAAACTTTTGTAAAAAGGCTATTACGAATATGGAGATCGGATTAACCTAAAGCTTAATTTTCTTACATATACAATCCACTAGAGCTTAAGCTTTTACAAAGATTTTCTACGATTGATTCTGAAGAATTTGAAGATTGGTACAGAAGTAAATATGAGTAGATGTTCTCGATGGAGGACACATTCTGAATGAGAGAAGCACGCAGCACATGTCCACATCTAAAGAAAAGAAAAGAGAAAAAATAATCTTTTGTCACTCTTAAACAGAGAATCTCACGTTTTTCATACAAAGTTTCACTGTCTATTAGCCTTGCATTTAAACTATTTAGGGGATAACTTTCCAAAAATGAATGCATAGTTTATACACGAAAATATTCCTCACATATGCTCACATGAACTTTCATTGTCACTTCCTTAATTTTAATTTTCCATTGTCTAAGGAGACAATACATTTAAAAAAATCTGAAAGTAGTATTTTAGTTTTTATTTTAGTGGCTACCTACACACGGAATGATCAGACTTACGAAAAAAAGAAACAACTTTTCTCATCCAAACTTTCGCCTCCTATAAACCCATTTTGGAGATAAATTTCCAAAGAGGCTTCAATTTATTACTTATCTTACTTCTAAATTAATTTTCTACAAAAAAACCCCGCGTACCTCTTATTCATACTATGAAAATGTTGTCACCTTCAATTTAATCTGCTTACCGGATCAATATAAAAAAAAAAAAAAAAAATTTCTTACTTTGTAACGATTAACCTATAAGTACACGAAATATTAGCACTGTTACTCAAAAAATCCCAAGCTCTTTAATACAAACTGTCACCTCCCAGTGGGGTTGAATCAGGTTGAATTTTCAAAAACGCTGAAATCAATATTCCCATTTATTCATAAACAGTGTACACGCAAGAAAATGTACCACATTAAAAGGCCACGTTTGTCATACAACATGCTGAAACTTGTTTTTTTATTTTGCATAGAAGAACATATACACGAAATATTACCACTCCTACTATTAAGAGCACCCAAGCTCTTCATACAAACTTTCACCTCCCTCTTTACTCATACAAAGTTCCACGGTCAATTTAACCCATATCGGAGATGAAATTCCGACGAATCGAAAGCTGAGCTTAGCGAGGCTTTCAAGATACGAGAAGCCAAATAATTTTTCACCTCATCAGCTCAAACATGGCGATTTAGCAACAGTGAACAAAATGCGATTTTGTTTCGAGCGTGAGCAGAAAGTAGCCTTTTAATTTTTAAAATTTTTGATCAAGAATTGTCATTTCTCAGCCAAAGGTTAATTATAAAATTTGAATCGTCAGAATTTCGATGCACTCTGTCTCTTTCATATCTATATGAAAAAGACAGTGATAAAAACATATCAATTCGATTCTCGAATCCGACTTCGAATATGAACAAGTTCCGATACGCGTTATACCATTAAAAAAAAAAACCGAAGAAGTTTTAATTACAACATATTGTTTTTAACGACCAAATGTTTAAATTTAATTGTATCTTTATATAAATCAAACAGATAATTGTTTAAATAAAGTAAAGTTTTTCAACTTTATACTGTAAATAATAATTTCGGATTTCACCAATTTATCATTTACGATTATCATAGACGTAGTTTCGAAACGTACTCTAAAAATATCGAGTTCAAATTTTCTTTTGTTTTTCTTTTGTCTTTTGTTTTTGTACTTATTATGGGCTTAAACGCCTACCAAATATGTTTATAAATTACTTCCAATAAATTCTTAATAAGTACTTGCCAAAACGGATGAATGCTCACCAAATAGTGTATCACAAACTATTGTATACATAAAGCTAATATTTCTTTCTCTTACATGCTATAAATATATGTGAATACCGTTAAAGTTAATTTCAGACCAAATAATCTATATTATTGTTAAATAAATGTCACCAATATTTTATATTATTACTTCCATTTTAGTCATTTTTGCTGAGGCAAAAAACTAACTGCTGACCATGAAATTTTTTGTTATACTTACCAAACATATAACTACGTACCCCAAACACAAGTAACTTGTTTATCGCTTTATGCATTCAATTAATATATGATATAGTACTTAAATAAATATTCGCTACTATTTAAATGCTCACCAAAATGGCTTTTATACCCTAAAACTAATAAATAATGACAATAAATTGTGTATTGCAGAGACACTGTCCTAGAGTGCCATAAATAAAAATTTAAAGTCAGCTTGCCGTCGTCGTACCTAACCTAAGCCAAGTCGGACCTGCCTTAAGGTGAAATAGGTAATGTTAGGAATCGTAAGCCAAGTCGGACCTGCGCGGCTCGCTCGCTTCGCTCACTCGTTAGGGTCGCAGTTCAACCTAACACTCCTCCTCGCTTCGCTCGTCGTCGTATATAACCTAAGCCAAGTTGGACCTGCGCGGCTCGCCTGGCCGCAGGCCTACCGGCCTGTGACCTGCGTCGCTTGGCGGGGGCGGGGGGCGGTTTGCGGGTAAATAAATAAAGGGGAGCTATTGTAATTTTAGATTGACAATAATATATTTTGACTAAAGGTTAGATAATTTGATTACACTAAAGCAAATTAGACTGCAGTTTTTGGTATTAATGTTGATGTTTTATGAAAACAATATTTGGTGAACAAAAAATCCATTTTGGGAACCAAAAAGATATACGGACTCAACGTAAAATTATTCTGGTGTATGTACATATTGATTTTGGAATACAAAATGATTGAGTTTAGGGAGCTCTGTATAGAGTGGGTTTAATTTATATGGAGGTAATTCATTTTACTTGGAATTTAGTTTTAGGGTATAAAAGCCATTTTGGTGAGCGTTTAAATAGTAGCGCTTATTATGTTTGGTGCCTTACGATTAAAAATATCCATCAAACTATATACAAAATCTCGTGATAATAAATAAAGACGTAATGAATCTGCTAAATCTTCCAATTTGATCAAATAATGACAACCGTGGTGGTTGTGATGGGACTGCTGGTACAGTGGTGGAACGTATAATTTCAATTTAATTATATTTGTATTCCATTTTAAGCAGCTATGGTTTCTATTTCCTAATTAATAATACCATTGAAATCAGTAACAAAGACTATAAACCTACCTACACCTGAATGGTTGGAATAAAAGTACAAAAAGTCGAATATGTTCTCGCTGTTGAGGTGAAAAGTTGTATGTGCTACACGAGAGCAAAGTTTTTATCATTTCGTGGTGTTGAGTCCCTCGCTACACTCAGGATTCTAACTTAAAATCACTCGCTACGCTCGTGATTCAAACAGAATCCTTCGCTTGCTCGGGACTCAAAATCAGCATTCGCAACAAAAAACAACTTTACTTTCTTGTTGCACAAATAACCAATTCAAAAAGTCATGGAGAGGGCTCTGGTCTCCCAAGGGCTATGTTTCATCGTACATGTCTTTATTGGCTATGTACGAAGTGCATGGTAGAGGTACAGGAAATTGTCGCAGAGTGGAGTGCGATTGTCTAAACGAGTACCTACGAGTACCTACGTTGACTTTTGTTTATAATTTCAGTATTTAGCAGTTCCTTCTAGTTTACGATTGCTGCGAGGCGGGCACGGTGAAAAAAAAATTGGCGCCCTTTGTCCCGCCGCACCGAGGCTTGCAAGCGCTTGGTCAGTCACTACAGTTTGGTTTTATAATGGTGACAGAGCGACATTGAAATGATTTTATAAGTTTTGTCAAGGAAGAGGCTTTCATATCAAATTCCGATTCGCTTCTTATTGTAAGTATTAGACTTAATATTCAACTACGTATATTAAGAACGGATTTCCTGAACGACATGAAATTCATAAGGCGGTTAATGATGAAACGATCCTCACTTATAATTATTACGAAGTGTTTCACTGAAATATGCAGTAACGTTCCTTACGGAAATCTAAATAAGTATAGCCTAACGACAATGCATTAGTATTAATGGGCAAATCCACCGACACGGTTCGATTCCCTATAGCTTTTACTTTCTTTTTGTCGATACAGATACAGTTCCTTGTACGTATGTTACGTTTGGAACGCGGCCGACAACATCCTCGACATCGCCCGCGCCCGCGCTGCGGAAATTGACTTTGCACCATGCGCAAGCGCCTATTAGAGACTGAATTAAAATTCGCCTGGCATATCATCGTACAAATGTACCACTGAAATCGGTCGTCCGTGAGTGAAACTAGGGATTGAATGATCCTCGTAGTGCACGCTAACTTACCTGTATGTAATTATATTTTTCGCACACACTTACGCGAACCACTACACGCATTGTGGCTCCCAATAGATACACGTCTCGCTTTTTGTCAAGCATTCTATCGGAGAAATTCACTTGGAAAATATTTCTCGATCATTTTCAAGTTCAGTTACGTAAGTACGCGTGCGGGAGAATTGGTGCGGAATGGCGGATGTTTGGTGGTGCTCGACGGCGAAGTGGCGCACGGTTATAAGCTCGCACCCGCTTCTTCGACCGTCAGTTGCCGATAAACCACCCTCGCATTCGCTATTTCTAGTTATTAGTGCAGTGTGTGAAGATACATAAATATAATAAAATGTGTTCCGCTTTCCGGATAGCCGTCGTGTCAGTTATCTGTGTGGTTGTCGCCTCTGGCCATGTTCACGGGCCCCGCAGATCCCGCCGGATGGATGCCGAGGATTATGCACAAAACGAAATCGACAGTGGGAGAGCCGAGGAGAGCTCCTGGTGGCCATCGGCGGAATTTGCCGTTCTACAGAAAGTGTACGACGACTGCAGTGCGCAAAAGCATCTCACGACGTGCTTGAAGGGCAAAGCCCTGAGCGCCCTCACACGGGCCGTGGAGCAGGTGAACAGTGATTTAGTGCTCGGATACGTGTGACGTGTTGAGAGTGTGTAGTAATGTTTTGTTGTATTGTACAGGAGAGCGTACAGCTCGCCGATGGGCTGACGCTGGTGAAGCAGGCTGACGCTCCCGCCGCGGTCGCGGAGCCGCGCTTCTTCCCTGGCATGTCCACGGAAGACAAGCTCGACATGGCTCTTCGCACTAAATTCGAGCAATTGATGAACTCGCATACCATCTCTATGGATCTGGCTTCCGAGGGTAGAGGCAGAGGTCAGTGCACTATATAAGGATATAATTTTTTCTTTAACACAGTTAACTGGACAAAGATAGAGTACCTTGGAAGAAATTCCCTTTTAAGCCCATTTCCTTTGTTCTCGAGTGTGTAATACTTCTTAACATGAATATTTTAATTGGAATCCAGGCAAGAAGGTGCTCCCTTACCTGCTGCTCGGTATCTTCACCACCGTGAGCGTGGTGGGAGGCATCGCACTCAAGACCTTGGCGGCCATCGCCGGTAAGGCGCTGATCGCCAGCAAGGTCGCGCTCACGATCGCCGGTATCATTGCCCTGAAGAAACTGTTCAGCCACGACGGCGCTCCCGGCGAGACGACCTTCCAAGTCCATGCTGATGGACATCATAGGTGATGATACTTGCTTATAAGCATGAAGCGAGCACATAAAAAAATAAACCTCTTACACCTAGTAGATATTAAATATATAACAGATATTATTACAGTAACAGATATATGACTACCTGTAATTATATTTAGCAGTAACTTAATAAATCTGAAATGCGTTTATATGTTTTTGTGCTACGATCATGTTTTTGTGACAGGTTTTTAATTCTTTATATTTCAATTCTAGTCTTTAATTCGAAGGCGGAATCTGTACGTGGTGAGGCCCGCGAACCCAGACGCGGTGGACCCATACCGATACTACGCGGAGCAGACGACCGCCGCCGTCAGCGTGTAGCCTCGCCACCTGACCCGCCGCGCCTTCGTCCACACAAATAACCTCAAACCAAAGTACCGTCCATGCTATGGACATCCTACTTAGACGATTGGTCGTCCGCTCTGGTTGTCAAATCTATGTCAATAAATTATTTAGTGTAATTTATTTATTCGTGACTACGGTTGTATGTTTAAAGTTAAATAATTGCAGAAGTGATGTAAGATAAAAAGAGAAGAATAAAAAACATGACACTGAATATGGTTTCATTTTCCAATGAGTCTGATGTAAGATTCAGAGTAAACAACAAGAAAAAAGTTATGCATTATCTAATAACTAACATTTTACCTCAGTTCTCTGAAATAGCAGAACGTGAAAAACATACGACAGTTAGTGCCCCAACGATGATGTTAGATAAGCATGCCTTGTTAGAGATGATAACAGACCGTGCAGATATGGGGCGTAAGCTTGTCAGTATTATAATTGAAACGTTGCTAACGTGTCTTGTAATTAAACAACTTATGCAAAATTTAAAAAGTAATGTCACCATTATGCATCCGTGGCAAACGTCCCGCAATGAGTAAAAATCATGGGCAGTCACTATTGGTAACTTCCTCCGCTTGAGTTCGGCGACGGATCCGGGAGGGCAGGGCTCATCCCGTACAAGACTGTTTTAAATAAGTGGTGCTTTAATTAATTGCATTAACCCGCTTTCTTTATTCGCTCTAGTGGAGAGGAGTCCGAGAAATGTGTCGAGATTTTCCGTTAATGTGGGTGCACTGGGTACGAACGTGGAAAGTAGAAAGTTTTAATCGATTCACTGCACATGCACGCATGCTGGTGAAGCACGTAGCTTGTTATGATCTTTTCTGCCTTATTGCGTATCGAGGTAATGCAATTTATTGCTTTACACGCTACGTGAGCTCTTGAATTTGTTTATTCAATGCGAAGGTTAGAATGTTTTGTTCACCGACAGGATAAATACGCGGGCGCCGTAGATAGTGGATGCGTAAGCAAAACGAGTAGCGTTCCTACCGCCACCTAATTACAAATGAATAGATGAGTTGACTAGCGAGTTATTTTGCAGCGCTTCTCGCTGCAGCGGTGCACGGTGTGGTGCGGCGCGGCGTTTGTTCGGCTGCGGAAGGTCAGCTCGTTGATTAGTCTAGCGCCGGTAAAGGCCGACCACAGAGCGCGTTTGTGTGCCCGGACTGCTGTTTATAATGCAGATATGTGTTTGCCCAATCGCTGCACGCTACGCTGGCTATATGGCATCGTTAATGCGGCTGGCGTCTCTTTGCATACGCAAATATAGGGCGGGCGGTCCAGCGCTGATTAAGCGGTGCGCTGGCGGCCTATGTACAGCAGCTCATTCAGAGTTCACCTCGCATTTTGCTAGTTTTGAAATTAGGGAGTCGGCATATACGGAATCCCCGAAATGCTTGTGTAATTTTCAAGCTCTCTAGCAGGATTTTATGGGTACACATTGTAAGTATTCTGATCGTCAAAATAAGCTCCTGAAGCAAATTATTACTGTCAACCTGCATGTGCATATTTGATATTCCAGAAATGGCATTAATGCAGCCAACATCCATTATTAGTTATGGTGTATAAATTGAGGTCCGGCATTAGACGGATGCACCTAGGTGACAGCTTCGTGACGGGCGTACTCTCAAGAGACCTCGGCACCTGTCTGGATCGACTGTCAGCTAATATTACCAGGTAGGCTCAGGTGTCGCCTACAATCTGCAGGCTTTAATACTTGATGTCCAACCTGCGCCGCGAATTAGGCCATCCGTCGCTTGAGTGACTAGATATTAATGATTTATAAGCGGTAATAGGGGCTATGCTAAACAAACACCAACTGAGCATAGCTTAAATTATGTATGTTAATAATATTCAATTACAGCTATATGTAAATTATAACTAATATATGGTTTAGCTTTGTTGATGAATGTTTTATTATTTGATCGGATCATATAGATTAGACATACTCGTATGTACGTGTACGGCGCACGTGAGGCGGATATGAGGCTGCGGGCGTCACTCGTAGCGTAGAGCGAAGTTACTTTACGGGCGAATGGTCAAAGTATCCGACATAAACCTATTTTGTTCTCTTCTTATATTGGATGTACGCTCCCTTCTTCGCCCGCCTCTCCGCCGTCCGCTGTCCTGTGGAACAGGGCTGGAACAAATAATATTATTGGAATATTCTATCGAGCCTTTAAGGTATTAAAAGTCAGTGAGTTCTCGTTGGTAGTTAAAGACTCGATAAGAAATAAGTGTTGTCAGTGTATATTCAGCGTATTAAAACATTGACAACGATTGACAAGTAGAGTCTGGTTATTAAATGATACTAAAAACGACATGTACAGCGTTAGTAGACTTATTTATTAAGAAGTATGTACCAATTAAATACGTACCTACCGTATTTGCATGTACGGTATACAATTATGGTATAGATTTGATTTTTAAAATTAGAGAGTTCATTTTAGGCGAAAAGTATATTTTCCTTTGAAGTTTCATCCTGGAACTTTAATAGTTCCAAAGAAACTATAATTCAAACTTCAAAAAGTGTAATCATTATAGTCAGACAAATACCACCAAAACTATTCAAGTATGACGATCCATTCATTGCCCCTAAAATACTTATATTTAACTCTTTGAGTACTGTTATATTGTAACATTTTTTGACCCCTACTACAAATAGGTAAGTAGGCTTAAGATCACCATTCTTAATTAAAATATTTATTTAAGCAGATTCTGAACTATCACACCACCATCATTCAGCCCTACATTCCCATTATTGTACTGGCTTAGGTACCTACTAATGGAGTTTAAAATAAATTCTGCGAGCGAGAGTAGCAACCCTGGAGCTGGCGGCCGGGGCGGGTCTCTGCGAGGAAGTTTTGCCGGGAATTATGTTGGTACGTGCCAAAGCCATTATTGCTCCAGAAAAGTTCATCAATTTCATTTCTAGCCGGCACACGTCCCTCCACCTTCCACACATGACTGATACACACAACCTTATTTCAACGTATATTTTAACCATCAAAAAGGAACTTCCTAATTCAATATATCGGCATATCACGGGGATTGAAAGGTTTTGATTGTGTTTAGGGAGTTACTCTCTTTACGTTAGTATTTATAAAAGCAGTATTTGACGTAGAATAGCATATCTCATATGAGATGATTTCATTGTAGGTGTATATTATGTAGGTGCAATGTTAGTAACTTTTATTGAGAAAGTAATTTATGAAAAAGTACTAAGTTTGATATGTAGTTAGCACGGATAAGTAGTAAACATATGCTTTTCTACACAAGCTGTCGGGTGAAATCGAGCTATAAACACCAGTGCGTTATGAAATGGAATTACTCTGAGAAGAAGAATCGTAAAGTACCTAACAATGAACTAAACTATGATGGTGTTATGGAAGAATTAATTTACAAGAAAACATTAAAAAAAAACAAATAAAGTTATACTAAAAGGTGGCTAAAAGTAATATAAAGAATTATAAAAATATGGTCCTTTTGGCAGCGTGCCCATCACACAGGCAGGATTCCCGCGTTGTATTGCGGTGGGAATTATTTGCGCAAGATGATGGTGTTATCTATACCTATTACTTGCAGCTATAAATAGCAACAGCTAATATGATGTGCCTGCTGTAAGACACGACAACATTATAAATCCTCCGAGTGGCGTGCACATGACATGCTCGTACCGAATGCCAGCACAAATGGAAACAGTCTTTATTGTAATCAAGAGAAATTGGACATTCATTACGAATAGTGTCAGTGAAACCAGTCCATCTAGAACATATTAGCAGTCGGGCCGTTACAATAGCTAGAAATCTAATAAAAAGAAGCTAGACGTTAAGGTGTAAGGATTACTTGGTAGGAGTTATTACGAATATTATTATAATTATCTTGCCAACTATTTAATAGAAAGGGGTGATAAAATTAACACCGCGTCAGAGAATCATGCACATTTTTTTTATTGCCATACGTTGCGCGATAAGGAACAGTACCTGTAGTTTCTTAACTAACACGTCTTTATTAGCTTTACATATAACTGATAATGTATACTATATCTAAGGGTTCGCACATTTTTGAAATTTTGTTAAAATTGTGTTACTTTCGGTATGAGGAAAGGGGAGGTGATTGGGATCATGATGATCGGGATCCAATCTGAACTCTATGCAACTGATACTTTTTAGGCTGAGAGACTCCCCGCCGCCTCCATCTTACTCAAAGGCTGGGACCCGCTTGGATGACAACGTAAACGTTTACATAAAACCACTTACGTAGGTACTTTGCGATATTTTAACTATGTATAACAACAAAAGGCGTGGGGTGATCGCAATAGAAAAGTGCAACTGAATGAAAGTCAACGCACGCGCAGTCAGTAATGAAATTATTGCAATCATTTGTCCATTTCCAATCGATAATAGTAAACTTCACTTTCTAATGCTCACATGAAGCACGGAAATTTAACGAGTCTACCGCATGCCGGCAAAAGATCTGACATGCGAGATATATTTCATTTGACAGCGTAAATTGTGATAAGTAGATAAAACAAAACAGTAAAACTGTAGAGATAACTAGAAACATATATACAAATTAGTAAATTATTTTTTATACTCGCGTACTTTATGCTGTCAATTATAATTTCACAGACAAAATCAAAATAACGCACTTTTAATCCTGTACTCTATGGTACCGCTACAGAACTTTAATATTCATAAGACATCTCTCTACTCAACTCAAATAATTTCAAAAAGAGAACATTTAGCATATTTGATTTAAAAAAAAAACGCTACGGTTCACTGATTGGTTGAAAGTTCAAAAAAATTAACCAATCACGAGGCACCCGCCATGACCATCGCGATCATGTTTTTTTTAATAGGTCAGTTTTAGTAGAACGAAAAAGGTTAAATCAAAAATAAAAATTCATAGTGAGGTGTGAGTGTGAAATAAAAATTATATATTTTAGACAAGTTAGATAATAGTAGGTATTATGAATAAAAATTTATATTGGGGAATGACGATTAAAGTAAAAAAAAGTTTTTCTGTGTTTTGCTCGTATAAAAAGTATTGTATGCAATAGCTACACAATAAGGTCTTAAAATCTCGTACCTTAATTAGGCCACTCGGCAAGCCTCGTGACCTAAACGCGGTACTTGACTTTAAGAACCTTCATTGTGCAACGATTGCATAAAATAATATTATTCATATTGGTACGACACTATAAAATATGAGAGTTGGGGTTTCTCAGGAATTATTAAATAATCATCTACGTCAAGTGGACTCGTTCCTCATAAAGTGTTGCATTTTAAACATTAATTAATTACGTTAAATTTAAGATGATCTTTTGACAACATACTTACTTGGGTACTCACATTTCCATCGTATTGATTGCCAAGTAGATTCTGTAGAAACTGCAGGCATCTAGCACGTCTTAATAATCTAACAAGTATAGACTAGGACATGTAGTTAATTAGAAATCGATATGAAAGTGAAGCAGTAAGATAATGATGTTCAATGGCCTGTCCTAACGGTCTGGTGGCCGAGCATCAATTTTCTAGGCGCGTGCGCAATAAGCAGAGCGGGGGGCGGCGCCGCTCGTGCTCTCGGACAGGAACTGTTCTGAGGCACGGTTATCTGGAACAAGTATTTGATCCTAATGATAAAGTGAAATTCATGGAACTCCATTGACTTACTTTATACAATGTCTTCACCGGACTTGGCTCGCAGTTTCCAGTATATTTTTAGTTTAGTATAATTCGTATCATCTTGATAGGCACCTTTTTACAAATTCTTCTCTTTCCTACATCCTTCAAAGCAATGGGTCGCTAACCATGTATATTTATATTATAAATATGTGCAGGTAGCATTTTTGACCTGATCTTGTTATAAGTAATGATAATGACGGTGAAATTGTGGTGTATCGTCATGTCTTTTTCTTCAAGCCCCTATTTTGACTGTTTGATCACTACTAAACTACTACAGGGGGCCTATGATGGTTGCGTTTATCACGTGATAAATAAGTGACAAAGCATCTGTCCCTTGCACTCGCAATTGGTCAAAACGTGACGGATGCTTTGACACTTATTTATCACGTGATAAACGCAACCATCATAGGCCTACAGGTCGCTTTAATAGAGGAAAAATCCTATTACCAAATCTAATGTAAGTAGCTAAAAAATAACTCCCCTAATTCAGAATCTTCACGAACTACATTTAATAACTTATTAACCGGACGGACGTCAATGACGGCTCTAAAACATGTGATATTGTGCGCCGTGGGGGCAGCAATTAGCCGTGGCTCTGGTCAGGTGGTCGAGCTCGCGACTGCACCGAGCACCGACACCCGGCAAGTCTCCCCGCAGCTAACAAACCTTGACTGATGCTCCTACAGACAACTCAACCCCTAACACCCATCGCTAAAGTCCACAATTCACACAATCAGGTCAAAATGTAGCTTGGTCCGAGCCGTACACCCCCAGCCGTTAGCCCGGCCGTCATTATGTGTCATTAGTTTTGCGACACTGACCAAATGACTGGTCTGCGATATCGAATGACTCATTCTATTCGTGATTAGACTCCGTGGTTTTCTCAATGCTCATGTATAAAAGAAATTTGAACTATCTCGTTACGTTAATACGACCACCCGGCGAAGTGAAAGAAAGGTGGCGTGACTGAAAGTAAAGTTTTTCGCTTCTTTCCAATACTTCCTTTACTGGTACGGGCGAAGTACCGATGTTACGCGTTGTAATTAGGTACAATAAGTGTACTCGGATAAAAGGAAGCTGAATAATTTAAACTATTTGTTTCCGGTGACAATGTTTTATGTAGGGTGGGTAAGCACCTTACAAAGTTTGGTAGACGTACCGGTTTTGTTGCTGATTTTATCTTTTATCTGTAGCTAAAACTTTGTACAAAATCTGGCCTATTTTGAGCCAGTGTTAAATAAATCACGCACAATTGATGGTGAAGCAAACCGTTTCAATGTAGTGTTCGAGTTGTGTCACTTTATAATTGGTACATAAAGACAATCTTGGTAAAGTCGAATTTATCTTACAAATGTTTGATGTTTAAATTAATGGTTTTTTATTTACAAATATTTCTGTAGTACCTAATGATCATCATCATCATCATCATCATTTCAGCCATAGGACGTCCACTGCTGGACACAGGCCTCCTCAATTGACTTCCACATGGGCCGGATAGAAGCGACCCGCATCCAGCGAGTCCCCGCAACCCTGACCAGGTCGTCCGACCACCTTGCGGGTGGCCGTCCTACGCTGCGCTTGCCGGTACGTGGTCTCCACTCGAGAACCTTTCTGCCCCAACGGCCATCGGTTCTTCGAGCTATGTGCCCTGCCCATTGCCACTTCAGTTTGCTAACCCTGTTTGCTATGTCGGTGACATTAGTTCGTCTACGAATCTCATCATTTCTGATTCGATCACGTAGAGAGATCCCGAGCATAGCCCTTTCCATAGCTCGCTGAGTGACTCTGAGCTTCCTTAAGAGGCCCATAGTTAGAGACCACGTCTCGGCTCCGTAGGTCATCACCGGTAATACGCACTGGTTGAAGACTTTTGTCTTCAAGCACTGAGGTATCTTGGACGAGAAGACACTTCGCAGTTTCCCGAACGCTGCCCACCTAATGATAGGACTTAATAAAGATGTACGAAATATAAAGTAACTGATAAAATGATTAGTTTAGATGTGTCATGTTAAGTTTGCACCTGTTAACTAAGGCGTCGGATACAAGCGAGGTCCAAACTTAACGTAATCGGCTTATATAAATCGAGGTTTTATTTTCGTTTGTTTCCACCTCCAAACTTACCCGATCAATACGAAATTTTAGGAACTAAATGGGAACGAAACCTTGATTTATATGAAAAAAATAAATGAGCTGTGGTATTTCCACTTAAGCCCGTCGCACACGGAGTTATAATACCTATATAAGTATATGTATATATAGCTGCGTATCTGAACTCTCAAATCGTACAGAATACCTTGCTATAGTATATGTAAATATATATTATAGCTCCGTGTTTAGTTTTACCGTCATTTGCATAGTGACGATTTTCATCTCTTGCACCTAACTATGTTGACGGTGGAAACCTTTCAAGCGTAATTGGTCGAGGGAATTTAACAAGATGTACCTACAAATATTTTTTCACCTCACCGGCTCAAAAATGGTTATGCATTTTGCTGCGAGATAACGGTGAACAACACACTGCGATTTTGTTACGACTTACGAGCGAAATAACTTTTAAATTTTTAAATTTTTGGCCATGAATTGTAACTTTTCAGACACAGGTTCGTTATAAAATTCGAATCATTCGAACTTCGCTGCACTCTATCTTTTTCATAAAAAGGCGATAATAGTATATTACTGCCGAGGCCGGGAAAAGTCAGTTCGTGGATGAGTATGATTTTGAAGGACGAGGCGTAGCCGAGTCCTTCAATAATACGAATCTGCGAACTGACATTCCCGCCGAGGCTTGGTATAGTGCTTTTCTCCAAATATGCTTGGAAATAATCACCAATCTACATTTTAATTTAATGTATCAGTACCATGAAGTTCATTTGGTACTTATTTTTTTTAGGAATAGGAATAAAATTTCGGGTCCGAATCATATGTTTGATTTAAAACAAAATATATGAATAAGAATTAAATATATATGAAAACACAATAACAAAAAATATTCACATAGGTAATTATAAATTTTAATTAAATGAACAACTTCTAAACACACTGTTTTTTTTTAGTAACCATACCATATTTATCATTCGGAGAAGATCATAAGTTCAAAATAACTTTTATATTGATTTGGACACAATCATTTCTGTTTTATTTTTTATTTGTTTACGTTTGGTACACTTATTAATTTTCAAATCACTCATTAAATATCATCATATTATTAAAATTAAAACTGTCGTGAGAAATCTCTAATAAATAACTAAGAATCATGAAAATAAATTAACCGCATATAAGATTATTATTCAAATTGTTTGTCCGTTATTCGAAATTTGTCGACATTTCAAATACATTGACAGTAGCAGAGCAAAAAAATTTTCAGTGCAAGAACTAAACGCAGTGAACAATTAAAAAGTGTATAATAGTTTTTATTTTTTTTAAATTTAGTGGACAATTGGCTGTATGGTGAATTATCAAAGTCTTTGAAAAAATTAAAAGTAAAAATGCAGTAACCGGCCAAATTAAGATTACCCTCATTTGTATGAGACGTTATAAACGGAAGGTGTGTTTTTTACTTAATCGTCTTATTTAAATAATATTGATTTCCCGGCTAAGGCCAATAATATATATTTTTTTTAATTTTCATTAACGCCTTCTAAATATAACGAACGATTTCGCGGTCCAGTTTTACTACATTAATGGCAACATTTCCAAGCAAGTTGGAGAAAAACTATTTTCTCAAACATGCAATTAAATATTGATGTTATGTTCCTTATAAAAGGCTGCGAAGTATGACGTTTCCGATGCAGCTTGACGAGAGGTCGTTAATGGAATTTCATACAAAATTGGAGGCCTAGGTCGGCAACATGCTCTTTTTTAATTTCTATTCCACATAAGTTTGTGACATGGCATCATGTCAATCAGCCAATAAAAAAAAAGCAACATTTGCTTTTTGGTTAACTATGACATTCTGCCACCATGCTTATTAAAAAAAAACAATTAGCGATTTGGTATCTTTTGATCAATTTAAAAAATAACACATAATTAACTAATTCTATTAATTTTTAAAATATAAATTGAACATATTTCATCTAAATATTAGCGATAAAATTGTCTACTCAAACCATAAAAAACGCGTAGGATTTTTTTTAATCATTTCGGAGGGAAACTTGAAATATTTTCTCTGTAATTGTTTTATGAGTGTTGTTGTGGGTTGTTAATTTTAGTATTCATAATTCAATATGAGTTCCGACGAAAATACCGACAAAGAAATAGTGTTAATACGTGTTAGTTAAAGTTTTTGGTACCTTAGGTACTTATAATGTCTATAGAAATAAATTTATGATTTTTTGAAGTTTTTTTTTATTTCATTGCGTGTTTGAGAAAAGCACTATACATACCTCGGCGAGAAATGGGGTTGCCAGCCTCATACCTATCTATATGTATTCGGCGGGCAACCCCTCACTTCCCGGCCTCTGTAGTAATGTACCTACTATTCATTCGAAATTCGATTTGCGAATCCGACCTCGAATAAGAACACGTTCCGATACGCGTTATACCTATAATAAAACTAAATATTAAACACCGAAAAAAGTTTTAATTGAGACATACCTATTATTTTTTACATTTGTGTTAATATTTGTGACTTTTGTACATATAAAACAAATACATTATTGTTCAAATAAGATAAGGTTTTTCAAAAAGTTGAAAAACTAAAGCAACTGTAAATATAATAATAATTTTATAGTTTCACTAATGAAAAAACGTACTTTACAAAATATAGATTTAAAATTGTTATTGTTATATTCTTTTATATTTTTATTTCTTTGGTGTTTCACGAGTAAAAATAATTATCAAACCATAAACAGAATCTCGTAAAAATAAATAAACACGTAATGTATCTGCTAAATATTCTAATTTAATTAAATAATGACAACCGTACAGTGTTGGAACCATGGAGCTATTATGTAAGACAACACTGCACTCAGAATAAGTGTGCACACTAAATTAAACCTTAATGTAAATGCATAAAATATATTTTACAAGTGAAGGGGTCACGATCCGACAGAGATTGATTTGTGTGAGGTTGCCCGATATAAAAAAAAAAACCAGCATTGTAAACCCGCGTATGAGTTCGTTTTTGTAAGCGCGTGAGTGAACGTGTTTATTAAGCGCCGTGCCTTCACCACTAGTGCCTCGTACGAGCGTTGACGCGCAAGTTTACCCTAGGCTCATATAAGTAAGTGCGAGCCGCAAAATATGTTTTTTAGCGAACATAAGCCCGTGTACACTCGTCCAGTTTTTTGAAGCCTGCGTGAAAGCGCCTAGGGCCGTAGGGCCGAAACGACCTCAGTTCTATGATTCTCATTAACAAGCTTACCTAGGTAATTTGATAAAATGTAAAAACAAAGACACATACACCCACTTATTACTTACTTACGACTTATTTTATTTATTTGATCTTTATTGCACAAAAGCAAAATTACTTATCGTACAAAAGGCGGACATTATTATTATTATTATTTAATGCCTAGAGGCATTCTCTACCAGTCAACCTTAAGGCAAAGCAGATAATTATCAGTATTGTAACATTATGAATACAGAAGAATGAATACTAGTACAGAAGTATAGGTTGATAATTTTTATTAACGTTTTCAAGTCATTTGTTTTTCTGTTTCGTCCCGTTGTTTCTCCACAGGGTTAGTAACCGTTAGTACTGTAATAAAAAGTAGTGCGTAGTCTTGCTTTGATAAAACAGAGCTATACAGGTAGTTCATAAAGTAACGGTAGTCACAATCTTACCTGCCTAATTAATTTATCCTACAAAACCACTTATTTTTTTATTATTCATCTTATATCCTCATGAATGTGTTCATGTCCACGTACATTAGTATCAGAATATGTTTTTTTAGGGTTCCGTACCCAAAGGGTAAAAACGGGATCCTATTACTGAGACTTCGCTGTCCATCCGTCCGTCCGTCCGTCCGTCCGTCTGTCACCAGGCTGTATCTCAAGAACGGTGATAGCTAGACAGTTTAAATTTTTACAGATAATGTATTTCTATTGCCGCTATAATAACAAATACTAAAAATAAAATAAAATAAATATTTAAGGGGGGCTCCCATACAACAAACTTACAAATAATGACGGAACCCTTCGTGCGCGAGTCCCACTCGCACTTGGTGTATTTTTTAAGTTTGATAAATACTAATCTACTTAGTAAAGTAAAGTTTGACATTTATCAAAACAAGTTAACAATCACGAGTTTGCTGCGTTCTCTTAATATAAAGGAGGCCAAAAGTGCGTTTTTGCTGACATATAGCTAACATTCACTAAGTATATTTATTTATGGGTATAACGATACATAAAATAAATTCTAGCTATAGTGCCAGCCAAAATATTTTTTTATACTTATAACAAAACGGTTACTCCGGTTGAGTCCCACTTTGTTGCTGAATATTTGGTTACCCCAGTAGAGTGGGACAAACGGACTACTTGGTGGCTATTTCACTTGGATCGTTGTATCGTAGCAACACTCAGTCCAGGTGTATTCTAGGTGTATGGTTGGAACATATAATTTCAATTAAATTATAATAAATTAAATATTGAATGGTTAAAAAGAACAAGTACAAAAAATCGAATATGTTCTCGCTGTTGAGGTGAAAAGTTGTTTGTGCTACACGAGAGCAAAGTTTTATCTCGTGCTGTTGAGTCCCTCGCTATACACAGGATTCTAACTTAGCCTTCCTTGCTCCGGACTCAAAATCAGCACTGACGACAAAAACAACTTTGCTCTCTTGTTGCACAAAGTATTATCCACGTGTAATCAAAATGATAGGGTAGGTACTTCCCGATAACCTAGAACTATGAAATTTGGCAAGTAATATCGTCACATACTACAAATACTTATAAAAATCTGAAAACTATACATTTGTAATAAACTCATAAAAAATATAGTCCTTTTCAAACATCATATTTGGAGTATTCGGTTGCGTTAAGTTTGCACCTCGTTTGTATGCGGCGCCACAACAAGTTTTTTTATTCAGGGAGATAACTTAGCTATATTTCCTGAATATTTACAATCAGTAAAACTATTGAAAAATAGCAAATTTAATCTAGCTTCTACAAATATAATACATATTGGCATCTTTTTAACCGACTTCAAAAAAGGAGGAGGTTCTCAATTCGAATTTTTTTTTTTTTTTTTTTTTTTTTCTATGTATGTTACTCGATATCTCCGAGAATCGTGAACCGATTTTAAATTTTTTTTTTGTAATCGAAAGGGTATAACTCCGAGTTGGTCCCGTTGGCACTAAGTCGGGATCTGATGATGGAATCTTGGAGAAATCGAGGGAACTCTTCAAATGTTATAGGGACATGTACGGCGCTTTCGGTAATTTATTGATAAAGTCAAGAATTTACATTCAGTAAATAGGATTTGGTGTAAGGAAACCGATGATGAACACACATACGAATCACTAAAAAGCAAAAAAAAAAATTTTTTTACAAAAAAAAGAACCGACTTCAGTAAAACTAAAAAGCCAACAATAACCCGTTCAAGTACAGATTACATTTGACTCACCCTTCGAAGTCGGTGCCAAACCTCGCGTAAACTATAATATATAAATATAAGAACTGAGTGGTTTGGGATCGACTTCAAAGGGTGAGTCAAATGTAATCTGTACTTGAACGGGTTATTGTTGGCTTTTTAGTTTTACTGAAGTCGGTTATTTTTTTTGTAAAAAAATTTCATACAAACAGTAGCCTAAATAAATTGTTGTTGTTGAGCTTAGCCCGTGTGCTCGTGATACACCTGCAAAAAAAATTTTGTTTTAATTACTTACATCAATTTGTTTTTTCTAGGACGTATATGGTAAATATTATATAAATAGGTAATATACATAATATGGTAATAATCAGTATTTAATGTATTTCATGAAGCGAAATAGGATGCCTTCGGGGATTTACGTTGGTTACGCCGACGTAAACATATATTTTAAGCTACTGTTTGTATGAGAAGTGTCCAGCATGCATATATTTTTAGAAACTAGATTAAATGAGTTTTTTTGTATTAAAAATTTTATTGAAAATATTAATTAAATGTAACTAATTTACCTTCCTGAATAAAAAAAAAATGTTGTGATTTTTACCATTTCAGCCATACACCCGTATTTTTATATAGACCTATACAAAAACAACATAAAAAATGAATTTCTGATATTTATTTAACATGAAAACGATACCAGGCAAGTCTTAGTAGACTTTAACTGACCAGCAATAAGGAAATAAAAAGAGGTATACTTGGTCCTATACACCCCGCTCTCCTGCCTCACAGTGGACAAATCTGATTTCCACCGCGGAACACTCTATCTGTGGTAGAAATTTCATGCTTGTAACCCTATGCGCACAATTATATTCGAAAACAGCGGACTAATTAACTCTACTATACTATACTATGGTATATAGTATAATATGGTGTATTTTTATTCGGTTAATTTAAGCTAAAATCAACACTCAATTAATAACTATGTTGTACTAATTTAAGTTACAATAAAAGATTGAACATTCTTGAAGTTAGTATTCCGAATAAAAAACAATCTCAACAGTAACTACTGAAACATCTTAGTTTGATTTTGGCCGATCTGATCAGGTTTGTTTGTTTAAATAATTATCGGTATCTATTATACTTACAGCTGGCCACTAAGAGATTTATTTTTCATTTGCTTAGAAACTATTATGGATTCCATTTAAAGTCTAACTCTGAAACTACTATTTTAGCCCCGCTTCGCGTAGGTAAAATAGCGTATGTTTTGAGCAGGAGATGTGAATAGATTACTATGTTGCACAAGTATAGGTAGCACCAGTGAAACAGATTTTCTTAATAGCGATTTTACACTTATCTTTTAAAGAAAGTCAAAGACGAAATAGTAGAACGACGCCTGCCAAGGGTCACCGACTCTTTATGTGCTCAGCGAGCGATTCACCGCCCTAATTATACCATAAATTTCACTTACAGGATCAATGAGATGTTATTGGAAATTTCCCATTAGCTCTTCCATTGCTACTGGGGATACATTATGGGCATTGCCTTGATGAAATTAGTTTTGGAAAATTTTAGGGTACGGTAAATTGGACGGTATTAATTATTTTTATTAAAGCAGTAACGTCTGCTAACGTAAACCAAATGTTTACAAAGAAGCGAAAAATTTAAAAATTTAACGGTTCAGGCAGGATTCGAACCTGCGTCTCCAACGGCTTTCCGGGCCAACACGGGCGTCCTACCAACTGGACCACCGAACCTGATGCCAGAGCCGATGAATTTTTCAACCAGTTGCTTCTACATGCCTTAGGGTGACATCGTAGCGTCATCTACCGTAAAAGATTTAGACTTTTAGGGGCGGGTCGCTAGTCTTACATATGCCTTTATAAGAAGTTTCAAAGAATTTGTAATGGATTCAAACTTTCAACCCCTAATTATCCCTTATAGGGGAAATTACTTCTTGAACTAATAATATGCCTTTATACAAATATTCAAGTCCCGCACTGTTTTTTTTTTATTTTCGTCGGATTTTTGTATGGGAATCCCGGGATCCCGAAGTTTTGAAGAGAGTTGGTTGCCCATAATAAAAATTCCTGGGCTTAGAAGCCCTATTCCTCACTCGGCCATCATATTAAGGAAACCAAACCATGATAATAGGGGATCTAATGTCTATATGAAGATTTAGAAATTACTGTTAAAGTTCGACATTCCTATGGAGTGCTGAGAAAGCTCCATATACAAGTGTCGTCACTCGGCAGCACCCCCGAAAGACGATATATTATTAGGTATGTACTATTAAGAAACAAAAACCCGAAGAATATGTATTATATCTGGAAGAAATTGTTCTCTAGCGCCTTACCAACTAGTAAGTACTTATTAACGTTTGTACATACATTACATATCCGGGGCGTTGGATTCGTGAATGCCCCAGATCGCATATTAATGGCCCGAACCGAAGGGAATGCGATTTGGGGCTTTACGAATTACCGCCCGTGGCTTGTCTAAAGTTTTACGTCTTCCCTTGGCCAGGAAGTAAGATTTTCTCCTACCGTAGGTTAAATTACTATATTGTTTATCTACTATTGTTTTCAGTTTTGAAGCAGAGCCATATAATAAATATTATCTAGCTCTAAGCAGTTAGACCGAACCCGTACCTACGGGCTCGCAATGTAAATTGTATCTGAAAGAAAGCGTTTCATTCCCGGCGGAATATAATCGCCCGGTCGTAATTTATATTGTCTGCTGCAGAGGCGAGTCCCGCTGCACATTCATTTATTTTATGTGCCATTTACAATTGTCGGTCGATGGTCAAGGGAGCGGGCGACCGAGGGCCGAGGAGGCTGCAGGGAGACCGGACGACGCTGCCTTCGCATTATAAAACGGTGCGGTCATCTGCGAACGCCGTAATGGTATTTGTAATAGGACGGGCCGCATGAATTGTGACGGCCGAGCACATGGGTCTGATGATTTATTTATAAGATTAATTTAGACCACACCGACACCGGACGCCCGGAATGGAACGCTCCAGTAAACTGTTTCCTTGACGTAAATAAATAGAATAATTTTGGAGGGATTTTTGTAATTTTCTAGGGTAATATTTTGACATGTTGTATGTCCTTGTTTTTATTGAGTGGTTATGTTATGTTTATGTAGTAGATTTTTTTAGAAACTCAGTTCATGTTCCTGAAAATAGATAGGGGATAGTGGGATACGGATACGTAATATTTTAATAATTATTACGTGCGTTATGTTATAAAAATATGTCCCTTTTGTATTTTTTCGGCTTCCCCTGTCAACCGTTGCATTTTCGCATGAAATTCGAAGCAGCAGCGGCGGCCAAGAGGCTGAGTGGCTCTGTATTCTTTTGTTTTTTAATTAGATATAACGGCGCGGGTGGGGTGGCGCGTCCCCCTGCCAAGTTCTGATGGAGGTGCTTTCTTGTTAAAGGCGACCGGCGCTCGCCTCCTACGTGCCTCGGCCATTCATTTCGTAGAAACTTATAACCTGACCCGCGTACTTATGAGCGTCGCCAATAAATATAGCGATGACCGGAGGCGAGCGCGGGCATCCCTGTCGGGGGTGGAGTGGTGCGGGTGTAGGAGCGGGACGACGAGGCATTGTTAGCTAAATATCTAGGTGGTCAGTTGGGCGGGCGTGTGGGGGGCTCGGGCAGCTAGAAGACGGGCCGGGGGGGCGGACGTGCCGGGCTGCCGGGCTGCCGGGCCCGGCGCCGGCCGATGTATTGAGCGCGTATTGCAGACGCGGTCACGCGCTGCAATATTGCGTTCGCTCTGCGATATTGCCCCTCGGTAACTCAATTTGATAAATTGTGCAAACTTCTCTTGCACTCCGCTGCTATGAGGTTGGTGGATATTATACTCGTGCAGCAGGGCGATATTAGGAGTTCGCTACTATGTTCTTTTAATACTTAAATGTACTACATATTACTGATTAATGTTACTCAATATAACACTTGACATTGGTTGGCAAGAAGAGAGCCAAAAAAAAAATTAAGAGTTGAAGCTAAAAATACCAAATTATTTCATTAATTCATTGTATTAGTATCTCATCTAATAAACAATAATTTTAAAAATTACATCTTATGTTAGTCTCTTAACTAAAATTAAACAATTTGGCTTAAAGATTAAGATTAACTAAATTGCAGTAAAGTGAGGTAGAAAAATTGTAAAAGCGCGCGAATAAGGACGCCTGCTTACTTTTAACACAGACCCAGAGTAGAACGTGGAGTTATTGTTCAAACATATTATATTCAGTTTTCTTTAATTATGTATTTACGGAGCTGTGATTAGAAAACTATTTATTATTGTACATCTTATACCTATAAAATATTCTAGTAAATAAATAAATATTTTTACATATTTCTATGGTAGGTATAATTTTATCTCTAAGTCACATTTCACACGTGATTCCTATAAATCGACGCGAGATGAGTTAGGGATAATCACGGGGGATAATTGAGAAGAAAACATAGAATTATAATAACTTCAACTAAATGAAAAGAAAACCTGAAATTAAAATAATTATAATTATTACTGCCTTTGAGCTTTTATATAACATATTTACCTACGTTAACATATCGTAAATGTTCAATGATTTTAATTTATTTTATTACAAGCCCTCCATATACTAGAAAAAATATTCAATTATGGTCCCTTTGCATTACAAGTATATTATTTTATTTACAAGTATATTATTATAGCCAGGGTTCAATGCCGTGGAACACCTAGTACAGGTACCCGTATTGTATCCGGGAGGTTTCTTTTGATCGCGCGGGGCGCGGCGCTCGCGGCCTCGGCCGGAAAATGATTTATATTGTTTGCGGAGCGGGCGCTTCTCAAGCAGATCCAGTCCACTGCAGATATGGGCGAGTATTATATTGATCCGGGTCGGGCGGCGGTCGGCATTTCCTACCGCTCATACTCGGGGGCGCGGGCGGTCGACATATTTATCGAGGCCCGAGGGCGATGTGCCCGCACGGACATAAAACTTATTATAACGCGGCTCTTACGTACCTTTAATAAGGGCGCGCGGGGCGAGACACCGAGCCGTCGCCTCGGCCAATCCCGGCTCGATATGATATTATATCAGCCATATCGACCAATGGTAGCGCGTTATGATATTGTAGGCGGGCGGATGCGAGTGCAAGCTGAAGTTTTTCCTCCTTGGGCGGGCGGCTTTATGATATTCGGTTATGATTGTATTATATTAATAGGGTGCTTGGGGGCCGTCTCATCCAATCCACGGCCTGTACGTAAAGTTTGTTTGTGTTATGATTAATGAAGCGGTATTGTTTGAATACAAAAGATGGCATGCAGTTTGGCTGTTTCAATAATTATGATATTTATTTAGAAGTGAAACAGTCAACTCTCGTTTTATCTGGCAAATGGCGAGTCTCCTCGAATATGACGTTAGGTGTCATCGCCTGCGAGCGTGCAATATCGCATTTTCCATTTCCACGAACGAAGCGTAGAGCGTTTGATTTTATTTTCGCCGATTTTGCAGAATCGTGACCTGAAACGAAGATAAGGATTTGTTGCGCAGTGTTCATCTTTGCCCTCAGTTGTGCGAGAAATGGTTAAATAGATTACCACGTAAATTCACCTTTGATTTTTTGCAGGTTACCTACGGTTTTTGTTTCGGCGGCGTATCAGGTGTTAAGTGTGCCTATGAACCGTATTATTATTGTACATTTGGTTTTTTTGGTAATTGTGTTCCTTTTATTATGTTTTTAGTATTTAAGTATGTATGTATGTAAACACTTTACTGTACACAACAACTGGTTATAAATACATTCATAACAGATGAAACATGTACAAAGGCGGACTAATCCCTATTAGGGATCTCTTCCAGTTAACAATTGAAGGAATGGGTATTTGAAGAAAATAGGCAAACTACACTGCGTACAAACGAGATAGGTATCTATGTTATAGGTACATAATAAAGCTATGAGTACATAAACTAAGTAATAATACACATATTATATTTATACTATTTATGTGTATTTTAATTAGGTGACAGTCAAATTTGAAAAAGAACCTACAAGTTTTCATTGATGTTTCCTGTTAGTCTGACGTGGTGGAAAGTAATATATTGTGCAATTCGCTAACTCTTTAACCCAAATAACGCGCCTTCGCCTGAAATGTATAAACGTCAAACATTAACAGATTTTTAAATGATATTATGATTTATAACATTATATTTGTTTATGGCTTTTGATACGTAGGTACGTGGAAACGCAAAATAGAGTAGTGGATATGACATTTGTAATGATTAAAACATGGTAGTAGGGAGCAAAAACCGTCAAAGAAAGTTACGAAAAGTAAAAAAAAAACAATAGATGGCGCTACATTGGCTTTACATGGCATTGCACTATATCATTCGTGATCGAAACTTCAAAAGTATGACGATCTATTTAGCATTTCCCAGACACCTTATTCATTCCTTACTTCTTGATATTATTAGAATGACAAATAGCATAATGGTAATAGTGCAATAACCCTCGAGAGTCTAGCAAAGGAAAACTTATTGCGCCCAATTCTGTAAGGCTTGAGATATCCCCAATTAAGCTATATATGTTATGTATCGGCTTTATCACGGGATTATATAGGAAATAGTTCCCTTTTTGCTATTCGCAAACCTCCTGCAAAGAATAATATGAACAGGATATGTTTATATTAACAAATATTTCTTGTTCCAATTTTATTTTCACTATAGGACTCCAAAAAAATTAAAAAAGACCATGAAATAGTTTATTTCTTTCTTCTAGTTTATATTAATGAAAATAAGGTTGGTATTTTCTAGACAACATTTTCTGCCTGTATCGGGGAGTCCCACTCCTCCATTTAGTGCAGTCATTGAAGCGAAAAATACGGTCTTACCTCCGAATTTTTTTACGGTGAACCGATTTGCATGAAATTTTGGAATTAGGCTCATCTTACCCTTAACTTCAAAAGTGAAAATGATTTGAACTCCGCAACCACCCTGAGGGTGGTTGCCACCCCTTCTCGGGGGTGAATTTTTTTTTTTTAAATTACCATATCGATAGAAGGCCTAATTTTAAGCAAAAAATCATCTATAAAGTTTTTAAAAAAATCCAATACTTTTCAAGTTATTGGCAATTGAAAATTCGCAATTTTTTCACGTTTTTCATCTGTTTTTTGCAAATATCTCCAAAAATATACGTTTTATCGAAAATTTTATAAAGAACAAAATTGTAGCAGGTAAAACAATGAACAATTTGATTTTTTATAAAGTATTCTAAGTGCAATATTAAGCTAGATATTAAAGATCAAAGCCGTTTTTTATTATGTCTGAAATTTAATCGATGTGGTCAACGCCATCTAGCGGCGAGCAGATGCATTTTATGCATTCTAATACAAAAGGGTTTTGTAGTGCTTGAAATAAGCTTTAAAATGAGCACTATAGAAAGTCTTTTGCACGTAAAATAAGTGAGCTGTATTGCAAATAAGAGGAGCATCTAATGTTTTTTCTTTCAAATCAATGGGTTTCATAAGTGCCATTTCCACCAAAATTAAAATTAATCGTATTCCGCCTAGAATTAACTTTATTATGAAGAGTTTGATAGATAGTATCAGTTTGGCTGCTTCAGGACACATATTTTTCAAAAAAGTCACGATTAAAAAAAAAAACAAAATTTCAAATTTTAAAAGAACCCACTTTATTTTCATAATATCTCAAAAATGACGACAGATACGTATAAAAGTGTACGAATTAAAAATTTAGGTATTTTTCTGACAAACAATTTGGTTTTTTTGTTTTCAAAAAATTTTCAAAAAAAAAAAATTCACCCCCGAGAAGGGGTGGCAACCACCCCCAGGGTGGTTGCGGAGTTCAAATCATTTTCACTTTTGAAGTTAAGGGTAAGATGAACCTAATTCCAAAATTGTATGCAATTCGGTTCACCGTAAAAAAAATCGGAGCCATAATGCTTCAATGACTGCACTAATTAATACACTTTAGTAATATCGCAGAAATAAACATAGCAATGAACTTACGCTATAAACTAAAAAAATACAAGATTAGAAAATGAAATACTACTTAATATTAGGTACTAATTGTGCATGAAAATTGCGAATACCTACGCGCGTGTGTGTAAGTGTATGTGTTGTAAGTTGTTAAGTGCATGTAAAATAAATTTCCATCAATCAAAATAAAGTACAAATATTAATATCAGTTAGACAAAAAAAAACAAACTAGTTTCTTCTAATTGGTCTATTCGAATAGACCACTGGCGAGAGTTCGGGTAGACTTCAGTGGCAAAAGTCAAATTTAGGTCCCTATTGGTAATGCTAAGTCGTTTAATTCCCGATTCCCGAACGGTATTTGAGGACATAAAACGTATTGAATTAAACGGCGTCCGCGTTCGGCAAATGAGTTGCTAATAAAAGGATAATAAACAAGCGCCTTTGTAACAAACTATAACAGATCGGTAATTGCTTCCACGATGCCTCCTCGCGTTATTACGCCTTTTACGACGCCGTATGGGGTGAATAAAACATTTTTACGACCGGCCATGGGTGTTATTATATATACATATACATACATGTAGCAGGCCGCAGGTAATAAAGTATCTATACGGAATTTACTTATACGTGCGGTCAGCCCCGTATATGCTAATGCAAGTACTTACTCTTTTCATTATACGTAAAGGATAGTTGTCGAGTTTAGGGAGCTAGCTCCACGTAAACTAGACAGGAATAAAACTTCATTTTTTTTTGCAAGGATAACCTTACTTTGACTTACTAAATTGTATTTTAAGAGGTATGAAATGACACATTTAGTAGAATTATTATGAAATAATCGATTGATTAAGGTGTTTTGCATGAATCAATAAATATAGAGTGGATAACTTGCAGCCAGTAGAGACGAGCGGCACAGAAGAGGGGAGGCCTTTGCCCAGCCGCGGGAAACACACATATATAACAGAAAAAAAAATGGCTTATTGATATGATGTACATCACCTATTGTTCACATGGTTTGTCAATTTAAAATTAATATAGTAATAGCAATCCTCAAAGTACAATAAAATGGAATAATTTGGAAAATAGCTTGACCTCGGCCCCTCCTAACAGACGTCGCTCAGCCGAAACAGACGACACATGACTCCGGTCACTCAAATAGATTGCGTCATAGCGTAATGTCGTCCCCGAGCGCAAAACAATTATAGAGACAAAATGAATAAAATATCGACGGTCCTCCGCGTGCGCCCGTTTCATCTCAGGCGACTTTTTCTTTGTCATCCACCGTACACATGTAACATTCGGTAACGATACAATACATACGTAGACATATATTTTTATTTTTTACTCTAGGGACACTTTTTCGACCCTCGTCCGAGCGGCCTCTTTGAAAAGTGGACATCGGAACGCGAGGGAAGGCGCCCCCGAGGACACGACAGAAAATGCGTTGTAAACATTGCGACTACATTCAATTTCCCGTCATTTTTCAAACTGATAAATAATTCTGTCATCGAACGTTCGGACAGGGGTCGCTATGAAGTGATTGTCGACCGAAGGATACCGTAAAAAATAGCGGCCGATGAGACTTCGCTCACACCCGCGCGTCCATGTGTGCGATAAATTTCTTTTTATTATCAGATATCGAGGGACTTCGGAATCGAATAAAGCGCTCATATTTAATTCATAAGGTACCGGCCATATAGCACTATACACAACTTTGTTATTTAAGAGATACCTTTGGAATTATTGTTGACCTCTTGTACTTACGTGATCGTTATTTGAATATCGTATTATACTATATAGTGTACACACATGTTTACGTGTCTATTACACTGAGAATATGTAATTAGCCATTGTTAGAAAATATCGGCTATGATATCACAACATAAAATTATTCATCGAATATAAAAATGCCATGTCCTAAAACTGTACCATCTAGAGAAAGTTCCCTAACAGATTAAAAGATGGCGCTAGTGGAGATCTAGGCGCGATACGAATAATATGGGACAGAACGCAAGAGATGGCGCCACTTACAACAAGTCGAAAAAACGCGACTTCATGGAGGCATTAGCAGTCTTTTTGAATAATCGGATCACGGCTAAACGTAGATTTTCCTGATATTGAATAATTATGTGATTTGATTGTTAATAACACTATGTAGTACCACAATGACCAAGCTTTTAATGCAATGCTAGCGTATCCTCAATTCAAGAGTTGTTTTAGAGGAGCTATTTAATCCATTTCCATACTTACCGTCCAAAATGTCCAGCAAACGCGCAGTGCATTTCCAACGTCCAAGACACAGGCCAGGGGTCACTCGCGGTATTAAATAACTCTCCGACAGCTAAATGAGGAGGGGACGCGAATAACACGCCGGATTTGTAGCCACCGCGCGCCGGCTACCAAACAATAAAGAAAATTACGATACCGACTACCGACCCATTGCACCCATGTACCTTTTGTTTATTGAGGTTGCCTATGTAATAAACGAAGTTAAAACTCCTTAAATTGTAAACGTTTTATTGCAAAAACAAAACTCTAGTTAGATATAGGGATGTGTTGATTTAAGTTGTATGAGATAAATTCTATGTTTGGCCCTATGGTTGATTAGTAGAGAATGCCATTAGGCATCAAGTTCGCCATTTGTACTAACTTTTGTTTTGTGCAATAAAGTTCAAATAAGTATTATCTAAAAGATTACATTGAGTATTTCCTCTTTCTCACCAGACCATTCTTTAGATATTTATCGATTCTTTTTTAGGGTTCCGTACCCAAAGGGTAAAAACGGGACCCTATTATTACTGAGACTTCGCTGTCCGTCCGTCTGTCACCAGGCTGTATCTCAAGAACGGTGATAGCTAGACAGTTGAAATTTTCACAGATGATGTATTTCTATTGCCGCTATAACAACAAATACTAAAAATAAAATAAAAGAAAGATTTAAGGGGGGCCTCCCATACAACAAACTTGTTATAGATTATGGTACGGAACCCTTCATGCGCGAGTCGGACTCGCACTTGCCCAATTTTTTTTATTGCCTATGTTTACAAATACAACATCAAACCGTTGATCTGCAGTAATTAATCAGAATCCTTATACTCCAGCGGAAAACTACTCATAAGAGACAAACCTGTAGAAATAAATCTTAAAAAGAAACGTACGTATTTCCTTGCAAGTAAATATTAAACTAAATCACACGTCGTACATAGGCGAATCTTTTGTTGTCATAACAAAAGATTCCTCCAAAACACGGCGGCGATCGCAACATTCGCAACACGGCTGATAGAGCTCAGTTTATATTTTATTCATACATTGTATTGTTGGAATATCAATTGGCTCGCCCGGCGGTAGGTAAAGGGTACATTTCCAATCCGCACGGGATTCACTTAGATTTGAAGGAAAATAGATTTCGATTTCCAAAGCTGCGACAAAGCAATCCGATATATTTTTCAGACAGATATTGCTAGCGATTTCTTTTGAGCTTTGAAATATAAGGGAGGGATTTTATAAAAAAGCACCTGCGTTTCCTTTTATATTTTGGGTACAGTACGCCATTTTTTTGTGGTTTCATAATAGTTTTAAGTGAATAAAAAATTGGCTTTAGGTGAACAATGCACATGGTGCATTTTAAACGGCGAATGAAATATAAATGGGTACTTTTTTCTTGTTATGTAGTGTATTACTGTATAAAACAATCAACGTTTGGTCTGATTACTTTTATAAAATACTAGGAGGTCCCTGCATCTTCGCCCCCGTATTTATATGATAAGCGTAGATGGGAAAAGTATCCTATAACCATCTTTGGATGTTCAGCTATCTATGTACCAAAGTTGGTTAAAATTTATTTAGCCGACGACGTGATGACAGATCAAAGAAATAATGACTAACAGATGGCGCCATACTGGCATGACGCCGCAAGCCCATAAAAAACACAAGGTGATCCTGCATCACAGTATTAAGAATTTTATTGTAATCATAACGCCACTCAATAGAAAACTGTTTTTCAATATAAATCTAGTATTTTATAATGTACATTAACATTTTAAAAACAAGCTAATATTTTTTACATAAACTTAATCACATCAATAAAAAAATCAGTCTTACTTTTAATACACATTTAAACATGCTTAAATTTAATTATTAATTTCAAACAATTCAAACCAATTTTAAACTAAACTGAAGATTTTTTTAATCAGATCGAACCAAACAAAAATCAGTTTTTTTATCTGATCTGATCAGATTGGACATCAGCGTCGGAAGCCTATCAAAAAAATATGTATCGCTTGTGCAAACAGAATATATTCTGCATCCTCCTAGCCTCTGTCCCATTTTTTGAGAATGAATTCTCAATCGGGGTCGGCTACAGAATATATTATTAAATATATATATATCATTGCATATTTGAGAAAAGCACAATTGTACGTACCTTGGCGTGAAAAAGGATTACCAACCTTGTGCAATACTCGTTGTTCCCCAAGTTCAGGATTATGTTAATGACTGTTACCTGTTACCTCTTCATCATGAAATCACCTACGCATGAATAACTTTCCTAGAAATAAGTGACAGATTTTTTGTGACTTAAAAATATATATAAAAGATGAAAATGTTTTCTTCCGCCCCTGTACGGGGCTTGATGATACGATTATTTTACTTCTCGGAAAAAAGGTTTTTCTTTTTTGATGTTTAAGTTGATGACTAAAAACAATGATAAATTTTTAATAAAAAAAGAACGTTTTGTAATAAGTAGTTTTTAGTGCTGCGCCAGGCAATAATGAAATTTATGTTTTCTTTTTACTGTTCTTAAGTCAGGAAATATTTATCAGGATTTTCTCCAGTCAACCATATATTTTCATAAAGTTTTGTATAGGCAACTATCAAAAAGAGCGTCGAAATTTGAAGGTAAAAAGTCGCAGTGTACTGTTCTTCTTGAGCGTTATGATTGTCGCAATTCCGCCGTGTGACGTCATTTATGGTAACTGTAATCTTCTTTGACATTGTCCCGAACATGTTAAAAATAAAAAATTGGGCAAGTGCGAGCCCGACTCGCGCATGAAGGGTTCCGTACCTATACATATATATATATATAATCTATAACAAGTTTGTTGTATGGGAGCCCCCCTTAAATATTTATTTTATTTTATTATTAGTATTTTTTGTTATAGCGGCAATAGAAATACATCATCTGTGAAAATTTCAACTGTCTAGCTATCACCATTGTTGAGATACAGCCTGGTGACAGACGGACGGACGGACGGACGGACAGCGAAGTCTCAGTAATAGGGTCCCGTTTTTACCCTTTGGGTACGGAACCCTAACTAGATGATATAAGACACTACATTTGGAAATGTGAAATCTTGTCACTTCAGAAACATTCTTATGAGATGAATTAAACATCGAGATCATTATTACAGAAATTAAAAAATCTTGTGAGTTTTGAAATATCGTACACAAGTAAACAACATGCAGACTACCTTCGGTTACCTATATCTAATACCCAAAGGTCGATGTCATTAAAAACCTAGACGGGTCGTTTCCTCTTTTTAATTTTGGCAGGCAGACAATGCACTAAAGGAAAACATTAAAGGGGCGACCGACCCCTTTCGAAGTGATTAATTTATTACGTTCTTTGTTTCTGTTTTGATTTTGGTACGTAGACGATAATAGAGATCAGTCTGACACCATTCTACTATTAACAACAAACCGCGTGTTATAATTAAATTAAAAATAAAACAATATCATGGTTGAGTAGTTATTAGTACTGGGTAGGTATTTATAAGCCACAATTATAGCAACTTTGAAACCATTTACTTCATAGGATCTTTATCAAGCTCATCTAGCAACCATTTAGTATGTAGTTTTACAACATTTGTAAAAGTTAACTTTCAAAAAAGAATCGAATAATAGAGAATAACTTAAAAAAAGTATGATTATGACAGACATTACATTATGACTGTAAATTGTATGACAGTTACTAGGAGAGAGCCGTCTTAAATGTAATGTAATACACGAACCAGCGATTGTTTCTAGTAGGTTCTGTTGTTTAAGTTGTAGCTTGCTATGTAATTTATATATTGCTGGTTCCTTTCCTGAAAGATGATGGGGAGTTACCATGAGAAGGTAAAGTTATCGGAGTTGACGGTTTGAAAGATTTTAGTTAACCTTGACAACGATACGTATGATCCACTTTAACTAACGTACAAATATTTTAATATATAAAATACAATAAAAATATCTATTATATGCTTGTTTGGGAGTTGTATTTAACATCTTCAAGTAATGCATGTATCGCTCGAGCAATTTTGTAGATTTACACCAGTGATTTACACAAAGTCATGATGTGTCATTAGCTGTGCGATTGATGAGCGTCTTCCTTGTTTCCTTATGTGAGGACATATTAATATGTTGCCATATACATTAGGTAATATAATTGTATAGATAAAAATATTTATACTCTATTTATTGATACGTATAGAGTGCGACTCGTGTGATTGGAACAGTGCACTTATCAAGTGTTGGGGCAGATGTTTGTAATGGATTTACTTATTGACGTATCTTTTTCAGTTGAAATCGAATTTGCTTTTAAAAGTCGGGGTCTAAAAGCTCCACCACCATAAGTTATGTATCAAACCCGTAAAAGTATCACTCGTGCAATATAAAAGTTAACGACACAAGAAAACGCGTTTTCCACAACATTAAAGATAACAACAATACGGGGGCGAGCGAGTATAGAGCCTCCCGCGAGGGTGGCGGGCGGGGGTCGAGAAAAATTCAATATTAATATGAAGGAGGTGTGAGGGAGATATCGCCGTCGTCTCGCTCGCGCGGCCAATGGCGAGCGCTGCCGCCGTTGGGATATGATGAATTTATGGATGTAATAAAAGCGAGGTGCGCGATTGGAGGAGCGGTCAGGGAGAGCTTATTTTCTTTATTTTCATATTTGGATTGTCGATCTTAAGAACGGTACTTGAGACATTTTCATTGTGGAGTTAAGTTATGAAGAGGTATCATCGCTCAGGTGGTAATAGGCCGTCGGTCCTACATGGGAATACAAAATCGCGGTTTAGACGAGTTTGAGGCCGGTAGTGGGTCGCAAGAGGGGCACTTGTGGCACAAAGGCTCGTCGCTGGCAGTTGATTGAGGCGTGAGCCACGTCGGCCGCCGGCCGGGTTTCTTTCTTGATTTGTTACTCGAGTGGCCGAAAACGATGCTTCAATTTGCATCAGCCTTTAGAGACGCTTGACATTTCTTGCTCACTTGTTAAGCTATTGGCTGAGTTGGGGAAGGTTTAGCATACCCAAGTTGGAGTTAACTAAGGATGTTCTATCCAGTTTCTTGTTGGTTTCAATAGAACTTGCACTGGAATGTGTTATTAGAAACGATTGAAGTTGACTAGCTACTAAGTAAATAAACAATACCTAGTAATCTATTATTTAATTATTTACATATAATTATACAATTATACATATACATGAAGTAACAAGTTACCTGAAAAAGATATCCTGTTTTGATCTGAACACTATTACTAATACGAAACGGAACAAAGCAAGGAGCAAATAAATATTCAGGAATCAAAATACTACCCCGTCGCATGTTGGGAAACGACACGTAAGGCGCTTATTCAACGACTCGCTTTATCTGAAGGGAATTGATACCGTCAATATAATGCGTCGGATAGAAATAGCGTTCAAAAG
Organism: Apotomis betuletana; assembly: GCA_932273695.1. Lineage (NCBI taxonomy): Eukaryota > Metazoa > Arthropoda > Insecta > Lepidoptera > Tortricidae > Apotomis > Apotomis betuletana. The sequence continues at coordinate 14,774,750 of OW026304.1, forward strand.
GCAGAATCCTGACAGTGGCAAAGACAACGCAGACAAAATAAATAGGGGGGCGGCGTGTGCGGCGAGCCAGCGAGGCGTAAGTATTGGGGATCTGCCGTGAGCGCGCAGTTTTGAAGTCCAATTATATCGCAGTGTTGGTAGACAGGTGTCACGGCCGCGGGCGAGATCCGCGCTGCCGCCTGCATCCGCCTCAGCCTCTTGACAGGATCTGCTGCCAACATAACGATAACAGCTATTTATACGCGCCTGCAGCCGCAGGTCTATTTGCTTCGCTGCTATTTCAAATAGGTTTCCTTTCAATGCTTTACAGGATTATCACGGGTCTGTGCATTATTTAATTTGAGAATTTTACGAATATCTTAACGTATTCTAATCGTAACGTAACGAAGATACCCTAAAGGCAATTCCATAGGTTATTTCTTATCTTGTAGTTCAGTTATTTATCACGTATACGTTGCAAATTTTTGAAGGTAATTGATAAAAAAAAAGATATCAATGGCATTAGGGTATAGTATTTCTTTTTATAGAAACACAATTTTCTAAGACGCAATATCGTAAAAGGCCCTGTCTTCAAAAAAGGGCACATAATAACATTTCGTTAAATAAGAGCCTCAATATCCCAAAGCAAACAGTATAGATGGTCGACGTAAACACAAACACTTCACTGTAGCAGTGTACTAGCGCACAAAAGCAGAAGTTTTCTCCGCAGCGAGATTCCTTTTTCTTTGTTTGGTGTATTTATTGTAAATCCACTCATACCAGCCGCCGCCCGAACGTTAAAAGTATTTCAACATAACTTTTGGCCCGAGTACCTTTGTATGTGTACGTTCAGCAACATTCTCTTCGAATTCATGTTATGTCTCGGTAATTTGCTTTTCAGTTACGTACTATATAAAGTAACTTTGGTAATTTGGAAGCTTACTGGGTACTCGTACGACCTGACGGGATTCGCATGTAATTTCCTCAAGTTTAACGCTGAAAAGAGACTGCATATTATGAAGTCTTTCAACGGTCTTTATTTGTATACAAAACCAATTGTGGACATTCTTGAAGAAATTGGAATTAAAGGCTTCTGAATCAAAATACCCGCCTTTTGATATATGTGTTTAACTACGTCAATCTACAAACTTAACGGATTGTTATATAAATCTTATGAAAAAAAAACCTTCTTATTACACTTCCTTGTCACGGGTAATCCGGTTTGTAAGCCACTAATAATGAAAATAAATTTTTGTTTATGAGTTTGTTAGTTTCCAATGCATGTTATTTTTGTACCGTCAAACATAAACCGCAGTACAAAGGTACCGCTACAATTTAGTTCCAATTCACATGCGGTCCATTTTAGCAAGTGAAATAGCGGGCTGCAGCGTCCTGCGACGTCCTGCCGTCCTGGTAATATGATTTGCTCCAGCGTCGAAGCCACGCTGACGTCCCGGCCAACCTAATAAACCAGAACGATTTGTTCTCTTTGTATCTTAAGTATACAAGGATTTGTTGGGAATATTAACTTGATTTCTAAAAATAGGCCGTATATTTCCAAAGAGGTCACGCCTTCAGGTATATAACAGTTTTTACCGATGGCGTGGAAAGAAAAAATGACGTAGAGACATTAGAGGATTGTCCATTAGTATTATGATAACGTTTTGTTACACAATAACATAAAGGCCCATTAGAGTTGGATGCGGCCACGGGAAGTGCTACAGAAGACGTGTAGTGGGCAGGGGGCGGTGGAGGTCCAGTCTTGGAGATACTTATGAGGGTGTGGCCTCCCTCGCCCCCCGGCGCCGGACGACTTGCTTATTCTATCAAGCGTGGCCACACATGCAGCCGCGTGTACAGACCCGGCGCACACGAACGCACGGCATTATACGGCCGGCCACCACTCCACTATGTCAATACAATACTCTTCGGCTGGACTTAGATTATTTAGAAAGCACTTGTAACGCTCATATAAGAAGCGCCACGGAAGACGGATTCCACGTCACAATGGCCGGTACGTGTCGGAGCGGGCTGAGGCGGGATACGCGAGGAGATTACGATCCTAAAAAAACATAGCCAAGCCGCGGATATTATATTCTCGCCGCAATTGACTTAGGTGCCTCGAGAGGTTTGGTTTAGTTCGAATTATGCTGTGCCAAGTCAACGGCATAACCGGGAACTGAACCAACTTAATTTGATGAGGGGAGAGGTAAACCTTGCATCTAAATCCTATCATGTATGTGTCATGGTAGTAACACGACTCTAGCGATTGTATATGCTTCGATAACATGAGTCACCGTGTGAATCGAAACTATTATAGTTGGAAGCTGACCTTTGAAGTTCTGGTGAAACAATGCCACACTGATTTTCTAGCTCCATGTTCGAGGCCGACGTGGAACAAATGAATTTATTAGTCTACGTGGAAGCAACTTCAGTACAAATACGTTCCTGGTAATGCCTGATTGATTGCTGGATATATCTGCCTGATGGTTATTGTACGTTGCACGTATTGCTGTATTTTCTTTGTATTGAGATTTTTATATTTTAAATAACGAGTATAATGCAAAATTATCAATAAATAACTGAACAAGAGATGCAAGTAGGTATAAATCCAAACTTAAGACCATCCTCTTCTAGGAGACCTAGTGCTGTTATTTTTTAAACACGTACATCATTAAATAGTCTTAAAAACCTAAATGGTAAAATTTTCATTACTATTTTATTATTTAACCTGAATGCACAATCGCTAGCAGTAATTCTGTGTAACATCTAAATAAACATCAACAGTTTAAGATCACTACTGAGAATAAACACCGTCAAAATGCACCGGATTATTTAAGATTAAGTGTTCCTCTCTAAAGTGCATATGTGTGCGTATGAGTGTTATCAAATGCATTAAACATGACAACGAAAGAGCATCACAGTCATATCAAGTGCTACGGAGAGCGTGAGACTACGCCGCTGGACGCGGATTATCCGCTACGCAGCTACGCCGTAGCTCCCTGGGCTACACGCGTAGCACCAGCCTAAAGACTACCTTCTAAATATGCATTGAGTCTATATTAAAAAAAATAAGAATATTTATGTTATTATGAAAAATTCATGCGTTTACATGTCAATTAAAATTAATGTTAAGAGTATTCCATCAGAATTTCGCCAACCTTTTGATATTTCCAACCGACTTCAAACAGGCAGAGGTTCTTTATTCGATTATATTCTCCTCTCCTCCTCCTTTCAGAACACATAATAGATTTCGGTGTTTTTAGGGTTCCGTACCTAAAAAAGAAAAACGGACCTCTTATAGGGTCACTTTATATCCGTCCGTCTGTCATGAAAACCCTTTACCTCGAAAACGCGTGGAGGTATCGTGTTGAAATTAAAGCCATATACACAAGTCTACAGTTGAAGCTGCGAAAAAATCAAACTTAGAAGTTAACGCAAAAAAAGATACGGTCGTTTATGCAGAAAAAAACTTATATGTAAATCAAAATTAATATGGTATTTTCCGTTGACTTAGAGCTACTAATTTACGTTAAAGTCGCTTATTTTTTTGTGGTAAAGTGATTAACACTACAAGGATGGTTAAATATTTTTGGTATGATAATATTTTATAACATAGTTTTTGTATTGATGGTATATTGCCTATCCGTTACTAAGGCAGCTGCCGTGGTTACTAGGTAGTTTTGTAAGCGACATTCTTGCGGAAAGTCCCATTAAAGGATTAAAAAATCCTCACTTATAATGTCTCTTAAAAGAAAAAAAAAATGTATCAGTTAAATGTAGACAAAATAACGATATGATATTTTAAAATTAGTTAAAAAAATTGGTATACTAAAGTAAAAATAGCATATACGAAGAAGTTATTTCTAGTCCAAGCATGGATCTAGCAATTTAGTTCAATATTTTCCAGTCCTAACTAGTCCCACTCAGTAGTCTAGTATTAATGAGGCCTTAAATCCATAAGTGTCAAAGTTAACCGAAGGCGCCTGTGTACGTGCAAGTGTACGCAGCGTGCATGTGTGCGAGCGGAGACAACGACTCATGTGTGGGTACTTTCATAAATCTGTTCGGAGATATATGAGAGCGCAATTTCCGGTATCCGGCCATTAGCGCGGAGCTTTTATAAGCTTAAAGCTTAGGTTAAAGATTTTCTGGGTAGTTTAATGCGAATCTTGTAATAGGTAACATAAATTTTGTATAAAGTATGTGATTGCATATTAGGAGTCGATTCGGGAACTTTTAATGTGTGTAACTTGCCCTAATGAGTTTTTCTATTACGTACCTTCGACGTCGGCGTTGTCGCGTGCGAATATATTGGGCCTCGACTCTAATTTACAGCGAGGCTTTTGCTACTATTGAAACTTATCTAGATAAACAATCGGTATATAAATACTACTAAAATCGCCAAACAAAAGTGACAGTGTGTCCACATTGCTCATAGAACGGACGGCTGTTGGGGCAGAAGGGTCCTCGAGTGGTGACCACGTACTGGATGACGCAGCATGGGAAGGCCCCTTACAAAAAAAACCAGCGATATTGTAAACGTCTCGGGAAGCTCTTGTAGGATCGTTCATCGCAGAAGTCCTTGAGGGAGGCCTTTGGCCAGCGGTTGACGTCATCTGAGATGATGATGGTATAAGAACTTACTGTAAAGGCTGTACTGTATGTATACAGTTAAAGGCATGTAGTGGGCAATGAACAGACGCGAGTGGCGCTTGAAGAGGCCGGATAAGTGGGGACGGGGGAACGACTTATTATTTTTATCGACCGTAAAAAGGTGCCGGACCTCTGCAGACCCTTCCAGAAGCCTCTCGAGTTCCAATTATTTACGGATATTTTGTTCTGAATCCTGAAAAATACTGGCCCAAAGGGTACGGGTAGGTACTTAGCTTTCGCTTGATTAGTACTGGCTTGCGTTCAAGTGTTTTAATGGTCTTCCTTTACTCGTTTGTCTTGTCGTATATATAAAGGCGGATTTACAGGCTGTTTAGCTAAATTGGAATTGTAAAATAAAAGGAACGGTTTTTCATAAAATTAAAATTTTAATTCTTCGCGCACTTTGAAAAAACATCATAGATTCATGCAATAGAAACGAATACATAGGCACTATAAAACGACTGTACAATAAAAAATGATAAATTTTAAATCATTTTTGAAAAAAAAAAAAATGATTCATATTTGCTCTCTGGTGGTAGTTTATGGAAAAAAATGCAGAAAAGCTTTGTTAAAGTATTTGGTTAAAAGTCAAAACTTCAAATACAACATTACAAACGGTACAACAAGCGCTGACATTTGTTGCGTGTGTTGCGCGTGTCACAGTGACAGCGCGGCGGCGGCAGCTGCACCGTGCTCAATAATGCAACGATTATATGCATACCCTCTAGCTAACGTGTCATCCGATGCCGGCCTGCTGGTACTAACCTAGAGGGGATTTCCAGGTCACTGGACTACTTTGTTTCATTTACGCTCCGTGCCCAAAAAGGAATACGTGTGTGACGAAATATCCTGGATTTATTATGTACCTCAAACTATTTAGACCTTATGTAGCAATAAGTATAAAAACGACAAGCAAAAGGTATAAATTACGTTCATAAAAAAACATGCAAAAACAACCTATCCAGTAATATTTGACAATTTTATCCTGAGAAATATATTTCTATATCGTAACTTTACTTTATAAAATTACTAAAAGTATGAAAATAACTAAATCCGTTATGAGATTTAAATCTTGTCAATTAAAGCGACAAATCAATTTCCCCCAATCGAATGTCAATAAGTAGGGACGTTGTTAAACGACGCCGGGAAATAAAACTTTCCGTAGGGCGCGAACTTCCGAACAAAAAGAATATTTACATTAATTCTCTTCATTATGTTTTGAAGAATAATCATGGCCACCGTTTCCCATTCCACTCGCCCGATGGAGTTTTTATTTGAATTTTTTCCGCCGCTCCCCGAGTTAGCCGTCGCTACAAAAGGAAGTTTTTATTAGCATCTTAATGATTTTACGGCGAGTCCCCAGTTACAACAGCCTTTATGTTGTCAGATTTTCTTAAGCATTTTTAGCTACTTTTTTGCATCTTACATTATTAAAGTTTTCATTCCGTCGCTTAATGAAGCTCATTTCTTCTGTTCGTCCGGGCCTTGATTGCCTTTGTTTTGCATAAAATGCAAGATTTCTATAGATTTCTTTCTACTGGATTGAGTAAGTTTGAGACGACTCGAAATTTGTTCTCGGAAAAGAGAATTAATTGGTTTTTCTTCGTAACTTAAGTAGCATTTACATTCAATCGATATCAGTGTAGTCTCTCCAGTATTAGATGTTCTGGTGCTCTAGCTTGCGAGTTATGATATGAGTGTGTGCACAGCGTCTCGGCGGCGTCACTTCCGGCGCGGTAATTACATTCATCTCTGCTCCAGACTGATTTATACCGCAGCTGGTGTGCCTTCAACCTCCTACTTTTCCGGTTCCGTCTTACGCGCCACAAAATAATAATTGTCCGGAAAATCGCCGGAGGCTGTATGTAATGTTATGAGAGGAAGGCCGCTCGTTTTCCTCGGGCCGCAATCGAGTCCGAGATCTTGCTTTCTTTTTAATTTCCCTGCGGCCTCCTAATGAGGTCCCGGCGGCGGCGGCGGCTGCCGTTATCTATGATATTCTTGAGGTTGATGCTTATTGTGCGTGTCACTGATGGCTTCCCTTTTTATTATCCTCTCGAACACAATTCAGCGGCCGCCCAAATGAGTTCTTCTCATTTGCTTTGCTTTCTTTATTTCTCTAGGCGGCAGTTTGTCTCGTGTCACGGGTTCTTTTAATTTCAAATGGCCACAAATTGTGGCGGGCTTACGATTCGTTCTTAATGCGAGTAATTTTGTCTTACATTTAGGTCCAATTCGATGCGTAATTTAGTTTTAGCTTTCCCTATTGTAAAATGCGAATAAATACCACGTCTCCGCCTCCACTTATCTATTAAAATGAGAGATTATTGTTGGCTCACACGATACGCCTAATATTTCGGTGTTGTTTTCACTGGATTGTCCAATATTGTCACAATCTGTATGGGAGGGCAATTAGAGACGTGTCGCGCGTGGCGGGCGCGTGGCGCGGATCGGGCACGCGCGGCGCCCGCGCCGCCCTCGCCGTACCCGCTCTGTTTACACTGCGCGCACGGCAACCTGACGCGACCCATGATATGTTTAAACTAGAATCACTTTGACACAATCCTGAGACAACAACCACTGTAAACAACGGGCGATTTGACATGGAGCCAAGTTGAAGAATTGCTACAGCAATTGAAATTAAACACGACAGATGTCCCCGTTACCGCGACACGGTTCTCGAAGACGTTGCTGAATTAATAAAGGGAATTGCGACTGAAAAATTTGGGTATAAACTTAATCTCCCTCTTGGAATTTAAAAATCGCATTTTTGTAGGAGATTATACCTTACGACAACCATAAAAGAAAACAGGAGGGCCCCTCGATAATGCGACGGGTCTGAGGAATTTTTATTCCGTTCAAATCTCTCCTGACATACCTATATTTTGCGAGATCGCTTGGAGATTTTAATACCCGATTTTATTTAAATTCGTTTAGGCGGCGCGGGTGACTGCGCCCCCAGACGTTTATCGCGAGGGCGTGATTGTATTTATAAGCAGTGAGAATCTCACACTGCAACCTTTTACAATACGAACTCTTCATCTTATGTACTCCGAGGGCTTCGATTTATGTTTCAGGCGCGCACAACAGTCCTGAAATCCATTAGTGATTGTAAAAACACGTACACATTGTCTTTGCTTGCCTACAAAATACGAGTAAAACTACCTAGGTAGGTATTTTTAAAAAAAAATTACACGTGAGATGTCCCCTTACTTTGTTTTGTGTTTTATAGCTCATCAATCTTTTGCATCAGTCATGCTGTGCTCAATATTTGTCCGACAAAACATAAAAGGACATCAAAGTTGATTATTATTGATTACGTATTAGGGGACAAGATATTTTTTTATAACCAATAATGCACTTACCTACTTAAGTAATAATATAACTAATAAATAATATAACTTAAGTAATAATATTCTGATTCTGATTCTGATTCTGAAGTAGGGCTGCAATAATTGCCTTAAAAAGTTTAGTGAACATAATAGTTTAACGACCTTAATGATGTTTTTAGTGACCATAATGTTTAGTGAAAATTTTGGTAGACACTTAATGTAGGTACGTTGCGAGTCGTAATGCCACTAATCTTTATAAATTAATGAAAGAAATATAAGAAAAGTTATCAAATTATACATATTTTGAACCCTGTGAATTCCAGAAAACTTACTAGGTATATAAGTAGGATGAAGTACTAGAAGTCTTAACATTTTCTTTGCGAAAATAACATTACCGCTGTACCATCATTCACTTAGCGCGACGTGTCATACCTACCGAGTGCAGCCCCCCCCCCCCCCCACTCCCTCAGCTCGCTGCACCCGCGGTGATCATTCTTCATTTGCCGCCTCCTGTCTCGATCATCCACTTGACCGCAGATGCGATTTCCTACAGCATAGCTACACGTTTATATGGAAGATAGATAGGTTTATATATGTATGCATCTGAACGGCTTCTCGATGCGGTTGCCTTACTCTTACTTTTTTTTTGCCCAAAATTAGCACTTGTATATTTAGATAAATGAAGGGAAAAGTATAATAAGTAGGTAGACATTTTTCTGCTCGTTGCCAGATCATAAATATTTTTTACTTAATTCCGTAGACCATGTTAGTATTCAATTCAAGTTATCTACTTATACTGGGACGATTGATAGCGCTCATTGTCAAAAAAATCTAGTCACTTTGTCAAATTAATTTAGCACTGAACCAAGAAAGAAGAAAGAAAGAAGAAAGAGTGCATGAAAATATTACTAAGCGCTTAAGTAAGCATTTCACTATACGACAATACATTTTCACGAACGTTTCCCTCACAGCACAGTCCTTCAGATAAATGATGGTAATTTTTCGACCCGTTTTTCCATCACAATGAATTTCACTGCCAAAATTTTCCTTGCCATTTGTTCCCATCGCGCAAGATCTTTTCGTATGAGGCGAGTTCTCTTTTAATATATGTGCCCGGAATACCGTGGCCATAATTTACGCCGACCTCTGGCGGACCGGACATAACAATCCTCGATTTGCTATAATATCGGTCGTGTGTCCCTGTCGGGCGGACGGGCGCTGGGCGCGCGAGAGCGGGCGGCCGCGGGGTGGCGGATACGTGCCGCGTATAATAAGCATTTCATGCACGGGGCGCGGGCGCGGGGTCCGAGGTTACGTACCTATTTCCCGTAAGTCGTGTACCTAACCGGACCGTACATTATGAGCCGAGGGTCAGCGCGCCGCCCGCCGCCTTGTCCCGCGTCGGCCCAGGAACGCAGCCCGAGTATAATTTCGGGTGATATATCGTAGACGCTTAGGCCGCCTCCATGAAAATTGTCCTATTTTCATGTTACAAGATGGGCCGCATTTAGTTGGAAAATAAGAGCCCCGCCTCCTCTACGACCTGGCTTCTACATTTTACCTACGTGCCTATGTTATATGTATATGAAGGTAAGGGAAAGTATTACCGATAGCGGTCGTTCTAGCGTTGAATTCATCTTCTATCTGTACGATTTATACACGAGGAGGCCGTAAAACGGAACAATAAAAACCCAAAACAGCAATAAATTTCGTGCAATAGACGCAAAGGTTTCGAGCGTGCCTTATCAATTCCTTCCACGCATGGGACTCGATCGTCCAATAAACTTATGACGACATTTAGGTACACACACAACAAAGAACTTATTATTTAAACAGTGGTTATATAACCTTTAAGGAGATACGTATATAAAGGAGATACGCATATAATATACAGTACATATTTCCGAGGTAGGGTCCTCTCACAAGTAATGAATTTGTTAGAAGTAAACAGTTAAAGAGGTGGTGCTGTTTACAAGCATTCAACACTTAGACAGTGGACAATTGTACGAGGGTCACAGGTAGGCAAAACAAATAGTGGACAAGTCCTCGGTGCCTCCACGGGGAGGGTCATCTTAGAGGACAAGGGAATGCGGTGGCTCGGAGGCGAGCCGCAAGGTGTTCTTTATGCATTAGTAATGCCAGCTAATTGAAACCGAACTATGATGTGACCAATCCTGCTTATAATAAATGCAAAACCTTGGGAACAACTACTTTTGGTAGTTTGGTAGAACTTTAGGTGCACAAACTAGGTACTTACTGGCACAAACGCAAATAATTCGCCTATACGTATTAGTTATCTATTATCACGAAAACAACAGTTTCATAGAGTAACGCGTAGTAATTATGATTACTAATACGAAGAACCTTTATTAAAAGATGTCTCATAACATACATACAACCCCTCAGCAGCTGTGGAAAGCTTCTCGGGGCCACCAAATCGCGAGCCAAGCCTCGTATGGGCCGTAATGAGTGAAAAAAATCTCTGTAAACAATACAAACGACGAGCCTCACTACGTGGCCCGAGGGCGGCTTTCCACTCATGGTTATAAAAAATGTGGTCACTTCAAGTAAAACTAGTAGGTATTCATAATTAAACGATAATTCGTAATTACGGGGTACTTACTATGGGATGTATAGTAACTAAAAGTATCTTGTAAGATAGGCAGTAAAAGAAAGTAGTGCGCGCACCGTAGTGCGGACCAGTATAGAGCTGTTAATAATTGGAGAGTGCGGTCCGGCGCACTCACAGAGGCGATTCATTATCGTTACGGTCTGGGCCCGACGGAGATCTACGATATAGCTCCCTGATTGACCCCACATTAAAAATTACATACAAACAGATAGAGGAAACGGACGCTAATAACGTAGCTGTACTTTCTTTGTTTCGATTCCTTTCCCTAACCGATCAAAAATGTATAAGCCACCCGATCGATGGGATTGCGGCGATTCATAACGTAATCGGAGTAAATTGGATGCGCTGTCTCGCTAGTATTAAATGGCTCCTTTGATTCGTTAGGTTAATTTCAAAGGGGCTAGAGGCCGACGTCGCAGTGGTCGCCGGAGGGTCGAATAAATATGTCCCAAAGAGTTAAGTGGGAGAGAAGTGCGGAGCGGAGACCGCGTCCGACGTTTGCTCTTCCACTCGTGTTGTTGCACCACTTATTACACACAAAGTTCTGTTAAAGTTTTCTCCAACACTCGAGCGCGAGTTTAATTTACTCGATAGTGTAAATAAAGCGGGCGGTGTGGGAAGTTTCGCGGCGGAGCCCCTGCCGGCGACGGCGGTCGAGTGATAATAACGTCCCGCCGCCTGGGACTTCCTTATTAATCGAGAACGACAAATTTTAACGACAAGAATTAATGAATCTCGTTACACGGGTTAATCCCTAGCTCGTAAAGCGCGCTGGCGGCAGTTAAGGTGTGCTCCGGCGGAGGGGCCCGTCGTGAGCAGGCCACACACTACATACGCACTATCTAACATTATCTGCTTACTTCTACTATGCCTATTATGTAAAATAGTGTTGTGTCTATTATTCCTGATGTCAATAAAGACTGGCTCGTGATTTGAAAACGACTACAGGTTGTATGGGTCCGCGTAATTAAATTATAAATGCGCTTTCTTTGCCGTTATTTGTAATAAATACATAACAAAGAAACCATCTTTTTAATAAAAAATCCATGTGCCTCATGAACGTTCTTTCCCTGGGAACTATATTTGAAAAGATATCGTCCTTCCATTTCATGATGCTATAAAATAAAAAAATGCCGAGTCAAATCGAGTATTAAAGCGGCGAGATGAAACGCGTGCGACGACGACTTGACTGAGGGAATCCGAGATATATCGCCCAGTTAACGAGCATGTGCGAATGGAACTTTATTGTAATTGCCTTTTGTAAGATCGGGACAGGGTCATTACAGGCCGTCCTCCCAGACCGACCTCCCGTTTTGCAAAACTTTCTTGCGAAGACATGCTTGTGGGTATTTAACTAGTTACTTAAGGAAACTTGTTATTACTTCGCAAATATTCTTTTACATAATACACTTAACGGAAACCGAGGTTCGTACATCTTTATTTTGGTACAACAGCAACGCGCCGCCGGTTTAAAATAAATTAGATGTGGCAGGGGTGTAGGCTTTCTTATGATAGAACGTTTACACGTGTATACAAATAGTAATGAATGGCTGGTTGTGGATCGTATCGCGGTGGGCGCGAGTAATGCGCGCGCTCGTGTTCATCAGGTGAGCAGGCGCACATTAGGGCGCCGAGGCGGCCTCAAAGCCAGAAGACTGATTATGCCTATCCGCAATTTCTCTCCGGCCCTATTCTCGCGAGCGAAAACTAGCGAGTTTTCCACCGCGCTATTAAGCGGTCGCTTTTGCATTTATCCTTATAATGGAAAATGTGCTACTAATTAATTTAAAGCGAAACTCATTTATGTTGAAATGCGTGTCTATTAAGCGATGATGGGATGAGCGCTTCTTGGGTCTACTCTTACACGCTGTGAATCGTTTAATTGTTTTTAGATAAGTGGATTTAAGCCGTATTACTTCGTGGTGTCGTCGTTTCGGTTAAGTTTGCATTTATAGCAACAACATAGTTGTAGTGAAAATTATACGTAGTCCGGTTACAAGCCCTCACCCCATTAAGTAGAGGCGAGCTCATTCTCGGTAAGACTAATCAAATAACAGTCTCCCCATCGGCCCCTGCCCCCCCGCCTCGCGGCCAGCGGTCATCTCTCTTATCGATTGTGGTGGAATTCGTGCACCGAATGCGATATTTCCCAGCAAACGCTACACATTCTAAGATACAATCGAAAGAGGAAATAATATTGGATTGTACTGGAAAATGTATTTGTGGCATTTTAGAAGTGCTTTGTGCTTCCGACTCGGTTCTATCTACAAAAGATTCACCCCATAACTTGTAGATAATGGAATTTCAATTGTGAGCGCCTGTTATTAACTTCATTTCTTCGCTTCCATCTTTTTGTAATTAAGTTCGTAAGGCGTTGCGCGTATTAGAAGTAAAGTTACTTTTTTACATTATATTTATTTTATTGTAATCTGATGAATTTAATATAATAAAATATGCACTAATTTAAGAAAAAAAGATAATATTATTATTCAAACTTAGGCTACGCATATTTTATTCAAGAATAGAGCCAGATATTTCGGATACCCTTGAAATGTCGACAAACGTTTCACCGAATGCTTCATTTCGTCGAATTTTCATTTTGTCGACAAATTTTTACTCGTAAGTCATAAATTTTTCAGACATTTTGTAAATTATAACCTTTAGATTAGGTTAGGTTAGTTTAGGTTTGTGTATTGTGTATTACATTCAAAAATATTTTATGGTTTCAGAAAAAAAATGCATTTGATGAAATGAAAATTCGATGAAACGTTTGTATTTAAATCAGGATTCGGACTTTTGGTAGTACCTACGGTAGAGAGCTATGGATTACGAGTATCAATTTCATTTTAATGTTAACTAATAGAAGTCCGCAACTCTGTCCGCGTATTTTTCGCCATAGTCGGGTTAAAGTATATTTATTAAATATTTATAATCCTTTTAATCCATAGCTCTCTAACATCCTACCGTAGATACTACCAAAAGTCCGAATCCTGATTTAAATATCTGGGTTTACCCTTGAAATGTCGACAAACGTTTCATCGAATTTTCATTTCATCGAAAGCATTTTTTTTCTGAAACCATAAAATATTCTCAACTCTGTCCGCGTATTTTTTCCTTCGCCATAGTCGGGTTAAAGTATATTTATTAAATATTTGAATTTCGAGCTATTCAACCAAAACTTAAAATCTGTTTGGCAGTTTTGGCGCAATGAGAGGACAAAGTAATATTTACCAACAAATGGCGCTGAACGGCCGCATCGCTTCTGCATCGCGCTGTTAAGGTTTTTCCAGAGATAATGGCCTTTTTCCATGGAAAACTGATTTCCAATACAATTTTATAATTTTATAATAGTATAGATGTCGGCTCCATAGCTCTCTAACGTCCTAAAGTGCTACGAAAAGTCCGAAGCCTGAATTGATAATTTAATGGTTCAATTAATGTATGTATCTATATAATTATAATTATCGACATCAGTACCGGTACTCGACCTACTTACAGTATGATACTAATGGAATAATGAGTTATCAAGAAGCTCGGTAAGTTGTCTTAATTAACCTTGATTACAAAGTTAAATTCGACTTCAATTAAATTAGTAGTTGTCACATTGTGTAAAATTAAATCTGTGATTTTAACCTGGACACTTTTCTTTTGTATGTAGCTTTACCTTAATTTGGTCTTGCTTAAACGAGCTTAAATTAATAATATTTGCATAAGCATTAAAATTTATGCTACTCAATTTAGCATTTTATGACAATTTAATCACAAAACCCAGAAATAAAATTATATACCAATAATAATACCAATTATAAACTTATTACTTGTATTACAATATATTAGCTTCATATAGTCTATGAAATGATTTAAAAGAACAGTAAGAGGCATATGTCGTTGCCACATTGAACGCTCAACTGGGTATGTTTGATTGATGCGTGTCTATGTCTATAGCAAACTGCGGAGCTGGGTCCGATAATCCAGGATGCCTACTGCAATGCATGCAATTGAGAAACATAAATGCAGAATAGTCTAACTGCTGGTACAGATGCCGGCACTGCGTTGCCGACCGTACATCGAATCACTGGACTGTGAAAATGATTTTGATTTGACCCTTTGAAGGGAGCCTCTACCGCAAAATTACATTTCTATCTGTAAATTTGCCTCTGCATGTATATGCCGTAATCGGAAGGAGAGATTCCGTAATATTTTTATAGACGTTTGTAGCTATATGTGTTTCCTTTTTGAATAAAACAGAGCTCAATGTTCTGCGTATTTAGGCCGCTACGGAGGCTCTTTATCTGAAAATGTGGCGACACCGAAGAAAATTTTATTCTGAGAGATCTCGTCTTACTGCTGATGTATTCAACAGAATATTCCCATATGTGCGTAATTCTGCGGAATGGCAAAAAAGGTCTGTTTGAGGGGTGAAATATGTAAATTTATTGTCTTGGGCGGCTCCAGCGCGCGGCGCCCCCGTCATACGCCGACACGTAGGATAAAGGAAATGTTAATGCCTGCCAATTTATGTGCTTTTCTATGATTTTGCTGAATCGGGCCGCCGTTTCCCCTTTATGGCTTAGAGAGAGAGCATTTTGTTTATAAATTGAAGTGTTTCCAATGTACCGTTTAAAATTACCGTACTGGAAAGCGAATAATACTTATGTATCGGTATTTGCAGACGTGGATTTGCTTACGCTACGAAACGTGTAAAAGTTTCGCCTCTTGCACCAATATCATTCGATATAATATATTTATTACAAGATCGGGCAATATCACAGCGCGATCCACCTGTCAGTACAGATTCTTATTGCTTACATCCGAAATACTATTGAAGTACGTTAATAAATCAAATCAACAGCCGGCAATCCCAGCAGCGAACTGTCACGGTCGGTTAACAACAGCGACAAACATCCAATATGATTCCCCTGCGATATGCGACTAATACACAAAGGCCAAATGTGCCATAATACCAGCATAATTTAATGTTTTGCTCACCATATTGTGTTTTATTTATGAGTTATGCCCTGTTGAGTATCTTTGCTCCTTGTCTGGCAGCCGGGCGGAGGGTCACAGCGTCCCTGTCGCGCGGAGGGTGCTCATCGCTGTATGAACGGATGGTTAAATAGTACGAGTTAACTTACACCGCATCCGCTACGCGTCATTTAGGGGTGCTGTGGATCGGTTTATGCAACACGGAGTGAAGTAACGTATAAGAATGAAATTTAAATAAGAAACGTTTGATTGTGATGGTCTTGCAAATAGTATTATAATAATTCAGATACTTCTTTTTCGCATAAGTTTTTTCCTAATTTTGCAACTATTTAATTTCCCAGAATTCACTTCCAGGATATTGATTTTTTATCGGTGTGTAGACCCTTGTAGGTTTCGTTAGTTTTTGTTTTATAGCAGTTCTGAAATGTTTACCTTATAGAAAAGTACTTAGTTGGCCCCATGTAAGATATAATCAAAATTTATGATTATGTAAACCGATAGGTATATTCCACACCGCACGGTCGCAGGATTTCTGCTGACATTCGTCCAAAATAGTCATACTAAATATTGTTTTAACTAATGCGGGCAAAATTCAATACTTTATTTTACTTTCCTATTGCTCCGCTGATGTGTACCTATTGATTAGAAGGTAGGGACCATTTGATATGACCTTCCCCAGTTTGGGTTCCTTTTCCCACGTTATACCTATCGTCCGGGTATAGTAAAGACAGAGTCATGTCATATCGAATGAATTTTGAGACGTAGGACGGACGGACAACAAAGTGATCTTATAAGGGTTCTGTTTATTTTCCTTTTGAGGTACGGAACCCTAAAAAATAATGGTTCCCTTTCATGAAATAAGAAATCGTTCAATTAAACTAAGTATGTACTACTCTAACTGCGTAGGTAACTACGTTAATTAGTTTTGTTTCTTTTCACTGGTATGGTAAGATATAAGGAAGTGTTAGTAAAGTAAAAGGATTAGAAGATATTTCTACGGTAGTTTTTTATTCTTATCGAGCCGATTTTTAATGTTTATTTTATTTTATTACAGTTTTATTAAGTATAACACAGATATATCTCGTTTGTACGAAGTGTTGTTTGCCTATTTTCTTCAAATACCCATTCCTTCAATTGCTCAAAGGTTAACTGGAAGAGATCCCTAATAGGGATAAGTTCGCCTTTGTACATCTTTCATTTGTAATGCATGTATTTATTACCAGTTGTTGTGTAGGTACAATAAAGTGTTTACATACATACATACATGATGCTTCATGCATAACGCCATCCTGGAATAGAAGGGTGGAACCCGAAACGTCCTAACTCAAAAACAACTAGTATGAAAGAAACTCATTTTAGAAATAGGATTGTGCGAACAATTTTTCAGATGCGCACTCGTTTAATTTAGGAGGGGTTGGTCTGTCGATATTTAAATTTTTAAACGTCGGCGTCGCCAGACAGGGACACGAGAGGCAACCAATTTGTTTGTAGACATTTAACTGACAACAGTTATTCATTGATTATATTTTTTGACGTAACATTCAGAGTAATTAAAATTTTAAGGTATTTGTAATACTTATTGCATATCTGAGATTTCGTTATTTATCTCTATTCGACCTATTATTATTAAAAGTAATTTAATAACTTGTGGGCTTTAGAGTGTGAAGCTAACTGATTACTTACTTTCAGGTCGCTTCCGTCATTTTCAAACGGTCTGTCTGAGTCACAATAAAAAGCTTTTGCCCAAAATACTAATTTTTCTTGTAAGAAAGTAGTAGAATAAAATTGGACAAGTGCGAGTCCGACTCGCGCATGAAGGGTTCCGTACCATAAAACAAGTTTGTTGTATGGGAGTCCCCCTTAAATATTTATTTTATTTTATTTTTAGTGTTTTTTCTTATAGTGGCAATAGAAATACATCATCTGTGAAAATTTCAACTGTCTAGCTATCACCGTTCTTGGGATACAGCCTGGTGACAGACGGTCGGACAGCGAAGTCTCAGTAATAGGATCCCGTTATTACCCTTTGGGTACGGAACCCTAAAAAAGTAAAGGCACCTTATTTTTTTACAAGGTCTTTATATACTTCCTTTCTCTTCCAAACGTCCTCGTTCTCCTTGGATGCAAAAAGGTCATGGTCCTTAAGTACCAAAGTAATAAAAAAAAACTTTCGAGTTAGTAAATAATATTTCTCCATAAACTAACAAATGTATCTACAGTATTTGAAGAATAATAATAGTAGCTTCAAATAAACCAATAAAATAATATTAAACACCGCGATAATTAACGTCAAGTTACCCTTCCTTCGTGAATAAACTGCGGTATACAAACACAACAGATGACGTACAAGCGAACTGTCTGTTTGTTGGTATCATTTCCATAATAAAATTCATAAATGTGACAAAACGGCAAATTAGCGGCGCGTGCGCCCCGCAGGGGGTGCGTCGGCGCAGTGCTTGGGGTTATATTTATGCGTTGTCAATTTTACTTGTCTCTTTTTTAGGCGGTTTTCACACTGGCCACGCGTCACTGTGATAAAATCAACGCGGTCTTGCCATACAGTGTGTTGTATGTAGCGGGCGTGTTTTTATAGAAATAGAGATACTTGTATTCAGTGTTAAATCCACCACCGCACTCCGCGTTGTAGGTGTGCCAGTGTGAAGACCACCAGGACCACCTAAGTACTGTTCCGTAGCCAAAGGCTGCGAACAAAACAATATTAGTAATTCTCTTCTGTCAGTTACAGGGTTCCGCCTTAGACCTAACCTAACGTTAAAACAACACAAATAATAAAAATTAAATGAAGTTCTACTCTGTGGTTATACATTGAGGGGAATTCGGTCTATGCACGAAACGGAGCTATATGATTATTTTAATGTGAGACAATCGCATAAACAGAAATAGAAGATGAATAGAAACGCGTTTATAATGGTCGATATTATCCGATGGATCAAAGTACTCCTTTAGTCTATGTTACGTTTATTTAATGGCTAGAGAAAAGCACAGATGTAAGTCAGCGAAAACAGTGGAGTGATCCAAGATTTTGGTGACATTTATCAGACAATACATATGTAGTTAGAAAAAAATATTCATCACTTTTCGACTAGTATGGCGATTACATTCTCGCAAAATCCTAAAATCGCAACAGCACCGAGGACAGTGCAGGCCGCGCGAGGTGCGGAGCGGCGAGAGTGGCAGGGGTGTGTTCATGCAAATTGTGGTATTAGCGTTATGGCGATCACTATCTGCCGGCATGCCGCCCGGATTTATACACCATGATTTACCGCATCATATAAGTGGATCCTATAATCCCTGCCATGGATCGTTCGTCCTATCCAACCGACTTCGCCAATACTCGCTTACATCACAGCGCCATCGGTAATTCAATTTATGTAATAAATATCAACAATGTTTCCGCATAAATAAATAATTAAGGAACTTGGTAAATAAGCGTGGCGGCCTCATTTATTATTCTTTATAAGGAAACAAAGGCGAGGGTTAGTCGTAATAAGGCGCCGCCACCTCGCCGGCTTATCTTTATTGCCTCCAACCCACGTAGAATAATAAATCGTTTTCATCAAAAACAAATACTCGACAGTTTTTGCTGGAGTCGAGCGAGCGGGTGGCAGGGTGGCAATTTTCCACCCCCATAATACAATATTTTCCGACATTTTCCACGGGAATACAGCTCGGAATCGTTCGCTCGCAGCAGGCAGGTTCCTTAATGTGTATTTTTCGTCCAATCAGAGAGCGGCGAGAGTCTCGATATTACCTCAACTGTCACACATAAAGTGGAAAATATGGTCGGCCGATGTGGGGGCGCGTTCGGTTCGCACCGGCGGAGGCAGCACGACGTGGCGGCCGGGCGGCTGAGGCTGCTTGCGAGTCCGTGCGCGTATCGCGCCGCGCCTCAACAAACCTTCCCAACAGGTTTATAGCTTTTCTTTCAGCTCCTCGCAGGTACGGCCGTATCATAACAGGGAATAGCGGTGCGTGATGTGAACCCGTGATAAAATAAATGTCGAGATAGGCTTATGTATTGTACTGTTTATCTTAATAATGGCCGCCCGGAGAAAACTCTCGATTAAACTTTGGCTTTTTATTTAGGTGGAAGCATTTGAGATAACACGTACACAGGATGCAATCTGCTTAGTGCCGCATACTGGTTTGGTTTATAGGGTGGGTTCGCAAGTATAATTTGATGGAAATTAGTTTATTATTTGTATTTACACCTTACCTACTGTTGTATACCTACGTATAATGTGTGGTGTAGACGTAGCTAAGTAATTAATTACTATTGGAGGTACTACTCTTATTAATTACTGATAGCCTGCTGTTACTTTTGATCCAATTTTAGGTATTTGGAACTATTTGTTTAATTACCTAAGTTATAGCACTCGTCTAATGTACTCGATAGTAGGTATAGGGTATAAGCAAGGTAAGTAGGATGTTCCAATGCAAAAATATTATAAGCGCGGGAGCGCCCACCGCGCCGCCTTCTCGGAATTGCCAGGGCCGGATATAAATCGCGATTCATTTCTCATCGTAACTTTTTGTCGGTTCTTATCTGTTAGACTTCACTTTTCATCATCCGAGGGGATTTATGTAATGCTTAGTCATTTCTCGGCGTCGGCCTCGGCTTATCGGCGCGGAGCCTGCTTGATTGATGAGCGTGCAAAAATAAATGTTCAGTTAAATTATTCGATAAGTTGGAAACGGAAGTTAAACGGGAATTATCTATGTCTTGCCCCTGAAGATTTCACGGTTGTAACTTCTATGTCGGTGGGAGTGATTGATTGATCGAAATGGTTAGGTAGGCCTCTGAAGGGGCGGACGATGATTTTTTGAATCTAAACCAATCGTTTCATGGTTTTTAAATTTACTTTTATTTAAGTAACTTTTTGCGTGCCACATTGATGCTTTCTGTTTTCATCGCACGTGTGAAGTCGGTAGGTCGTTTATTAACAGTTCGACTGTCATGACTTTTATATATTTTTTTCTAATAATGATCATCATGACCATAATTAAAGTCTCAAATGCGTTCGTCCTTTTGTCGTGTACAATTACTACTTGACCAATGTCGTTGTTAATTTTACGAGGGGAGAAGCAAAGTAAAATTAAGCATGAAGCTAATGCCATAATTGAGGCAATCGGCTCCCCTCGATGATCTACGAGCCCCGTCACATTTACATCTTTCGTACATTTTCCGCGATTGCTACCACGTACGACGCCATTCAGAGGTTCACAGAGGTCACCTTCAATTTTATGATTAAATTTCGGTGCTACTGGCACCTACTGGTAATTTATTTGAAAATATATTAATATACATCTGGTAATTTTAGAATCCGTCGATTATTACGAAAAAGTAAATTTAACGACGGAAAAGCATGTAGTGCTGGTGAACACAGCTTACCCAATCTGCTAACGAACTCTGAACACATTCAACAGCCAACTACACGTGTCGCGATGTTAAAATCTAAAGTGGCGTTGGAGTGCCTAAAGTTCGGTAGCGGCAATTCCCTCGTGTAAAACCTACACAGTATGGGCAATAGCCGAACTGGTGTTCTAGATTCTTAAATTGCATACGGGATGCAGCCGGACCACTTAAAAAGAGCATTGTGGCTAATCTCTAGCGACACATATACTAACAAAGTTTAATTGTGAACGCTGCGGAGCGGCGCCTGACGGCCGCCCCGAGCAAAACAGATTACAGTCTTAGCGCGCTCACCTTCGATTCCTGCGCCTTCCCACCCACACATATTCGTTTCCAATCAATCCGACCACACATATTTGTATGTAGACGTCGTGCTCATGTTTTTATTGCAGACTGCATCGAATGACGGCCGCAAACATTGCATCCGCCTCCCTCCCGGCTGGCGTCGGAAAAGCCTTTTATTTTTAATTTCGATTTTGATTTTTTCCGGGCGCACCGAGCCGTTCTAGTTTTTTTATTTGTTTCATTTCATAGCGCAGGGTGGGTGCGCGACAGATCGGAATTTCAGATATGTACAATTTAAAATCGTGTAAGTACGGTCAGCGTGCGGCGCTGGGGCCGCGCTGGAGCGCTCTCCCGCTAGACTGACGCCTGTCGACTTGTTTTCTTTTCTTTTTTGTGAATTCTATTTTCATTTGATTGCATTTGAATTTCCGCCGCCAATATCCGCTAACTAAACACGATTAATGCGGAGCGGAGATGGACAGGCGGGCGGAGCGGCCGTGATGCTGCCGGTTTTTTGTCGTTTTATATTAGAAGCCGGCTAATTTATTGCAAACTGCGCTCCGGGAGTCCTCTTACAATGTTCAAGGTGCTACGAGAAATATCTATTGGTAGATAGGGAATACGAAATAACTTGTATTTATTTAATACACGTCGGGGTAAAATCACTGCCGCGTATAGTGTTGCCTCAATATACACCGTACCGTACCGATTGACAAAATGGTATCAGTTGCATTGATATACGTCACTTTATTTCTAAAACTAACCGGATTATCAATACAATTTTTTTGTGGTACCTTTGTGCTTTAATACCGTTTTCTATCAAGAAATTTGGAGGGGCCATTATATCAGGAAAACCCTGAGCGAGTTTTAACTAATTTTGGTACAGGAATTGCTGGATAATTATGTAAAGATGGTTAAACTCGTTGTAGATTGTTACGTACCAATTACGCTCGTATTCATCATTCATCGAGACCTATGCCTATAGGTACATGGCACAGGGGGCTTATGATGGTTGCGTTTATCACGTGATAAATAAGTGACAAAGCATCTGTTACTCACGCTCGCATCTTGTCAAAACGAGACGGATGCTTTATCACTTATTTATCGCGGGATAAAAGCAACCATCATAGGCCCGCAGGTCTCGATGCTATAATGGAAAGCTAATTCGATCATACATTATTTAATATTTGCGATAAAATTTACTTAAATAAGGAGGAATTTGCGATTCCTAATGGTATACATTGAAGTTATTTAATATAACATTAATTATTCATGACGTTGATTACATTCATGGGTTTCAAATATACTTACTTGAATCATCTTTTGTGATTGCTGCATAGCTTTTTAATACATAGTCCATGTTATAGGTCGCGTAATTTTTTAATGCAGATGTGTTTTGTCCCGTTCACAGTGGCAGTTTAGAGTTTCATTTGGGCTGGGCAGGATGGCAAAGAGACTAAACGTGCGGCTAAACGGAATCACCATTAAATAGGATTCTTCTGCTGGACAAGAGCTTTCCCCAAAGAATAAAACCATGATGAATTCTATGCCACCCGCATCTAGCCGACCAGAACGTCACCAGGTCATTGCCCATCTTGCGAGGGGCCTACCTATTACGCTTTGTCATCTAAATGAACCGGAAGGTATAATGCTTCTTCTGCTTTCAATGGTCAATGTTTGGCAACATTATTATGCAAGGTAAAAACATATGGGAAAGTCACTTTCGTTGTTATGTACGAAAAGGGACCGGAATAATTTGACCCTACCCTTTGAATCATAATTTCATAATACCAACTGCATTCTCGGATGATAAATACTTATGCGGATTTTTTTAATACTAAACCCAATATTAATGGTGTACGTCCGCCTGTCTCAAATCCGTAATTCGCTATTACGTGTTCTGATTCTGAAAGATGAACATTGTTTTGCTACTAGGGCTCTGTGAGCTGTAGATCTCGCTTGTTTGTTTCGAAATGACTAAAAGTTGTAATGTTTTACAGTTTCAACCGCTATATCTCCGCCATTTTCAGAGGAGAAAATTCGATTAACTAAATCGACAAAAATATTCTATATACTTATCGAACCTACTTACAAAATTTCATGAGAATCGGTTGAGAAGTGTCTGTAGCCGAGAACAGCCGGAAATCCGAACATCCAAACATCCGGACATACGAAAGAAATGATGACGAAGTTGAAACAGAGACGTTTCACTCACTTCGCTCGCTCGGTCAACAAGGAACACTGTTTTCGCAATTATACGACAAAGGAGACACGAGGTGTATAAACAGAGCAGTCGATTTATAATGCGGGGACGAGTCGGCATGAATCGATCACGGCCGTTATTGGCAAACTTCTCCACGACACGGTCCTTGATTAAAAGTATGCAAATTTTATTACATCCTGCGGGGGGCCCGGCGTTTAGTTACGACACTGTCAAATTCTATTATGACCAGTATTAGAATTGCATACACACCGATTGATCGATTTAAGTGGGATTTATGTTGATTTTTATTTATTGTATATTAGAGATAAAAACTAAGACATTAATATTATTTTGTGTACTACGAGTATATACTACCGTATAGTCACGGCCTTGTGAGGAAACATAATTGTTATTATTATTATTGATTCACGTATTAATTTTAAGTCTCAGCAAGCATTATTAATATTATTATGATCACTTTGATCAGTATGATTATTACTTTTTCTTTTTGAATCTCAAATTGTTAGAAATTGTATTGCTCTGCAGTGTTTCTCTTGAAAAACTGTATGGTTTTATTGAATTCCGAGAACGATTGCTCGAGTTATTAATATTACTAAAAAAACACCGAAATCGTCATAGATGTGCCTAAAACTTAGAGATGGCTATTCAAGAACAAAAAAAACTTTGAAATAAATAAATAAATATCAGACAACCTCACATAAATCGATCTAGTCCTTATCAAGAAGGCTTGTGTTACGGGTACAATACACGACGACGATATACCTACATATGTACTTATATAGATAAATACATACTTGAATACACAGAACAACCATGACCCAAGCACAAATATTCGAGTTCATCACACAAATAATATTTTCCCTGGCCGGGAATCGAATCCTGGACCGCCGCCTCAGTAGGCAAGTCAAATCGTCGTCGTCGAAATCCGTTCATCAGTGACGGGCTTCTGATTCTAACAATCATAAAAAATACAACTGAATTAAGAACGCCCTCATATAGTTAAGTATGAAACGTATACCTATAAAACATATTATTATGTCTACCTCGCGTATATGATATGACGTAGGAAAATACCTACAGTACGCTTCTAAACAAGCAGGTATTAAGCACGAACGCAGGTCGATCGATGCAGAGCCGTTTTTGCAATAAATAATTCGTAGCTACGTGTACTAGAGTGGGGTTTTGTTTATGTCAAATTGTAATTTATTGGTTACTCCGCTCGACTTGGATATTACAATGGGAGGAACGCCCCTCCTCCCCCCACGGTCCCGTTCGATGAAAATTTTATATCACCGTGTCGTCCTTACGTCATTCCGTTTTTTCTTGTCCATGACCAGCTAAAGCGATCTTTTGATTAAATTAAGGGGATGAACAGGGTATTTTTATACTGATTGATAGGTTGACACAGCGTTTCGGGGAACATTGCCGGAATTTATATTAGGTGCAACGATTGGAAGTAAATTTAACTCATGGATAATTTATACAGTTAATAAAAATTAGCTTGAGGCCATCAATCAGCCGAATAGCCCTTCTGACCGGCTTTGTCACGCTGGTGATTGAATCTGTGCACATCGATATCTCTGTACAGTATATATACTGTAGCGTAGTTGACCGTGTTTGATTGCTCTCTAATTATGTTATTTGATTTAACTAGTCTGTGTTGCACATTCAGTATTTTAATTCGAGGATTGCCGCGTGGGTGTACTGCTCATGTTTGTCTAGTTTTATGTAAATATGACCGTTTAATAGGTATATATGCATCATACAGTACGAATAGTACTGGTGATGCGTTGATACGCGTAGTGATAAATAGGTCCGTGAACAAAGAGCATACCAATGAATAGCATCTGCCTTTATGCCTATAATTTAAGTGAGTAATATAATAGCCGGGGACTGCATTGATACCTAAATATTTGACCCGGGGTTGTGACCCCGACACCCCTGCTTTGTACCGAGTGGAAAAATGCATCCCCAACGAACCCTTATAATCATTGCAAATCTGCCGCGAATTTTAGGCAACACACTTGCTACATAATGATAAAATTGCGACAAGTTTTGATCAACAGACTTGGAAAAAGGAAAGGTACTTGAGAAGTTTGTGATTTATGAATCGATTTTGATTTTTTTCTTGGAATCTTTGAACCTCCATATGCTCTCATTCCCATCTCATTAAAGTAACAAAGTCCCAAACGTCGACAATGTAACGTAACAAGAACAAATTAAAACCTGTTTTTTTAATGGATGTTTTGAAGCTGAATTCGTTTTATGATAAATTGGTCAAATTAGAAATAATTATGTATACAAGACTAGACGGTGCCCGCAACTTTTTTCCTTTAGTCGGGTAAAAATATCCTATATAGGTTACCATTTTTCTTCGTACTAAAATTTGTTAAAATTCGTCCAGCAGTTTCGGCGTGAAAAGAAGACAAATAAATGTTGACCAACAGATGGCGCTTTAGGGCTGGCACGCCGCACCCACAAGATTGTTCCTGAAATAATGACCCCGCTCTATAGAACATTGTTTTTCAATTCAATTATAGAATTTTATAATAGTAGGTATACAGTGTGTTACCGCCAAGTAGGCTTTTCTTAAAGTAGAGTAAAGTAACATAGATGTTTAACGTACCCATGACCTTAATTTAATTAATTAACTTAATTTCAGGCTTTATTATTTTTCTAACAAAATTGCCAGTAATGTGCAGTAAAGTAAATTGACAAGTGAGTGTTAAATGACAGCGTGATATGAGTAACGACAATTACGCTGTACACCCACTACATTGAATGTGCGGATTTAAGAAATTTAATTGTGCAGTTAATTTGCATAATTAAGATTAGCTAATACATGCAAACAATTACTAATTGATCATATTATTATCAGTTTTAATAAATCCCCGCATGCCGGTATAAACAGGCTGTAGATGAAGTTGATAAACTTAGTCTTTTTTTTATTAGCAAGTAAATTCAAATGCCTTATTAATTAATCACTTTCCATAAAGCATTTTCTTGTACACCGAATCTGTTTAAGGTTATATGTGTTCTTTGGACTGCTTCGGCTTTGGAATAACACTCTAGCTAGGGGTAGGGCAGACAACTACCACGTGGGATCGGGGTTCGGTCAAGTATTTTTTTTGTTTTTAGAATTTTTCTACTGTCGACTGCTTTTTATATAAAATGAATATTATGTTATTTAATATAATAGAATTAACTCATTCTAGAAAGTAAGCTTTATAGAATTTGATATTATGGCACAAGATATAAATAAACGTTATGGACTTGGACTATTATCGCAAATCAAATTTAGACAAGAGGAGGTATTCCTAAAAAAATACAGCTCAATTCCATGTCATTGATATGTATTTGAGCGATAGATATATCATGGAGACGAGGCCAGATCACATCGCAGACATGTTGTACTGATGTTATCTGGCCTGAAATGTCTATAATCGATATTTTCTAACAAATTCATCGAGAAGTTATTTTGTAAAGAAATTACTTTATGTCAAAGAATTCATTTTTGTGACAAGCTTTTATAGGCGACTGTTCTTTTCTTTGGACACCATCAATTGCTCACTGAAATTATTCTAAAGACCCCAAACTCGGTAGGATTGCTTTATTTATCACAGATTTCTAGTGCCACCTTCCAGCCCCATCACCAGACCAGCCCCAAAGTTAAGTAGGTTGGCAAAATTTCAGCTTAATCGGTTGAAGATATCTGCTTCAAAATTGAGTTGCAAGATTCCATCCGAACAAACATAGTTATATCTATGTACGTAATACAAGATAGATACATTGCAAGTTCATTAAAAACTATTTTACATAGAAAACTACCGTGAGTATCACAATCAGACATATTAAGATACATAAACGGGTTTACTCACGTATCAAGTCGAATAAATCTCGACACGTTTCGAATCGGTACGCGATTCATCATCTGGAGAGCCGATCAGTCGCGGCGGCGGCCAACCGAACACACACACAGTTTCGAGCGTTATTCGACTTCTACGACGATAGTAAACCCGTTTATGTATTAAAAATAAAAGCTTGTAAAATAGAGCAAGTCGCTGAAATACACATATTATAGACATACGTGACGTTCTCAAGACAATGGGCCCACTTTGTCGCTTACAATAAGGGCGGAATTTGTTTGCATCTTTATACTAGTAACACGGCAACGCGTCCTTATGATAAGCACCTAAGCGGTACCTTTTGCTTGAAAACGTCACATATGTAGGTAATGAATGTCATTTCATTAGAAAAGTCAGATTCAGTCCCGGTGTATATATCATTAAAAATGTATTATATCAAATAAATATGATTTTTAAATGAAACTATCAACAACCATTCTTACCCTTTCATTATTAACGGTTGGTGGGTTCTCGTAGGTGTCATGGAAAGCTGTCTGAGCGAAGTTGGCGGGCGGCGTCGTCGAACTACGCCGGAATTTGTCGACTTAAACCAATTTCACTTTAACTCGTCTAACAAACAACTTATAATAGAGTAACTTCGCAGATTACGTAATCTATTTTTGGGCGAATAACACCTGGAATAGAAGCTAGGAATTTGGGGAAGGAATTTAGTTACGCGCGATTTTCTGCATGGAGTGATGTGTGAATAAGTGCCTGCTACTAAATTTAATTCAGGCAGGCGTCTACGTATACCTACGGTGTTCTGTCGGTGTCTATGTATAGGAAATAAATTCAAGCCAATATGAAATATTATCGCTGATTTAAACAGGTCAAACAAAGAGAGGTACTCAACTTTCCGGCTCAGATTTGATTTCTTTTGATATATGTTAGAGAGTAGTCTAAATTTTAGACATTTATAACAGAAAAAAACAGATATATATTTTTTTAGTCGCTCAACCTCAATCTAATACAAGATGGATCACATTAGTCAGCAGACTCTGATCTTATCTTATTAGGAAGGGGTCCTTGCGGATACACTTCGACCCAATGGGATCTTTTGTGTAGTTACCCCCATCGCGCCTACTCAAAGGATTGTTCCACCACCTTCATATATCGGATGATGGAACCAGTTGGTAGTGCCTGGAATTCCTTCGGTTCTGGGTAACCAGTACCGAATTCCTTCATTCTGAGTCTGGCGAGGGCATGACATCCACACAGTATGTGCTTCATTGTCTCTGCCTCCTCGCCACACATTCTACAATCTGTATTGTCAGACAGTCCCAACTTGGCCAATAGTCCTTTGACCCCAAAGTGACCAGTAAACACCCCCGTTATGATTCGGAGCTGTCTTTTGCTGTATTCCCATAATTTCTTGGTCCAGCCTGATTCTATACATTCCATGAATAGCTTTGAGTGCCTCAAGCCTGCCATTTTCCTCCACTCTTGTTGGTGCTGGTTTTTGGGATAGTCCTTGATGGCTGTTGCTATGGTTCCCTGCGAGAGACCCACACATGGTTCAGGTCCTATGAAACTTGTCGCAGACCCTTTTCTAGCAAGTTCATCTGCAATTTCATTACCGATGAAGCCTTCATGCCCTGGGATCCATACCAGTCGCACCTTATTGTGCCTTCCAAGCTTGTTCAAAGCTAGGACGCCATTATACACAAATCTAGAATCCACTTTAGGCGCACCTAGCGCTTTAAGTGCCGCTTGACTGTCACTGAGTATGTAGATGTGCTTCCCTCTGGTAAGTCTATCTATGTTCTCCTGGGCACAGGCGATTATAGCGTATGCCTCTGCTTGGAAGACAGTCGCATAACCTCCCATACTTGTACTTGCATTGAAGTCGTTTGCATGAATGCCTGCTCCCGTACCTGATCCCATTTTTGATCCATCAGTGTACCAAATAATGTCCTCACCATCTGCTGTAGGTGGCTCGCGACCCTCGGCCCATTCCGCCCTCGTTGGAACTTGTACCTTGAAGTTCCTATTGAATACAAACTTAGGCTGCATTTTATCGCAGCTCATGGTTGTTATTCTGTCAAGAAAATTGTTGCTTTCCATGTTAGTGTGCTTAGTCTTCGGCGTGCAGTAACTCCACAGGTCCATTGTTTTTAACCTGTGCAGTGATTTGCGCGCTTCAACTGTATCACTATATGTAGCGGTGGTAGATCTAGCAATATTTCTAGCGCCGCGGTTGGCGTAGTTCTAAACGCCCCTGTTATAGCCATGCACGCCGTTCTTTGCACCTTCGTCAAGGCGTCTCTGCATGTGCTCCTCAACGTCCTTGGCCACCATACGAGGCTGCCATATAGGATGATCGGTCGTACCATCATGGTATAAATCCACTTTAGTACCTTTGGGAGTCAGCCAGTCTCAGTAATGTTTGTACCTTATATCAGGCATGCAAAATTAACAGATATTACCTACTGACTAGTTTATTTTGCAAAAAAAGACGTAGGTATATGTAGTACATTGTTGTAGAGTATAGAGGCTGTAAAGTAAGCAATAGATGAACGAGTAAATTTCGATAATACGAGTTCATCTATTGTACTTTCAGCCGAGACCGAACAGAGTGCTTTTCACGACTACTGCGAGGAAATACATTAAAATAAGAGTATTTTATATTGGTAATTAAACTCGGTGCCTTGTTGTAGCTTAATTCATTGTTTCGAAAAATAAGGGCTATTATTTTCATAAAGCTGATCGGGCCCCCAGATTCAAACGACGCAACGACGATTTTCAATCCATTTATGAAGAAATAACAAAAATATTAAAACTTACCTCACTTTCAACTAAATTTAGACATTGAAACATTTAACATACGTTCCTAATATTATTTATTTCGCGAGTCAATGAGAACGGACATTATTAAATTAAGCACATCACAAAACCAATTTAAAATATCTACTAAACAACCCATTTGCTTTTTTAAATATGGCGGCTACCCAGTAACCGTAACGCATGCGCGCATCTCACGCAATGGAGTCATGGTTTTCAGCCAAATTAAAAAAATATTATGAATTAAATATATAAATTTAAAGTGTTTATTTGTTGAAAACTGTTTATTTGTTGAAAAATAATAAGTCATTGCTGAAATTAGGAAAATGTTTTACGGCCCATAGCATACTTTAAATTATAAATATTCATGATTTTCAGGGTAAAACCGTTTTAACGAAAACTTATCAAAAAGTAAACCAGAGGCGTATTTACTTACTTAAGAAAATAAAATTGTTCGCGGGTATTTGTAAGTTTAAGAAAAAATACACCTCATAAATGACGCATTCTCATTGGTCAATTTAATTTGACATGCAGCAGACGATTAAGCTTTGATTGGTTAACCCTTAAATGCATGGTGTAAAATGCAGCTTACCCCAAGCAGCACATTAGTGAATTTTGCAGCTTATCTTATAGCTTTAAGTTCTAAATGAGTGGTTTAACAGTGTTTGATACAACTTATAGCTCTAAACACAACTCAAAACTGTATATGAGTTCATCCTATCACTTGTAGTTGCATAGGAACGTTTTTTGTTTCTACTTTATTACTTATGGTGGGATAAAGTCGATTTTGCTACTTAAAGTTGCATGCAGGTTCAAATTGTCACTCAATAAGAAGCAATAGTGCTATATAAGGCCTTAAAATCACTTATAAGCAACTTTTACATATAAGTGGGAACATACCCTTATTTGGAACTAAAAGTTCCAAATGACTAGTACACTAGCGAATTATATCACCAATAGTGGCTAAAGGGATAATTTTACGGCTCTTTTGGAACCAAAAAATATTGCAACTTTAAGGCCTAAGAAGTACCTTATTGCCACTCCAACGCATAAATAGGTCTCAATAGGAGGTTCTTGGAACCAAAAGCAGGTATTTTCACTTATTTCAAACCACTAACGAACTAAAAGTTCTATCATGGTTCCTATTTGCTCCTTGTCAAAATATATTTAATAGTCTTGCTTGTTTAATAGTCTACAAAAGAGCAAATAATTACTATTGGTAATATCATTCACTGCTTTGCCACTCGCAAGATACAAATAAGTGATTATTAGACTTGATAGTTCCAAATAAGGAACAAATAAGTGAAAATAAACACTGTAGGATCTTTTTTGTTTCGCCATGTTTACAAATGGAAGCCTATGAAAATTGATTATTTTAACCAGAATTTTATCACACTCACGCATAATCACAGATTTTTGATAGTTGTGACGATGTTACTTTAACATGGCTTAGGTTTAAACGCCTACCAAATAAGATTAAACGCCTACCAAATATATTGATAAATTACTACCAATAAATTCTTAATGCTCACCAAAACGGATGAATGCTCACCAAATAGTGTACCCCAAATTATTCTATAAATAAAGCAAATAATTCTTTTTCTTACATCCTATAAAAATATATGCACACCTAAAAAGTTAATTTCAGACCAAATAATCTAAATTACTGTTAAATGGATGTCACCAATATTTTATATTATTACTTCCATTTTAGTCATTTTTGCTGAGGCAAAAAACTAAATGCTCACCAAAATGGCTTTTTCTCAAACATCCAATGAAATGTCTTTACGTTCCTTAAAATAGGCTCGGAAGTATCGCTTTTTGGGCGCAACAACTCGAGAAGACTGTAAAGGGATTTCATACTGCTTTTCAGGCCTAGGCCTGCAAAGTAACTTTTTTTTGGTTTCAACAACAAGGTCATTCACACAGCTGGCTGGTTTGACAAAAAGCAGGTTTTGTTTTTAAAGATTGGTTGTTAGACACTTGTGGAAAAAAAATTCAAGATGGCGACTTTTTTTTTCAAAATTTCAAATTGGTGCTAGGCGGCTAAAACTCGGTATCGGGGGGCTCTCGGGGCTCAAAAATATGAATCTGAAATCTTGTCCGAAAATTCGGTCAAATTCGGAAAATATCGAAAAAAAACGATTCAAAATTTCTAAATTGGTGCTAGGCGGCTAAAACTCGGTATCGGGGGGCTCTCGGGGTTCAAAAATATGAATCTGAAATCTTGTCCAAAAATTCGATCAAATTCCGAAAATATCGAAAAAACAACGATTCAAAATTTCAAATTGGTGCTAGGCAGCTAAAACTCGGTATCGGGGGGCTCTCGGGGCTCAAAAATATGAATCTGAAATCTTGTCCGAAAATTCGGTCAAATTCGGAAAATATCGAAAAAAATACGATTTGTATGGAGAAAATTTCAAATTGATATAGCATAGCTAATAATGACTACCGCACATTATGGAGCGTTTTTTAGGGATATAAAAAAAAAAACTAACCCAACCTAACCCGGCCGAGTCGGATCTGCTCTGAAAGGTGATCAGGATTAGATGGATACCTAGCTGAAACACTAATTTATGAAAACAATATTTGGTGAGCAAAACATCCATTTTGGTGAGCAAAACATCCATTTTGGGAAGCAAAAAGATATTTTTTGGTAATCATTTTGATGTTTTATGAAAACAATATTTGGTGAGCAAAAAATCCATTTTGGGAAGCAAAAAGATATTCTGACTCAACATAAAATTATTCTGGTGTAATGTATATCGATTTTGGTATACAAAATGATTTAATTTGGGGAGCACTGTATAGAGTGAATTTATATTAAATGGAGGCAATTCAATTTATTTGGTATTTAGTTTTGGGGGTATAAAAGCCATTTTGGTGAGCATTTAAATTGTACCCCTTTAACATTGTACGTAACCTACAATCATTAAGTCAGGTTTTTAACAGTTTTATTTCTTATCAGTATCTATTCCTTATTTAATTTAGCACTCTCTTTTTTAATATTCCTGATCAAATGAAAGGCGCGTCGAAATTTACAAAGAAAATATACTATAGTTTCGCAGTAAAAAAAAAATTCGCAAGAATTTCGTGCTTATTTCAATGCTTGTATAACGTAAAGTTTTAATCACTCACTAAACAGACGTATAAATCCAAAATTAATATGGCAGATCACGTATTACTTTTAATAAAAACACAATTTGACAGTTGCCTCGCCACTCAAAGATAATTTTGGCGACTCATTTATCACTCATTGACCGAACTGAAATGTTTTCATTCGTTCACTGCGCATAACTTTTACCCTTAGTTCTAATTGCCACTTAAGGTAATTGTGAGATCTCTTATGGACGCATAACTTTCACCCATAGTTCTAATTACCACTTAAGGTAATTATGAGATCTCTTATGGATTCTATTTAGCACCAAAAATAGGCTGCAATTTTTCTCCTTTTGGTTCTATACTGGTGGCATAAGGGTTCTTGCCACCTATATAGCACTTAGTCATGGTGGTAAATTTCACTTAAGCATCTAATTAGATATGATATACGAGCTATTTAGACCCAGTTGTGCTACTTGGGACATAAACAAAAATGAATTAATGGTTGAAAACAGGAAACATTTATTTGAAACAAAATAATATTTTATAATATTGTGTTTTTTTAATTCATGCATTTAAGGGTTAAATTGTCATTTAAGCCGGCCGAGAAAATTACTCTGAAATATAAAAAAAAGCCGTTTCTTACTATGAAATTCATGTATAGATACGAACTGTTACCGTAACGTACTACATTGTCGTCGTGTTGGGAGCTAACATAGATAGAGTCTGGCTAGCCAAATAATGTTGACAGATATTTCCTTGTGGTATTACTATTGTCTATGATTTAAACAATTTAGTAGGTAAATAATTTTGATACTTTATGTACTAGTTCTAACATTCCGATCGAGTTGAAATTTGGCATAGTACATGTCGTCGCTGGAAAGCAATAATGCTGTAACCCGCACTACCATCGAAAATAGTTTTTTTACAAATTCTTACAGCATTTTTTTTTCTGCGTTGATTGGTCTAGGTCTCGTGCTTCTACGGCAAAAAATAAAATATTTACAGCACAAGTGATTTTAACAATTTGAACTGTGACAGACAAAAGAAGTGCTGTAATTAACAAAAAATACAGCGTTTTTATCAGAATAGGAGTTACAACAATATAAACTTACTTTTATTTGCCTTGACATCACATACAGCGTTTCTGCTTTCCATTTTTTGCAAGATAGGATAGTTATGCCATTTTTTGAAGTTTCTTTACTGCAATTTCTAGTGAATTACGACAATTCAAAGGACATGTTATTAGTATTCTAAAGCACTTAACGCATTTCAAAAAGAAAGTTGGCAATAGAGCTCTATATTGATACGCCAAGCTTCCCCCGCCACCTACTCAAGGGCACGCGTCTTGCCGCAGTCTTTAGTGATTGCGTGCGTGCCGATGAGTGTGGATCGCCGTGTAGTTCGCGTTGGGAGTGTTTGTTATCGTAAGTTATTTTTATTTATTACACCATGTAAACCTATCAAATGTTATATTATACTCACAATTGGTAAGACGTTCCAGTTGTATATCCTTCATCATCATCATCAGCCTATTCTTGTCCACTGCTGGACAAAGGCCTCTCCAACTGCACGCCATATTAAGCGATTCTCGGCTACTCTCATCCAGCTTTTGCCAGCCACCCTGCACAGATCATCGCTCCACCTAGTCTGAGGGCGTCCCACACTACGCTTGCCGATCCGCGGTCTCCACTCAAGAACACGTTTACCCCACCGGTTATCGGTTCTTCGGCTAATATGGCCAGCCCACTGCCACTTCAAATTGCTAATATGTTGAGCTATGTCGGTAACTTTGGTTCTCTGACGGATCACTTCGTTCCGAATTCGATCCTTCAAAGAAACTCCGAGCATTGCCTTTTCCATAGCTCTCTGAGCCACTTTAAATTTGTGGACCAGCCCAATCGTGAGCGTCCACGTCTCGGCACCGTATGTCATTACGGGTAGGACACACTGGTTGAAAACTTTCGTCTTCAGACATTGTGGAATTGGCGATGTGAAGACCCGACGAAGTTTGCCATATGCTGCCCAGCCCAGCTGTATTCTTCTATTAGCCTCTCTCTCGAAGTTGTTTTTACCCAACTGAAATATATGCCCAAGGTAGACGTACTCTTTAACAACCTCGAGAAAGCTGCCCTGTACCGCAATTGGTTCCGGACTAACATGTTCATCATTGAACATAACCTTGGTTTTGTCCAAGTTCATCCGGAGGCCAATGCGTTTTGAAGACTCAGCTAGGCCGTTCAGCATAAATTGCAAGTCTTGCAGCGTTTCCACCAGAATGACAATGTCGTCTGCAAATCGCAAGTGTGAAAGGTACTCATCGTTTATGTTAATGCCTTGTCCTTTCCAGTCCAACGTCTTGAACATATCCTCCAATGCATTTGTGAACAATTTGGGGGATATAACATCCCCTTGTCTCACACCACGATGCAAGGGGATAGGTTCAGACTGCCGGTGTTGTATTTGGACGGCCATGCTAGCGGCATTGTAAAGACCTTTCAACACTTGAATGTATCGCCAATCAACTTGGCATTGCTGCAGAGATTCCAAAACCGACCAGGTTTCGATAGAGTCAAAAGCCTTCTCGTAGTCAACGAACGCTAAGCACAGGGGTCGATTATACTCTTCCGGCTTCTGTATAATCTGCCTCACTGTATGAATGTGGTCAACGGTGCTGTATCCTGATCGAAACCCCGCCTGTTCCGGGGGCTGAAACTCGTCGAGTCTTCGTGCAAGACGGTTCGTTTTAACTCTCGAAAACAGCTTGTAGACGTGACTTAGGAGCGAAATAGGTCGGTAGTTTTTCAAAAGAGTTTTATCACCCTTTTTGAAAAACAGCACGACAATACTCCTGCTCCACGCCTCTGGAGTCCTCCCATCAAAGAAGACAGTATTAAAGATGTTTTGGAGCTCCTTCATTACCGGTTTACCACCAGATTTCAGGAGCTCAGTCGTAATACCGTCCTCTCCAGGGGCTTTTCCATTTTTAAGCTGTTTTAGAGCTATCTCGATTTCGCCTAGGCTGATTTCTGGCAAGTCTTCAGTAAAGTGGCGCGTAAGTGTGGCTCTGGAATCCTCATTTCCGGGATCAGGTTGAGTTGCGTGTGAAGCGTATAACAGGCTGTAGAAGTTTTGAACTTCCGCGAGAATCAGAGTGTCAGCTTTGTCAGATGGCTTCTCCCAAGAGATTGGACAAACACTTTGGACCCCCGATTTTGCTCAATAGCTCTTTCAACAGACCGTGTGTTGGACCATCGGAGGTCTCGTCGCACTAGTTTACCAATTTTCTTGTTTAGAGCATGCCTTTCTGACAAAGTGACTGGTGGGTGTTCACGTCGTTCCGTCATAAGCCCGAGTGTTTCTCCCGAAAACTTCGACTTCCTGCCTTTACGCTGTAATTCGCAAAATCTCACACCTTCCTCCCTGAGGATTCCGACCACACCCTCGAGGGTTTGGTCAATGTCAACGCTGTTTGTGGTTTCCAGGGCAGCGAATCGGTTCTCCAGATAAACTGCTCAACCTTGAGGCTATACCTCTCGGTTAGCTTAATTACTAGGTACGCGACCCTGTTCGACACACTCGAAACTTCTACAACGTTGTCACAAAGAATCCTGTTGACCAAGAACCCTACGCCACCTTGGGATAGCTGGTGTCCCTCTCGGTAGTACAGAAGGTGGCCAGATTCAAGCGTCACCGTGTCCTCACCCTCTCTTGGGACTTCACTCAACCCAAGAATGTGCCACCTAATCTTTCCGAGTTCATGCTCGAGTTGCGCCATGTGCTCGTCCAGTCGTAACGTGCGTCCATTATACGTCGCCAAGGTCAGTTTGTTTTGGCGGCCTTCCGTAACCCGGGTATATCCTTCAGGACTTGATTAAAAAAGCAACTACGGTATACAGTAAGAATTGTAACAAATAAAGTACTTTTAATAATTTTATACCTAACCCGTATACCGTTTTTCAACTTTTCCTTTAATTCTACGATTGTTAGAAGAGAATTATTTTATAAAAAGAAGGACATTTTTTGTTATTTTTTTGTTTTATTTCAAGAGTATACATAATTTCTGTTAAGAATAGCCTTGGTTTAAAACCTAAATAAATATTTTTTTCCTTACTATGTTGTTTTTTTTTGTGCTAACATTTTACAAAAGCCTATGAAGCTGCATAATCTTTTCTTACATCACTTTATTTTAACTTAGTATTCTTCCTAAACCTGGTTACAACATAAATGACATCTATGAATCTTGATAAGATAAGTTTATTTTTGAGTTAAAATGTTTTAAGAGGTCATAATTTATTTACAGCATTTAAAAACGTCTGTGGAATTTGATCCTTAATAATACCTCCATACATATTATAATGTGAGTTACAGCATTCTTGAGGGTGAAAAATAAAAAAAATCCAAATGCTGTAACCCGCAAAAGTATCATTAAAATAACTTTTGTCTCAAAGTAGTGTTAATGGTTAGAAAAGTATATTTTTTTTAAATATTGAGTCAAAAGGGTGTCTTAATCGCAGTAGCCGTTCGGAAGTTATGATTTTTTATATTTTTTTCGTTTAGTTTTTTGGCTCTAGTGAAAACTTTTATTTTTGTCAGTTACAGCATTATTGCTTTCTAGCGACGATGTGTAATTTTTTTCGTGACGGATTAATATGGTATTATCGAACTAGGTCTTATTTACACTACATTTAATTTTTCGCCTTGTGTATGGTTAGAAAGTGTAAACATGTGTTGTGATTGTACCTACTGTACATAGTGGTAGAAATTGTGTGAGCTGACTATGAGTGGACGTCAACATATATTTAACATTTCTTTAGGTACCTTACGTGTGCATAGAAAATCAAAAATATGATCTAGTATCAAAACTATAATTCCTACTACACATAGTGTGACCAGCCGCAGATTTTTTAAATTTCCCGCCAAAGCTTTGAGTAATATTTCATTAGCCAGACTATATACAGTTTACAAATGAACATATATGAGCGGTTTTGTGTATTGGATTCAGGTAATCTATATCCAAATTTTCGAGCAGTGTCGTAAAAAGGGTATTAAATTAAGCTACATACCACACTTTATAAAATTAGCATTGGCCTCACTGTATATATTTAGAAGCCAGCAAATTCATCAGAAAACACCCGTACTTATTTACTAAAGCCAAAGATACAAGCCCTTCACTAAATTAGGTGCATACAATCTACAAATTTGCGACAAAAGTCCACACTCAATGGTTATAAGAATATTTAACTATATCACTAACCAGGATATATATATTGGAAGGAGAAAATTATAAAGTCTTTGTAAATAAACTCAAAACATACTAATTTAATAAATAAGTGTTCTTACATATAGCATTAACGAATTTTTGGTAGTTATACAATGTGCTCGCGAGGAATCCAAATGATTTCACCAGCGCATTTCTGAGTATGTGTAGAAAATAAAATGTCGTATAAAGTAAGCTGAAATCGGCTTAGTTTTCGAGATATTAGCATTTTTTTGTTTTAAAACATCTCCAGTGTAAGTCATCTTTATCATTGCGATGTTGCGAGACCGTGACATTATCTGACAAACGTTGACTATTGAAAACCGTTCCTGTCACGATCATTGCTTATGTGTCAATCATTACAAATTTCCTTCAAAAATTCAGTTAAGAAATTAATTACGTAGCATCTTAGCATAAATACGCCTAGAACGATAGTCTTTGTACAACAGATTTGCACAGTATGAAGCCGGTATTGATATTCCTTTTGATGGTGGAAAAACTATGGCTTAATTTGTGAGAACGGCGTTATCTAGTTAAAACCTTGAAAACGAAATCATCATCATCATCATCTCAGCCATAGGACGTCCACTGCTGAACATAGGCCTCCCCTTTCGACTTCCATATATACCGGTTGGAAGCGACCTGCATCCAGCGCCTTCCGGCGACCTTTATAAGGTCATCTGTCCATCTTGTAGGTGGACGTCCTACGCTGCGCTTGCTGGTCCGAGGTCTCCACTCGAGCACTTTACGGCCCCATCGGCCATCTGCTCTGCGTGCTATGTGGCCTGCCCATTGCCACTTCAACTTGCTAATCTGGTGAGCTATATCGGTCACTTTAGTTCGTCTACGGATTTCCTCATTTCTGATTCGATCACGTAGAGACACCCCGAGCATAGCCCTCTCCATTGCTCGTTGAGCGACTTTGAGCTTTGAGATGAGGCCGATAGTGAAAGACCACGTTTCGGTGCCGTAAGTCATCACTGGTAACACACATTGGTTGAAGACTTTCGTCTTGAGGCACTGAGGTATGTCGGATGAAAAGACATTGCGTAGTTTCCCGAACGCTGCCCAGCCGAGTTGGATTCGGCGGTTGACCTCTTTCTCGAAGTTGGACCTACCTAATTGGACCACTTGTCCTAGGTAGATGTATGAGTCAACAACTTCGAGTACCGAGTTTTCAACAGAGACTGGGATGGGCACAACCTTGGCATTTGACATGAGTTTCGTCTTGTCCATGTTCATTTTTAAGCCCACCCGTTGAGAAACTCGATTGAGGTCATCGAGCATCATGCTGAGTTCCTCCATCGACTTTGCCATGACTACGATGTCGTCGGCAAACCGAAGGTGAGTGATGTATTCGCCATTGATGTTGATGCCAAGTCCTTGCCATTCCAGGAGCTTGAAGGCGTCTTCCATAACGGCCGTAAACAGTTTCGGGGAAATAACGTCCCCCTGTCTTACGCCTCTTCTCAATGGAATGGCCTTTGTGCTCTGCTCCTGAACTCGGACCGTCATGGTGGCGTTACTATACAAACACTTCAACACTTCAATGTACCGATAGTCAATATGGCATCGCTGAAGTGACTCGAGCACCGCCCATGTTTCCACCGAATCGAAGGCTTTCTCATAGTCCACAAACGCTAAGCATAATGGCAAGTTATACTCTTCAGTCTTCTGTATAACTTGCCGCAGCGTATGTATGTGGTCTATGGTACTATAGCTTCTTCGGAAACCGGCTTGTTCGGGAGGCTGGAAGTCATCAAGTCTATGTTCGAGACGGTTCGTGATGACGCTTGAAAACAACTTATAAACATGGCTTAGAAGCGTGATGGGCCTGTAGTTCTTCAATAGGGTTTTATCACCTTTCTTGAAGAACAGTACCACCTCGCCTCTATTCCATGCTTCAGGCGTTTTGCCCTCGGACAAGACGGAATTAAAGAGCTTTTGGAGGACCTTAAGTACCGGTGTTCCACCCGCTCTCAGAAGCTCTGAGGTGATTCCGTCTTCGCCCGGCGCCTTGTTGTTCTTAAGGTGCTTCTGGGCCATCCTAATCTCGTACAGACTGATGTCCGGGATATCTTCGGTATAACGAAATGAAAAACGAAATGGTTCGTGATAATTATTGTTTTTTTTTACTGGTCATATGTAATATTTATTTAATACTTTGTTATTACCTAATTAATTTGATTAAAGTTTACAATAAATATCATGTTACTAATTACCTAAATAAACAAACACAATTATTCATCAAATTATTTATTTAACACACTACAAGCAGTATGATTATTCTCAACAATTGCTGTATGCTTCTCACTGTATCAGCTACGTGCATTTCATTCTAATCCACGGCAGCTGAACTAGAATCCGCAAAATCTTTTTCAGTTTTTACACCATCCTTGTGATATTTTGCACCGTGGAGTACTCGAAAACATATTTTTCTTCAGCTGTTATAAAGGTTGACTGCGTGAGCTAGACACCGCAATTTATTCGAAGGCTAATGTAATTATTATTTGTAATAATGAGATTACATACGTAACACCGTTAAAATCAATCACAACAATGACTTGTCATATAACTGGAGTCATTGTCAAAAGTAGTTATAATAAAAACGAGTCAAAGGGTATTTCTTAGTGGCCAGTCTGTATTATAATCATAATCCATGGAGTTTAATAGCAAAGTTATTAAAAGAGAGTGTAGAGCAGCCATTAGATAAATCATAAGATTCATGAGTAAGGAGTTTTGATCGCATATTTAAGTAAAACCTGTTTTGAAAAAAACATTGCCCAAGAAGAAAATTTCTTTATGACATTGACTCCCCTTTTGATGAAAAGAGATAACACTAACAAACGTTGCCAGCTCGTTCTAAAGCATTGTTTTACTGGTGAAGTAAAAGTAATTTATTTATTATGTATGAACATATAAAAAAAGTTAAAAATCATATTTCGATATAGGTTCATATAACATTTTTTACTCCATACGACCTCAGGAATCTGCTGTTAAAAGCATTTGGATTCCTCGCGAGCACATTGCATATTTATGTAAAAATGTGGTAAAAATATTTATAGTCATAAGTTAGTTCTTACTTATGTCAGGGTGTTATGATTTACATATACCTATAGGTAAGACCTGCTAATGTAAGACTCATGAACGCAACAAATATTCTATTCTATATTTATAAAATGAATCATATATCAAATGAATCTAATGTAAGAAAATAATAGCTATACAATACAATAACAATAATACACTATATAATAGTAGTTTTTGATGCAAGTGTGGAAAGTA
Source organism: Apotomis betuletana (assembly GCA_932273695.1). NCBI lineage: Eukaryota > Metazoa > Arthropoda > Insecta > Lepidoptera > Tortricidae > Apotomis > Apotomis betuletana. The sequence continues at coordinate 14,816,608 of OW026304.1, forward strand.
TATCATTTTGAACGAGTCCCGAGGAGTCTTGGCCTGAGCCGCAAGGCGAGGGTCAAGACTCGGGACGAGTTAAAATGACACTTCCACACGTGTACCAAACAACGTTTTTTAATACATTTGCGAAAAATTGCAATAATACTAATTTAAAACAGTAATTGAAAGGGGCAATTATATTTATTTCTGTCTGATAAAAATTAAGAGTACCTACCTACAATTTTTAGAGCAATTGTGAAGGGTCGCATTTAAGGCCTTTGCTGGTAAGTTTAAAGTTTTATTCAAGTTGTTAATAATTCTCTTTTTCTCGTTTCCAGCCAATAAAATGTTCATAGACGGCAATGTAATTTTTCTTTCGATTTTGCGGGTAAAATACTCTCACTTGCAATTTTTGCCTTGGCTCGTATATAGGGCGGTGTTAAATCTATTCTGGTAACATCAGAATCCATCATTTTCTATCAAAAACTCTTATTTTATAGATCTTACGTGTCATTTACACATAATTAAAACGATCTTGAATGAAAAAGAAAGTTTTACTTTTAATTGTAATATTTGTTTTCAAGATGGCGTCGGCTGTCATCATTCAGCCAAATCAAAAGAAATAGTTTTAATATTTCAGAAGAGATATGATAATGTTACACAGTAATTTAATTGATTCCAAACAATAAACATCGTGAATCTGTTTTTAGTTCTTTACATTTCATATAATTTTGTTTAAATAAATATATTATTTAATACACAAAAATAGCGATTATTCATAATTAATATGAATTTATAAAGCAGCGCGTGGGTCACGCTTAATACTGTATTTTCTAATCTGTGACAATACTTTTCTTTTTAATTTTTATAGGTCACGTACAATACTCATTTGCTCATTAAATAATAGTCACTCAGACAACTTATTAAAACCGTTTTTGAATATTTTTAATAGATATAACCCTTTGATTGATCCAATATGCAATTTAAATATTTTAAGCATAATTATAAGATATACACTTGCAATGCTGTATGACGTAATAAATAAAGTCGGAAAGTGATTGACCTTTGTTTGGATGTATGAGACATGAAGTGATAGTACAACAGAAAATTAAAAAAATTTGAAAAGTAAAAAGCACTAGTTCGAAATATCCAACTTTTCGCACGATTTGCAGCTACGAAAAGTACCACTTTTTGAGCAACTGTATTAAAAATTAATATGTCAATGTGCTCTAATTCTTGGCTATATTACGGTATGGGCTAGAAATTCTTGTACAGAGTAAAAATTATGTTCAGACAGCCACTTTAGTAGAGCTATTATAAAATGTGAAATCTTACTGTAAATTTTCACTGGCGTACCCATTACGTTATTAGTTACAATATAATGCTTTCACGTACAATTAGCTTGTTTTTCAGAAACTGGCAGATCGCCAGTAACAATAGCCAGATCGCCAGTAGCAATATAAAAATAAGGTGAAGGAAAAATATTAAGGTTGTTGAAAAGTGACTAAAACCCTATAACTTCTGAAGTACAGAATATTGTTAAGAATACTCTCTAACATATATGAAAATAATTGAAACCGGACGTTTGGGTACTTTTCCTTGTAAGTAATAGAGCGATTACCATGTTTGAAATCAAATTACCTTCAATTTGATATAACAAAATAAACTTTCATTTTGTACTAAGTACAAGACATTCGCGGGGGCGAGGGTAAAATGCTAATGCTAATGAAATGTTACTGCAACATAATTAAGAATATTTTAAGCAAAGAATGTTTGAAGCTCAGTTGTTACTTTTTATAACGGAGTGACCTGTAGGTTCTCGGGCTGATAAGCAGTAAATTGCTTTTCTTTCCATATCTTAAATAACCACCCACCTCCACCGCTCCGGTACGTACCAGAGACAGGGACTCCGCGCCGCGACTCGCGACGACACAATATTCTTTACGATTTCTAAAACAAAAGTTTAATTAACTCCGCGACTCCCTAAAAAGAAAGTCGCATTATGATCTAATTATTGTACAAACAATAAAAATACGCAAACGAGTGTATTATACAATTAGACACTTCTCCCCTGATCGTTAAAAGGGAAATTTAAATGGAATTTTTATGTCCAGCAATTAAGGATAACGTCGGCGTACTAGACATTTTTGTAATTACAAAAATAAGATTCTTGAAATGTAGCGTGAAAAAGAATTAGGGCGAATTTAGAGGAAATACTCGGGATGCTGAAGAAATGTATTTAAAAATAAATTATTTTTGTGGGCATTACCTGGTATATAACTATTATTGTAAATTTAGATACAGAAACATAGACACCTTTTTATGACACCTTTGGCGTTTTTTAAGGATAATTTTGAGAGTCATCAAATTGTCTTCATAGACTCGTAAATAGAATAGATGACTTATGTGTTGTTTCCCTGTGTACCTATTTGAGATGTGCAATAAAGAGGATTTGTATTCTAAGTAATCTTAGCAGATATATTATCAACGCAACAAATCGTTTTAAAAACGCGTACGTTTCCTGTACAAAGCATCGCACAGACGAGTTCGAGACGTTATTTGCGTAAACTTACACTAGAGTATCAGTTTATAAACAGCGTTTAATGATTCGAAACCTACAGTACCACTCGAAACTCAAACCATCACGGACAGTTAGACTACCCCAGTCCATGCGTGGGGAATTTTACCGCGATTAGTAGATTTTGCACACATGTCGGCAGCCGGACGGGCTCTAGGGCTCGGCAGACAGCGGGTAGCGAGCTGGTGTACGTGAAGATGGAGAGCGGTTAAGAAGCCCGAGGGAGCCCCCGATTTATCGCCGTCGCTGACGAGCGCCCGCGCCGCCCACTGATTTATACCGCGCAATCTCACAAAACTTACTTCACATTTAAATTTTCAAACTGTCTAAGCTGCTCTTAACGTCGACCATGTTATCTCATTCGATCGACGATAAATTTTATGAGCTCCCTCCGCTTCCTAAATATATTCTAATAAAGGTCGTTATTTAAATAGACAATAATTCTTTCGCTGCGTTATTGCAAATAGATAATTAAAATTTAAAAAGAAAGTCATTCGCCCGATGCCCCCCTACTATGAAACCTGAGTGTAGCCTTTAGGTTCGGTTCGGTTGATTAGGACTTTCTGTGTTGTGTAGGTAACTCGTGTGCAAGTTGTACACACAGAAATACACATTTTCAGGGAATCATACAGATAATTAGTTTCAATGGTTGTAAAGGGTCTTTTATGAGAAGGGTAGGTTAAGTCATTCGCCCGATGCTCCTACTATGAAACCTGACGAACTTGCCACGACTTTGCGCGATAGCGGCAGCGGCAGCGATGCGCGGTACGCGTGTCTCGCTCACTCATATGGCCGCCGTGCTCGTATCTCTCGCTCAGCCGCTTGCCGCACCGCTGGTCACGCAAATTCGTGGCATCTCCGTTTGTGTGGTCTTTAGGTTCGGTCCGCTCGTTTAGGTCTCTCTGTACACGAGTACAACAAAGAAAGCCACATTTTCAGGGAATCATACAGGTAGTTGAAATTGTTGTGAAGGTTATTTATAAAACCGGCCAAGTGCGAGTCGGACTCGCGCACCGAGGGTTCCGACCAACACTTTCCATCCCTAAGTGGTTAAGTTAAGTTTGCCTCTGGTATGTATAACGCCCCATATAAATTAGGTGCAAAGATAGGTATTAAAAAAAAACTACTTACTAGATCTCGTTCATAACAATTTTCGTTGGTAGTTTTTATAGTAATGTACATCATATGTCTTTTTAGATTTTTCATTTTCTTATTTTAGAAGTTAGAGGGGGGGGGGGGGACCACCTTTTTTCCACTTTGGAAGCGTCTGTCACGCAAACTATTCGGTTTAGAAAAAAAATATTTTAGAAACCTCGATATCATTTTTGAAGACACCACACGTATGTGTTTGATGAAAAAAAAATATTTGAGTTTCAGTTCTAAGTATGGGGAGCACCCAATATTTATTATTATTTTTTTATATTTTGCATCAAAATCTTAATGCGGTTAAAGTCTTAAAGTTTCAACAGTATAGCTCTTATAGTTTCGGAAAAAAATGGCTGTGACATACGGACGGACAGACGGACAGACAGACGGACAGACAGACATGACGAATCTATAAGGGTTCCGTTTTTTGCCATTTGGCTACGGAACCCTAAAAATGTAAAAGGGTAAGCTGACTCCCCCGTAATAGTAATTATATAGGTTTTGATTAATATGCAAATTATACATAGAATTTCATTAATATTCTCAAAAAATTTGAAACACATAGCCCGCGTAAACTGACTAATGGTTATTCCACTGGGATTTCCAAAATGAGCAAATCCGCGGCGCCTGTTATGAATATGTAATCTAAATTTGGAATTCTCCGAGTGTGAGGCCGATGTTTGTCGCCACAACTGTCTCGAACAAACATTTTGCCACGGTACCACGATACGTCAACACTACGCGCTCGCTTGTAACACGCTCGACGCCGCGTACATTTCTCGCGATAATTTCCGTTAGATTAAATCTTTGCGACAATCTTGGTACGGAGACCATCGGCGCAACCCCTCTCATAATTTAGTTTGAAACTTTTTAATTAGCTTTATATTTGTGTTTGCAGATTGAGACTTCGCCTCTCAGTTTGTCATTCGGGTGGCTGTGGTTCAAAAGTTATATTATTAATAATGCTGTCTTTTGAAGGGTACGAGTATAATGTACAGCGATGCCTCCATAGCAAAGTTTTAGCTCTGAATTGTTAAAATGGTATTACGTTTCGTGAAATCTCATTTCAATATTGTCACAAGGAAGCAGGATTAACACGAATAATGAAGATGGTGGATTTTTGGGAGATCAATCTCTGTAAAAAAAAATGAATTTAATAAATATAATTATCTTTTAAGGTCGTATTTATGAATGACAACGTAGAATGTGCATCACATTCATATTTGTAATAAATCGAACTTTTATCCTGTTGGAACTAATTTAATTATTTGGGTCATATCAAATTGAGCTTCAGCTCTTAAATCGTTCTAAGCCTATAAACTTTTCATCTATGTACACCGTGGCGTAGCCGGACTCTAGAAGCACTTTTCCAATTTCTGTCATTTTTACTGAATATTATAAGCTATTTATGTAGTTATTTATCAAGTAGTATGTCGTATGAAAGAGCTACATATTCATATTACTTAAGTATGTTTTAATATATTCTTGTTTGAGAAAAACCAAATCTCGTTTGGAACAGATCTTGACCTAAATATGACCTATTCCATTTAAACAGCGTTTGCGGAGAACATTGTTTTCAAATTGGAATTGATATGCTTCCCTATTTTTTTTTACTTCTGTAGTTTTTTATTATTTTGGTTTCTTAAATAAGTTTGTTGACAAGACTTTCTAAAAACAAAGCTAAGCATCCGTTCCCCCGAGTTGACATTCGTGTGGTTACGGTTGTTCGTAGTTGGGTCTACATGACTTGAATTCTATCAGAGCAAAGGCAAACTAAATTTTGCCTGCCGACAAGTGTGGGCCGCTCGCTACCTGCCGCTTTGTTACAGACGTAAGTAAATGTGATTTAAGACGGCCAACACAAATATTGGAATGCGTCTTAGTCTGGTTGAACTATCCAATTAGACTAGGCTTGGACTATGTTCAAACTGAATAGTAATGAACTCTAGTTGGATTTGCCGAGCCCTAAAATAAATAGGTGCCTCTCATTGTAAGTTTTGGGTATATTGGTACGACTAATTAAGTAACATTGGTAATTTGAGTAACAAGAGGTTTAAAATGCATAAAAAAAGGGTTAACTCACATCACATCAAATAATCGGTTCGCGATTCATCCTTAGGAGCTATAAGGGTTCCTTTTTCCTTTTTGAGCTATGGAACCTTACAAATAAGAAAGAAGAGTCCAACACATTTGGCACCGGATTTAATTCGAAAAACCAACAGCATACAACAATCAAAGAGTTAAGCTACGGGTGAGTTCGATACTGATCATTTAGTTAATTTTTATAAATGCCTAGCCTAGGAAATGATTTCGCATGCGTTTGATCTCGTTAGGGTTCCACCGCAGAATAGCTTTAACGATAAAGGATTTGTATAATAATTACATATCTAAGATCTATAAATTAGTCATGTAATTCTGTAAAGTAAAAAAAAAGATTTTTATAATGCACTGAAACACAAAAAACAGTGAATCCTTACTGAAATTTAAGTAAGCCTTGTAATAAGAGTTTGGCTTACTGAAATGTCAGTAGGATTTACTATTTTATTTTTTAGTGCGGGAGTCTTCGGATGCGACTTGTCACTACCCTCTTAATTAACCTGTAGACCGCCAAAGGTTTTACAACGTTAAAGACGTCTAATAATAGATACGAGTTTCTGTCTTTGTCTGCACCGAAGTGCTAAATAGCAAAAGTAATCCGTTTTAAAGAATACGTTTATTATCGTATACAGGACTGAAAATAAAAGACGTCAGTGACATAAAGTACTAAGTACAAAAAAAATAACAATCCCAAAGTCTACGTTAAGTGCGACGACGAGCGAAGAGGGAAAGAGTGTCAGGTCTCCTTGCGATTAAAAGGACAAATTGACACCATAAAAGTAGAATAATTTCAATGTTTCCGGTCGGTATTTTTGCTAAATCATATGACATATGTACTACATTCGTAGATGTTAGTGGCGGATGCATCTCTTCTGGGGTGATGTTCGCGCGTGTGCAAACAGCAAGCCATGCGTGAAGGCAGGGCATGATACCCGGCAAACAACCCCGCCAAATCATTTACACACAACTGTCACAATTTGTCATTGCTGCCCTCCTTAATGATATTAGTTTGGGTTTTAATACGTGTGGAGATTTAGTTGAAAATCTTGTGATGTGTGCCGGGATGTTGACTCATGTGGATTTTTTTTATAAACTTACAAATATTTAAAATATGGCTTTATACTCACGATTAAACCGTACCTGACTTTTTTTCTGTTGTTATTTTTGTTTATTTATTATTATTATTATTTTCGGACATTGTCTTTATATTGTGCAAATTTATTTTAATTTTACTTTTCGTTATAATTATTATTTTATTTTATTTAAATTAATGGAGCGCGCTCAAATGTTTGCACGCCTGCTTGCAGGCAGAATACATTTCGGAGGAACGTTTATACGTACCTACTTAATATTAAGATCTGTTATGAAAAAACTATTTTCACCTCACCAGCTCAAACATGGCGATTTTGCTGTCAGGAAACAGTGAACAAAATGCGATTTTGTTTCGAGCGTGAGTAGAAAGTCGTTTTTTATTTTTTCAATGATTGACCACGAGTTTGTCATTTCTCAGCCAAAGGTTAATTGTAAAATTCAAATCGTTCGAATTTCGGTGCACTGTGTCTCTTTCATATCTATATGTCGGAAACGGTCATGAGTATGGACGTTCAACGAAACTGGCGCGCCATTGGAAGGCGACAGTAGCGCCCCCTTGAACCTGTTTTGGCGCGCTAGACAGAGTCTTGGCGGTTCACTCAGCGAACGACCACCGACACTTCACCTTGGGTCACCATCGAGTGCACTACTGCCTTGGAACTGTCCCGTTTCGTTGTGCTATACCAAGTTTAGAGTCAGTGTTATAACCCTGCAATGTGCCTAGTGTTCATTTAATAAAGACTATTCTGTTCGTGACTTCGATAACTTAGCTTACAGACCTCTGTGCGAGGAACTGTTATTTTGTGCTTCATTGTATAAGGAATAAATCGAGTTAATTGTATCTGAAGTGTTTCATCTCGCTCGAACTACCTCCTCGTCCACAACTACATCGAATAGATCAACTAATGTGCCACACACCGCACCCGGCCATCCCGACCCTATCCCGACATCAGAAGTTGGGATGGTACCTGCGGGCCCATGAGCGAACACGAAGAATGATGGAAAACGAAGCGAATAAAACGGAAGAAAAAAAGTTTGTGGTTACTCTTTGAAATACAACGAACTTGACATCACTAAATCAAGGAGCAGGAGCTACATGCGTTTGCGTTATTGAAACTCAAGCTAACACCGTCACGGAGACCTACAAAACCGTATGAAAACAAATGAAGATTGCACTGTTTAAATTGTTTTCATTGCGAGAGAAACGGACATGAAAAAATCGATTGTTTACTTCGTATAAAAGAGAAATCATCGAGGCTACAAATTACCACAACAGCGTCAAAAGTCAACAACAAAACCACATCGAAGTTCATTGTTTGCTTCAAGATCAGCGGGACATATCGTCAGCCGTTGCACTAGTGGAAGTGACCCAGAAGCGACGGTCAACTACAAGCGACGCGTGGACGTAGGCACTATGGCCTCACCGACACATTTTAAAAACACATCAGGTCAGTCGTTAACTTTTCACTACGATTCCGATATTTTGTTCACAAATAAAAGTGTAGCTAGATTCTGGGGTAGACTTGAGTTACACTTATTCAGTTTAGTGGGTATTTGTCAAAACAGCATTACCGGTACCCTCCAAGTAGAAGTTGAATATTGCGTGCTAGAAATTAATAATCATTTCAAAGAAAGTTCATTACACGTTTTTGTAACGATTGTTTGCGTAGTGATGTAATGACCGGACGCGAAATTTTGTTACAGAAATTTAGTGTTGATTAATATGATCAATACACAGATTACCTACCATTATTAAAGTTTAGAATATAAAAATTGCGCTATGAGGGTGCATCAATCATACACTGTACCTAGTCGTAGGGGCGGCTGCAGTAATAATAATCTACCCTCTTTTCATGATTTTCCAATCGTTTTGTAGAATGGAATTTGTTGACATCTTGAATAGTTTCTTACTCGGTGTACATTAGCTGGTATATAGTTTAGCGCCTATAACTTCCGTAGGAACTGGTGAGCTTGAGATTTGTTTAAACGATCCTAATGTTACTCTTTTAACTGTGGTGATCACTAAAGCCTAAAATATTTAAACTGGAGACACTAATAGGATTAGGAAATACAAGGACAAAAGAATTTGAGATTAAAGTTTGATTTTTATCATTAATGTTTCATAATCGGTAAAGCCTTGGTAATCCAAAAATTATCATACAAAGTATAAAGCTTGTTATTTAAGTGCAAATAATGATTTAATTTAAATGTTTTCTTGTATCTACGCCGTGGATTAGATGTTCTCATTAACGTATGATAATTTAGTGTAACTTTTGTTAGATTGATTTAAATTTACTTTTTTTTGTTAAATTTAAGGTTAGAATGACCGAGCTTTGTGATATGTCTATTTGTGCTTGGAGTTTTTGTTGCAGGGAAAGATACGTGACCTCAGCAGCTAAGAGCGAAGCCATGAGTCGTCTGCTTCAGCTGCCGTGGTACAAGACATCACGCAAAGAACCGCGTGAAGGCAAGCGGCAAGGCGCCTTCATCCACTGGGACGAGGGTTGACGTGTGACGTCACCAAACTATATGGGGCAATCTGGTGAGGAGTTCTCATTTTTATTGTGATTCGGTTGCCGAGTGATCGCTTATGGAAGAGTTGATTTCCAATAAGTTCCATGGCAAACAGTTGGATAATTCAGTGACTATGTAGGTATGACATGTATCAGTCTAGCTAAAATTGTTAGTACTGTGCAGTAAATAGACTTACTGAAGCGAGCCTATTAGAAATTTTGACAATGTAGTAGGTATTGAAAGAATACGCTGTTCAGAATATTGAAAAGAACGTACCAAGAATTCCCGATTTGGCAAAGGCATAGTTGTTTAATTTGAGACAAGACATTGATGATGATATGGATGATTCGAACAGTAGGTAGTGAAACTGTTGAGCAATGATTTTTTTATTATTTTTATTATGGTACTTGTGTCTGCTTATGATGCAAGATTGTTCTTTTTTCACTTGATTGTGTATCACCCGAAGGTAGTTGTATTTTGAGAGTATCCGCCGGATAGAGGCGATGATTGTTGATGGGTATCCGCCGGATAGAGGCGATGATATAATGACTGGAATGGTGTATGCGATCATAGAATAAGACTGAGAATTTTATGATACTTTGTTTGTTGTTGCTCGATGGTTGATTAAATTAATAATAATAGGTTAGACCTGAACATTAGTTAACGTGAAACCCCTCAAGGCCAGGATTGGCCGAGGCAAAGACGTTTTACTGCCGAGATTTTTCTTTCCTTTTCAGATTACGCACACGGGGACGTGTGGGGCGTCAGTATGGCCGTGTCGGAAACGGTCATGAGTATGGACGTTCAACGAAACTGGCGCGCCATTGGAAGGCGACAGTAGCGCCCCCTTGAACCTGTTTTGGCGCGCTAGACAGAGTCTTGGCGGTTCACTCAGCGAACGACCACCGACACTTCACCTTGGGTCACCATCGAGTGCACTACTGCCTTGGAACTGTCCCGTTTCGTTGTGCTATACCAAGTTTAGAGTCAGTGTTATAACCCTGCAATGTGCCTAGTGTTCATTTAATAAAGACTATTCTGTTCGTGACTTCGATAACTTAGCTTACAGACCTCTGTGCGAGGAACTGTTATTTTGTGCTTCATTGTATAAGGAATAAATCGAGTTAATTGTATCTGAAGTGTTTCATCTCGCTCGAACTACCTCCTCGTCCACAACTACATCGAATAGATCAACTAATGTGCCACACACCGCACCCGGCCATCCCGACCCTATCCCGACATCAGAAGTTGGGATGGTACCTGCGGGCCCATGAGCGAACACGAAGAATGATGGAAAACGAAGCGAATAAAACGGAAGAAAAAAAGTTTGTGGTTACTCTTTGAAATACAACGAACTTGACATCACTAAATCAAGGAGCAGGAGCTACATGCGTTTGCGTTATTGAAACTCAAGCTAACACCGTCACGGAGACCTACAAAACCGTATGAAAACAAATGAAGATTGCACTGTTTAAATTGTTTTCATTGCGAGAGAAACGGACATGAAAAAATCGATTGTTTACTTCGTATAAAAGAGAAATCATCGAGGCTACAAATTACCACAACAGCGTCAAAAGTCAACAACAAAACCACATCGAAGTTCATTGTTTGCTTCAAGATGTTGCTGTTCGTGACTTCGATAACTTAGCTTACAGACCTCTGTGCGAGGAACTGTTATTTTGTGCTTCATTGTTTAAGGAATAAATCGAGTTAATTGTATCTGAAGTGTTTCATCTCGCTCGAACTACCTCCTCGTCCACAACTACATCGAATAGATCAACTAATGTGCCACACACCGCACCCGGCCATCCCGACCCTATCCCGACATATATGAAAAAGAGAGTGATAGAAACATATCAATTCGAAATTCGATTTTCGAAAACGACTTCGAATAAGAACAGAACACATCCCGATACGCGTCAACCCATAAAATAAAAAAAAATAGGGTAAGTGCGAGCCCGACTCGCGCATGAAGGGTTCCGTACTGTAAGGCACTGGCAGCAGAACTGGCCACTAGGTTTTGTATTATAAATATATTTAAATATTTAGAATTATGGCCGTCTCTGTCACTCATCAAGAGTGCCGGGCATTCGTGTTTTAGCTCTGTATCGTGGCTGAACGCTAAATAAATATCAATCCAAGTCCTATCTTCTTTTAATAATCCTCTACCAGAGTTACACCTCCCACAGTACCTATAAATATATATAATCTATAATAAGTTTGCTGTATGGGAGCCCCCCTTAAATATTTATTTTATTTTATTTTTAGTATTTGTTGTTATAGCGGCAATAGAAATACATCATCTGTGAAAATTTCAACTGTCTAGCTATCACCGTTATTGAGATACAGCCTGGTGACAGACGGACGGACGGACGGACAGCGAAGTCTCAGTAATAGGGTCCCGTTTTTACCCTTTGGGTACGGAACCCTAAAAATACCCGAAAAAGTTTTAATTACAAAAGTTACAACATATTGTTTTTATTGCTTTCTGAAATAAAGATATATTATTATTATTATTCCCTTTATTCATTTTTATACTTAGGCTAGGTTTTTTTACAATAAATTTATATAAAAAGTAAAATATAAAAAATACATTACAAATATAAACACATTCTAAAAAAATCCTAACCTAGGGTGCCGCCGGCAGCGGGGCAGGGCCTTGCTCTTCCATACAGCCCTGCGGTCATCGGTGCTAAGCACCTTTGGTCTGCGCCAGTTCTCGTTTGCTAAGGAGAGAGAGGTGAGGCTTTTGTCAACTGCTACTACATCGCGATGGATCCCACACTCGTTGTTTAGGAAATACTCCCTAAGACTGCACACCTCGCGGTTATGGAGGTCCTTGGCATTTAAAAAGCCACGGCCCCCACACTTACGCGGGATGTACAGTCTCATAACTGACGAGCGTGGGTGCCTCATGCGATGTGTAGTGAGCAGCTGACGGACCCTCGTATCTAGGGCGTCCAGCTCAGTCTGAGTCCACCTTAGTATGCCAAAGGAGTAAGTGAGCAGAGGCATCACCCAAGCGTTGAAGGCGCGTGCCTTATTGCCACCGGACAAAAGACTGTTAAGTACTTTTGTCAGGCGACAAAAGAAACGCTCCTTCAACGCCTGCTTAATGTCTCCGTCCGCAATACCCAATGACTGTGACATACCAAGGTACTTGTAGGTTTCAGCTTCGGAGATAGACCTGAGGGACATTGTCTCAGAAAGTAGTAAGTTCGCGGAATTTACGACTTTCCCCCGCTGTACATGCATGACCGCACACTTGTCTACACCAAACTCCATTTTGATGGCGCTACTGAAGGTTTCAGTTACTTCCAGTAGTTCCACCAGATCCTGGCGTTTTGGTGCATACAGCTTAAGATCATCCATGTACAGCAGATGAGAAATGACCTCACCTCCTCTTCGAAGCCGGCAACCTAGTCCTGAATCCTTCAGCAAAGTGCTCAAACTGTCACCCTGGAAAATACCTCTCTCAATCCTTATCAAGTCCTGCGAGCCAGGGGGGCCATCCCCGCCACCTGGTTGACGAAGGACTGTGGTCCACTGCCTCATACACGCGCCTAAGAGGGTTCTTAGAGCTGTATCAATTTTATACAGCTCTAAGATCCTCTCCAGCCATGAATGAGGCACTGAATCATAGGCCTTCTTATAGTCAATCCAGGCGGCCGAGAGAGACCCCCTGTTCCGCCGGACTTGTTGGCAAATGGTCGTGTCAATGAGGAGGAGCTCTTCAGTACCACGGGACCCAACCCTACACCCATTCTGAGAGAAGGCCAAAACGTTGTTCGCAACAATGTGCGTGTTAATTTTTGTTCTCAGAATGGACGTAAGGAGCTTGTATAAAGTGGGCAAGCACGTAATGGGTTTATAGTTTTTCGCTTCCGTGGTACTACCGGACTTATGGAGCAGGAAGGTAACACCAGTAGTCATGAAAGATGGCAGGGAACCAAGCTCGAGGGCGTCTTGAAATTGTGTTGCCAGACGTTCGTGTGAGGATCGAAACCACTTGATCCAAAAGTTGTGCAACCCGTCCGGCCCAGGACTTTTCCAGTTCTGGGTCGTACAGGCAGCACACCTTACATCATAGGGGCTGATAGTCACAGCCCCCATGGCTTCGATCGGCTCACACTCACGTCTGACAACATTCATCCATTCGCCCTCGGTGTGCTCAACAGGCACCGACCAGATACTACGCCAGAAGTTAATCATGGCAGTAGGATCCGGCAGTTGCCCGTTGTTCACACATTGGTCGGTTCCCTTCCACTTTCGATATACCTTCCTTTGGTCACTTTGAAAGAGACGATTCTGCTGGAATCGATCCACACGCTCTCTGTAGCGACGAATACGGCTTGCCCATGCATAAACTTTCTGCTTTAGGTAGTCGATGCGCTCCGTGACACATGCCATGTAATCACAGGGCCTGGCGTCAGTCCCTGCGAAGGCTTGTGTCACGTAGCGCATCACTCGAGGGCGATTGTTGCCCTCCCTAAAGCAGATTAGCTTGGCAATGAGAGTCCTAAACGAGCCGATACGCCGCTCGATCCGTACTTGCCAGGCAGGAACACCCCCGGCGGTCCGCGGTGCTCGGTCAGTGTCCGGAAATCTGACACGAGCAACGCGGCACGCCGCGATGGCCCCGCAGTACATGATCGAGTGGGTATCAGCTAAATCTTCGCTAGCCCGAAGGTACGGGGCTAGCAAAGCGTCCAGGGCTCCCATCAAGGCTAAGTTGCGTTTATGCATTGGTAAGCGTGGTAATCGTGGCCTAGATTCAGGTGCGGATCGATACCGCGCAATCGCCTCTTCCAAAGCCCTCCTCAGCTGCTCATTGGCCTGGGTACTTACGCTGCTCGCACAGCCTTCTTCATCGGCATCGGGATCCGTCAGCGGCACCCCCGGCACCAGGTTGGGCGCTGGTGCCGGAACCGGTGACGTAGCTGGCGGATCCCGAGCCGGCGCAGAAGCCGCGCGAGCGGCCAGTACTTCCAGGCGCAGTCGATCAAGTGTCGCGTCGTCCAGCAGCTTGCGCCGCCGAATGAAGCGCACTTGATCGGATAGCCGCTGCGCAGATACGGCGATGGTCGGATCATAAGCAAGAAACAGAGGCAGCATCCTGTCCCGGTACGCGGACAGGTTGATTCCCCCCTCTGTAGCCCCGTAGTAGGCGCGCATGACGTTCTCGTTCATGGCTTGAGACCATCTCATGCGACGCACTACACCACCGGTAGCGGGAGCCCTGGTCGGAGCAGGTTGCCCCGTAGGCCCCAAGCGTGCCGGCAGCGGTGGCCGTCCTCGTCGCGCAGGTGGTCGCGGCGGCGGGGGCGGCGGCCCGCGCTCGTCGTCACTCGACTCGCTGGTGTCGGGCGCTGTGGCGAACTCGTCGCCCGACGACGATGGCGAGGAGGACGACAGGGCGGGCAGGGGTGTTGGTCGTGTGCTTGCTGTGGTTCCGGCTGTATTCTGTCTAGTTTGGCTCCTTGTTATATATCGTTTCATGTTCCGTTTTACATTTGACACAAATGTCACTCTGTTTACCTTCTTATTATTTCACTATTACACCATTTTTTCGTCTTGTTCGAAGGTAAGATAGGTTGTAGTAAATTTTCCATTTCGAATAGTGTAAAATATGGTCTAAAAACGTTGCGTATACATTAAAAAACGATAAATATTTACGGACACCAAAATATGACAACGTGTGTCAGCCGTTATTATTATTATTTCGTATATTTATTTAATTTCTTAGGTTAAGTTTTTTTACAATAAATTTATATAAAAAGTAAAATACAACAACGTAATTACAAAATATAGATACATTATAAGAAAACCTAACCTAGGGTGCCGCCGGCAGCGGGGCGGGGCCCAGGCTACCGGTGGTTAGGGCTGCAGAGAGAGTTATTATTATTATTATTTTGTTTTTTTTATGGCAATTGTCTATTGACATTTTTGCCAGCGTCACGTCAATATAGAGCAATAAAACAGGTTACGAGTTCACGGGAATAAGTGCAAAACAGATCAGAGCAATTATACAATAATAATTTAAAAAAATTACACAATAATTATACAGTTTACAAAGAAAAAAAAAAAAACACGTACAACAATACAATTAGTGAGCAGATAGATAAGGATAAAGTTAAGTCTAAAAAAGAACTACAATTTCAACTTATTAATTCTCAAAAAATTTGCAAGAAATCTAAAAATAACAGCATCAAATGCTAGAAGAGTGATCATATGAGTAGGAAGCGGAATTTTTTGAAAAGTCAATCTAAAATATAAATTAGAATGGTTAAGAAGTGGGCAGGCTAAAAATATATGATTCAAATCTCCCTCATCTATACCACATTCACAGATCGAGGAATCTCGTATCCTGAGTTTAGCTAAGTGGGCAGGACAGCAACAATGACCAATTCTCATACGGATTATAGATGATGTTATCATTTTGCTTAGACTGGTTTTAGAGAACCATACTTTTCTAGGGATATCCGGTTGGATCAGAGAATACTTAACCCCTTTAATTTTACTAGAATTCCTCCAGCGAGAGTTCCAAGATTTTGAAAGGTATGATTTGGGGAGGGACAGAAGATCATGAACATAGTTCTTGAAGGGAACTTTATCACCACAAATTACTGCTTGTTTAGCAATAATGTCCACCTTTTCATTTCCTAAGATGCCTGAATGACTTGGGATCCAGGCTAACACAACCTCATAGCCTTTAATGTTGCATTGGTGTATTGATTCCTTGATTGAGAAAACCAAAGGGTGGAGATTGGATGAAAAAGGGCTAGAAAGAAGAGTGTTTAAATCATTGTATCTTTTATATAAATGAAATAGATTATTGTTTAAATAAGATAAGATTTTTCAACTTTTTATACTGTAAGTACCCGTGCCTACCAATAATTTATGATTTCACCAATTCATCCAGTTTCAAAACGTAGGTACCTAATTTAAATAATATTGAGTTCAAATTGTTATTTTCATTTGTATTTATTTAGTTGGGTAAAAATATCAATCAAAATATAAAAAAATCTTGTAATAATAAATAAACACGTAATGTATCTGCTAAATCTTCCAATTTGATCAAATAATGGCAACCGTGGTGGTTGTGAGGGACTGCTGGTACAGTGTTGGAACGTATAATTTCAGTTTAATTATATTTGTATTCTATTTTAAGCAGCTGGTTTCTATTTTCTAATTAATAATATCATTGAAATCAGCAACAAAGGCTGTAAACCTACCTACACCTGAATGGTTCAGAGAAAAAGTACAAAAAGTCGAATATGTTCTCGCTGTTGAGGTGAAAAGTTATGTGTGCTACACGAGAGCAAAGTTTTTGCATCTCATGCTGTTGAGTTCCTCGTTACACTCAGGATTCTAACTTAGAATCACTCGCTACGCTCGTGATTTAAACATAGAATCCTTCGCTTGCTCGGGACTCAAAATCAACACTCGCAACAAAAAACAACTTTGCTCTCTTGTTACACAAATAAATAATTCATGCAAATAAACAATTTTCAATTTGAATTTGAATTATGTGTCAAGTTCTTATTCTGGGACCTTGATGCAATCACCTTCATACACAATATATACCCACATAGTAAATTATATTAAACCGCTCTTTAGCGATAAGATCGCCTATTGTCTACCATTATTTAATTTATGATTTCTCTTGTAATATTTTTCTTGTTGGTGTGCAATAAAGTATTGTTGTATTGTATTGTATTAAACCGACGTTTCATATGTATGTACAGTCGAATGTAAAAAAGATATACAAGATCAATCCATTAACAGTCTTCTCTCAACTCTGAAATTTTCCAGTAATGAAGCTTAGATTATCAGAATAGGACATATCCTATTCATAGGTAAGGATATTTCTTATTATTTATTTATTTGGGCTGTTGATATGTATTAAAAGGTTTTATGGACACCCTATTATTATAAAAGGGAGTGACTTCAAACTTAATCTGCAGTCTTGGTTAAGAAATTCAACTTCACCATCTAAAGGTTTCTTTGAGGAGATAACTCTTTTGCGATAAGACTGCCTGCTGTTTATCGTTTTTCAAACTTTTTGTATTTTGATGTTCAATGAAGCATATTTGTAACAATATATTGTATTGTTCAAGTAATAAACATCAGCGGATCGTTGACTGCATTAAGAGACCACATAGCAATAATTCAAGGCACGAGTAAGTAGGTAAGTATTGGATGAAATTAATCGAAGTTCGGATTACGGCAGCCACGGGGCTTTAATCTGCTCCGACGGTATCAGGGCGAGGAGTTGTTATCTGTTTAATGTCTGGTAAACAACGGGATCAAGGGATAAGGAGCGTCCTTTCATACGGCGCTGGCCCTGCGGCGGAGGATTAGAGAATCTTCCATCGGCGCAGATTGCTGCTCATGCCCTGACTATTAGTCCGTCTGTTGATT
Source organism: Apotomis betuletana (assembly GCA_932273695.1). Lineage (NCBI taxonomy): Eukaryota > Metazoa > Arthropoda > Insecta > Lepidoptera > Tortricidae > Apotomis > Apotomis betuletana. The sequence goes on from OW026304.1 coordinate 14,834,432, forward strand.
TGCAAGATATTCTTAAGTGTAAGTGTAATCGATGCAGTCGATACACCAAACGGCGCGTTGTGGAGCGCTGTCCTATTCGACCCAAACAATGCCTACCCAAATGAGGACTTTATTTATTCTGTTGACTTTCTCCTTGTTTATACAATTTAAATTGAGAATTAATTACGCTTGTGATTATAAGCATGAATTACATTTAATGTCAGTATGTTCTTAAAACACCACGTATGAAGCAGTGTAGCATCAGGCATGCCTCGGCTAGGTTTTGGTTAAGTTTATTTCATAAGAACAGTGAAGACAATGGTAATGGGCAAGGAGGTTGATATCGTCTTCCAGGTGCGACTACATTCTAATATCTGCATGTCTTAAGTACCGATATAGATTATGCGACTATATTCCTTTTATTTTATAAGAACTCAGAACGATTAAATTTCTGCTCTCTAGACTGTTTGTCCCGATGAAATGTAGTGTTTCCGTGTGATGAGTGGGCATCACCGCGGGGCGCAGATAGTTCATATACGTGAGTTCGATTGTGCACGAGTATATCTTGACCAGATACTCGTATATGGGGTATAGAAAATTGAAATAACTTAAAAGTTATATCGTTTGTAATTGTCCGCAGAGCAATAACGCCACACGCACCCAACGATCAGCGCCGGCTTAAGACCCCATGCAAATTCAATTTCGTGCTCAAGCAGTCCCACACGTAAGGCCAACCGAACATATTATTGCTGGATTTATCTTTATTGCAGCCGTAGAACACTCGAACTAACTTCGACTGTCGAACTTGCGCCATTAGTGAAGACACCGAGATACAGGATTGTTTTGGTAGGGCGGAGTTGTAAGTCTTATAGCTTTTAGTACTGGCGTAGGGCTGGATTGCTTAATCTAAGGTAATACTTTTAGAATTATTGTCCGCTTGTACCTACTAGCTTCGGTGGCCTAGCTTACGATGTATTCGCACTAATGCCTACCATTTGTAATAGTTCGAACTACTCTCAAACGACATCCGACCGTTTATACAATTGAAACGCAATCCGTTACAATTCATTTAAGACGAGTAACTGTCTGCCTAGTGTAGGTACACAGCAATTCAAGTTGCCCAAGCTCACAATAAACTTCCTACTTATGAAATTTGTACAAAAAGCAGCATGTTTACTGCGATGATATTGTCAACGTGAAATTCAATTTAAAATAAAATAGTGGAACAAAAAGTTCTCGAGTGAGTGCTTTCTGTTATGACATTAAGCGCGCAATAGCGACCATAAAGCGGGCGCACAAAAAGACGTCGCTGCCGCCATTTACCGAACTAGATGTCACGGGCTAATCCGGGCGTAAAATGTCCCAAATCGCAACAAAAAAGCCGCCGACAAGAGTGTTGTTGTATGAACGTAAAATGAAATTTAATAAACATCGGACAATAGGCGGGCTGGAGATGTTTTTGGGATGATCGAGATAGTGAATGGGAGATAAGCTCGCAAAAGGTTTGCAGGCTGCGCGCATGTTTGATGTCACCACTCGTCGGCCGAGCGTGAACGGTTTAAGAGCAAAATTACACCGACCTCAGCGACATCTGTTAAATGCTCGCACAAATAGATACTTTTAATTTCGCAGATGGAATTTCATTGAGCAACGCCTCCACAATAGAAAATTGCTATCAAAGTAATGCACTTATACATAGAAACGTTACCGAAACAGTTTAAGCGCCGTTATTTCAAAGGTAAAACGGGATACTATCTATGGAATAATTAATTCCGTTGAAATCGCGCAATCATCCCAGAAGTGTATTAGGAGATAAGTATCAAACGTTTCTATTTAACTTCTCTCCGAGGCGGAAATTCCCGGAGCGCCATATTGAAATGTTTATAATTAAATTACATAAAGACGAAGAAAATTAATTTCACTGTGCGAAGTGGCGAGCGCTCCTCGCCGCCTCGCTCGCGCACAAAAGCCTCGCTCAAAGGCGCGAGCACTGCCATCGCTCACTGAATTTAATTTTCAAAATGTTTTTGGAAATTACCGGGGAGTTGAATAATCACGTTATAACTTAACGGTATTAAATTTTATACGTTAAAGTGTTAATATTTCATTTTCAAGTTAAATTTAATTAATTCCAAAGTTAGAGTACCTACGTTGGAATGAACTGGGTGCTAAGACCGGCGATGCGTCCTGGGATATCGAGGCTAATACTCGTACGTTTACGTCCGAGTACGTTTCATGTAGCATGGTGCGTGTGAAATCAGTCGTCTCAGTACGTTTTATTCTTTTGAAGGTTAATATTGTACTAGCATGATAGGTATATGTTAAATGTACCATGCTTAATGAAACATACTATAGTGACGTTGCGACCGGTTTACTTTTATGTTTGATTTGTTCACACTTAGATTAATTATATGAAGTTTGAAATTAATGTATACGCAGTACGAGTAGTTATCTCCCCTCTGTCCCTCACAAAATCTCATTTTCCGTCTGTGCAATTGTTTTCATTGACCGTCTCCCCAAACTAGCCAGAAGGTTATTGTTTGTTGTTTCGACAAAGTTTATTGCTTTCCAAAGGATCTGTCTATATAAAACACTACGTTTCGTGGTTACTGTTATGTTATTATAAATAAAATGTGATCGTATTAAACGTTTAAGCTCCAGCTACGAATATCTTATGTCGGATAGATAGTGAATGTAGATAGGTTTTAGTTTACATAAGTGGAGACTTAGCTACAAAATAAAACTACACCCCAGTAAGTGGCGTATCAAACAAAATCTCAAGACAAGCCTTGAAAACGGGCCTCAACCGTCCTTAATTAGGCAAGCTGGTAGGAGTCAAGTTCTATGGACAACGCGTCACTGTTACGCACACATTGGTTTGTCGTTTGATCTTCGCAGAAGTCGCCTGGGAATGGTATTTTACTGATTGACAACGACGCGGCTGACCGACCCGTGCGCCGAACTGCCCGAACAATAGCACCATAGTGAACGCTCGCACGTTGGCTATCAACGCGTCTCGCAGCGTCTCAGTCCTCAGTTAAAGTCTCTACTTCCAGCCGCAGATATCCTTAGAACGGTCCTCGTTTCCGGCATCCGGTGTAGCAAATCTCCTCAGTCGCTCGGCGGCGCTACGCGCGACGAAACAAATTGATGTACCCAAATAATTATTAATGCCTCATGAAATTTAATTGGAAAAGTTGAATTTGTATCGCACGGCGTAGGTGAGCGATTCGAGCGCGCCCTGCGACTGTTTACGAGATAATTAATCTCAAAGTATTTACGGCTTTAATCGAGGCACTCTGCCCTGATGGGGAGCGAATAACTCTCGTATGTAATAACGTCGACTGCCGTGTCAATATGTACGGTTTAACCGATAGATATGTCTATGACTGTAGGTTTATTTATAGGGTAGATGGTAGGTACAGTCGATGAAGGTTTTAAAAAAATATACACTTATGTGAGTATTTTTCACATGAATTGTTGTCAATAGTCAAGGCAATTTTTTTTATTTATCTATATTTACAACAAAAAAAAAATTTTACCCATTAACGAAGTACCGATTGCATTGCACGCGTCATCTAAATAATAGGGACTAAATAAAGCTCAAATAAAACAATTCATGAGTATCTTAAATAAAGCAGTAATATAATTTATATATACTTTTTGACAAAAAGTACCTAAAATACTTACTCTAACTCAAGTTTGCTACGTTTTAAGTTCCGCGTAGTTCATCTACCCGACGAGAGATGGCGCCACCGGTACACATAGCATGCTTATTGAGTAGCTTAGTTCATGCGTCGACCACATTTTTGTAGCGCTGTATTTTCATATTATAATTTTTTTTCTATAGTGGGTATAGTGACAGACTTGCTATTTATACAATTTAAATTAAACATTAACTTAACTTTAATTATTATTATATACTAAAGTAAAGTTAATGTTTATAAATTCACGTTAAATGGAGTTAAGTAATAATCTATATATGATATAACAATAACAACATATTTCCTTAATACTTTGAACTTTAGTATGGGTGTAGAATGCATGCCATGTCTCAAATACATCACGTCATATCGGCGAGATACCTATAGTTATCCCGTTGGGCCGTTGCTGACAATATTTACGTGAGTTTAAACCGTTTTCATAATTAATTATTAAATATTATAACCTATACTTACCTATTTGATATTTTTCGTACACAGATAACAAAACATGTACGGACTTTTTATCTTTTGCTAGTAAGACAATAATAGTACGATCACGCGATCTAAGTTTAAATTTTCATGATATACCTATACGTATTTCATGGTTGATAAGATAATGTTAATGAATATAATAAAATATGTTTCAGTTGAAATGAAGCAAGAAGGTTCTGGTAACATGTAGTATTAAATAATATTAAATACATATAATATTAAATAATAGTCATGTAGGTACCTATTATAATTATTTGATAATGTTACATCGAAATGTTGTCGTTAAAATGAAAGTATGTAAAATTATCGCGGCGCTTAGCCATCGAGGCTCGGTTCGGCGTGGCTGCTGTACTACAGCAAAAGGTCGTATCTTTCTATGAAAACCATACAATGATAAGACTTTTTGACTTACTACGGCAGCATAGCGCATGGGCCGTTTAAGCTAATTAACAATAGATCGGATCCGACTGCAACAATGAAAAACGAAGAATAAATGTCAATTTCACAAACGACGAGGAGGGTTCGGCTTTAAATCGAATTCCGTTTAATAATAGTGCCGCGTTAGAGTTGAATGCACTCTTGATAGTGCGATAGTTTATTTATTGTGTCCAAGACATTGTAGATAGCTTTCGTTTAGTCGTTTACATTGTTTCTTGTGGCAATATGCTTCAGTTCCTCACTTTCAGGTATCGACATTTAAAGGTATTATGGAGTTAATATATTATTATTTTGCAATGAGTTCTCAATGTAATACCTAAAACACTTTTGCCGTTTGTACAACACCATCGCATCTGTGACCACGACGCATGCCGTTATGTCATTATCATTACACTAGAGAATAATATTAAAGTACCTTTTAAAAAAAAATCTTTTAGTCATACATTCGTTTTGTACCTACTAAAAGTATCACTACCACAAGTATCTCCACTTTTGTGACCTCATCTGTAAACAAATAATAATGACATTTTAAAATAATTGAAAGAGACTTTCTATTCAATTACGGGGGAAAGGTACGTCTGTATTAGGTGACCCCGTACTACCTGACAGATAAGAACTTAACGAATAACGCAGCTCTATTGGGATGTGAAAAACTGCCACCCAGTTGTCTCCCATTTTTAAAGCTGGCCACAAAATAAACCTTGGCTATTTAGCTCCGGAAGAATCGGATGAGGACCCTTGCCCGCCGTGCGATTAAGATCTACTCAGTGAATTCGCTCATTTAAAGCACAAAATGAGCTAGAATAGGCGAAATGTGGAAAAAAGCAACAGCTGCTGCAGACTTCTTTTTTCATCTTTACCTACTGACGCCTTTTAGCTTGCCGGTATTTGATTTCGTGTAATGGAATTTCAGTGAATACATTAAATTGTCTGACGACATCTTAATTAACAATCAATTACAATCTCAAAGATAACAAAGACCAACTACGTGAACGTAGTCATTCAAAGTGCGCCAGCTCAGACGTATTAAGATAAAGTAACATTAAAGTTAACAGGGTCTAGTAGAAGGAGAATAATTATCAGGGCCGGGGTCCGCGTGTCCGTCCGAGTATGAGGAACGGGCGCCCCCGCTGACCGCGGCCACCCCGTTGCCCGGCAACCGCCGCCTCCTCATCATAACCAGATAAAACAGCTTGGGAAGGTCGACATGCGGAGACCTTTTGTTATGAGATTAAATTTTAAGTCAGTGTTCTTGACTCACACTCGTTTACCATGGTACTCATATCTGTTATAATTAATGTTTACTTTCCAGCGTAGCATTTAAGCATGCACATAATGTGTAGGTAAATCTAGTTGCGAAACACTGTGCTATCAGTAAATAGCACATAACTTATGAAGTGCGCTTATGTTGTACAATCAGTTATTCCTTACAGGTTTGTTCCATTAATTTCCTTTTACAACATTTTAATTTTTATTTATAGGTGATTAATTAGCTAAGAACAGTATTTAACGGTAATAAAAACAAGAGCGATGCCATTTCGTCTCTTTGTAAAGCTATCATTCTATTATGAGACGTAATTATCAAACGCCAATGTGCTAAAAAACCCAGTTAAATGTGAGTCAGACACGCGCACTGAGGGTTCCATGTCACTACTACACAATACGTGTTGTACATACTTATTTACAAGCGCTCTACTCAAAGCTTTGGATCTGTGTTATCTATTATCTATGGCGTCGGTTTCGGATACAAATTAGGTGCAAACGGGTACACTGCAAAACTCCGACATTTCATTTGTCCGAATACCTACATCACTATTTCGAATTTTCATAATTCCGAAAACCATGTTCTGTGAAATATTTTGATATTTTTTGGGATATCATAAACCCTAACCTAACCTTATTAAATTGTATAACATACCATCCACGGCAAATATCATCATTTGTCGTGATAGCGCTCTCGGTATTTTGAAAATTCGGAATTATGATAGATTCGGCTAAATGAAACTTCGGACTTTTTGGGGGGTTCTGATACTTTCCCTGTAATATTTATAAGCGCACGACATACGCGGTAAAATGATTTTTATCTGAATGCGCAATTCAAACCCTTTCATTTGAGAGACCTGGCAGCTAGACTTGGAAGAACTGAAGTCATACCTGTGATACAGCGGTATGTTAGACGGACAGACTGACCTAGTCGCATCATAAGGGGTTTTTAAGTTGTTTGGTAAGGAACCCCAGGAACACGTAAATACCTATATGAAAGAAGGCGAGTTAATTATAAGTACTTGTCCAGTTAATTATAGTTGCATGTACGAGCAGTTATCCCTCTTATTTCTGGTCTAGTTATCATGACCAAAGTCACATACGTCATATTTATCGTTGTGACAACCATCCTTCTACATTCTGAAAGCATACTTGCAAAAAAAATAACAAAGTCTATGGTATAATTTTTGGTGCGATTAAACTTGGAGCTCGAATTTGTATGTATACTTATGCTTGTGATCCATTTGTTAAAAAGTGATAAAGGCGGCAAAATAAATAGATATTATCAGTTTTTTCTTGTTTATAGTTTCGACAAAAACAAAAAACAATGTATGTCTGTCTAGTGACGAGTGTGTTACGCAAATCATGGATTGTTCTCCTAAGGCGAAATTAAGTATGGATAGAAAATTACTTACAGGCTACGGAAAAAAATATAATATAAAATAATAAAATGTAGAAATAAAACAAGGTGAAAGTTGTTTTCAGAAAATGTTTTTCACGCGTATTTTAGCGAAGACGCTAAAAATAAAAGTCACCAACACTGTGGGCTTAGCTAATGTAATCAATGACTAAATGTAATTACATTGTTATTTTTTCTATTAAACCATTGTTTTCTTAATTATCTACTATTTCTTTAAATTTTAATATAAATCCTCTCTTTGTTTGATAAATGAACTATACAATCCTCGAACGGAACAGACATTGCCGGACTCGTTTTGTAATCCTAAACTCATTCAGTAATCCCTAAGTTCGCGGCCTCTGCAGTAATTTACTATCCATACTAATATTATAAATGCGAAAGTGTGTCTGTCTGTTACCTCTTCACGCTTAAACAGCTGAATCGATTTTGATGAAATTTGGCATAAAGATAGTTTAAGATACGAGGAAGGACATAGGATGGTTTTCATCCTGGAAATTATACCTAAAAAGATTGAAAAGTGAGTGAACATTTCTGTTGGGGTGCGGTGACCCTGTATGTAATTATTAGACCAAAAGCACAATTGCTCTTACATTTGCTTAGGCGCTTTTAATAATCCCTTTTATCAAGTTCCACTCGTACGTAGTCGCGGGCAAAAGCTAGTTACTACATAATTATGAGTCAGTTAGATGATAAGAGTTAGATGGACGGATGACCTCAGGGTAGCGGGGAAACATTGGATGCGGTCTGCACAGGATCCCACTTTGTGGCGAGTCATGGGGGAGGCCTATGTTCAGCAGTGGACGTCTGTGGCTGATAGATAGATAGCTAGATATGAGTCAGTAGAGGATGTAAGAAATAATCAACAAGATTGTATGTAAAAAATTAAAGTTTTCTTTTTTACAATTAAATGTACAGTATTATTAATCATACTAAGTATACAATTAAAACACTAGGTACTGGTGATCGCTAATTAATTGACAATAGCAAGGTAAATATCTCACCGAGTGATTGCTAAGTTTTTTGCTCAACTTGGCGAGAGCACTATCCTTCTTCCACCCCACGCCCGCCTGTTTCCGGCCGGGCGTCCCTACACCAAATCATCATCATCATCATCCTTCTTCCAGAATTTCCAGATATTATCAATTAACTTATAAAATATGATGATGAAGTATGTGCAATGAATTACGAAGACATAAGTTCGGCTTGAGCCACTTTATTATAAGAAAATGGGATTTAGGTAATCGTGTTAAAAAAAAGGCGTTTATTTAATTACCTCGACGTTTTACATCTATAGTCTCGAAGGTATTGAAGAGGCATCCTCATCTTCTTGTCGCTCAAGTACGCCTCTTGATCCCTAATAATGTGTGAAAATCGTGTGAGTTAATCAATATATTTAGCCACTTTCTTGAGAAATTTTTTTTCGGGAACCTCACATCTGTTTACCTGTTTAAACTGTAAGCACCTAAAAGGTGGAAGTTCAAATGCAAATACATATTCACCCGGATAAAACCAACGATCTGCACATACGTACCTAATCCTTTCACTTGAGCATTTAACCCTCCATTTAAGTTAAAGCCAGTTGAATTTTTAATAAATTTCAAAGAGATGTCAATCGTGTGTTTTATTTTGCATAGGGCTTATCGTGCGAAGGGCTGCGGAGTACATTTCGGTGTTCGTCATTTGTTTGTTTCGCCCTCGCTCCGCCCTGCACCTTACGCTGTGCATTCTTTGCTTGACACAATATCAAATAAATGATATTTCAATTGTGTGCATTGGAACAACTAATGGAGTTCGTATGCATTCGTAGGTATATGTCTAATGCCTATGGTGGAACTTATATCCCACACTATTACAAAGGCGAAACTTTTGAACGCCCAAACGGCTGGACCTTTTTTGTTAAAATTCGGTATGGAGGTAGCTGAAATCCTGGATTAACACAGGCTACTTTTTATTTTATAAACCGCGGTGCAGCATGAAGTTTTTATTAAGATATTGGCACGTCCTCTATATGATTTATTATAAATAGTATAATGTCTAAAATATGGCAGAAATATTTTCTTCCCTGTATTTTTCAAAATGTGTTTAGTAATTAGAGTGAAATGATATATTTTCACTATAAGTAGTCAAGTCAAATACCCTATTTATGAAAAGGATCAGTAATGTAAATTTTAAAATTACCAAGTTACGAGGATCCTTGTAATTTTCAGGGGCTTTAAACTCTTAAACCTATTCCTGGATTCCAGATAAGAAATACTTTTTACGACGGCTTTGCAAATACATATAGCTTTTGGGGAATTGTTTTCAATTTAAAATACGTCCAAATAATACAGTGAAAACTTATCCCAAAAATACCGAAGTTGACGACGATTGAAAGCGCTGATGTTACTTAAACAATCACTTTTCATACCAATTATCAACCGTTATTTGGTCTTACAACCTTAAAAAGGGTAATAGATGCATGTCTTGTCTTCTATTGTCTATGGTCGGCTAATCGCTTCCGTGAGAGCCGAGACGGTGGGCGACGGCCGGCGACCAGCCGATCGTCGATCTGCTCCGATTTGTATGCCAACCACCGACCACCGGCCACCCTGCTTGTTCTCACGCCATCTCCATTTTATCTAATTATTATTTTAAATTTTCAACCATTTCAGAAACTTCGAATACACGGTTATTTAAACGGTCGTAAATTTTACTGCGGCACTAGAACTCGCATACAAATGATGTGTTGCTTAATTTAAATAACGATGACACGTTTGTAAGTATTTAATTGTGTATACGTGTTTCTTTTTTGATGTTAGTTTTCATGTGACACCAACATATAATTTACCTGTGGTGCTTAGTTAGCTTTTGTAATGCAACTTTAAAGCCATTGGGCAAATTGATCCTATTTTCTTTTCCATCGACGAGGGGTTCTAAATAAAGTAGGAGTAAAAGAAAGCTGCGTGCCAAAACGATTAGTTCATATAAGGGTAGTAGAGTGAAGCAATAGTGTCAGGTCGTTATCTCAGCTCACCTATCGAGCAGCAATTTTCGCCGCTCTGCGATCTTCGCGGCTCCTTTTGAAGAGCAAACCGAAAAAATCGCTCTAATAAAATTCCAAGCATGAATGAACAAAAATTGTATTCACTGAGTCAGATGCGTGGCCGCAACAAGGAGCGGGCACGCTTCACCACCTACCTATTCAGGATGTGTCGATTATGGTATATGGTATGGATCTAATGATCGCATCCCGTTTTGGAGCTACTTTGAAGTACGGGTTTTTGCGGATCTTCTTGCGTCCGCGCCGCGGTCGCGAACGGGACGTGACATAACGGCGACAACGGGTAATTAATGTTCTTTTAATTTATACACGGACGGTTAAATTATATTAATTTACTACTGCAGCGTTACAAGGCCGGATGCCACATTATTGTGGTTTTTCGGTAGTGGTCAATGTTATGGTTGCAATTCACTCTCAACCAGAGCCGGAGGGCTATTTTCAGATGAAGTCAATTTTCTTTAGGTTGTGTACGGATTATTTAATACCCAATGAAACACAATAGTACCTAAATTAATCGTAGACAAATTATTATTTCATCACGAGTTACATTTTGCAATTAAAAACTTGTATAGCTTGAAATATCTGAGATTGGTCAAAAATATTTAGAACGTAAATTATGCTTGCCTCTATTAGCCCCCAGTTTGCATATGGCAGGGTAGGTACGTAAATATTCAAGCCGCTTATGCAAGTATTAGCGCGATACATAAATGTATTGCGAGAATCACATTAGCGGCATTAAAATCCTCCTTGCATTCGTTAACCGCGGCTGTGTATGGCAAAATATGTGCACCGACTCGCTTTTGCTATGCGCTCCGTATGATTTTCAGAAATGGTCTGAGCTTATAGGCAGTAAGGATACAATATTTTTATGCGCTACGTTTTTCCGCGGCGGCTGTTTTTACGGCCATTACCGTAGCTAAAGTAGGAAAATCGCTCGAGATGCTACATTCTAATGATGGCTCGCAGCGCGCGCGTGCGCCGGTACCTCGGCGGCGCAGGGCTGCCACAAGCGCTAAACCGTACGCATAAAAACATTGAATGGACCAATTGATCCTGTTTTTTTTCCATTTGGAAATCAGTCATATATAGACACCGACACTAAACGTTGCTTTGGCGGTGCTTTTAGATTGTGATAGCCGAATGGATAGTTATTTAACAGCGCAGAGAAAAGTAAGTTTAAATTGTGTTATTCAGCAAAACAATATTCTTTATCTGTGACACAACATGCTAAATTAAGTGTATATATAACTTCTTGAACAAACGGGGTACATACAATGATACACTGGATACAACGAATGGTTTTTCTGTTTTAACCTTCTTTATAAAATGATTGAAAATGTATTTTTTTACATGTTATAAAAAACATTTTCTGTATTTTTAACGCCATAGGATTAATATGAACAACTGTTTTTTTTCTTAAGGTTTAAGTACTGTTGTTGACTGTTTTGGAAGCTGCCACATTTTCCAAGTATTTTTTTCACGAAACAGTAAAATTTTCAGAATTTTATAAAGCCAGCCAGAACTATTATCATACGAGTGGAGATATTACAAACCTGCTAAATGCTAAATAATGATTTGAAAAAAAAAAAAAAAACTTTTGAAAAAATGCTCAGCTCTAGTCCCAAATTATGCTCAAGAAGGCTTGTGTTATGGGTACTAGACGACGATATACATACTTATATAGATAAATATATACTTAAATACATTGAACAACCATGCCTTATACCTATAATTCTACTCAGTATTTTTTTCGAATTTTCTCATATCATGAAATAACGTTAAAAAGGCAAATACGATCTTTCAAACACTTTTAAAACATTCTGAAAAGTTATGGAATGTCTTCTTAGTATTTATGTTATGTGGCATTTACCTACAAAAAATTACGCCGTTTTAATAAAACTAAATTAAATCGCTGTGACCCTAAAACCAGTGCCACACCTCAGATGTATAACCAAGACGTGCATAGTACAAATGACGGTAAGTCGCGGTATCAATCAATATTAATGCACCGTAGTGACCATACTTTACGCCTTCGGTACTCGGTGCAAACTCGTTTCGGTACCGAGGTGTGATTGAACTCGCGTATTCCTAATATATCAGTAATCGTTAATAAATACATGACCAATTGCACAACTCGGTGACTGTTAGATGACCCTTGTTTCTTCATAGTACTGTATGGTACAGTATTTACAGTTGGGTTAATCAGAACTATTATCATACGAGTGGAGATATTTATATACGAGTAAATTCTCTGAAGGGAACATAAGCATACGTACATAACATCATAACATAGAGTTATTTTCTTAGTAAGATAATTATGAAACGTTTTTATAACAGTTTTATGAAAACGGTTCATTTGGTTAAAGGATACCTCTCTAGTAATATACTTAATATATATATATATATATCTATATCACGGCTATAACAATCTTGCTTTGTCATGTGTATACATCGCTTTTCTTCCATGCTAGGTAAAAATATGCTCAAGTAGACCAACTTCCCCGAACACTCGTATATTTTTATGGCTTCCTTCTTTTATTCCTGCTATGGTGCGTTAAGTATTGCAAAATATGAAATGGACATTTGATATTAAATGCATGCCTCGTATTCATATGCGTACCTAGTGCAGTGTCACGTAGCGCTAACAGGAGTTCGTCGTCGTAGACACGGTGGCGTGCTAATTTGAAGATGTCGAGTGGTGTTGCGGTGCGATGGCATCTTCACGGCTTACAATACTAAACAAATGTGTCGCGCGGTCGTAATTACACCGGCGCGGGCGCAGCGTCACGCCGCGCCGTCGGCGCCGGCGAATCGCGCGCACATCACGCTTCGCTCCGGACTTATGCTAATGGCTACCATGCCGCGTAAATTGGAGTGGCGCTCGCTGCAAAACAAAATGCGTCCGCCTCTTTATCTTATTACTACTCCACCGACCAACCAACCATCCCGTACAACCTCCACGGCGTCTAAAATAACTCCTATCCTAGGTCCATTATAGCCCATTTTCATTCTACTTCGATCCGAGGAGTTCCGGTCAGTGCTAGGCACACAGATTGGCAGTCTGAGTGAAATTCGAATACAAAAAGTAGCGCGGGAACGAACGTGAAACCGATTAAAAGGCTACATCACGATTCTGTATGCACTTTGCACTCGATGCCATGTGGAAGATATGCGGGGGGACTCAGATCAAATATAAAAAACGTGAACTGACAATCACGCGCTTTCTCAGATACAATTCTCATTAATATAATAATATACATACATATAAGCTGTGTCTCTGGTCATAAACCATTGCAATGCTAAATAGAAAAACATGTTGTATCGATTTGAAATGTATCCAGTTAGTAAACTGTTAACACTAACTAGTGGAACCGAACGTTTTTTACGGCCTCACAGAATCCATCACGCTTAGTATCTCCATGATTGAATATTCATCCGGGGATCAACAATAATAGATCCCATCAGTAGCCGGTATGTGGCATCACATTTCATATAATAAGAGTTCAATACTTGGCCGTGAAATGTATCGATATAAAAACTCAACGACTATAACTGCTAACGTGTGAATCGTATTAAAAAGATGTTTAGTCATTCGGCTTCATAAATAGGTGGCATTCGATTTGTCGTGATTAAATTTCGTCCATTAGGACACCGTTACGAACGGAGACGATAAATGGTTCTAATAATCCAGCACATAGAATTTCGGTGGCGATATATACGGTTATCTTCTATTACGTGTATTGCGGCGTGATTTTGTAAATCAGTTGTAACGGCAAATAATTGTAGTCGATTCTAATTTTAGTGTACATTTTTGTCAACCACATAAAATTATAAATTAAACTTAGCTCTTTTTTTTTGTTTGAACAAAGAAAAAGTGGTTTGTTTGACTTTGCTTGCACTGGCAATAGTTACTTTTTCCTATCCAACAATGAAATATGTAGGTTCAGTTCCGTTAAACTAAGTAATTTTGTTCAATTGTCTCGCAAAGTGGAGTCCAGCAATAAACAATCGGTCATATTGAATGAACGGAAATGTCTGTCTGGAAATTAGCTTCGAAACAGGGGAAAACTTTTAAAAGAACGTCGTTTTTAAAATGGAAAGTACACTAGGCAAGTTAAACTCGCACTTCAGTGCTCACAGGGTTCAATTGGATGGTCAGTTATTATTTTTTTTAGTTTAGTTCCAGTACAACGGAAAATACCCCACTCGTATAAAGACGAACAACAACGTGGGTTATAAGGGTTCCGTTTTTCCTTCTGAGGTATGAAATCCTAAAAATTTATATAATAAAGTAATCCAGCGTGCAGTTCTGTTTAGCTGAGGTACCGGTACCTTCGAGTAGGTAGGTAGTAGGATAGCAGATTTATTAAAATAGATCATCAAAAACGAACCTTAGTTCACAAATAAATAATTTCAATTAATAAAAATAAATTCATGTTATGTTAAACTCGTATAGTTGCATTTAGCCTCGCATCATACATGGTATCCTATCATTTATATGCACATTCATAATGATTTAATCAGAGTTCTGCCTTTTCGGCGAAATATGTTTCGCCAAATTGCACTTCGCAACCAACTTTTCGCAGAAGTTCCATTTGGCAAACTAATCGTTGGCAACATTTTTATATTACAAAATTTAACTTTAACAATGTTTTATGTATTAATAACTTGTGAAGCAGATGATTTGCTTAGACAAATAACAAATCGTCAAGGTCCTTTCGGCAAATAAATACAAACTGCAGAATTGACAACATTTCATATTTCTTATAGGTGGAACTTGATTGAGAGAGCTTTGCGTCGTGTAGGTATATTCTAAAAAAAAATTTGAATGTAATTTTCTGTATGTTAAGAAATATAAGAAAATACATAAAATTACTGAAATCTACGAAAACTTAGGTACCTATGCTTGCATAGAGTTGTACTTTTCTACCTATCCGCAGAAAAAAATAAGCTGTCAACAATAATGTCAAGCTCAACTTCATTCGTTTTTTAGGGTTCCGTAGTCAACATTTTTTACGGTTCGTTTTTTAGGGTTCCTACCCTTATAGTTTTGCCATGTTCGTCTGTCCGTCTGTCCGTCTGTCCGTCCGTCCGCGGCTTAGCTCCGTGTTCATTTGTACTAGATAGCTGAAATTCGGTATGAGTATGTGTATGTATCACGCCGACATAACGGTAAAATAAAAACTAAAAAAAACTTTTTTTCGGGTACCTCTCGAACGGTTCACTATTATGTTGCATAAAATTGATACTCATATTTTCATTTTGCTTAACATCATTTCTCCGAATCATCATTTCTCCGAATTTTATTTCTCCGAATTTTATTTTGCATAATTTTTTTCTCATAATCATCATATCTCATATTTTTTTTTATCCGAATAGTTATTTCGAAGAAATTCATATCTCATAATTAGTTTTTTTTCGATATTTTCCGAATTTGACCGAATTTTCGGACAAGATTTCAGATTCATATTTTTGAGCCCCGAGAGCCCCCCATATCGAGTTTTGGCCGGTATACTTCCGTTTGGCAAATTATGTTTCCCAAATATGACTTCCCAAATAACTTATCGCAATAGTTTCATTTCCCAAATGCATGTCTAGCAAAGTTACATTTCCCATTGTATTCATTTGGTCAAATCATCTTTTCCCAAAATTTCACTTCGTCAAGATTTTATTAAGCAAATGCTTACAGCAAATGTTTCATTTTCTCATAAATTATATGGCAATTTTTTTTTCCCAAATTAATTATCACTTCCCATGCTCAACTTATAGCAAGAGTTTGGCAATGAACACAATTTTTAGGACTTAGATAAATAACGATGGGGGTGGTAGTAGTGGGTCAAAATGGGTCCCAAAACAGAAAACTGTAGGTTAGGTTAGGTTTGTTTTGTGACCATGTATAGCGGAGCGAGCGAAGCGAGCGGAGCGTCAAAATGGGTCCCAAAACCGAAAACTGTAGGTTAGGTTAGGTTTGTTTTGTGACCATGTATAGCGGAGTGAGCGAAGCGAGCGGAGCGTCAAAATGGGTCCCAAAACCGAAAACTTTAGGTTAGGTTTGCATTGTGACCATGTATATTGTATAGCGGAGCGACTAAATTTGCCGGGATGCGCGTTTTACGCAGCACCAGCGAAAACCCAGCTCACTACTCAAATTGGGATATAAATCGTTTGCCATGGAATATTTCGGGATAAGAATGTTATGCCAAACGATATATTTGCAAAAAAAAAATTGGGAAAGTAAAACTTGACAAGTAATTATTTGCTAAGCAACCACTTGCTAAACAAAATGTTTGCAAACTGTAAATTTGCGATACGTAGTTTTGCTAATTGCACTTTTTGCCAAATGAAAATTTGGGAAACAAAGTTTGCGATGTGATACTTTGGGGAACGTTTTTTGCCAAACATTAGTAATCCGTTTTGGCCGCCTAGCACGAATTTGAAATTTTGAATCGTTTCTTTTTTATATTTTCCGAATTTGACCGAATTTTCGGACAAGATTTCAGATTCATATTTTTGAGCCCCGAGAGCCCCCCGCTACCAATTTTGGCCGCCTAGCACCAATTTGAAATTTTGAATCGTTTTTTTTCGATATTTTCCGAATTTGACCGAATTTTCGGACAAGATTTCAGATTCATATTTTTGAGCCCCGAGAGCCCCCTGATACCGAGTTTTAGCCGCCTAGCACCAATTTGAAATTTTGACTCGTTTTTTTTCGATATTTTCCGAATTTGACCGAATTTTCGGACAAGATTTCAGATTCATATTTTTGAGCCCCGAGAGCCCCCTGATACCGAGTTTTAGCCGCCTCGCACCAATTTGAAATTTTGACTCGTTTTTTTTCGATATTTTCCGAATTTGACCGAATTTTCGGACAAGATTTCAGATTCATATTTTTGAGCCCCGAGAGCCCCCCGATACCGAGTTTTAGCCGCCTAGCACCAATTTGAAATTTTGACTCGTTTTTTTTCGATATTTTCCGAATGTGACCGAATTTTCGGACAAGATTTCAGATTCATATTTTTGAGCCCCGAGAGCCCCCCGATACCGAGTTTTAGCCACCTAGCACCAATTTGAAATTTTACAAAAAAAAAAAAACATTAAGTTCGGTTCTAACCTAACCTACTTTACTGGCAGCAGTTCGATTCTGTTGTGGTCGCAGTTCTAACCTAACCTAACCCATTAGGTTCGGTTTTAACCTAACCAACTTTACTGGCAGCAGTTCGGCTCTGTTGTGGTCGCAGTTCTAACCTAACCTAACCCATTAAGTTCGGTTTTAACCTAACCTACTTTACCGCCTAGCACCAATTTGAAATTTTGAATCGTTTTTTTTTCGATATTTTCCGAATTTGACCGAATTTTAAAAATCCGATTTCAGATTCTGACTCAGGAGCCCCAAAAACCCCCGGATACCGAATTTCAGCCTCCTAAGACCAATTTGAAATTTTCTCCATACAAATGGTTTTTTTTCGATATTTTCCAAATTTGACCGAATTTTCGGACAAGATTTCAGATTCATATTTTTGAGCCCCGAGAGCCCCCCGATACCGAGTTTTAGCCGTCTAGCACCAATTTGAAATTTTGCAAAAAAAAAAACATTAAGTTCGGTTCTAACCTAACCTACTTTACTGGCAGCAGTTCGGCTCTGTTGTGGTCGCAGTTCTAACCTAACCTAACCCATTTTACTGGTATCAGTTTAGTAAATAAATTCGGCGATATTAATGTTCTGCCATGTAAAATTATGAGAAATGAATAGTATGCCAACTGACAATTATGATACTAAATGATTATGAGAAAGAATCATTCGGAGAAAAACTATTCGGTGATAGCTGTTATGAGAAATGAAATTCGGAGAATCGATATTATGCAAGATAAAGCGAACCCCTCTCGAACACCTAAAGTAGGGGTGAATTTTTTTTCGTTTTAACACTAGTGTGTGGGGTGTCGTTGAATAGGTCTTTTAAAAATAATAAGGGTCTTTAAACATTATTTTTTGATAAAGTCAGTAGTTTTGTAAATGTTCGCTCCGAAAAACAAAAAATAGCGTCCCCCCCCCTCTAACTTTTCAACTACGGGTCAAAAAATTATGGAAAAATTCACGAAAATGAGGCTATATAAGTACTTTCAATGAAAACTATATTGAATAAAATCCCGTTTTTGAGTTATCGCAAAATTTCATAATTTTCTTAAAAGGACGTAAGTTGACTTCCAGAAGGTAATAAGTAACTACAGTTACTTTGGCGTTTACGACCTTTTTATAGAGCTTGAAATCTTTCTCGTAACTTAAGTCTATTGTGAAGGATGAGCAACTACGGAACCCTACACTGAGCGTGGCCCGACATGCTCTTGGCCGGTTTTTATTTTTTTTAATTAGACACCAAACTAAAGTAACCTTCCCATTGTGTCATAGTTCTTGGGTTACAACATTCTTAATATTTGTTTGTTCCACTTGCGGTGGAGACGGCTGGGTGTTGGTGTTCGGAGGCTAAGGCCTTTTTGTCTGAGCTTGGGCGGCATTTACGAAAGGCAGGCCTTGACCCTCGCTCTGGGTCATTCCTGATAATCCTGATGCAAAGGTTGTCTATCGCGATTCAACGTGGTAACGCGGCGAGCGGCATGGAGGAGGCACCGCGGAGCGGATGGGCACCTTTGCATGGAGGAGGATGTTGAGGAGTTAGTTTAGGTTTAAACCTTACCTAAAGTTTTTTCTAAATTATGTTTTAACTGTGTATAATAATAAAATACTTAATAACTTTTGTTACAAATAAATAAATTTGAATTTTAAGAATAGTATATTAAATGAATTATTAATCTTAGTGAAAATATAAAAACAGTAATTACGTCCTCTTCCTAATATAAGCGGAATACTGAAAAGTAATAAATTTTTAGTCTTAAAAATATGTAAACTTGTCAATTATTGCGAGGCGTATGGCGTCATTACATTTATGGTTTCATTATGATTATGACAAATTTAGGGACTATTAACGATCTGTAAAAGAACGGGGAACAAAAATCTTTCTAAGTAATGTTTTTGTCCTGTTCTAACATAAAAGAAACGTTAGCTTTTGCTGTAACTTTCTGCTGGCTAATAAGCTTTCTTTTAATTTTTATTTAAAACCAAAACGTATATTTAATTTGTCGCTCAATTAATCATCAATTGAACATCGCCACTAAAATGTAATGATCCCCAGTAAAATCTCTCGACAATGACTGAATAATGAATCGAATACCCAAACAGTAAAAATAGGTGATCTGGTTAGCGATCAGCTTCCGGTCAGTTTTGGTGTTCCTCAGGGGAGTGTGCTTGGCCCTTCGCTGTTCACTCTGTATATTAATGATATTTTTGACATTACCATACCGAATGCAAGTCTCATCTGCTATGCAGACGATACCGTGATACTTGTGAATGGCAAGACGTGGGATGACACCTTTTCTGGAGCTGAGGATGCGCTGGCAAGGGTGGGTTCTTGGCTAAATAATAATCTGCTTACACTTAACGTTGACAAAACCAGCTTTGTAGCCTTTTCCAAAACGTCAGCAACATCACCTTTAGTAGAAAAAAGCATCAAATTTCACACCTGCGCATATAGGGGTCGTTTGGGGCAGACGGGCTCAGTCTCTGCTTGCTCTTGTCAGGTTATCCGGAGTCAAAACTTTGTTAAGTACCTGGGAATATTGTTTGACCGGCATCTCTCCTTTGCACAGCATATCACGACACTTGCCTCAAGAGTAAGGAAGCTTATATTTGTGATGAAGAGACTCCGGAACTGTGCCGATCTTAATACACTGCGCCTGGTCTATCAGGCACTAGCTCAGTCTATCCTAGACTACGGGGCGGCTGTCTGGGGATGCGCGGCAAAGACCCATTTGCTGCCTCTTGAACGTGCTCAGAGAGCAGTTTTAAAGGTGATGCTAAAAAAGCCGTTTCGGTACCCTACTGACCTGCTGTACAGCGAGACAAATCTACTGAGTGTGAGGCAGCTTTTCGTCATTAAGGCAGTGATTCGAACTCATGGCACCGTACTCAACTCCGATGGACACAAGGAAATGCTGCGAAAGCGCACCTACAAGGTTCCGCTCCCTCCATGCAGGTCCGCTCTCGCTAGGCGGTCACCAGCCTACGCGCATCGCTGCATATATAACTATATTTGCAACTACTGCGATATTAAACTTCTTTCAGTCCCGAGAGCCAAAATGATAGTAAAACATTGGTTATTCACGTTGACTTACAGTGCTACCGAAGAGATCTTGAATTGCACAAGAATTAAGTAAACCATGTTACGTCCACCAGGGTTTTATAATAACCAGTGGTATCCTATACACACACACACACACTCACACACACACACACACACACACACACACACACACACACACACACACACACACACACACACATACACACACACACACACACACATTCGTTTGTTTCCGAGGCTAGTGTGCATTATATTAGATGCATTGTATTGTACTTTTTAATATAATAATATTTTAGAATAAGTAAAAGCCGTAAATTTTAAACTTTTATTCAATATCGAACGTCCTATGTCAAACTTTTGTAATTTATAATTTCTCTGTTTTATAATTCTCCCTTGTTAACCGCACTCGCAGATGGCCAAGATACAGGCTCAGCCTAGTTTGGTCACTGATGGATACTCTTAAAATGTATAAAGCTGTTTTATGTTAATAAATGATTTTGTATTTTTTTTTTTTTTTTGAATATCCGACTCCCGCGGAATTCGCGCACGCAAGAAATAAAACCCGACAGGGAATTCTATTTCAAAACGCATTTTACATACAAATACTTAATTTCGAAGTAAAGTACGACCATTATACAGGCGGGTTCGCATTTAAATTATACCGGCGGATCGTTTATAGGCCATAACCGAATTTGGGAATTAGCTATAAAACAACATTTGATACGGGCAGCGGGTGCGGGTTGGTCGCAATTTGAATTTGGTTCGTACCTCAGCTCATTGGGTTGCGAGGCGCGTGCGGCGCGTTATCTCCAGCCATATTGCCACCTCGCTCCCGGGCCTCCCGGCACAGGTGCCTGCCAATCATACCTCCCACCGGGACCTGAGGGATATACTCTTAATAACGTTTCTTGACTTCATGGTTGCAAATTATTTATGTTCTGCGAGGTTGAGCGTCGGCTAATTAGGTTATTTTATCTACCTATTCATATTACCTGCCTGTCTAGCACAACTATGCTTCGCGACTCTTGTCGCGCGAGATAGCGCTACCCGTCACTCTCTCACATTACTGCACAGAAAGAGACGGGTAATTATCTCGCACGAGAAGTGTTCGCGTATGCTAGAGGTGCTGGGCTAAGTTTCGATATATGCCCGAGCTAAGAAACTTAATAATTGTTATTTTCTCTGGTATCAAATCTTGTATACTATATAGGAGTAGCCGGTGTACGTTTAAATATACGGTATTTGGTGTGGTGACCTTCTTTGGAAGGATGGACCTTTTGAATCCTAAAAATATTTTTAAGAAAGAGAGCCATCTTGATTTTTACATTTATTATTACTTTACATCAAAAGCAAAAATTCCTTGTAGCGTTTCACCTAACCGCATTTTATATCTCAACCATGTATTTAAGGATCGCTATATACGCGTGTATATTTTTGATCGTGTATTGTTTTAGTATGCAATTTTATGTCAGAATTAAAATTTACAGTTACTTTTGATGCTGACTGTACATATTTGGTCTCGGCGCATAAAGCCCTTTACGATTCAGAGTAATTTAATGATTAAAATAAATGATTCCTTTTTTTTATAGGAGAAGAAACAGAAATAAGTGTACTTATACTAGTAGGCTTACAATCTATATAAAATTTAATCACCCCGTGATAAAGTCATAATTCCCTCCTGCACTAAAAATCAAGACGGCTCTTCTTAGGGTTCAGAAGGTTCCAAATTGCTCCTGGCATCGCAAGCATTCATAGGCGGCGGTAACTGCATAACATCAGCGGCCACATGCTAGTTTGCCACCGTCGTCGATGTATAAAAAAAATGGGCTTTTAAAAGTATGACACGCTGAAGGTGGTTATAGTGTAGAGTGTACTCAAATTTAGGATCGATTTGTTTTTTCTGTTGACTTATATAATCTAAGTAGGTTTTAGAATTCAACTGTACAGTTCTTTAAGTGTCTTCTATAGATAAATGGTCATTAACCACTCAATTGCTTCGAATTTTGAGTTGGACTCTATTTATGTAATAAAATAAGAGCGGTGACAGGTAGCCGTAGTTACCAAAAGCAATCTAGTGGCTAAGCATAGCGCTAGCTCGGCTTAAAATTATTAAGGAACTCGGTCGTGACTATGGAATAGGTCCTTATTTAGACAGCATAATGCCTTTGGATAGGAATTGTTTAACCATATTAAGTTGCATTTATTGACTTAATTAATATTTAAAACAAACCAGAACATCAAATTCGTGGGTAATATAAACGACTAATGAAAAATTTGAGGTTAATTATGCGCGATTATACAGGCTGGAACATTTCTACAGACTGGGCTGACAGAATAGTGTTATCTGAGTGATCTACAATCGACCTATTATAATTGTAAAGCTAGATTTAAAAGTAAAAAAAGTCATCCAAATAAAATATTTTGATATCAGTGACAACCCTACTAATTCTAAGGTTTTATTTACATTTTAAATTGACACCTGTATTTAACAGCTTTAACTTAGCGATGTTCAAAAGATGCTAGGGTTGACATGTGCAGATTTTTACACTAATGTTTAACATACTGTATCTCAAAAATGGATAGAAATATTGACATAGTTAATTGGCGAAAAATTAAGTACTCAGTCTGAACAGTTCCCTGTTTGCTTGAAAGTCCCTCGATCTGATCCACCCTGTATACTTTTTAGTTCTATATCATAAATATTTTTTATTTTGCCCCACTATTGGGGAAAAGACTTCCTTCACTTTTTCCAGAATTCCCATTCTGGGCTATTTCTGACCATCCCCTAGCTTAGCTAGATTTACAAGTAGAAAAGCATTAGAGCCATATTTTCGCGTCAGAGCTACGTTTTGCAACACTTACGAGTGACTAAACAATTACGTTAGAAGTGGGGCTTGTCATTCAAAGAAGCGTTGTTAAGTACACGCCAATGGGCATGGGCATGGGCCGTGCGAATGGCGAACCCTAGCATTAGGCCGAGCAAGCAATTCCGCAAATACGTAAAACAATAATGATAGTGGTCACCTAGAATATTGTGCCTGTAATTTTATTATGGAGCGGCGGATCAGGGCTTCAGGGAGGCCCGAGTTGAATTCACTACAATGTTTATTTATTTATTAACTTAGATTTTTCCTGTACGTTAAACTACTATAACAAGTTCAGATGCAATAAGTAAAGACTTACCTACATTACTATCTAGCGATGGCCGTTGGGCATGGGGGCATGAAATCAGTGATCGTATGTCATCCGACGCCGGCAGAGTCGCGTGATTTCATTCCTTCGCTCCGGGAGAGTTACTGGTAGTACTGAATACTTCATATTTGCATAAAATAAAATCTATGATATGATGATGATGAATATGTTTGTAGATAAACTATTGTGTATGCAACAGGCATGACGATAAATTTTAATTGAGGATCGATTCAATTTTTTGGGATTAAATGTTTGTGTTGGACTAACTACACTTAGACTTCTCTAAAATTCAGAAATGACCGTCAAAGTTCAATATTCCTACGGAACGCTAAAAACACTCCATACAAATGGCCACCTAATCGTGACGTTATTGTATGTTATGGGTACCAATATTTGTATGGAGACAATCAGTAATTTGCCATTTTCACCATGAAACAGTGCGTTTAAGTTCATGGTTGTCATACAATTAATGTTTTGTTAAATTATGGAAACAATTGCAAAATTTCTTTTGGATTACAAAAAAAAATGGCGTATGTATGAAGTCACATAATTAAAAAAAAAAAAAATTGTTTTTTTTTCCTTTGTGTTAATCATATATGTCATCAATATTAAGCTATTTTTTTCGGGTTCCCTTTATCTTGCATAATATCGATTCTCCGAAATACATTTCGCATAGCAGCTATCACCGAAACGTTTTTAGCCGAATGATTCTTTAGCATAATCATATATGTATCATAATTGTCAGTTAGCATACTATTAATTTAGCATAATTTTAAATGGCAGAACACTAGTATCACTGACTTTTATTTCACATAATTTTATATGTCAGAACATTAATATCGCCGAATATATTATGGCATAAAGACATAGTTTAAGGAACAGACGAGTGCTAGGAAACTAGTTTAGGTTTTAGGTTAGATTAGGCGATTATAAACTGAACTGACCACAACAGAACCGAACTGCTGCCAGTAAAGTAGGTTAGGTTAAAACCGAACTTAATGGGTTAGGTTAGGTTAGAACTGTTACCATAATAGAACCGAACTGCTGCCAGTAATGTAGGTTACGTTAATACCGAACTTAATGGGTGAGGTTAGGTTAGAACTGTGACCACAACAGAACCGAACTGCTACCAGTAAAGTAGGTTAGGTTAAAACCGAAATTAATGGGTTAGGTTAGGTTAGAACTGTGACCACAACAGAACCGAACTGCTGCCAATAAAGTAGGTTAGGTTAAAACCGAACTTAATGGGTTAGGTTAGGTTAGAACTGTGACCACAACAGAACCCAACTGCTGCCAATAAAGTAGGTGAGGTTAAAACCGAACTTAATGGGTTAGGTTAGGTTAGAACTGTGACCACAACGGAACCGAACTGCTGCCAGTAAAGTAGGTTAGGTTAAAACCGGACTTAATGGGTTAGGTTAGGTTAGAACTGCGACCATAACAGAATCGAACTATAAATATTATGAGATACCTATAAATTTCTTCGAAATAACTATTCGGACATATAAATATTATGCTTATTTATATTTTGCCATATGAATGTTCTGATATAAAAAAATAATATGTGAAATCACAACGCGAGAAAAATAATATGCAAAATAAAATTCGGAGAAATGATGTTTCTGTCGGAGGATGTTATACAAAATGAATTTATGAGTATCAATTTTATGCAACATATTAGTGAACCATTTTTTTTCATATAACTACAGTATGATGTAGGATTTAATTTCCCTACTGTTATAATAATAATGAGAGTTAGAGTTACATACAAACACGAAAGTTTGGAGGCTTCTCATTACTCGTGTAAATAAGGCATTTTGTAGTCTAAAATTAGAATAATACACATTTTTTATTTTGTTTTGTTATGTTTGATTAATTTATATACGCTTGGTATGTATTAGTAAGTATTATTTTATTTCAGATTCAGTACAGACAACTGTATTGCTTGCCACTACACTACACTATCTAACTACAACTACAACCAACCCCTATTGTATTGTAACCCGTGGAACTTTACCGACTTCGTCGTATAAGTGGCGACACAGACACAGACCTACGCAGGGTTAATATTTAAATTGAATTTTCAGTGGTGATTATGAGTACTTAGGGTTTTATTTTTACATTTTCCCAAAACTGCAACTAATAATGCTATAACATTTTAAATAGTATGGTTAAATGTATAATATTGAATCTAACAGCCATGAGGTAAAATTCTTGAAGTGAGTTCACATGTCAGTCAAGATCATCTGGTCACGGGGGGAATTGCACAATTTGCTCATCACTTATCTTACCTACAGGTCGAGTCTAAACAATTTGTATCTAAAGTTTACAACACGCACAATGCCTTTATTGTAAGTAATGTATTTATGTGTGTAATGTAATTAATTACCTAAGTCTACAAGTCTGATTAATCTAGTTTTTGTGTCTTCTAAAGTATCTAATAAACTTCAAATTCGTTTATGTCTAAGCGAGTGAAATTACGAAATTGTTCGGAACTCTTTCCTTAGTTTTACTGATCTTATCAAATTGTAAGCAACGAACTAGTTTATAAATTGGTTATGTCGTTGGCAGTTAGCGGAACTCATTACAGAAGTCGTTTGTATAACACGGCTCCGCACTCTGCTCAACTCCAAACAACCGAAAAAATTACCAACTACGAAATAAATTAATTTCGGAAACACGCGATGGAACGACGGTTATAAGTGAAACAACTTTGCTTTCTTGATTAACCGCACTTCCTTTTCATACCTTTGTGGTTTTAGGTAAGCCCGTTTTGATTAGATTTGAGCTGTTTAGATGCTAATCGTAAAAATATGGCTCATTTTGTTACTTATTTTGTTTATTCTTTATTAGAGAAAATAAAAAAACGTTACAAACGTAAAAGGCAGACTCAATACCATAGCCCTTCGTGTGGCAAATTCCCGCTCCGGGAGACAAGGTCGCTAGTTCAAGCCTCGTTATGGTAAAATAGAGTAAAACATTCTGGTTCGAAAAAAAAATGGAAAAAGATGGTCAAAAAATTTTTTCACCTTGCCATACACGCCAAATTAAGGGATAGGGCTTTCTCCAGTCAACCTTTGCCAAAAGTAGATACATGTTATTACTTAAAGACAAGCTACAAATGATCGAGCATGATATCGTAGTTTAATGAGGAGGCCCGGAAGCCAAGATCCTCTTCAGGTCATGCGGCAGTATCGTAAGTAGGTTATAATATATAAATTAATTCAATTAGTTAGGTACTATCTAACAACAGAGTACCTAATATGCTAATTAATTGATTTAGGCTCCCAACCATTTGGACCGTGGAGTCCGGCAAGTTCGCCGAAAACTGTTGTATGAGGGCAGCCCACGAACGGTGGTAGTGGAGATCCTTAGAAAAAGAGCAAATAGCAGTCAGTTATCGTAATCTTTCTTCAGTAGATAAATTTCCTACTATTAAATATAATATCAAAATATTGGGCAATTTGGATGCTCCTGCTGTGATAAGTGAAGGCATCGCGCCCGGAAGTGGGCCCGTCCGGCGCCATGCATCGCTTCCTCCGCCGGCACTTCCGTTTCCGCGCTCATGTCTCCACGACGCGATCCCGCCCCTAGCGGCGACGTTTTTCCAAGCTTTGATATCGCAATTTATTTGCTTGTCAATTTCAGGAAGAGGCCACGCGACTTATGGCGCTAAGGTCGCAACAGCCCGATAAATCAAGCTGATGTCAACATAAAGAATTATTCATAGATGAGTTACTCCAACGTTTCCTTAATAAATGGCCATTAGTATGATAAGTATCGACAGTCAGTAAGTAAAAAGATATATTATAAATGCTGCAATCATAAATATGGATTTTGTAGGCCAACTCCTAATCTAACCGAAGTTACAGTATGTATACGTTAGAGTGAAGGTACGATTATGGTATGGTTTATATAGGTATGGTATGGTCACGTGATGCGAAGAGAGGAAAGCCACGTATTCAGATAAGCGTTAAGCATGAATGTGGACGGATATAGAAAGAAGAGGAAGACCAACGAAAATATGGATTGATTCTGTGAAAGATGATATGAATAAGCAGGAAGTAAACGACCAGATATCGAGTAATAAGGAAGAATGGAGGAAGAAAGCATGCTGCGCTGCGCCAACCCCAAATCAATGGGATAATGGCAAGGGAATGCTGAGTGTGGTTGATGTCTTGTTTTCTTGTCTTAGAAGTACCTATAGTTTTTTAATGGCTATGATATGAGCAAAACCTAGATTGTAAATTTTCTGTTACCCCCTATTTCGAGTAATATTATTTCAGAATTAAAATAAAGTCTAAATAAAACTAGTCAACATTTTATTGTACATAAAAACAAAATATGTTGTGTGACAGGCGCGAGCGCAACTGATTGAATTTTCATAAGAGCGATTATTAAAATCAGCAGAATTTTATGGCTATGAGTGCAAGGATAAAACTAGCTAGATTTGTTGAGTATTCTGGCTATGAAGGAAATACAAAATTAAGAAGTGAAAAACTTTGTGCGAATTAATGGAAACCACAGAGACTAGTAAAGATCGAGTCGTTTCTTATGCCTCGATGTCAAAGAAAGTTTATCTCGTTTCTGTCGACAGCCATAGAAATCACTTCATTGGATGGCGCGAAAGCGTGATATATTTGTATTAGTAGAGGAAATGACAGCTGATGATTAATTTGATGCACAGAACAGATAAGCCGGTCACTGCGCGACAAGATAGGGACTCGCGGCCGATTGCTCGCCGGGGCGTCCGACGAACATGTGGACAATCTTTCACGCTCATGTGTGAGCTCACCCTTTATTGGTCGGGGGTGCAGCGCGGGCATAACATGGATCGCTGCTTACAGTATTGCAGACGGACACTTGACCCAGTTCAAAGTTACAGCTCTAAAAATAAAGCATGCCTAAGTAGAAGAAGGACCGCTCAGTCTGAGACTTGGGTCGATAAGTTTAGATTTGATATTATAAACTTGTAAAGTATAGGTACTACGAGTATACAGGTTTGAAAAGTTGATGTAAACTCAAAGCTTTGACGTGACTGCGAGTAGTTCCAAGGTCCTGACTGACCCAGTGAGCGAAAGCCAGACGGAAGTGTTGTAAGTAGTATAGACGTGAACCAAACAACCACACGCGACCTGCCGAACATCTATTTCACAATTATATTGAAACGAGATGTTTTGTTGTTAGTTTGTAGTCGTAAATTTGAGACCGAAAATTGAGTTTATGGAAAGTCTTAAGGGAAATTGGTTATTAGTAAAATTTGGACTTCAAAGAATAATTGCAAGTGCAGTTAGAATAGATACTTCCTTCTAAAGCTCAGATATGATTACATAAATTAAGTTGTCATTATAAGAGGTCTAAAATATAGAAAGAAATTGTAAATTGGAGATCCACGATAATCCCGTCCTCCCCGTTGATTAGAGTCCACGGGGCGCGGGAAGAGAGCGTGAAATTGTCTGCTCACTTCTGTAAATATAATTTCGGCAACAAAAGGACTATAAATGGTACGGGCCGTGCAAGTGTGCGCACTTCTTGTTACACGCATTTTAAAAATTATCCCCCTCGTGTATTGGGCTGATCATTTGTTCCATAATGTCATCAATATTAGAAAATGTTGTCCCCTTAGTGTTGAATTATATTATAATAACAGGTGACGCGACACTATGAAATGATAATTACTTATCTAATTTTGAACTACCACAAAGTAATATATATCAATATCATGAACATGCTTTTTTTAATTCACTTTTAGTATTCAGTTTATTTTATATAAGATATTGTTTATTACATTATCTCACATATATTCGTATCAATTCCATTACGAGCCGAAACCACTATATTAATTTCCCTCGAATCCGACTGATTAATTATAGCAACCTTTCATTCGGGCTCCGCTCCGAGATACGGAATCACTTTATGGCTTATTTTATTGAATTAATGCATTAGTCCGTGACTAATGGAATCACAAAACAAATAAAATTAAAATGTAAATAGTGTAACGACAAAATGCTAATAATAAATTTCTCCATTTTAACCCTACATTGCATATGGTTCCACATATGGCACAACCAAAATATTTGAGAATTGTGACCAACATCAGTTAGAGAGCGACATCTATGATACGTATAAGGATACTTTGCATACAAGGCTACTATGTAGTTCGGCGTGTTGCCGCTAGGCAGCGGTATATGTCCACAGTTTCGAGCGATCGATTAAATTTCGGTAGTCGGTGTGAGAATCTGTTTAAGCAACTTTCAAAATGCGATAAAAAATAATTTTAGAGTTAAATAGCAAGAAAAAAATATACATTGGGTTTGTTAAACTATGTAAAATTGAAAGGTAAGTTTAGTTTTATATTATTGCAATATTGAGATAACGTCGAGCAGTATTTTTCAAACGTTCCCGATATGGTACTCCATGCATTGAAGTTCATATTGCTAATACAAACCAAGTATGCAATGCTTGCACTTGTCAGAGTCTTTATGCTGTTGACATAAGATTTAATTTCGCCTAATTTGTAGGAACCGTATTTGTGGTTTCGTGGTAAGTAGTTTAGTAAGCTGAAGAATGGGTAGCTTGTATAGACGGAACAGATGTAGTAACACTTATGTGGTACGATAACAAACCTGTCGTTCTATCATCGTCATATGTTGGACATGAGCCAAAACAAAACAAAAAAAAAACAAGAAATAAAAAATATAGAAATTGATTGTCCTCTTCGCACTATTGTGCGGAATTACAATCAACATATGGGAGGTGTATACTTACCGGACTCGTAAGGACTAGGGAAAGTAATGATTATGATGCGGACAAAAAAATGGTATCCCAGAATATTCTATCATCTTCTTATCACGCTCATAAATTGCTGGCTGCTTTACAAGAGTTGGAGAACAGACACAAGAACCAACGTCGGAAAAACTAAGAAAGTTCAAACTGGATTCGGCCAAATCTCTGTGTATGTGTGGCCCATCAATGATCAAGAAGACTGGTCGACCATCTACTAAAGCTGATGATCTTATAGCTGAAAAAGCAAAAAGGGCAAATGTGGTGATTCTTCCTCCTCGCGATGTAATGGTAGATGGTATAGACCATTTCCCTATATGGAAAGAAAAATGCCAGCGTTGTAAATATCATCAGTATGTCGAGGAAAAACTTTTGTGGCCTGTGAAAATGCAGGGTAGAGCTGTGCCTCAACAAGGATAATAATTGTTTCCGTTAATTTCACACTTAACATAAAACGCAACACAAAAAAGCGAAAAAAGTGCCACAGCTTTGTTATATGTATACTATGTTGTAAATTGTACCTTCATGCATGGAGTTCCACATGTGGAACACGAATAAAAAAAAATGTAATTTCAAAAATATGGGTTGGATATTTTTTTCATTATTTTTCCCTAGACGCTAACACTAATAGCTATCACATATAATTTTATTTCTCGAAAAAAAAAAGTCATGCATCGTAGGGTTAATAACTGTAACTGTGCGAAGGGGAGCTTCTGGCCTGCTAAGTCAATATAACACTTCCATTACTCCAAATTAAATTCCTCGGGGAGAGAGATGAAGTTTTTATTCCGCGCAGACAAAGGCTGGAAAGAAAACTGGCCGAGTAATACGAGATACTCAGCCTCGCTACTTTATATCACAGGTACTGTGCTCACATATCATATACCTACTTATCGATAAACGTTTGCGATAAGGCTTACTTTATGTATCGCTGACTATCTGGCCACACTTTGCTCGGTTATACTCAGACCGGCAGTATTGCAGCAATTTTATTTCCACGCTGATGATAAAAATTAAAAATTTGCAAATGATCGTCGACAATCTGACAAATAGTTGCAAAAAGCACTTGTCGCCTTATAAGCCGGTGAAGGCCGCGCGGCGCAGCCGGGTGTCGGGTGCGACGTATTAATATTTTAAGGAATTAATCATTATAATCCTTCTGGCAAACAAGTCGCCCTCGGGGGCGCGAACAATATAATGAAGTTGTCATTTTTTAGACTGCACGGGGGAGGCTGGAGGAAATCCAAATTGAATCATGCGGCGAGGGAATTGTGCTATTATGTTATTAAATACAGGAGGGCGCGACCCCGGGAGTTATTTTTTATGTGCGGAGGGCGTCGAGAAGACAGTTAACAGTTTTCACAATAGAATTATGATATAATTTGACGCAACAATGGTGTCTAGGCTGGGAAGTCTTATAGTTAGCGAATCGGATTAAAACGAGAGCATCGAGCTATATTATAAGTATTTGTCGTATTCAGTGAACATATTCTATGATTTCATTAAAGACTTGTACTTAGTATACATAAAAGCACTCGAATTTACGTTTCGAATCTTGATCATGCCTATCTACCACAATAAAGTTATATCAAAATAGACGCCATGTTATTACATGAACAATTAAATCAAAACCAATGTTCCAAACAAATAATAAACCATGTGTAAAGAATCAGGCAACCTACACGTTAAATTAATCAAATTATGTTAACTATTGACATTTTCCTAATGTAACCCTGTGTTTACCGACACACTCATAAGTATACACTCTCTTCTATATCACACTCAAAAGAGCCAACAGTGAAATGAAAGCTTTTATCCATATGTCAGAGAGAGTACTTACAGCGGCTTATTGTCACCCCGCTAGAGAATTTGATAAAGCGTGTGCGAATATTAACAAAAGGAATATCTTGTTAAATTGATATTGCCGTATGTTGCAAACGATTCTCGCCTCTAACCACTCGTCCTGCTTAGTCAGAAAGGTCGTTATCGCTTGCAGGGTACGGAGGAGTTACGTCGTTCCGTTGAACCGGGCGTGAAATTGTCTCCGTTGGAAAATGTATATTTCAAAGGGGAAGATTAAAATATTATCCATGTTAAGTAAATATTCAAATGAATATTTGCCGTGTTAGACAACAATGGGCGAGCACAAAGGGGAAGGTGCCGTAATTTGATAGATACCTATCTACAAAACGGCCTTCGTTAAGGGACCTCCCTGTTATTATAAATTATAAGCGCGATTTGGGAATTCTCGTGAATTAAACGGTTCTTAGAGATGGGCGGAGATAATTGCCTATTGTTTTAGGTTTTTAAATGGCTACTTTAAAATCACGCGCCTGCCGCTTTTTAATTGCGTTAGCATTAAACATCAGTATTGCTTTCTCTTGCGTATAAGATATCATTGTTCAAACATTCCCGAGTATGGAAATCGCTATGAAAGTTAGTCTTACGAGGCCTTATTTAGTTGATAGTAGTTCATTACGCCCTCCTTTTATATACCAAGCGTGTGGTCGCGTGCCGTTGTCGTCTTGGCTTCCATATAATCCGATTCGCTAACTATGAAAAACGTTGTTTTCCTACATGACGTGATTGTATATCTGTAAAAGTCTGTAAGACCTTTGATTTGTACATTACACGTGTGAAAACCTTAGAATTGTAGGGCAATACCAGCCATTAATAACTAAGAAAATATATAGCGAAATAATGTTATGAAGCTATAATAAATATAAACTGTCATCTATCGATTTCTACAAAAAAAATGCCTTGATCGTAAATGAAGTACATCTATTTGATAATTAAAGTATAAAGTGAATCTGTTCACCCGAGTGGGAGTGATTGCACTTGCAATGTGTCATGTAAATGAGTACACTTGCGCCGAGCCCCGCCGGGACTACGCCTATTGTTATAATAAAATGCCATCTCGGTCTATGAAGAGCACATTCGCAGGATGTAGTGGCTAAATATTCAATTTGTTTGATTTTATCAAGTAGCGCGGAACTTATTGTTTATTTAATTGCAATGATTATCAATGCTATAGAAGCAGCATTAAGTTCTGATTTGTGTATGATGACGATTTGGTGTAGGGACGCCCGGCCGGAGACAAGCGGGCTGTCGATCGCTTGGGTGCGTTCATTCAGCCCAGTTCCCAGTTGGAGCCAACGGTTACTGTCCCGGCAGCGCTCCCATACAGCCTTCTTCCTCGAATCTTCTTGTTCTCCTGCAGAAGGAAAGGACATCTTTAAGGTTAATGTCCCTCAGCTCCTCCTCTTCCAGTTTATCTTTCCCGAAGATGCTATAGCGTACTATCGCATACATGCCACACTCTGCTATAACATGCTTAATTTCTGATTTGTGTAGGTACTTACTTCTACTACTGATTGTTGATTGTTGTCAACCAATTCAAGTATACGTCAAAGTATTATGAGTATACTGTCCCATGGTCCCATGCCATCAGTGCACAAAAATATGATTTTTGCAGTTTATCTAAATTTTCGGAGGTTAAAGCTACGACTACGAACACGAACTTGCGATAAGAACAATTTGTGAAAGTATAATTTTATCGTGATTATCATACTTATTGCATTTTATAAGTGTAAACAAAGCAGAGGATCAAAACTATTTTAAACTCGCATTAAGGAGCATCTTCCGTGTCTACTTATTATCCTATTTCATCTAATTTCCTAAAAATCTTGTGTTTCGATTAAAAAAACACACTGAAGCTGCTTATCCGCGTGCGGGTGTGCACCGTGAGGGTGTAACATGTTTATATGTTTATTTTAATACGCGTGTCGCGCGTATAATACGGAATTTATTACGGCGCGACCCTCCGCCGGATTAATGCGATACGGAAGATTTGAATTCGGAGCATTAACTTGGATTGGTACGAGACGTTCTGCCAGGGGAGGTGTCTCTACGCTCTGATTATACTATACAATTATATCTTAGGTATAAATATGAGGAATTCATTGGGTGTAACATATGAAAATGTATTGGGACATAGTATGATTCTTTACGGAAAAGTTCGTAGAAGAGCTAAACAGTTAAAATGTATTATGCAATACCAGATACCTTCAATTATAGATGTATGTGGTATATACATATTATATATTTACAAGCTAAGGCAACATGCATGCGAATCTCCTGGAGGGACAAGCGTCCATAGGCTGTGGTAACCGCGCTTCCTATCAGGCGGGCCGTACGCTTGTTCGCCACCTCCGTGGTATAAAAAAACCGGCCAAGTGCGAGTCGGACTCGCGCACCGAGGGTTCCGTACAAACACTTTCCATCCCTAAGTGGTTAAGTTAAGTTTGCACCTGGTATGTATAGCGCCCCATATAAATTAGGTGCAAAGTTAGGTATTAAAAAAACTACTTACTAGATCTCGTTCAAAAGCCAAATTTCAAGATTCTAGGTCGACTGGAAGTACCCTTTAGGTTTTGATTCCCTTGCGAGTACTTGCGAGTTTCAAAATATGCAGCTTAAATTGCTGTTTCTTTTGATTGCGTTGACATAGAAGTTTGATTTTGTTACAGCTTAAAGGTATTATAGACCTGAGTATTTGGTATGAATTTCAATTTAATACCTCTACGCGTTTATGAGGAAATGGGTAGTAAGTTTAAAATTATTAAAAAATAATATATTATGTGATGTAACTAAAAATTTATGGTTTTCGTAATGTTTCCTTTATCTATGCTATAAGACGTTGCTTCGTACCAAATTTCAAGATTCTGAGTTCACGGGAAGCACCCTGTAGGTTTTGATTCCCTTGCAAGTGTCGAAAATTTGCGGCATAAACGGCTGTATCTTTTGATTGCGTTGGCTTAGAAGTTTGATTTTTTCACAGCTTCAAGGGACAGTAGACCTGAGTAATTGATATAAATTTCAGCTTCATACCTCCACGCGTTCCTGAGAAAAAGGGTCTTGACAGACGGACGGACGGACGGACAGACGGACAACAAAGTGATCCTATAAGGGTTCCGTTTTTTCCTTTTGAGGTACGGAACCCTAAAAATAGGTAGGTTTTTGCAAAATTTTAACCAATCCAAACCTAATGGTGTTATAAAAATTCCAAATTTATCACTCTGTCCATAATATATTGTACTTTATAACATAAAAAGTATTAAACTTATACATAATATTCAGGGACCTACAAATAAAAGCATTTCAATACAACAATGTAAATATTGGTACTATATTTAAAATTTTATGATTGTGTAAATTTTATATAACCAATGTATGCGCATTCTGCATTGTATTTAAGTTTTTATGTACCATTCATTACAAAGTCATCGATGCCGTCTCCTCAGATCTTATTTAAGAAGCAGACGCTACCGATGCGCCATGATTTACGGATCTAATAACGGGAAAAACTGGCTATAATCTATTTCCATTCGTACACAAATCGGTCGAACAGAAAACCATAAAATACCCCACACAAAGAATCTTTATGTAAACATAACAAGCGTAAAAGCGTTATAACTGTTGTTTCAAGTCATTTCCAAAGTCATTGGCTAGGAGCTATATATTTGGAACACCAGTGCTTGAATTATTACCAATACCCATTTGTTTGAAACTTAACAGCGTCCTGCAGGAGAAAATAAACGAAAAGAGAAACAATTAAAAATAAAACTGTTGGCGACTTTGTTTTCTACTAACAAATTTAATTAACATGGGCTTATTTCCCGCTTGATCCGAGAGAGACAAATTGGCTAAGTAAAATTTATGTATCGGAATCAAATTCAATTTCGTCTTTGCATTTTTTATACGATTTTATAGGACTGTGTTCGTTTAACGTCCGAAACGGTATCATAGCGTGGACATGCCATGCCGCAAATAAACAATGAAAGAACAGGCGAGTTCTGTACTACTACCAGAAATACTCGCTTCTTATATCTTCATTTTGATTAATCTATTATTCATTTACTTTTAAATTTCACGTTACATCGACTATAGTTATTGTTTAAAAGATTTGCTGAGGATTCAAAATTTCAAGATTCGAAGATTCAAAAAGCGAAACACAACTAAATACCCCTAAGGATTATTCCAATACAAAATAAATTATGTATGATGTAAGATCATTTTTTTACCAAAGTAATGTATTTATGTCCATATACACCATAATTTATATAAGAAAAAGTATAAAAGTATATTCAATAATGATTAAAAATAATTTCATTTTAAATAGTATTCACAATACCATGTGTGATTATGCACAATCAGCACAATCATAAACAGAAACAATCTAACAAAACCACTTTTTTCTCAGGGCCTAATAGAAAAGGTAAATATAGGTATAAAAATGATTTAAAGGATATGTTTCGCCCATAAAGACAATAAATGACAGCACCCAAAACACTTGAATAACAAAAGAAAATCAGGCGTGCTGGGCGTCTACGTTACGCATCTCCACACCTTCTTTCGATCTTGTGAAATTTGTTTTCTTACCGGATTTTTCTAATCTTCTTTAGCATCGTTTATATTGATTATAGCGTTCCTCCTGCCTAATTTATATTCAGCTAGTGTTTTTTCATCACGCCCTGTGCTCAATATCGCAATTCGTACCGTAGTTGGCGTAAGCCGTTGGAGCCTGTCACCTTTTACCTACTCTCGGACTGTCTCTCGTGAATGCCTATTTTATTACACGCTTTCACATAAACAACTAAAGTTTACGATCGTTTTTGTATCCAAAAACGGGTCGTCGGACGCAATAAACTAATTATTAAATGAAGGGAGAAGACAGTCGGTAAATTATGAATCGGCGTTCGATTCTCATTTCTGATTTAAAGGCTTGGTGACGGTTCGATGACAAAATTATGTTCCAATCTTGTTTATGCTCTCATTGGATGGATGTGCGGTATAATGGTCAGTTTTTCTCCTTGCAGGCCTTCCATGGAGATATTAAATATAAATTAATAATAAATTGAAAGAACACACCGATGATATTTTGCAGAATTGCCGCAAACAATCCACAATTTCCATATAGAATAGTTGAAATACTACATGTTTACTTACATTTTAACCCACTCTCAAAGTAGGTACAACTCGTTTTCCTAATTTCGTAATTATATTATAAATATATTTAGTATGTAACAAGTGATATGTATATTGTGGTTTGTCATTAATAGTGATGCGATCGGCTTCGTTAGCAGAGACAGGCATCTACATCTCAATTTCATTTACTACATTCCCGAATAAGATTTAGACGAGCTCAAAAACTATGGCGCCGCAGATTAGTTAGTTCCCAGTAATAAACAAAGCAAATATGCCGGCTATGAAAAGAATTTGGCTACTGCCTTTCTTTAGCTGCATCAATCAAAATCATACTGATAATGAAATCATCATTTGGGTGGCCATAGAGAGATCGTTCCGGGAACCGCGGCTCATCGGCGCTCGGCCCCCAAGTGCACCGCCGTCATTATCACATTCCTGACTTATTTATTAGACTTTATATCTGCTAAACGTGAACAGATTTATTAATTTTTAGGGCTCCATACCGCGGGTCAAAACAGAGTCTGTCTGTAAGCTCAGTGCTGTGAAGTAGCCAGTAAGATACCCGAACGTATTTATTCTTAAATAATGGAATATTAGGAAAGGAAAGAGTTTCACTTGACAGTGTGTCGATAGGACCTGGAATTGGGAATAGCTATTCCCAAAATGTGTAAGCGCACTGCGCGCCACCCGGGGGGTGATTCTCCGAGCGTTCTAACCGCGCGGTTCTAGCGACATTCCCTTTTCACGATTATTACCGCAACGGAGGAGCCAGTTGTTCGCAGTAATGGGAATGACGAAAAAAAATTGGGCAAGTGCGAGCCCGACTCGCGCATGAAGGGTTCCGTACCTATACATATATATAATCTATAACAAGTTTGTTGTATGGGAGCCCCCCTTAAATATTTATTTTATTTTATTTTTAGTATTTGTTGTTATAGCGGCAATAGAAATACATCATCTGAGAAAATTTCAACTGTCTACTATCACCGTTGTTGAGATACAGCCTGGTGACAGACGGACGGACGGACGGACGGACGGACGGACGGACGGAGGGACGGACGGACAGTGAAGTCTCAGTAATAGGGTCCCGTTTTTACCCTTTGGGTACGGAACCCTAAAAATGATGCCTTGCAAACGTTGAATATTCACCCCGGACACATCGTTGCCACTTTATTATGACCTCTAGACACGTGCCTATCGAATATTTACAATTTTACTATACTTACCCAATATATTTAGACTTGTGATCTAGAACATGTCCCATTTCCGAAACAAAAGACGTGCCCAAACTCGATGGGGTTGCGTTGCTCTATTTTATTATAAAGATCCGATGACAGTCTTGCGGCATTATCATAAAATCTGCTTAATGTTATAATCTTATAATATAACTAAGCTTTGCTCGCGACTATGCTCGCGTTGAATTCTCATACACTAA
This sequence comes from Apotomis betuletana, assembly GCA_932273695.1. Classification (NCBI taxonomy): domain Eukaryota; kingdom Metazoa; phylum Arthropoda; class Insecta; order Lepidoptera; family Tortricidae; genus Apotomis; species Apotomis betuletana. The sequence continues at coordinate 14,873,358 of OW026304.1, forward strand.
ATAATATCTTATTCTGCGGGAACCATGGGAACGGGAAACACCAACCACTCGTATTAAAAAGTTGCCTATGTCTAGAAGTGGGTTATGTTTAACTTGCGAGATTTGATTAAGGCCAGTCGGGACAAGTAAGTTACACCAGCGGGCCAAGCACACCTACCATATCTAAAAATACAGACGTTGTTACACTACTAACGCCATCTTACTTTTGCCAAAACTACATGGTTACATGATGATGGCGTTGGTAGTGGGTATAACATCTGTAGGTACTTTCCGATATTTATTCATGGTAGACGCGCTTGTCCCGCTGGTACATTTCTCCCGACTGCCCTTAGACAGAAAGTCATCGGAATAGGTGAAACTAAATGTAACATGTCAAAAATCGAATGTATCTTTGTATGCTTGCAACAATGTTTACTCAGACGCACACAGAGATACTCTTAATAAGACTTTAGAGATGTTTTTTTTTTATTTGAAAAAATACGTATATAATTTACGTAAGCGAAACTGCAAGCAAATAGTATAAAATATAAGTAATAAATTTTTCTTAAACATACAATGAAGCCTATTATGAGCCTATTATATTTCTATACACTAAATATTCAGTGTGTTTCTCATAAATAGGCTTGGAAGATTCACATTTCGGGTGCGGCGGACGGCGGGAGAGGCGAGACGAAGGGCGCATATTTCATTTCAACCAACATTTCAAGTGCCTGACCGGGAAAGCGACTAAATCTCTATATTGCCGGCTATAAATACCGTACGCATAAACATAAACACTATTTTTAATGACACATAATCAATATGCAATATCATTTCGTATGTGTTGATAAGATAACGGAAACGAGAGAAATTTCAAATGCAACGGATTAATGGAATAATATTTACAGAAATAATTAGAAATAAGGCCAGTACCATAGAGATTATTAAATAATTAGTTCAACCAAAATATGCAGCAGATATCAAATCAGCTATGTTTGGTCATAGCAGGGAGCCAATTCTCGCGCCGTTGATATAATCTCCAACTCGATATTTATCGAATAAATATGGCGGATATCAACTAATCTTGACATTCGGTATTCTCGTGATATCAAATGTGATATTTATCCAGTGCCAGCACTCGATACGCAACGAGTGGTCAAGCGTACGTAGCCGATACAAAATTATCGTATGTGATATAATACAAGAAAATTAGATTGAAATGACATATGGAAAATTTGGCAATATTAAAGGACAACTTTTATCTATCAGGATATGTAGGTTATAGAGCCAAGTTTAATTATAAACGGTTTTGAAGTTATTTACGAAAACGAGCAAAACTTGAAGATTTCCCCACACATCCCTTATTTCTTAAAATAGTAAGTCTAAAAAAAAAACAAATTATAGTTCAATACTTGTAGATTACAGAAAAACATATAAGAAGTCTATGATATTGAAAGTAACACCGTTTAACTAGTACGAATATCTATACTTCACATAATGGCCAAATGACTTAAATTTTAAAAATAGCATTGCAACGGTAAATGAAAGAGTAAGGGTAACAGAAATAAATTATACATTTTTAGAAAGAACATATTCTATTCTTTACTTTTGTCATACATATTTTGGCCGAGAAGTGTGAAGTTTTTGAGATAACTAACCTTTTAGCAGAAAAAAAAGATCAATAAATAATTAAAAACGTTAGTATTTGATAACAGATTGCGCTGATTATATAAGTGCTGTCGCTTTTGTATGTATAAAAGGTTTATAGTAAATTTATTCAGGATTATTTTGTTCCTATACACTTTGTATGTATCGTAGACGGTTTTATTTTAAAGTGGAAAATACCGCGCTTCGGGACACATTCGAGGGGGGGGGGGGGGGGGGTGACGCTCGATCTGATCGCTCGCACGAGAGGGGGGGAGAGTAGATAAAATTAAACTTGGCTCTATAACCTACATATCCTGATAGATAAAAGTTGTCCTTTCATTTTGCCAAATTTTCAGCTCAATTTATTTATTGATTAAATCTTTATTGCACAAAAGAAAGAACTTATCGTACAAAAAGGCGGACTTAATGCCAACAATTCAATTCAATTATTTATTCATAAAAATACATTTTATACGTCATTATATTAAATTTTACAGGTACACATAATTAACATTAAAAATATTCAATCACATTATCATTATATTTATATTTTACCATGGTATAATAATATACTCCGCCAGGTATTCCATTCCGAGACTCGCGAACCACGTGACTGACACAAGCCTACGTCATCATGCTGTTCACAGATTCTCAAACTTTAAAATGTGGGAGAATTTTAACCAACGGTGAAAAATATTTAAACGGCATTAATTTTAAGTTATTCATGTAGAAACATAGGTAGTACAATAAAACAAATCTAATATATTAAATCAAAATTTTATTTATCTATACAAGAGAAACTTGAAAAACGAATCCACATCTAATCAATAAACGGTATTCGACACTTTAAGCTATTTTCGTTTTAATTTCTTCTGGAGTTGAATACTAACGATTTTTTTTATTTAATTCTTTTAGTCTTATGTAACTATGTCCTCGTTGTGACTAAGCAAAAGTGTCCGGCCATGGTATTTCTCGAACTCATTTTCCATTATGAGCTCTTCACATGGATAAATCAATTTATTTTTTAAATTTTAAAGTTAATCCACTCACAGGAACCACTTCCAGGTTCTAAGTCAGGTTCCGAGTTAGGTTCCCAAGATGTGGGTACTTTCCCATAAATCTTGAAGCGACATAGCCGGCAATGTATTTTAGTCAACAAGCAAACATAGAACTTAAAATTTTATTATTAATAGTAATTATTGTCGATAAGTATGTATACATACCATTTTTACATGTTTTCAGCCCACAATAGCGAAGCCATTCATTGGCTACGGATTCTTTTTTCTTATAAAATCTTATTATGCCCATTTCACTCCTACTCTTACAGTTCCTAATAGAACAGCCAACCATTGTCGTAACAAACATTAATTACCAAGCTTACGACGTGAACAGTTTGGAAAACGCTGCCATTGCTGAATGTAAGCGAGAAGGAAATAACAATTAACACGCGTTAGACAAGGATGACGGTCAGGGACAAAATGACGGATTGTCAAATGTGACAGCACTATCCTGTGATGCCAGTAGTGTCATTAGAATATACCCGAACGTCTGAAGTTTATTTCGTGCATCGGAAGATATTGCTAACGAATAATTAAAAATGACGTGTTGTTGTAAAATTTAAGATGAAATACATATAAATGAAAATTATAGAACTATAAATATTTTTTTTAACTAATTAACCATAGTTATAATGTACCCATATAACATGTTATGTTGAAATAAAGTGGCAATGTTATTGTGACGTAGGCTTGTGTCACTCTGGGAATGGAAGACCTTGTTTTATTAGACCATGTATTTTACATAGTTTATAATTTAGATTATATAATAGACATAGATAGAGCGTTGATGACGTCACAGCGTAAGGAGCATAAACGTCAAGATGGGCTGTATCGGTCAAATGCGACTGTAAATGTCAAATTATTATGCTACCATATTAAGTAAACGAGTAAGCATGCGATGATGACAACCCTGACAATCCTTTTCAACTTAGTCGCATTATAACGTCTGTTTTTGGCGAAAAATAAACATTATTAATATTTGTGTTTTTAAACGAAAAAAAAGTGTGAAAGTGCGTGCAAAACTTAGAAAATGTCGGGCATTGTGCGCGGATTCAATTCGCATTCTGGGAGAGAAGAAAACTTGGGTGAAAATATAAGTTTTCATTAGTAAGTAATTCAGTATTGTTTTTTCAGCAAATGTACCAGAAATTATGTTAATATTAAAACTATAAGCTTAGAAATAGGATTATTATTGCACGCAAATGATATCTAAGTAGGCTACAATTAAAATAAACATAGAAATAGTGATAAAAACAATTATGTTAATTTCTGTCGTGAGGTTACTAGTGACGTAGAAAAAGTTATCGATAATTTGCGATTCTGTGAATCAGTCACTTTGGTCAGGTGTATATTTAAAAAAATCAATGACGTTTTGGTGGACATTTTTGATACCGTATGTTATATTTGTTTACATACATATAGAAGGTTAAATTTAAATAAATATTTTAGTGTGTCCACGACGCCAAGCTGTCTAGATATCTTTATTAATTTTCATCTGTTAGAAATATGAAATGTTATCAATCTTATGTTTAATCAGCAAGGTGAGAGAAGGGAAGACTGTAAAATAAATGTATTATAAATGTATAACAATTTCAATTGTTTTTTTTTTTTGGTTCATTCCGTTAGTTTGCATAATAATTTTCTAATAACCACAGTCTAGTTCCATCGTCAGACGTAACCAATATACTAAATTTCAGCTTGATCGGTGCCCAGAAGAGTCAATTTTAATCTACTTTTCCCTTTTATATTTACAAGATCAGACAAAAAAAATGCCTAAAAACCTACAGAGTTCGCTAGCCGTGCAGTGCATAATTGATTATAAATGGGTACTTTACGTCCATTAAGAATATGAGTGAATGTCGAAGGAATTATTTGTATTGTACGATAACATCGTATCTGTTAAAGTAATCAGAGCTTTGACTTGGCTTTTTATTGAATCTTCAGCTAAAACAGCAGTCAAGTGGCTTAGAATTATTTTCAAAGTGAGACTCAATTTAATCGCAATACTTAATCTTGTTCTTTTTTATAATGCTCTGTTTTTCATATTCTCACGAATATAATAATAATAACGGTCTTATAGCGAAGAGGCACGACAAACATCTTAAGAGACTCGCTAGATGGCTGGATCAAGGGCCAGATACAGAAGGCGGTACCTACTCCTGGACACGGCGCGCGGTTCCTGTCTCTGCAGCCCTAACTACCAGTAGCCCGGGCCCCTCCCCGCTGCCGGCGGCACCCTAGGTTAAGTTTTTTTATAATGTATTAATATTTTGTAATAAAATATCGCGATAGACCCGGTTCAATAATTCTTAATTATGTGTTCAAACCGCGAGAGTATAGTGTTACATATTTTGTAATAACTGTGTATATTTGTGTATTTTTATATACCTAAATTTATTGTAAAAATACTTAACCTAAGATATTTAATGGATTTACGAAATAATAATATTTAAGTGAAACCAAAGCTACGGACATAAAAATCACTTAAAAATCCGTGTCAATGTTTTTCTTTTCATATAATCTTCAATGTAAAGCCTTAAATTTAAAGACGTAATTTTTTTGGAACAGCATCAAATCAATCCAAGTTAAAGCTGTTTATTTATTTAATAAGTTGATAAAGTTATTAACTTGATAACTTTATCAACTATATAATTGTAGTTTTATCGATATCGGTACGATATCGATAAAATGTATTCGGGCATCACTACAACGAAAATTTTGACACATGGGCTTGTACATTTTTTTAAAAGACGTAACTGACAAATATACTGTCATCTCGTTTTTTCTTGCGGAAACTTGACGTGCTTTACAGAGATAGCAATATTGTCGTAGGTTTCTACTAAGTAACACGCTCTCTATTAATTATTCCTTACTCTAAGGTTTATAATTACATTTAAACGCATGTCAATGTCACCAGTGACGGAATTTAGGTACCCCTCAAAAAATTCGTCAATGGAATAAAGTGCGTCAACAATGAGTTTCTCTTTCAGTTTTTGTACAAACGACCTGTAACTAGGAGCTTGTTTAATAGCCGGGGGGATCCCATTATAAACCTTGAGACCAATGTAGCCGAGGCCCTTCCTTGACTTTGCGAGGCGCGTGCATGGTAGACACAACTCATGTCGCCGTCGGGCTAATTTTATAAAGTGTCTAAGCTATTATAATTTGTTAAATTTTCTTGTAGTTTTATTGATTTGTTGTGGTAAAATATGAACGCTGACGAAGAGGCTGAAGTTGCGGCAGAGTTTCCACGAAGACGAATTTTATGGCGCAAGGACCCTTTTCTAATAATAATCGGACAACCTCACACAAATCAATCTAGTCCCACAGTAAGCTCTAGTAGGCTTGTGTTATGGACACTAGACGACGATAAACATACTTATATAAATAAATAGTACTTATATACTTAAATACAAATAACATCCATGACCCAGGCACAAATATTTGCCCTTGCCGGGATTCGAACCCGGGACCGTCGGCTCAGTATGCAGTTGCTTAACCACTGCGCCGACCGCGTCGTCATCATTCTATGGAATAAAAAGGCTTTCAGGAAAGATTTTCGCCTTTCCAAGGCTTTGTTTATCGATTTAATAGCCACAGTCGAACCAGTCATACGCTCTATAACGCAATATGATCTTGCGAACAAAGGTTGACAAGTTGACATGCTTGCGTATTCGTTCCATAAGCACTGAAACCATTTTTCCTTTTCTTTGCTTTACAGCTCATAAATTTACATAAAATAAAGTAATACAAGTATTTTACATACATTAACAATATATACAATGGTTTGTATATCAAATAAAATAAAATAAGTAAAAAAAATATTCCTCTATTATAATATAAGTATAATCAAGAAAATGGAAAGTGAAAGTTTTATATCGAATAGACCTGAGAATACCATTTTCTCTATGAATGGAGATTTTTGTGATATTTTCGTTCTCCAAAGTGATCCCCTCAATGTTTTCTTATACTGTAATAGAACTATCATCAAAAAATATTGCTTATTAAATCAATAAATAAATACTTAGCATCAACAAAAACTTCCACATACAATTTACTTGTAGGTACGGCCTTATAGCAATTATCGTATGGGTAATGGTATTGCTTATACGTTGCTTATAAAGTTCGTACCTATTTATTAGTTTACAGTTCAAGTTTACTACTACCATGACAAGCATTCGATTGGTCGTTTTTATGATATTTTGTTCTTCGCTATATTGTCTAAATGGTAAGAGTTTTCTTTGTTTTTGTTTGGTAAAATAAATATACGTCAAATTAATATCATGTTATTACAGGTACAAATGAAACGGATACGGATGCGAGGAAGCGGTACGGATTTGGCTTTCACGGCGAGTGTAAAGACTACTCGAAAGTATTCAGATGTTGGGCTAAATGTAAAAGTTTGGCATACGGAGTGTACAAGCTTAGTAAAGACTGCACATGTACGTGTCTTAAAGTCAGCACTGTGCCCATATTGCCGTACTATAAATGGACAACTACCGGTACTCCAATGAAATTACCAAGAACAAGAAGTCCAAGACTGTATGATTTAGTAGGAACCTTGTCATCAAACCCGTACCCGACAACAGAAGATCCTACTCTGAATACTACGAGTACTTGTCCAACCTTACCGACAGATTCAAAAGCAATTGCAGCGGCTGGCAGGAAAAATTTTGCGACGACCGCGCAACAACGATCAGGCAACGCAACCAGCTCAATAAAAAGCAGCAGCGCTTCTGTAACGAGCGAGACAGAATCAGTAGCCACCGCAGCTGACTCCACAGCTAGCAGCAATGTATCCGAAGCCTCCATAGATACACTAACAGTTTCAAATGAAACCGTAGTTACAGTCCCTAAAGCAACAGAAGTTGTTGCAGCGGCCGGCAGGAAAAATGTTGGAATAAAAAAAGCGACGACCGCGCAACAACGATCAGGCAACGCAACCAGCTCAATAGAAAGCAGCAGCGGTTCTGTGACCAGCGAGACAGAATCAGTAGCCATCGCGACTGAACCCACAGCTAGCAGCAGTGTATCTGAAGCCTCCATAGATACACCAACAGTTTCAAATGAAACCGTAGTTACAGTCCCTAAAGCAACAGAAGTTGCTGCAGCGGCTGGCAGGAAAAAAATCGGAATAACAAATGCGACGACCGCGAAACAACGATCAGGCAACGCAACCAGCTCAATAGAAAGCAGCAGCGGTTCTGTGACCAGCGAGACTGAAGCTGTAGCCATCGCAACTGACCCCACAGCTAGCAGCAGTGTAACCGAAGCCTCCATAGATACACGAGGCAGTGAATCCGGCGCGGAAACGAGCAGTGATAAAGCTTATTAAAGCCATTCTGCCATTTAGCCATTCCTATATCATATCTTTCTTTAAAAAAAGTGAACATTCGTTCCGCAAACGGTATTATATTCCAAAATATCAAAATGAGAAGAGTATTCAAACTATTCGAATTAGAGGTCCTATATTTAGTATATCGTTGTAGGGGCTGTAAATAATAAGCGTAAGTTGTCTATTGCGTCAATCAAACGAATTTAACAACTCCAATTTTGGTAGGGTGATTTTATAAGACATGTCCCATGGCCACTTCCTGGCTCCATCATGTCATCACTAAACAGATCACAGCTACTTGTTATTATAATACTGCATTGTCATGCTAATTAAATATGTAGAAAACGGTCCACAAGGCCATCGTTAGTCGTCATCGGGGTAATGTATCAAACCATGAATTCTTCTAAAGTAAACTTTGACGTACGTCACATCGGCCGCGAAATGAATAGTATAAAGTTCACAACATTTGGCAAATGTGATTAGGGTCATATACATTACAATACATATGGAACGGGTTTACTCATGTCGTAAAAGTCGAATATTCATGATTCGAATCTGTTCGTGATTCATCATCAGGAGCGCTAATCAGTCGCGGCGCGGCGGTAGCCAATCGAACACTGCACAGAGTAAAACGCACAATTAATCACCCTTCTGTCATCGTAACTCCTGATTTATACGATCGTATACGACCACGATGTTCATCCCTGATAAATGCATTATTCGATACGTGAAAAAGTGGTATTCCGATCACAGGTCAATATAGTCTGGCCTGTCAAACAGTCAGGCAAGATTTGCATTCCTAAGAAAATGAAGCCAAAGACGAAAAGATCTATAATCAAGAATAGTTGATATGTGTCTAACTCTATGGGTTATATATACCGGGTGTGGATTGTAACAGAAATAGTAAATAAACAGTTTCTATAGATACGTCAAACTAAACAACATTTGTTAAACAATGATACGACTACGACAGCCCGCAATTTTGGTTGAATAAAGGTGGAACGCGGAGCAAAGCATAAATTAACTGTTGTATGTAGGCTATTAGCGCCTCCGAGATCCTTAATGAGCCACTCTTGGTCATATTAAAGCAGGACTAACTCCAGATTTAGGGAATTGGCATATATACTTTAAAAATAAAAACCCCATTTTTGATGCTTATCGTAAACTATAGGTCAATTCAAGATATTTACGCTCATTCAGAAGTTCGGAAGAAGATCAACTTAAAATTACAAGATTTGATTACAGACACGGGCCAGGTAAAATTAAATAAAAGTTGTATTCATATAAGTGGACTGAATGTATTTAAATTATTGTTTAACTTTCGTATCTATTGCTTGACTATAATATAATTATATTTTACAGTAATAAATAAATAAAACATTTGATACAAAGATCAAAGCTTACAGAATAATTTAAAAAGGAGTTACCTGGTGGACGATTGTGTACCCACATTTAAAAAAAGAGACATTACATGTTTCATATGTAAATTTATAAATAAAACTTGTTTATTATGTGTTTAGTGACTGTCTCGTACTAAAAACAATATTGCTATTTAGTGGTTATATAATAACTGAAACTTATTTAACTTTTGCTTGTATTCTTTTACTTAACTTTTGATGCTGACTATGACTTTGCTATAATTATGATTCTCATTTAATATTCTACGTCTAGGTACAAATCTTAAATAACAATCATACTTTTCATAGAGTTTTCAAAATAATATTTTGTTTTAAATGGCCAATAGCTGTGACATACATAATAAATAAATAAATACTGCATCCATGCCAATGTATGATCATAGAACTAAGACTATATCAATTGAGCAGATAAATGAACTAAAAAGCACTGAAATATCGCCAATCGAGCAATATTTCGGCGATATAACGGATGTACATACATCGATTTTTGTCTTTGACTTATAACGGTTTTATTTTTAATAACTGATGTACCTACCTAAAGAACTCTAAAAACAAAGTATCATAAACGGATTTATTACGTTTCGTAAAAACAATTAAAAATTTATTGTGCGTGGTTTTAGGTATTAGCTACACTCGGGTGCAAAGAAATCGGACCACCCCTGCTTAATATTTTTTAATTTTCTTGTAAAAACTAGACTGTATCATCGGAATTGTATGTGAATTACCATCTTAAAGATAATTTTCTACACTCTCAAATGAGACTATTTCATGAGGAGTGGGATGGATCTGGTAAAAAAAGAGTGCGTGTGCAATACCTCTCTCCAAACAGCCTCATTTATGCACATACTAATTGAACTTCTCAATTTGGTATACAATGAGTTATTTTCATTCTTTATGCTTAATTTGGGTAGGTATGATATGTCTTGCTCGAAATCGAGTGATGTTCACCTACAGCAGAAGCTCCGAGAAACTCAGAATGGGTCCATCAAACGACAAACCGTTAGAATACGACTGTAAAAGAAGAGTTAGACTGCTCACGAAGCTGTCAAAGACCCAAAACTCATGCAGTATAACGGACAACATTTTTTACAAAAATTAAACTTAAACGAAAACAAATCGTTCTATAAAAAAGTTTATAAAATTAATCAATCAATCAATCAATTCATTTAAATATTGCATGGTCATGAGTTTACATCACAGGTGTTAGTTATTTTTTAGTACCAGTACATCATGTCCTGCCGAGAGGCGTACAATATTTTAATGTCAATTTATAATATAATCTATACTCTATAGTAATCTACATTTTTTATAACATCATCATAATATAGTAACCAAGTAAGTAATAACACTATAGTAATGCATTTAAGTAGTATTATGTTATAGGCAGAATTTGTCTTACATGGCAAGGTAATCACTTATGCTATAAATACATTTGCTGACTAGCCAATTAAAAAGCTTTCTTTTAAAATCAGGAGTAGTTAGTTGTTTTAGGTCTATAGGCAACTTATTATAAATTTTAGTACTCATGCACATAACGTTATTGGAGAAAAACGCTGATTTTGATTTTGGTCCGACCACATGATAACCATATTTTTGTTGCAGTCTTGCTCTTGGATTAGAAGAGTTTCTTCGATTCTTCATGGATCTCGTCAAATCTTCACCAAAATTTCATAGGACAAATGCGTCCTATGAAATTTCAAATCAATCATTTAAACAATCAAACGGACAGCGGACTGCGGTGACAAAAATTTACAATCGAATTGAGAACCTCCTCTTTTTTGATGAAGGTTGATAAATGGAACCTTTAGTATTGAAGACCCGTTTACTTTCCTTAAACTTATAGAAAATTTAATGACAGTGCTTCTTTTGGTTAGGAGTACATACGAAATGCCTATATCGCTATAGAGTCGTGAAGAGGTAACAGACAGACAGAGTTGCTTTTGCATTTATAATATTACTAGCTGTTGCCCGCGACTTCGTCCGCGTGGAACCTTTATCTTGAAAAATCTTTATTATTTTCAGATCTAAGTAATGTTGAAATTGCTAAACGTGCTTTTTTTTTCAATTATTTACGAAATAGTAACGAACCATTCTTACGTGAGTCCGACTCGCTCTGGGCCCTCTTTTTACTTTTTTTTCGGCTAATTTGCTCTAATTACGCGGTATCATTTTAAAATTAGGTACATCTACGAACGAATAGCTTTACTAAGTTCGATGAGTTAAGAACGACGTTTATAAATTCTTTGATTCGAATAATAATGCCTTTACACAAAGTTTTAAGTAGGTACCGCAAAGTTCTTTGATTCGAATAATAATGCCTTTACACAAAGTTTCAAGTACCGCACTCAAAAAAATTTTTGATCTACGTACAAATTTTGAACCCCTTTTTCACCACCTTCAGGGCTGAATTTTCAAAAACGCTGAAATGAGTTTTCTCATCTTTTAATCAAATACCTTTTTACAAAGTTTCTAATTCCTAACTTAAAATACAACTTATACCCGATACAACCTTTCATCCTCTTTTTAACCCCGTTAGGGGTAGAATTTTCAAAAACGCTGAAATTACTTTTCTCGTATTCTAATTATATGTCTTTATACGAAGTTTAAAATCCCGCATTCAAAAACATTTTTGATCTTCATACAAACTTTCAACCCCTTTTTAACCCCCTTAGGGGTAGAATTTTCAAAAACGCTGAATTTTTTTCTTGTATTCTTATTTAATGCCTTTATACAAAGTTAAAAATCCCGCAATTAAAAAAAATGATCTTCATACAAATTTTCAACCCCTTTTTCACCACCTTCGGGGATGAATTTTCAAAAACGCTGAAATAACTTTTCTTGTATTTTTATAATATGCTTTTATGTAAAGTTTGAAGTCACGCACTCAAAAAAAATTTTAATCGTCATACATACTTTCAACCCCCTTTTAACCCTTTTAGGGGATGAATTTTCAAAAACGCTGAAATTAGTTTTCTTTTATTTTATTTTAATACCTTTTTACGAAGTTTCAAGTTCCTAGCTTAAAATTAAATTTGAACCCCAAGATAAACTTTCATCCCCCTTTTAACCCCCTTAGGGGTTGAATTTTTATAACGATCAATTAATGTTATTTTTTTATTCTTATATATGCCTTTATAAGAAGTTTCAAAGAATTTGTAATGGATTTAAACTTTCAACCCCTTTTTAACCCTTTTAGGGGATGAATTTTTGAAAACGCTGAAATCACTTTCTCGTAATCTAATAGTATGCCTTCGTACAAAGATTCAAGTCCCGCACTCAAAAAAATATTTGATCTCCATACAAACTTTCAACCCCTATTTTACCACCATAGGGGATGAATTTTCAAAAACGCTGAAATTAGTTTTCTTCTATTTTATTTTAATACATTTTTACGAAGTTTCAAGTTCCTAACATAAAAAAATACTTGTACCCCATACAACCTTTCATCCCCTTTTTAACCCCCTTAAGGGTTGAATTTTTCAAAATCGCTTCTTATCTCTTGTACACTTTATAAATGCAATCTACTGTGCAAACTTCAACTCTCTAGCATTTGTAGTTTCGGCTCTGCGTTGATGAGTCAGTCAGTCAGTCAGTCATTTTTTTTTTTTTTTTTTTTTGAAATGAGCCTTTGCAGGTGGGCCTGCGTGTATGCGGCCCGTAACTGCACGTCTGAATTTGTCTCAGCCACTGAGCAGCAAAGACTAGAGAGAGGAGAGAGGATGCCAGCCATCAGAAAGATGAGCTGGACTTTTGGTTAGCCCTCATGGAGTAACTGTATAGTTTATTGAGAAGTGGAAGCGGCCCGCTGTGAGGCTGGAAGTCTTAAAAGAGGATTGAACCGGCTCCCGCCGAAGCGAGCGTCTCTGTCTGTCTGTCTGTGAACGTCATGAGTGGCACGAGGGCGTGTGAACGAGGGTCTGCGTCTGGCCCTGTCCGCCCTAAGCTGGGCAAGAAGTCTGGAGTCCTCTTCCTCTTCCAATCTGCGTCTGGTAGTGAAAGTGTCGTCAGGGTCCAAGAGGATATGTTTGGGTCTGCGGTAACCGTGCCTGGGTGGCATGTCGGGGTCATAATTGACGGTTTCCGAGATGAGTTTGTTCTTTGAGTTGGCCGAACGCTCAAAATGAGATTTTGCAAGAGTCCTGAAATGTTCCGCTACTGAGGGGAAACGGAGGTCCGCGTGCAGATCAATATTGCGGATGAACCATGGAGCTCCTACTGCTCTCCTTAAATATTTGTTTTGAAGGGTTTGGAGTGCCCTAAGCCTACTTGGGGAAGAGTGGGCGAAAACTGAACTTGCATAGGAGAAGACCGGCCTAATGCAGGTTTTATACAACGTTAGCTTATTATGAATTGACATTTTGCTTCTAGAGTTGGTCAAGCAGTGGAGGCGGCCAGAAATAAAAGCAGCCCTATCCTTTACAGTCTTAATATGTTTGAAAAAGTTAAGTCTTCTGTCCAAGGTAACACCTAAGTACTTGGTGTGGTCCCTCCAAGGGATCCGTGTATTAAAAAGGGAGACGTGACCGGCTTTCGCCACCTGGTTTTGATAAGTAGAAGTGCGTGAAAAGAGAATAGCCGCGCTCTTGTCCGGATTAACCTCCAACCTCCAGTTCCGAAACCAATGACCCAGGGCATTGAGAGCGGACTGAAGCAGAAGAGTAATCCGTCCAGGGCGGGTGGAGCTGGCAAAAATCGCAGTGTCATCGGCAAATAGCGCATAGTGCACTCCCGGAATCTTAGGGATATCATTGACGTACAGGGCGAATAAAGTGGGTGATAGCACCGAACCCTGGGGCACTCCGGCTTTTATTTCATGAGGGACAGAGTGCGAGCCTTCTACTCGGTAGCGAAAGGTTCGACAAGAAAGAAAGTCTCGTATAATGCGGACAAGACGGTCTGGCACTCCATACGAGTGGAGCTTGAAAATCAAGCCGTTGTGCCAGACTTTGTCGAACGCTTTCGCTACGTCTAAGAAGACACCACCTGTAGGGACCGGCTTCCCCCAACCCGACAAGAAAAAAAGAATGTGCTCGGTTATCCGATGGACCTGTTGTACACATGAGTGTCCGGCCCTAAAGCCGAATTGCTCATCCGTCAACAGGTCCCTCTCATCAATGAAATCCCTAAGGCGGGAAAGAACTATACGCTCGTAAAGTTTACCTAATGAACTTAGTAGGCTGATAGGCCTGTAGCTGGACGGAACAGATCTGGGTTTGCCAGGTTTGTGAATGCCTATCACGTCTGCCCTTTTCCAAGCTGCCGGAAAAGTGCAAGCCGAGAGAGCTGAATTGAAAATGATAACAAGAAACGATAGAATATTAACCGGAAGAGATTTAATCAATTTATTGGGGATGCCATCGCAACCGGGGGCCTTTTTGGGTTTGAGTTTTTTGACTAGAGACTTAACTTCTTCTAATGTGACTGGTTTAAGCGGAGGGCCTAGAGGAGGACCCTGAGAACGCCTATCAACTTCTGCATTGACCAACTCTAGATGCAAGGGGTCCACTGGTTCCAAGCTGGGAGAACACTGCGACTCCAGACAATCGGCTAAAAGCTCGGCCTTCTCGCTATCATCAAAAGCCGGGGTGGGGTCGTTGGGACGAACTAAGGGGGGCATTTCGGCCACAGTGTCTGCTTTGAGCGATCTCGCCAGCCTCCAGTATGCCTGGTGGCTCGGCGAGATCTCCCCTAGCAGATCGTTCCACATTTCATTCCTGTAAGCTCTCATTTGCCGTTTCAGACAAGTCTGTAAACGGTTCATGAGGTTCTTACAGGAAGGAGATGGGTTGGCGTCATAGGCTCTAGTAGCCGCATTAGTCAGTCAGTCAGTCAGGACACTTGCATTTATATATATAGAAGATAGATTAGAGATAGCTGGATGTAAAATTATTGCATTTTCGTAGTTTATAAATGTTAACCATTTTACACGTAAGTAAACCCTTTGTTACATAGAAATACACGTGCATAAAAGGTATTGCATTATACCATCCCCATACAAGCAACATACAAGTATCTCCTGAAATTATTTTATATTTTTACAATGGAATACGTCTCACTTTATACCAAATATCCACCACGATATACCAAAGTGTTTATTATATTTTATTGAATGATTTTTAAACCCTGTATCTGTTGGCATTATGAGGGAAATACGGATGTATATAATTTATATAAACTGACATGTTCTGCCATGACGGCTGCCTTCATACTAAAACTGTCAATTTGGCCATGGTTCAATCGATTTAGGTACAGTACAATATACGTGAGGTAATTTTTGAGCTCTAATGAGCGTACTCTGTTTATATGCGTTCACTGGTATTAACAATTAACTTTATTAAGGTCCGGCTATCAGTTTTAACCGAAATATGGTAACATAGTTCGCGTCATCTCTTTTACTATAGTAAAAGCAATGGGGGACAGTGTTGGGCGACACTGATTCTATCCGTTCGAACTATGACGAACAACGTTGACCGCGCGGCAGGCCTGTGTTGAAAGCTCTCTGTTGGGCCGACTGTCAACGGTACATGGTTACCTATCGTAAAATCGAAAATTGAAAATCCGAATATAAAAATCCCGACAACGGTACGCATTTTTTTAGCCGAAATTTTGTTTGCCTGAAATTACATTTCCCATATTATTATTTTCCCAATTCTCAGTTCGTTGCAATTTTATTTCGCATATGATTCAAATCGACACTTATTAAAATTCCGAAGTATCATTTGTCAACTACTTTTTATGCCAAAAAGTATTAAGTCCGAAATATTATTATCTCGCTGTATGAAATTTCGAAATTGTAGCATGTCGGAGCAAATCAAATCTCATTTTAGGTTAGGGTCGCAGTTCAACCTAACACTCCTCCTCGCTTCGCTCGTCGTCGTACCTAACCTAAGGCCAAGTCGGACCTGCCTTAGAACTAGATTAATGGGTTAAAAACCCATCGTGGCGGTAAAATGATATTAGGGAAAATGAGATTTAGATTTTACGTAGCATCGGAATTATGAAAAGGTGGTTAACAAAGCAGTTGTCAAATAATAAAGTTGGCAATCGTTCTTCTGGTTATCGAGTTTCGGGAAAACGTTAATGTGGGAAAACAAACGGGCGACATTTCAAAAGTATGGTAAGCAAAGTAGGTATATGGATTATAAGAATACGGTTAACCGTTTTCGGATAAGTGAAAATCGGAGAAGTGTGTTTCGGAACTTCGATAGGTCACCGTAATACTTTCTAAAAGTTTATCCGTTGATTTGGGATTTCAATGCCGTTTTCATCGTTACACAGATATTTTTTTACGTACGATTTTGTCGTCTTTACGTTAGGGCCGGGTGCGACAGCCTTGACCGAGCGGTTCGATTGCCGTGGGGGGCATTGTTGTGTGACGCTTAGTATAATTCGTGTTAATGTGTTAAAAATCAATGCGCATTAATAAAGCACCTTACTTTTGTGTATAACCTAACTAAACAAAATAAAAATCGATGAAATTGGAGCTTGGCTCGATAATTAAGTGTCGCGCAATATTGACCGCGTTGGCGTTCAACGTGTTAAAATCGATCCAGCTGTTTCGGCGTGATGATTCGACTGCTGGCACCGTACCTCGATATACATATTTTTCCCGAAATAAATAATGACTACCTTACATATTGATTTAAAACTGATTTTTAATAAAATAATTGAATATTATATTAGGCGGTCCAATATCGTTGCACCTTAGTGTACATTGAATATATATTCTTTTAACTTTAAATAACAATATTTCATTTCAATTGTATATTCTGAAGCAAAATCGCGGACATGTATACATTAATTGTATTCCTTTCGTTAACTTTATCACGTTTTGTGTCTGGAAATATAATAACTAGTTTCAATCGTTCAGGTAACATTGCGAGAGGCGCGGCGAATTTCTCGGTTTCCGAGATTGCAACGCGCAGTTACTTGTAGCACCAAGGCAAGGGTTTGCAGTCCCAGGAAGTTTTTGTATGTCCATAAGAAAATCTCGGGACTATTATTTGGCAATCTCCATACCAAAATTACCCGGGACTGCAACCCCTAAGCGGGTCTCTGATGTCGATTTATTGTGCGTAATTCACGAACGTTACATTTTTGAGCACCACAATAGCTACAATCATTGAGGTTACTTTGTTAATTCATAATTATGTAATGTAACTACAGGTTTGCGTTAGTATTCATTATTCGTTGATTTCCGTTAACTCATTAGATTTTATACATATTTTTTCATAATTTTCAGATTTCACGGACAATCAAAAAGCATCGTTACGGTACGGTTTTCACTACACATATGACTGTCCAGATTACGACAAGGCCTATATTTGCATAAAAAAATGTCAGGACTTAAATTATGATAGTGCTACGTCTGATAAAAATTGCAAATGTACATGTTTTGTAAAACCAGAAATCGCAATACATAAAATCAAACCAAATACAACAAGAGATGAATGGAAGTTAGGTGCTCCGTCAACAAAACTCCCAATATGGGCCCAAACAGTAACGAATAAAAATGATATCAGTGATGACACTGATGACACAGAAGAAAACTCATCGGGTGAGAAAGAAACGACTCCCTCCGACGTAACAGAGGGAGAAACTACGAATGCAGAAGCTGAAAATACAGGCGTAACTGATAATAAAGGCGTAACTGAAAGTGGAGCTGATACTGGACCATTCGTAAATGGCGAAAATAATGATAAAGCGAATGAGGATACACCGTCCCCATCTCCACAGAGCGCAGACAATGCTAATACCCCTGCTGTAGAAACACCGGCACCTGGCGGAGAATCACCCAGCGCAAGCCCAGCCCAGCCCCAAGAGACACCGGCACCTGGCGGAGAATCACCCAGCACAAACCCAGTCCAGCCCCAAGAGACACCGGCACCTGGCGGAGAATCACCCAGCACAAGCCCAGCCTAGCCCCAAGAGACACCGGCGTCTGGACAGTCTTAAGAAGAATCAGCGGCCGCTTAAAGCCCGATGATAATTCATTACAAACTAATTAGAACACATAACCTTCCTTCTAATTAAACCCAAATACTTTTATAGCAACATGCTTAGTTTATTTTATGTTCATGTAAATTGAAGTGTCCAATAAATAGCATAATGTGGTCATTAGTTTGATTTAAAAATGATACCAAAGCACACAAACTAGATTCAGAGAAAAGATACACGAATGAGTCCCCATTTCTACACGATGATTTTTAATCGGTGATCAGGAGTAGAAAAATATTAATATTTAGCTAAAATTAAACTTAATACGCGAGGTCCCGCCCAATTACCTCACTGTTAAATTAATTAAAAGTTAAAACATAATTAAAACTAATAACCACTAGATACATGGTCATCCTACATAAATTATTGAAGTACAATACCTACGTCAAATGTCATCGCTTTGGCGGGAAATTTTACAAAATTTTCTACGACTTTGTTTATGTAATGACAAGTTATTACTTATAAATTGTCATTCCCATTAAATTATTAAAGAGGTTGTAAGCACACCGATACAGATTAGTTCGGTGACAAGGAATTTAAGACAAAATTGGTTTCAAAATAAAAAATATCATAGAAAAATAAAAGTTTGTTTTTATGTAAATACGACTTCAACGTGACCGCCATCAATTACTGAGTTAGAAAAGTTGATACCTGATCACCGATTAAAAATCATCGCAGAAGCTCTTCTTAGTACAAGTAGGAAAGTGATCTTTTACAACAAACATAGTGATTTTGCTGCGAGACAACAGTGAAGAAAATGCGAATTTTTTTCGAGCGAGAGTACAAAGTAAAGTTATTTTTTCAATTTTTGGCCACGAGTCGTCATTTCTCAGTTACAGGTTAATTATGAAAATCTTAAGATTCGAACTTCGCTGCACTCTGTTTTCTTTCATATCTATATGAAAAAGAGAGTGATAAAAACATATAAATTCGAATCCGAACTCGAATAAGAACACGTTCTGATACGCGTTAAAATACCATAAAATTAAATAAAACCACTCGAAATAGTTTTAATTGCAACATATGGATTTTAAGGATCGAATATTAAAATTATTGTGTCTTTTATATATGTAAAACAAATAGATTATTAACAATATGATAATATTTTTCAACTTTATTCTTTACCTAAATATAATTGCAGTAACTTATCATAGATGCAGTTTCGAAACGTATATTTGAAAAAAATACGACTTTATTTCTAAGTTGTTATTTTATTTTGTATTTATTTTGTTTGGTGCTTTACGAGTAAGAATATTAATCTCGTAATAATAAATAAACGCGTAATTTATCTGCTAAATCTCCAATTTCATCAAATAATGACAACCGTGGTGGTTGTGAGGGACTGGTACAGTGTGGGAACGTATAATTTCAATTAGGTATATTTGGGACTGTCATGCCTTGCAGAAGGACATAGATGCGGTCAGCAAGTGGAGCATCACGAACAAACTCTTGTTTAACAAGGACAAGTGTGAGATATAATGTCGTTCGCGCGCTCCGCGGCGCCCCTCAATTACGAATATATCATGGCAGGAGCGGCGATAGCACGGGTGAGCGAGGTGCGCGATCTAGGGGTTACCTTCGACACGTGTCTCACTTTTCGTCCTCATATACGCCTTATTACTAAGTCTGCGTATCAGAGATTAGGGTTCGTGTTACGTAACGCCGCACCACTGACCGCGACGGCGACGCGTACATTGTATATTTCTCTGGTGCGTAGCATTTTAGAAACGAATGCAGTGGTCTGGGCTCCACATGAGGCCAAATATTGTCTCATGCTGGAACAAGTCCAAAAAAGATTTCTTAGAGATCTGTACAAAAAACTGTATAAGTACTATCCCTACCTATATCCGACGCGGTACCTATTAGGATATTTAGGTTTCGAATCCTTAGAGATGCGTAGATCTATAAGCTTGCTCTTATTTATATTGAGCATTTTAAGGAATAAGATCGACAGTGTAAGTCTTCTGGAGAAGGTACTTAAGCTAAAAGTGCCCGACGACTACCGCAACAGGCAGCGGGAAGTGCCACTTCTAGCAGTAGCTCCCTCACGTACAAACCTGTACCACCACTCGCCCATCCCCCGCGCGACCGCTCTGCTCAACTCGGTACTCGCAGCGTCACCGCAGTGCGATGTGTTTGTGACAGCGATAGCGCGACTGATGATCGAATGGAAGAGAGTGATAGAAGGACGTTAGCATGGATTTGTGTTTGTGTTAGTTTTAAATATTAGTGTTAGCCACAGACAACCCCCACTAGACGGAGCATGTAAGGCGACCCGCGCGCACCAACGATATGGTACGGCAGAACATTAAAGTATCAACACGGCGGCCACCGTTTAGTTGCGTCCTTGTTTATGATCCATGCGTACGTCAACGAAAAAAGAAATTAAATAAATAACATGGTAAATTGTAGTGTTAGGTGGTGTAGAGAGACCTCATAAACATGGACGCAACTAAACGGTGGCCGCCGCGTTGATACTTTAATGTTCTGCCGTACCATATCGTTGGTGCGCGCGGGTCGCCTACGGATCGCGTTACATGCTCCGTCTAGTGGGGGTGGTCTGTGGTGTTAGCCTAGATTAAGAATCGATGTAACGAAATGGAGAAATCTGTAATGTTACTCATTTAATGGTTCTAAATAAATAAATAAATTTAATTAATAATTTATAATACAGAATTAAAGACTATAAACATACCAACACTTGAATGGTTGGAAGGACAACTTACAAAAGATAATAATATTATCTTCTCGCTGTTGAGGTGAAAAGTTGTGTGGTGAGTTTGGAAGCCGTTTATGCGAATAAAAAATAAAGCGATTGTTTTTTTAATAATATGATGTTCGGTCTCGTCTGGGGAAAAAATGCGATTTACGCCAAATGTCCGGGTTATTTTTGTCTGGGTTCGACGAATTACGAGATGGCAGCCCTATACATGAGAGCAAAGTTTTTCAAACTAATACAAATAACTATTTATGACCTCGTAACATAACGTTATATCTAAGACATGTACTTAATCCCAGTATTTCATTATTATCTAATAAAAGCACATTCATTTCCTAACTAAAAAGTTATATAAGCAAGCATGTCGATAATTTACAGAAATTATGAAATGAAATTAAATAATTTATTCAGTAAGTAGGCCACAAGAGCACTTTTACAAGTCAGATTGTGAATCTACCGACATATCAAAAGAGAAGACCGCTGTTGAGAAGAAAGCCGAAAGAAGCTCAACAGTAAGTAATTTTTTCGTAAATAATACTTAAAACAATTATATTACATTTGTGTTATAATTCATTACATGGCTACACGTAAAGGAGATGCATAGATACTTCAAATCAATGTTAGGTAGTAGGAACATTAAAATAAAATTTTAACTACCTATCAATTTAAAATATGAAATACCCAGAGATGTATAAAGTCTCTAGGTGCCACACTTTGTCACTGCTCATTTACCATAAAAATCGAAGTTTCGTTCTCGACTGTTTCCACCCCTAAGTCTTAACAAATCGTAATAGAATTTTAGAAACTAAACCAAACAAAAAAAAAAATCAAATAAAATCTAACCATACAGACACATATTATCATGACGAGATTCATCATATGTAAACAAAATATATCTAGGGTCCGAAACCAGAGAGGAAATAATCGTACAGAAAAATGAGCAGTGGCATTTGATCTTTTTTCTACTCCAGTACTTTTTTCTGTCATTTATATAGTTACTAACTCTAATATAAAGACATAAATTATGAAAGTCTGTAAAAGTCTATACTCTACTGCCCAAAAAAACACTGCTAAACGATGTTATAATGTCGCCAAAAAAGTATCACTTAGTACCACAGATTACAAGATAAACAGATGTATTCACACAATTTGCAATAAAAAAAAACTTATTGTACCAAGGCATTACTGCCAACTTAAAAAAAAAGTTTTATCTTCAGTGCATGGATGTTTATTGTTTAGTATAGTGAACGTATACCTTTATGTATATTTTTGACAGATGTTTAGTATAGTGAACGTATACCTTTATGTATAAGTTCATATTTTTTTGACAGATGGAAGTCAATAAAAAAAAAGTTTATCAGACATTTTTTTTTTTAATTTTGTTGATTCCGAGCGGGAACATGTATGTAATTATTTTCTTTGTTGTTTATTTGCATTTTATTTATGAAATGTCGAGTCGTAGAAAAAGTATTGTATGCAACGTTGTATAAGTAGGTCAAAAAACGCTCGTGGCATCTTTCTTACGTAACCCATGCCACTCGCGTTTTTTGCCCCCTCTTATACAACGGTTGCATAAAATACTAAAAATTCATTATCACGGTATAATATAAGTACCATCGAACAAGTACATATAACTAAGTAGTAGCGGCTATCAAAAAGACGCCGAGTACATACATTCTATAGTTATAAGCGCCAAAATAAAATAAAACTTGTACAACATATTTTCATCCTTCATCTGAATAGTAAAATTATTACCTAGTTAGTATTTAAAAGAACGTGACTATATATGCTGTCAACTACTGTTGGACGAACTGGTCTCCGACAGCATTTGTAGTCTCGCTAATCAGGTATGGTCAGATACGTCCAATAATCCGTCACTCTCGGTCCGCATCATAACTACACCTTCACCCATTTCTACTCCCACGCTACTCTATTATTTTATTTATTATGAGTTTTCCATACAAAAGTCAAACACGTTTATTCTTTAAATTAGGCATAATTACAATGCACTGATGAATGTCCAATGTTTTGTGAAACAGTAAGTATATACTTTACATAAAATTACATTAAAATATTAGGTTCAGTAGGGGGATGTCTATTTTGTGTTTTCTTAATGTGATAAATTACTCGTGCAGAATGTAACCACACTGCTGGCATCACTGCCAAACGGGTTGATTGCAAAAAATTGTACATAGTTAAAAGCTTAGTAAACAAAAATTTACGATCGCTTCCTTTGTGTGACGAAAGTTAGTCATACAAAATTTATGGGTAACTTTCGTCACACAAAGGAATCAATTAAGTTTTGTTTTAATTAAAGCCCTTAACTATGTACAATTTTTTTGCAGTCGACCCAAACATCCCCATCCATGATAATATTGATAATTATTAACATTTAATTAATAAGTATTTAATAAAAAATAATTTGAATTGAGAATTTGTTTCACCACTAATTTGAATGACCGTCAATTCAAATTTGTTTAGCAAATTCGGTAATGTGTTTTAGTTTTTTTTTGTAAATCCAGGGGGCCTCTGATAGTTGGGGTTATCACGTGATAATAAGACAAAGCATCTGTCACTCACACTCACATTTTGTCAAAACGTGACGGATGCTTTTGTCACTTATGTATTTATCGCGTGATAAAAGCAACAACCATAGGCCCGCAGTAATCTGAGCAGTAGTAGTTATGTATAGTACATTCAAGTAATCTAAACATTCTAGTAATACGGCAGCCCTTAGTGAGACTTTAATGCACTTAATACTTGAATACGCATCTGAACCAGTTGCCTTGCTTAATAGAGGAAATCGAGTTTTCATACAAATGAAGTAGGATAAACTTCGGGTTGAATATTTACGAAGACTCGCTAAAATAATTATCAATATATTAGCTTAACGACCACATTAGGGAAATATCTCCTACCCTCTCATAAAATATGTATTCTGATACGTGCTTGAGCTACCTGGCACCCTGATTTATAATATTGATACAATGAAAAAAGGCTATAAGATACACGGTTCTGAAAACCAACCCAGTGGCGGTGTTGAAATGTATTAAACTCAGCCGCCACTCGTTTTAGAATGATCAAAACTATTATTTTGAAAAGATAGACAATAGCATCTTAATATTACATGATGGGTGTCATAACTTCCTCAGAAAACTTCATAAAAACTAAACGAAACCAGACAAGTCGACATCTTTTTCTTTTTTTACCGAGCGAACGAGGCGTCAACGTTGCAGCTTGGGCAAAAATGCTTTTGCATGTTCTAACTCCGGAAAACATCAAAAATACTTTAAACACGCATCGACATTTCGCTTTAAAAAATTGCCTTGTTCAATAAATATCATTTCGATATACTTAGGTTTTAGATTAGGTTGTTAGACTTCAATTTTCAAGTAGGTACGCTTTTCACCATGTAGGTCCCACATTTTGCTAGGCATGGCAACCCTATGGGATATAAATTGATCATATAGCCTAACAAGTGTCGGTCTTGCCCTGCCCGTCTAGCACAACTATGCCTCGCGCTAAAGCGCTACCCGTCACTCTCTCACATTACTGCACAGAAAGAGATGGGTAATTATCTCGCGCGAGAAATAGTCCAGTATGATGGTTATGCTAGAGGTGCAGGGATAGTTGCGCTATAAACAGCTTCCATATGGCAATAATGTCCATACGTCATCAAATTTATTTGCATTATCAAACGTCAGGAGCGAATTCAAAACATTGTTTAACGGTTAAACAATGTTTTGAACATGAAACAAACTTTAACCGGAATGCTGCTCAATCCTTCGTTCTTCTTGTGAAATAAATATTGAATCTTATTGAAAAAAAAAAAACTTCCCTTTCTTCACTGTGGATAGTTTTGGCTTTACTATGCAAAAATTACTGCGGAATATTTAGTCATGTTTCCTCTTTGTTTACACCAACTCACTGAATTTCAACGTCAGTTACCAAAATTTTGTCGTTGCCACTAAATCAATTATTACCACTAAAAGTCCGCAATAAGGCGTGGGCTGAAAAATACCCGGGATATACGAGTAATATATATTATCTAACGTATAAACTTGTTTAGAATCAAATGATAGAATAGATTTATTTATTTATTTATTAGCACACACAACTGTCCTTACAGGCTTACCTAATTCGACAGCATGCAATGTTTACAAAATAAACACAAATACAGGGATGAGGGTAGATATTTCTTTTATCATTATCTCCTAACTGTACTAATCCATGCTCATAGTATAGAAGTTTACTTTTTCAATTTGTCAATTATTACTTCTGTCACTGTCAAAAAATTCATCGATCAAAATTAACGGTTTCACGGGTTCACAGACTTGAATTTTGGTTTTAATTTAATTGTATACTTTATGTGTAAGGTTGTTATTAAGTACATGTTGAATATTTATGTTCTGCTATAAGCAGGTCGCAGATCGTGTTCGAGGAACAAATCATATCGGTTCAAGAGTGATATAAGCCAAGTTTAAGAAATGCAAGTTACCTGAAAAGGATAAGTAAAATACGTTTGTCGAGCTAGTGAAGCCACGGGATAAGTTAAATGTAAATGTAAGTATCAACGAAAAGTACGGAAGTAAAATCAAATGCATATAATGCTATTTTAGGCTTATACTTACGATGTTTGTATGTTCGGGTCAAATATTGGAAACTACTTTTGACCCACTCCCTAAAGTTCTATTGGGCTCTGTTATAATTGCGTATCTTCCATGACAATGCAATAGCGTGCCACCATGGAGCTGGTCTGATCATGGATCCGGAAAGTGGTCAATTGATCATAGAGTAACATAATCTTACTAAGTTTCATAGTTTCAGAATGGTCTCAGTGTAATAAAGTAACGCATCCTACTAAGTTTCAGCTCTTTAGAATGGTCTCGGTGAGTAGATGATGGATGCTTGTGCATGGAGAAGTACCAAAAATCTACCATAAAAGCATGTCACCATTTTTTTTTGTCAGAAATGTATCTACCTATTATTGTTGTACGCTGTTTTACGTGCTTATCGAAATACACGAAAAAAAATGTGTTTTTCGTAAACCAAAATATTTTATTGTTAAATTTCCAGTCGATGTTCACAAGACCCATCTACACAAATAAGCGATGGAGAGGGGATCTCATAAGAATCCGCCGGCATAAGAAGTCTTGGCAAAGAGCATGCAGAGTCTACGCCTCGCCTGAGGTAAGTACAATACTTTTATTTAGTAGAATAATGATAATAACTTAATAACATAGCATAAAGTTTTACTAGAGTTACTTAAGTAAGTACATTGAACATAAAAAAAGGGAAAACTTACAAAAATTCAAATCTAATTCAAGTTATGACTTTGCGCACTTAGTACTTACTATAGTTTATATTTAACATGTCCAGAATTTCGCCTACCTTTGTAAATAAATGTTATTTATGTTCTTAAATTATCGCGCCCACAAATATATAAAAAACAAGGACATTTGATCAAGTCATGTGTAACTCCATTTTCTATTGAAATAATGCTAGTGTGTAGGGGTATAAAAGTTGCGCTCTCAAGGGACGCTTTCGAGGCTGTCGGCTATGACGTATCGCTTAGATTTTTTACCAATACACTATGGACATATTTTTGCTTTTATGTTAATATATCAATTTTATTTGTCCTGCTCTTGACAGTTTTTTTCCCCAAAACTTCTATATTGTTGACACTTTCATGACATGGGTAAATTAAACAAATAAACGTAAAACGTTCTATGAAAAAGCTACGTAATGTATATTTGAAGAAGGATTGACGCGAAATTTTACAATTGCGTGTAAGTTACGAGGTAGGTAGTCATATGACAGTACATACCTAGGGCAGTGAAGTCGAAATGTCCCAGATCTCAGGAGTTTGTAGCCCGAACCGAAGAAGAGGGCCATAAATATGTGATCTGGGACTTTACATAATTACCGCCTGGTTTGTCTAAGGTTTTACGTCTAGCTTTGGCCGGGAAGTGAGATTTTCCCCCCGTGTGACGGGCAGAATATCCCACTTACGGCCTAAGGTGAAGTAAAAAACGTTCTGTTCTGGACGTTTTCTAATAAAAAGTAAATTGATAAGATGATAAGAGACGAGCTGCGTGACTCTAACTGTAGTGTTAGGGGTTTTGAATATTATAATGATAACAAGATTCGTATAAAAATGCCGAATGTACTTTGGTGCACAAATCTCAATCGGGTATCAAGACCAATCAAACTTAGGGGTTGCTTCGTTTTAGTACAGAGTTACCGTGAAGTGCTTCCTGTCCTATCTTCTGATCAAATCCGTATCATATCAAGATAATTATGAATGGCAGTGTCATTCAAATTACTAATACCTATATTTATATATGTATACAAATTTTCAGCTCAATGGGAAACCAGGAAGCGGGTCATTAAACTTGCAAGATTTAGCTTGCAGTATTTCAAATTCAAATTATCAGTTACACTACTAAATATAACATATACCTATATATATTCATACAACTTGACGTCACAATCAAGTTTGACTTTAAAATTGACGACGACATTTAGTAAATTTGTCGTATTTGCACGTTTTGAGGTACGAAACAAATAACGTCGTGAGATCGTTTATGCGGACGGTAGATATAAAAACATCTGGGACGGGACGCACCGTCGCACTCCATAGTTTGGGCTGTTTGTCACTGAGGGCCGTGCTTATAAATCTTGCGATGACCCTCCTTTATGGCAAACACTGCGATACAGACATGATACTAGTGGCTCAGCTGGGAATGGACACAATAAAATTTCGATTGAACCCATATTTATGGAAGAAGTGCAAATAAGTTTCAAAGTATCGTCTCTTTTGGTTTCTACATTTAACTGTTTAAATGAATGCCCATAGATAAATTACTTTTCTTTTCGAGTACTGAATAAAAATTACGAGCTTAAATTATAATTAGAAAATACAATACAGTCTATTAATTACAGATCATAAAACGTATGTTTGATTGGAAACATTGATTGGCTTTTGAAATCCCGTTTCGCATTCTTATCGTCCCAACGACTATAAAAATAAATAATGTACATTCAGAAATATTTCGATTCAAGATTATTTTAGTCAAGTAACACTTAGCTTTAACGGCATGAGTATTTTTTTCTTTCATCAAGAAGCAATTATACAAAATAATAAGAAATGGGATTAATTAATTTCTTATAAAACGTTTTTGTTCCCTCCTTTATCTGTCCACACACAATTCGGGGGCGAAAATAAGAAAGAAAAGCTAACAATAAATCCTCCTACATAAAAATTGCAACAACTTTGTTCATAATGCCGATGGAGGCATCATCAAAAGTTGGTTCGCACCCTCGCGCCCATTCGTGCAGAGATTACCAATAAATCCAATACGGGATAATTGCCCGGCTTAATTCTGTTCTATCTTTCTACTTAGTTCAGTCGTCAGAATGTGCCAGCTCAGGCCCCCTGGGAGTGTCCAGCCCGAAGTACAAACACCAGTCCGGAGCCGGACCAAAATCATACCTGATACCGGCGGTTACGATTCATTTTCTTGTAGCGAAATATGAAACAAAACAGAACCTACTTCAAATAAAGAAAGTAGTAACATTAATGAGTTATTTTTAGTATGCTATCCACAGGTTTATTATAATGTTAGGTGGTACCTACCGATTTAGATATATTTGCATCGATATCGATTTAATTTCTTAGTAGGTAATGCGATTTCGAGTGTTCACTTTTGATAACTTGGAGGCAACAGATATAAAAATGTAGTAAAAGAAGTTACAATATTTTTCAATAATTTTATGTTCTGAAATGTATTTCAGTTTGCCAGGCAATATTAAAATAATAAGTATACCCTCAATACACTTGCCTTAAATAGAGTAAATATTGAATGGTAAACATTGCCTGTTGCCCTATTCGGTCAAAAGGTAAGTGCTTGATCGTCGGTTATACATACATTTTCATGCATTAATCTAATATTTATACTTACTTACTACTGAAACTCGTAATCTTACCAAGACTAAAACGCCGTAATAGTTTTACATAACTATAGCAGAGACTAAGCGTTAATCTTTGAATAAAAGTTAGGTAAAATGCAGCCTTATGCGGCAGGTTCTTAATCAGTCAAAACCATGCGTACACTATGTATAGAAATTCCATACAACGTGAACACCCGTTTATTTGCTCTCAAGTGTATAAAGAAAGAAAGAAAGAAATAAAAAAACACATTTATTGCAGCGAAGAAGACGCACCACCATTGCATAAACTTAAAAACTAAATCACTTAACATACAACATCATAAAACAGAAAATTATATAAATATAGGTAGAGGTATATACTTAATGGTGTTGCCATGTCCACCGCAAAAGGACACCACTCAGCATAATGCTGCGACATCGGGGGAATGTCGCAGCGCTGGTCTTCCGTGGAGCCTGAGGTAGGTAGGCGAGAACAGCGACAACAAGTCGGGACTGTAATGTCTACATGCATCTTTTGAATGTTTGTAGCAAAAAAGAGTAAAAACTGATAGATTACAGGTGCACAATACCATTAAATGAGGTAGCCATTCCACGTTTTAATCCTATAGGTACCTAAGTGTGTATATGTGTTGTGTGTGTATGTGTTGTGTATTTCTGAGTGTACATAGCGTGACACGGTATATAAGAAAAGGCGGAGGTTTGCATATAAATATGGCGGATAAAAAACAATACGATAAGTATAAGTAGGGTATTAAATATACAGTTTATATAATACTTAGATTAGGCTCAGAACTTATGAGCTAGAGAGTTGGATATTTAAAAGATATTTCCGAAATTTTATTTTAAATGTGTTTAAAGTTTTAGAATTTCTAATAGGAGGTGGAATATTGTTCCAACATTTCGTGGCAGAGTAGCGAAAGCTACCACGAAATGCCGCTGCTTAACACTATTTCATCAAATCCGGCCATGAATTTTTAGAGATATCAGTTAAGTTACGCGCGTATATGAGTTTTGACAGTGAGGTAAGTGACGTGACGGATATACTTAGGTGTCGCTTTTTTCGTGTAGCCTAATGGATGAGAATTATGGAGTCAAGGGGTGGCAGCGATTTGATATTCGCATCAGCGGACCCCCGGGACCGGCGTGACGGGCTCAATGGCACTACCCCACGATCGACGTTTTATAACTATTCAGATATGGGAAATGCACTCAGATAAATCGATTATGTGTGTGATTTTCTTCTAAAGCCCCGGGCGGCCGGTTTCAATCTTACAATCCTAATGAAAAGTAACATGGGCATTTTTGTGTATTATTAAGTTAAGCTTCTTTCAGTGAAATGATATTAACCATGGGACTAATGACTCTCAGTTTATATAGATTTGTATAGGTTTGTTGTAAAGAATAACATATAACAGGCATGCATAACAGCCGATCTAAGGGTAAAAATTCGCATTTTATTCAAACACCACCCCAACTCGAATTAAAACGTCAGTCAATGCGGAAAAATCCCATTCCAAAAAATTAGCCAGCGGAATTCGAACAAATAATTAATCTGGAATAATCATACAAAACGATGCGAGCGGGCCGCCGCCATTATTACCATTCATTTCAAATCAGCCGTGCGGCGGGGGACGAACCTTGCTCGACCTGAATAACCATACATTTTCCAATCAGGGCACGTATCATTTAACTCGCTATTAAATTCGACTTCTTCCCTCCGAATTATTATCATGTCAAGGAAAAACTCAGCAGAGTGGGCGTTGTTTGTTCAGATGAAATGTGGAATTCAATAATAAATGTCTTGTAATACTTGACGTATGACTCAGAAAACTTAAATTTTATTCAGTTCAAATGCTTTAGCACTCTGATTATTAAATAATTTTCCGATCTTACATTTACCTGTGGTGAGCATTCAAGGGAGGAAGCACAAAGTACGAAATACTTTTCATAAGCACCGTCATAACATTCATGCTTAAGACCTTTTACTGTAATTACTTGCTTCAGACAGAACGCTACCGTGGGGTGAATTAGAGAATTAAATTTTTTTGAATGAAATCTTGGGCTACTTGCATATTAGCGCCGCCTTTTGACCGTGACGGATCTTGTTAAATTAATGAATCGTGAAACATACATATTTATGCTTTTAAAGTGATGTACTCATTTGTTTTTTTTCTTATCTGTTGGTGTGGGGCTATCACTAACTACTATCATAATTTTATAAAATTGTACATAATAGGTACGCTGAAAACGACTTTTTTTTTTTTTTTTAATTTATTTAAATCAACAGTTTTTTCTTTTACATAGTTTTAGATGTTATATTGCCACTTTTGAAAACCCGGGAGGTTTATGTAATAGTGGCAAGGTCACGCGGTTCGGTCCGCATCACAATTCATCTTAAGTATAAGTACTTATAGATATATAATACTGTAGTTAGTTAGGGTACATTGAAGACACCGTTTACTGTCGGTTTGTAAGCGATATTATATGTTATAACGTATATGGATGTGTAGTTAACCGTGTCTTCGGTTGTACAACAACATCTTTGATCTTTGTATTCAACAACTTTGTGGGAGTATTAGAGAATCATCACTATATAGTATTAAAACAAGGTTGCTTGCTTCTTTCTATCCCTATGTAGGCTTAGATCGCGGGTCGCTAGTTGCAATATATTTTTAGACTAGCGACCCGCCCCGGCTTCGCACGGGTGCAATGCTGATAAATTATGCATGTATTATACATATAAACCTTCCTCTTGAATCACTCTATATATAAAAAAAAAACCGCATCAAAATCCGTTGCGTAGTTTTAAAGATTTAAGCATACAAAGGGACATAGGGACAGAGAAAGCGACTTTGTTTTATAGTATGTAGTGATAGTGAAGTTCAGTGATAGCAATCAATGCAATAGGTATTCCGTTTCTAATAGCATTTGTGTCAATTTAATTGTTTTTGAAATAGCGTTAAGAACTGCCGCAGAGATCCTCAGGACGGCTACATGGTATCTTTTGCTAACTAGGTACTTAAAAGTTAAAAGATGTCTATTCACCCTAACAATTTATTTAACTGAGTTGCAGTTTATGGAGTTAAAATTCTGCAATAAATGCACACAAACGATTTATTTATCGAAGTTGGGATGTTGATTTTGAAGTTAAAAGTCTAGGATTTTCACCCTCGTACACACAAACGTATTTATTTATTTATTTAAACTTTATTGCACAAAACTAAAGTCAGTACAAAAGGCGGACTTAATGCCAAATGGCATATCAGATCAGAGTTGCTGTTTGTGAAGTAAAAATTCTAAGTCATGACTATGTTAAACTTTGCAAATTTTGCCTAATAATGGGAACCGATCGATATCATCCACGGTTTAAGAGGATTAAAATTAAACGAATAGACACATTATGGGTGACAAGGGTCATATACGGCACGAGCCGCGGAGGCGCGCGGAGTCACCTGACACCGTCATTCGACCTCCCCCACTTATTAAATTAATAACTCCGAGCACCGTCATTATCCGTCTAATTGGAGGGGCGATGAGCCTGTTTTAACACGTTACTTAAACGTTTAGTCGAGTTTTATGAACTGCGTAATTAATATTTCCACATGCACTCGTCGTAAAGACATTTGCGTCGTAATCCCCACTCCGGTGTAGATTTTTATGTTCGCTTAAAGATACGTAAGTGTACACTGGTAACACCTCCGATAAGAGGATTAGGCGTCGTATCGTATATCTAGTCTTTAACATGTTTGGCTGTAGTTTTGTTGAACTTATTTGTTTTTTAATTTATTGCATTTACTACGCACAATATTTTCTATGAGCGCCCGGGCTATTGATATGAACATTTCCTGTAATTCCTTGAGACTGGTATATAACAGGTAAATACATAACTAATTTAATGGTGATAAAGGGTCTGGAAGGCGTCTACAAGTATCTTTTGCTAATTTTATAGGGTTATTAAAACTTTATCCCACTAAAACAGATAAACCTTATCGGGAGCTTTATAATTTATGCTAATAGGACCTATTACATTAATAACATATTTTAGCCTAATAATATGATAATTTTCCAAGGCATATTCAAAAGCAAAAGATAGAAATTAACGCTTTATCGGTGAAATTTTGGTTGTTTACAAACATATCATTTTGCTCCCTTGTCAGAGCCGGAGGCTAAATTTTACTTAGAAATTTAAGAGATATAATTAAGAATTTTGCAGCGCGCAATAATTTAGGGATCTACTAATGAATGATATCGGGTTCTAAGTAATTAACGCCGGAGGCGGATTGTTATTTTTGTTATGAAATATAAGTAATTGTACTTGGATCAAGTACCTACTTATCTAGTCAATTTTGGACTTTTACAATAACTTGTTATTTGAACAAATGATCACTTTGTAATTATAAAAAAAACTATTCCGTTATTCACCCATTAATTTTTACATTACATTAAGACATTAATAAGTTAATTTAATTTAATTTTGGTTCAGTATTTACCTAATTTCGATTCAGTATTTAATTTCAAATTACGAGTACCTATACATACTTTAAAAATTAAATAGTAAATCTAAATCATAATACCTAATTCACCTAATTTAAAAATACCTACCTATTTTGAGCAAATTACCATACTTGACTTCTGGCTTAACAGTTCTGCCGCCTGAAAACCTATATGTATTTTGCGTATGGTATTCTACGGGACACATTCGATTTTTACACCATATTTTGTCAACCGCATGAAAGAAATCAGCATACGTTAGCATTTCCCGCCTGAAACAATAGTTCTTCCCTAAAAGTTTTTAATATTTTAGGAGTCAGAAGCTTAAATAAAATAGATGTATACTTATAATTAGCCTTGTGCATGTCGATGGATGAGTACCTCGCCTTATGGCGCTCGCCACGCGATCAGCCTGCCGTAGGTAAGAGTACCCGAGGCCCTACAATCGCGAGCGTGATACAAATATACACATAATTTTAATGCCAGGGGTGAAGCATTAAAAGTCAGGGATCAAATGCCTTTAATACTGTGTCGGATTAGAGAAAACTGTGGAGTAGCTGTATTTCTATACTGATAGAAATGAAATATTAATGAGATGACTGCATGCACTATTTGAATTAGTATTGGGATGGGACGGATTTTTATTTATAAATGACTTGCTTGTAAATACTGAAGAACCAAGAATATTTACTGACTCGTAGTTTTTCCTTTATCTTCTACCTTGCGTTGGATGTGTTATGTCAAGTGCATGTGCATATGTGACATCTTTACAAATCCTTTTTTATACAATGCGATACAATTTTCATTCAATTGAGTGCAGGGATTAAAGTTTTGCTTTTTTATTTTTTATTTTATAATGAATTGTCTCTCTGAATGTTTACCGTGAGTGATGTGATTCTTATTTCAATTCTTTTAGATTACCTAAAAAATAATAGGTTTTTAGGTTACTCGTACCTCCCTATATCCTCGCATCATAATAGTTTCAACTGACTTAGGCCTTCCTTCCTTCCTTCCTTCCTTACATATTACCAGCAGTAAGACTAGTAGCTCTTTCGTTTTCATTCTCTGGCATATCTCAGACTATTCAATCTTAGTGGTAGATTTTCCATACCTACAAAAGTTATGTCAGATGACAGTACAATAATATTATTTTTTGCATTGGTTATGGGAATGTATTAAAACAACGCAATGCCTTCGGGTTTGAGGTCGTTTGATTATTTTTAACGAACCATTGACAAACAAATCCAGTTGGCAATAAGAACCTGTCCATGTTTTTTTTATAAAAACTTTTTAAAACATGGTGTGGAATCTCCTTTGGCGGCGCGGCACGCTACGTGTGTACGGCTTGCTTGCCTATTGTTACGGACTGACGTACTTTAATCTCTACTCATATTCGCTAATTACGCTTGTATTGTTACACGTGAAATACTAGCCCGATGGAACTGATGTTTTAAATAAATTTGGAAATATATATCCATTGTACCTACATTACGTGCAGTATACTCTGGAATTATATGATTATATTAAAGTTCAGTTTAAGTTGCAGTAGGTATTTGTTACACCAGATCCCAAAATATTACATTATCTCAATTGAAATATTTTAAGGGGT
Source organism: Apotomis betuletana (assembly GCA_932273695.1). NCBI lineage: Eukaryota > Metazoa > Arthropoda > Insecta > Lepidoptera > Tortricidae > Apotomis > Apotomis betuletana. The sequence continues at coordinate 14,908,564 of OW026304.1, forward strand.
AACTTTGAAATTTTCATTCAGGTACCTATACAAAAAACGATTATATTGATATGTGGGCATTACTGGAAAATTGGAAACTCAACAATTTCAGACTTATAAATTTATGAAACATGTAATGTCTCATTTTGTTTAATGTGGGTACACCACAATTTTTATTTAAACTATGAATACAAAGATCAAAGATGCAAAGATCGACACACAAAGCATAAGGAAAAATTCGTCAGGTCTACGTGGAGCGAGGGTAGCGAAGTGGCTAACGCGCTGGACCGGTAATCCAGAGGTACCGGGTTCGATTCCCGGTCCCTTCCACCAGGTAGCTCCTTTTTCAATTTTTCTTTAAGCTTTGATCTTTGTATTCATAGTTTAAATTTCAGACTTCTTAAAACGTGTCACCTATTTTAAGACTGAAATGTTTTCGGTATTCTTCTCTAAACTAAGCTTACCATTCTGTTTCTCTTGAGAAAACATTTACTCTCAAGTAGATTCTACGCTACGTATCGTCGTTTGTAAATATGTAGATATAGAATGTATAGGTCCTTTTCTTGCCTATCGATACCAAACCGGAGTTCCGACGAACTTACTTATCACCGACTATAATCTACCATCAAATATTCAGATTCAATCTGCACACATATTACACATTCGTCAATAGGGTTTGGCCGTCACCCTTTTAATTTAGGACTGGAGAGGGGTCATTAAACAATAAGTGTTGATTAAAAGCCCCCATGCGCGCGATGGGCGCGAATAACTGCGCTTCCTGTAGCGAACCATTATTTTATCATTGATGATTGGCACGACGACACTCGAGCTGTCTCGACCCGCACATGCATTTGACATAACACATCCAACTTGCAAGGTCGATGGTAAAGGAAAAACTATTCGTTGCAGTGTTCATGGTTCTTCAATATTTACAAGCAAGTGATTTACAGATAAAAATCCGTCCTAATACTATTTAATTCAAATAGTAGCACGCAGTCATATACCTAGTGGTGAAAGTTTGTGATTTGTACATGTTACTTATAGGTACTTCTTCACACTCAAACGGCTGCATGGGCCATTAATGGTAAAATTTGGTGTGGATGTAGCTGGCACCCTGGATTAACTTATAGACTACTTTATATCTCGAAAAAAATACTGTTCCCGTGGGATGATCGGGTAACACCGCGGGGCGCAGCTAGTATGTAATCAGTTCGATTAATTAACATGTCAGTGCATACATAAAATATGCGACCTCCAATAGATTTTTTTCACATAAGTACCTACATTTAGACATGATCAATGATTTTTCTCGGTATCTAACTACTTTGTATACTAAAAGTCGAAGTCTACACCAAGCATAGGTAACTACCTATCCAAAACAAAGCAATACACCCTACGCGAATTACGTCTGTACGTATGCGCGTTTATACATCAATCGATATCTTGATAAAGTGCCGTGCTCGACTCGTACGGACTAGGAGATAATTACTCCAGATTGAGATATGGGGAGCAATGAACAGGGACCTCATTACGATGGGGATTTCAGTTTCATTCTTACTTCTATTATCCCTCACATCATTGTTCGTGCTCAGACCGCTCTAATACCGGCGTTGGATGTAGTGAGCAAACGAATCGATTACGAGTTATTCCTAAATCTGAAATGTATTCCACGGAGATAATCTGGGAAATCCCTTTATGGAAATTGTATACCAATCGTTAAAAAGAGAAGCGTCCTGTTAACAGATTTTAAATCATTGCCGTCTCTGGTCGCCATTGTAACGTCACGTTAGTTCAAAAGCGGTCGATCCAGTCGAACAAAATGATCTTCGTCGGATCGGATCGCGCGTTCCACACCTCGCGGATCAATAGATCTCATTCACATAATAATAAGGAGTTATAGATCAGGTGCGCGGGGCTGTCAGCGTGTTGGAAGCGGCTGATGCGCACTGACGCGCGCAGCCTCTGCGCTCGCGTCGCTTTGTGCTCGCATTTGAGTATGGAAATGGATATTTATTTCACGTGTCCGCCGCCCGCCGCAGCCGTCTACGGTGATCGCCGAAGATGATAACGCTTCGATTTATATATTTCACTCGATGATCGGTAGCTGCTACTTCGCTCGCCATACAACTGCCAGAGACGAGCGTGTTTGCTTATACAGGGCGTTAGTAGCCCTCCGTGGACCATTACCGGGAACTGTGAAGGCTTCAGTTCACCTCAATCCTTTATTATTGCCTTTGTTGCATTAGATACCTCGCCAACGTGAAATACTTACTGATTTGATACTCATAATAATATATTGCAATACTCGTACATACTCAAATCCCGTGATGAAATTTACGACTGTCATGAACGTGTCTGACATTTTAGCTACGCATCATGGGGACATTAGTCCCTGTAACCGCCAAGACAAATTTTATAGCCTAAAATTTATATTTATAGCAAAGATTGTCCTCAAACTAGATAAGAGCGAGGTCTTTGAACAAAGTTTTATTAACATCGTTTACATCATGCATCTTCACATTGAATAGCAGCTTACTCGACCAACATATACCAATTTAAATATATATAATGTCTAATCTGTTTTAATTTAATCCATTTTTACTCATAAGTCAACTTGTAGTTTTTTATGTTTGTAGCGCCTATATAAATTCTTCATCGTTTACTTATGCACAAATACATTTTAACCAGGACAGCTAATTGTATTCTTGTCATACATTCTTCGACTTACCTCATATGTACTAATTGTTGATATAATATGTATTTAGGACGGACACGACGCGTTTGTCATCAACCTGTAAACAACATGCAAAACGAAACGATTGCCATAAACTGCGTGATTCGTCGCTCCGCCTTGTCACACTTTAAAAGAACTGCTGCTGCCTTGTCATACTCTAAAAGGCGCATCGCTCAACATAATATTAATATTAAACATGGCTCCGTACAATCATAACTGATTACAGATAACACTAGTTTTGCAAGATTTTCATAAATAGTTTAAAACGGTTTCGTAAAGCAATTAAATCACTTAGGATCTCTTAATGTTAAACTTATACCATACTTCTTAGTATATTTTACTCTACGTCAATGATTTGCGGAATCTCAATTTATTTATTTATCTGTTTCTTTTCCACTTATTTCATTGCTTTTAATTTTATTTAAAAACGTGGCCGCGGCAACAGATTTAAAATTTATAACGTGGCTATGTCACGTCTCAGGTTAATTAGGTGTGGCGCGGGAGCCACGGGAGCTGCTTCGACCATTTTGTGGTACTCCGATCGCCACTATCGCTTACGGGTGTACTCTTCTCTCCTGCTTGCTCTCATAAGCACATTCGAAAGAGACAGCATCATATATTCTTTGAAGAACACTCGTCCGTGTATGCAATGCAGAGACTCCACAGCGAGGCATGTGCGAGCGCAACCTATTTATTATTTGCGCTATACTATTCTGAATAACTAAACGAACCTCTTCGCCACGTTCAATAAACATTTTGCACTATTAAATGTTCAGATAAGGGCGGTAATATTTTACTGAACTGGTGTAATGCTTTTGAATAAGGTTTCGAATGAAACAACAAATAACTGACCGCTTGCGGTATTGGGAATATATCTTTTTAATTAACTAGGATATCAGTTATTTTATGCATCGGGACGTGCTTAAATAATACGCGTCACGAGACGCAAAATGTTCTGTCGTAACTTATGACAATATATGTGGGTTTATCTTCTGTTGTGTTGCGAGGGAATTTTTATTAGCATTTAATAAATTTAATGTAATAAGAGCCTCAGCTTAAAAAAGTGAATCAACGCCGCCGATGATAACAAACATTATGAAACGTCAATAAAACATGTGGCGTCGGAGGCAGACGCATATTTCCTACATTAATTGGAATATTGCGATAAGTCCCAAGGAGGCGGTTCTTCATCATTAAGATAATATGCAAATATTTGAAGGAAAAGCCTCAATAAATTCTCGAGTTAAGACACTGGATCCAACTTGATTGATTAACAGATGATAACGCTTATAAAATGTGCAGTAATGAGTATCTCAGAGCTCGTCTACGAATAAGATCTATTTTAATCGGTAGCGTTATAATAATTTAACAGCTAACCAAACTGTACACTGTATAAAAAATATCACAGTAAAATATTTTTTTATTATATTGTATGGGGAGAACATACCTAAATTGACGTTGTGTTTTTAAATTATCATTTATTGTAATTTAGTTCATAATCTCATTTGAATTACCTATAACTAAATTTTTGATTTATACGAAATTATTTTCAGGTAATACCCGTATTGAATTAACCTGCAATAGTTAAATGCGCCATTTTTTCTGAAGTTGTACACCCCCTTTTTTTTCGATATTTTGGGTATTTTCTACTCAGAATCACGAGCTCTTTCGATCTAATTAGGAGAAAAAAACTGTCCCAAGTTTTTTCGTTCCATTCCGTTACCATTTCCATATAACCTACTACACCGGTAACGGAATAGATAAAAAAATGTATGAATATTTTGGGGCAGTTTTTTTCTCCTAATTAGATCGAAAGAGCTCGTGATTCTGAGTAGAAAATACCCAAAATATCGAAAAAAAAGGGGGTGTACAACTTTAGAAAAAATGGCCCAAATATTTTGCAGTAATAAAAAGTGAAACAAAAAGAAATGTGTTCAATTGGCCGCCGCCGCCGCGGCTGATCGGCTCTTTTGATGATGAATCGCGAACCGAATCGAAAAATGTCGAGCGATATTTTCGTTTAGTGTGTATTTTAGAAGCAAATGTATCGTTTTATTTTTATTTGTGCAACTGCTTCTAAGCTGACTGTTTGCCTACCTGTAAATGCGAATGAAACACATAGTTTTTGCATTAAAGTTTAAAAAGGTATACCTGACTTGAAAACGATGTCAGATATTTACGTAGTTTATTTGGAGTCACATCTGCAGGAAAGACTCTCATTCCGTTCCACCCTGTAAAAATATTAAATAGAACCATCCGAGTTGGTCTCTCTTGGCTGCTTGCTTACATTATTAACATTTATATCATTAACATTTTGTGTGTAATTTTCACTTGAGCCGCGTCCCATGTCTTAGTCGGCACGTTTCTTGCAATGCGGCAGAAGCACGCGCGACCCCTGCGCTGCGCCCGCGTCGCGTAGATATTTACATCTCACTCCACCACACTACAATAGCACAGCCTATGCGCACTAACAGTTTTCTACATTATTTAGGATACCCTCTTCTTTTATAGAAAAACACTTCAGCGAATGCTTAATTTCATAGACCAGTTTTTCCTAGGAAGTCATATATTTTTCAAAATCTTGAAAATGCAACGTATAGATTAGGTTAGGTTAGGTTTGTGTTATAACATTCAGTAATATTTTATGGTTTCAGAAAAAAAAATGCTTTCGATGTAATGACATTTCTATGAAATGAAAATTCGATAAAACGTTTGTCTATAAAACAAGGGTAGACCATTATTTAGAAATCTTAAGAAATTAGGAATGACAGCCGACTACTTAATTATGACTCCTTGTAATTTGAAACGAGTAACTTCATACTTATCAAACGAGATGAACATGACTTCATACTTTGCAAACGAGATGTATATGACGGAAAAACGCGTGACTACTATTATTTACATCTTACCCCAACAATATGGAGAGAACCACCAGAGCACAATGTATTGTCCGTTCCTTTATTAGAAAGAAAGAAAGAAGGAAATAAATTTATTGAGACAAACTAAACATTATTAACAAGTATTAAGAGTAATATAGGAAATTATATTGTTATAGAAAATTCAGCTTCCTTTGAAATGAGTCGAAATTAATTAGACCCGACCGGAGACCAATTTATATATATATATATATATATATACTAGCATTAACCCGCGGCTTCGCCCGCGTTCCTATACAATATACATTATCCTACGGGAACGATGCTCTTTTTTTAGGTTAAAAATTAGGCTATTTGTTAAAGTTAGGGTATTATCTGCTTATCCCTCATGCATATATATCCGTCTAGCCGTTTTATTGTTGAAAAGCTTGAATGCATTTATTACGGCTGCAGGAAGTTTCCCGATGACTACTCCTCCAGTCCCGCCGCGCCGCCCGCACTGGCCTTGACGACAATCGAGATGGCACCAAATACAAATTTAAACATCTATTAGGTTTAAGTTTAAGTCGTAACTCTCATATTCTTGCTCTTCTTTATAGTATACTTTTTCATCCTGCAACTCCCCGCTATCTCAAAGAGCGTTTCACTTATCTCACTTCTGCTCGATCTGCCCAAAATTTGCTCCTTGCCGTACCTTCTTCCGTCTCAAAATTTTATAATAATTCGTTTACTTTTAAAGCTGTCTGCTTATGGAACTCCTTGCCTGTTAGCTTAAGACGCGCTAATCTCTTGTTTCTTTCAAAGCTCAACTGAAAGAACACTATCTATCCCTTTCATAATTCGTATTTTATTCAAATGGTCCTATTATATGCTAGCTGAAGGTATGTATGTATTTATGTATACATTTTTTATTATATTTATGTTTTTATTTGTTTTTTATGTATATATTATTATTATTATTATCCGATTTTTGCACCGCCTAATAACAAAATATTATTATTTCAAGTTCTCCACTACCCAAAGGTTGTCTGGAAGATCGCTCTTTAGCGATAAGACCGCCTGTTGTTTACCTCTAATTGTAATGTCTTGCATTGTATTTCTCCTGTATATTTTATGAGGTGTGCAATAAAGAGGACTTGAGGTTTACTAATTTATTGTTAGAAATACTCCTGTGAAGTTTCGAATATAAATAGTCTAATCTTGTTTCCCCATACAAACTTTGGATCTCTCTATTTCATCCCCTTTAGAAAAATCGTTTATTAGTGCACCCCTAGACCTTATAAGGAACCTACGTTCCAAATTTGGACTCTTTAGAATCAGCGGTTTTGGGCTGTGCGTTTAAAAACGACACCCATATTTTTAGACATTATTTAGACATTTCTACCCCATCGCGCCCTAACATGAGAGATGGTATTACACGTCCGCCACGTTGAATTTTAAAATCATTCTTTTTTTTAGTAATCAGCGACCCGATTATCCATAGAAACCAACTCTTCCCTCTTCCCTCTTCCCTCTTCCCTCTTCCCTCTTCCCTCTTCCCTCTTCCCTCTTCCCTCTTCCCTCTTCCCTCTTCCCTCTTCCCTCTTCCCTCTTCCCTCTTCCCTCTTCCCTCTTCCCTCTTCCCTCTTCCCTCTTCCCTCTTCCCTCTTCCCTCTTCCCTCTTCCCTCTTCCCTCTTCCCTCTTCCCTCTTCCCTCTTCCCTCTTCCCTCTTCCCTCTTCCCTCTTCCCTCTTCCCTCTTCCCTCTTCCCTCTTCCGGGATACAGGGTACCTACCAAGTTATCTAATCTTGTTTCCCGATACAAACTTTGGACCCCCATTTTACCCCTTTAGGGGGTGAATTTTGAAAAATCCTTTCTTAGTGTACCCCTACACCTTATAAGGAACCTACGTGCCAAATTTGGACTCTCTAGAACCAGCGGTTTAGTATTTAGACATTTCAACCCCATTTCACCCCAACAGGGGAGATGGTAATACACGTCCGCCACGTTGAATTTTAAAATCGTTGCGGTTTTCCTAATCAGCGAACCGATAAACCATAAAAACAATACCCATGTTGATTTTCACTTTGTCACCACATTTCTCCCTTTTAAGGGTAGAATTTTCAAAAAACCTGAAACACGTATTTACTCATTTATCGTTAGAAATACTCCTGTGAAGTTTCGAATAAAATAGTCTAACTAATCTTGTTTCCCCATACAAACTTTGGACCCCCATTTTACCCCTTTAGGGGGTGAATTTTGAAAAATCCTTTCTTAGTGCGCCCCTACACCTTATAAGGAACCTACGTGCCAAATTTGGACTCTCTAGAACCAGCGGTTTAGTATTTAGACATTTCAACCCCATTTCACCCCAACAGGGAAGATGATAATTCACGTCCGCCACGTTGGATTTTAAAATCGTTGTGGTTTTCGAAATCAGCGACCCGTTAAACCATAAAAACAATACCCATGTTGATTTTCAGACTTTGTCACCACATTTCTCCCTTTTAGGGGTTGAATTTACAAAAAACCTGAAACACGTGTTTACTCATTTATTGTTAGAAATACTCCTGTGAAGTTTCAAATAAAATAGTCTAACTAATCTTGTTTCCCCATACAAACTTTGGACCCCCATTTCACCCCTTTAGGGGGTGAATTTTGAAAAATCCTTTCTTAGTGCGCCCCTACACCTTATAAGGAACCTACGTGCCAAATTTGGACTCTCTAGAACCAGCGGTTTAGTATTTAGACATTTCAACCCCATTTCACCCCAACAGGGAAGATGATAATTCACGTCCGCCACGTTGGATTTTAAAATCGTTGTGGTTATCGAAATCAGCGACCCGATAAACCATAAAAACAATACCCATGTTGATTTTCAGACTTTGTCACCACATTTCTCCCTTTTAGGGGTTGAATTTTCAAAAAACCTGAAACACGTGTTTACTCATTTATTGTTAGAAATACTCCGGTGAAGTTTCAAATAAAATAGTCTAACTAATCTTGTTTCCCCATACAAACTTTGGACCCCCATTTCACCCCTTTAGGGGGTGAATTTTGAAAAATCCTTTCTTAGTGCACCCCTACACCTTATAAGGAACCTACGTGCCAAATTTGGACTCCCTAGAACCAGCGGTTTGGGCTGTGCGTTGATATGTCAGTCAGTCAGTCAGTCAGTCAGTCAGTCAGTCAGTCAGTCAGTCAGTTTCTTCTTTTATATATTTAGATATATATATATATATATATATATATATATATACAGGCTAGATTTTGTAAGCACAGCTCATTCATTGCAGCATTATCGGCTCATTCTTATTTAAAAAAAAAATACGGTGATAGAGCACTGGCTGAAAGTATACTGTGTTCCCAATCGATTGTACGGAAATGTCGAGCGGCGCACGAAACAATCCTACCGTTTACCGTAAGTAATATCTGCATACAAATGTTGGGGAACTACGAATTGTAGTGACCGTATGTATTTATACTTTATTTGGTCAGGCGACACATGTGCTATTTAAGAATGTTGCATCGAGGAGAATTTATTGTTTCTCCGGATAATACCATGCCTTTTAGGGTATTTACAACGAGAATAATTCATTCAACATATTGCACGCTTGTAAAGATTAGATTCAGTAGTTTTACATAAGATAGTAGAATTTTCCCGCAACTTTATCAGTAAGGGTAACAAAAGGCGAAGAGAGTATTTAGTCCAGGTATATTGTATGTGATGTGGACACCTACGTATAAATTGGCCAATAGATGGCACTCTCAGGAATGCACATTTTTTAGTAGGCGAATTTTGTATCGCGCTATTATGTATTATGAGTTATTGGAATATCGATCCCGATATGGAAAGCGGCCTTACCTACCTAAAACCTGCAATACAGAATAATATAGTGACACATTATAGGTATTAACTATTTGTATGAGGAAGCGAAGCATTGGGAAAATATAACATAACGTGTCATAATGTTTCAGGTTTCAAATTATCAAACGAAATTACGGTGATGCGAAAAGACGTTCATCAATATTTTACCGGCGTCCCAACAAACAAGAATCCGTTATGCCAAATGTTACCTACATCCTACTCGTATTTAGAGAGCAAAGAGAGGGCGTGTACAGAATTGTGCATGTTAAGTCGATGTCGCTCTCCTGACAATAACAGGCGAACGGCAAAATTTGTCATTGGGAAGCACGTAATGTAAATTCTATTATTACGGCCTTTTATTTTTCAATTACGAGCCCCCGGCACAGGGGCGCCTCGGGGTTAACTTGGCGAGGACCCCGTGATATTTTATTTTTTCATTTTCTTGCTATGTGTTGTTTTGTTGGTATATGGGATTACTCTGTCTGTGCACAGACCATTAAAAAACTTATATTTTAGAAATGTGATTAGTGATACTCAGGCTGGGTGTAGTGAGGCTCACAATGAAGAGGTTTCAAAGAGGTGGAATTAAACCGAAAATTCTGTGACAGGACCAATCACAATTTGATAATTTCTCATTGTAAATCGTACGTATTTCAACATGTACACATTTTCTAGCCTCTCTTAGTAAGTACCTTTGACACTGATAAATATTGGATTAGTGAGTTCAAAAAAGGAATACTTTTCTGAAAAACCGCATCAAAATCGGTTCAGCCAAACGAGAGATAATCGCGGACAAACATACATACTTACAGGTCAAACTGAGAACCTCCTTTTTTTACTCGGTTAAAAAAAGGGAGGAATGCGAGCGAGAGATACCGCACCTTAGGTGCAACTTAGGTGTGCGGGGAATGTGTGACTCGCATGCTTGAAAATATTTTGAGACGAAGAAATATCTCGCCCATAGAGATATATAGAGCTAGGATAGCGCTAGCTAGAAGAAGAACTCCTCGCACACAATTTCTCCTCCTCCCACATCCTTCCTCACACATCTTTAATGGAACGGCTCACACCTTTTCATATCTTCGCTACACATCCTCGTATCTGCTAGTTTGCCCAGCCACAGATCTGGTGGATGTGAAACTTTTAAACAGTTTCAGCTGTAGGAAGTAGCTGATAACTCACTTATTTGTTTTGATTTCATTAAAAATAAGTTTCTGTCAAAAATGACATTTTAGTGGCAAGCTTTTATAGCCGACTGTACTTTTCTTCTGATATCCATCAAATGCTCACTGAGACGATTCTAAAGAGCCCAAGCTCGGTAGGATTGTTTTTTCTATTATAGAGTTCCTATGGCCACCTTCCGGCGCCATCATCAGATCAGCCCCATGGTACCATATTTGTATTGCCATCAAAGTTAAGTAAGTATGCAAAATTTCAGCTCAATCGGTTGACGATATCTGCTTCAAAATTGAGTTGCAAGATTTCACCCGAACAAACATACTTAGATACATACATTGCAAGTTAAATAAAAGATTTTAAAATAGCGTTCAATGGGATGATCCTATTAAAGGATAAAACAAATCGTCCAATGTAGGTAAACGAAATGAAATTAGTTTTGCTCCCAGTTTTACTCCCCACCTGACCATATCTATTATATGCACGACAGTGTCACATTTGTAATGTTAGTAAACTAATTAATTGGCTTCCATTCGCGTTCACAGAACCTGTCGCCAGGTCGTGCTATTTTACTGTTAGCAGCCATGTTGCCAAGTCACGACTAAAAAGCCTGCGCTTAGTGGTTCAGTATCAGCATGTATGACGCGTTGCATGATGAATCGTTGTATGAATGTTTTTGATTTGTTGACTAGCTTCATTAAGCCGACACCCGCGGGTCACGCGACGGCGGTGGCTCGGTAACCGACTGCACCGTAACCGCCCGTAACCGGCAACTCGACGCGTCCCCTCGAACTACGGTCAAATTAAATCATTTCTATTTTGCCGGTGCTTGCCGACACGCGATGATATTTTTTGTCTTAATGAGGATTCGGTATTGTTTGTTTTAAAAAATCTTTTATCGATTCGGCTTTTGGCTTGGGTTACCAGTGCCTTCGAATTGTTTACGGTCTTAAAGTTTTGCGACAATTACGAGAAATTACGCTTACAAGAGATTGCACACCTTAGACTGTTTAATAAATTTATGATGAATGTAAACAATTAGTAAAATAATATTTTTTTACAATAACCGCTAGTACTTTAGTTTCCAGATAAAGGCAAAGTACAGTGCGACACAAAAGAGTAGAAAACGGATGATAAAGGAACTACAATTTTTCATACAAAATTGTTACCATATTCAAGCACTTTACGTCAAAAATGTGGTAGTTGCGAAGGAAGTGGCGCCCTCATTTATTTTCTACTCTTTTATGTTGCACTGTACCTAGTCACAAACACCAGTAAAATAAATCCTATTCTTTACAAACCATGTCCACATTTCTTTACTGACTTGCATGTCAATATTAATAGTAGGTATGCTACTCAACTGGAAACTCTATAATGATTTTCCAAATAAGTAGCTGTTTCAAGGGGTGTTATATCGTGATTGTGATAAATAAACGGTGCTATGGGCATTTCCCCATTGCATTACGTTTTGTAACTAGATGATGTATTTACGATTTATGACTAGCATTTACGCCTATTTTTCTGATTGCTCTGAACTAAACTTCTCGTTTATTTGGTCAGAAAGAAGTAGATTTCTGGATTCTGATGTGTCACGGGCAATGAATAATTGAATTAAATTTATGAAGCACGGGATCAGGCTAGAGATTATTCATTCATGTATAAATCTAAACACAGCTTTTACATACAATTTTATTGACAACGACCACTTGTTAACGTATGTTGCCCGTGTGTAGTTCAGTTTCACAACGGCTCGCCGCGCTGGATCACGTATCTACTCTGAAATCCACGTCCAAAACATAAACTATTTACAAACTATTCAATATTCAATACGCGATTGCAAAATACGCCAAATTATTGCATTAGTAGGTAGCGAACAGGGATTCCCGATATTGCGGCGGAGCGATCGCTCGTCGCGTCGCGTTATGTGGCTTAAATAATTTAATAATTCGCAATACGGAATTTACCATACCGAGTGTCGTACCGTTCGTCCGATTCGTATTCAATATGAGTATTCGATTCTCATACTACTGTCGCATTGAGCAACATTCAAATACGGTGTTTTCACTGAGCGAAAAGATAGTTTACTCGCTGCGATTAGGGTTCAGTTTGATTGTGCGCCGTTGTCATGTCTGGGATCTTTTGAAATTGCATGTGTTGATATGTAGGTGAATAAAGCACGTCTCTGTACATTTCAATATCGGGAACATCCGTGTTATACGCGTGACCTTGCAAATCACAGCCTGCTTTCCAAACGACTTCGTAGAAGTGGCTGGTGTCTGTGTGCGTCCATCGCCTCGACCGCAGCAACATCGGTCACATTAGAATGCGTTATTGCCTATAACATTGCCTGATTTATTGTATGAAGCATTGGCAATATTATGCGATGACATCATAGATAATATTTTACCACACGAGTTTCGACGGCCTAGCAGTCACACTGCTATATTAAACTTACTAAACGAACCTAATAATATTATGGTACCAACCCAAGTAACAAAATTTGGTACTATAAAAGTCCTGGGAACGTTTTAGGATGTGCCAAATAGTGTTCATGATCAGCACTATAATGGTGTTGTAAATGCTTACAAAACCCCAAAGAGGCCCTAGTTTTATCACTGATTAATTATATAAACATTACATAAAGACTCGCGCGGTGATAAATCAGCTCTGTTGTTGAAGTATAAAAGTGTCGTGAAACGCTTTTTAGTACTAACATAGTGCTGTCAGGAACTATTATGTCACGAATTTGCGCTATAAAAGTAACCAAAACATGTTTATAGTGCTGCTCTGCACTGTAATCGATTCCAGTGTTTTTTGTCGTCAAAACTGTTTCCCATTTTATTCTTTAGATGTGTTATGCCATCGTGGTATTGAAAGAAATAAATATCGATAAGTTATTTATGCTCCATTGTTACTTAACGTAACGTGTAATCAGAAGGATATCAGCACTTGCGAAAAAAAATGTATTGTTAAATCCATTATGCTGATTTCAAATTTGACAATGCGCCCTGTTAATAATCTTGTTTTAATTAAATTAAAATTAATAAATTTAAGACTATGGCTGCTATAGTACACATTGGCTCCAGCCGTCTCCTAATATGTGCTATCATGGCGTAAATAGCGGCCATATTTTTACTAGTGATATAATTGATAATAAAAAACTGCTACAGATCTAATTAGTCCATTAATTCATAATTTTAACTCTTTTATGTCACGTTTTAGTCCCGTAGCAGTAACACAAATTCACTTAAAGGGCTATTTAGAATTTAAATTATTTAGCAACTGCACTAGGAGTCGCTATAGTACTAATTAGTGCTATAGAAAACTGTTCATCACTTTTACAGAACTAGCCCCATAGCGATGTTGAGGAAGCTTTTAAGAAGCCATAACGTTACGTAATGCTTATACAGAGTACTTTTATATTGCAAATTGATCCTATAACAATGTTTTCATCACTGCTACAGTGCCAGTACTGTTAAAGTCATATTGACGCAGTTTTAGTGCTAAATGGATACATAAAAGTGTCAGTAAGTTCATCTACAGTACTAAATCGTACCATAGCAGCTTTTTAAATATCTAGTAAAGTGATGTTGCAGTCACGTAGCAGTAACACAAATTCACTTAAAGGGCTATTTAGAATTTAAGTTATTTAGCAACTGCACTAGGAGTCGCTATAGTACTAATTAGTGCTATAGAAAAGTGTTCATCACTTTTACAGAACTAGCCCCATAGCGATGTTTATAAAGCTTTTAAGAAGCCATAACATTACGTAATGCTTGTACAGAGTACTTTTATAGTGCAAATTGATCCTATAACAATGTTTTCATCACTGCTACAGTGCCAGTACTGTTAAAGTCATTTTGACGCAGTTTTAGTGCTAAATGGATACATAAAAGTGTCAGTAAGTTCATCTACAGTACTAAATAGTACCATAGCAGCTTTTTAAATATCTAGTAAAGTGCAACACTTTAAAGATTCTTTTGTATGGTCCTGTAAGCGTTCTTAGAGCTAAAATATAGAACTTAATTGCTCTTTAATTTATAGAATTAAATCGCTCCGTTAAACACCTTTATAGTGCAAGCAGTCACAATGGATACCAGTATAGGCCGACTATATCACTGTTTGGTGACATAACGCCCTGGTTATAGAACTTTTTGTTACTTGGGAACGTCCTAGTTATTAATTAGGTGTTTTTCAGTAGGAACACTTTAATTCTAAAATAAAAGAAAACACGTAGGTTATCCTTTCGACATATCTGTTATTTTAGAAGCATATCCGCAATTCTTTTATACTACAGACGGACACAACAGACACAATTGTTACTTATAAAATGGTCCCTTGTTTTTGATGCGCAAGTAGTTCATTGCCGATAATTGTATACTTTAAATTCTGTTTAGACGAATTGTTGTAATTTTGAGTAGGTAACCTAATAGTTGGTAAATGCATTTCGTGTTGAGCATTGATTAATTCTTACGGTTCTACTTTTCCAAATGCTTACAATGTGTGTACCTACAACTATTCAAGCTTTAAGTTAGTTGGGAATATGAACTTTGAAATGTTAATTTAATTTGAGTTGGCCCACATCTTTTTGAAACCAAACATTTCAATATATTGTGATTAAACCAATCCGAAAAAGGTACAAAGGCATTAATCGAACCAACGTTAAAAGCCCCAGTATAACTTCATATCTTAATCACCGCAATAAAGGTATGCTTACCTACCCTAAAAAGCTCATAATTTTTTCTATGTTGAAAAATGGGTGCACAAAAAATGTCAATAAAGGATAGTGGAGCAGACAGCGAGCGACAAATTGCTGGTCGAGTATGTACACGGGCGACGGCGGGTCCGGCGACCGCTCACCCTCGTGGAACCTTTAATAAATTGTGCACTCTAACATTTAAAAACAGTAGAGATTCCCTTCATTATCGTCAAACTGACATTCTACCAGCTTTCGGTTCAATTACGCTAGTTTGGAATTGGAATATACGCTCGAGGTCTCGCTCTGACCTCAAATGGAAGAAATAAAATGATCAACGTTCCCAGGAGCGCTAGGCAATTATGTGGAAATTTCCTGACAAATACATGTTATGTGTGAAGAGTGCGATACGGTAGCGGCGCGGGCGCCACGCCGCCGCTGTCGCCTAATGAGGGCGCTTGCTTCTTTTATTTATGTGACAAATGCAAATTGTTGGATCTCCGTTTGAAGAGAATCTTTCACGTATATATTTAGTGCGAGAACGTTAAAACGCCGTGTGAATTTTCAATCGAGCAGTTTTCTAGCGTGCAAACATTGCTGGGAATATCTAATAAATATGTCATAGAATGTAGCTTAGCATACACCTTGAATGAATAAATGTTCAAATTGTACCGATACATGCGCGTGAGATGCTTATATTTCACAGTTTAGATACAAACTCGGACATTTACCGCGTACTATCGTGTCTTGTCTGCCAGGTCTTAGTTTTACATAAGCTGTTCGCTACATCTGAGGACTGGAATCTAGAGGCATTTTTTTTTTAATAGTTGTATTGCAATGCAGTCGACTTGGAAAACTTTATTAGTGGGAAGCAGAGCACATCAAAATTTACTAGATTGCGCTTTAAATCCAAATATGGCTTGACGTCGACATACATCGCGACAGCGATCTTTATATTCACCATTTGGGAACCGCGCATTTTTTTAGGGCTCCGTAGTCAACTAGGAACCCTTATAGTTTCGCCATGTTCGTCTGAATGTCTGTCCGTCCGCGGCTTAGCTCCGTGATCATTAGTACTAGAAAGCTGAAATTTGGTATGAGATCACGCCGACAAAACGGTAAAATAAAAACTAAATTAAAATAGTAGTTTTTGATGCAAGTGTGGAAAGTATGTCATTTTGAACGAGTCCCGAGGAGTCTTGGCCTGAGCCGCAAGGCGAGGGTCAAGACTCGGGACGAGTTAAAATGACACTTCCACACGTGTACCAAACAACGTTTTTTAATACATTTGCGAAAAATTACAATAATACTAATTTAAAACAGTAATTGAAAGGGGAAATTATATTTATTTCTGTCTGATAAAAAATAAGAGTACCTAAAATTTTTAGAGCAATTGTGAAGGGTCGCATTTAAGGCCTTTGCTGGTAAGTTTAAAGTTTTATTCAAATGTTCATAGACGAATGTAATTTTTCTTTCGATTTTGCGGGTAAAATACTCTCACTTGCAATTTTTGCCTTGGCTCGTATATAGGGCGGTGTTAAATCTATTCTGGTAACATCAGAATCCATCATTTTCTATCAAAAACTCTTATTTTATAAATCTTACGTGTCATTTTAACACATAATTAAAACAATCTTGAATGAAAAAGAAAGTTTTACTTTTAATTGTAATATTTTTTTTCAAGATGGCGTCGGCTGTCATCATTCAGCCAAATCAAAAGAAATAGTTTTAATATTTCAGAAGAGATATGATAATGTTACACAGTAATTTAATTAATTCCAAACAATAAACATCGTGAATCTGTTTTTAATTCTTTACATTTCATATAATTGTAAATAAATACATTATTTAATACACAAAAATAGCGATTATTCATAATTATTATGAATTTATAAAGCAGCGCGTGGGTCACGCTTAATACTGTATTTTCTAATCTGTGACAATACTTTTCTTTTTAATTTTTATAGGTCACGCACAATACTCATTTGCTCATTAAATAATAGTCACTCAGACAACTTATTAAAACCGTTTTTGAATATTTTTAATAGATATAACCCTTTGATTGATCCAATATGCAATTTAAATATTTTAAGCATAATTATAAGATATACACTTGCAATGCTGTATGACGTAATAAATAAAGTCGGAAAGTGATTGACCTTTCTTTGGATGTATGAGACATGAAGTGTTAGTACAACAGAAAATTAAAAAAATTTGAAAAGTAAAAAGCACTAGTTCGAAATATCCAACTTTTCGCACGATTTGCAGCTACGAAAAGTACCACTTTTTGAGCAACTGTATTAAAAACTTTTTTTCCTCCCGTACACCTAAAGTGGGGGTGATTTTTTTTTTCGTTCCATCACTAGTGTGTGGGGTGTCGTTGAATAGGTCTTTTAAAAATAATAGTGGTCTCCGAACATTCTTTTTTAATAAAGTCAGCAGTTTTGTAAATATTCGCTCCGAAAATTAAAAAAATTGTGTCCGCCCCTCTAACTTTTCAACCAAGGGTCAAAAAATTATGGAAAAATTCATGAAAATGAGGCCTTATAAGTACTTTCAATGAAAACTATATTGAACGAAATCCGTTGAGCCGTTTTTGAGTTATCGCAAAAATTCATAATTTTCTTTAAAATGACGTAATTGCCGCGCGGTGTCCTTATACTTCGAACGTTACACATATTAGTTAAGTGCCATACTGTATTAAAAAAAATCGCTTAATCTGGTAATCGATAACATCCAGAAGGTAATAAGTAATTACTAATACTTTGGCGTTTACGACTTTTTTATAGAGCTTGATATATTTCTCGCAATTTAAATCTTTCTCATAATTTTCGTCTATTGTGAAGGATGGGCGACTACGGAACCCTACACTGAGCGTGGCCCGACATGCTCTTGGCCGGTTTTTTATAAAAAGCTGCCCTTAACTTTCAGATAATTGCTTCAGTTTTTTTGACAACATCCCTCATTAGCTTATTACATTTGTCTTACTCGATTTACCCCGATAATTATATGTATTGATCACTATGTTTTACTTATCTAACAGAAGACGCTACACGTGCCGTGGAAGGTGCCGTGAGATATTGATACTTAATTTGGGATAATGGAAAATCTTACCTGCGTCTTAGAAATGTAATCTCCTCCGTCAATATTATAGACATACATACTAAAGGTATTTTTTTTTTATTAGATGTTAGTTTTAAAGATAGTAATAACACACAGTCTAAATCGCCGAATCTAAGATTAGACAACTATCCCAAGTGTTTCTCGTTTTTAACTGATATAAGCAAGCACTACTGAACGAACATTTTGATGGAAATTATATTAATTAAGAGGACAACGAAATACGCTGCGTAGTCTACAGCAAAATCCATGTGAATTTCAATTTTCGCTTACTTATCAGATAAAAAATATGCGTCGTTTGTTTCCTCGGTACACGCGGCACGTATCGTGAATACAGTTTACAAGTTTTGAGCGTGTACGCTAAAATTTATGCTTCGGAGATTTGTTCGCCACAAATAAGGTTGTCAGCGACGCTTATCTATGGGATCGTTAATTAATTAGAGAAATTGAGCGGCCGCGGCCGCGCGCGGGGACTAATAACTCGCAACCCGCCGTATCATAGCTTCAACTGCCTTTATTTATTTTTACCACTCACGTAAGCAAACTCGAATCCAACTGGGCACTGGACAGTGTTATGCAAACTGCCACAAATATATACTATCGACCAATATGTCAAACTGTATTCATTTTCAACGTTACATCCTTTAAAACCTAGCATTGACAAGTTGGTTGTATTAATAGTCCAGTCCATATCAATTTGATCGTGTAATAATTAAAAATAATTTAATGAACGTTTTAAAAGCATTCTGCGTTTTATATTTAACCGCTAATTGACGACTGTCTGTGTTCCAACTGGCGTTTTATTAAAACGGCTATTGCTAAAATCCACGATGAAATTGCGAATGAATTATTGACATCGCACTTTCCATGACCAACTTTCATTTGCGTGAATGTTTTATTTTGTTTGAATGATCGCTTCATATTGCTGAATACTTTTTATTCAATGATATATTTATTACGCATGGGACGGTCAAGGTGTGACAGCCTGTTAACAGCCTTATCGCTACAATCACCTACGATGAAAATGTTAATTATGTTGTTTTTACACACATTTTATTTCGTGTTGTTATGTGATTACATACTTAACGCTCGTTGGGACTTCTACATCCTCGGTCTATGTAATTGCGTTCCATCTGCCCGCGTTCTTGTGTGTATGAAAGTGATCAGCTTGAATAACAAACATTGCGATTTAATGTCAGTAGAGGTCATTTTATCGATATAGAGCCACATTGCTTATTTTTATAAAAGCACGTTCGAATAAGTATATATCCCGAAAAAATTAACGTATCGTGAAGGATAAGCATCGCGAGAAGATCTTGATCCTTAATATCTTAGATTAATGAATTAATTGAGCTTAATTTGGGACTAGGTTGATTTGTGTGAGGTTGTCTGATATTTATTTATTTATTTATTATTTATTTATTAACTAGCGACCCGCCCCGGCTTCGCACGGGTGCAATGCTGATAAATAATGCATGTATTATGCATATAAACCTTCCTCTTGAATCACTCTATCTATTTAAAAAAACCGTATCAAAATCCGTTGCGTAGTTTTAAAGATTTAAGCATACAAAGGGACATAGGGACAGAGAAAGCTACTTTGTTTTATACTATGTAGTGATGAATTCCTACCTTGCACACCACTACTGTCTAAATGTTAATCTTTATCAAGAATACTTCTAACATTGTTTTGTTAATATGTAATTCTGATAATTTTGATATACTCAGGATACGATAGTATCGATTCTTAAAGGCGAACAGCAAGTGAAGAGCTAGGGCTGAAGCTCGTACGACCATGTTTAATTGTAGCCATTAGAACAGATGGCTTATTCATTTGTAGAGCAGTCGGACTGCGTTCATGTCGTAAACTGGCGATTCGTTCCCGTTCTGATGTTATTGTAGCGTTTTGTCTATGCTGTGCTATTTTATTGGCCCGTTTTGTTGTCTCTGTGACGGCATGCTTGCTCGTGTTTACGTCTGCGTCAAATGATCCGATGGTCCACAATTTAATCGACTTGCAGTGCCATCTCGATGCCGTCGAAGTAGTACGTTGCAGAGAAAATGAATCCTGGTGCGATGTAGCTCGGGGGCTTACTTTTCTGACACTGACTTTACATTTAGAATGCGGTACCTGCAACGGTAAATAGGTAACGCTTCAAAAAGTAGGTTATATAGGTTATATGTATTCACCAAAACAGCATTTATACCACTTTGGTTTTGATCCAGTAGATTTTGGATAAATGTCAGTGTCAAACTTGATTTACTTGGGTCAAAATTGGTATGCACTTGTGGCGTACCAATATGTTTGCGTGCAAATCAGGTGCATACTTAACCGAGCTAAATATTGTGAATGCTGGAATGCGACGATGCTCAAACAAGTCTAATCACATATTTAATAAATAGATACAAATATTTAATAAATAGGTGTTCGATATGGATATTTATTAATGTAAGTAATGAAATTTCATGTAATAAAAACCATGTAGGTACTGAAATGCATGCTTGCTACTTAATTTTAAGTTATCTAGTAAGTAACATTTTTGTAATTTCCTTAGACGACAGTAAATATTCTTTAAAACCGAAACTTAACCTTACCTTACCGGACTTGCACCGATATCTGCCTTACCGGGGCGTTGTCTACTATTTGAGCCAAATATTGGCGAATTATTTTAATGCGTTTTTACCACCGCCTGACCAACAGTGGAAACAAATCCACTTTAAATATATGACGATCTTAAAAGTATAATACGCGTTATATATATCCAAAATGACACGGCAAGAAAGAAGCCCAAACTAAGAAAACGTTTCGCATTTGTAGTACGGTATACAAAGATGGTTATTGAAAACGCAATCGGACTCGAATGATGTCTATAACTTGTGTCAACGTCGTCGGTAGCTCAACTAAACACATTTAATATTCAAAGTCGAGCATTAAGTGTCCGTTTCAAATCAAGAACACGACCGACGCAAAAAGGTTAAATGCTTGGGTAATTTCTCATCTTGTTATCATACTCCGTTAGCATCGCGGTGCCCGTATCTAAGATAAAGTTCCATAAATGTTTTTGTCAAGCTTCAAGTTGCTCTGTATAGGTCTTGCAGAACGGATGCTGTTTTTTCCAGCCGC
Organism: Apotomis betuletana; assembly: GCA_932273695.1. Lineage (NCBI taxonomy): Eukaryota > Metazoa > Arthropoda > Insecta > Lepidoptera > Tortricidae > Apotomis > Apotomis betuletana. The sequence continues at coordinate 14,930,117 of OW026304.1, forward strand.
TGACCGGCGACGACCATGTAAAGCATTCATATATATGGCGAACTGTCATAATTAAAGACAATAATGAAGCTCCCTCCATGTTTTATTCCGATACCGAGAAATATCATAACTTATCTCGATTTGACAGCCACTGTCATGTCAGCAATGATTTCTGTTCTTCATATTTCCATACAAAGGCCCAAAATATTAATCGTAACGGAAAGTTTTTATTTTAATAATGCATGAATGAATGTATATCAATATTACTTTGTTGTATTTTTCGAAAAGCATTACATTTTAATATTTTACATATTTAGAGGTAGAGCAAGTTTATACTGTTTCTAGCTTTTTTTCCTTTATAGTTATAGTTATTGTTGGTAAATGTCAGTATTAGGTATGACAAAAGTATTTTCTTACGAGTAAGTATTTCGTAGTCACACTGCATCGGGAACGTAATGCATTAATTACAATGATCGAGCAATCTGCACATTTTAATTTTGTGGTTATGACAATCTATTAGAAAATGTATTTATTATTTACTATGTTTTTGGTTAGAACGTAGAAGTTAATCATGATGATGATATTGTATTCATTACCAAATTCTTTAATGAGAACTATAATACTAACATTATAAACAGTACAGTAATCAGTAAAAGTAGCTAAGCATTATATCACGGTCACAACGATCTGTACAACCCTTATTGTCTAGATAATAGAGTCAGTGTGTATAGGTATCAGTTTTAGCATCTCAGTGCGTAGCAACTTCTGCTGCTGACTGTACCTTTTCACGACCGATCGACCGACACGACACGACCGATTTCGATGGATTGCTAGTAAAAAGCTCCAAGCTCCGATGGATGGATGGATGAATTTTGGCTACTTATCGTTTGAAGTCATTTTTTTTAACTTCACCGTGGCGGGGTGAAATAGGGATTGTAATTGAGATTAGGATCACAATGATAATTCATACATACTCATAAGTGTATTTAATTCACAATTTTAATTTTATAGTCAAGGACAAAGTCAGAAATATATACAGATATCTGATCTGTTTATTTTGATGTTAATATCGGCTCCATTCCATAGCTCTCTAAAGGGTCGATTGCAAAAAAATTGTACATAGTTAAGGGCTTTAATTAAAACAATGTTAATTGATTCCTTTGTGTGACGAAAGTTACCCATACATTTTGTATGACTAACTTTCGTCACACAAAGGAAGCGATCGTATTTTATGTTAACTAAGCTTTTAACTATGTACAATTTTTTTGCAATCGACCCTAAATTCGTACTGTGCTATCAGAAATCCGATGCCTAAATTTATTATTATTGTGATTACTGATTTGTCATTGTTGTTGTTATTTATTTTCACATTCATGGATTTTGACGATCAACTGGAGCTGTTACCTACTTGAGATGTTGGCCAAACGCTGAACGCATGCAACCCGACTATACATATAGTCTAAGATCCCGATATAAAACGACCTTCACCGAGATGTTTTTTTGATGAAATGTATTTTATATTTAATTTAATATGTCAATAAATATATTGCATATGGGTTGCCTAACAAATTTTAGTCCAGGGTATGTTTAATTAATAATTTAATTTTTTTTTTTAAACATTTCACCGCTTTGATTAATATTAGATAAATTCTATACCAATCGAAAGTATGAAGCCCATAGAATATGCAAACGTTAGGTTGCCTATTCTTTTCCCGTCACAACTATCGGGTAGCCAGGTATAAACAGGTAAATCTATACCTACTAGCATTTTGCAACGGCCTGATTATTGAATTGAAATTAAATAAAATCAAAGATTATTTTATTATGAATTTATCTAATAATCAAACCGGTGAAATGTTTAAAAAAAAAAAAATTACCTAAACATACCCTGGACTAAAATTTGTTAGGCAACCCATATGCAATACTTATATTTATTGACATATTAAACTAAATATAAAATACATTTCATCAAATCAACATCTCGGTGAAGGTCGTTTTATATCGGGATCCTATACTAATCGTTGGATATTGAAGGTAAATAAAAATCACAATAACTAATAAATACCTACTACCAACCTACCACCTCAATGGGTACTCGTCGTACTGTAATGGAAACTGAAACGCATTATCTTCTTAACCCTTTTTGTCTTTGTGACAAGAGCAAAGAGTACATGCTTCAATTTCCTTGATGTAGGTACATAGACTGTCCGCTTAGACGCCACCGTAACAAAGTTGAAACGTTAAGGACTGAGAAGTGACTCCTAAATGAGGTTTGGTGTAATATATTATCATCGAATGTCGTCAGGCACAGAGCCTTCGCTTCTTGACCCGTAATTGCCAAGTATTTTATTGCACTATCTCAGAAGTTTTATGTCATTCAATCGACGATTCTTAATTGAATAAGCGGCAAGAAATTTACTACCATCATACGTTTAACTCGTCCTAGTTAAAGGATTCTTTGATGTGGTGCCTTTATTTCATTATTTATATCTATCAAGGGGCTTAATTCGACGATTCCAATGACATATACCCGAGATTTCTTCTCAACTGTATGTTTACTTAAGCAATGTTGTTTGCCAATACTTTCTATTATGCTTGTCATATCACGGATGTGGCCAATACATAGCTCTATTAACTATATGTCAATTTCATGCGAATTAGGCCTGTGCACTGAACAGGCCTAATTCGCATGAAATTGACATAAATGCCACCATGGCAAAGACGAAGTTATAAATCATGTGAGACGGAAAGTTCACGTCAGGTGACTATCCCTTGACGACTAGTCGGTATCTCGTAACTAACGAAATAAACCTCACACAAATCGATCTAGAAATGTCAATTGTATCTTTAAAATGTATTGTCGTCCATTTGTTACCACTTAATTAACGTTTGTATGGCTTAAAAAGGGTATTCAGGTTGCATTTTTAATATACTTGTAAAGTTGGTAAAGTAAACGATCGCAACACACGCCGTGGTAAAAATGTAACCAAAGCTACATTTCAGGTCTGAGTGGTTACCTGAAATCTTAATTGAAGTTGGTGTAACACCATCCTGGTAACTCAAACAATTTACCACGATAGCAAGGAGAATGGCAAGGTACGAATTCTGAACTTGAGGGTAAACCATGTAAATAAAACGAATGATAGGTAAGTATATATCGCGTATAATTGTTATGTAAGTCTTCCTAACGTTTCAGTAACTTTTCAATTTCCGTTGTCAAATACAAATACAAATCATTTATTTCGGACTTTATATCCATAGTGTTAGTGGTAGGTACAAACTTAGGGCTATGGTTAGTATTATTACTATAATTAAGCTAACTTAAACTAAATCAAATTAAAGTCGCCTGGGCGCCGGTATTACAGGCGCGTGCAGCTGCACATAACGCTGCAACAGCGGCGAGTCCCAGCGGTGGGCAAGCATGCTCAGGATACTATTCGAGCTGCCACGACTTATATTGAGGAGAGACGCACACCTTTTCCTCATGATGGCAAAAAAAAAAAGGTCAAAGGTTGACTGAGAAAAAATATTTCTTTTCCTGTTAAACTACCCATTCTACTATAAATAAAAAATAAAAAAAATGGTGTACATGCATGCCAGATGGGCCCAATGTGTAAAAGGAACACAAGTGCTAGAAGAACATTAACTACTTTATGTAACAAATACATGTATAGATATATAGGTACATACATAAATAAGTGTATCTAGCAGCGGTTTACTTTAAGCTCTGCTGGGGATGTTTTAATTATATTATGCGACGAATCGCGGAAACCGAAGAAGTTTTCAGAAGTGGTTTTCATTGTCTTAATTGCTTTGACATTTCTTGATTATAAAATGTTCGGTTGTCATTATTTAATAGTGTCCTTTAGTTACGAACGCTATGCGGCGCTCCAGTCCTGCACATATGCCAATAATATTTAATTAATAGTCGTTCCAACAAGTACCTATATACATTGTTATGTATCATCAAGTGCGGCGTTAACATTTCATAAGATAATATAGCTTAATGCTGAAAAACAAAGCCTGATTATGTGCAATTCGTAGTAATTAACATAAGTATTAACGTGCAACCGTAGACGAGACAAATTAATGTGATCAATATGCGAATGAGGGACTGGTCGCATCCCGATTTGGAGTAATTCTTTTCAAGTATTTATCCCAACGGTAGCGCACCGCATTTCTGGATGCTTCACAGAACCAACCTTAGGTATGTTAATCGATAATTTACTGAGCATCACAGTCGTTACACATGTATTTACAACTAATTAAGTATCTTTTTTGGGAGCCAAATGTTTATTTTGTTTAAAATGTATTTCATCTGCCACGCCCGCTGCTAACTTATCTCAAATCGAACACCACTTAAGTAAGTACCTACACTGTGTAAAAAAAGTATTCAAAATATTTGTAGGTAAGTACTCCGTTTCGATTAGAGCTTGAATGCTGTCCATATGAAATCGGCCAAGGCATTGTGCGGACGACAATGTTTTTTAAATGTAGGTACGCATTTATATTTGCGTTAACTACATCTTGACTCTGTGTGTTCATGAGCTATATGTAGCTCTGTGTAGTCATGACAAGCTTGAAGGAGTGCCACTACACATCATCGAGAAAAATGTCTGACATCTCTTATTTATGTCTTATAATAAGCCCATAAATATTGATTTTAATTACGCGACGAGCACGGACAGCGATGACAGTTTGCGTAAATGGTCATGATTTGACACGAATAAGCCGCATCTATCTTGTCTACTTGGTAATGTGTAGCGAATATGGTGCGAAATGAAACGTATGTCTGTAAAATGATGAATGAAGAGATATAAACACGTCTCGAGTCATTTAATCCCATTGAATGAGGCGGAGGTTAAATCTTAATTTCTAAATATAAAGAGATAGAAAAGGAATGGATACTACCAATACTAAATAGCAACGTTGTTTCTTAGATGCAACGGCAAAGCATTACCTATTTACACCTTACATAATGGTCATATTACACCGAAGTTAATTAAGTACCAATCTTATCGTACCAGTAAATATCTTTCGTGATTTATTTTATCTTATGTATATAGTTTTAGGTGGCCTTCTAATAAAGCCTCAAAAGCAAAAGGAGCAACCGGGCTTGGTTCACCCAATTAAAGATGAATCTCTGCGCGGATCATGTGACAACAAGCCCCTGATGAAATATAACCTACTGCCATCGGGCGAGTCGAGAGCTCTTGATACTTTTGAATGGAATACTTTGGAAGATGTTTTTAGAGGTCGTTCGTTCTACTTTTGATCCGTTTTTAATAATGACCAGATGCATATATAATGTATATGTATTAGTAAGCCATTTAGTAACTTGATTATCGTTTCACATAATTATTTAATTTAAATCTCGAGAATCATAAAATAGCGGGATCAGTATCGAAAGGCTTATTTTAAAAGATAATAGAATATCAGAATATTTAGCGCAGTTGTCTGTTTCACTGTACATTCTAATTTTATACCGAAAATTATTTACATTAAAATTACGTAAAATATTAGGTTTCCGAAAGAAAAACCACAATGATTTTGGTAAAATTGTAGAGACGAAACTTTTCAGCAGGACGTTACATATATTTTTTTAATTCATCCACGAGCTAATAAAATTAAAAATCTATACTGTTTTCCCGCAGTTGGGTTAAACCCATAGACCTAACTTCAATTTAAATTAACCTTATATTTATAATAAGCTGCAGCTGATATTTAAGCAAATCCCATATAATAAAACATCCAATTTATCTGCTTTGCCCAAAGGTTGACTGGTAGAGAATGCCGCATGGCATTAAGTCCGCCTTTTGCACGTTAAGATTTCTTTTGTGCAATAAAGATTAAATAAATAAATAAAACAGGTGGGTACGTGTAAACGAGATTACACATACCTACTGGTTATTAAGAATGCTACAGTTGAAACTTAGTTATTTCCTTTCTGGGATTGACATACAAAGCTATGTGTATGAGTTGGTATGAACTATCGCATTTTTATTATAATATAAGCATGCGAGTTGCTCCCGCATCACCTGAATATTTGATGGGCCGGCTCATATTTTACTCTCGTGTGTAAAGAAGGCAGACAAATAAATCAAAGACACCTTAGCGCGGCGACGGCCGCTCCGCACGTCTCAGTAATTGCTGCAAAAACATACCATGTGCGATTTTTGAAGACATTGGCAAATTTCAGAATATTTTTAGCCCAACAAACAGATGCAACAATTACGTTTCTACGTGGTTTGGTTTCAAAGTACGGACGGGTAATCACTGAATGCCTTTTTCGTCAAGTAGTTTCTTGTTATATCACTGTCGGATGTTGTTGAACCGTTTGCTTAATAGTTACTGATCGATCTTCGTTTATCGTAAAAATAAATATGCTTATTATAATTACATGTACCTTAAGACGTTCACTGCTGGACAAAGGCCTCCCCCAAAATTCTTCGCAACGATCGGTCGTGCGCCATCCTCATCCAACGGATTTCCGCGATCCTAACTTAGGTTGTAAATACGAGTAAAAGTGCTAAAATATGTTTAAAATGGAGGCTGAATATAGTTTGTATGTATGGAGACGCGAAATGATCGGTTATAAGGTCTGGGCTGGCTCTCGGCAGCTGATTAGCGAAGCCGCGATCGCTCAATGGCTGAGCGCTCGCTCGCTCTCGGGTGCGTCATAAATTTCCATTGATTGGATTAATCTGATTTGGATGTCAATTTTGTAAACAAAGTACAGGCTCTTTATAAGAGAATACAATCATGTTCCCTTTGAGCCTTTATATATTCTGATCAGGACGAATATATTATAAATCCAGGCGAATATCCGTCTGTTTGTGCACGATGCAAAATTCTAACTTTTTCGTTTTCTGAGCTGATACAATCGTTAACGAAACAAAAGAGATTTATTTGTTCATCATTTTGTCTTATTAAAAATGATGACCGTGCATCTCATACGGTCTCGTGAGTAGAATGCAAATTTTGGGTAGATATGCTTATATGCGATTGTGGAAGCGGATGGATGGTGAATGTGGCTCTATATTTATTTTAAAATCGTAATATGCGAGTTGTTGACTCATACATCTACCTAGGACAAGTGGTCCAATTAGGTAGGTCCAACTTCGAGAAAGAGGTCAACCGCCGAATCCAACTCGGCTGGGCAGCGTTCGGGAAACTACGCAATGTCTTTTCATCCGACATACCTCAGTGCCTCAAGACGAAAGTCTTCAACCAATGTGTGTTACCAGTGATGACTTACGGCACCGAAACGTGGTCTTTCACTATCGGCCTCATCTCAAAGCTCAAAGTCGCTCAACGAGCAATGGAGAGGGCTATGCTCGGGGTGTCTCTACGTGATCGAATCAGAAATGAGGAAATCCGTAGACGAACTAAAGTGACCGATATAGCTCACCGGATTAGCAAGTTGAAGTGGCAATGGGCAGGCCACATAGCACGCAGAGCAGATGGCCGATGGGGCCGTAAAGTGCTCGAGTGGAGACCTCGGACCAGCAAGCGCAGCGTAGGACGTCCACCTACAAGATGGACAGATGACCTTATAAAGGTCGCCGGAAGGCGCTGGATGCAGGTCGCTTCCAACCGGTATATATGGAAGTCCAAAGGGGAGGCCTATGTTCAGCAGTGGACGTCCTATGGCTGAGATGATGATGATGATGATGAATATGCGATACTGTGTATACCGCAAAGTGTGTTAGCTGCGTACAGCGAAACTAGGCACGAAGCGGAGGGGGTCTTCACCGTTGATTATTCATTGGGTTGTACTCGTAAGTAAAAAGTTAATAAAAAGAGGGAATTAAAAGGAAGTTACGGGTCGACTTGCCGTTCTTATCGTAAGTAGCGCACCGGACATCGCCGCCGAGGCATGCGTCATATGACTAGTCGGTATCACTCCGGAAAACCTTATATTACGTTCGTACTGCACTACTTTAGTCCAAGAACTTGAATACGGAATGTTTTACAAAGAAATTTGTTTACAAGCATGAAGCTAGATTATCCATACAAATTGCGCGAGATAGACCGCGGTTACGTATTTGATTTTATAGCGCATGCATTGCGAATAATATGATTGAATTATGCAACGTCTCGTCTATGCCAGTAAACCAGTTCTATAATTCATTGTACAATTTATAGACACTAGCTGCCCTCAGTCACAAACGAGCATATTTCCCACGTCAATTTTGATTGCGATATAACAGTGAAACGATGACGTTTGAACCAGCTTCTAACCAATTCAAGTTTTTTGATCTCTTGTTACAATGTAAGAACCTATCAATGTTGCTTAATTGTAAATATCTTGAAATATATCGACACGATAATGTCAAGTATAATGATTTGCCAATTATAAAGTGTTCACAGTCACAGCGTTAGTTATCCGCGGTGGATTATCTCGACTACAGGGCTATAGATGCCATTCGTGAGATATCTTCACATGTTAACATCGCAAGAAAATCTAAAAGAAGGAATAAATAATCACCCAACTTAGACTTGATTCTTATCTCGAGCAATGCACCGGTGGACCTTAATTCTATTGAAATGAGAGGAACATATTATGATTGGGTTTTCTGAAGTAAAGTTAAGGATATTATTAAATTTATTTCGCAGATAGACTTTGTTACTAATATAGTCTAAATCTATTTAAAACATAATCTTTCTAGTTTATTATATTCAGTATCGGCAAGTGACCGATAGTCAGTAGCTCGGCCATAACTATCTAGTATGTTTCATTTAACTTGGTGGTACCTTCTTATTATTTATTATTTATTAATTTGACAACAAACATTAACAATCAAAAACCCTGCGAAACAATTAGGACGTTTATCTGCAGGAAAAAAAACGATTTTAGGTTATAAAATGTAATGAGATGACAGATGTCACACACACAAAACTAAATAAAGTTATACTATAGGTAAGATGCAAACGATGACGACGTTTTACTTACTTTTCCTTTATATAATATATTTTTTTGTTTTCATCGTAATGCCTAACACTTCTCACGCCGCGACTGATCTTTTCGTACACAGACGACTATAAATATTCAGCAATCATACAGCGGTCATCTTTCTTTGTTATCATATTAGAGGGCAGGATGCCACCGGCACAATTATGCAAAAACCTGGTCAGCGGCGGCGGTCCTTTGACAGCCGCGTCATTATGGGCGACGTGAACTAGGATTTATGACGTTCGTTTATTTGCAATATGAATATGAATAATATTGTTCGATTAAATCTCAAACATCAACGGTTAAAGTTAGTCTCAGATAGAATTATGATGAATACTTACCCCATTTCACTTAGTGGAAAATGTTTTTTCTAAATTTCATAAAATAACCCATAGGTACTTACGCGTTTAACCCTATTTAAATCCTAGTATTGCAATGTTTTATTTATTTTATTTTATTGCAATGTTTTGCTATGACCATGATGTAGCAACTACGATTATTAGAAATACCTTCTTAAACGAAAGTAATATATATATATATTTTAAACAAGTATTAATTAAAAACAACTAAAACGTTTTAAATATTTAATCCTGATAAAACACGTATCATTTTATAGTTAGGTATTATTTAACTTTAGACGATAATGCAGGTCGTACGTTGAAATCACATTTAATAATCCCATAACCCATCGAGTATTAAACTGCGTTATAAAAAATAAAATTGGGCAAGTGCGAGCCCGACTCGCGCATGAAGGGTTCCGTACCTATACATATATATAATTTATAACAAGTTTTTTGTATGGGAGCCCCCCTTAAATATTTATTTTATTTTATTTTTAGTATTTGTTGTTATAGCGGCAATAGAAATACATCATCTGTGAAAATTTCAACTGTCTAGCTATCACCGTTGTTGAGATACAGCCTGGTGACAGACGGACGGACGGACGGACGGACAGCGAAGTCTCAGTAATAGGGTCCCGTTTTTACCCTTTGGGTACGGAACCCTAAAAACACAATTTTATTTTACTACCTACTTTGCCAAAATTGCAGCTCTTTTGTACGTACGACTCGATAGAGTTGCCTCGTTTTATTACAGAGTTGCTATACCGCTCAATCATCAGACTAGCTCTTTAGTACCATATTATTGCATTATCAACGTTACGGAGAGTAAATAAATAAATTTCAAGATTTAATTATACAGACAGACTAATTAAATCGACATCGTGACTAAATAAAAGCTTATATAACTTAAGCTGGCAGGGGAAAGCATGGCATAATGGGGCAGGCACACTTGAGGAATAACTACCATATTTACAGATTTATTTATCAAACTTTTGAAACTTACTTACGAAGCTGGCTCGATGACCCTAAGAGGATCTTGGCCTCCGACACGAGAGAACGCCAATTTTCTCTTTTCTGCGCCACTTCACGCCAGTCAGGTACTCAGAGGGCTGATAGGCCTTTGAGGGCTTCGTCACTCCAGCGGTACCCGGGGCGGTCCACCGGACGGAGGAAACTCTTAAAACAATTTAACAAAAAAAAACATTGTTCTACAATCTCCAATATTAGGTTCTGAGTACAGATGTGAACTTCTTTTGACAAATATATTTCTTTTCCCTTGGCTTAGCCTTTACCTACCTTTCCCCTTATCCCTGCCCTTACCTTTACTCTCAGCGTTGCCTATTTGCCCTTTTCCTTGCTTGTTTCTTCCTGTAGTGTATTGTGACTGTAATGCAGCACTGTACTAGCAGTAGTCCGTTTTGCCCGAACCATTTTGCTTGTTGGTTAGTTATGAAAACAATATATAATTGGAGGATGTTTATGCTAAAACCGACCGTATACTGTGTTATTCATAACACTAAGAAAATAACGCTTATTCGTTGTTCGAGTGAATACACAACATTAGGAATATAAAACATTAGATCAATCAATCGATCAATCAATCATTCATTTATTGCAAGAAATATAGTTACATAAGATGATAGTCATAAAATACAATTTCTTATGTTCTACCAGGAAAAGCATGCAATATTAAAATTTTATTATATTTATTATATAGTACCTAGTTCACTTTAACATGTCAAAATACTAAGCTTAGTTATTGGATATGGATATATTAGCTTTTTGTTACATATAATTCATTTTATTTATGAATTATACAATAATTTAGTTATTTTGCACTGGCCGAAAGCGGGAGAAGGGTGACTGAGATATTGTCTAAAGAACCAGTAGATAGAGTTAGTAGTTTCCAACATAATAGACTGTTCTGTTTTACCTTCCAGAGTTTGCCTTGCTTTCCCCTACTACGACTCCCTAGACAAACAACTGGCAGAAATTTTGGTTACCTCATAGGTTAGACCTGTGACTTACCCCATAAACAAACTACAGGTGGAGGTGGATCTGCGTAAGCTTCAAGCCGAAAACTGGCGAGAAACTGCGCAGGCTCGGGACAAGTGGCGTGCTCTTGTTTCGGAGGCTAAGATCCTGTTTGGGTCACTGAGCCAAAATAGTTAGTTAATAATGAAGCGAAATACATCACTGATCAATAGCAACTCAACAAAAACAATAAAATATTAATTTAATTTTCGACAAATTCCTCATGTAATTATTATCGTGAAATTAAATAATCTAGTTTATCTATTTTACTCACAAAGGTGCAAAAATACTTACGTCAACATAATAAGCTAAACAAGAGCAAACGAATGCGTAATTCGGTGAACAGCGGTTGAATTAGCCGGCGATGCGGGCGTCTTTATAGTCTTTAAATTGGCAAAAAATCCAGACAAGCGTCGACTGACACCGATCGCGGAGGCATCAGCGAAACAGGTGTTATCATAAACATACACTTTGAGATAAAAACAAAATAATTTTCATGAGTGGTCGAGGCGCGAACTGCGGGCCACGTCGCCGACACAATGGCGGGTTTATAGTTTTTTTGGCACGCCGCCGTTTTAAAGGCGAGTAGGTAAGCGAGGTGTCCGAAATCTCACGCGGACGTGCGATCCGCCACACATATTTCCATCCGCACAAAAAGCGGAACTATAGCCATAAATATGTCCAAATAAACAATAGTCGCAGACCGACTGAATAACGATTCGTAGGGTTTTGTCGGCAACACTTATGTTACAATAAAAATAAAAATTGCGACAATAAAGAGTAATTTCTCGATGTCGCCGGCATAATGAAGTGCCAGTAAAAGGAGATGGTAATCTGTGTTATTTTCCGACAGTTCCTTTTAATTATTAAACAAGATTTTAGATTCCACGTTTACATTATGCGTATAAAAATGTAACACCTAATTAGTTAGTCCGATAAAAGGCGGAAAAGGATGAAAAATCAAAGCAACAATGTGATTTGAAACAAGCGTACATTGCGCGTACTAACGACGCGCTGCCCTCGACGGCGCGGCGCGGGACGTGTTGACAGTCGCGCAGGCGATAATATGTGTACATATGTAACATTAAACTGCAAAAATAAAAGATACTTTCACACTACATGGGTTCAAGAACAAGTTTTTCCATAACACAAAAGACGACACTGAATAGTTATAGCTGCTTCGCGGCCTCGGCGCATAATCCAATAAAACAATCCGCGGAATGTACACTCCGCGCTGTTTGTTAAACATTGTTGTTGTAGGGTTTTAATGGAGATTGGTCTCCTTCGACATTTAAATCTGAGACATACCTATTTATATTTTTTTCTGATAACGTTTATTAGCTATGAAAATAAGGAAAATATAACAATACAATTACTTAATAATAAACATTACTAAATATTTAGACAAAATTCACATTATACAGAGTCCAACTCGCGCATGAAGGGTTCCGTACCATAATCTATAACAAGGTTGTTGTATGAGAGCCCCCCTTAAATATTTATTACATTTTATTTTATTTTAAGTATTTGTTGTTATCATCATCATCATTAGCCTTTTAAATCTATAACAGATGAGTTAAGCAGCGTCTAATAAACTGCGGCACTTTCGAAGATGGCTGGATAGCCCGATACGAGATTTGTTGTTATAGCGGCAATAAAAATACATCATCTGTGAAAATTTCAACTGTCTTGAGATACAGCCTGGTGACAGATGGACGGACGGACGGACGGACAGCGAAGTCTCAGTAATAGGGTCCCGTTTATACCCTTTGGATACGGAACCCTAAAAACGGTCTTCTCTGGAAAAAATATGAACATACCTATACAATTAACTATATTCTACTATTTTGGCTATATATATATATTTTTTTTTTAGATAAAAACTTACAATTTTCTATAGTGAATCCGTGTTTTTTTTATTATTAAAACTTATCAAACTTGAATACCCATCGGCGAGTAAAACCTACACATAAATTTAAAAAGTAAACTCGTTAATGAATTCGATTAAAACTAGGTATTATATATATATATTAGTCCAATTATAAAGCTGAAATATAGTTACATAGTTATGACTTACGCGGTGAACTGTACAAATGAAATTGGCGACTGAATCTCAAAATATATGAATTTGATTCAATGGAAAGGCAAGCGGCTTCTTTCTGTGTCCAAAGGGCTGCCACCAGGGCACTCGGGGACTACTTTTATTTGTAATATTATAAATGGCCGAGTTATGAGAACAGAACCTAAGGTATTCCTTCATAGCTTTACTGATACGCGTAAAGCTATAGCTACAAATAGTTACCTGCTAAACACGGATAAAATATAAAATGTAGGAAAATCATAACAATAACATCACATGTAATGAAGGTAAAAAAAACTACCTAACTATGACTTTCACGGTATTTAAATGCTTACCTAACGAAAATCTTGTATTGACGACACGTTTGGCGCAGTTTGTAAGCACTTGCCTACTGAGCCGACGGTCCCGGGTTCGAATCCCGGCCGGGGCAAATATTTCTGTGATGAACTCGAATATTTGTGCTTGGGTCATGGTTGTTCAATACAGTCATACAAGTATGTATAAATGCCCATAACACAAGCCTTCTTGAGCTTAATTTGGGACTAGATCGATTTGTGTGAGGTTGTCTGATATTTATTTATTTATTATTTATTGGCTACGGAACTCAACACTGATTGTCTCACTGAAGTCGGTTGAACTTTCTCCCCCTATTCAGTTTCTCTAAATGTTACCCTTTTAATGTTAACTTTGGTATGTTGTAGTGTAATTTTCTATATGTGATGTATGTGACTGAAATAGGACGGTTGGGCAAGTTGCAGAATTTTTTAAGAAACTTGGGAAAAAACTCCAGATTTGGTTTTTAATCATTTTGGAATTTTAATTTTTAGGAATACTTTTCTTCCATTGTTGTTGTACTTAATTGAGACTACGCGACTCTTTTCTAAATAAATATGCCAGTTCCTTCTCCGTCTTTTTTCTTTCTCTTCCTTCGTTTCTCTTAAATTCCCTTTTCACATAAATCATCTGAAACGGTCGGAAATAGACTGAAGCGATGTGTTATTTTTTGTGTATATCACCGAAATATCATGGTGGTACCAAAATACTAGGGAAAAAATTAGAAAATATCTTGGAATATTTTACAACAAAATAAATATAATAAACAATTTCCGAAGCTTTCTGCCCGTAAGTGACAATTTTTTTTTCCATTTTCTTTATCACATTTCTACATTTTTCGTTACTAATTCCAGGACACTTAAGGAGTACTATTTTGTTGTTACTGTACTCAATTGAGATATAAAATAAGTATTTGGTTGTGAAAATCACCACTAAACATGACCAAAATGCTCTCGCGCCGTGTTGCCGGTAGCCCTGCGTGATCCATTATGCAAGTTGCCAACACGTGTACACTCCCGCGCCGCGACACCTCGCCCTTTCCATAATTGTCACAATATTATACTTACAGTTTACTACGCTCTTTCCTAAATAAACCCGGTCGGTACACGATTTAACGCTTCTTGCTCTTTTTAATAGCTCCGAACAATGGACTAGGGAATCCTTACCAGTTATTTTAGTTATGAGTTTTCTTTGTTTGGGTTGTTGTGAGTTTATGGAAGAAGGAAATATCTAAGTGGTGTCAAATGAATCGGTTACGTATCACGTAAGATCAATTAAAATATTTCTTGACAAATTTTTGTTTTTTTCCCTGTACCTACTAAATTAGGACTTTGCTATGGGACTTATTTTTTTTTAAACCTTAGGCTCCAAATGAGTGATCGCGTCTTGGTCTATTCCATACCAGGTTTCCCTTAGGAGCGAGTTTTTGGGTCAGGTGGCCAAGATGAAAACCTAAAGCAAAAAATATTCTAGTATTGTGGAACCGGCTCAAGAAACACGAGAGTCGGTTGGGCATGCTGCATTATGCAGGCGAGAACAACCGGAAATCCGGACAAACTGACATCCGAATATACGAAAGATTTTTTGGCAAAGCTGAAACGGAGACGCTTCGCTCACTTGGTCAATAAGCATCTCGAACAACGTAATCGAGTCTTTTTAGGTTATCATTGAAACTTTACCAGTCTTGCATTATTACATAGTACTTGCAGGTACACCCTGAATATGATGCAATGCGTGCCAAATACGGAATTGTTTTCGGGTTCCTTGGTCAAACTGACAGTTGCGTGGTGTCCATAGAACCCGGATATCATCGGTTTGCCTATTTAAGGACGCTTATGCCTTTCCCTATGGATTATGAAAAAAAAAACATATCTGTTTCGGTATGTGTAACAACTTCATGTTGCAAACTAAGAACACTTTTAGATCCGGGTAGTAAATCTGTCCGTTTTGTATTTCTAGAACTATCAAAGATGCAATGCACTTGTGATAATTTAACGAATAAACATAGGTATATTGTTATCAACTCATAACATAATTTTCATCTAAAACTTAAGTTTATATAAATTTTCCTTATTGTCTAATTTAAAAAAATAATAATTTTCTGTTCCTGAGAAACGGTAACACAAAAACCGACAAAGTTTATTGTGGTTAGAGGTGAGCCCGCTGTCGGAATAAGAGCGAGTCATCTCAATATTTTATATGGCTGACCGTTTTTAGTTTTGCGGTATTTATCATTTCTATCTTTTATTTTTATTCACACGATGCGACGAAGTCGACTCTTTCCTTTTGTCAGACATAAGTTTCTATTGTACGAGTTGTCATTGTTATGCTGCCACCTCGTCGCAACATGGAATATTTCTTCAAACTTTTTAAACGTTTCCCGCCTGGTTTGGCGATCCATAAAAAGGGCGACGATGCGCTACCGTACTAACTTATATTATATGTAAAGTCGTCACGTCCCAAAGTTAAAGCAAATATGTAACGTTACATTTTATATTCGAAATAGAATTCAAGGCTGCGGTTAAGAAACAAATGCCTACGTATTTATGTCACGTGGAAGAGGATTGGGCCGTTTGGTAATTTCAAGTGCGTGTCTTTAAAAAAGTACAATTAACGAGCTCAATTAATGATTACCGTGTCGGAGTATTTTCACGGTTGTTCCTTGAATAAAGACGATGCTCCTCGGAAGCATGTAAGCGCAACGACGAGAATCCATCCGCGTGGCGGATTCGAGGCGACTGGTTAATTGCCGGGTACGCAGCGCACGTACTGCCGCTGACATGTCACAAGACGTCTGCCACCGGCAGCGGCGATCCCTCAACGAATTCCAATCGGGAAGAGCGAAAAAGACACGAGCCGAGCATGTGCGGGTAAAAAGTTGCGGAGCGACCGTCGCCGCGGGAGGCACCGCGCGCCGCCCGCGCCCGCGCCCGCCGACCGCGCCGCTAATGCCTTCGCAACTGAATCAAATGATTAAAACGTTCACTACCACTACACGATACCAGCATCCACCGAGCTCCCAGCCTTTATCAATCTTAGTGGCGGTCATTCATGTTCACAAGAAGCATTTCAACGCGGTATGCCCTTCTCTGGCTAAGGTACGATTCATTATTTTTTTACTCAATAAGAGGGATATATTTTGTAATGAAATGCGACGTAGAAAGAAAATAATTTAAGAATGGCGTTCGAAGAGCTCTAGTTCCGAGTATTGCTCGGGTGAATTAGAGGGACTGCCGCGCCGGCGAAGGCCTGCGGCAAGCCGGCGCGCGCCGCGACTCGCAAAAACCGAGCGCTCGGGTGCGCGGGCGGCGCACGGGGCGCGCCGCCGCCGCCGAGCGGCGCTGCGACAGCGCCGTCGTCGCCCTGCGCACTCGCACTCTGCATGCCCAAGCAGGAACAATCACTCGATAATCCAGTCCTGGCGAATAATTAACCCCTTTTAGTGCTCACCGCTCCGACCAATCTTACGGTGAATAGCACACCTATGGCGCTCACGGTTAAGTGAATTAAAGATAAATCAATGCCCATAGTAAGAGCACGCGGAATGCCGAGTAGCATGGCAATAGCCGTCGCGATGCGCGGAGACGCAGGCGTCATACGAATGATGCGATTCATGCGATATAACGGATCGACCTGATTATTTCTGTCCATTTCACGGCTGTTTAATAGCAATGTTAAAGCCGGCGAAAGCAAACACACCCGCCCCTGTTTATCGAATATTTTACGATGCTCATGCTTCGGATTCATTTTAAAATGTTAAGCGGCTGAAAGATTGTTTAACTCCGACCCACGATGTTAGTTTCACTATTTCAGATATTTATATTACAGTTAGTCATTTACCATTCTGATTTACCTGCCTGTATGTTTATTTATTCAGATTCAAATGTTTATAAAACCTACATGAATACCTACGTTATTTGAAATTTAAGATTAATAGTGCCAGAAATCATTCGGCGCTGTAACATCTGGATGAAGTCAGCTCGTCTTTCAACTGTCAATCCACTATTATAAACTTTTCTATAATGCCAAACTAACGAAAAATATCTTACTCGATAAATACGTGCCACTTAACTATAGGTGCATGTTTTTAATGGATGCGTGAGTAACACTTTAGGTCTAAGTTTAGAATTGTAGGTACACACGAGTATTAAACAAAAACAAAACACATTCTTGCGGCAAACTTCGCACGGTTTCATTTCGGACACTTCCAGAATACTATATTACTACGCCGAATTGGAAATTTTAAATGTTCTTAATGGAAAAGATGAAGACTCGCAGAAATTTCTTTTCAGTTAAATTTAATGAAGAGTTTCATTATGATTGGTAACCGTTTTAAATATGCGAGTTAGAGCGTAAACATGGTTATCAACAAATTATAATAGTGGTGATCCAACTAATGTGGTTTTTGTGTTGACGCGCTCCGCTCGCTTCCGTTCAGGTGACGAGTGATTATATCAGTATTACATACATCGTTTGTCACTCTAATGTTTATTATAATACGGGAACACACGTCATGTCTTGAAAATTAATAGGTGAATAGATAGCGTTACTTGTCTTTCAAGCCAGCAGCGCGTAGTTTTGTCGGAATTTACATAAGGTAAGCTTGTGGCGTCATTGTTTTGTATGCGTAATGAATTTGTTTCCACTTAGGATCTTATCATAAGAGATGAACTACTTTCTGGGGTGAGGTAACAAGCGACGAGGCAGGAATAAATTGAGTAGCATGTAGGTAATTAATATGTTGAAGAACTATAGAAAATACCTAACATTGTTTTATTTAGGTACCAGGTAAAAACGCAAAAATGATTCATGTCGGTTCAGTCAAGGACAAAACCCTGCATTTTTATTTTCAGTTCACAGGTCAAAATTAGCTGTTTAGCTTTACACAAATGCAAATATTTACGTGGTGTTAATACAGGTAAATACCTACGTACGTACATAGTACTGACCTTGATTGAGTTAATTATCATTATGATATTCCGAACAATTTTGTTTAACGATCTTAAATAACATGCCTGAATTTTACTTAAAATTCATTACAAAAAATAAAAAACAAGATAACTATAGCATACTTTCTTGCGTCAATCAGACCTAATGCTATTCTTATAAAACATTGCGAGCGTGCGTTACATGAGTTGCGTTATAATGTAGTCATATATGAATACAGAGCGTTGCGTTAGGAAATAAATCACAGTACAGTATACAGTAGGTACACGACAGGTCCGTCTGTCATAATACGATTTCTAAAATGTGTCGTGAATAATACAATAACTCATGAAACATTAATCGACTGCATTGTGTCATTAAAGTTAATTAACATTGTCAGTATAATTATGGACACTGATTATATTTTATGAATAATTTAGATATTTCGCTCCGGAAGTCCTAACAATGGTTTGCCGTTTTAATAAACCTTTTGTTATTATTGACTATAAAAAATATGCAAATCGATCAGGGCGACAGGATGTTCATTTTTGTATAGTATTTTATTTGCATGTAAATTACTTTTGTATCCGCGGATGTTACAATTACAAATTGTAATGTGCATCGCTGTTATAAAATGCAGGTAGCGGTCGACGAAATTATACAGGGTAGCGCGCCGGTTTTATTTAGTTTTCATAATGAGACGATTTTATTATTATCTGCTGAATTCATTAACTAAACTAAAACGGCTAAAACGTATGTCAAGCTGCCGGGAACTAGTTGACTATGCTACATATTGGCCTGTTAGTTGGTTCTTTATGGGTACATCTGACTGGCATTATCGGTCTACCGACCCGTACCCGTCAAAAAAGAGTCTTCACGCATATGGTGAGATAAAAAGTTAAACTATTGATACAAAGATCAAAAATCAAAGAAAAATTCCAACGCGTAACCTGGTCTCTATGATTAAATCGTCGTTGTAATCTCTAAACAATATTAAATCAATTACAAAACGATGTCAAATTGTAAAACTTTTGCAAGTATTAAAAATTGGCAACGGAATAAGATTTGAACGGCGATGTTGATACTATAGTTTGGCTATCCGCCGCTAGATGGCGCTACATGTACCATTAGCCCGCTCTACCACAAACTGAGAGCGTCATTAACTAAACTGCAGATTTAACTTTATGATAAGGAAAAAAAAAATATATATATGAATCTATAGTTTTACTGTAAGTAATAGGCAGCATAAATTATTATTACGTGTTTCAGGATTTTTGTGTCAATTTTTAAAGAAACATTAAAAAATATATATATATATATAAAAAGTGAAATAAAAATGTGTATAGCGGACCAGCTAGGGAGCGTGATGTAAACGAGTGGTGGCCGGACTTACAGGGAGTGCACTGCTTGGTTAGTTAGGGAGGACTACAACGGCCGTATTCTGGTCAACACTGTGTTGAAACTACTTGGACACTAAAATTACACTAGCGTGGAAAACTCTACGAATGCGTTTGTTCATTTCTCAGTTTGAGTTCAAGTTGCATTTTAATATTAAACGCGATTTTTAGTTTAGTGGTTAATTCATATATATTGAAGGGATGTAAGAAACATTGTTGTTATTCAGAGACAGAAACTAAGCAAAGCTCGTAATCGCGCGATAGACGTGAGAGTAAATAAGAGTTTTTTATGGTGTTAATGTTGATAGACGTGACGCGATAGAAATAAGAGGTTTTTATGGTGTTAAAAGATACTTATAGCTGAATAAAAAAGATAGCAAACCAGAGTCCAGAGTCAGTCGCATACTAAGAGGAGCGAGTGATTTTTGTAATTTTTATTTGTAAATTAGGAAAAAAGCTAAATTATGAAGCCATAATTATTAGTATGTAGAGTTCGCGCGACTACATCAGCGATTTGGGTTAACGTTCAAGGTACTAGTTTTATAATTTTGATACTTACTCGTTTTAGCGATAATGTGAAGAAAATAATATGTAAGTATAGCTACTACCTAACCCCCAAACGTAGGGGGTTTGCACTTGGTGTCTATGACATCGCATATGAAGGCTTAGGTGGAGTAATACTCTAATTTGTTCTCGGATTGTTGGTACTTGGTAGGTACATGGTAAATGCTGTGATATCGTATACAAACCAAGTGTAAAATTGTGATGTTATTATACAAACATAACCACAATACTAGTTATCTTCCCCGTCATATCCAACGACAGCGGCTCCGTCAGTTGCTCTCGTCCAGGTTATGAAAGGCTCGAATAGGCCTCGAAGAACAATCCTAACCATCATAACAAGAGGCCTAGGATGGTTGCGTCTAGATAGATAAATGGTAAGACATCTGTCATTCTCGCACTCATGTCTAAGTGACAGAAGCTTGACCATCATATTCTTTGGGTAGCACAAGGATGAGACTCGATAGAGCAGCGTTCCCGTTGCATTTTCTCCGCGTACCGCGTCGGAATCGGCCGGTGCAGCGGGAGGTCACGTGCGGCAGTGCAGGCTGCGACTGCACGCCCCTGGCCCGCCCCACGCCCCGCCCCGCGCCCCGCGCGACACCTCCTTCACGAGTACAACCTCACTTGTTTTGACGTAAGGTGTCCACTTGCAACTATGCAAAACTGAAACAGGTCTGCGATCAAAATGCGCGGTTGGCACTCATCCATCTGTTATAACATTACACTGTAAACATTGATGGATGCAACGTGTGGTCCACACGACGGTTTCACTCCTACAACCACACTGATTTTGATGCAAGGGTATCAATTTGCAGCTTTGCAAAACTGAACCGAGTGTGTGATCAAAATACGCGATTGGCACTCTTCTATCTGTTATAATGTTACATGTAAACATTTGATTTAATACAACGTGTTTGCTAGATTAATATCTAATGGGTTTTTCCACTGATTTTCCTTAACATTTAATCAGGGTACTTTGTTGATGCCGATAGTATCCTTATACTCTTTATATATTACATATAAGCATCAATTGATTTTCTTTTCTTGTTCTCCTAACATCAAGCCTCCATTTTCATAGCGTTTTTAAGTGTCCACATTCTAGTAGAAAGCGTTCGAAATAGACATACGTATATTTCGAACGTGTAGGTATATGTATTTTTGTATAAACAGTAATATCATATTTTGTATTTACTTGTACTCTAGATCCTCTCTGTACCATCAGAATTCTAATTTGCACCCACTTCTAGTATCTCTGTTTGGCCCTATGGTTGACTGGTAGAGAATGCCATTTGGCATTAAGTCCACCATTTGTACTGACTTTTGTTTTGTGCAATAAAGTTTAAATAAATAAATACGTTGTCGTTTACAGGCATATACCTATAACTTTATTTTGCACTGTAACTATTAGAACAACAAATAATAGTACGTAATAAATATTTACAGCTAATAATATCTTTGTTTGACCATGGTTCACTGGTGAATCAGAGAGAATGCCCCATTCCATTAAGTCAGTCGCTTTTACTTATCTATGTGCAATCATTAAATTTATTGACAACAGTCATTGAACGATACAATAACAAACTCACGTGCCAAATTTTAAATCTACACACAAGCAAAAACGACTAATTTGGTGTTAGGTTTCGACACGTGTCATGTCAGCTCCACATGTAACGGAACTGAAACCGAACTGAACCCATAAAGATATTCCTAGTCGTTAAATTCCACGGCCTATCAGAT
This sequence comes from Apotomis betuletana, assembly GCA_932273695.1. Lineage (NCBI taxonomy): Eukaryota > Metazoa > Arthropoda > Insecta > Lepidoptera > Tortricidae > Apotomis > Apotomis betuletana. Next base: position 14,952,464 of record OW026304.1, read on the forward strand.
TTTAATCTATTTATCTGGTCGAACCGATGCAAATGAATAGCGTCTATGTTTGTATACAGGTACGGGCTGACCCGGCACGCGCTCGTTTTTGTTCTGCTCTAACATTCCAATTTTTACCAAAAACTGTGACATTCGAAATTCAAATCGTGATTTTAGTTTTTTAATTCGGCTTTTTTTCTTTTTGTCCATAACGGTTTCTAGACCGTTTAAATGATGCAGAAAATTTGACCTTTTTTATTTGCTAGGCAAATCGAAGAACTCCCTTTTGATAGACCATGAGCAGGTTTTGATATGACTCTTGTTTGTAACACATACGGTACAGATTCTTTGTACCTAATAAAACTAACTATGAACCTAATAGGGTTTCCTTTGACACATCATATTCCATTCTTTTTGTTTTACCTTAGTTGGGGGAAAGACTCACGAATGGGTAAAATTATTGAGCCTCAATTGTACGTTCTTAACTTCTTAACGCAACAAAACGTATCGCGTTCAAATTTCCCTGGTAAATAACATTGTCGCAAATGCTAGAGCTTTTTGGGGGTTAAAAGCAGGAATTATTTTGTCAGTCAATTACTTAAAAAAAAAAGTAGACTTCAAATATCCCAAATATGAAGATGTTATTTTGAGTAAGCGCTCCGATGATATCCCTACAAACTGGATGTGACGGCGTGCTATCGTCTATATCCCTTTTTGCCCGTGGCTCCAGATTGCCGCTGCAAAATCCGCGAATGGCATCGATACAAACCAGTTCCTCACAAAAAACAACTTAATTGATTTCGTTAGTTTAGTCATACTAATTTAATGATAAATATTAATCAGAACCATGTACGTGCCAATGTTGCAGATGGTTGGCGACTTCTTGTCTTATAACTTTATTCATCGGTTTTCGCTTTTACATCATTTTCAGTTGGGAATTAAAAATATTTTAATGAACATCAACTTAGGTGTATTCCAGTTGAGACGAATGTGTGATAAAAATGATTTCTTTTTTGTGAATATGACTAATAAAAATTCCAAAGCGGTGGCATCCCGTTTATGTTGTTGCAGTAGTTGGCGACAAAAAGCGCTCATGATCGCGGTAGGTGGAGGTTCCATTAGGACAACAGTAAATATGAACGGGAGCGAGTGGAGGCGCTGCACCGTTTTTCTGTGGCGAGTCGTCAGGCTGCGCCCCGCGGGTGGCGGACGTGGGACTCTTCCTGACTAAACCGCAACTTTTCGTGCTCATACAAGTAAAGATAAATAAATCATACGATTCATGTGGCATTATTTGATAGTGAGATCAGACAGTAAAACAATCTCACATCATTCTAAGTAACTTCAATTTTATACGCTTTTACTGCTCATAGTAAAAGCGTCGGTCGTTAGATAAGGATATAGAGGCACGACGTGAGAACCGCCAAAACTGTGGTCAAAATGAACAATATGTACAAGCATCTACACTTATGCATTTAATATAAATATAATTTATTAATGAAGTTATTATTTAGAATGTATTTGGGTAATGAACCGGGCTCGACAAGCTCCTGCTTTCGTTTAGAGATAACGGTGCAGGCTAAAACAAGTACATTATTATTATTTATTCAATGCGTTAAAATTTAATGTTATTGAGTTTTTCCTGGACTCTATGAATATATTTGTAATTCACAGTTGAGATACAGTTTTATGATTTTAAATATCAGAGAGGGGCAAAAGAAATGTAGTTGGCATTTGAGGGCGAGAATCGGAGCGTTCCCAGTGCACGCCGCCTGTTATGAATTGTATGAATGTTTCATGCGTACTACACGCTGCCGGCCCCCGACAATTAATTACCTCTTGCGCAGTGTTTACATTAATTAGCGGGCATGTTCGTTAATCATACATTAAACTTCATAATTGACAGCCGACCGGCTCTCGGAAATATTAAATATTAAGGCAATTTTTTTGCTAATTACAAATTACATGCGAATTTTCCCCATCAATTGTCAGACCACCGCGGTTCCGGCCATTTTGAATGTTAACTTTCTCAATCTGGCAAAATATTTAACTGTGGAACAGAAAACAGACTTGTTTAATGCAAAATAAAGTTTATTTGAATAATACTGATGCTTCTAACATATTTAATATGTATATCATGTCATGTCAATTTAATCAAACTCGTGATTGTTTAATAGGCGTAAAGTAGCGTCGAAATGATTGGTTTTTCAGAGAAAATTATTGTTCAGATTATGAGTTTATTATATTTAATATGATATTTATGATTTGTGGATCTTAGCAGTCGTTACATTATACCTACTCACCCCGAGAGTTAATGACATATACTTATGTGTTATGTAAAATAACTTTCATATTGTTGAAAAGACACCGAGGAAGAATTAATCACAAATTTGTTAAACCTTTAGGGTTTTCTCTCTCTCTCTTCTGACCAGTTATTATTCCCATTCGGTGGTGAGGTCCACTTTCTTCGTCCTCTTTCACTTTTGTCCCTGACCAGACCTGTCTAACGAGCCATCTGTCGTTAAGTCGCAGGAACTGAGGTCTAACTTTAAGAGGCCTTATTCCTTTTAAAATGCTGATTGTTTAGACATTTTTTTCTATGATCAAACATGTTTCTTAACATATTATTGATGTTACTACCTAGAACAGGGCTATTGGGATTTATTGGTATATATTTGAAACCTACAGCTTGAATTTTTCATTGATAATTTTTGTTCGAAAAACTACTCGAAATTGACAAAATTCACGTGGAAAATTCGTTTTTTCAACTTATTTTCGACTGCACGCAATGAAACCATGAAATAGCTACGTTACTACCTAGAACTCGGGAAAAAATATTATTCACTTCAAAAAGTTGGTTGAAATTATCAATATATTCGTCATAATATGAAAAAAATAAATTTTAAAAGGAATAAGGCCTCTTAAGATATCCAGGTCCATCGCTTCTTCGGTCTACCTCTGGTTCTAGACGCCTAAAACCTTTTTGTTAACTCATAAATATCTTAAACCAACAAGGTGTGTCAATTTGTGTAGTGAGCCAATTAGTTCCCTTAGCTAAGCCATTGTAGAAGTTTCACATTAAACACCTTTTGCGTAACTCCCACTTAAACCATACTAGGAATTTATTTTATTTTATTTTCAAAGCATATATATCATTGGATTATAAATATCGTTATGGTAATGCCCAATAAACAATAACCAATTAAAATTTGGCCTTATGTTTGACTACGCGTTTATAATCCTAATTAGACCAGGAATAAACACATATTTAAATAATCGAGAACTAAGTGCACTTTCATATATTTTACTGCGGAGCAATAAATGACCCACATTAATAATTATCGGATTGATATAGGTATTTTATTAAGACAGTGGAGGCCAACTTAGTTTTATAACTTAATTGCTCTCGCAAACCATAACCGGCTAAGTTTTTATGACGCACTCACAGACGAAGGGCTCCGAGGAATCTGAGAACCATTATTCATAATATTCTTTATTTTTTGCGTCATAATTCCTCGCGATGAGAAATGGACCGCCCGTCATCTTAATAGTTTTATTTCTGATATCTCTTTGGGAAGCCGGCGAGTTGAAAATTGAAATGAATTTGCTATATTCCGGATAAGCATTGTTTTCCGCAGAATCGTCCCTTGAGCGTTAAAGTTATCGTCATAGCGCATAGGATGAACGCAAATTCGAAGACTGTTGAGTCAGTGCGTTGTACGTAGGAAAGGAACCCACTAAACATTCTAATCATGCTTCTGTAATCTTCGGTTTGCGAACGGTATGGAATATTGCAAACGTCGGGAATATGCCGGCACAATGGCCGGTGATAAGGCCGCGCTCGCTGGCCGCTCGCCGATTCTCGACCGATCTATAATTTTCCCATGATCGCGGCCCCGAGCCTTCGATACGCCAATCTCAACGTTCTGTCGGCCAGAGACAATCGCTTAATTTTATTTTTGGCGTCTTGATTCGGGATGGAGTTTTGAAACGATGACGTTTTTATGAGTCTCATAATTAATTAATTAATTGACGTATTGATATTCCGGCCGATTTCATTCTGCTCGTTTTATATTCATCGCCCAGGTAAAGCACAATAGGTATGGCTCCCAATCACATTTTTACTTTGAATCGCAGTTTAAAACAAAAGAAAAATAATTGAAGCGTCTGGCAAAGTTAGCCTTCTTCGTAGCAATTAAAAAGTTGATAATGTTAGTACTCCTATGGAAGATTGAACCTTTCTATGAGAGACAGAGAGTTCAAAGTGTAACTGGAGGTTAAACTATTTACATCCTTCATGAAAAAAAAAAACATTGAAGTTAAGAAAGCCTTCCACCTAAGTACTCATTGGAAATAAAATGTATAAAACAAACGGATGTTTTAAAGAAAATTAAAAACAAGGAAGTTTTGCCGATCGCGCCGGCAATCTAGGTACTCCGTGTAAAGGAGAAATTAAAACAACTTTCCGGGATATTTATTACGCTACTTTTATTAGCTCTTATTTTACTTACTTAGGGGGAAGAGTTGAAATGAAATGGAGGGAACTTTTCGCTTGAATAAGTAAATGGTGGATTGGAATGATCGTATTGTTTATTTTAACTAGCCATATCTATGACCATAATCGACCTATCGTGCAAGAGATCCCAGGCATCGTGTTGGACACGGTTTCTTCTATAGGTTTCCACTGACTTGGGCTCAACTCCTAAGTAGTTACTAAGAGAAATTGATTTTGTACAGACATCGACCCTGCCTGAAGTATTAAATATTTCTAAGATGATATTGCATGTTAAAAACTAAAACATACCTAATAATATATGAACTATTTGAATTATATCTAAGCCACATAGATTGCGACCTTTGATTTTAGAGTAGTCATTAAAATTCGTTTTTATTTACCTATAGGTAGATACCAACCCAGTATCTGATCCCAATACCAATTTATGTATAAGATTTCCCATAGGTTAAGCATTTGCATCGATGTTCAAATCGATATCAATCTAATGATCTATGGAAATAAAAGCTATATAACGTCAACGTGGATGTAGAACGCCAATAAAATAGCGATTTTAAGACCCCCCACAGAGGTTTTTATCAGTTGGCGGGTTGCGGCGCGGGCGCAGCCGGGGCGCCCGCGTACGGTCGCCCTGCGATCTTGGAATCGGAATTATTCATAATAGGCCATTACCGTGTTTATGGCAATATGAGTGTTAACAACAGCCCCGGTTTATTGCCCACTTCCGTTATCTATGGTACCTTGCGATACAGTCACGAAGACGCTCGCTCGCTGACGATTCTATTGTCCAAATTCAATGTACCTACATATTTAGAAAATTAGCAGCAACAAGAAATTTAATATGAAACAGAATCAATGACGATCATCTTTCTTAGGTTTGATAGCACTGCTCCGGTCAAGCAGGGGTCGTGTGTTGGATTCCCACTTGGATTCTAGTGGATTGCATAAAATATAGGCGTATAGACATTTTATATACTAATGCGTCCCCGCCACCTGCCCACTGCCGCTATTACTATGACAGACGTCAACGGGAGCGGGCGTGTCCCGGTCCACAGTAAACCCATTTACGTTGTTTTATTGAATCTATTCCCGCCCTAAATCCCTGGACGTCACAGTATCTATATAAACAAGAAAATTAGTTAAGGATATTCATGTACTTGAACATAGTTTAAGAGAATAAACAGTGAATAAGTACCTGTTTTCTTTTTTGTGGGTGGCATATTAGCTGCTTGTAAGTAGCTGTCATCCCACAGTGAAACGCCGAACACCTCGGCAGGGGTTCCCAATCTTTTTTATAATGCAATTTCGTTTTCAGGTTGTAATTATTTTGCGATGCCCTTGTAAAAGAAGATAGCGGTGTAGTTTGTGGCAGTGATTACGTGTGAACTGACTACGTGCGACATCGCGACGCTCCAGGGTATCGCGACGTAATGTTTGGGAGATTCCACTACGGGTTTTAAAACCATCTCATATGTGATACGTACGTAAGGTACAGTCGTCATCAGATATATCGAAGCGAACGTGGTGCTCATAAATATCCGAACACATACACTGAACACCGGAGTGCCCCCGACTACGAGACGTGTTTAGTTAATTATGTCTACGCTCAGAGATAAAGAAAAGTCCTCCCGCACCAATGTGGATAAGCAGGGATTCACACTGGTGGAAAGGAAGAGCAAGGCGTGCAGGGTGCCTGGCAAGACTGAGTGGCACTGCCGAGCCGGTTGGTTCTGGTCTTCGGATTGCCACACCGAGTAAGGCGCTCTATGTGTCGCGCTTGCATCACTCCGCCGTGGCTGACGATGTGGTGGAGTACGTCCGCCGGAAGACTGGCTTCCCGCTGAGGGTGCACCAGCTGCAGTCCTACCACCACGTGCAGTTCAGCTCGTTTGTGGTGCGCGTGCCGCGGCCACTGCAGAGCACCATCGCAAGTGCAGACTTCTGGCCGAAGGGTGTTGTTTTTCGGCGGTTTCGGGGCAATCTGCCGAATCCTGCGCCAGATGAGACGACGCCACGGAGCCACGGTTACTTCGTCTGAATCAAACTAGATTTAAGTTTTTTTAAATGTAATTTTGTAGTACACAGTGCCTTAGTTTATACTGTAATGCTGTGTAACTAATTTGAATAAATATGATGGCAAGATGAGACGGTTTGAAAGTATCCTCCTTACGCCGACTAAAGAAAAAAATCTCACAATGGTGCACAACGTTTAAACATTAAACAAGGTATTACAAATAAATAGAGTAGAGAATATTAGGTATCACACCGGAAAGTCAAAACTTGTGATCTTTATTTTTTAAAGATGTCCGCATATTTCATTATTAATCAAACCCACAAAGTCGTAAACTTAAAATACCTTTAATATCAGATCATAAAACTGGTTCTTTGTTCTTGTGTTAAAAGTTTGAAATGACGGTCTTTTGAAAAACCATAATGAGTATTGATTTAAATAGCTTGGATAAAAAAAATGGGAAAAATTAAATATAACGAGTCGATGCCGCCTTCGGCATGCCTACGATAGCACTAGCGTGGATACGGCGCTTCCAGTCGCCATGGGTTAATTTACAGGGAAACACAGCATGTATTGTTGTAGAGATAAACCCCAAAAAACATATAGCTCATTCGCGTCAATGTTTCATTGACATAATTGTGTGAGTGAATGCGTGTATTTACAAAAATACATATATTTCTGCAATTCACATTTAAACTCAGTTATAATCTGCACGAAAATTAACAAGTAAAATAATGATTTTGATATGTAGACGTCTCAAGCATTAGGATCAAACAATAACACTCTACCTACTTTATTTTACTGCCTGCTACCTTTGTTTAGGTTTCTTACCAACGAACCGCGCGTATTATTAAGCCTCCATTGACCGTCTGACTATCTGACTGTCTGTCGCAGGGTTCAATTTATATCTATCTATTACAGTTAAGTTAAAAAATAAAGGGTATAAGGACCATACAAGAAAAGTGTTAATCTCGTCGCTTTTTACTTACAATGACACGGTACCTTTCGTGTGTGAATCTAACTCTAATAGACATGAGGCAGTTTTGTATAAATGGAATAACGCTATCTTATCGCAAATCACATGGCATTTTCACAATAATTCAAAGTGTCATTTAATAACGCCATTCCACGTTATGGCAATCTTTATTTTTTTAAGAATAATGAAGCTGACATTTTTATAACAAAGGTCCTTGGCCGTGCATCTCGATCTTAATGTTATCTCTAATAGGTCAATAAATAAGGAGCAACGTGCGAGCTTCGGCGACATATACACGCCAAGGGTTTATTAAAACAAATACAAATAAACTAATACGATCAACAAACGCTCACAATATCACGTTATTATACTTAGCCATTCAGTTTGGTTCTCACAGTTGAGGTTGTATTATTAGCTGATTGGTATCTGTGTGTTTCTGAATGGATTTTGGATTTGACAATAAAAAGCCTATCTTAGATAAGTAGGGATTCACTTGAGAGTGTACTTGAAGCTCGTACTCGAATGTCGCTGATAGTAAGTAATTTAAAGACTCTTTATACTAGTAAAAAAATAAAAGTAGCGTCTAGTAAGAAGGTATGCGGACTACTTTTAAAATTTGCCGCAATTTCAGAGAACAGCCTAGTCACGTAACGTAATTTAGTTATTACTAATGATTGCCGAGTGAATTGCGTAAGATACCTACTCTGTCAACAAAGTATACAAATCTGAAGTCAATCTATCTATGGATGTACTTGCTCATAGAATATATGATCTGAAGCATAAAGTAAAACGCTAAATGGCAAAGACAATCGGACTTATGAATGAAATGTAAACAGCAGCAATGAAGTGATATAAGTGATAGGCCGAGCGCAGCGGCCGCCGCAATCGCCCCGCGGCATCTAAATGCGCCGTAGGACCTCGGACATTCCTCCCGCTTTACCTTATCATATCCCACTCTTTTATTCACATATTTGTACGGATCCCTTCATTTTTATTCACTAGAAATCATTATTATGCATAAATAATGTATACTTTTATTTTATTCCCGTCGTTAGTTTAATACCGTGAGTTTCGAAGCGACTTCGTCACCTCGGCACGAGATCCGGCGACAATATTTAACAGATACTGAGATAAGATCTCTTTAAAGCGGGTGGATGTAACTCGACGCTTTACTAAAATATATTTTACGGCCTAACGTATTAACATTGAATATTATTCATAAGTGAAGTGAATGCTTTGGTTTAACTCGTCGTCGGCTCCGTGGTTATAAACGTTTGATTTGTTTGAAGAGATAGGGCAGAGCACTTTAATGCAAGCGATTTGTTTGTGTCTAGGTAATGTAAATAGGTTCACTAAGGTTTGTTATTGAAACTTTGGTTGAAAGTGCAGGCTATAGATCATAATAATGCTGGTAACAGGTATTAAAAACCGCGACGTGATAAATAAATAATGGGTGCAAACATTTGTCAAGTTAAGGTCTTGGCATGAACTCGTTGTATTGCAAACCTGAAGATGCATATACACGAGTCTATGGAGATACGAGTATATCCGTTACAGGTTTTTACTGGCATATATGTACCATGTAGGTTAGACTTAAGCATGTAAGAGTGCCGGATGCTTTATGATATATTGAAATACCTGAGTAACGCCTGATATACACACTAGTATTTCATTAGATTGATAGGACAGAATACACGGAATAAATAACCAGCGTATACATAAATTAACAAATTTAAGTGTACTCAACACAAAAAAGCTTCTTAGTTTTTTTCCGTATGGCGTCACGGTATCGTTAGCCATTTGTATGGGGCCTTTTTAGCGCTCTGTTTTAGTTAACCGACTTTCCTCTAACGGTCATTACTGACTATTAGCTCACTCTAAGTATAAGTATAAGTAGTTAGTCCCATATAGGTATATATTTGATCCCATAAAATAGTATCACACGTCATCATGCCTATTCATTTAAAATAAACATTCACAAAATAGACCTAAAAAAGACATTCCAGAGTAGACTTCAAGTAAGTAAAGTGGAATGACTTGTAGTAATAAACAAATTTCTGTAACAAAGCCATTCCGATTTGTAAAGTGTTAAACAGCCAAAGGTGTTAATAATTTGTGTAACTCCAGGAGATTAACACCAGGGGCCGGGAGCGGCGCGGGCGCAGCGCTTGTCCGGTAGCGGGCCCCCGCTGGGCGCCCCGCCGCGCGTGCGCCTGCACTCTCATACTCTAATATTTTAATATCTTAATAACCGTTTAGGGGGCTTAGGCTATACTTAGCAAAATGGATTACCTTAGAGTTAATCGGAGTTTGTGTCTGACAGGACGAGAGTGACGCAACGGGTTCCTTCTATTTCAGTGACAATACTTTTATTGAATGTTTCATTTCACGCATCAAGTGAGGTTAAGTGTGTTTTTTATTTACGATCGCAAAAAGTTAAGAGTTTGACAATGCCTTCATTCTACACTACTACATAATTAAATATTCTTTGAAACATTCGTGTATAAATCAAATAAGTATATAACTGAAGCTGACGCAACATTATTATCTTGAGGATTTAATTGTTTTATTATAAAGACTAGATATAAAAGCTGTACACAAAACACTTGAAAAGTTAAAGCAATCACTCAAGCTTTAGGTGCATGGCGAGCTATGTCACACTCGCCGGTCGCATTATTGTTCAGCGATGTTCTAGTCCAGATGTGGCCATTGTGCTGCGATTTTGATGTTGAAACAATGTTAAGTAAGCCAAGATTTCACCAGAGCAATGAGGCTCGCTCGTCTAATGACAAATGTTGGTCGTAAGGGGTCGTTAATGGCTGGAAAGTTCTGTATCGGCGCGGCGCGGGCGGCACACACCGCCATCGGTTATTGAGCGCGATTTGGGCAAGCCGTCTCAATACGCTACATGCGACTGATTTACGAGAAGAGCGTGTGCCCTTTGTGCTCTACTTGACTAATGGACGGACGCTCACGGACATTTATGTAGATTGATTGTATAAATTTTATTCACAATGTTAATACAGTAACAGATTTAGATGTCATTTAGAAATGGCTCTCTAAAGTTGTGCAATTTAGCCCGTGAATAATGGATGACGAATGGCTAGTTTCTATACCGGACCGTACGAGGTGGGGCCCGATTGTACCGTGCCCTAACGTAACGAGCGCTCCACACAACATTATAAAGTTTATCAATTGATTTGAAATATAGCTTCGGCGCGAATTTGGGTTAACGCGTCGAAGGTCGGCGAGTCATTCGCACGATACCTCCAGCAAATCGTTCATTGCTGAAGGATATTTGAATGGACCAACTTCAATGTGACGACAAATAATAATCAATTAATCATATGACCTTCTTATCAATGTTTAATAAATATACTGCAAGGGACAAATACCTTTGCTTCCAAAAAATAATAAAAAAAATAGAGTATCACAATGCATTTTAAACATTTCCGATTCCACTTCTTCTATTTCACTGGACGCAGTCCAGACATTCCGGAGTCAATATTTTGATATTTGTATGGAGCGACAAAAAATATGGTTCGAACATTTAGTTACGCCTCGAAGTAAAAGGATAATATAGGAAGGACTTGCAAAGTCATCCTATCGACACGGATCGAACGTTGTTAATCAAAAATTTTAATGACCATAGATCGGAAAATAATAATTCTTCACCAACCAATAATCTACAACGTGCGAATGGTTTTGATACTTTCACGCTTAGTACCTACAATAATATATCTAAGTATGCTTATGCTTATCCAAACTTAATTCTGCTTTGGATAGTTGTATCTACGGAAATTCAGTGGATACACGTTTAAATATATTATAGGCATATGTGGTTACGAGTACATCCATTGACAATATTGATACTGGAATTTCATAAGTAGTTATTTTTATTGAAAGCCCATTGCTGGGCAAAGACCTTCCCCCTATTTCTCCACTGATTTCTATTTATAGCTACACTTGCACAACAAAAAGAGTCGAAGTAAGTCTTCCCGCCTTCGCCGACGCGAAGGTCTGCCGCGTTTCCATTTTGAGATGAGTAGCTTCTACTCTATAATGTACTTGGCCCACAAATTATCCTGCATGTGGCCAGCCCAGTCCCACTTCAACTTGGTCGCCTTCCGGGTATTCTAGTTGAGGTTATTTGTTCTTTACTTAAGTTTAAGCTTACGATGTCCACGTTTATCCACTCAATTGGTTTTGGTAGCTACGGCTACCTGTCACCGCTCTTATTTTATTATACCTATAAATAGAGTCCAACTCAAAATTCGAAACAATTGAGTGGTTAGACAAATGACAAAACGAGCAAAGTAAGGCTCAAGCTATAGGAGGATATTAAGGCTCGAGGTAAAGGAATCTTCTGAAAATGTGCGACGTGTCCATGACGCGGTAATCCTTCTGTATTTGACCGTCGATTCCTTGACCCTTGATCTAGAGCTGTCGCTACACCAATTTTAACCAGTTTTGACCAAATTAGGTTAAAAGCGTTTGCAGATTACCTGGTAAATCATCGTCGAATCAATATCGCACATGGCGGAACTACCTCACTTCTCATAGTATTATTAAACAAAGTATCAAGCAGTGTCGTCCGGCGGTCACGGTCCCTGGCCGAGCGAGACAGTTCGGCATTTAGCTCATTGTGACGATGTTATTGACTCCCGTCTCACTGACTTACGCATTTTCCTGGACGCTAACGTGCTACTGTGTAAACTACTACGAAATTTCTGTCGTTAATATCTATGTTTTCTATTTACTAACCTAAACTGTCTGCGAACACAAAGCGAACTGCGATGTATACCTACGAAGGAATATTTCAAGGTACTTACTAACAAATCCAGTTCAAATAAATTGAACTTTAAAGGTAATTTTAACTTAACCTTAACGTAACCTAATCATAATATTTTTTTCTTTGTATATATTATGGTATTCCCTTGTTTTTTCTAAAAAATATTTGCTTATTTCATTTTGCCTAACAACTCTTAGTTTAACCACCGGTTTGCCTAATTCCAGTTTTCATAATTATTGTTTCAATAGATGATCACTTTATCGAAACTCGTTTAGTCTAATCACCACTTCAAATAAAGTTTGTTTTGTTTAATATTACTTTAACTAATTATTTTATTGCCGAATGTTATTTTAACTAATGATTATATTGCCGAATGTTATTTTAACTAAAAAATCATTTTATGAACATAACATTGACACTAACATTTCACCTTAAGGCAGGGCTGACTTGGCTTAGGTTAGGTACGACGACGAGCGAAGCGAGGAGGAGTGTTAGGTTGAACTGCGACCCAAATTTAACTTCTCTACTGCGTGGATATTGTAAAGTAGGTATACGTAGAATAATATACTGTGCAAAGTAGGCAAACTGAAATTATACAAAAATTGTAGTAGGCAAACTAGTGTTTATAGGAAATGTAATTATATTAGTTGAATAATATATAAAATGAAATTATAAATACAAAAATTCGGCCATATGAAAATTCGCCGAAACAAGATTATGCAAATTATTCATTAAACGAAATGACTTTAGACTAAACGAATATTAGGCAAATAGAATAAATATGCAAAGTAATTTTATACAAAATGAAATTAGGCAAATCAAAATTAGACCTAGAAAAATTATTAGACCAAACAAGGGTCTCTCGATTTCCCCAGGATCCCATCATCAGATCCTGATTTCAAAACACTCCGTTATAGTTTGTACCTTTACCTACTTATTTAATTTAATAGGAATGATGGCAATTTCTTTTAATGTGTATAGAAAAACTAATTTGCCATTTTGACCGCGAAGCACTAAAAACAAATCGGACTAGTGCGAGTGAGATTCGCGCACCCAGGATTCTGTAAAAATTATACCGTTGCTTAACATTGATGATTGATTACGTACTTTAAATAAATACATATTGTTTATCATTTTATTACAAATATAGTTTTCAAATTTTTCTCTATAGTACCTACTTCTCTAGTCTTGTAAACCTTATTATGTATGACATGTTACTTGCCAAATTACATAGTTCCAGATCAACGAAACGGAATACCCTTTAAATCTTAATTCCATTTAGAGTGCCGAAATATAATTTTTTTGCGGCATAAATTTATTTATTTATTCAATTTATTCAGCATTACAGTAATTAAACTAAGTCACTGTGAACTACAAAATCAGACAAAACAAAATCAAACATAAAATAAAAAAATCATACATAAAATAAATGGCTTTATAATTTTTTACGTTAACTATAGAAGTTGAATTTTTTTACAGCTTCAAGGGACTGTAGACTTAAGTATAGGTATGTGCTTTTAATTTCAACTCGATTCCTCAACGCGTTCGAGATTGACAACAAAGTGATCGTATACAAGAGTTTCGTTTTTCTTTTCGAGGTACGGAACCCTAAAAACATGTAGTTTGCATACCTTTATAGTTAGTTTTGTTTTTTATTAATTTCATGACATTCAAATAATTATAATATGTTGTATATTCAACATCAGTCATCACCCCTATTCCTTGGTCACATAAGTATTATACGTTAATAGCTATAAATGCGCATTGTAGCCTCTTCAGCGCAGTGCGATACTTTAAATATTTATCTTTAATTGCAAGTAACATTTATAATAATATTAATAATAATTATCGTTGGAAGAAATCATTAAACCTAAGTATACATAATATTTTCTTAGATTGTAACCCAAATTCATAACTCGACTGTGCCCCGCAATTTTTCTTAGACCGTAGCTGTCGCGTCTTACTACATCCAGAATCGACTCGTACTATCACAGCTAAAATGAAAAAGACCGAAATTGACGCACGAATCGCTAATAAAGGTGAGGTTTCAGATCGCTCTCAATAGTGTACCTGTTTGATCGGCATATCGTTGCGCTCGCTCGCGATTAAAAAAATGATGGTCACGTCCCCACGAATTTTATGGACCGGCCAGACGACCACTAGAAAAATTATAAAAAGCCGCTCATCTGGCCTAAACGAATATCTAAACGTCGGCCGGACCCGGACGGGGACGTGCGATGAGTTTTTATTTTAAAAAGTATTATTCAATCACTGAATGCCGGAATTAAGCACGCTCTGTGGCATTATAGTTAGCTAGTAAAATTGGGATCGCATGACGGAGCATTATTATTAACGATTGTACTAATTTAACGTTGTCAAAATGTATTCATGTGTCGGAATATGGATCGTTATCAAACGTCAATAGTCTTAATCGACAAATTGCTTTCCATGTATCCGCTAATAAATAATAGTTGGGTGCGGCACCCGCGCTCGGCCGCGCACATTGTGTTCTCTATAATAAATGGCAACAACAGGTGAACAACTTATTTCACTCATAAATAGCGCTTCATGGGTGGAGTGCAATATGTATTTGTCGACTGCCAGCTTCCGCCCATTTGATATCAAATAATACTAGAGGCCCGTTGCGGCGTGGAACCGCCGCTAGAATATGGAAATCCGGTAGTGTTACAGAAAATAACTACTTTATCGATAAGATGTTTTTGGCGAACGAAGAATAAATACTGTAAAAAAACACGTTAAAATGATGTTTTAAAGACGTTAAAACATGCCAGGCTAGAGCCATGCCTGATAGCCAACTGCCTCTTTTGTAAAAATAACTTGTGCATTAATGACATGTCATCCGCTGATCTGTTTCACAAATAAAATGCATATTATTCGATTTATGGAAAAATTTAATTCATAAAAATAATCCCATATCTTAAATAAATAATTGACATATTTTCATAGGACCGAACATAAGATTGGTAGAATTTTAATTTGTTGTTCTTTCTTCTGGACATAAATTTATCGATTTGATCGATTTCTATCAATTTCCAGAAAAAGCACATGAATAGAAACGACAGATTTGGGCACTCACTACGCAGGTTTTAAAAAGGAAATCATGTAGGTAGTGCGTAACTGTTTATGTATCATCATCAATCATTTATTCAATAACAATTACACATTGTGTTTGAAATTCTTACGCTAGGTATAGGTACTTAATCAAACCCTATTTACTAATCTAAATAAATAACTGACCAACAATACTCCACCATAAAAAAAAAAGAATGTGTCAAATATGTGTAATAAATAAAATCCAATATATAAAACAGCTAAAAATGTTTGAAAAAAGAATGTTAAGACATATTTTTTTCAATAAATTTAGGGCTGAAGGCCTCATACCCGAATTCCAAATTCAAACTTTCGTCTTTCCTCTCATTGAAATAGTGTCTGACAGAAGAGTGAGGGAGATGATATCTATATTCTCAAGTCAATGATATAAACCTAATTTTAGGGTTCCTTACCATAGTCGGTAAAAACGGAAGCCTTATAAAATCAATTTGTTTTGTTGACAGCAGAATTTGTCAAATTTTATTTTGAATGAAAATAAGAATGATCAGACTGACGTCATTAATTCAAATATGATTTATTCTTGAACGCGTCAATTTTTTTAAATTTGCATCATATTTAGGTTATTTCTACCATCAAGTTTCGCATGTTAGGGTAACATGTTAATTATTCCATATTGCCAACTCGTCCACAATGTCAGCTCGTCTATATTCCCATTTGGGTCACAATGCTAACTTGTCCACACACCCAACACGTCCACATTGCCAACTCGTTCATACGCCCAACTCATCTGCATCGCCAACTCGTCTATATTACCAATTCGTCTCCATTGGCAACTCGTCCATATTCCCAATTTGTCCACAATGCCAACTCGACGAATTCCAACGCGTTCATATTGCTCACTCGTCCACAATGCCAACACGTTCACAAATACAACTCGTCTACATTTCCAATTCGTCCATATTTCCAACTCGTCCATATTTCCAACTCGTCTACATTCCCAACTCGTACACAATGCCAAATCGGCCACATTGCCCACTCGTCCATAAACCCAACTCATCTACAATGCCAACTCGTCCATATTACCAACTGGTCTTTATTGCCAACTCATCCATATTCCTAACTCGTCCACATTTCCTACTCGTCCATATACCCAACTCGTCTACAATACCAACTCGTCTTTATTGCCAATCTCGTCCATATTTTCAACTCATCCGTATTACCAACTCGTCTTCATTGCCAACTCGTTTATATTCCCAACTCACCCACAATGCCAACGTGTTCATATTACTTGCTCGTCCACAATGCCAACTCGTCCATATTTCCAATTCGTCCATATTCTCACCTCGTCCACAATGCCAAGTCGTCCACATTACCAACTCGTCCATACACCCAACTCATCTACATTGCCAACTCGTCTTCATTTCTAACTCATCAACAATGCCAACTCGTCCATATTGCTAACTCGTCCACAATTCCAAGTCGTCCACATTTCCAACTCGTCCATATTCCCAACTCGACGATACACCCAACTCGTCTATACAAACCCGTCCTTATTATCAGCCCGTCTTTATTGCCAACTCGTCCATATTCCCAACTTGTTCATTTTGCCAACTCATCCACATTTCCAACTCGTCCATATTCTCAACTCGTCCACGTTGACAACTCGTCCGTATTACCAAGTCGTCTTCATTGCCCACTCGTCCGTGTTCCCAACTTGTTTATTTTGCCAACTCATCCACATTCTCAACTCGTCCATATTCCCAACTCGTCCACATTGACAACTCGTCCATATTACCAACTTGTCCGTATTACCAACTCGTCTTCATTGCTAACTCGTCCACATTTCCCCCTTGTCCATGTTTCCAACTTGTCAATTTTACCAACTCATCCACATTGCCAACTCATCCACATTTCCAACTCGTCCATATTCCCAACTCGACGATACACCCAACTCGTCTACAATACCAACTTGTCCTTATTATCAGCTCGTCTTTATTGCCAAATCTTCCATATCACCAAGTCGTCCGTATTACCAAGTCGTCTTCATTGCCAACTTGTCCGTATTACCAACTCGTCCTCATTGCCAACTCGTCCATAATGCGAACTCGTCCACATTGCCCACTTGTCCATGTTCCCAACTTGTCAATTTTACCAACTCATCCACATTGCCAACTCATCCACATTTCCAACTCTTTCATATTCCCAACTCGACGATACACCCAACTTGTCTACAATACCAACTTGTCCTTATTATCAGCTCGTCTTTATTGCCAAATCTTCCATATCACCAACTCGTCCGTATTACCAAGTCGTCTTCATTGCCAACTCGTACATATTCTCAACTCGTCCACATTTCCAACTCGTCCATTTTACCAACTCATCCATATTACCAATGTAGATACATTCCCAACTTAGCTACATTGTCAAGTCGTCCATATTCTCAACTCGACCACATTTCCCATCCCGTCGACATGCAAGCGGAAGGACTAAGTTTTTTTCTTGTAAAATACCATTTAATTTACCATAACTTATGCCATTTTCCTTGGAATTATTTTTTTGATGGACTTATATAATCTATCATAAATTTACTTATTTGAATGACGTTAAAATTAGTTTTACTACATTTTTTCTAAACAATTAATACAAAGATCAAACACATACATTTTTCTGCTTTGATTTATTGTAAAACTCGCCTATAAAAATAATCTAGTTCAACTCGCACTTAAACCGGCTTTTTCCTCCACATTTTTAACAGGTATGCGAAAAAAGTTTCCATATCAACATTTTAAAAAGAAAAACAACCTGGCAATTTAGATCATTGACATAATAGCCCCCAATAAAAAATACATTAAATGATGACAGAATATGGTTACTGTCATTCATTGTCAACAAACTGTAAAATATTTTTTGCATATTCGTACATGTTTTAAGTGTTGCGGATATTATGTTGCCGACTCAAAAATCATAATAAATAAAAATAAATATAAATATCAGACAACCTCACACAAATCGATCTAGTCCCAAATTAAGCTCAAGAAGGCTTGTGTTATGGGTACTAGACTACGATATACATACTTATATAGATAAATATATACTTAAATACATAGGAACAACCATGACCCAAGCACAAATATTCGAGTTCATCACACAAATATTTGCCCTGGCCGGGATTCGAACCCGGGACCGCCGCTCAGTAGGCAGGTGCTAGCAAACTGAGCCAACCGCGTCGTATATTTCATCATGCTGAACAACTTACTACACCTACAGGTTTGTGAGAAAATCATGCTTATTATTATTTGGTCATCTTATGTCAAAATAGGGATCACAGGTCACGTGGTCAATGTCACGTGGTTAGCGCACAGTAGTTTTTTCAAATCCATTTTTCAGTACTTTTTCAGGAAAAAATTAAAAATCCAAGAGTTTTATGCACCTCTCCAGCATGAGACGAATCTAATGACATATCATTTATCAAAATCGGACCATAACTGTAGATCTGATGGGATGTACAAAAATCGGCCTCGCGTAATATATATATAGATTCCCCTGACAGATCACTTCACACTGCTGTAACAACATGCCGCTATTGTCAACAGCGATCAATCACATGTCACTATGAATACCCAAAATCATGAATATTACTTATACATTTATTACATTATTATAAACACGCAGAACCTGCATTTAGCATTAAATGTGATAACCATAAATGACGCAGTCCAAATTATCTGTAGTTAAATGTTTTGGACGATGCCAATGTCAGTATTAAATATGCAAAACTCGGCGGGAAATATTTCATGCGGTGGAAACCATTATATAAATGGAATTATTCATGGAGGCAGACGCCGGAAAAAGCCAGCGATATTCGACAATTCATTTTGTTTTTGCGACTGCGGCTTCATTGACGTTTGTCATTATTACGTACAGAGCGTTACGTTGTTTAACTTGTTTACACGAGTTTCTTTAAAAGATGGAGTAGTAATTTTCTATCAATTATTAGCCTACATGCAACTACTTGTTTATGGTTCTGATGTGGTATCTGATGTTATATTAACATTTTTATTAATTATGCCATAATATTTTTTTCTCTTATATTAAAATAGACTATGGTAAAATAAATTGTAATACACATTTTCATTGAAACAAATCAATTATAAATTAATATCCAGTGCGCGTTTATAACTTTGGTAATTTGCAACACTTCCTCGCATGCATAGTAGATAGATCCACCTAACCCGCCTCCCCACAAGTGTTCAAAGCGGGCGAAACGACTAGTCAACCCTTTGCCGCTCACTCGCTCGTGAAATCACTCAAATACTGAATATTTTAATCTGAGCAGATAACGAGCTCGCAATTCTATTAGATGGAACATAGCACTGCGAGGTTAAACACATCCCCCGCTGCACGCGGTCGGGCGCTCCGTACGCGCTTCCTATCAAAGCGATAATTGCGTTAAAAATATCTGCATACAACCGTATTCTCTATGGTTCAAGAGCGTTTGCATTCATTCGATTTGGTACAGTTTTGCGCTGACTGTATACACTATATACGCTTGGCTCACCAATCAGACTTATATTTATATCTGTGTTTGTCATATTACTGCACTACTGGGAAAACTCAAAGATCGTAATTGAATGAGTGGTTAATTGAATTATAGAGTGACGGCATGTTTACATACATCTGTAATATGGATAGGACTTCTTTAGACACGAACAGTTTTAAAAAGGATTGACTGTTTCGTGCAATATCTTATTGTAGTTAGATTAATAATTATAGATATAAAGTGTAGCCTCATTATTATACCTTCTTTGAATAATTGTAAGCGTTTCTTTCTTTCTTAAAATAACAGACTTGAAGTGTAAGAAATTGACATCGAGACTGTCTATTAAAGTAACGCAATCCAACAAAGTCAGAAAATATCCCGCAATAGGACAACCACCCCATGCGACAATAAATAAATCTTTCCGAGTTCACTTCATTTTAAAAGCAAGTATAAATATATCACGTCGAGCAATAAAGCTATCAAATATTTACTAATCTGAAACGGTGAGAGCGAGGCGAACCCTTCTGGGGCCGACTCATAAAATAAATTGAAATAGTCGCGCCGCCCCCCAAATTAAAATATTCAAATGGGTCGCACGCGCAAGAAAATTGAAAATTGTCGTCTATCGCCCGCAAATGAAACCTATAACTCCTCATGTGCACTCGCGGACAAAGAAACGGGTATGTGATGCGACTCAAAATGTACCGGTGAAACGGGACTGAGTGAAGGTTTCAGTATTATTGAAGTCCTATTCATACTACACAATAAAAATAAATATTAGACATTATGATTGTGTAATGTTAGATGAAAAATTATGTAGATTAATTATAACTTTATTTCGATATTACAGTTGTAAGTAGGTACCTAATCAGCAATATTAATAAAAAGTCTACAGACTTATCATGAACTGTGCACATGAGCTTTTAAAAATTAAATAATTTATTATATATTGGCGTTTTTATTGATTGTAAAATATAACAGATCAGTCACTTTATTGACATTCATATGAATCTGAAAGTTACAGAATCTTTATCATATATCCATTGGGTGATAAATACCACTGCATTGTATACCGACTGACCCTTCATTTCGAAATTATGAACTAAAATAAGTAAACGCAATACAAGATATTAAAAGTGTAGGTACATATACTGCACTGCAGTGTACAGTTATAGAAGAGGAACGCCTGTTCGATATCCTGCCGAATAATGCCATAAATGGTCTTCAGTTTTATGACTGTAATTTGGCTCGGATCCATGAAATATTTGTTTTATGCAAGAGTAGGTTTAATAGATTCATTGCAACAAAGAATTTTATGTAGATTGAAATTGTAAAATCAATTTAAAAACGTTTGCTATTGATGCTTGGGTTGGATACAATTGTATTATATGTAGTGTTAATAAAAATGCTTGTGCTTCTTATTATCTGACTCCTTGTAAGTTTTCCTGTCACAGAAAAAGAAAATAATTCTCTAAAAATCCATTAGGCATTTTAATTGTTATGTAACTTTACATATACATATTTTATTATTAATATATTTCATAACAAGTGCAGGTGATACGAAAGAAATGACTTAAGTATCATTTCTTTACGTATTGTAGTAGGTATATTGAATTTTTTTTACGTGTTATCTGTGTTTGGTTGTATTCATTTCCCGATGAGGAGTGCAATAAAGAATATTCTATTCTATATATATTTGGAAAGCCAGGGCCATTGGATGTAGGCGGCGCACGACTGGCCGTTGAGGGAGTTTAGGTGTTCGAAAAATACCTAATATCAAGTCCCATTTTAAATAGTAGGTACCTTAAAAAATAAGAATTTGTAAGCAATTGCCTTGTATATTAGACTCACTTGTAGCTAAGTTTGTTAGTTTGTAACTGACAATGTAATAAAATCATGAAATTAATTTTAAACTGCTTCTAATTGTCATATCGAATGTAAAAATACAATAATTTGGTATCTTGGAGCTGCTAAAACTATCATGTTTGGGTTGGCCTTATTTGATTGGTCTTGATAAGCAATTAACGTTTGTGTGAGAAAGTACAGTCGGCAGTAAAAGCGTGTCTCAAAAAATAACTTACGTATGGGTACGTCAATAAGTCACAGGCATACGTGAGAGCGGGTGTGACCCCTCGCAGTGGCTTCCGTTGTTCTGTGGTCACCGCTGATTTTGTGGTTTCGACGTAACCTGATAGAGCGCTCGCACATCCTCGTAACAGCCAGTGGAGCGAGATACCACAGGTATTGAACTTTAAATCTGCCATAAATCTCAGACAATGCATGCTCATTGTTTTTTTTTTACAAGTTTTTATTTACTCCCATCTGCCACTCTCGAATATCTGTAATCAAACTTATTCACTTATTTCTTGTAATCGAATTGACTTGTAATGTAAACATGTTCGAATTAATTATATTGTTTATTGTGGTTATAAATGCGAATGTGCTTTATAATTTTGCCTGTTTTATTTTTCACGCAGAACAGGCTAACGGACGAATAACAAATTATTTTTAGCTTTTTGGGCTGGTGACTTCTTTGTTAACTATTTGGATCAGTTACATTGTATTTTTTTTGTAATTTTGCAGGCTAAATCTTTCGGGCACTGAATAATGCACATGCGGCGTCAGTATAAAATTAGACAAATATTAAAATAAATTACGACCGACATATGTAGTTCTATAAATTGTAGAGCCATAGGTAGAGGTGTTTGCGTCCGGTGTTTGTGCAAGCGATACCCTGGGAACCGGGCGTCTTCCGCCGACTCCGGCGCACCCTCCGCGTGATTGTAAAGAACGTAAACGCACGTTACGAGTGGTTTAGTTGCGATTTAGTTCATTCGCTGTCCTCACCGCGCACCATAGAAGGTAGTATGAACTAAGTGACACTTAGGTTGTATTGTTAACAAACAGACCATAAAATTGTTTTTTTTTTTACATAGAATTTCATTAGATATTGATATACCTATTGGTAATTTGAAGAAGATTACAACGGAGTAAGGATAATGATTAGACGAACATAGAAACATAGGCAAAAAACAGTCGTTTTATCGCTTAAGATCTATTTAAATTCTCTTTAATAATTTAGGGTAGCAAAGAGTTGAAAAAATTAATAAAAATAATCAGTTGTGTTGAATACTTATTTATATATATTACTACTTCTTCGTAATAGTATTGTACATTATTACGTCCGCAGTTCAAAAACAAGAATCATTTTAAAACATTCAATAATTCCCAACGACTGACCCCGCTTCGCCTTTTAGCAAAATAACTTTCATCCATCTTCGCATTGGAAGATTTAAATCGTTGCTTCCATTCATAAAATTATTAATGTGATCGTAAAATTGGGTAAATTTTATTGTCTCGAAGGCATAATGGGAAACTAATGTAGCGTGTTATTATTCAGATCGGCTGTAGCCGTAAAAATACGAGTGATTGTGTGTGAGATCCAGGCAGGCCTGCGCGCGCGTTCCCACAGCGGAAGCCCTTTCTGTTATTTGAATATCAAACATATTTCGGTCATATTTCATTGGAACAGTTATGATATTCTTCCTCTACGTTTTTATTATACGTGAATTAAATACTATAAACTCGCAGGGGGCAAAGTTCCCTAAAATTTGGATTCCGGCGACGCGCTCTGGCCACTGAATAATCAAACAATTTTTTGTGTTGGTTGATATGTAATTTATTTGTATTGTAATCAGCCGTTGACCTCTATGGTTTTATTAAGTCTAATGTTGAACTGAAGTAGGTGCATCGTTTGATTTGTCACATCAAAACTAAACCTTCAACCAAAACTTAAAAGAATTGTTCAGTTTAAAAGAGCATTGAACATATAGCTTGTGACAAGAACAAGACGTCTAAGGAAATGTACGAAAATTATATCCATGTTATTTTTACCGTGTAGAACATACATGTGTCTAAATATTTTTCCCCTTAGAGCGTACATAGGTAATCCTAATCAATTAATTAATTCCTCTTAGATAAAGTTCCTATTTATTTGACATTATAGTTAAAGGTTGCTCTTGTCTGGCGTGTGCGTCAGCAAAGCCGCGAGAAATATAAACTCCTTAGGAGGATAACCACAGAGGCAAACAGTAGTCGCTGCAAACGTGCCACACGGGATATTGCGCACCTACCATACAAATCTGAAATAATGAACTTCGTGAAATACAATAACACACATATATCAAAGTCATACGACTTGTAAAAGACATGCGGCTTGTTTAAGTCCTATTCATACTTTCATAGGAACTTAAAATAGGTACTTAACATCACCCAATTTATAAGTTGGTATACTTATTTCCAAATACACGTCTCTTACCTATATTATAGTAAGTTGATTTATTCAGTTCATGACCTTTTTATATATGTATTGTTCGTTCCATTAACTAATAAATAGATTATGAATAAATAAAAAAATACGCAAAACTATTGTATGTTAATCAATCTGGATGGCCCCGATAGAATACGATGTTAAAATATCGAAGTGTTACCGAACGATTGCGTATCGTATATCTATTGAACCAGCTTTGGCTGAATAAATACAGCGTTCACTAAAAATAAAACGAACCGTATTATCAGACACGGCATAAATGATTCTGATATATAAATATAATTTTTTACATCTTTTTACAATTTGCTTTGATTTAATAATTCGTTATTTGGTAACCCGATAGATATACCGAAAATGCAAATCTTGTTTTAGTAACTATTCATTCGCACTAAGTATTTGTGGCGATATTTTCTGTTTGCATTAAATAAATAAAAATTGGGCAAGTGCGAGTCCGACTCGCGCATGAAGGGTTCCGTACCTATATATACTTATAAATATATAATCTATAACAAGTTTGTTGTATGGGAGCCCCCCTTAAATATTTATTTTATTTTATTTTTAGTATTTGTTGTTATAGCGGCAATAGAAATACATCATCTGTGAAAATTTCAACTGTCTAGCTATTACCGTTCTTGAGATACAGCCTGGTGACAGACGGACGGACGGCCGGACGGACGGACGGACAGCGAAGTCTCAGTAATAGGGTCCCGTTTGTACCCTTTGGGTACGGAACCCTAAAAACCGGCCAAGAGCATGTCGGGCCATGCTCAGTGTAGGGTTCCGCAGTTGCCCAACCTTCACAATAGACGGGCTTAAAACAGCGGTTTTAAGCCCGTCTTTATTTTATCATATTACCTTCTAGAAGTTATCGATTAGACGCGCCAGATTGAGCGAAATGTTTTAATACAGTATGGCACTTAACTAATATGTGTAACATTCGAAGTATCAGGACACCGCGCGGCACTTACGTCATTTTAAAGAAAATTATGAATTTTTGCGATAACTCAAAAACGGCTAGACCGATTTTAATTCAATATAGTTTTTATTCAAAGTGCTAATTTTTATGAATTTTTTGTGGCTGAAAAGATAGAGGCAACGGGGACGCTATTTTTTGGATTTCTGGAGCGAATATTTACAAAACTGCTGACTATCAAAAATGATGTTTGAAGACCCCTATTATTTTTAAAAAGACCTATTCAACGAAACGCCACATGCTAGTGTTGGAACGAAAAAAAATCACCTCCACTTTAGGTGTAGGTATGGGAGGTACCCGAAAATAAGTTTTTTTTAAGTTTTTTTACCGTTTGTCGGCGTGATACATACAACATACTCATACCAAATTTCAGCTTTCTAGTACTAATGATCACGGAGCTAAGCCGCGGACGGACAGACAGACGGACAGACAGACAGATGGACATGGCGAAACTATAAGGGGTCCTAGTTGACTACGGAATCCTAAAAACGCGTTTGTAATCTAATTTATGTGACTCGCTTACCATATAAGCTAAGCACATAGAACTACGCACAAACAAACACAAACAAGATAAGTAAGGAAGTACAATACTGATAATAAGTATACAAAGTAAAGTACCTAATTATAATTATAAATTAAAATTAAACACCAAAGTCCTCTTAGGTATGAGAAGTATGAGTCGTTGCTAGATGCGTATATGCTAGATGCGCATATATATTTAATATGAGTAAGCTCAGCGGATTGAAGTAATTTGATGGCAATCGAAGGTTTCACAGAATTGCACAGAGCTCTATTTGTTCCCTGACACGGTCAGTGGGTAACGCCGACGCCGATATGAAATATTAACAATACCAGATGCTGAGAACCGGCGGAGACTCTCCACAAATGTATTTTAATCTTTCCGTAGTGAGAAGTTAGTCATGACCATGAACCATGAACGTTTCGTAGAATGATGTTAAATATTTTGTACTAAAAGGTAATTCCGCCAGAGAAGCATTTTTTTTTTAATTTACTTACTTTTTTTTTGGTTGAGAGTATTTTATAACTACCCGTGCATCTGTTCTGCTATCCATATACCAAAAATAGTCAAAATATGAAAATGTAATCATTACCACCACCCGCTTTGACGTGACATACGAGTATTATTTCGCGCTAAAACAAAAAATATATGCACATTTTTAGTAAAGATAACTGTAACTGTAGCGTAGCGTGCACAAATAATGGCTACATATAAATTGTTGTTTATTTTATTCCTCAAATATGGAAATTTCAAAATTGAGAGACCGGGCTTTTATTAAAAAATAAACTATAGGTGCTATTGATAATAATTTTATTTTGAAGTGGTCCTGATAATAAAGAATGCACTAATAAAAATCGCGAACAACATGCCATAAAATTAAATAATTTTAAGTCAAGCTCTACTTTGCAGAACTTTGATAATATCCGCATAAAATATTTGTCTCCATACTACATACATACTCGTAGGCGACTCTTACATTTTATATCACTTAATTATCAGACATCTTTATAAAGAGGCAAGATCTTCTCGAACGCTCATGGACATTGTATCCCGGTGTCAGTAATTGGTATATACGAGAGGTCGCGAAAGTATTTTGGATACGAGAGATAAATATTAATAAAACAACGCAATTGTCTTTCTTTTCCGCGAGAAAAATACACACGAGACGATATTCTTTTGTTTTTCTTTATTGTTATTACTGTAAAGCATTTAGTGAGTAGCACTGAACGATAAAACATGTTATTTTGTGTGACAAAGCGTCTGCTTCATGAGAAAATATCGACCCGCAGATAGTGGGATAAGCGAATTATTGGTGAACCGCTAAACGAGACGGAACCAACCAAAGACTGCACATATATATTTTTTGTGATAATCGTTTTAAGCTGGACATTAAAATATAATATAAAAAGATAAAATACAAAACCACTACAAGCTTTAATTACTATGTAGATAGGTAGAAAAATAATCATTTGATGATGTAGTTTTGATATTCAATAATAAATTAAAAAAACAGTCAAAATACGAATTAAATAGGTAATGAAGACGATAAATATATTGTATTTAAATGTATAAGGGATAAAATATCCTTTTAGAAAAAAATTTAGAATGGTCTAATTTAACAATTTAAACTAACAGACTGGTTCAGTCTAACATCTATCCATCCGTATGATAATGTGACGAACGATAAATTGGCCACTAATAAGATAATTGGGCGCGCTCTATAGCGACGTAAATCAACATCTTAACAGCTGCTCCGACAACCGTCTCCGCCATTGTGTCCAAATCATAGGCGCCTAGTAGGCGTTCAATTTAGATCTGTCAATTGACGATCATGTGTGCCGATATACGATCGATACGATCGATAATCGGTATGGTTTATCTTTTAATAAATTGCTCAACTGATAGCTTATTGATAAATAATATGATCATAAGTGACATATTATCTCAGGTCTAGACTTCAATGCGACGTTTGGCATTGGCATTTGGCATCTATCTGAGATCTCTTCACAATACGTCTATATTTACAAGATGCAGTTTTCTACCTACACTGCATTGAGATTTTCTTTCCCGTTTATATGAATATTTTGGCAGGAGCGACCAATATCTATATGGTTTAGTCCTTAAAGTTTCAGCATGTTTATGTGTCCTAATTACCTATGATAGAAAAATTAACGTTCAGACTAGGTATTGCATAGATTCGGATCGCGTAACGCGGGACGGAACATGTGAATGAGAACTATGAAAATTGTTCTAACACAAATTATTTGACGCGTTTCATTATATCTGATTAATAAAGACACGAGTAAATTATATTGTACATGTTTTTGGATTTTATGTACGGCCATAATTTTGGTTTGTGGTATTAAAAACGAATGTTTATGCTGTTTGTCTGTCCGTGTATTGTTTTGAAAATATCAGCTATAAAAAAACCATACTAGCGCTGTGCGTTTACCTAAGGTACATACATACTAATACATAGGTACATGCACAAAATACAACAACCGATCACTAAACGTTGCAGACAATAAAATACTGTTTTAGATTGTACTTTAAATTACAATTTAGCCATTTGTATATGTATGATTCACCCAACAGTTAAGTTTGGAACGTTCGAGGTAAACAATCGATTAGTCTTCAGGTCGATCGGCTATAGTGGACATTTTATTGTCTTTTGAACATTTTATAACCGTTTTATTTATTTAATTGAAATTGATGAGTCTTATTAGAAATAGTGTGGGCCGGTAAATTGTCATTGTATTGGTTGGTTTGCTTTTAAACTAGTCGTGTGTATAAACTAACCTAGGTGATTTTTATACCTAACTACGTTTTATTCGGTTATGGGTATTGCATTGACATTTGAACTTTTTTTTAATTGTAAATAGTAGATTACAATTGAGTGCTTATTTAAAGGGCGCATATGTTTATTTTGACATATTCAAAGTTAAGCAGCACGCAGCCCGTATGATTCCCATAAGCTAAACGTGTCAAACATCGGTAATGAGTAGGCATGATCGCCGCATGACAATCCGCTAAGCATCGATACCATCGGCATTATTTGTCAACGCTTGGCTGCGTTACACAAATGCTTTTTAGGTCAACAGTCGATTGGGAAACGACGATATGTCCATGTAGTAAAATATAAATAATTTGTTTCGATCGAAATGAGGGCCATTTAGAAACATGAGGGTAATAAAACTAGTGCGTGTCGTGTAAACTCGGTCGCAGGGCTTCGAACGACGTATCCAGTTGATTATGAGCTCCGGGTCATCATCCGAAGACTCTAGACTGCGCAGATTTGGACGCGTCTTGTACGGACAGGGGGGCTCTAGCTACGATTGGCGACTACACGGTTTCGTTTGTCGATATCGATGGACAAAGCATAACAACATTAGCATTCTAGGCTTGATGGGCGTACGTGCCCCGTGAGTGCGGGCGACATTCATATCGTGAAATAGAATCCTTGTTTGCATCATCTCGAGCTCGCACATAATTTTTGCATCATTACATTGTTTCGTTCCATTTTTTACTATTCCTCCCTAGTACTTAACTGGATGAAGACTAAACTGTCGATCTGAGCGTCATCATAGCAACCATCGACAAGTATCCTGTAAATTTGTCAGACGTCACCATCCCAACATACAACAGCGCCGGGCCTCGACTTACCGACGGAGTGAACCAGCCCTCCTAGCACAACTACGCTTCGCAACTCTTGTCGTGCTACATAGCATCGCTCGCCACTCTCTCGCAGTGTAGCTAAGAAAGAGATAGGTAATATTTCTCGCGCGAGAAAGGGACGCGTGTCACAGTTGTGCTAGAGTTGCAGAGCTATGCCGCGTCCTCGTGATATGCTATGGGATCCTGTTGTTGTAGCGATTCACCTCGTTTATCGGGCGATATAAAACAGTGTCTTCCCAATATTTCCTTCGGTTTCCGCGACTGTCACACATTTAAATAAAACAATTTAAACGGATTATATTATATTAATTTAGGGAGGCTCTTATAATTAATATACGCGATATGATCCGTTTAAATTGTTTTATTTAAAAGTGTCTTCCCATTTAGTTTCTTAAATTTCGTAAAGATTTGGTAAGTTTTGGAGGAAGAAACAGACGAGAACGAAACTTCGATTTGTATAAGCCGGTTACGTTAAGTTGTAGGACGCTGTAATCACCAGGTGCAAACTTAACCTAAACTGATAGCCTGGGAAAACGAGCAATTTATAATATCCTCTTAATTTTTGTAATATTCTTGTCTACACAATCGACCAATAATTGAACTATGAATTATATGTCTGACTTAATCTAAATACACACAAATTAATCCTTTCTATTATCTTCTAAAGCAATCTCGATATTTATGAAAAGAACGAGTTGCGAAATACTCATTCATGAATGAATATGTTATGAAAGGTCTAATAAAAATGTAATAGGAGTAATATGAATTTCTGAGAGTGCTGTACCACGTTGCCGTCCACGTGACCCCATGAAAATGGCACATAATTTTATTGTGAATCTCTTCAGCTATGATAATGTCTGATCAAAGTATATTTGCTTACTGATGGCAACAAAGAATTTATAATGAAATCGGCCACGATGCAGCGCGATTATAATACGCCGACTAAACCGTTCAAAATCGCGCAATCTGATGTAATGGAGCGCTAGCTGAGTATGAAAAGGTCACCGTAGGACTTAGGCATGTAAGTACATACATTTAGGTTAAGTAGTTGGATATAACTGAATACTTATAATACCTGAGGTTTAAACACTACACGACGGGTGTTCTGTTGAGATA
Source organism: Apotomis betuletana (assembly GCA_932273695.1). Taxonomy (NCBI): domain Eukaryota; kingdom Metazoa; phylum Arthropoda; class Insecta; order Lepidoptera; family Tortricidae; genus Apotomis; species Apotomis betuletana. The sequence goes on from OW026304.1 coordinate 14,982,961, forward strand.
TACTTAATTAGTTGGATGTTGTGTATACAATCAAGTATTTACATACATACATACATTAGTGCATGTAGAGTCACGGTAAATAATCTGAATTCTTATACTTAGTAGTTTCATTATATTTCTACAATTGAAATATAATAAGTGCATTATTATTCATACGATAACAGAAAAGAATAAGATATGCGTAAAGGTAAATGGATTTGAAATGTAGATACTTACATTGATTTAAGTAGCTTTTGTTTAACCAACATCTGATCTGATAGTTATGTCTAGTTCAACTAATTAGTCGCTATAGTTGCTAATCGCATTAATTAGCTAAATGTACACTAAAACAAGGGAATAATTATGCTCATCATATCTTTCAATTCTATTTAGCATTAGATATTTGAATACTTGTTATAGATATTCTTACAAATCATTTTTGGCTCATGGTCTAAGATCTGATTTTAAAGATTTGACATTTAAATACCCAATTATCTAAAATGAAGAGCAAAGTGATCGTATATCAAGTAATTATGTGGCGTTTGCTTAATATTCTTTCTTACAAATATAACAGTGCAATATATTACAGGATATATATAATTAATTCAGTAGCTTCGTGGGCCTCAATAAATTATCCAGGGCTCGTAGATCATTCTCTATGCATTCTGGCGCTAATTAATTTAACGCTTTCTTTCTAGCAAACAAGGGGGAGTGAATGAAATTCCAAAAAGTGTAAATGAACGTGTAGTGTATAAGTTATCGCGAGGCTCATTAAACACATTCCGAAGCGGCTTCATGAGCGGGCGAACAGGGCGCTCGGAAAACTCGCCGTAGCTGTCGCCAACAAACGCTAATAACGATAACATACCGGCTTCTAATAAGCCCTTTGATGAGCGTGTCAGTGAGGACTGTGGTTCTTGGGCGAATGCGGTGAGTGACATTCTGTACCCTTTACCATGAGTTGACGGGACCGAACTCGCTAGCGACACCGAAAATGATTTGTATGGAGAATAACACAGCTCTCCTAGCGGTTACTTTGTGGAACTACAATTCTCCTTACAAATCTTTTACGGAGTCGCTAGCTAGTACTGTCTGTAAACTCATGGTAATCCATTGAGAAGTTAAGCGCGATTCCGTGTGATGGTCATAGTGAAGGATTTCAATGTATATATATATATATATATATATATATACCTTCCGCGTCACTCTTTCCAGCTGCTAATGGAAAGGAGTGCATCGGTATCTAGACTGCACTTTATGAGATAAAAAAAAACATTCATAGTTTTTTATTGCCCTGCTGATCAATAAAGATCTACGAAAGGTTACATGAAACATAATAAATTTAATAAAAAAAAAGTTAATACTATTCAGTGTAGTATTAAATTATCAATTAACGTATGATACCGCCTTTCGCTCTACCCTTGCTGACTGAGAGTTTTTATACGTACTCTTATTAATACTCTTTAAGCTGTCTAGGAGCCTTCTAAGAAATATATGTCGGCGGGCATATTTTTCTGATTGACTGACTCGAACCAGTAGAGTAACTTTCATGTAACGTTAATAGTCGTATAAAAGGTATTATTCATAATTGAAGTGTATTTTTTATTGAGTTCTCGCAACTAATGAGGAATTATCCTCACGCAATAAGCAGTTGACGTTATAGTAAATTTAAGAGATATAATCACGATTTCGAAATATACATATCTGTTAAAAGATTAAAGTGCGAAGATTTAGACGCAATGTGATTTGTCTACCTATATTAATTTGAATTTTAAGTAAGATATTCTTATAAGTATCTGACCTTTAACACTCACAGCTTTCAATAGAACACTAACCCGATAACACATATATAATGATATTATGATAGAACAAGCATTGCTTAGTTACGGACTAAATAGTATGGGCTTAGAATAAATACGCCTGGAACGAGAGTTTTCATACAACAGTTTTGCAACAGAAGCTGCTTTTGGTTTTATGTGTGCATGCGTGTCTACGAACCAATCATAGACACGTGTTGCTTTTGTAAGCTTCACGTTGTGATGTGACAGATGCGCACTGCGCTCACGGGCGTAACTTAGTCCGTGACTAACCAAAACTGGCTTCAGTTTCAAGCGCTGACTAGGATTCTAGGCGTATTTATTCTATGGTAATTGGGTAAAACTGTCCTTAATATTTATTTATCATTATTAATTTATGAATAGAGGCAGAGGCAGAAGTCCCAAAAGGTGGGCAGACCAGATACCTGAGGAGCTGGACATATCTATCAAGTGTCAGTGCTGCACTCCACCAAGCAACGGAACGTAACCGATGGAGACAACAAGTTGACGGAATCAGAAGGAGTCACGATCCTCAGCTCAGCAGTGAGGGAACGAAGAGAGAGAGAGAGAGAGAGAATTTATGAATAATGTAATTTCTTAAATATGATCAACCTGTAACAGTGACTCGAGTTCGAGTATGATGAGTGGGACCGTGCCCGCGCGGACGTCATCTCATGATATACTCGCCACATTGTGTGGTAATTTCACTCCCCGTTTAATTGCCAAGCCACTGTGGTCGGACAGTTGTGAGATAATTTATTAAGACACCTTGATGGCCGTATTTTGTACGAATTCAATCTATTATTATTTAGTTCACTTTAATTGAGCCAAATGGGTTTGGAGACAGACTTTTTTTTATCTCGCGCCAGATCCGATAAGGGTCGTTTAACTTTTAGTTCCTCACATTTTCGACTCTCCTATTACTTCTTACATTTACATACATGCAAACCTTAAATGTAATTTAACTATGTGACATAAATACTAGACAAAATCGTTTAGAAATTTTGAGACGGTTGGTGCAAACCATGACATTATGCTAAACGGTTCATAATCAGTTCAAAAAAGAAAATCCCTCCCGGTCATCCCTCCGGTGATCAAAAGTTAAGAGCTTCTATGAATCTAGGTTATATTGCTATTACATCGGATTATAGAAGAGGGATCGTTCTCTATACACATACGAGTTTTATCAGAAAATTAGCTTATATCCACAGGAAAGACTCGAACCTAAATCTGATTATGACCCAAACCGAACAATGAACTAATATTTTGGTATAGTACTAGGCAAGATATAAGTAAAAAACACGTTCACTGAACTTAAAAGAACGAAAGTGACATAAACATTTAAGATCCCTATCATCGCATTGTGACTAATAAGGAATAAACACGGGAACCGTTCAGCCTTGCGTGCGCAATAATATTTCGCAATTATAACTTTCGAAATATGTACATAATTGACGCCTCGCGATTATCGATAATAGCCCGATAATCGATTAAATCCCGATGCTTGGGCATTCGATTCCCGTGCGACTCTGTGACTAATCGTTATGATGACTCTTTTTTAGTATTTCACAGAATGCATTCCTATTAGTACCGTCAGTTATAAAAATAATTCCGCAGGTGGCGAAGGGCACTGGAATGTTACTCTGCCGTGATAGTTTTTACTACTCCACATAGTAGCAACTAAGTCCCGCTCACTATCGGCACTGTTGAGGTATTTTAATAGGCATAGATTAATGTAAATGTTGGGAAGAATTTACTAAACTTACATATTTACCTACCTCTTAACTGATCGTCGATTTGTTTAATGATATAATAGCAGTTTCATGAGTTACTGCAAAATAATAATTAAGAGTATTCTATACAAATTTACAGTACTTACTTGTAGATCTATTGCTTGTATTGTAATTGTAACTGATGCGAGGTTGCGTACCATTACGGGATATACCATTTTTTACGACCTATGTTAATTCTGAAATCATTTCCGGGAATAAGGCTCTTATGCTTACTGCAATAAACGATTAAATTATGACAGTATGTGAAAAATTATTATATTGAATTCATTGACTCTCACTTGTCCTTGTCGTTTTGCAGTAAAAGTCAATCGTGACGTCACGTCATCACAAATGCTTGTCATGGAGAAAAATAAAGAAGCGTATCTATTGGCAAACGGATGAAATTATTATCTTAAATTGGCCAGATTTTAACAAAACAATTTTTTTGGTATATTCTAATTAACTAATTATCTAGTATTTCGATGAATTTTCTCGTAGATTTATCGACTACTTATTTTGAGCATCTTAAAATATTTATTTTCTACACTTTTATAAATTATGTGATAAAATTAAGTGGCGTCAGACAACAAAAGTCATGAAATGACTTAAGCCGGGAGTTAACAACATAATGCGTGTTTTTAGATTTTTTGTTGACACGACACCGCCGCGGCATTTCCTGCTACCGTAAAAGATTAAAAATCCAATCAGAAATATAATCCTTAACCCTGGTTATTAAGGTTCTGAGTAGAATGACCATATAAAAATATAATCTGCTTTTTATTAACTGATGATTAATTTGCGTTATGAAGTCTTTTATATTTCTGTTGTCGTTCTGTCCACCAATTTTATGGTTACGGTGAAATGGTTTCATTAGGAAAACATAACACTAAAAACTTCAACAAATCATAAATATTTAATACAATATAGAATTATATAGCCTTGCAAAGTGTTCGCAGAGTTCATATTGGCTGTGAGTACGACTGCAGCGGCGTCTTGCGTTCGTAACTAAAGAGGTCACTTTAAAATATTGTTTGAAAAATGTCACAGTAATTTAGAAAATGACAGTCACTTCTCAATCCTTAATTATTAAAAACGGTGTAAACTCAAATAAAAAAAATGAGTAACGGCTGGACATGTTTGAGCGGACCGTTTGTCGCGTCGCGTAGCAGCACGTATAGCTGTCCCTGATGAAGTACTCCACACGAGTTCGAAACATGTCGGGCCGTTCCTGTAAATTTTTATGTGAGTCTAAACCGTGTTTACCTAATAATTAAACATGTCTCACGATAGTTTTAATATGATAACTTATCATTCCTCCTAAGTTACTTTTTTTTACCACGGTGTGCGTATATTATTGTACCCTCACCATGTACATGCTGCACAAATATAATGAATGAAATTCATTCGTAAATGGGTTATGCAATGCTGCAGCTCATTGTAGATAAGCCATGTGTTTCGCACATAGCCAATAGCATGCTTAGCCAAGAACTCTTTCAAGCATGGGCGATGCTTCGCCCCATAATTATCCAAAGCCTATCAATGCAGATACACATGACACACTACAAGGAAGTGTCCAATTAGGCATTGGTCAGGTATCGTATGCGATAATTCCGCGACTGCAATTGATTCCACGTCTGCAGATAGCAGTTGGATGTTGTCTAGCGTTATCAGATCGACGCGCGGTCGCCGCCACACGCGGGCCACGTGGGAATCGCCATTCGTTACTGAGAAATTATAATCACAAGATCTCTTACAACATATTACTTAACTGTCTTCTTTAGCTGGGAATTTACAAAGCGATAAATCTAGATCTTTACAGTGAAAATTTGATAAAAATAATAAGTCAATAAGTACTGGACACCGTGCCATTCTAAAAATGTTCACTTTCGAAGTACATAGTGGAGTTACTAATTTCAAATTAAAAATTTAAACAAAAGTAAACACGACAATGGGCGCTGACTGCTGAGTCACGATTCACAATATGGACAAACAAAGATTTCCGACCTGTTCAAAATGACCTGTTTTTACAACGGAAAGCGTTCAATTATGCTAATTTTTATGGGTCCTTACGTAGCGTATCGACTTAAAAAGTCAAACAAACGCGGCGTTCTAGCTTCATATTTTACAACCATAAAAACGTATATGGAGCAATATGTGCATAAATGTCAATATTTATCCGGCAGGGCCATACTGCTGTTGGTTCGATTTATACCATAGCGAGCGGCGCGCGCGGCGCGGCGCGGCGCGCTGAGCGGCGGCCGCGCACAGCGGTATACCTGCGTTATTACGTCCAGCATCGTAATTGTCGATTAATTATCCCGATTTCAATAAAACATACGGCGCACAAGTGAAATTGCATAATTTTAGACCATAAACCGTCACTAATATGGTATAACTGCCGCTGTGACTGTCAAGAATATTCTTCTACGCCGCACCCATAAAAATGTATAAGTATCAAACGAATTATGGTCTCAAAATATGCGAATACGTGATCACGTTTGTATCCAGTAAACAGGTCCTAAATGAAAAATGAGAGACGCGGGTACGTGGAAGTATAATGCGGTTAAGTATTTATGTGTTCATTAATGCAGGCCTGTGTTAATAACGAGGCAGCACGTCGTCGGTTCACAGGCCACCAGGATCAACGCCACATTTATATTCCGGCAGCCTGGCTGTGGCGTTTAGATTTGGATTATATTTGGTCATTATCATGCAGCAAGCGGTGCCGGCTGTTTGTCTCATTTGGAAAACAATGTAAAATATTACAATCATTACCGTCTTTCTTGCCGTACGATATCCATCCCAAACCGATCGAATACTCGACAGAATGCACTATGCAAATGAATTCGATAATACCAACATGCCAAGCTACTTACTGGCTAAATATCCCTGCGCAAGTGAATAATCAATAAAACCAGAAAAACATAGTCATAGTACACCATGACTATAGAATATATATTTATTTATTATAACCATGGAGTAACACAGGTCGGACATGGTTTTGCAAAAACTGAATTATTACCTTATTACCGCGCGACAAAACGTCACTTACTTTTATGTTAGGTGTAATATCAACGCGATAAAACATAGTTAATATAAACATTTGACCATAACTAAACATTTATAGAATGCAATTTGACATTTATTCCAACACAATTAGTCGTCAAAAGGGAAGAGCGATGGCCATTCCGATGTTAATACGCACCGATATGGACAAAGTGACAAAAGGACATTAAAGTGGAATGAGGACAAATGACAAATTATAATAATAGGACACACCTGCTATTCTTTTGATCCGGCATTTCTCTCATTTATGACGTTAATCGAGCAGCTCGAGTTCACGTAGTCGCATGACAAAGCCGCGCACTCAGACAATGCTCTAACTTTATTAATATTTTTTGTATCGCACAGAGATTCTCTTTCATCTCACTTAATTTTAGATCAAACTATAGTTCTTACATTTAGATCACGTCATTATTATTGGACTTAAATTCAAAAGGATCGAACATCGACATTTGATATAATGCATTGTGATCTTTGAAGCAGGCGTCTGTAAGGGATAGATCTGTGTGTGGGTTGTGACGAGAGTTGAGTTTGATAAAGTTGATGGTGGAAAGATAAATAATAAGCGGCATTGCTTACAGGCCGGTGCGTGGTTGTCGCGTGTACGAGTGGCCGAATTAGTGAATCGTCGGCGCAGGCGCACGCAGGCGGGTTTTGTCTAGCGACCTCTTCGAACATTAATCTCGCCGCCCGAGATGAAGCGGTATGCATTTGTCATCGTGTCCGCGATTAACTCGGAGAAACGCTTTCTATTGTACTGAATCAATTCAATTATGAAATGAATGGCGATATGAAACATTAAGGACTGTAAGTATTCACAAAGAAACGAATTAATGATAGAACTAGTCAAATAAAAAAGTAGGTAATGTAGTATCACGTTAGTAAAAAAATATTTATCGGAATTTAATATTTATGTGTGAAAATTAACGAATGGACCTACTAGACGTACAAACATGTCCGTTCAAGACTGATCTATGATATTAATGATAATGATATCGGGTTTCCATATAAATGGGAACTTCAACCAGGAAACAACAAACAATACAAAGTACAAAGATGGCCGAATGGACATAGGACCGGCCGGATGTACCGGACAACCCGTACAACCCGGGCAACCCTATCTATAATGTTAAATTAAGGCTCTGACTTGTTTATTTAAGACAATAGATTTATTTATTTAACATCCTGAAGTAGCTATCCAACTACTGGGCAAAAGCCTAGCTCTTATTCTCCAACGGGCCTCGACCCTAAGCAATCTCCCAACAATCTTTATAAAAACATCAGGTTTGCCTCGCTATTCGTATCCATCGACGTCTACCACGACGTCGGATCTTATTTTGTGGGACTCATGCAAACGAAAATGAAAATTAGGTATGTAATATTGGTATAGTGGATATCGGGGATATTTTCAATGTCGCTAATTCCAGGAAAATACTCAAAGGATAATAATGGCAACGCGTACTCACCGGCTACGCCCTGAGTTAACTCGAATATGCAAATAAATTAGTCAGTCGTTAGGCGGTCGGCAAATAGCTATCTCAGAAAATATTGCGTGCATGAATAGCGTCCCGTATGACAGACAGCAGAAAGGCCTGCCCTTAAACTCGCCTTGTATTATTTTGTCATTATTAAATTCCCCTGTCACCGGTCACCGGCATGTTCTCATTTCTCCCTAAGAAAATATTGTATGCAAAATTATATGACATTTGAATGAACATTTAAAAGGTCGTATTAAGATTTGTTTGCAGACCGGCAGGTTTGTTTACTTTGATATTGAACGATTGTTCCAACATACATTGTAGCTGATCTATGAAATGCATAAGTAAATAGGCCGCATGATACCTACGCGAATAGTAACTGAAATCATCCAGCACAGATAATGATACCGACATAATTGCAACTGTCAGTCAACTACTTAATACGAAATTACAGTCACATCAAACACTAAAACAGTTCTATTCATCGTAATTGAATCTAAACCTGTGACAATAATTGCACATCTCGATAAGCGCCACTAGAATTACCGCTCATTCGGACGTAATGGTACAAAATGAACGAAATGAGCTGTAAGGGAAGAGCCACATCACAATCGCACTTCACGGGGCAATCCGCGGTGCCTCGATGCGTTATCGACAGGTCCTCAACAGGCCGCAAAATGAAATTTCTTGATGCCGTCAATCATTTTCCCCTCTGTCCCGGAAGGGATTTCACTCGAAGTCTGAGGCACTGGCGGAAGCGTTGTCTACGTTTCTTGCGACACGGTATTCTTTTTATCGCTTCTCCTAAAATAAGCATTAGGTATGTTTTGTTATTAGTGAATCTTAAATAATTTTTGTTATTTTATATCTCTCTTTTATTTTACATATATATTATTTCTGTGGTACGTAAAGAAATACTTGGTGTCTTGCAACTTGTACAATTCACATAACACCTGACGGTCGATTTAAATTCGGAAGGCTTATCTGAGCTGGAATGGAGTATTCAATTTCAAGCTAAGAATGCCAATAATTTCGCGGGTTAGCTTATACTCACACAAAAATGCAATTTCTACAGCTGACTGTACCTCGTAAGGCGGTGGTAGCACTGTTAGCGGTTATACTACCGAGCTGCCTTGGCAACATTGAAAAAAAAATACAGAAAAACTGCAATTATTATTTCAATTATGCTGTTATATAAAATACTATCTTATATACGATATCACGTATGTTGCTGAGTCAAATTAATTTGGAAAAGACTAAAAGTATTCATTTTACTGGTCACAAACAAGGACAGCAAAATATCAATGTAATTGTTGACAATACAAAAATAGAACAAGTGGACAACTCAAAGTTTTTGGGGGTTACAATTGATAAAAATTTAAATTGGAAATTACACAGAAAATATCAACTAAAAATGCATACTATGGCAATGTCTCTTCTCTGCTGACATATGGTGTAATTTTTTGGGGTAACTCGGCGAATGTTCAATCTACCTTTATTCTTCAGAAGAAATGGCTGCGAATTATGTATCATTTATAGCCTACCGACTCCTTAAGAACTGTATTTAGAGATAACAACTTTTTGACATTGTCGTGTATCTATATACTAGAGATATGTTTATTTGTAAGGAACAATAGTACCTAAGTATTTTAATAAAAAAACTAACTTTAAGGAAAATTTGAGGCCACAATATAAATATGACCTTTGTACTATTCGGCCAACTAGTAACATACTTAAAAAGAGTACGTATGACACAGGAATAAGAATATACAATCATTTGCCAGAATGCATCAAATCAAAAGATGGTCCACAATTCAAAAGAGTACTGAAAGAATGGTTAATTACTAAATATTTTTATAATCTTAATGAATATTTTATGTAGCAATGTTAATTTAATTTTATTTTTTCTATTAATACCTATAATGTAAATCATTGTACGTCCGAAATGGGCAAACTGTTGACACTGAACCATATAATGTAAGACCTTTTGTACACAGTTTTGACAATAAACGCTTATCTTATCTTATCTATCAATTACGTTATGAGTCATTTTCAAAATACATGTACGTAGTTAAGGGCTTTAATTAAAATAAAACTTAATTGATTCCTTTGTGTTACGATAGGTAACCATACATTTTGTATGAGTAACTTTCGTCACACAAAATAAGCGATCGTAATTTGGTTTTTATTAAGCCTTTAACTATGTACATGTATTTTGAAAATGACTCTTATATGTTTATAATTTGGGACAATTTGTTACATATTACACAGTTAAGATCACATTTAATAATAAATAGTCAGTAGTCAAATAACTTGAAAGAAAATATCCTACCAGTAGATGTGCATAACTACATAAGTATGTACTAGCAGATAGAAATTGATATTTCTGCATAATCGCCTAAGTTTATGCCCTGGAGCGTCGTCGGAAAGTAGGTGATGGACGCATTATTCCCTCTTCGACCCGTTTTCGTCACTCGTATAGAAAGTTACAATTTGATATGTCTCGTGGAGGCTGCAAATACGTCTCGCAGCGCGTTCATAGATCCACATTGCATAAAAACTGGCCAAGTGCGAGTGGTACTCGCGATCGTCAATTTGTTTTTTATTTTTTATTACTGACTTTATTTTTCTTATTATATAGTAGCCAGTTGTAATGCATATTCTATGCAAATTTCAAGGAATAAAAACGCAGAAAACCCAAAATAACAAGTTTGTCGTATTGGGACCCACTTCATTTATTTCTTCCAGGATTTGCTTTTGCTGCCTACTAAATACTCATTACGCGAAAATTTTAGGTGTAAACCTATTACGTACGGTTGTAAAGATAGAACCCTGTGACAGACGTACAGACAAACAACAGAGGCTTAGTAATAGGATTCCGTTAGCACACTTTGTTTAAGGAAACCTAAAAATAATTGCATGGATCTTGTGCACGCTTTGGCTGGAGTGGAATTCACAACATCACATATATCGCCACCTAGTTTGTCCCTGATTCATTAGACACGTGAACTATATAGTGGTGCGTATTCTAGATCAGTGTTCCGCAAAGTGTGTTCCGCTTTACATTAGTGTACCGTGGCCATTCGTTTCTTTTTATCCACAAACTGACTGGCGATTGACCCCGTATCACATGGTAAGTGACTATGTGGTTACAGATATAGCTCGCTGGTTGAGCAGTAGTTGATGTACCTCAGAAAAAAGGTAATCTCATAGTCTCGCCACAAGGTGAGTTTTAATTCCTTCGTGCTGAAAAATCCGATGAACCAACGAGCGACCTTCACAAAGGAAGAGTATATTAGCCGAATGGTGGCATGTTCCGGCGTGTCCGTGGACAGCTACCTGATACCCCGAACACGCGTAATACATCGCTGTTGAAAAATGTGATCTAGTTTAGTAACTTATGTTTTTATTATTTTGTATTTGATATGTAAGCTTGTTTTGTATTTTTCCTTTTGTGATATACCTATTTTGTGACATAATTTTTAATTTAATCTTCTTCTTTGTGATGTAGTTTGATTTTCATGTAAAGTGCCAAATTATTAATTTATTGTTCTATTGTTAAGATGTAAATTTATTTGTATATATACCACTATTTCAAACACAATTTATATTGTTTATTGAATAAATGACTATCGTCTATAGGCCACAATTGCCTGAAATAAATATTTTCATTTTATTCATTAATAAAGTTAAAAAGACAGATGGCAAAAAAACACATACACAGCTTCAAATCACATCTATCATTTATTTTATAGTGTATGTACTTCCAAAATTTACCGACTTCCTAGGTACCTACCTTGAACACAAAACAATCTGCGTAATACTGTTCCAGATCTCCGATCAAAATATGCTATATAATCTGTCAATGAAACGAATAGTATAATTTAGCATTGGAAACAAGATCTATGATTATGAATATTTGATACAAACGTATCACTCAATTAGAAGACACAAAAGACAAATGACAGTGCTAGAAAAATGACATACTAGCTCGGCTGGGCTGACTACCGCTCGATCCCATTGCTCGAATGCATTGGCATTACCTATAGTGCAGTGGTTTTTAGGGTTCCGTACCCAAAGGGTAAAAACGGGACCCTATTACTGAGACTTCGCTGTCCGTCCGTCCGTCCGTCCGTCTGTCACCAGGCTGTATCTCAAGAACGGTGATAGCTAGACACTTGAAATTTTCACAGATGATGTATTTCTATTGCCGCTATAACAACAAATACTAAAAATGAAATAAAATAAATATTTAAGGGGGGCTCCCATACAACAAACTTGTTATACCTATATATACATATATATAGGTACGGAACCCTTCATGCGCGAGTCGGACTCGCACTTGCCCAATTTTTTTACAGCGCAAAAAAGGGGTTTTGTGAATAAATATTGTAAAGATGTTGCGCGTCCCACATGTTGTAAAACCCTATATTGTATCCGTTGATTACTTCACAGCACGGGCACGGTACACAGTTAGTATTGTAAGATTTAAAAGTGGCTCACTCGTGATTCGATTAATATCGAATTAAAGTAAACACTTTGACTTTGGACTAAGTACTCGTACAGGTACCCACATTGCCTCTAATGGATTTTACCTCGTTCCCTTAAAACATGGTATTTTCCTTTAAAATTTTCCTCAGGATTAATAGTTTGCCAGGTATTTAGGCCAGCATCCTTCACTTTATGCAATGACGTCATAAAACATGCAGGTGCGCGAAACATAGTAACCGACACATCGGAATCGTCGATAAGTAACAGTTTAGCACCTATAGGTACAGTCATCGTAATGACCTTAATCCTTTCCGAAATTAACGCGCATTTCAAATAAAATACTTGCGATGTGAATACGCAAGCAGCGCAGCGAATGCGTCTTGCAGTCCTCAGAGCGCACCACCTCGCAGACGGAAAAATATTCCAGAATTGAGATTGATGTCGCACGCATGCGCAGACGGCCTGTCTGTATGCAAAACAACGATACCTAAATTTAGAAATAATTTATGTTCATACTCCGCGATTATACTCGTAGATAAAAATAACCAAACATTACCTTGCTTTCGGTCGTTAATTATTACATTCTAAAAATATGTTACCACAAATATTGCTCGTCTTTTGAAGTGATTTTTAGCCACTAAACGAACTCCAATGTTCGAGTTAATTGTCAATTAATAATTAAAATGAAATCCCGCTTAAGGGTTAGGTCCCACGCGATAAGAGTGTTATTTATACACCCTCATCTGACAAAGGAACCGCTGCCGAATATCACCCATAAATATTGGGCTGAGGTGTAATTTTTCACATACCACGTCTCCCCGAGCGTCGCACCTTTAAAATAAATGCAAACAAAATTTAATAGGGAGAGATGCACGGGATTGCGGTCTTCACGTAAAAATAAACGAGTGCTTACAGATCACCGCGGTATTCCGTTGTGTTAGGACTATTGATTCATTGTTTTATGTCACGCGTCAGCAACAAAGAAATTGTTTATCAAAGAGTATTTTATCTGCAGTCGGTAGGTATATAAGTGTTACACGTATAGTATACAACATTATGTAATTTCCTTTATAGAAGGTCCGTATCTTTTGTTATTAACCTGATATGCTAATTGTGCCGAAATTCTTAAATGATGATTTATTTCTTCCACGTAATTAAGTATGCGAATGGTGCAACACCTGCCTATGAAATGAAATGGCGAAATCTCCCGTAATAACACAATTTCTTTAGTTACACCCTTTAAAAAAAAAATATATTGACAGGGTTGCTCCTGTGTACGTCGCCGCTCTTGAACTGCTACAAATTTAGATCGTCATCATCCTCAATCCTCATCCATGGTTCTCTACAACAACCATTGTGCACTGCACTGCGTTGTCTCATCCAACAGCTTCCCTGACTAGATCCTGATCAGATCGTTTGTCCGCCTTGTTGAGGGGCCTTCCCACACCGCATCTTTCGGTACGCGGAAGTCACTCAAAATATTTCTGTCCGTGACCACTTAAATAGGTCCAGCAAATCTGAGTTATATCGGCAATCTTGATTCTGCTTGGTTAGCTGCTTGGCATGATTATGAAACAAATAAAAATAAAGTTTAAATTTATAACGACAATGTGGTATTTTTTAGTTATTGTATCATACAGTTATTCAGTAAATGGAGCATTTAGTTAGCATTACATTTGTGCGGCACTCGCGCGGTAAACAAAAAATGGAATTCAATGACGCGTGAATTTGAATTCAAGAGCCGTGTAGGGAGCCGTTGACACGGTAACTACGGGATATTAACGTCGTTTAACAATAATGTGAAATTGCGTTTTCTTTGCGGTATGTTGTTTTGTTTCCTTATATGTATTCATTTATCAAGAAGGACTCTTTACAATGAGCGTGTCTGTCACTTATTACCACGAGTTCACTTAGAACATAACTACGTTCAAATTGTGCGATTGTTATGATATCAAAACCATCAGTATAAATCCCCTTCGTTTCTAAAGGCATATGTAGGTACCTACATATGTTTGCTTTAGGGATGTAGGTACTCTATTCGAGTTAATCGTAATGAAATGACTTGTTCTCATTGCGCAATTTCTGAGTCACTTGCCACTTAAGACATTTTGAACACCAAAATAAAGCCTAACACTTTATGGCCATACAAGCCAATAAGTTCAAATTAAATTGGGAATATCGCAATGTCACGTAGAATTAGAGCCTAGGAATGGTATCCACACCAACACTCATATAGCCGCGCAGCGATAGCCCCTTAAGGCGTGTCACCGCGAGCATATGCCTGTAATGTCATGTCATATTTACATATATTTTTGTTACTTTACAGGTGAATGGTGAATACGCTCCCTAAGACATACGACGCTAGGTTACATTCCAAATAATATGTACATATTTTTTAGTGTCCATCCGTCAAGTAAATAGTCAATTAGACATAAGAAATCGAAACAAAGGGTGAGATCTATGATCTTGGTTATGTTATGCGAGTCTAAGAGTCAATTTAAAGTGGCGATGAGCTCGTTACAGCGGTGCACCACGCGGATTCATATTTTGTGAATAGCTATGCAGTTACAGATACGTAGTTGTCCGAAAGACAGAGCGGGATCGTGTATTTATTTACGATTATTGGTTATAGACAGAGTTGAGCGACGGCCGAGCTCCCGCGAGCCTCGTAACGCCTCGGACTTGCTTTCACTGAGGGCGCCGCCACTGACGGATATATCCGCACCTTGGGAATACTTCAATGTTTGCAAAATTATACAGTTATACGGAGATCTCATTGATCCAAGACCAAGACCAGCTTAGCTTTAAAACTAAGCACGTCGAAGCGAACACATACATTATCAAAGATTTAATCGCTAAAGGAAGCTTCGACCCATCTCGTATCTTTCATAAATCAACGTTGGCCTAAGAAAAACCAATAACGATATCTTATTTCTTATCCCAGAACACAAATGTCACGAAAAATGGCCAATAAATACTGCCGTCCTATTTGTCACAAAATAATCTGAAATCCAACAAATAATACAGTATCAATAAAAAAGCGGATAGAGACATTGCACGCATTCGTAATAAAAATCTCACCATAAATAACGATCATGAAATATAATACACCTGCAATCTTCGGGAAATGGGAAAATCATTTTCCGAGGGCGGGCGCGGCCGCCGTGATATTGTTATAAATGTACTTTCTGAGCGCATCAATAATAATGCTGGCCACTCGGCCGGACACAGCCATATCGCAGAATACCGCTACTGTTACTTAAATTGCTGTAAGTGTTCGGTTAACAATGTTTTTCAATGCTTTCGCTTACGTTAACTATAAACTACTATAACCTATAACCGTAAGATAGACAGGAATCTGACAATCTGCTTATTAAAGAAACTAGAAATCAATTTAACAAAGATGGAGTAGGGGAAGTTCGTAATGGAACGGACGCGTTATGAAACGGACAAAACAGTGCCCCATTATATTGCACTACACACTATCAAGTGTTCAAAATTCATTAAATTAAATATATGATATTCAAAATGCATAATTCGGCCGGGGACGTAAAAGGCCCGTGTTCTATATAGTGTCCGTTTCAAAATGCTTCCGTTTGATTGCGGATTTCCCGTAAGTTGGTCGAGAAAAATGACAAAATGCAATAGAATTTTTCAGTCTGCTTTTGTACTATTCGTATTTTCTTACATTTAATGCAAGTAAAATAAGTAAGAAAGCAACACGTGCTTTATAAAAACCCACAAGACACAAAAATGAGTAGCGTAGTTTTCCCCCTCGCGCGGATGTGCGGTCGCCGCTGGGAGTCATTTCGCCCCGACAGCCTGTAAATTCTCCATTACGCGATATGAAATATGCCGCCTGCGCCCCGCGCACCGTTTACGACCCCGCTATGATTTCTGATCTATCACCTTACTCGTCCTTCTATTCTCGGTACACCTGAGTGTATTTTAAAATGTAAAAGAAGCTACATTAAATGTTTCAAATGTGAGACACTTTGTATTCCAACACAATCGACGAGAAAACCAACGACCTCTTTTTGGCAGAATGCGTCAAGTAAAATAATTATGTAAACGACCCCTGCATTACAATATTTCGCGGTTTCAACACGAAATTCGGCTTTTGTTCTCGAACCGGTGTAACGACTTTCCACGGCCACTAAAACGATATTATTTCAATTAAGAGACTGATTTAGCGGCGTCGGAAAAACTCAAAACAATGAGGTGTCGTAATTGTCTTCGAAATAATGCGCAATGAAGCGTCTGATTTGTACGCTCTTCACGTGTCGCGACAGTTTAATTAAAACTTATACCCTTGCTCATCTCTACTGGAAAAAATAAATAACCGACCATCGTTTAACGCTTTAACACGCCCCGCACTCTCGGTAATGACTAATAAATCGATATCATACAAAAATGTTTTGACTAAGAATAGATAGGTAGCTTTTAAAAGACACGGTTTAACAATTAAACATGTCGTCGGTTGTCTTGTAAGACATCAAAATAAAATCACTACTATTTATGCATTTGAGAGCGTATTAACGACAGGCACCGCTCTTATAATGTAATAAATCGTCTGGAAAATATAACCGTCAGCGCTCTGTCATACGCGCGTCGAGCGTGCGCCCGCGCCGCCCGCGCCCTCCGCTGCGCCTGCATCCATACGCCATAAATTGTAAGAACGTAAATAAAATCTGGCGTTCCATATTTTAAAACTTTATTTTAATAGCTCACTATTCGAGAAGAAATTAAGACGTGTTTATTAGCTGCACGCTCGTAATAAGTACAAGAGTTTCCTTCATGGGTTACTTCGCTGCTACGCGTCATAAATCTGTATTCAAGTCACTCATTATAGACTATGTATTAATGGCGGTAAACAGTTCCTACATTACCTTATAAGATGTAAGCGTGCACTTAAGGGTGTAGTCACACTGACAATATTTTTGCTATACCGATGAAAAACTGAAACTCAATTCGATGTTTCTACTGACGTCAGTTCACGATATCATAGATATACATAGAGATGTTCACTATAGAAACTTACCTTTATTTGCCAGTATGACTTGGTGCAGGTCGAATATATCAGCCATATTTTGTACATATGGTTACTCGCCCAATGGGCTCTTTATCAATGAAGGGTATTTTGAAATGTTTACAAAATTACACAAAGTTATAGAGCAGCCATTTTTTCTGTCAAACTTTTTTGTATTTGTTACTAAGTATGTTATAATACCTATTACGATATCAATAGATACTATCACGTAATTCACTACAACAATACGTAGGAATAGGCGCATTTACTGCCATGCAAATAATAATCAGGTCACAAGTTTTATGTTCCGGAAGCAAAGTATGCGTAAAGTTTTATACAAGCTTTTATTTGACTTCACTCATGCGAGATGATCAAGTTTTGTGAGTTATGAATCTTGGGCTCAATTCGACGTCTGAATCTGAATCTAACCGAGATATTGCGACTATGATTCTATTTAAGCAATATGCGTCATTCGACCGTTATCGTACCTTATGATTGACGTCTCTAAATGAGATGATAAAATACGGGCTTTATAATGGAGATGAATTTTCTGTATTTTGATAGGCGTATTAAGTCGAAATGGTGAGTCATGAATAAAATATAAAATGACTGAAAGGCGGATGTCTAATTTTACCAGTATCATTTAAAATTTTAACTTACCTATATTGATATTTCTCTATACAGCTGAATATATCATATACATATTTTCGATGTAATATCGGAAGTCGAGATATAATTAGATTGAAAATTAAATGACTAATTGACAATTTCACTCATAACTGTAAAATAACAACAATCGATATGACTTAAACAACTATGTACATTTTCTATTGAGTTAAGCATTATCCTCAATAATTAATAAGTGCGTTGCAATGTACACGAACGCACCAATTCGCATCATCGCAGTGTACACATGATCGTATTAATTATTCTTCTAGGTAATCTGTATTTTCTGGAAGTGGGGCTAAGTGGTAAAGCCCACAACAGCTGCCTTACTAATCAATTATGTGTCGCATATGAAGACTATAAACTTGTCGCACATTATACATTCTTTGTGTGCCAAAAGTCAGCATCAACCCGCCACCTCTACCGGAATTTTAACAACACAATATATTTCAACGTGATCTTAATCTCAATAAATTGCTTAAAATGAAAATATTTAATGCCGTTCCTTCAAAACAGCGAATGTGCGATTCGGGAACTGCAGCACATTCGCGCTATTGCCAATTATTTTTAAAACAATAGGCGAAATCAGAGATAGTTGTAATTTGATGGAGATCTCTTTGACTCGCTGCCAGAATGACTAATTCTTGATAACACGTCGTGATTCTCGTTCCGCTGCAATAATTCTGTCTCTTGGTAAGAATTCGAGTGGCAATAATATAATGGATAACTGCGGTTCGGGATAATTAGACCTCCCAGAAGTTTACTAATGTTGTGGAGATGCCATTATTTTTAATCACTCTTGACATAGACCAATGCTATTAGCGGTGCAGACAAGACATAGCGAATGATACATTTAATAAAAACGATCGCAGGTATTTGTTTTCTCGAGTTGCATTTTTTTTTCATAAGTTACATTATCTTAAGCCTAAATTATCTTCGTTATAGTTATGCATAAAAAGTAGGTTTATTATATAAGGAAAATAATTCCCGCCCCAGAGTGGACATGGTTGATGGACGGTATACTGTACTTTACTAGCAGCCATATTAATAAAATCTACCCCATCGTCATCTTTTATAGCTTTTTGGCTCCTATCAGATATTGTTTTAAATAATATAATTTTAAAGATAGGTACTTATTTAAATATATTCACAAGTACCTTATTGAAATAGGACCGAATACAGAGACACACATGTCGAAACATTTATTGAAGAGTTTGAAAGACAACTACCGGAAGGGAAACCGACAGTAATTTTTGGCGATTTTAATATAAACCTACTATCAAAAGACAGACAAACTAAAATATACACAGACACGCTCAAGGAAAATGGATATAGCATCATCAATAAATTAAATGACGAATACTCAACACGAGCCACAGCCACAACGAAGACTATTTTGGATCACGTTATTACCAACAAACCCGACAGCAATATTCATATGGCTTTGGCTGACTCTTCTATGTCAGACCACAAGCAAATCATTCTTGGAATAAAAAGTAATAAAGAAAAAATCAAGACACGGATCAGGACACAGTATGAAGCAACGAATTATGAAGCATTAGGTCAATTGGCAGAGGATTGTTTTGACATGATACCTAACACCAACTTTGAGTCATTATACGAAGCGATGAAACGTATAATCAAAAAGAGTATGACGCTGAAAACAAAAATCCTTAATCTACCTAAACAAGACTGAATCAATAAAAATATCATTAAAAAAATTAACAAAAGAAATAAATTATGGCAACAACTAAAAAAATATCCCGATAACAAAAATATACAAACAAATTTCAAGAAAGAGAGAAATGACACTACGACTCTAATTAACAAAACGAAGAATAAATACTATTACGACAGCTTCCTAAAATGTAAGAACGACCCTAAACAGATGTGGAGTCTTATAACCTCGTTATCAAACAACAAAAAAAAAACTGAGAACCGTCCAGAAAAACTAACAACTACAAATGGAACAACCACCACGGACGGAAAAGAAATATGCGATGAATTCAATAACTTTTTTGTAAAAATTGGTCCTGCGCTGGCTAATGAAATCCCATCTCGTTATCACAACAACACTAGTCAAAATGCCATAAAAGACAGTAATAATGTATTAGAAAAATTTACACCTTGTAGTGAAGATGAAGTATTGAAAATAATTAATAAATTAGATCCTAACTCTAGTGCTGGCATAGACAAAATTACAACAAAATCGATTCAATGTATCAAACAATATCTGGTTCCAAAAATTACCAAATGTATTAACTTTTGCCTAGAGAACGGTATTTTCCCAGACTCACTAAAAATAGCAAAAGTAACACCAATTTACAAATCAGGAAATAAGATGGATCCTGGGAACTATCAACCAGTGTCAGTATTACCGATACTATCTAAAATATTAGAAAAGATTATTTACCACCGGCTAGAACGATATCTATCGCAAATAATTTTTTTGTTTAATAAACAATATGTATTTCGTCCTCAATGTAGCACGCTGTCCGCAGTAACTGACTTAGTCAGTAGTATCAAATCTAACATAGACGATAAAAAGGTAGCGCTTGGAATCTTCATAGATCTCAAGAAAGCGTTTGATACAGTGAGTCATCCACTTCTTTTGGAAAAATTGAAAAGCATAGGAATTACGGGCTCCGCACACAAAATCATGGAATCGTATCTAAAAAATCGCTTGCAAATAGTTAAAATAGGCAATGAACAAAGTTCTCCTCAACAAATTACGTGCGGTGTCCCTCAGCGTTCTATTCTCGGGCCGCTTTTATTTTTAGTATATATAAACAACATAAGTCAAGTACCTTTGCAAGGAGAGTTGAGTTTATATGCAGATGACACGTGTGTATTTTATTTTGGACACTCTATAGATGAACTAAAAAAAATAAAAGCTCAAAATGATCTAAATGCGCTAAATGCCTGGTTTCAAAATAACCTGCTTACTATAAACGTGGCAAAAACGAGCTATCTAATATTCAAATCCAAAAATAAAAAAATAACTGACGAAAAGCCATTAACAATAAATAACATACATATAAAAGAATCAACAGAAGAAAAGTATTTAGGATTATTACTGGATAGCGAATTAAATAGCCTCATATAAATAAAATTATAGCAAAATTATCATCACTACGTGGATGTCTTTATAACACTGCACAATGTTTTCCTCGCCAAGTGCGATATACCATTTATAACTCACTTGTGAAGTCCCATCTAAACTACCTCATAGAAATATGGGGTAGTGCTAATAAAACAACGCTCAAAAATTTACAAATTGCTCAAAATAAAATTATAAAGACACTTTTTCGGTACAATTATCTTACATCCAGCCAAAAAATTTACTCAGAAACTAAAATTATGACCCTAAATCAACTACATTACAACAATAATTGTTTACTAATAAGAAAAATATTAGATAAGAAAATTCATACCCAAATACAATTTAAAACTAAGAGTGAAATGGGAATACGCCCGTTGCGGAACGCTAATAATCTATGTCTCAAATCAGCGCGTCAAGAAGCACATAGGGTTCCAAGGAGTATTATTCTACAACCAATTACCAAAACAAATAAAGGAATGTAAAAAATTTAATATGTTTAAACGAAAACTGAGAGACCATGTAATTAACAACGTCTAAATCCGGCCCTGGGAGTTCTGCATCGTATACAAAAGACGACTGATAAGGATGTCATTAAGCATTTACCTTAAAATTTTATTTGAAGCACATTAAAACTAAACATAAATGAAGGTGTTTTATAAATTTACCGTACAGATAAATCTCCGCGTACCCACATTGTACTTTACTTGAATATTTTATGTTATGTGTGTGTTTTTATGTATCCCTCTAATAATTTTGTGGTATGTAAGTGCAAAGTGCTATTAGTAATGTATTAATAAAACTTAGATAATTTAACGTAACTTTGTATGTCGCAATCGATGTTCACTGAAACAATTAACTATTTTTTAGACAATAAGTTCTCATTAAGTGAAATGTAAAATTTCTTTTGAGAAATAAAGTTCTTTAACCATACAGAATAAGGAAACACATTTTCCACATTTAATACTTAATGGACATATTATTTTGCGAATTATTCCACTTACGTCAGGTCTTAGGTCAGATTTTGTTTTTTCATACATCAAAATTTATGAAATTCCATATAGGTCAGAAAATCAAAACGGCTGACGCAAGTGGAATATTTTAATAGCAATTTCGTCAGGTCCAGTTAAAACAGTTTTCACATACGTTAGCGGTTAGGAAATAAACGAAACAACTATTTTTTTCTTGATGGAACAACTGCCCTGTTTTGTTCTGGTCTTATATACTGTTTTGTCCTACTTGAGGTTTATATGCAAGACCCACCTCCTATATATAATGTATGTTCGGCACGCGCGCTGTGGTGGCTGTTGTGGTCGCAGTTCTATCCTAACCTATCCTACCCTACTGTGCAGGTCAGTTTTGGTGCTTCACTGACCGCTGCCGCGGCACGCTCGCTTCGCTCGCTCGGCTCGCGCGCTGTTGTGGTCACAGTTCTAACATAACCTAACCCATTAAACTACTTCACACGCAGCAGTTCAGTTCTAGCGCTTGTCTCGTTCTAGGCTTACTTATTGATTGAACAGCCCAGTCGATCGGAGTGGAATAAGGGAGTCAGGGCAGCATGCTGTAAATATTGCCGTCCAAGTAGCCTAGGTCATGTTTCTGCCAACAAAGTCCAATTAAGTCAAATAACGGGTGATAACAAAAAAATGAGAATAACTTTCTATGGACCTCAAAACAAGACTATTCACTTAGACAAAAAACTTTGTTTATGAAGTTGTTACTACTTCTTTTGAGGTTCTTAAACTTCATTTGATTTTGTTTTTCAAGCATTAATATTTGTCAAAATGGTGTCGAAACAAGAAACGCTGCGAAAACGGTTGAACATTTTTATAATTCAAACTATAACTGGGGGAAAAAGTCTACTGTAGATAATTTTAGTAAAGAATATGTACTTAGTCTCCACTATTTATAGAATTCTTGCATCCTTGACGATAGATCACAAAAGTGGTAGCCGGCGACCAGCGAAGATAATGACCAAGAGAAGGATGAACCTACACCATAGCACTTTTAACGATAATAATCCTATGAGCCAACGAGATGCCGCGAGAAAAAATAAAGTGTTCCCAACCGTGCACTTGTTCGTTCTTGAAAAAGATAGGTCTGAAATGCCGCAAGAAGGTGAGAGCACCGGAATACACTGAACAGCAAAAACTGACTATTATATCACAGTGTTGCTGGATGATCCGAAATTACAAAGGAAAATCATTCATTTTGGACGATAAAAGTTATTTTCCTTTGAGTAAAACACATATACCTGGAAATGACCGATACTACACCAGCAATAATTTTACAACACCAGACGATATAAAACACAAGTATAAGCACAAGTTTGAGCAGAAAGTTATGCTTTATGTGGCTATATCCGACAAAGGTCTTTCGAAACTGTCGTTCTAACCGAGTGGTTTAGCGGTCAACCAAAAAGTGTATGAGAGCGAATGCTTGAAAAAAATACTGATAGCATTTATTCGCAAACATCACTCAGATGGAGAATATGTTCTGGTCGGATAAAGCATCGTCGCATTATGCCAAAAAAACGACGCGTTTCCTAGACGCTAATAATATACCATTTGTACCGAAAATCCGAAACCCCATAAACCTTGCACAATGTCGGCCGATTGAAGATTTCTTAGGTTATTTGAGCAGTTTAGTATACAAAAATAATTGGAGAGCTGAAAATTGTACCCAACTGATATAAATAATTAAAACATGTGTGCGGAAAATGGACAAGAATTCCGTCCAAGAGTCTTGTTCCAACGTCATGTCTATACTGAGTGGAACAGCTGACCACGAGTCCTATTCTAATGTGCATTGATGATTTTGTAAATAGTTTCTATGTAGGTACATATTTTCCAATAATATCAAATTGTGCTAAAAAGATACACGAGTATTTTTTTACACCTCTGAACGAATTCTCATTTTTTTGTTATCACCCGTTATGGCCTAAATGAAACGAAAAAATCTGACTGTGGCAGCTGATGTAAGGGGAACCAACCAATTTTGCATAGGCAAGTACAACCTAAGTTTCTTTAAACCTTATCTTCATAACAATTCCACCCTTTCCTTCCAAGCAGAAACGTGCACCACCATTTTCCACGTCATTTAATAGATATGTCATAATATCTCATGACCTACAATCTGCTCACCTCTAAGAATGACATATTGCTGCGAGGGAAACTTGGTTACATCGAGTGTAGTGAAGGAAGGAAATTGACGGTTTCATTGAAAATGTTAAGAAGTATCAATAGCATCATAATTTGTTTAGGAATTATTCGAAAAGCGTAGTATTCCATTATTTTTAGTGAAGCAAGCGTATCGTTTTCCTTTCTGCTTGGTCAAATTTATTTTTTGTCCTAATACCCGAGTATTAAGACGTCCAGTTGTCCGGCTGTTCTCGCCTACATATCACATTTCTCAACAAATTCTCATAAAAAAATGTGACTAGCTTCGATAATGAAATAGTAATTTTTGTCGATTGTTTTTTCAAAAATTATCAAGATAACCGAGATCTGGCGATACTTCGAAACAAACTGGCGAGGTCTACAGCTCACAAAGGCACTAGCAAATATAACTTGCTACATTATATACCTATCTTTTTTTACGTTGAGTACAGAAACATCAAGTAGAAAATAAACCAGATGTAATAGCCGCTCATATATATTATATATTTACAAAACTACTTTTTATGTGAAATCCGGAAATGAGACTTTGTGCTTCAAGAAACCTAAGTAGTTTTTGCGTTGAGTGCTGAGTGTAAATCCCCAACCAGCGAAACATCCTACTACGGAATCACGAGCGTAGCGATCAAATAAAAAACAGATATAAGTAAATTATTTTGGTATCATTTTTAGGGTTCCGTAGTCAACTAGGAACCCTTATAGTTTCGCCATGTCCGTCTGTCCGTCCGTCCGTCTGTCCGTCCGTCCGCTGCTTAGCTCCGTGATCATTAGTACTAGAAAGCTGAAATTTGGTATGAGTATGTGTATGTATAACGCCGACAAAACGGTAAAATAAAAACTAAAAAAAAATGGTACCTCGTACACCTACTAAAGTGGGGGTGAATTTTTTTTTTCGTTCCTACCCTAGTGTGGGGGGTGTCGTTAAATAGGTCTGTTAAAAATAATAGGGGTCTCTCAACATTACTTTTTGATAAAGTCAGTAGTTTTGTAAATATTCGCTCTGAAAATAAAAAAAATAGTGTTCAACCACGGGTCAAAAAAATACCTATGGAAAAATTCATGAAAATGAGGTCTTATAAGTACTTTCAATGAAAACTATATTGAACAAAATCGGTCCATCCGTTTTTGAGTTATCGCAAAATTTCATAATTTTCTTTAAAAGGACGTAAGTTGACTTCCAGAAGGTAATAAGTAATTACAGTTACTTTGGAGTTTACGACCTTTTTTCGTCTTTCCGTCTTCGACCGTCTCTTGTGAAGGATGAGCAACTACGGAACCCTACACTGAGCGTGGCCCGACATGCTCTTGGTCGGTTTTTGTACTTTACGCTCTGTCACAAATAACTATTGTCTGTCTAGATATACTTAATATGACACAAGACGACTACGTGACACTACTCATCACATTCCTCCGACACGATAAAATTGTATAAAACACACGGTTATCGTAAACAGAACAAATAGCAAGCTTTACGAGCAATTCGTCTCGGCTTTCCATTTGCATGATACGACACCATGAGAACACCACGGGCCGGGTTATGGCTCGAGACTAGGTACGAAATGATTCGTCTGGTATAAATTTGTTTATTGTGAATTTATTTGCGCACTAGCGAAGCTGCCCGCGCCGGCGTGTCGTAAAAATGGTTGCGCGGCTTGCAGATATAAAATGCAGAATCAGAATCACGGGATGTTAGGGTCATAGGCCGAACTTCATATACTCTGATGCAATATTTATCAATATGAAGGGTACCTACAGCAAAATATTAGTAATATGACTATAGACACTTATTTCTTAATAGCGATATTTTACACTTAAATATCTGCGTCATTGTCACTGCGAGCATTTGCTTGTAATGTAAAAAAGGTAAGAGAAGGGCATAAACATTACAGGTAAATTACAGGCTCGCAGTGAGGACGCTCCCTGAGGGATTATTTTCATGCATCCATAATCAGAATTACGATATGTATGTGGGGTCAAAGGCCATATATTATATGTAAAAATATTAAGTAATACGGCTGGGCCTAACGGTAACGAGTTCTTTTTATATATAAAGTATGGATCAGTATCTTTTCACGGGCCTGCGGTGTAAATACATATAATAAATAATAATAATGAAAGGAGACTGCCCTGGTTCCCTACGAGATACCTATACTTTTTACAGCTCATGATGAACTTCGCGCATTAAAATATTGAAAAACCTGAATCGAAAAATTGTTACAATAGAATGTCCCGTTAGAATAAAATTTATTGGGAGCTAATATGTTAATTAGTTTATTTTTCAGTGAAAACTTCTGCAATGATAAATTCAAAAAACAACCTTAACATTAAAAATATGAACAACAATAAAACTAACGTAACAAACGACAAGGTAAGGACATAAATTCAACGTAATTTAATAAAAGTTAACGCGTTTTATTGTCTGTTTTTGTCGACGTCCGTATTTAAAGCTGTGAGCGTTTTTTAAACAACAAAGGCTCATTAAAAACTGAAGTCATAACAGGAAACGTGATACAGTGGGCCAGTATTAAGGATCACTTCTTTCATCATAAAGCGGCGGCGAGCGGCAGCTGGCGATTCACTTTATGTGGTTTTCCAACGGCTTCTCTTTAATAATCTGTTTATTTTCGAACTGGAACACCCATAACACTAGCGTGCCCGTGACGATGTGTCATTGTTTAATATTGCTATAATACTACTGTCGTAGCTGATCTGATCTCTCTGATCTCTGTGTTATAATTGATAAGCATAACATTTTACAATATAGACGTAACAATAATAAAACATCTATAAAATAATTGTAAATTTCAATACTAATAAACTAGTTATGAGTACTTTATTTCCAAGCATGTGAGTAAAATAGTAAAAAGCTTATAGATAATTAAAAGGTTAGTTTAGAATCAACAAAATATTTGATATAATCAAATCAAAGAAAATTCTACACTATGGATAGGATGCACTTTGTGTTTAAACTTGTTTGAAAACAAAAAATATATCCATCTTGTTAAGAATTTACCATTTAAACACCTCTCTTCGTCGAAAAAAAAATTACGCCTATAAGATCCCTTAATGGTAAGTGCGAATTGTAACTGAAGTAAAAAGGAGCGTAATTGAGTTTTTATCCTTACGGAGTTTACTGGAATAATAAAGCCGGGGCATTATCGCCATGAAACAATAAGCTGAATGCAGATGCAGACCAATTAACGCATTTTTGAATGATAGTATTATTTTACTCGAACGATTGTTCATGACTGGCGACTTGTTATGAACAATTGATTATCGTATCATTGTGGCAAATACTAATATAACTCGCCATGTTGTAAACTATTGATGAAGTGTAAACTCTATCATACTAGTACCTATAGTTTACATTGTAACGTATTATTGTTAGATATTGTACAGTCTATACAGTAGGTAAATTAAACCGTGAAATGGTGAACTAAGCCTCACTATCGTTTTTTTTTGTGTGTTAATTGCTTAAGCATGACCCGATCTTATTTATTGTTTGTTTTCTTAGCCATAAATTAACCATGTTCACTATCATAGGTTGACATATAGGTATAATAAATGGTTATAACAACATTTTACAATTCAAATAGGTACAATTTCAGCCCCGCAATATAACTAATGAATAAGCTAATAAAGACAGACAATACACGTATTTAATAGAGGCGTGTTCTGTGACTGGCGTGTGACTAGCGACTAGAGTTAGGCAAGCAATAAAGCGTCGTCAGCTAATAACAACAGTGGCATGGCGATATCTCAATATCCTAGGTGCGAGCAGTTAATTAACACATGACGTTGTCGTGGAAATAGAAATCCTGTAGCGGAGCGAGTGCGCGCGCGCCCCGGGCGAGTCGCACCTCCTGACTCCGTGCACGCAAGATACAGTAGGTCAGCTTGAGCCGAACACGCTACTGGGATAATCTTCAGTTTAAGGTCACTGTATATCACAATTACTACCACAAGAGAAGGGTACGCCGCTATAACTGGGAACCAACTAGAATCAGAATATTTCCTTTGGTTTCCGCCGCGCCACCGTCACACATTTAAACGGATTATATCGCGTATTCCTTATTTGAGTGTTCCTGACGTTTCAGCAACTATTACAGTTACCGTCGTCAAAGTTTGGCTGTATTTTATTTAAATAATAACTAGAATCATACTGGGGAGTGCCATTCAGATCCTTAGACAATCAACTTCATCATCAATTTAACATAGTACGTTTGACTAGTCGTACCTTTACTTAACACATTCGCTACTGCGTAGCGCTACGGGCTACGCTCGTAGCCGATAACATGGGAAAAACCGGATGTACTGAAAACTTACTACGAGCAGCGCGCCCGGCTAGCGGGTTGTTGGTGTAGAAAGTATTAAAGTCTCCTGATTGTATTTAACTGACATTATCACCTCACTTTTGTCAGTGTCACTATGTACATACAACTTAAGTGTAAATTCTAAAAAGTCTTATAACTATTTAATGCTCTAGGTAAATTTAAGTAACGGCTTTACAAATAGTCTATTTTCCGTTAAAACATAAAATTATTTCATTCCATAATATGTCAAATTTTCTTATAGTTCCATAATTTCAATTAAATAAGTATATTCTATTGCAATCACATTGGCATACGAATGTCAAAGGATATAAAAATTTATAAGTAATAACGGAATATTTACTCGTAGTATTGAGAGAAGTCATAATTACGTCTTTCGTGATGGCCTACTGTACGGTTGTGTAGAGTGCATCCCCGCCGCAGCCCGAAGCGCGCTCTGTTTGTTTACAAGCAACGAGACTTCATTACGCCGCTGCCTAATGTATTCAGCTTCAACCTCCATCCACGTTAACAGCGACACTTCTCGGAATCAATATGTTCCTTGTATGTTTTGATTGGCTGCCACCCGCCACACTAATCCAAACACACCCGTACCCCCTTGGCAGAAGGATCAATTCTCCTCCACTACAGCTCCCAAATTTAATGACACAGAATACAACGAACGGATTTCAGTGTTATACCCGTGAGGGATAAATTTCCTATAGTGCTAACGACCTCGTATTGAACTTGTCCAATTTTAGGCTTAACGCGCATTTGTTTTATTAACAACTTTTAATGTTGAACCGTTTCCTGCTCGCCTGTTCTGGTTCGCGTCATTCCGATTGTCTGCTATTTGTGTTGAAACAAAACGATATTTGTACAATGCGTGCCTATAGATAATTCCGTAAGTTAATGGGCTCGGTTTGGCTTTACAGTCCATAAACGTAAAGCCATACTAAAACCACAAGCCGGTGCGCTAGCGAGGGAACTCGCTGCCAAATCCATAACAGCAACTTCTGATCTCGCAGCCCCCAGAAATAATAATGTTTCATCTTATAAAAATATTTCCCTTACGACTGTCGTTCGGTATATCAGGGTATTTGTCACAGAGGATCACCCTTTATGTTCGTTTCCAGTCAAACCCCTTAGATAAGCGAGCCTTTTATATGCCAAATATAATATATTATGCTTTACAATTTCAGCTAAAGCTTAACGTGGATATCCTTTCATAAATAATACAATTGATAACTATTGTTTTGTGAAATATAGGTTAAATGTGGTTTATTGCTATAAACGAATCAAGACTAGGCATTTGATAATAAATCATAATAATTGCACGCAACTTTTACGGATGCTAACTGACAATGAAATATGTTTTTAAAATGTTCAAATGTTTACCGAATTTTGGATTCAGTTGTTTTTTAATCCTGGGTTTACACGAGCTTAGTTCTTGTCGCCAAGTTCCATATTTTATTGTTCATACTTGCAGTTTACACGAGCTTAGTTCTTGTCGCTAAGTTCCATATTTTATTGTTCATACTTGCGACTACTTATAGATAACACTAAAGCGTCGAGTACTGACCTCGTGTTAATTCAACATAAGGCACATTCTACAGACATTGTCTGCGTGTATCAACGCTAAGCGAACCCAGCACGAGCCATTACTTCCGACATATGAGCAACGCAAAAATATCAGCGTATTATGGGTTATCAGCCGTCTCCGACTCGCCCGCCATTCACGTCTCCTTTAATGGATTGCTCTCTTTCATATTCCGAACGTACAATGTTTGCGCTCCTATGATCACGTATAGTGATTTAACGCTTTGTAGTTTCACTACCGAACGAGTGTGACGACTTGACAAATTCTAAATTTGCGTTAACATTGATAAACATTGATATTTTGGTAAAAATTTTGCGTTCTTTTTCTTAATACGTTCAATA
Source organism: Apotomis betuletana (assembly GCA_932273695.1). NCBI lineage: Eukaryota > Metazoa > Arthropoda > Insecta > Lepidoptera > Tortricidae > Apotomis > Apotomis betuletana. The sequence goes on from OW026304.1 coordinate 15,013,786, forward strand.
CTAAGCGTATAATACGGTATAAAGTGAGATTTTAAATTCAAATGCGATTGGAAATTACTACTAGCAATAGTGAAATTGCGTGCCTATCACGCGACTGCTAATCAATATGAGAGCTAATATGCACACATCGAATAGTATTGGCAATATAATGCACCAATAGTATTTACTGCTCGAAAGGGGTATTTGCAAAGAATTCTTTAGTCACAGCAAAAATAAAATTTACATTTGATAGCAAAAGCATTTTCCGATCGTCGAGTGGAAGTGGAAGTTTCTCACCCGCCTGTTTGCACGTCTATAGCTCCCCTTTCATATGAAAGACGAAGACAAACATAGAATGTGCCAAATAACAAACAATATTATACGGAATGCACAATAATATCAGTTCCGGAGCGTGGGTGCGGGCTGGGGGCCTGTTTGTTCCCGCAAATAAATATGAAATTCGAAGACGCGTCTCAGACGAGCAAATATTATGGAAGGTTGGCTTTGCTTTGGTAAAATGATAACCGCTGAGATTGAAAAGTTGGATTTAGCCGCGGGACGGGAGATAGTAAAAGTGGGTAAGCTTTATTGAATACATCGACTAGCAATATGACACTTTTTTGTTTGGATTTGTGAGATAGTATTTTCGATAAGCGCGGAAAAGTTTTAAATTTGAGATTCTGGTTTTTGGGAAGGTTTTTTATCAACTTTTCCTAATTATGCATAAGTATGTCAAATTTTAAACCTGCATATAAATTTGTAAGAAATGATTTCTGCCGAAATGACCTGTGATGAAGAACAAACAAAGTGTTGGCCTATCGTGTTATTATTATTTAATCGTATGGCAGGGTTGTACGTCGAATATCGCGTTATCATCTCGCGAGATTAATCTAGATATATAAGGAAGACTTGACGTACTACTTAGGTAAATAAGTAAGTAATAATAGTAATAGTTAAGGTTTAAAGTTTAAGTTTGTAGATTAATGAATGTTCATAGTTTTTACATATATTTGCTGCAAGTGCGCGTCGGTACATCGATGTGCGCTGTTTACTTAAGTTTATGTTTTATGTACAGCAACTATTTGTGAGTTCCTGTAATTGGCTCTGTATTTCTATTTAAGTTTCTATATTTAGTGTATTAGCTGTTGATTCTCCTAAAATAAATAAATAAATAAATAAATAAATAAATAAATAATAAAAAAATGGTTTTTGCATAACAACCATAACAATGTATTAAGAATTTCTACGTACCCACACATATTTAAAAAAATATTTAAATGAAGGTTTTAAAAGTTGTTTTACAAAGTTGAAGCAATTTGTCAGATCAATCAGGAGTCTGGCTGGACATCAGATTTCTTGTTAGCGGTTTTTGTTATTACCTATCTGATTATTTTTTATTTTCTTTTTTTCTTTATCTACTTCGTTGTGTTGTGTTCCTATTTATTTATTTACATATTTATTTGTTATTATTATATTATTTTGTGTATTTTTAGCATCTAAGTAGTTATAAGCAGGTCCCCACTGAAAACCAGCGCCCCGGCTCGCCGTGGCATCATGCTGAGTGGGGTCCTATTCAACGATGCTTGTTTATGTTCGTTTTTTTTCATGTAACTTTGTTTTTTTTTGTTGAATAAATGTATTTTCTTTCTTTCTTTCTTTCTTTTCAATCCTAGTGTAGCCTTCCGCGGCCCATCGCCTTTTCATCCCGCGAGAATAACTTCTAATTTTATACTTCACGTAAATCTTTCTTTGGTAAAAATAAACAATGTTCTAAGTTTAAGATTTTCTATATAATAATTAAGATTTTTAGAAATAAAGTAGATACTTCTAGTCTAGTTTATAATGTTAAACCATTTGTCAGCTTATCTCTTGTGTGCCGGTCGCGCGAGAATAACTTCTACATACAAGTAAGATTTGATAATCTGGTATCTACATGGTGAGGAAGAAAGAATGTTTTATGCGTAACAATAACAATGTTTTGAGATTTTCAACACACCTTCACATATTCAAAAGATTTGAATGAAGGTTTACAAAGTTAGTTTACAAAGTCGAAGCAATTCGTCAGTTCAACCCTAGTGCAGCATCCCGCGGCCCATCGCGTTATCATCCCGCGAGAATAACTTCTAGATTTATGTTCCACGTAAAACTTTATGTCGTGCTTTGTTTCTCGCACCGGTGCCATGAGAGCGTTTTGATTAAAGTATGGGATTTATAACTTTTACCCGGTAACAAGATTAAGCAAAGAGTGATGACCTGGATAGGGTTATCGGGTTAAGACCAGATTTTTGTGAGTTACGAGTAACCTATTCATCTGATCTTGCGTTTACTTCTTACTTACAGTAAAATAAGTAACAAGGCCTTTTCTGAAGATGGAACTGTAACTTAATATAAGGTGATTGTTAGAGTTAGGACTATCGTTAGCATTATCGTGCTTGCTAAATACACGGAGTCGCTAAAGAATTATTCTAAAATTTTAAGTATACTATAAATAATTTCAAAGTCAATGTCTAAAAATACATGTATTTATCATGATTTATACTGTTTTAATAATGAAAAAATAATAATAATCACTGTATTCGAGTAAGACTTTTACTGTTCCCCATCTGGATATATCCATAATATCGAGTGAGGTGACAAAGATATACGCTTAGAGCCAATTAAGTATATAAAAAGTCAGGGTCAAAACACATTGACAAGATACGACATCGCACCGATTATCGCGTCGTAAGTACCTACTCGATACGTTGTCGTGTCTGGTAATTGTGTTTGGGCCCTTACTCTTTACCGTGGTTTTTTCATTGAAAATGAAAATGAAAATGAAAAATGAAAAAAGTATTTATTGTCTCCACCACAAAGTATACAAGTAGTTTGTACAATAGTAGTAACACTAACAGTAACTAGATTAACAAAACATAATATTAATGAGCTTATGAGTAGGTATAATAACTTGTGCGGTGGAAACTGGTGCCCGAACTAGGCAAAACCTGTATGTCAGGTCACCAGGTCCTCATTAGCGACTCCGTAAATTTTAGAACCACGGTATGCTACCAAAAGTCTCAACCCACATGATTATACAAAGAGCTCGGTCTCATGTGCAGCAAAAAATTGATAACCCAAAAAGTGTAAAGTTTGGCATTGGTTTGTTGGAGGTTAATTTATATTGGTAGCAGTTGTTTATCGATACTATTTTATATTTTAACTTTTAAGATAATTAGCAAAAAAGCTCAAAATTAAATTTTATAGCATTTAGTATGATGACGGGTAACAAGCCAATGCCAAATTGGCGCTTTTCAAAATACCAACTTACCTTTAAGTAATTAATATATATGAGACCTTCGCCATTTTACCTACATGTTTTCGATGAGAACACGCCAGACCAGTTAAATGTAAATAAGTAAAAGGTTTTTTAAACATCCGATCCAAAAGTAATTTTAGGTAAGCTGGAGCAGATTTGACTTAGTTTTTACTCAAGAGCATTAGTAGAAATGTTACAAGCCTTGTAGTAAACAAACTGATGGGAATCATGTTCCATGGTCACCGCCCCACTGACTACCAAGTTGTAAACATGGATGTGAGCAGGTTCTAAATTCTTCGCTTTAAATGACTCCTGCCAGATTTCACCACTAAATATGTACTTGAGCGATGTGGTCTATTCGAAGGAACTCATGCTTATCCGGCCCTGAAATATCCATATTGCGAAGCCCGGACCAGAATTCTACTTTTTGTTCAATTTCAGTTTTTCTCTTCAATTATTATAGTGGATAATAATTATTATTAAAGTAATTATTTTTTTTGGACATATGTTAAAAGTAAATCATCAGTAGGTATTATATCAACTTGCTGCTTGAAAAGCCGGTCAGATTAGACGTCTTAATATAAATATAGAATAGAGTACCTATAGTACGAGTATACATTTAAAAATAAATGTTTTCTGAGTTACTGCTATCAGAGATACTATTTTATATTTACAACGTAACAAAATATATCAACCCTAACCATAATCGAATTGGTAGCTCATATAACTCGTCATCGCGACCATTGGCCGTCAATAAACAGTTTCTGATATTATGCATTGTTGGAGCAATCTCTGACGACCCTAAGGTAAGGGTTCCGTGGAGTGGACGATAATAGAGGAACGGCTTTACGAGTGCGACACCCGCTCACATCAACACTACATCGGACGAGACGCCACGCGAAGAGCGGATATTGGTGTGACATCAGACGCTTTGGGTGTGACAAAAGATAATTTAGTGCGATTTTTCTTTCGGGCCTGATTTGAACTGGGCAGGACAGGACAGCCCAATACAGAGGTATGTAGTGAGTACAGTAATGTGAGGTATCTTGTTAAGAATCAATACCATTCCATTACAGATTGCCTGTAAATTTCGGGGATGAGAAAAAGAAAGGAAGAATCGGCTTAAGACGAAAACCAAATACGAACTATGGAGAGCGGAGTTGTTGACGCTGAGGCTGAGCTACTGGTTGACATTTTTCGAAGATTTGATCGTAAAAGTAAGTTAGCAGTAATGTCAGTCCGTCACTCCCACTAGGGCTTGCAATTCCGGTATTCGCCAATATCGAAAATACCGGAATTTCCCTATCCCAAATGACCAGTTGACGTACTTGTCCCGGCAAGTGCGGTCAGCGCGTCAAGCGCACCCAACGTATCGATACATTGAAAAGTATAGAAGCTATACTACAAACGCCATCTCACTTTTGCCAACTAACTATAGTTGCATGGTTGTAAAATGGCGTTAGTAGTATGATCTTATTTGTTTAATTCCAAAACAATCCCACTGTTGGTATGGGACATTAGTGATACAAATGAAATATTATAGAAGTGATACAACATTATCCTAGACTTAGCAATTTTATCTATAAAACTAGTAAAACTATTTAATTTAGTTCGAGGGGTGTAAGAGCCGCTCTAAGCGCCCTACACGACACCCGCCACTTTCTGCAGTGTCATCGCTGCATATAAAAAGTTATGACCGCTGGCAATATTTCCGAGCGACGTCGAGGCAAGAGGCCGAGCTGGCGAGGAAACGATATGCAGTAAACGGTCGGGCGTGCGGTCTCGTGGGGCCACTGCGTCCGCTGACCCGCCCGATTTTATGCCAATTTTCATAAAAATAAATCTGACTCGCGTTGATTGAACCAGTCGCCGCCCCGCGTTCGTGAGCCTTTCTATTTTATTGTTATTAGTTCAGTCGCGCAAGGGTACGAATTATTGTTTTGCCAGTTGTTCACAAAAAACGAGCGGTTTTGCAAGGCCAAGGGTGGACGCTGCGAGGTGATAAGATTAAAGCATCGCTTAGGTACTATTTTTTGGATCTACATATAAGAATCATCTGATACAGCAAAATGTACGATGCTCGATATATCGAATTATCGACCTATGATTAAAATTTATTGTATAGTATCAAAAATGTCAGTTGCTTTTCAATATTACATTTACAGTTTTAAGTATTTGAAGCTTCAATTCAAGTTCAACTTAAGTATGTGCTCTCTTTACGACGCCCTACTGTGATTAAACTTACCTAATGTGTATTTATGATAGCAGCACAATGCGACAAAAACTAGCGCAGAAGACGTGGCGAGATGTGAACCGATTCGTCGCGTTAATAATCGTTCCGCCAAAGAGATCAGCGGTCGTGCGAGCGCTATCGCCGGGGACATCTGACGGAACAAGTGTTATAGCATCGTCGGCTGCCATATAAGATTGAAATTGCATTCTCTGGAAGATATTCCGATGGTTATCGCGAACGGCCACACACGCCCCACTAGCGAGTGTCAACTAGCGCACGCCGCCACATATCCGACGCTATAACTCTCATAATAGCAACACTGTAATTTAATCACTGAAACTTTTTAATTGGACAACGAACATTATTAAAACCAAAATCGAACAGAAAATATATCCATTTGGAAACATTTAAATTTACAAAACGATACAGGGATGTGTCTGAACAAAAGTGCAGAGTGTAGTCAAAGAAGCGTATGGCGGGCATCGTGATTTATCGTCGGCCGCTTTTGAATATTAAATAATCGTTAATGGGAGCGCATGATCTGCCCATTAGCCGCGCGCGACGTCGCTCCTTTCACGTTTAATAAAGAGTCATTTATAAGCGAGCGACGCTTTTCCCTTATCTGGGCGAGTACCTATGTCGCGACTGAGAGGTGCCGCCCTATCAGGATTAATTTTATAATTTTATCCCTTTATTTGTTGATCTCGCACAATGAAGAGCCACACTCAAGCTTTAATAACACGCTGATTTACCAACTCGCTGAATAATGAAGTGCCCGTTAATAATATTAGATGCAATAAATGGGAATCTTGCGCATTCATACGCGATGTACCTAATAAGAAATTAAACGCATTTCGAGATAACGGTTAAAGCTATTTAACGGCACTGGCTTTTTAATCGTACGTAGGTGTTAATGCGCAGTTAACGTGTCTAAATATGATTACTAAAGATAATTAAAATTATGCGTTAATAAATAAATAAATCCCATTTCTTATTAATGTATTTCCTTGGAAGCTTGGTCGTTAAACATACCTATATACCTATGTACCTATACACATCTTCCAACCTCACAGTTAAGAAATGTTTGGGGTTGATATATTAACATTTTTTTTTTTTCAATTGGATCCAGTAGATTTCTATAATTGTGTGAAAGTGTTTAATGAATATACCTACTATTTTAATCGACCTATGGTAATTCGGACAATTTCTCAACAATAAATTGGGATATTTTCAAAAATGTAAAAATGTGGTAATAGTTATAGGTATTATTTTTATCCTTTATTTGATAATATCGATAAAAGCCTGGTTAAAAAAATTAAATGTTATCAATCGGTAAACGGATGAGTCGCCTATATTTCACGATTTTAATAACAAACGGGGTCTTTATTTTTAAGGTATATCCCAATGGTTTTAATAAATAAATTTGGAAAGGTCTTCTGTAATATTTCTTCTTTTATCCCCTCGCGCCCCTCTAAATTTCCGAAAATTTCCAAAAACTTTGCTCATTTTCCATACAAAATGTGGAAAGTTTCCGAAAATTTACGGAAAAGGTACATCTCTACTCTAAATACACCCGACGAAAGAAACAATTAAAGGTGTCCCGAGCCAAGTGTAACAAGTAGCCTCCAGTTCAATTCCCACGATGGGTAACTGTCACCTCGTCTAACCATTAGAAAATTACCCCGTTTCCTCACCGACGACTGATCGCCTCTAATGTCCATCCTTCGGACCTCCGAGCGACCAAATGTCCCACAACTATGTGGTAATCATGAGAAACGCATTATTATGCAACTTTGTACGCTTTTAAATGTACCAATTACTCAATTACACTAAATTGAATTAGGCTGTTAAATTGTGTATCTAAGTAACATTTAATTGAATAAATAAGTACCTAACACGTTTGTTTTACCGTTACTTTCGCACATATTGTACAGCAACAGTAGGCAAATAAAAACCATTTGAGACATGCCTTTTAGTACTTATATGCTGTGCGTGTACCTCTGGATACGCATAAAGGCAATCATGACCCATTAAGACAAAAAGCATTAGCTTATAAGCAACCGCGTACAAGTTAGACACCAAGACGAAGATTACCAGAGAACGCGTGCAATTATGAACATTAATCTTCGTCGTAACCGACAAATAACATTACTTAAGGGCGCACATCGGCGGTTACGACTTCCTAATGACACTTCGATCGTGGCCGCCGCTCATTATCGCGAAACATTCGATCGGCTCTCTTGAGATATTCCTCTTAATATCTCGCCGGCGTGGGCCGAGCGGCCGGGATATCGTCACGTATGCGCGGCCCACGGCCGTAATTATATCGGCACAATTAAAGACCTACTAATATATTATAATCGTTCTGTTAGCAAGAGCAGTTTTTACAAAAGCATCGGAAGCCGCTCAGTCGCGTTCACACAGCTCCGCCGCAACACCCCGTGCGATTACAGCGATTGAAGTCGATTGACCGACGTGATTGGGAGCCTTCTACGAATACCGCTCTAATCTATTATGTACCGGCTGTAATTCCACCATGCTCGCCCGGAGTACTCTGCTATGAGAATCCTAGAAAATTGCATTTTTTCCATCAATTTCCAATTACCTACATAATTGCTGAAAACCTTTTTATTGAGATTAAACAAAAACAAATAATTCTAACTCACAAACGTCTACGATCTGACAATTAAATGAAGGCAATTAAATAGTATAATTTAATAAAACCGAGAAAAACTTGCGTAACAAACTCAATAAACAAGTTCAATTCACATAATTGTGTATAATTTAGTTAACCGTAAACAACAAAGCTTACGGGCATTACAATATCAAATTCGCCGACAATATGACTGCCTAATAGACGGGTAGGATAGGTTTGATTTCCTTGCGAATCATGGGAAAATTATCCAGATCGAGTTCCAGTGAGGTCTTTGAGAACATCCGACGGATAAGAATGATTACAATGATTGAACCCTTATAATCTTTTATTTTATAGTCGACAGATGTTAATCGGTGGTGCACTGGCTATAATTACGCTTCGATTTCTGTCAAGAAAAACGCTAACGCACGCTTCTATCTGAGCTCCGCGCAGATTTACTGCACCGATACGTCCCGACCATCAGCCCGATGTATTTAAATGCTTAATGGGACTCGAGGAACGTACCTACTTATGTTTTACTGCGTAATCCTTTCATATCCTATAGACACTACACTAAAGTTAAGAAGAACAGTTTTATGAACTATCTAGTTTAGCAGCTCCAAATTGGTCTTACGTATCATAAAATAAAACTTCCATTATTCCACGGCGTGGGTAAATACGTCTGATACTATTAACATTTGCATGTTAACAGTACACTTTAATTACCAACATACCGGCTACAATTTATTAGGTACTAGAAATCAGAACCAAATCCGTTCACTGGGCAATAAATTACGCTAGAAATTTAGCTTGTCAAGATATGGGAAGTTACAAAACGACATAAAACTGACATAGCGGTTTTAATTAGCGTTCATAGCAACGTGTCCGAGTTCTTTTTATTTTTTTCCATTGTATGCAAAGCAGGAGTGGAGTTCATCCATCACTTCATATTCGCAGCTTACTGACAGCGCCGGACTGCCCGTGCCGCCCTACTGCCCAGACATCCGCTAAATTGGGAGCAGCGTAAAAAAACTTTCATAGTCTGTATGAGTAAAATAAAAACGAACGTGAAGACCTTTTTGTCGTGACTCAAAATGAGTAATACCTCCAATTAGCCTCTTTCATTTAAATATGAAAGTCATAAATGCCATACGCGTATCTTGTTAACGCGCGTATGTAAATTCTAATCCTTGTTGCATTTAGAACGGGGCGGCCTAGTAATTATGTGCTTTCATTTGTCTGTTTCTCGGAACAAACGAGCGCGCCCGCGAGCAGCGCTCCATGTAAAACAGTTACCAGTAGGTACTCTAATCTCGCTTTGCCATTAATTTAAAGAATACGTCTGCGTAACCAACTTTACCCACATCGTCGAAACACAATTCTCCTTCACATTTTCTTATTTGCATATTAAAATAATTTCGAGTAAGCGCAATACGTAAAGTCGCCTTCCACCCACCGGGGTAGTATTTCTAAAACGGCTTATGAGGCTATTAAATGATAACGGAATCGTGGCTGAATATGGAAAGTGGTTCAGTTCAATTCGTGATGGCAGTTTTTCTACAGATACAATTGTATGGAGGTCTTGAGGAGGAGAATGATGACAGATAAAGGCGGGTTGTGCGCCCAAATAGATAAACTAGTGTGGAAATTAATGTCTACATTTACTGGTGCATGAAGTTGTAGTTAATTATAGGTTTATAGCTATTCGCTTTTTAAGTGTATATTATTAACACAAAGAGCGAGCATTATCATTCTAAAAGGAAGTGTATAAATTATCTAGTTCGGTCTTATCACGAGACGTTTCAGAAACATTTATCAATTTAAGTAGCTTTACCCTCGAACCATGAAATTGTAATGTTATTAGGCGTGTTATACAAATTATAGTTTGCCAGCAAATTTAACAATTTTCAACTTCAAATTCAACAAATTGTATTCATAAGTACGCTTCAATAAGTCTTTTTTATATACATATTACCTGAGTACTTTTATTTTAATGTCCTTAAAAACATTTTAGCACAAGGCCGCGAGACGTTTAACATTCATAATTTTATACCAAATAAGAATTGTTGTGGGATCAATTCTGAATGTTATGGATCGCTCAAAATAACAGAAAACGGATTATTAAGTAATGACTTCATTACTCTTTACTTTAAATTAAAGTATCATTATACTTCATGCTTCAATCACTAGACTAAAATTATCAATGAGAAATTTGAATTGAATAATTTCTTAGTTCTTTTATTATTTCAAAGGTTCTAGTTCATATTCTAACCCGAATATTATTTCAGACGCCTTCGTGACATTGTTAATCACGCGTAAACGCGATCGTGTTTTGTTGCGGTGGAAACTTACACTTGAGGTTCAGAGTCAAGTTAAAGTTTATTAAACAATTTGGTTTACACGCACCTGCCGTAACAAGCGATCACTAGGGCGCGTGCCGCACCATTCCATAACCCAATATGATTAGTAGTGGGGTTGCGGCAAGCGGCGTGCTGTGAGCTTGTTTTATGACCAAATTATTACACTGCTTAATCAAGTATCATTTGGGAAAAAATACTGGCTGTTGAGTTTTTTTCAGTTTTCTTCCCAACTGTAGTCTCCTCGTGGAACATGCCGGTAGACTCTCAGACTTGTAAAACTGTCCTATTGGTCTACTTACAGAATAAAATTCATTATTTAGTAATGACAAAACAAAATAGAAAGCAATTATTCTAAGTGCATGACCAACTTGCTCATTGATGTTGGAAAAAGTTGTGCGTACGTACCTATACCTACGGGCATTAGACATAACATTTTATAAGTATAGTTTTGAATTTTATAGTTTATTCGTCCTAAGTAACTTTTATACTGGCTACGTTTATAGCAATATTTTTTTCTGTGATTCTTCCACAAGTAGTATAATACAAAATAGGCAAAGAAACTAACTGTTTGTAACAAGGTTTATCATCATTTGCTAAACAACTTTTTACAAATAATCACTTAACAAACAACGATTTACAAACTATTCATTTCACAAACCTATCATTCCTTAAAAAGCTCATTTTACAAATAATTACTCGACAAATATACATTTAATAACTTAGACGCTTTATAAAAATATTGAATGACAAAGTTTCATTTAAAAAATGTTCCCTTCACGAATAAATCGTTTTACAAATCAGTTATTTTGCAAAACATTATTTGATAAACTATTGTTTCATAAAAATATTAAAAATAACTCTCTATGTCACGAAACGCAGGACGGTATGAAGTTTAATACTCGAAACACTTGAGCCAAATATTAAACAGGCAAATACTTATTTCGGTCAGATTGTACCAAAGGGCCGTTTCTGGCTTACATTTTTTTTTACACTTTTTTTGCTATATTTGGGGACTTAAATTAGACTGAATCTTGTAGATTACACTAAAATAAGCATGCTTTGTTTTTAAAAAAAATCTCTCAGAGCGATATTTACCGAAATATTGGGGTTCAAAAAAATGATTTTTTTAATATTTGCCATTTTTAGGCTAAATTAGATTGAGTGATGTTCCATTTTTTAAGCAAGCATTTTGACGCTCCGCTCGCTCCGCTATACATGGTCATAAAACAAACCTAACCTAACCTACAGTTTTCGGTTTTCGAGCCATGTTATCTAAAAAACCTCAATAACCTGAACACTAAGACGTATGTATGCTCATCAGAACAATTATACTTTGTTAAAAATTAAGTATGTTAATATTTGTACTTGTAAAAAACTACACATATGAATGGCGTTCACACCATGATGATTTATTAAACGAAAGGTTTACCAAACAATGCATTTTATTAACGTTGTTTTATCATTCGTTATTTTGTTATTTGACTAGAATAATAAATGAATAATTTGCGAAATAACGTTTTGTGATATGATGTTTTATCCAATAAATAATTTGTATGATGATCTATTTGTAAAACTATATTTTATGCAACGTCTAATTTGTAAATCGTTCATTTGTCTAACGTTGTTTGTAAAATGAATATTTATGAAACGTTGTTTAGCAAGTGATTGGCTACCATGTAACAAATGTGGATACAATAGCAAATGTGCAATGCTACATGCAATGTTTGCGCTATAATAACAAATACTGAAAATAAAACAACTTAAAAAATTTAAGTCATAGTGCGTTCTCATAAAAACCATATAAGATATAAGACAGATAATGCTTGTAATAACAACGACGTAATCAGATAGATTAATATGTAGCTACAAATCATAACACATTATGACTAGTAATAGTGAGGGGAGTGCTCATGCACCGTGGTGTCTGTTTGTTTTATGAGCAAATTAACTTGTACTACTAATCACTTGATCATTGAACACGTTTACTATGTAAAGAGTGTCTACTCTTTGCCCAGACTTCGCTGTCTTGGGGTTTTAAAAAAAGGGTATAATATTTTTTTCTTACTTAGTACCTACGATTTTAAGACAACGAATTCTAAAATAAAGATGAAGTTGATGTAAATTTAGATTTTTGAAACTTCAGGATACCGCCAAATTGGACCCAATCCGAATCCATCAACCATCACAATATAACCCGGTGGAATTAATTTCATAGGCAGATACATCTGACTGACGCCAATTAAGAAACGCTTTTAAAAAACTACCATTGCTCACAATACTTTGACGCACTGTAAACGCAGTCAAATGTGTGAAGAAAGCCGTGTTTTCAACGTCGCGTCACAGCGTACGCGCAGCGTATACTTGGGCTTCAGTGTGGTCGGTCCTTTATAAATATTATACTCGACTGATCATAACACATTATCGTAATCGCAGGGGCGTGCTCATGTTGCGTGGCGGCAGTTTACTTTATGAGCAAATTAACTATTACTCGCACTACTCATCACCTGATACGCCATCTAAAAACAACACTGTTATGAATTACTAATTTTACGAGCATTTAACTCGTAATTTTTAAACGTTATAAGTTTATGATGCGTCCATTAACGTCGTCGCCTTTCTTTTAGTGTAAATCCACATTATTGCGTATCTGTAATTGTAGTAGCTGCAATTTTGCACTTAACCGTGTCATGTATTGGCATCTGATCTTATTTTTAAACATTATCTCCCGTGTAATAATATCTGTTGATATACATGCGATTTGTATTAAGTATATAAAGAATGTACATTTGAAAACTGTCCACCTTTAACCCTAGCATACACGACAATAATGTTCCGTGCTAAAAGAAGTTACGTTACTAAGCAACTGTTTATTTATAATTGTTTAATAATAAGTTATCGCTGTCATCGTAAACTAATTTATGTATTTTACCTATAAATACTTAAAGGAGCTACGTAGCAATTATTCTGTACACCGAAAATATTTTAAACTCTGAATTTTTTTTATAACTATCTGGCTACTCTAGCACTATTTCTTTCTTTTCCTTCCCCACTCCTAGCGTCTAGCGTAACCAAATTTATAAATCCTACAAAAAGTACTTAGCCTATGCTACCGATATCTATTGACCCATGTTCATACTTGTATAAAAATTTACCAATAGTATGCAGCCAAAAACGTGAAATATTTTTGCATTTGACTTCTTCAAGTTATGAAGTATCAATTATTAAAAAACTTAAATACAGTATTTTTAATAAGCGATGTTTGATTTGAAGTAACCGCTTAGTCATTTCCTTTTTCGCTTTAAAATAGGTATTCGCTACCTATTTTAATTGCACAACATTAAAGAACACGAGACGTATCGCTACAATGCAAATGTTAGACAGCAGTCGTAATTAAGACAGTTTTTATGTATTTAGTTCTAATATGTCTCCTGAATTGACAACGTTTCAAATTTAAATTTCATTTTATTGTCACAGAATCCAAAACTATATATAATATATATAGTTTTGGATTCTGTGACAATATATATAATATATATTATATATATTTTTATGGGACAATCATACACAAATCGACCTAGTCCCAAACTAAGCAACGCTTGTACTATGGGTACTAGTCGACGATATACATAATATATAAATACATATATAGACAACATCCATGACCCAAGAACAAATATTCGAGTTCATCACACAAATATTTGCTCCGGCCGGGATTCGAACCCGGGACCGCCGGCTCAGTAGGCAGGTGTCTGCAAACTGCGCCAACCGCGTCGTCAATTTGATTATACTAGTTTTGAAAATACTATAAAAAAGTGAAAGCAGCGGCAACTTGTGGAAAATTCGACACTCACGACACACAAAAAAACAGTGGTACTAAATCCGCCTTAGTAATAGTCCGACTGTATGATTTTCTGCGCTGTGTTCAATTACTGGTCGCCTACGCTCTTTTAGAACAAGAAACTTTTCAAATTTATTTTTCAATCACAAATTTGGGATATTTGTGAATGTAATAAATATACATACATAGACTGCTAAACTTATAAGCCTTCCTTTTGGCTTTGCCGTAGTCGGGTAAAAATGTGGTTATGTGGTAATATTTCATTTGTATCCTTTATTTCATAAAAGTCTGGTTAAAAATATTAAATATTGACAATTATTAGCTTATCAATGCATATCAAATAGCCACAAAATCAGCATATGTTTTTTGTAAAGCCGCGGCTCAACTGGAGATCGCATCGCAAGGTTGCTTGTATTATAACACTTTGACGCTTTTTTTATAAAGTTAATATTTATAAAAGATATCTTTCACACATTTCACGAAAAGGAGACTTAAGGGTGAGGGTGAGCCCGGCGTAGCCGCTGAGGCGTGAAATTATTATCATATAATACCGCGCCTGAGTGCAAAACGATTATTCAAATGCTCATAACGAAGTGTAATCAATGTAAGTAGGGGAGACCGGGTATGGAAGTCACACGGGTTGGTTGTCACAACGGCCATAACTGACAACTAAAGGCACTCAGTCAGTTTACCGACCGGTGTCCAAGGATCGCGAGAGCTAAACCCCCCTCCGTACTTTACCTCAGTCGGCTCCGGTATGTTGTGACGGAGCCACATTCGTTTACTTTTTTCCGCCAGTAAAAGTATTTTTTTGTGCATCTGTGTTAAATCTCGTAGGTACACTTTTATTTTGCATATTAATATGCTTCTTCGTGTATTGTTCAAGTGTATAATCATATTGTTATAAGGTTTTTAGTGGAAACAGTCATTTGAATTTATATTGTAAGATTATTTTCTAAAACGTGTTTTGGGGCAGGTTGTCTCAGGTCGACGGGGGCTGGTAGTCACGTGTGACTACCTTATTAGCTGAAAGCGAATTTAGTTTCTGGGTGATTTTATTAATTATGAATACGTATTTCGTTACTTTCCTGGTCACAGTGACTTACATACATCATTTAAGTTTATATAAGTTACTAGCTGAAAAAAAAAATGGTTTTTGAGATTTTTTTATTAATTACGAATATTTTGTTATTTTCCGTTACAGTAACTTACATAAAACATTTTTATCTTCAACAAGAAAAAAGTTCGTTTGATATAAATGTGTGTATTATTGTATATCCCTCTTATTTTACTATGTGATTACGTACCCCAGCACCTGTGACAACCATCCCTGACACGGGGTTAAAAGTCACATTTCTCTTTTTTCATAAAAATAAAAATATTTCCTCCGTACATAATGTTAGTGAAAAAGTATTGATATATTTTAAAACTCTAATAAATACACTATCCATTAAATTATCTTTTATCATCCCCAACTAAAAACAATAGTACTAAAAATGAAAAAGAAATAAAATGTGACTTCCATACCCGGTCTCCCCTACCTTTATGTGAAGAGTAGAAACTTAGTTGACTTGAAAAAATTTGGAACGTGTAAAGGACGGTTTTTAGGGTTTCGTACCTCAAAAGGAAAAAACCGGCCAAGTGCGAGTCGGACTCGCGCACCGAGGGTTCCGTACAAACACTTTCCATCCCTAAGTGGTTAAGTTAAGTTTGCACCTGGTATGTAGGTATAGCGTCCCATATAAATTAGGTGCAAAGTTAGGTATTAAAAAAACTACTTACTAGATCTCGTTCAAAACAATTTTCGTTGGTAGTTTTTATAGTAATGTACATCATATGTTTTTTTTAGATTTTTCATTTTCTTATTTTAGAAGTTAGAGGGGGGGGACCAACTTTTTTCCACTTTGGAAGCGTCTGTCACGCAAACTATTCGGTTTAGAAAAAAAATATTTTAGAAACCTCGATATCATTTTTGAAGACCTATCCATAGATACCCCACACGTATGTGTTTGATGAAAAAAAAAATTGAGTTTCAGTTCTAAGTATGGGGAGCCCCCAATATTTATTATATTTTTTTTATTTTTGCATCAAAATCTTAATGCGGTTCACAGAATACATCTACCTACCAAGTTTCAACAGTATAGCTCTTATAGTTTAGGAAAAAAATGGCTGTGACATACGGACGGACAGACGGACAGACAGACAGACAGACAGACAGACAGACAGACATGACGAATCTATAAGGGTTCCGTTTTTTGCCATTTGGCTACGGAACCCTAAAAAACGGAAGCCTTATAAGGTCACTTTGTTGTCTGTCCGTCTGTCTGTCTGTCCGTCTGTCTGTCAAGACCCTCCATCTGGGAAATGCGCGGAGGTTTCGTGTTTTTGAATTACCAACAATTTTGAATATTAACGTCGTTCGATAGATACGTAGAGTATATCTCCGTGTCTAATTTCAGACAGAAGTAATCTTAATAATTACTTATATTATCATTTAAACTAACCAATATCTAGAGTTATGAAGAGTATTAACTAGGAAACTAGAATGTTAAGGTACAACGTCATCCGCGTAACCTTTTTACCGTAATCGGATAAAAAGTTATACTTATGACATGTAGTGTAGATCCGTCCACTCGTTTTGGCGCAACGAGGCTGCAATGATATTCTATCCGATACTCATGCATACTAAACAAAGGGAAACATGCATCGCGCTCTTAGGTTTTTTTTCTACAATCATAATAGGTACTCCCTCACCAAAATTAATTTTCAATACAATTTTAGAGCTAAATTTTACAGATATCTTAGACTTCATTTTAACGATTTGAACCCTTCATATTGAATTTAATCCATTATAAGTACAAAAGTAAAAAGATTTCATTTATCTACTCATAAAGCATTAAAAGGTGTTCGAATATCCCACTACCGCCCCCGCGAGCATTCTGATTTTTTCACACTAACCACCGCCCAGCGACTAATACTCGTATGTGTCAAATGTATTCATACGAAGTAGGCCTCCTGTTCACTCTAAAGTTCTAAACTAAACTTAGGTAAGACTCGTATCTGTAAAATGCTGTGAACTGCAAAAGTTTGAGAACCCCTGACCCATACAATGGACTGTATGTATTTATCTACTCATAATGCAGTAAAATATTCGAAGGTAGCATCCTCGGCCTCCCGCTGGCATTCTGAATTTTTCACACCAACCACCGCCTAGCGGCTAATATTTGTCAAATTTATTCATGCACGAGGAATGCGCGTGACTTGTCATGTGAGCGATAAGCAAATGACAGAAAATGTTATGTAAATTGAAGACTGCCTGCTGTCCCGTATATATCTAATACTAAGGAAGCCTGCGGGGAGACAGGGAAACGTGACTTATTCATAGAGATAAGGATATGGCGTTGTCTCGCTGATAAATTGTTTTTATACACTTTTAATATGCTTACGGCCTAACCACTCAATGAAAATGTAAGGGAGATAAGGTAGCTAATTCGACGACGCGATTGGCGTGGTGGTAGTGCAGCAGCCTACAAAACTGGCAGTCCTGGGTCCAAGTCCCGGCAAGTTGTGTTTCTGAATTGAGGATATTTTCTACGTATTTGTATTATGTACGTATGTCGTCGTTTAGTATCCATAGTATGCATACGCTACGCATTAGTTAGTTTGGGGCTAAAAAGATCTGTGTAATATTGTATCTTAATATAAAAAATTGGGCAAGTGCGAGTCCGACTCGCGCATGAAGGGTTCCGTACCTATATATATATATAATCTATAACAAGTTTGCTGTATGGGAGCCCCCCTTAAATATTTATTTTATTTTATTTTTAGTATTTGTTGTTATAGCGGCAATAGAAATACATCATCTGTGAAAATTTCACCTGTCTAGCTATCACCGTTCTTGAGATACAGCCTGGTGACAGACGGACGGACGGACGGACGGACGGACGGACGGACGGACGGACGCACAGTCTTTTATGAACCCCGATTTTGTTTCATCTGTTTTTTATTGTAAAAATTGATAATTTGAATCATTTGAAGTACTAGACTGAAACTCCGCGATCGATCCGAGCTTTAGTTTTTGAGAAAACAGGAAGCAAAGTCGGCCGGATAACCGGGCACTAGAATCACGAAAACCATTATAAAAAATAAACTGGACTACCTAACTGAGATTTGATTTATTGTAATGTTTACACACATAATAAGGAATAATTACACCTATTTTGGTTTTTCTAATGTGGATAGGTTACGAAATATTACCATTTTTGTCGTTTTTCGTTTTTAATTTTTATCTCAAGCATAAATCTGTATTAGATAAAGTTCTCTATACAGGATAATCCTTACACATACCTCTATCGATCATATTTAAATCACAATCTAATTCCGTTTTATCCAGGAGTTGCAAGCATTGTTATAGTTTTGGTCAGGGTTGCCACCTTTGTTATCCGGATAAAACCCAACTTATGATTTTTTATCTGGAACGCGATCTAATCGTCATCTTCATTTAAAATGATTAAATTCTCATCCTCAATTTCATCCGACATCATGGCAGCTGTAATCACCTGTTCATCCACATGTTTTATGAGATTTACTGCTTTTGCCGGTAATGGACTTTTATTTGTTTTCATGCGTCTTTTTTTTAAACTGTAGTCGGAAATGACCGAGTCTGATGATACTAGAGCCCTGTGAAATAGATCGGACATTGTTGCTTCACGACTAATTTTTCTCGTATGATGCTCCCGGTCAAGACGCCAGAACTTATTTCGCGATTCCGCTGCCTGTTCAGACATTACTTTTGGTTTGATATAATTTGCCAAAACTGAAAAAACTGCCTTTGTTAATTCCGAGCTGAACGAATCGAATGAAATAATCAGGCTGGATTTCAGAAATTTTCTAATGAAACCGAAATAACGCTTATTTTCGAATAGTAATGTCAAAAGTCCACAGTTATTTTACATTACTATTTGAGAATAAGCGTAATTCTGGGAATAAAAGTGATGAAATCCTGCCTGAATGTTGTATGCCTTTTCCCTTTAAACTGCGTGTAACTAATAAATAAACAAAAACTCACCATCCTGACTTTTTGAGCTCCGTTTAAAACAACTTAGGTACCTATATTTCTCTTAATCAACCCTCGAAAACACTGGTTGCACATTTTCTTCTAATTATATTTATACTTAAACAAAATTATGTCTCTAACAAAATCACGTAAAATTTCTAAATATTCGAACATTATATACTTACTTGATTTGAAATAGCCTCTTTCCTAGTAGTGGGATCCCCACGAGTTAATGAAAAATAATGTCAAAATAAATAGAATATATTTTTAGACGAGGTGACAACCCTAGCTCGAAAAAATCCGGATAAAACTTAAAATGCTTGCAACTCCTGGATAAAACGGAATTAGATTGTGATTTAAATATGATCGATAGAGGTATGTGTAAGGATTATACTGTATAGAGAACTTTATCTAATACAGCTTTATGCTTGAGATAAAAATTAAAAACGAAAAACGACAAAAATGGTAATATTTCGTAACCTATCCACATTAGAAAAACCAAAATAGGTGTAATTATTCCTTATTATGTGTGTAAACATTACAATAAATCAAATCTCAGTTAGGTAGTCCAGTTTATTTTTTATAATGGTTTTCGTGATTCTAGTGCCCGGTTATCCGGCCGACTTTGCTTCCTGTTTTCTCAAAAACTAAAGCTCGGATCGATCGCGGAGTTTCAGTCTAGTACTTCAAATGATTCAAATTATCAATTTTTACAATAAAAAACAAATGAAACAAAATCGGGGTTCATAAAAGACTGTGGGACGGACGGACGGACGGACAGCGAAGTCTCAGTAATAGGGTCCCGTTTGTACCCTTTGGGTACGGAACCCTAAAAAGTTGTAAATGTTTGTAATTTTAGCTATCTTATTACAAAACTTAAGAACAATAAATAAATTATGTTCTTTGTTTTACTTTAAAATAGTCTTTAGTAGGTACTAGGTGATCGTAACGAGTAATTCACGAAAGGTCACCGTAAGATCTGATAAGGGCGTTTTATAAGCATTTTGTTCGTATACGACACAGCGATCCCATCAATCCGCCCGCAGCGTTTGCTGCGAAGGTTGTTTCACACTGTGTCCGACAGTCCGACCTACACGTGGCCGCGCTGTCACATTTACAAGATCGATACACCCTCGGGGAAATATTCCACGTTTCTAGGTTTTAGCGAAATGTTTTATTACCATTAAATGTTAACTAGTCAGTGTCCACTTAATGCTTAACAACTTATTCAACTTAGCTCGAATAACAAACATCACGTCAGTATTGCCATGATATTGCATAATAATTATACATCGCTCTTATAGGTTATCAATCGAATTGGGAGCCTGGAAGTTATGAAAGTTAAAACTGGTCGATTGTTTACACTCAAAATTTCAACGGTTTGATACGGACATGTGTCAAAATTTAAATGTCACTGTCAATGCATCAAAAAATCAATTATTTGTCATTGATAAGTGCTGATCATCACCAATTTTTCTTATTGGGTTTGAAGCTATAGAGCCCTTCAACCAAAAAAAATCGAAATATCACGCCGAATATAAACAAAAACTATTTGCAAAACTGCAATTTTTTATTTGTAGATCCAATAGCATATCGGAAAATAATAAAATTAAATATTCTTCCAAAAACTGTACCTACCCTATTGAAAATCACAACCGATTTAAGCTTTGCTGACAAGTGATGCTCTTTAATCAGAGATTCTGCACATAATGTTTACAAAATTATGCGTCATTGCGAATGAATCTATTAAAAAGTTACAAACTAATTTGCAAACGACCGCCCGATTCTGGTCTAATCTAACAAAAGAACTATACGTCAGCCTACAGACTCCATAGTCATCCCAAGTCTCCTTAACTCGATTACACGAGTGGCAATTTGATTATAAATAATTGTAAAGTCGAGTAAACTCGCTGACCCTCCGACTTGTTCTAAACTTGGCAAGTGGAAAAGGGCCTAGCGTAAAGTCAGCGCTATCTATTTGCTTTGGACTCTTTATGAGTTTGGAACGAGATCCGTCACGCGACGTTAACTCGGAATAGAAGTGATAAAGTGCCCGCTAATCTGCCCTATTCGGGTCACACTTAGTACACTTTATTAATCACAAAGCTTACAAATTACACTATACTTCCTGCGACCTGACACCTCGCTTTGGCGTATGTTAATTTTATTGTTACCTTTATTGGACAATTTGGATACCGTGACAATTTTTGTAGGGGTGGAATGGGTTTAAATTATATAAATTTGTGCGCCGCCACGGCTTTAGTTGTTATCTACGACACCGACCTTTGCTTAGATTATTTTCTACCGCTATAATTTCCAGATCTAATGCAATTTATTTTATGTGAATTAAACTGTACAATGGTATGAAGCTGAATTTTTGGTTAAGCATTTATGAAAAAATGTTTTTCTTTTGTTCTTTCTTCCTAACAGTGACAGACTTAGATTTGTATTGTGCCTTTGTAGCCTATTTTCAAAATAACGTTAATTATTTCATTAGACGTATGTACCTGTACGAATGTTTAACTATTTTATACAGACCATTCAACGTGTGTGTATTACGTGTGTATGAAATAAAGTCACCTCATGAAGTATCGAACTTTGGGCAATTTACTCCAACACATTTACGCGACGGCACTTATTCACAATTGCATACGTTTTAATGGCAAAATTTACACTTTAAACGTTGGGGTTCTCGACATGACGCCTTATGCAAAGCAGGTGTTACCCGATACGCGAGTAAAGCGGAAACTTGTAAAGTAATAAGTATAAAACACTTGCTGAGCAAAATTATCAGCTAATGCCCTCACATAAGGTTTTGTGAATTTTACTTCGGTAAGCCCTATTCTCGTTTATCATATTTCCTGTTTTGCTGCAAATTTGAACCGTAAAACCTTATTCATAAGGCGTAGTACATAGGTGTAAAAACATAGCACCTATTAACGAATGTAGGTACCTACCTTTCATGTTCAACCGGTATTAAAGTTAGGTAACCATATGTGCTGTCTAAATAATACCAATATGCTAGGAACATGAGTGTATAATGTATTATCTACATTATGAAAAAAGTACAATTTTGAATAAAAGGTTTTTTTATTATTCATAAACTAACCAGCGATTGACCTGACCTCTGATGGTAAGTGAACCCCGAAGGGTCGAAGATAATGTAGCTGGGTCAGCAATAGCCTATATTCACTCTTGCCTTGTATAGCAAAGTTATAATTTCATAAATTTCCTAATTAAACGTTTTTAGTGTCTTTGGTGCGAGTAGGTACAAATACAAAGTCGAAGCCACATTTCCGTAAACTTCCCTTAAATTACAACAGTTTACAGTTTTTATTGGCTACTCCTTATCAGGTAGTAATCGGCCAATGCTCGTAAAAGGCTCATATCGGGGTGAGAATGGTAAAAAATAAATTGTGAATAAAAGCCGACCCGACGTACGTAGGCAGTACAAGTACTTATTAGTATTTGGAGATAAAATGAAGTTGGGCCGCTTTGGGCAATTTATTGGGGTAAGTTATGGGGCGGGCTCTGGCTAATTTATTCGCCGTGCACATAAATTACTTGATTATGAATTCGAGTTAACTCCACTGAAATGTTTGTCTGTTGTTAGTACGCGGCGCTTTTGTGTAACAAACAATCTTGGTGCTACAAGGCTCTGTCTTCTCTTAACAGCGACAGCAGGATGAATAAATTCCCAGCACGATTTATGTATACCCACCTAAATAAGATACCACCTAAATGCTAAATTTTATACGTGCAGCGATTCCCCTCCTATAGGTACAGGGCTACAGGTAAAAATAATAAATTCAAATGTAAATTACTTCAAAGATATGTCGAGCACTTAAATTAATAAAATATTATCACATTATTCATTGAAACAAAACAAGTTCACATTGGAACGCAACAAAGAAAGATACCATCGCGGCAATCGAAGTATCTTATCATTTGATCTTATGGGAAAACTTAATGGGCGGCAAAAGAGACAAGTGAGGAGCGAAAGTAGGAGCAATTCTCATAAAAAGCAATAGTAGGGATTAAGCAGAACACCGATGGTAATGCCGAGTTGTTTTCCAGGCGTAGTATCGCGCCGCAAGCGCTGCAACGCGGTATAATCGCGGATACCCATAAAAGATGTAATTTCAGATAAGCTGAAACAGACGAGCCCCGCCCCTTGCCCTCCCGCCTCCCCCCTCCCTCGCTGCCTACTTTCTAATGACTAATTATTATGCTGTGCGTTGCGAGCTTTAACGTCAGCGAGTGAGCCTACCTGCGCGGCGCGGGTTCGCGGCAGGTCATCGGGGGTTTATTATCCCGGGAAACGAGGACAACCTGAAAATATATCTCGCTCATCGAACACTGATTTTTAACTCATTAGCAACTCTGCAAACAATTGGCAGGGTGCACGACGTTAGCGCCGGCTAGCGTTTTAACTTTAATAAACTTATGAAGAAAGTATGGACAATTTTAAATTCGGAATACTAAACTGACAGCTCCAGAGAGTTGTGAGTCAAATAATAATTATAGTGAAATAGCTGCGCTCCGCGGTTTTCTTATCAGATTAAAAGTAGGCTAGATGTGTTAATCTAGGGTGTCGACTACCTTGATACCGAATTTTATCAAAATTGGCCCAGCCTTTTGAGCGTGAAGAAGTAACAAATATACTCACAAACTTTCGCCATTTTAATATGACCTAAATAGTGTGATTCAATTGATACAATTTATTAATTTAGGTATGCATTTTAACTTTAAATACAACGAAACTTATAACCATACCCCGAGGTTTTTGGTGCACAAATGATTTAACACTAGTCGTCAAATCATTCGTTACTCATCAATCATCGGAAAACCCCGCGGTATGCTTATAATAAATAAAAAGAAATAAACTAAAATCTACGAAACGTTATTTTAATATCCCGAATAGAAAAAGGAAACCATAATTGAAACTATTTATTGTAAAGTAGTGTTTTTTAACTGAGAACTTATTAAATATGATTATTTATTTATTATAATGCTGATTGTTTTAGACATTTTTCCCTATGATCAAACATGTTTCTTATTTATTATTTATTTATTTCTTTATCAATTTTACAACAAAGATTACATATAATCAAACAAATTATCAACGTTTATGAGATATATTGAGATACATTGGTATATATTTGAATCCTACAGTTTAAATTTTTAATTGATAGATAATATTTGTTTCAAAAATTACCCGAAATTGACAAAACTCACGCAGAAAAATGTTTTTTTCAAGATTTTTTCGATTGCACGCTATGAAAGCATCAAATAGCTTCGTTACTTTCTAGAACTCAGGGTAAAGTATTATTCAATTTAAAAAGTTGGTTGAAATTATCAATATATTTGTCATAATATGAAAAAAAATGTTTCAAAGGAATAAGGCCTCAAAGTTGGCTGACAATTATTACAGGTATGGATTACAATAGGAAATAAAAACTTTGAATTTAATAATGTTGAGCATCGTGTGGATGACGTGTTTGGTGGTAAGTGAGGAGGCATTGCCCAGTGCGGTATCGGAATGGTAATGCAGTATCACACATCGACGCGTCGCCGCCCTGTATCTATGATCTTGCGCAGGCGCCGCCGCCCAGCCGCTGCCTTCTGCAGCCGTGACATTACATTGTAACCTGTATGCTAATACTAACCGGGCATAAATGAGCTCGACTTATGTTATGAATATGACTTGGATTCGCTTATTCTTCGCGGATGGTAATATGGCTACCGAAACCTCAATTAACCTTTGACAATGACATACAATGTAATGTACCCAAGATTTCGCCACTATATTTTTAAACTAAATATGCGAATTACGCCCAATACAATAATCACATTTTCATCGTCAAAGAGACAACCCTAATACCTATAGGTACTCCGTGGTTTTACTTTTATACTCTCGGAAAAATATTCCGGGTCACTATTCCTAACATAAAATGAAACTATTATTGGTACGATGTTATCACTGGGTACATGAATCTATATTATGTATGTAGTATATTATAATTATGTATTTGTGTAAGTTTAAGTATGTATATTATATTCTATTTAAATTTGTGTTTTTTTTTTATAGTCTCCAACGTTATACTCGTAGACCCTGCACCAACTCAATGTTTCTGTTTAGCCCTATGGTTGACTGGTAGAGAATGCCTTGTGGCATTAAGTCCGCCATCTGTACTAGCTTGATCTGTGCAATAAAGTTTAAATAAATAAAAATAAATAAAACTCATGAGACTAATGCAGCTAGCTTGTTCAAATATATTGGACTTTCAAAATGTAAAAAATTGCAAAGTGCAAAAAACTCATAATAAACTATGAAAAAGCAATTATAATAACTTTTTTACTTTAAAAAAACACAACATGGAAGATGACGTCCACTCCTTAAAAAAGTAAAACTGAAAATAAATCCCTTTAAAAAAGAATAAAACTGTCTATCTTACCTTTCACCTTCACCAAATTATGGTTTTCGAGAGGAAAAGCACAAGTAACGATAAAAACAATCACGATAGATGTGCCTGTATTATTAGAATAATTTCCTCTACTTCTCCAGGATTTCATCATCAGAGCCTGATCCGGTGACAAAAACAAAAGCAATGTCCCAAATTATAACTGCCAAAGAAACATAAATAAGGACTATCTAAATCAATGAATAAGCTACCATACCTACGCCGCAATAATTCAAGCCTATTTATTGTTAATAAATTGTCAGCATAAATGTCTCAGTACCTTTATATAAGGCACAGGCAAACAAGCAGCCAATCACTTCATTTGTTGTGTACTACCTTAAATGCCGTGTATTATGTAGTAAGTTTGTTATGCCGCTCATTAAATACAATTAGAACTTACACAGAAGGATAGATAGCAACCCACGTTGCAATTGGGAACATGCAACAAAAAAAAATACTTTGTATACTTTGTAGGTCTTTGTAATCAATCAAAGGAGATATTCATACGAAACATTATGTCCCATACTGTCCAATGTGATAAGTTCACTAAAAACTCCAAAAATGGAAGTAATAGTGAAGCCTGTCTACTGAACAGGGAGTCTACTGAACGTCAAAAACGCTCCATAGTAAAGTTCAAGCATAAGCTACTAAATACTGTATTGATTAAAGTATAACATTTATGTTCATGTTTTTGTTTGAAAATATTTAGTAACAGTATCATTTCGTTTTATTCAAATTTAATTTAATAAAAAAAAAATTGATGTCTCTTTTTGAACCAGACGTAGCCTTTATTGTGAAGATATAGTTTTTGAGTTAATTTAGTGTTTCTAAACTGGTACACCTAAAATAATCAGGAATTCCAATTTCATGCATGTTCCCTATTCAAACAAAATTATACAAATGGCAAGCGAGCTATGGCAACATAGCATATTCGCATGTGCTCGTGACTAGTTTACGAGTGCTACGACATTGCATATTAATTGGTGTCGCTATCGAGCGCGCATCGCGCTCCATACCATACTACTCTACATATGTATCAACTTTTGTTTATACATGAGCTTTCTAATGCAGTCATATAGCTACTGGGTTTTTCCTTGCCACCTTATCTAGGAAAGTCCTAGAAACTGCTGGCTTTATGCGTTGTGTAAGTACTGTTAAGTCGGTGTAAGAAATGGCATGATTGAATAGGCAGATTCTTGTCTAAGGAGTTTATTACATCGCCTTTTATGACTAACGCCTATTAAACCGAGAATTCTTAGCTACAATCTTAGGTGATTTCCCTATTCAATTATTCTATCTGGCAATTGCTGTTATTCTTATATTGAAACACCAGTAAAAATACTTCTTCCTATATGCATATCGAATTGAAAAACTTAATGGTTCAGGCGGGCGGGGTTCGAACCTGCTTCTCCAACGGCTTTCCGTGCCGACATAGCATCCTATTCATTTTTAATAGTAAATATTTGGTTTACGCTAGCTGATATTTACTGTCTTAATAAAAAAATTCAAAAACATATTGACGAATCAAACGAATCAAAATTCTCAGACAAATGAATTGTTTCCTCCGATGAAAGATTAGTTCAATGAATTATGTATGTATGCTACGTACACAAAATACAGAGTTACTATCCAAATGGTTACACTCGCTCCCTAAAATAATGTGTAAAGTTTATACATTAAAGAGCTATATTCTAGTGATTGATTGAATTTGTAATCCGTGTGTCTAATCAAAGTGGTGTGCCGAGCAAGTTCCGGCGTACTGTGAGCCGCTGTGTAGGTGTTCAATCCGCAGCGCGGTCCGGAGTGAGCGCATTCTAATATGCAAATGTATTTAAATGCTAAGCCCTCTTCATTACGACGGTATCGATCTTAGATATACAATTTGTAACTCGATAGGTGCCTTAGCTAACTAAACCAATCAATTTACACTCGGCTAAATCAAAATAATCACGCGCCTAATTTGGCCATTTGTATAGTTATTATTTCAGCGCTGTTAATGAACGTGAGTTATGTTGAGATTATATCGACTTAAACCTTGTTAATTTGCTGGCTCGACTCAGGTTTGTTATTCAGAATGAACATTCTCCATGCACAATGAACACAAAGTCCCTTGACGCACTAGTATCAAGATAGACTGCAACTATTTTATTTTACTAACCAAGTTCCTTCATGCCCACAATAATAAATGTTTTACAAGCGAACAGAACGAACAGTTCTTTAGTGATCGTTAGTATTCTAACGAGCTGTAGTCCCCAATCGGATTAATCTTAAATATTTATTGCACACAGTCTATTGGTAGCCGAAGCTGAGTTAAATTAGTATGACGATAGCTACACTGATGGTGGAGAAAATGGTAAGCATTTGCATCGGTCGGCGGCAGACGTGGGTGGGCTGCCAGCGGCTGATTAGACTTGATGAATATTAATCTCAGTGCCCCTGGCCTATGAGATGCATTAGGTACACTAATCACTCAATCAACGGCAATTACAGGTAAGTTATGCCCGGCATTCGTCTACAACTACAGCCATAACAATAAACCCATTCCGCCGACCGTGACGTGACACAAAGAACTTAATCAGCAACTCCAGACTCATGAATAGTAAGCAACAGTTATTTCGTAAACATTTTAAAATAAATAAAAGCATTTCCTCTTCCGTATCGATTAGACCGACCTAATCCGTAACCTACAGCGAAGCTGAACGTAGAACAAAAAATATTCCACCTGTCGAATCTGATAAGTGTTTTATTTAAATTTCTTTGGCGATCAAAAACGAAAACAACTTGTATTTGTGTCTTATTAAAAGAAATTTATAGTTTGAATATAGGTAAGGGCTGATTGACCTCGGTCAGTTGCGGAATAACAGGATTTTGTGAATGCAAATTGTTTAGTCATCCACAAGGCTCTTTTTTCATAGGATTGCACTGGTTACACACAAAATTATAGATACAGAAAAAGTGCATTGCATTTACATTGTGCAGATGCAGTGAATAAACTTTTGCCGTCGTATATTTATACTTGCGTCGTCGTTTATATTTGCTTTTCGTATAACGGGTTTCGCCGGTTAATATGTAGGAGCTATAAATTAAAATATAGATTCTACTCATAAATTGAGCAACATTTGTACAACAACATTAAAAAACAATAGTTTTCAGTAGCTTATTATTTTAAAACCAATTAATTTACGCCGTCCAATATTGACCTGCCGTTAGCACAGGTATAACTGTCACTTAACTATCTTTATCAAATATCTCGCAAGACATTGCTTCTTTGTATAAAAAATATTTTACAAACTGTTATTTTTAAAACTTATCAAATGTTGTTCACTTTGAAGGGTA
This sequence comes from Apotomis betuletana, assembly GCA_932273695.1. Taxonomy (NCBI): domain Eukaryota; kingdom Metazoa; phylum Arthropoda; class Insecta; order Lepidoptera; family Tortricidae; genus Apotomis; species Apotomis betuletana. Next base: position 15,042,982 of record OW026304.1, read on the forward strand.
GAATCTGTGTTTTAATTTATTGCTTCTATTACAGAAGACAACCATAATATATTTTTGTCTCAATCTTTTTCAAAGTAGCATATTGAGAGGTTAATAAATACGTTCTTACCAAACATAATACGATGGCATAATATTGTTCACTATATCTGTAAGCAGCTTTTAAAATTAACATATTTCAATTCCTTTTTTAATTTTAGAGGACCTGAACGAAATATATCTATGGTCTCAGAAAACTGATCAGAGTGCAAGGTGCGTTCACGCACGTGCCCTTTGCCCGCGGCGCACTGCATTATATCGGATTCGAATTCAACTGTGTCATACATCTTAACAAGTTAACAATAAACACCAGCCTTAATGAAAAACACCGAAGTGGACTCTACCGCGCCTTCTTAAGGATGTTTCGAATAACAATGATGAAGGAAATGGATATTTAAAATAATATCACCCCGGGGTTAACGATTACTGGCGCGCATGCGCGCACAGATGGTAGGATAAACCGACGTTTGTTTCCGCAGTGATATCTGAATTAATGGCGATACGAAATGCTCGAAAGGTGCTCATTACCATGATTTATGCAAGATATATTTCTTATGCCGTCCCTATTGTAGCGATTAACGTTTTGAATTAAGCCGTGTTTTGGTTGGAACGGGGGGCTTCAGGCCTATTTTGTTGTGCGACAGACATCAGTCACCTTTCGACATGTCGATGAGTGCAAAAATAAGGGAAGTTTCATCTCACTATAAAGGGTGGGCCCTGTAACAGGAGCAATAAATTAAAACATAGATTCGTCCCTTGAAACTAAACAACATTTGTTAAGCAACTTCTGAAAATAACGTGTATTAAATGACATTTTGTAGAATAAAGTTTAGACAAAGAAGCAATGTATTGCGAAATGTCCGATATTAGTAGAGTGACAGCTATGTCAATGCTCAGGGAATGTCAACGTTGGACGACATACATTGAAAATACTATTTACTTTGTTTGAAATAATAAAATTTTGAAAACTGTTTTTTTTTTAAAGTTGTTGAACAAATGTTGTTCAGTTTAACGAGTAAAATCAATGTTTTAATTTTTTGCTCCTGTTACAGGGCCCATCATTAGGCCCGCTGCTTGGGTTAGTTAGTTGCAGAAGGGCTAGATGCACTAGCTTGCTAGACAGAGCGAGGCCGCAAGGCTACTCTCTCGGAGGACGCCGTCCATCTCTCGGCTCGCTCGCTCACTGAGTACATTCCCGTGTTAGTTTTTACACCTATTATTTTATGTGTCGGCGAGTAAAGTTCGGTACGTGAGTTATAAACGCGCTCGCGCCACTCTCGCCCCTACTTTATAGGTATTAACGACTTGTCCGAGAGTTTTCTTATAAATAAATTTGAAGGGATACAAGGCTCGCTTTTGTCGGATTAGTAGAGTGGATCTTGTTTCACTTTGTTGCTGTCTTTTATACGGTAAGAATACTGAAGAATATCATGCGATTTGGTTTCGTCTATAAACATTGATACGAAATAAATTGTATCGATTTCACTAACGAAAACTAGTTACGAGATGCATAACAAAATTCACATACTTATACAACATCCTCAATAATTACCTACTGCAAAATAAGTATGTTGCATGTAGTTACATAACCGTAAACCCATTAAATTTCCGCGATATGGCACATTTAATGGATATTACCGTCTGCGAACGAAACCCAAGTCACATAACGCGTCGAGCAAAACTATAAAAGCGGGAAGCTATGGAAGTTAAGAGCACACTACCTGTGAAATATCAGAGCAATAAAGTAAATGCAGTAGTAGCGGCTGCGACGTGCCGCGACCTGCCTCGTGCCGCCGTCATATAGGGTCCTAACACACCTCTAAGTTACGTCGTCGTGTCGTGGAGCTTTCCGACAAAGTGAATCATGAATTGAGCGACATGTAATATTAGACTGGGAAATGACGGCGTGACGTAGAAATCTACTATTAGAACATTTTAATGGTTCAGACAGGGTTCGAATTTTTATTTGGTACACGCTAGCAGATGTTACTGCTTAAAAAAAAAGTAAGTTTCCACGATACATGTCTTAACAACCTTCCACTTTAAGACAGAGAAACGCGGAGTTGAGTTTTGACCCTTACAGCAAAAATAATGTCATCGCCGACAATGTCTGTGATTTGATACTTATACTACACAATAAACGAGAAAATATACAGGGTGACTTTTTAGTCGTGAATGGTAGTGCGAGTAGGTGATGAGCACCTTTCACTATGGGGACAATCACGAAATCTCGAAAAAAAAACTATCAACTAAGTACCAATTTACTCTTAATTAGGAGTTTCTTTTCGAGATTTCGTGGTTGTCCCTATAGTGAAAGTTGGTCAGCGTCACCCTCCTCATCACCCTACCATTCACGACTAAAAAGTCACCCTGTATAGAGTCGCCAAAACGCCAACACTTGATCGTCATCAACATCGAGAAAAAATATGACACCATGATTGAGCCTGTACCGCATTCAGTAGACTCCAGTCATCTTCATCAGGTTATCAGTCCACCTTGTGCCTGTGGGGATGTCTAGGCCCTACGTCTTTCGATGTGTGTTCGCTACACAATAACGCCATTTTAATTACACAATTTTATCAGATGATTTTTACCACAAGGACGAAAATTGGGCTCAGGTCAATGGAGTTATTTTCTGCGTTTTGTACATTCCTTTACTCTTTCACTTTTTAATATGAATGTTATTGCTATATTTGATAACTAAGATTCTGTTTTTTACTTTCTTAATGATACATTATTTATTTATTTATTTTATTTAATCTTTATTGCACAAAAGAAAACTTATCGTACAAAAGGCGGACTTAATGCCATGAGGCATTCTCTACCAGTCAACCTTAGGGCAAAGCGGAAAAATTGTAGCATTATCTGTTAACATTACATTCAAATTAGTCTTAATTGTGTATATAGATTGTGTATATTTCTTCTATATTGTCTTATATATTTTTCTTTTCTCCCAGTTGTCCTGGTGACTTTAAAACGAGGAACAAACAGGATAAGTAACTGTTTTCTTCCATTTTCAAGAACATTCTACAAATGTTTACAAATGAAGCGATATTGAAAAAATTTAATGATTCGGACAGGATTCGAACGTTAGCAGACGTTACTGCTTTAATAAAAATAAACATTCTACAAAGATCATTTTTGCTATATTTAGAATTACAGCGTTCATATTTATTTTCTATCGAACTGTTTGTAAAATGTAATACATATTAAACCTTGAGTCGTGGCCATATGTAATGGGTAATAGGTAACCTGTCTTTATTAAGTCATATTTAAACAATAGATATTTTTGGAAGCATTATTACAGAGGTTAATTTATGACGGCACTCTCGAGGTTTCAAATGTCCCTAATGGAGCAAGAGTGCGCCGTTTTACATCTTCCCCCTCAAACTGCATTATAATGTCTCCGCCGAAAATAACCGCACATAAATATAAAACAATGTGAAACCACTTAAAGCGAATAAAATACACGTCGACTTCAACTCTGTAAAATGAATTTATTAATAACGGAGACAATGAACGACTGAAACAAACGTTTCACTTTTTGTATTTTTAATTGTCCTCCGGGCGACAGCGAAGATGCATTAGAAGAACTAAAATAAACTCCGGATCATATTCGACACTCATCGCCACTCCTGCGCTGACTGGCAGCCCTGCTGCCCCGTACCGCCATCTCGCGACTTTACAAAACCAATTTACAAGTGATATTTCAGCTACTGTTATTCATTCAACTGTGACAATAGGAACACCCAAAAATTTGCTTTTAATCGACGTATCAGACGTATTTGTTCCAACAACGCAACTGAAAAATAATAATTAAATTGTAATTTCCAGATGTCGGGTATAGCATGGAGTGCAATTCTTAGATGATATCTTCAGCGTAATTAAAAATGTTGTCGTGACATTGAGAGTGCCCGTCCCGCCCCCGCACCACCGCCGCCTTCAATATTATTGGCGATTGAATCGCAATTAAACGCATCGAATTAAACTACACTTTATTGAAGAACGCCGGATAGCTCAAAATTGAGAGCTACTTATGCAAAAACGAACGTGCTCCTGTTGAAATGCCAACCATTTTATTTATTCGCCTTAATTATGTATCTTGTCTTAATTTACGATTGGATCATACGATAATCTGAAGCGTTATTTATTATAGATGCCTTTTGCAGACGTTTCTATATCGAGATTTAGGATTACGCGGTTCGATGTCGCCGAGACGATGCTCGGTATGGTGATTAAAATATATTTGACATTGATTCGCATTTTGCAATTAAGTGAGTCTGAATCGCGGGCGAGTCGCGAGTTGTGAGTCGAGCGATGCGCGAGCGATGATAGCGTCATCGCGTTTAATTTTGTTATGTGTCGACAGCATGACGTGCGACGACTCGATACGGCCACTGTCCACCCTGATAGCCTTTAATGAATGTAATGGAGGTTTATTAACGATACGCCGACAGCTCGCATATACTTAGCCTACCTAGACGTTAGTTCCTTAGATCGGAGCGAAGAAAACGTGCGAGTGAGAACAAAGAAAGCCACATTTGCTAATTGTGGTTTTGCTCGTGTCGTGCCCAATGCACGGCGGGTCGTGAGCTCCCGAGATATGACGATAACACATTCATAAATAATTAGAGCGAAATTTTCTCATTTGTAAGACGGCAGTCATGATATTTGGAAGCAGAGTTCTGTTCTCGGAACGTTCAGATCTAGATAAGTGTTGTAAGACACGCCTGCTCTCCTCTCGTTCCACTACAACGCGATACACTCAAGAAATTACCTCACAAGTATTTAAGATATGCTCGCTGGTGTTGACTTTGTGCGAGTTGCACTTTATACGTTCGTAGCGTATGATACTTATGTGATCATAAGAAGTTTATTTATAATAGACATGTTGACAAATTTTTTTTAAGATGTTAATCGATTCTATTTTTTATTGTGATCAAATGTCTATATGGGACTGACTACACTTAAACCGCTCTAAAAGTCAGAAATGACCGTCAAAGTTCAACATTCCTACGTAGCGCTAAAAACGCTCCATACAATTGGCGTCCAGGCTAGTGACGTCACAGGCCGGTATAGGTACCAATAATTGTATGGAGAAATTATGAAATTTGCTATTTTCACTGTGAAAAGTGCGTTTATGTTCATGGTTGTCATACAATTATTGTTTTGTAAAATTATGAGGATTCTGAAAACAGTTTCAAAATTTTTTTTGGTCTAAAAAAAAATCATAAGATTTGCGTACCTACCTTTGAAGTCACATATTTCCAAAAAGAATTATTTTTCTGTATTTTTTTCTTTGTTTCGTGATATATTTAGCAAATTTTATTCATATAACTACAGTGCGCTGTAGAATTCAACATCAGTCAACATGTCTATTTTTTTGTTTAATGTAGGTATTTATTAGATGCCGACGTGTTGTTTTATTTGTCTTCGATGTTTAGAATACATTCTGCGCATTTACTATTTACCTTATAAAGTATCATGACGTAAAGTTCAGTGATGCTCTTTAGACGATAGGACATCTCCGAGCGATATTCGTGCTGAGCCTGAAGACATAGAAGCGTGGTGCGATAAACATAGGCTCTTCTGGCGTCGCACACCAGAATGTTGTACTAGCACAGGCATTTAAGTCAGTTTTGCGGTTGAAAGTACAACCACCATGAAGCCGAGGCCGAGTATCATTTTCATTGGATCTATTGAAACAAAGAACAATGTAAAAAGCAAACGTGCGGCGAAGTCTATGAAACATTTGTGCTCCGGTCACGGTCGAAGGCTCGCCATGCCGGGGTTCAAATTTCCACTTCCGCTTGACCACGAAACAATCAATATTGTTATCGCTGACTCTTCGAAAAACAAACAAAACCAAATTAAGAATTTTAGGAAAGGCGCAAACAATCGATGTAATCAAGGTTGTTTGATTTGGTCGGAATATAAAAATACGAAGCTACTTGAATAAAACAAACTTCGTAGTATACCTAATAGGCGTATGATATTGATGTTTAATAATTATAACAACAATAGTGTATATATCCGTACATCCGTATCGGATTTTATGAACTATTTACGGGTAAATTTCCATAAAATAAAAATGAAGGTGTTGCTCCAGTTTCGGGTGAATGATCTGTGTCTACAATTTGCAAAAATGTTTCATTCCGCGCCGACCCATCAAATGTTATTGAAAACGCAGCAAATCATCCAGTAAATAAAAGTTTTTAATTAAAAACTGCACTACGCTGATGCTCTATGGATTCCGCTCAGTCACTCTGCGTAGATTAGAATTTCGAGCGTTACTAATTTGTTGTGTAACGTCATTTATAAATCCCCGATTTTACTTGATTAATGAATGCCGTTTATATCAGCGAATTAAAATGCTGTCATTGACTACTGTTCATTTGACACCTGCCATCCATATGTTATCGCCTTTAGTTTTAGAAATACCCAAATGCGACGAAATTAATAAGCTAAAGATAACATTATAAAACGTGTAAAAGTAACATGGGTAAAAAATCTATAGGTACACGGTACTAGCCCTCTAACTGTGCCGGAACTTGAAATAAAAATGTGATGAATCGAAACAAACAGAACAAAACAAAACTAAAATGTTAATCTGTTTTCAAATCGATGAAACACCGCAGTTGCAAGCATCAGTTACAATTAATTTTTTCCTACTTCCGCGATCGATTGAAGCCCAGTTTTTGTCGAATCACGAAAAAACAGTAATCTCATAAAAACAAACAATCTCTAGCGCATAAATTAAAATTTCCGCTTGCTGATGTTATTGACAAATCAAGCATGAATATGATTGGGGGACTGACGAGCGCGACGATCGATATATTGTATTATGACTAAGGATATTGAACCCGTTCATTTTTATTACAGAAATGATATTGAATATTTTATGATCATTCCCTTCGATATACAGAAAATTAAGTAAATCACGTGAATAGGGCACCGAAATAGGGAATTCCTTTCCGGTAAACTTTTTCCGTAATTCAGAGTTCATCTTAGGCTTGCGCTTAATTGACAGTTAACAGTAGGTGAAATCGATGTTAAATGATTGTAAGTCTCCTTTAAATTAAAAATTGGGCAAGTGCGAGCCCGACTCGCGCATGAAGGGTTCCGTACCTATACATATATATATATAATTGCGAAAGGTGTTTTATTCCGGCGTTTCCGCGGTCGGCTATCCAACACCATGGACTCAACTCAACACATCGTGACCTAGTTATTTTTAATATTTAATATGTATGTTGGATTGTAAGGTATTTATCTATGGGCCTTTGATGTCTGAAATAAACGAATTATTATTATTATTATTATTATAATCTATAACAAGTTTGTTGTATGGGAGCCCCCTTTAAATATTTATTTTATTTTATTTTTAGTATTTGTTGTTATAGCGGCAATAGAAATACATCATCTGTGAAAATTTCAACTGTCTAGCTATCACCGTTGTTGAGATACAGCCTGGTGACAGACAGATGGACGGACGGACGGACGGACGGACGGACGGACGGACGGACGGACAGCGAAGTCTCAGTAATAGGGTCCCGTTTTTACGCTTTGGGTACGGAACCCTAAAAATTACAAAAGCTTTACGTAAACAGACGACACACTTAAAAGTAACGTAAACACATATTACACATATATTTTTTTATTGATTTATCTTTACTCTATTAATGCATTCCTGCATTGTGATTAAACTCCTATAACGCCTACTATTTCATTGATATAACCAGTATACTTACACATAGGTATATACCAAAATCAAGCACACATAAACATGTATCATCAATATCATCATCATCCCAAATAGTTACTTAATTAAGTTATGAATTTATCTAGTACCCGGTAATTTCAATACTTTTACCGGCAGTTTTAATTTATTTTAGTAGGCATCAAATTCATTTGAGAGTGCACTAACCTTTATTAGTGGAATGCTTTTTAAGACCCGCCATTAAAATAAATAAACTACTATCAGTAACAATTTGAAGTGTTAAGTGACCAGTGACTATCAAAAATTACGAGATAAACGGTGACAATGCCTTCAGTGACTTATGAAGTGATAAAGCTAGGTACCGTCAGCAAAACCAGGAAAAAACATGCAGCTACTTTCTTCCTTATCAAAATAAAGGTAGACGTACTTAAATTCCATACAAATTTTGCCTCATGAAGGGTGTTTGTTTGCTGCTTAAGGAAATTTATAAAGACTAGCTGCAGCTATAACTTTTAGCTCTTACATCTCCCATACAAAATTATAGTCTACGCCTTCGATGCGCGAGCGCACGGTTTACGCGCTCTATTACCGTGCACCGATAACCACAATCAGGTAACAGCCTCTTTGACATCTTTATGATGTTTCAAAAACCATTACTAACGACACCTTTTTAGTTACCAGTGATAGCGCGACCGTAACAGCTCCGGACAAAACGGTTACAGTCTAAACAAAAGACCACATTGGCGGTATAACGTTATGTAATGTTTGCTTTAATTCTATTTACTTAATCTTATTCGGCAAATATATAATTTTGCGCTACAAAATGCTTAGTGACAGGTGTTGTCAGGATAACTGAATAGCTTTCGTTACACCTTAATCCAAGAAAATTAGATTGCAATATATGGAAAATTTGGCAAAATTAAAGGACAATTTTTATCTATCAGGATATGTAGGTTATAGAGCCAAGTTTAATTTTATCTACTCTCCCCCCCTCTCAGGGGTGAGCGTCACCCCCCCGCGACCTCGAATGTGTCCCGGAGCGCGGTATTTTCCACTTTAGAAGAAAACCGTGTACGATACATACAAAGTGTATAGGAACGAAATAATCCTGAATAAATTTACTATAAACCTTTTATACATACAAAAGCGATATCACTTATAGAATCGGCGCAATCTGTTACCAAATACTAACGTTTTTAATTATTGATCTTTTTTTTCTGCTAAAAGGTTAGTTATCTCAAAAACTGCACACTTCTCGGCCAAAATATGTATGACAAAAGTAAAGAATGGACAATGTTCTTTCTAAAAATGTATAATTTTCTTCTGTTTCTTGTTCATTTACCGTTGCAATGCTATTTTTAAAATTTATGTCATTTGGCCATTATGCGAAATATAAATATTCGTACTAGTTAAACGGTGTTACTTGCAATACCATAGACTTCTTATATGTTTTTCTGTAATCTAAAAGTATTGAACTATATTCTGTATTTTTTTTCTTTTTTTAGCCTCACTATTTTAGGAATTAAGGGGTGTGTGGGGAAATCGTCAAGTTTTGCTCATTTTCGTAAATAACTTCAAAACCGTTTGATTAAGAATTATATAATACATATATTTGAGATGTTCATAATGTATCCTTTCATTTGATATGTCACACGATATACTATGCCATTTTTTTTTTCTATTTTGCTCCCTAAACTGGCCCTCATGTCAAAATTTATTTATTTGCGTTACGTTACGTTACACGTCCATGTTTGGGTCATCAATTTACATACGTGTACAAAATTTCAACTCAATCGGTCCAGTAGTTTCGGAGCAAATTGGCTATGACCGATGGACGGACTGACACAGACACACGAGGGATCCTACTATAATCATAGCGAATTTTCTCCGAAACTACTGGACCGATTGAGTTGAAATTTTGTACACGTATGTAAATTGATGACCCAAATATGGAAATGTAACGTAACGTAAAGTAAATTAAGTAATTTGAAACATGGGGGCCAGATTTGAGGGGTAAATTAGAAAAAAAAATAGCAAAGTATATCGTGTGACATATCAAATGAAAGAGTACATTATGAATTTCTCAAATATATATATTTAATAATTCAAAATTAAACGGTTTTGAAGTTATTTACGAAAACGAGCAAAACTTGACGATTTCCCCACACACCCCTTATTTCCTTAAATAGTAAGTCTAAAAAAAAAAAAAAAACAGGATATAGTTCAATATTTGTAAATTTCAGAAAAACATATAAGAAGTCTATGGTATTGCAAGTAACACCGTTTAACTAGTACGAATATTTATATTTCGCATAATAGCCAAATGACTTAAATTTTAAAAATAGCATTGAAACGGTAAATTAAAGAGTAACAGAAATAAATTATACATTTTTAGAAAGAACATTGTCCATTCTTTACTTTTGTCATACATATTTTGGCCGAGAAGTGTGCAGTTTTTGAGATAACTAACCTTTTAGCAGAAAAAAAAGATCAATAATTAAAAACGTTAGTATTTGGTAACAGATTGCGCTGATTGTATAAGTGCTATCGCTTTTGTATGTATGAAAGGTTTATAGTAAATTTATTCAGAATTATTTCGTTCCTATACACTTTGTATGTATCGTACACGGTTTTCTTCTAAAGTGGAAAATACCGCGCTCCGGGACACATTCGAGGGCGCGGGGGGGTGACGCTCACCCCTGAGAGGGGGGGAGAGTAGATAAAATTAAACTTGGCTCTATAACCTACATATCCTGATAGATAAAAGTTGTCCTTTCATTTTGCCAAATTTTCAGCTAATCTTACTGAATTAACCTAGCGTATTAATTACAACAACATTGACTACAAACTAAAGCGACATGGTTTATTAACGTAACATAACAATATATTCCATACTTAATCGATCCTTAGTTTGATCCCGAGTATTATAACCGATACTAGTTTTAAAAATAGCTTCAAACAACATCTAATCTAACTAATCAACGAGTAGCAAAAGGCAGATCCGTAGTTATGAATTTACGAGACGGAATGAGCATGACGGCATTTTTTATTGACGATGTAAATATCAAATGTATAGACACCGTTGATATAAGACTAACTACACTTACAGTGCGACACAAAAGAGTATAAATTAAAAAGTGGCAATAGGTACTGTAGTGTCAATCAATCTAAGAAAAAAGGGACGACACTACAGTATTGCCACTTTTTAATTTCTATTCTTTTGTGTCGTATCGTACTGTAGACTGCTCTAAAAGTGAAACCGTTAAAGTTCGACATTCCTACGGAGTGCTGAAAACGCTTTATACAAATGGCCAGCACATCGTGACATCATCAAGTAAAATCACCATTTGCCTAGAAAACATCGGTTAAATATTACCAACATAGGTAGAGTGTTAAAAAAAACAATAACGGGACTCGTTTTTAAATATGAAAATTTTCTGTTAGTTTGTTTTTGCCAGAATAATATTCAAAAGAGATAACTTTAGCGTCTTAAGGGGCTACCCGCTCACAATGACCTTCGATCTGTTGCGATAGATTTTCCCATATTATAAATAGCTAATCATAATAACATAGTTTTTCCACAACAAAATACCGTATCAAGTACCTTTCACATGTCACTGACTTTGAGATACAGGCCGTCAAAGTTTACGATTTTTTCGGGGAAAAAGTTGTGGAAACGGTTTTTTGCGTTTTTCTCGAAAAGTATTGAGAAAAATAGAAAAAGCTTCACAACAAATTTTGTGGAATATGGTTTAGAACAATAAAATGTAAGATATTTTCTACATATACACCGGGGATAAAAGTAGAAATGAGATTAGTGTATTTTTGGTCCTTCACCGAATATTTTTTTATAAAATACACAGTCGTTAAATCAAAATTCGGGTCACTGCAAAGTGTTAAGCATAGACCATACTACAATATATATTAAATAGGACATTATAACTCTATAATCCAAAAACTAGATACGATGTAAAAATCATCAAATTGGCTGATTTCTGCAGGGAGCCCCTTAAGAATAGTTCTGCATCAAAGAAATATTTATTGGACTATATTTTTTGAACCACTAAAAATTACCATTTTCTGTGGAATGCTCCCAATATCGAAGAATAACTAATTTGCCTTTAATTACACTAACTTACAATCATTTTTTTCTTGAAGTTTAGGGAAGAATCAGAAGAAAAGAATTTCAATTTTGCCGTTGGACTAAACACGTCACCATATTTGTGTAGCGTAAGTACTTACCTTTGGAGTCTCTTGCGCTATTTTTATTCATATAACTACAGTATCTTGTAGATTTCAACATCAGTCATCATTCCCTATTCTGTAATGTAACTGTAATTCAGATACCAAACTCTTTGCTCTCTATTTAAAAAAATATCTTCGTTCCACAACTTGTTCAAACCTTCCAGCTATAACTTAGCGAATATGTAACCTACTTGGTACCTTAACAGCCGAAAATATCCTGTCGGGTTCGTCCGAATGTATTTAAAAATGGATGTAAGAAATCAATACATTTGGAGCGGCTGGCGGAGGAACGGCGAGTTATGAGAGCATAAATCCTGACTCGCTGCGGCCAGTGATGGGCTGCCCACTGTGGGAAAGTAATAGGAAATGGGAACTATATAGCATTTTATCGACTTGGCAGAAGTTTACAAACCGTCGTTGAACATATTTTCTTGGAGGCACTATGGTCGTCTAAGTCTTAGACTCGCCCTCGTAGATTTTATTTTCCTCATACATCTTATCTTCGGTTTACCCTCGTTTTATAGAGAAACGTTTTATCGAATCCTCATTTTATAGAAATTTCATTTCATCGAAAGCGATTTTTTTCTGAAATCATAAAATATTTTGAAATGTTACAACACAAACCTGACCTAACCTAACCTAATCTATAGATTGAAATTTTCAAGATTTCTGAAGAATGTATGACTTCCGGGGAAAAATTCATAGACATGAAATGAAAATTCTAGGAACTGAAGCATTCGCTGAAGTCTTTTTCTATAAAATAAGTGGACACCCTTATTTTCCTGTCCGACTTATTTTTCCGGTGGGGCATGAAATATATTTGCCATTATAATATCGGTACATACAGATAAGAATAAGATCTAATTAATGTTTTATAGTGGACGTATTTTGTGAACGTAACATGAGTTACTGTAACCGATCAAATATAATGTCGATACGGCTCCCTATTTAACCTCGTGACCCAATACCCTACATTAAGTGCTACTTATTCCAACTTATTCCACGGGCCTTCACATACGAAAAATATAAACATAATTTCGTATTTCCATAAAGTTCGAAATACAGCGTGTAAAAAATATTTCTGTTTACAAATCATACACAATTATCCAATGTTCGGGATAACTTTTACACAGGCATTACATAAAGATTTTATTTTTTTTACTGCGATCTAACTCTCAGGATCGTAGCAAAGAACCCGGATTTATATGTTTATATTTTTCGTTTTATTTTTCAATTCGTTTAAATATATATGCATATTACCCACATATGTATATATACATAAATTTATTATTTCAATACTTCTTAAAGGAGCCCGCAATTTTTTAAGGAGTAAAAGAATATATCCAACAAGAAACGCGGTATTCTGAAATAATAACTAATAGGGAACTATAGGGAATAGAACATACAGCCCCTAGGGTCACAAGTTAAATTTGTGATAGACTCATGATTTTCATTAATCTGTACGGATATTTCAGTTAGTAGCACAACCCTGCGCCACCTCGAACCTAATATTCGACGATAGTGCACCGCAGCAGATAGATTCGAGTAGGTATTACATGAGGTTCGGCATCATCAAGCCTTTACAGACTTTTATTAAAACTTTTCGCCTGATTTCAAAGTTTACCATTTTTGGATCAACAAAACAGTCCGTAAATGTATTTTGTTATAAAATAAATTATACTTCACTAAAGATATAAAATTTCATACTTCGTAACTATATGTCCATGGACCTCTGGACTCTCTGGATAATGGACATGGACCTTGTTTTACTATCATTAAATGTGTCAAATTGAATTACACGGAAACTGCTTGAGTTTAATGCAGGTATTTGCAGGCAAAAAATATCGTCACTTTGAGCTGTACATTGTTGAATAAACAAAATAACTAATCATCTTACCACAAAATATTTGCACAAACTAACTCAAACATCTCAATTAATATATCTAATGCGTTGTTTCCTGCCGCACTAACAAATTTATCAAACGTGAAACAGATCCAGCATAGGTATCTATTAATGAATTAAAGATTAATAGACGAAATGATGGGCGACGTGCCCCGGATAGATACTAGTCGCCCGCGGTTCGTCCGACAGATATGAGCGTCCGTGGCGGTTATATTTTATCGGAAGTAACGGCTTCTAACGTACGGCCAATTTCATAATGCCCCGCCAGCCAGCCCGCTCGCCGCCGTCCCTCGCTGCGCTCGAATGTGCCCCACTTATCAATTTGATATCTCGATCTGGAAAAATAATGTGCCATCATTGGGCGTATCTGTAAATGCTACCTCTATTCGGCTTTCCGTCGATAGATTGGCCGGCAAGTTCCCATGTACGAATAAAGCTATTAGCTTTTTACGGAAGTCGGAGTCACCCGACGATATCAATAGATAATACCTATTCTAATTAGAATCTCCAAACAGTAGTCAAATCAACTGAGAGATAATATTTAAAAGCCATTGAAATGACAGTTTAAGTAACGGTAAAGCGGACGACTCACTCTGTCAAATAAGTCATCAGTGCGTCAGTTAACTCAATTACTTCGAGATCAACACACGGCTACTGTGCATGATTAACATTCTAGCGCGTCAAAGCAAATTGCGCCTAGTCATAACGTTGTAACTCTCAAAATTGTTACAAGGCATATTCTCACTGTAATCCTCCTCCATAAATCATTTAATAACTCGAATATACAGCCACACACTGAGCCATTCCTTCCGTTGTTCAAGCAAAGTTTCAACTCAGCATTCTAAAATGAGCTCTAAACTTTTACTTCACGGGGCGTATTCGTAAATATCTATGATTACATCCGTCTTACTGGAAATTATACTCAAATCGTACACATCCGAGAGTAGACACAAGTAAAAGATGAAATTGTAGAGGGAAGGGTACCAAAATAGTAGAGCATCAGGGTTGCTAATGGCGTATTGAGTATGTACATCCGTGTTTTGTGAATGGTTTATCCGCAGGTCGGAGCGGTTGCCACGAACTGCTGTCAACCCTTGACGCCGGGATAAGTTTGACCGATCATGCATGAAAATGATTTAGAGCACGTGTGACACGGGACGGTGACATCCAACTGGATTAACTTGACAAGGTGTATTCAAAAATACAGTTAAGTTCAATTTGTATTCTTTATCTAAAATGTTTTAAGCAATATGTGATAATTTATTCATATTTTGTATCAAGTTACCAAAATTCCTAATTAGATTATGCAAATTTTAAATTTAGTCCGTATAACTTAATATTATCACTAGCTCACATCTTATTAAAATGATGCTACATAACTATATTAAAATTAAAATAGAAATTCCGTAGTAAAAAAATAAAGCAAACTAATAAACTGTTGACGCGTGACCGCATGGCTGACCTTTCAATCAGCGCTAACCAAATATTTAGCATTTAAATTATCTACTATTAAACGAGAACCGGAAAGTGGTCATAAAATTTGGATAGAGGAGAGTCATAAAAATAAAATATGAATAATTAGCTGCAGGAGGTTAATAGTCCATTAGGAGGAGTGCTTTCACGCCGACCGTGGCGTCTCGCTGCGCCTGCGTCGCTCAGCCGCATGCGGGACTATTCCGAAGTTCCAAATTTGAAGTTCGTATCGTCTTATCCCTCGCGCTCGCAAGTTACGCAATATGTAACTGAGAGGGACAATATGACACTATTCCGAACATCAGAGTAACACATTTGCGTTCTGACAACATAATTTTCGGAACGACTCGTTATTGTCATAAAATAAAATTAAGATAATTCAATGTTGCGTTCAACTTATGGTTTTATACTCATCGTTGCAAAAATCGATTTTACAATAGACCTGCTGTATCAATATCACAAAAACTGTTTCATAATTCAAAACCCATTCAACTGTGTAGGTCTCAACAATCTGAAATCTTTATAATTCTCAGCCAATATTTTATTGATGGAACTAAATTATTATTAAGAATGATTCAAATGATAAATAAAAAAGGAAGAATTTTTGTCAACGCAATCGCAAGATGCTTTCATAAAAATAATGACCGAATAACGGAGTGCAAAAAACGCGCCGCTCCATTGCATATCTACCTTAAAACTTAAAAACTCCAACAAAAACATTCTCGTAATCAACGAGGTGATCTACCAACTTCCTAAAGTCGCAATATTAATCTTCGGTAAAAAAAAGGAGGCAAGAGCGAGTCGCTTCCTTACTTATATATTATTTTGTGTTTCAACATAGAATGAGGTAAAAGGTTTTTACATTATGGAACACTATTATACACGCGCTATAGCCATTGCGTTTTTACTATGTGCACCTAAAAATTTTAGGTCCTATGTTTTATAGTGGACTGCGTTCGCTTGAATATGCGGTATTTGATGATCAGAAGGTTTTCCTTGGCTGGATGAACCTTCTGACCCCAAAGAACATTTTAAGAAAGAGAACAATCTTGAATTTTAGTGCATGAAGGAGTTATGAAGTCATAAATTTTTGGTATAAATATGGGATGTTGACATTTTGTACTTACTCTAAATCCTATCTGAAGAAAGGGCTTCATGAGCTAATTCCGAATATATACTTCATTATAACATTGCACTTATTAGGAAAGAACCAGAATCATTTCACTATCATTAGACAGTAGACACCCCGCATACAGAACACAAAATGTCAAAATTCCATACAAAAAATTGATGAGGTCATCTTGAATTTTAGTGCTGAATGGAGTTCCATTCAGCACTAAAATTCGGGTGCCGTTAAATTTTTATACAAACGTTTAGCATAATTTCATTTAACTACTATTAAAATTCATAATAAACATGATGCATTAAAACAAAATGCTGTATAATCATAAAAACATTCTTTATAACGATCATTAGGAATAATTTTACTTGTTATAACATACATTCCGTATACCTAATGATTAAAATTTAGAACTAATTTTTAACGAAAGATCAAGTGACATAATATTATATGATATAGGTACTCGGTGTCAATCATAGTATGTATTATTAAAATATAAAACCAACTACCGATTCTACCTAATGCTCGGTTTGTACTCATAAACTTCAAAATGGGTCAAAAACCGAAAACTGTAGGTTAGGTTAGGTTTGTATTATGACTATGTGTGTGAAAATTGATGATCTTGATCATGATCTTGGTTTTTATAAAAAAAGAACGTTATGAGCAATAAATACTATATAAAGTGACCATTATAATGATTGCCCGTTATGCAAGTACATTACTATGCATATAAACTATTATTACTTTCAAAATTATGCAATTCGTTTATATTCATTTTGTTTTTATACTGTATAATCATTTCTGCAGGTCAAAATTATGCAATTCGTATCATGCAAAATGAAAATTCGATAATAGTTGTTATTAAAAACATTACACACCCCTAAAATTCACGATCGGTCTCCTTTTTAAAATATTTTTAGGATTCATAAAGTTCATCCTGCCAAAGGAAACCTAACCAAAGCAAATTATCAAATGCTAGTAATATACCTGACAAACGCTGTAAACTTGTCGCGTAATTCTGGACTGAACCCCAAAATCAAGAGCGTCCATAATTAAAGCAGCTCGGAGTGGACAGGTGCGACAACGGCATAAGCCAACAAGAGCACGACTGTCCAACAGTAAAAAACCGAACATCGAATGTAAAAACAAATTATACCTACAAAAGAAATAAAGACCTGCTGACGATGCGGTCACAGTTGACTGTCTCCGCAATGAATCGGCTTCTTTCTTCATATAATCTTACCGGATTGACGGAAACTACTGATCCTTGATTGCTCGAACAGTTTTCCAATAATTATTCCCTACAAGAACACCGGAAATGAAACGCTTTAATCGATTCCGAACCGCGCCTCGGTGACGTGGCGTTTGATTTTTAACTGAAATTATATGGCGCGACGGATCGCGTCAACTTTGTTAAGTGTATTGTTATCACGGCCTTCGGCAAAATAAAACTAATCCAACTATTGTCTTAGTCTTGTCATTATAATCAGCCACAAGGAAGTTTATTCAGTTTCAAGGTGAGCAAACAAGCAATTTCTGTGGTTTTTAGTGGTTTTAAATTACTATAGCCGCGATTAACGAAGTTATAAATTGTGTGAAGGTTATTTTATCTCTGGCTACCCGTGTCTGTTGATAGGCACATATAATTGTTTAAGATTATATGTTTTCATTCGTAAAACATGTGCCCCATTACTTTGCACACAAATAACATTAGATACGCCACGTATGAGGTATGCCCCGTGTCCGCATTAAAAATTAATGGCAAACGAAAAGATGGGGCCACTCTGCAAAATTTATATCACATCTCCACCAATGACAAGAAAACTGTTACGGTTTGCGGCGGTCTGAGTGTAGCATTAAAAATTCAAGTCGTCTTACCACTTGTGTGAGGGATTGCCGCATATTTGTCTGTGGACAGCATTTATATTTTTTTTGCTTCGGCGATACAGCAAAGGGATAGCTCTAAAGAGAATTTACGATTGAGTTCACTTATGGAGTTCCGATTGGATTTATGTCTTATCAATTATTTGGTAGAATGTTATGAATATGATATGTCACTTTATAAACTTTATTGACCACTTTTATATCAATATTTGTTCAGTAAGAAGTTATAAATTATGAAGATGACACTAACTTTAACATTTGGGTACAAGTACTAGTATTTTTAACTTGAGTAATAATAGAGTTAGTTGCGTAGCAGCACTGATAAGGGTCAGAACCAAAAAGTTGGATGAAATTAAGTCGTAGTTAGCGAGGAATTAAAAACAATTGACAAAGTTCCGTTGTGCGACAAAAAATAACGATACAATAAGGAACCTTAAAATAGAACATTAAGGTACGTTATTGAAAGGTTAACTGTCGTCGCACAATGGAGACTGACACAAATATTATTGAGTTATTATTATTTATTTATTTATTGAAACTTTATTGCACAAAATACATAAGTAAAAGTACAAATGGCGGACTTAATGCCTTTAGGCATTCTCTACCAGTCATTATTGAGTGAGTTAAGGGTGAGTTAACGTTGCAAACTTTTTGGTCTTCACCCATAAGCTGTCCAGTGTCCCTGATCAAGAGCTCCATATGAGTTCGAAACATGTCGGGCCGTTCGTAACAATTTTTACGTATGTTTGAACCGTTTTTATCTTTATTAAACATGTGTCACGATCGTTTTAAGAATATTATTGAGAAATAAATTCGAAATAATGGCTAGTGTCGTTTTTTCAAAGGCGAACTAAATCACAATTATTAATGATTATATTTAGTTTACCGCTCGCTGTTAAAGCGGGTGAATACTTGTACAATAGGTACTCGTATAACTCACGACCAGAGTTAATAAAGCGATGACGACCTTTGTGCCTTTGTATGACTATGAAAGCAGCGGACCCGATGTTTCCGTTGGATGGGCCTGTTTACTATGCGTGTATTTATGCATATTACTACATTGAATTGACGTTGTTCATATGCCATGATGTAACTACAAATATAGTTAATACGTAACGTCATACAGTATATGTGTCGAAACGTGGTATCTTGCAGCGGTCAGTGGTCGACTAGGGTCTCAGTCAACTTGCTAGTGTGGGCAAATTCTTCTTCAGAGAGCTAGGTGAATATGTGACGAACAACACCTAACAATAACATGCGCTTCGGTCCAATGAGTACAGGATAAACATTGTAATTAGAGAAAATACTTAACAGGTAATATTTCACGTCAGCGCATTCGTTTTTTTATTATCTGCAAGCAACACATACAATACATAAATTTAAAGTTTCGAACGGGCTTCAAATTGTAACCCGCGTGTCCAACGGCTCTCTGGGCCAACACGGGCGCCTTACCTTTTAGGCTACCAAGGCTATGCCCGATAGCCATTTCATTTTTCAAACAGTTGCTTCAGTTCTTATATGCCTTAATAGGCTGGCATCGTAGCAACAAATGCATTAAATTCCCAAGTCTTTGTCTGACATAGTCTCGTCTAATTAATCAAAATAAACATTGAAGAATGGCGCATCATCGCAAAAGTACTTATAAATAAACTAATCTAGCTATACGATATTCAACAGATACATTCGAAATACATATTTCCAAACTTAGGATATCTCAAACTCATTGAATTGACACCCTCATTTAATCCATCAGGAAACTAGCCTATTCAACTTTGGAGACAAACTCTTGCGATAGTACAATAATCAAAGTACGGCCAATGTGGGCAGTCAGTAGTAGGTATGTATTGACAGATCGAAAAGCGGGTGGCGGGAGCACATGTCTGCGCCTCGGCTTCCGTTTCATAAACTTTAATGGCGTGGTTGACCCAGCTTTGTTTGCTTTAGACGAGTTGACAACTGCTCCATTCAGAGCCATTCTGGTGAACTATTAATTGCTTGACGGCAACTGATATGAATCATCTCCCCTACGCCGCTTATTTGTAATATTTACTTCTATTTTTTATGTTGATAAAAAGTGGTAGGAAATATAGTTAGCTTGTAAACGGATTGTCTTAAATTAACAAATGTAGGTTAGGTTAGGTAGGTTTAAAATTTAATACAATTTATAGTACAAGTATGTACATAAATATAAACATATCATTAAAAACTTCACCCAGGTGCCTGCTGTAGGGACGAGGCAGGACTCGAAACTATGTAGATGATAAAGGCCGTAGAAATTAACCTCCTGTGCGCACCTTGTTCAAGAGCAGGTAGGTACTGCTTTCTGCGTCTGACCTACCTTCTTGCGCGATCTTAAGCCACATCGTTCGCCAAAATTACTATACTTTTCTTTATTGCATTTATAAAAAATACATGTAGGTAACTTAAACTTTCTAATGCATCGCCAAACATTTGTTTATTGGCAATTACTGCTAATTATATCTCGAAAATTAAGTCTCGTGGTAGGGTTCTAAGAATACTCGTATAAAAAAAAACACTGAGATGTTTTTCTGGTGATATTTCGATAAAATTGAACCGTGGCTTGTCAGCAGTCTCCTAAAGTCTTATCTCCAATCGATCCTGATTGTGTTCCAGCATGAAGTCAAGAGTAGCTACAGGATGAGATTAACGAGTATGTGCAATACTCCTCTATTCAAATACCATCGTCTCACTCCTAATCGCTTAAAATTGACAGGCTGTTACTCAACTAACAAAATTTAGCTTCCTTCCTTCGCTAAACACTTAGTTAATCCCATCTAACCTAACCTTACTTAAGAATCCACCCATTAGTTTCAATTAATTTCCAAAATAAATGTAGTTACTTTAAAAACCCATGTCAACATAATTTTGGTACGCGTAGTATTTGAATTAAATAGAAATATTTACCCATAAAATTTTGAATGTGGATATAGTTAATAAAGCCATACCTAACGCGTCGCATTTCCCTTAATTAACAGAAAATTCTAACTCACTACTTCAAAATATCAGAGCGACTTAATCAGAGATGCATCTCGTAATGTACGGGCGGGCGACGAGTGAGATCTGACACGAAATTCCCTAAAAATAATATTTAAAATGGTAATGGGCACTGGGGTTCATAAATTGCCTTGCCATATGTGCCGTGCGTTGCACCTACTGTATACATAAATATGTCAGGTATAGTGACTGCTTCTGTATTATTACTGGCTATGGTTCTTGTTACTTTGAAATGGGAATTAGGTTAGGCACGTGGATTTGGATGCGCCTCGTTAAAAAGTGTTTGAGGGCAGAGTATTTTAGTGAATGAAGTATATTTTATAATATAATCCTAACTCCATCAATGAAAATAATAATTATACAGTTTATTTGAATCCGCTGTAAATTCAAAATTGCTTCAAATCCATTAACATTTCAAAAGTAGGTAATACTGTTGGAACGAAATATATTATGAACAAAAGGATTATCTTTGCAAATGTCGCCATTGTAAGTACCTTAGATTTATTTAATGCATAGTGCATTACAAACCGTGCATGCATTGGTCTCATCTTCTTTACCTTTACGGAAATTGGCTACTGTCTATGTATACAGGATACAGATAAAAATAGCACACACTAATACAATGGTACATTTACTGTATTCCCTCGGGGCATTCAAAATATTCACCCTATTAGTTACACGCTACTTAAACAAAATGGACCACATTTCAGTTGACATTTCAAGTCACAGAACTATTTGGATTCATAATTTTTTTGCACCTAGTTTGCTTGGAAATAGCGTTATAGGTAAGAACGTAATATCATCGTTTAAGACACAAACATATCAAGAGTACAATTAACATATTAGTATCATATTATAGATACGAAAAGCAAAGTTCAGCGACCCAGAGGCTAAGGTCGTCTATGGGGCGAGCGGCACGCGCCACTAGCGCGTAGATTGCGAACTTTATAGCTCTTGTAGATAGATGGTGAGTCTCACACACATTGTTAGTATCTATATCTCCAACATATACCCGTTACCTTACTAACATGATAATATTTAATTTAAAATTGTCGTGTTGTAGTATGACATATTTCTAATAATAATGCCATGTGGGTAAATCTCCATTATTTTGCCCTTTTTGGTCACGCACTCTTAAAATCCCGCTAAGCACTCGGCAGAAGGATCCAGCTATGGCCAAAGAAAACAATAAATCGTAATGACGGTGCGCCCCCTGGGCACCCTCGGAAGCTCGCTATTTTGGACTATAAATAAATGTGTAGATGGATTGATAAATATAAATATTAGGGGCGAAACGAAGAAAAACAATGTTTATGAAACTGGTGTCGTTCGCATCATAACTGTGAGTTACGACTTCCGACGCCTGGTAGCATATGCTCCGCGGAATTTTTTCTAGGGGCTCGGCTCGTGACTAGGATCTCCGCAGACGAAAATAGCGCTGCTTACGTGCCCGAAAACCTTCACCTTAGAACGCGGGCCGCTATTCGGACAGGTGTCTATTAAATCTGCTGTTAGACCTAATTTTACGAATATAGTCCAGTTCTTATACCCGATCTACGAGCAAACTTCTTTGCCAGAACGGCTCAAGTATTCACATCAACCGATCTCGTGCCAGACGTTTTGTACGGCTTTAAATTGCGAATTGATGGCTAGCGAAAAGACAAAGGACTAAACTGAGACGGAATCAAATAGACATATCTGTCAAACGGATTGCATCACAAATAAATTTTCGCATAATAATAAGATTAACAAAGATGTGATGCGTGTAGTGGCTGCGGGCGGGGCGTTAGTCACGAGCGCTATACTTAGCCGATTGCATTGTCTTCTGAAATATCTATTAACGATTATTGACAAGGCATCGGCACGCGAATTCTGCTCGCGATAGGTGCGATGAACTGCTATAAATATAATTTTATGTGCGATGCAACACGACGCGCGCGACCAGCTATGTGCCGGCAGATCTATTGATCGCGATCGACGGCTACAGGAACACTTGTTTAATTGCATTAGGTACAATTGTATTGCTGATTGCTCCAAAATTGACTTGCGAATTAATTATGTGCCGGACATTATCATACATTAATGTTCGAGCGTCTTAGGAACACATCCGCCCCTGTCTGGGCCAACTGTCGGTATGAAGCGAAACATTAACAGTTTATTACACTAGAAGTGTACAACTTCAAAACTATGATATGTCTGAATTTATTAATTATATTATAAGTAAATACAATTATGTTCATTTCCGATAATCAGTGTCATTACGAGGGCATAATTTTATCCAAAACGAGTCCAATCCCGTATGAATACGCATGTAAATGTAACAGCAACATAATGACAAAATGTTTGGTCATTAAATTATAATTAAAAGCGCTTTACCCACATTACATACTAATTACGAAACATACTAATTTATATCGGTAGCTGCAGAGAACGTAGGCAGGTATTGTTTCAGCTTCCCCAGCAAATTAATGAATTCGCATCAAAATTGCAAATTGCAAGTTCAAATTGATACAATTCGACAATTGATTACAATATGCACACAAAGCGCTATCGCGTCCACAAACACGGGCGAGCAGTCAGACAGCTGACATCGATTCATATCGTATCGGGCTACGGCTTCGGCCCGCTCCGAGGGCAGCTTTTCATTTTGTATGTTAAATTAAATTTCCATGAAACAAGATTGAATTTTTCGCAATCAGCGCGCGTGGAGTTTACTTGGAACGAATGTAATTTCAAGGTTTGCTATAGCACGTATCTCTGTAATGCACTCCGGCTTGACTAACATATGGCGATCTAGTTCATTACTATCTTCAAGAAACACTTTTTATTCAAAATGTAACCCTAATAAATGAGCCCTTGGAAAATCGAAGTCCTGCCATAGTACCTTGAGGATCAACAAATTTGTAAAGCCGTTGTAAAAGAGACAAGAGTTCATCTTATTGCGGTTACCTTTTTCATAAAAAGTGTTTCCTGAAGAGAGACAATGGAGTATACTTATTAAGGTAGCACTTATTCACGTAAGTCTTGACGAGATAAAAATGTTCGACAGAAGAGATTTCCTCGCTTTAGCCGCCCTGATGAGGAGTCGATAGAACCGAAATCTCACGATATCGCCTACACCATATATAAATGCATTTTGTTCGCATTTATATATCATGTACTTGGCTGAAATAACGTTTACTGCAAACGTAAAGTTTGTAAAGGATCGACGCCAGCGCGGCGAGCGTGATTGCGTTGCCCGCGTCAAACAATTGATTAGTCGCATAAACTCGGTTTGGCGCGGGCTAACGATGCATCATCCCGCTGATAATTAAATTGTAAATTAGCTAAGCCGATGCTAGTTCGCTGCCCGCGCGGTGCGGTCGGTGGAGCGCGGTTTGATGTGCGTTGCTTTGGCGCACCGGCAAACAATACATTACCTTATTACCTAACTCCCTAAATAAAGGAACTTCATGAAAATTATTACAAGGGGTCGTGTTACAGGACCTTATATAGATTTGAAAGTGAGTTCATCCTCACAAGTCCTATAATAATTACGATATATCTACCTATATACTTTTATAGAATTCCAAAATATTTCAGTAAGGAAAGTTTCAGTACTTTCAGGGAAAAAATTAATAGCGCGATGTAGGTTTCCGTCTATTTTGTATGGGTTTGTATATGTCAACCCTACCGTGCCATTTGTTGGTAGAATAACAATTTGTTCGCTCGTCCCGCTAAAATGGCTGGACAGATTTTAACCACTTTTAGTTCAGGGGTTGCTGGACAATCAAAGATGCATCTCCTTCTATTAAAACTTGTTTATAATTAAAACTTATTGAAACCGGGTCTATCGCGATATTTTGCTTTACCTGACGCCTTTACTCATTGCCTGACGTTTCAACACGGTTTCATGTGCCGTGGTCTCAGACGTACCGGTTTCGATAAGTTTTAATTATGTGTTCAAACGGCGAGAGTATAAAGTTTTATAAAACTTATTTATGTTTCAGGAAAGAGTTAAATAAATCAGAACATCGCTGGTAAAATTAAGAACAAAAAGAACTTTTGCAGAAAAAAGTTTTAATCATATGTGTTTAATTTTACTCTGCAATTGTCAACTCCTAAGCAGTTGTTAAGGTACTTAACTAAGAAGTGGCGAATGATGAGGCCCACGCAAAACGAAACGAACGTTAAATGGGCTCGATAGCTACTCCGTACAAACCGCCAGTGACATTCATCGTCTTCATTCGATGGAACTCGAGCATAATTTATTTGTTTTATTTATAGTTATTTGCAATATTGGGACCGCCTTAGACGCCCTTATAAAATAAGTTTCAGACGCTTCTGCAATCCAATCGCGAGAACAATGCGGCGGCGTGTCGCGGCGCGTTGATTAAATATAGCTCAGAATCCATCAAGTCGACTTGTTCGAGCCGTTGCTATGGATTTATGCGCTAAATATTCGACAGGTGCCAAGTGTGTCGATAGCCGATAGACTCGATAGTGTTCGATCGCCGATGACTAACGATGCCCCAAATTTTATTTCAAATGTCAAATAATTTGAGCACCTGCCCTGGGCCCAGCGGTACCTACTGATCCACTAACATTGTTGCCTGAGCTGCGCGTACACACGTATTCATAAAATTATATTGCTGTTGTTGCAATGGATCGCGTCCGTATTCTGAGCGTAATCTAATTGATATTACCATTCTACTACTCGTCACTTGTGACACTGTTTTACGACGATTGCTTAAATACAGGCATAACTTGCAATTAGTGCAATGGCCAGATTTCAAACGACCTACTTCTTCATATCAGCTTGACTAACTTCCATTGCTGAAAGGCCTCCCCGAAGATCTCCACAATGACCGCTCTTGAGTACCTATTCGAATCCAACGTCTTTTTGCAATTCTCACAAGATCATTGGACCACCTTATCGGTTGGCATTGCTACGAAGCATTTCCCGGTAATCGCCACTGAAAAGCCTTACTGCCCCAAAGACCAAGCGCCACTCACGAATTCTTCGGGCTATGCCAGTTACAATTGGCTCTTCTGCGACTTACATCATTTACTTTAGGGAAAAACGTAAATGTATTACAAATTGAAACCTTATTACAACTATCGGCGCACGAAATAGTGGTAGCCGTCGTGCGGTTTAGTGTGAACGCTCACAATTCGCTAATCCTGCCGCTACCGTTACGTAAGACGCCTGAGTTGAATATAAATGTAAAACACAATAAATTTCATGCCCCGTAGGAAATGAATATTCATCACGAAATCGCCATGCATATTCTCTTTCGCTACAAAATTTTGTGAGCCCTACCGACCAGTCTAACTCGTCATAAAACAATCCTTATAGCTGCGTCCGTGGGTTCCAAGTCCTATGTTAATGTATTTTACGTTAAAGTGGGGAACAGCAGTGCGCCATGCCGAACTGAACTCTCGTAAGTTTTAACATATACCTAGTAAAGTGATTTACGAATAATTGTTGTGTTGGCGTATAACTAGAGAAATCTTTCCGCTGTTTGCCGCCGGTTAATTTATATATGAGGCTTAGGTAATTCGCGAGCCGCGAGTAATTGCTCTACAGAACAATAGCTTTTGTCATACCCTTATCTCGTACGCCACGTTTGTCTCTCTTTAAAGTGCTCTCTTAAGCACAATAACATTCGCTGAGTATCCTCGTGTTCTTCAAATTTTAATGGGTTTCAACCAAAAATGGCAGCAATACGAGATTTGTGGAGAGAAAATGCTCGACGCGAGTTTAGCTTTAAACCGATTTTACCGCGGGATCAATTAGAAACTTGCGACTTTGATACATAAGATAATTAAATTTTCTCTTACATTAGATTATTGCTGGCATTTAGAAAGTAAAATGTTTGATTAATTGAAATACATGAAATGAAATAATTTATTCAGTAAGTACCTAGGCCACAAGAGCACTTTTACAAGTCAGATTGTGAATCTACCGGCATTTCCCAAGAGGAGACCGCTGTTGAGAAGAAATCCGAATGAAACTTAACGGTAAGTATTTTTTTCGTAAATCACTTAAAAAGTCAATTGCATTTATATTAAAACTAAATACATTGGTACAAGTAAAGGAGATATACAGATTCTCCAAAAGTAACTACATTTATACAACATTTATTTCATTTAAATAATTTTCCTAGATATGTATACAGTCTCCAGGCGTCTTGACATGCAATAAGATACAATTAATTAATTAAATTTTACAGAGATATACATATAAGGTCTCTAAGCGTCAACGTGAATAAGAAACAATACAAAATAAGTATTCAATCAAAATTTCTTAGAGATGTATATGGTCTCTAGGCGTTACAACATGCAATAACATTTAATTAAATTCCTCAGGGATGTACAAAGTCTCTAAGTGTCATTCTACGATAAGCTGATTCTTAGAGATGTCTACAGTCTCTAAGAGCTCAAAGTTAAAATCAACATTGAATTATTTAATTCGAGTACAGGATCAAGTTGCTGACATTTACTTTATTTAACACTAGTAAGCGGTTACTACATATTTAATTGGTCCTTGCTAGTATGAACAGACCGGACCCCACAAACAGCACCCGTTCACGAGCATGACGTGTATCTCAGCCATGGCCTCCCTTAACCATTGTGATGACATTTAACTAAGTTATAACAACGGCCTACTAATATGGAGGGCCTGAGTTCGAATTGAACGGGTACAACTATTTCCTCTCCTATTCATGTAAACAGGACTAACTATTTTGAGAATTGTATGCTCTCACCAAACTCATACAAAAAAGTTTTGCGAAGATAAAAGTCGCCGTCCACAGACGTGATACCGTGTCACTAGGGACCTAATTTACGTCTATCGGCGTACTGTCCGTAAAAGTGTTAAGAATGCGATTATGTATACAAGTATATTTCGTTATCGGGTACCCATGCCTAGGTACTATAGTGATAGCTTTACTTAGTTTGGGACGAATTTCGATATATGTATGAAAGTATCAAATATTTGTTATTTTCTATAGAAAATATCAGTTGAATTATTGGCCTTTGTTTATTTTTCTCTTGTATATAATAAAATGATTAATTTTGTACACTTTGTAAATACAAGTACCTAACTGCAACAACAATTTGCTAGAATAATCATGGCAGGGCTAGGTACCTACTCTTACATTAGCGTAACACTTAATCGAAACATGTGTTTATCGTAACATGCGAATCGGCCTAAGGCGAATTAGTTCTCGCACAATGCAATTTGAATGCACATTACACAACGGACGAGGTACGAGCGCTTTTTATTGCGGCATCGTGAGATCTTATCTCGGAACTGCCACTTCCAGCAGGCAAATTTCAGAATCTCCAGTGGGTTGCGCATTCCTGCACCCTACTGCCCTCTACACACGGGGTATATTTGTAAATCGCTCGGCTGCCGCACATGTGTGACTACGCCGTCACATACGCACCACACACGCACCCTTGAGAGCCTTTTTAAAGAATTTAACATCAAACCAGCAATAAAATTGAAAACATTTTGTTACCTTTTTAAATAAGTTTCCATTTTGCCGATTGTTTTCGACGTTGGATAGTAACCTCTGTTCGCACGACTGGACGCATCAGAATCGAATGAGTTCTAACTCTGAAATCATTTCTGCGTCGATAAGAAGCGTTAATTTTACGATCCAGTGATAATTTGCTAACTTCCGACAGACCTTCGTCGCCCTAGTTGAATTGTTCCGATCATTGCCGCGTAAAATTACCTACCTACTCCCTGTGCCCATAAAATGTAGATAACGCTACATCACAAATTTGCAACCATGTAAAGCAGCTTATTAAGCTGCTTTACATGGTTGCAAATTTGTGAGGCTAATTGAGTCTAAATATTTTTTGTTCTCAACAAAGAAAGGAAACCTAACTTCATGACGGCTTTCAGCTTCGGTTGTGGCCGTGGGTACTTTAATAGATTGGAAAATAGCGTGGGAACCTTTTCTGTCCGGTTTTGCTCAAATGCACGCCACAATAGAAACGTACATTTCAAGTACTTAAAGAGGTACTTGGTTTAATAAGACTGACAAAAGAAACACGTAATAATTCGCTCAATGCTATGTTTCTCTCGTAACTATGTCCAAAAATACTTATATTCTAGTGTATTTATGATGTTCTTTTGGTAACCTGATTAAAATTTTAATTATAAACTAATAAATGTTTTAGGTTATAGAACAAATAAATTAGCTGGCGTAAACCGTTTAGCAGCTTAAATCCTTTTAATAGACGTTCTCGCATGTCCGTGCAACTATTGGAGTTGAAATGCAAGTAAGTTATGGCGAACAAAGTCGTCTACCCGTGGCAACAGCTCGATTAGTGTTTACCCGTCGCACGCGCAAGCCGTAAGTCACCGGCTACACCGGCTTCATCACCTGCCCTGGATAGAACAAAGACACATGAGACTATAGCGCCATATACACATACGACATTCCTCTTTCGAGAATCACCTTACACGGCTCGACCACAGCGCACGCACGACAGATTTGCGACTTTTCTGCTTTCTGCCCTTAAGCAAGGCCATCCGCTACAACTACAACCATTGTACCCATATCTTTGTAACGCCAGATCGAATCTGCGAAGCATTCGTCTTGCATAGAGAGGTTGTAAATTAATTTAATGCGCAAAAAGTAATA
Organism: Apotomis betuletana; assembly: GCA_932273695.1. Lineage (NCBI taxonomy): Eukaryota > Metazoa > Arthropoda > Insecta > Lepidoptera > Tortricidae > Apotomis > Apotomis betuletana. Next base: position 15,073,023 of record OW026304.1, read on the forward strand.
CGCAAAAAGTGGACTACGAGCGATATCGTTATAGATACAAGAAAGATTAAGTTTGAACTTGAAAATACGACGCACATTGTTTTAGCTAATAAAACCTACGTAGTTAAATCTGGTTTGCCATCATTTGTGAAAAGTTAGAGTAGTCAAAGTTAGGAAGAGGCCCCTTGGAGGCAGCAGTGGACGTTTTTCATCTGATATAATGACCGTGAAAATACAAAACCACAAACATCCAGGGAGGTCTTAAAGATATTAATGAACCATTTTAGTTCTATGGACTGTCTAGTAAAAACATGCCTTCACGATAAATGACAATTAAAATCACTTTACTACCCAACTTCCTAGCTACCAGCTTGAATTGGAAATAATTAACTAACCAGAAGAAAAGTCATTAAGCTTGGCTGCATGTTGCTTTCTCTATAAGACCACGCTTATTGGAATACCATTAATTTTCTTATAAGATACCCATCCTCTCTCAAACAGGTTTCCTATCTCACCCGGGATTGCATTTCTATAACGCAAATTGTTTGCATTATACAATTACGTCGTTGTTGGGCGATGATTCACTCCGGCGGCGTCCCTTGTACAAGATTCATATTGAAAACTAGAGGATAAATTCGACATTTCCGGAAAACAACAATCTGAAATATCATCACATTATGTCTTCTACAGCGATGTGCTTTATTCGAATGAAATTTGCGACACGATAGTGCGAGTGCGACTTGGCAAGTTTTTACCTGCCAAGTTTAAAATCTGATTCAGAGTACAACGTAAGAGGATGTCATTGTTAAAAATCTAGTCACGTATTCGGACAAGTGTATCGAAATTAACGAAGTGATTAGATAAACCTAATGTTCAGATCAATCAAGTACAGAAATAATAAAAAAAAACTTGCCAAGTCGCTCTATTGGGTTGCAAATAACAACAAATCATTTGAATAGGAGCTGTGATCTAAGGAGCTTTAAAATAACTTGGGTACCAGTTAGATCTCAATTCTTTTATTAGCGATACCGTTCACGAATTTGGCATTTTTTCGCATGGGATTATTATAAAAGGGTTTGTAATTTGTTGACCGCGGGGCTGTCCCTGATGAAGAGCTCCATAAGTGTTCGAAACAGGTCGGCCTAAATTTCGGTGTACCTAACAGCCTGGCTGGTCCGAGTGTTTCGGGCCGAAAGAGGAAAGCGGGTTGGTAATTGTTTTTATTTATAATTAATTATTAACCCAGAAAAAATATTTATTATTGGTATGACTACACTCTAGGGGTAAATTTCAAGTTGGTCAGTCAATCATATTAGAATTTACTGTATATTCTTTAAAATGTATACTGAACGGAGCTCAAATAGTATAAAAATCGATATAACTAAGTAGGTTTATTGTCCGTCTCGATCGGGATGCTATATCGTATTACGGTCTAGCTTTAAGAGGAGAGCGGATCTTAAATTATTGTTAATAATAATTATTAGGCTGTCGAACCACGTCGCGGCGAGATGCCACCTCCTGGTTCGGGCAACACTGCTCGTGCCTAGATCAATGGCCAATTATTCTCCCACTACGGTTTTTATTAACCCTGCTGCTTAGAAAAAAAAATCTTATTCAAATTACCACACACTAGGGGTAAATTTCAAGGTGGTCTATCAATCACATTATAATTTACTGTGTCTTCTTTAAAATGTGTATCTGTTAGTGCCACTAAACGTAGAACGTAGAAGTAGAACGTACGTATAAGTAGATTTGTTGTCCGTGTCGATCAGGATATATGTCATGCCACATCATATTACGCTCTAGCTTTAAGAGGAGAGCGGGTTTAAATTATTGTTAATTATAATTATTAGGCTGTCGAACCACGTCGCGGCGAGATGCCACCTCCTGGTTCGGGCAACGCTGCTGGTGCCCAGAACAATGGCCAATTATTCTCCCATTACTGTTTTTATTAAACCTGCTGATTAGACTTGTACACAGAGTATTTATTTAATTAATAGTACGTTATCGAAAATTACACTTTTCTTTTACGACTATACAATAGATATATTCCATAGGTACCTACTACATGCGGTTAACGTGCCGACTGCCGGCTAAAATGTTAAAAGATACTCAAAATTTTTCCATTTTCTAATTTGAATAATCTTTCAAGTACAAGCATTGTTTACGCGATACTAATTTGTTTCTGATTAGAAAACTTCAAAAAATTCCAAAATATTTAGAAAATATAAGAACAGTGAGAAAAGTGATCATGATAATATTTAACTCCTGTAACGAATTAACTGTGTATCTATGACAGTATTTTGCATTTAAACAAGACTATGGTGGTAGAGTGTATCGCGTAGGTAATAGAAACCTAAATGATAGAGCATCCGCAATTTTCCGTCGCGTCACGTGACTGATGTTTTATATTATTCATCTATCTCGTAATAAAACCTATCATCATAGGTCCACTTTAAATGAGAAAATAAAACCTGTTGAACACTGTCATGGCGGATTACGCCGCGGACACGTAGAGCCGGTGGCAGGCCCGAAATGCCCACGACACGCGGTGATTTTTTCCTCACTAATGGTCCCATGCTGCATGTACGTGTTAATTACCAGCTTTCAGTATACCCTCTTTGTATTTTAATTTTGACAAATTCTCCCATTCCCAGAAGAAAGCAACAACCGCCAAGGCATCCCGGCCCCGGGCAGGAAAATTGCTTTATTATACTTGACTCGCATACTTTGCTAATGAATATGTAGGTAGTTGTAATGAAAGTTTTTTTTATAATATGCCCGTGTAGCGTTTACCTAAATAGGCGTGACTCGTTCAAAGGTGGTTTTAATTAAATTAACACAGTTGCTTTCTTTTTGCACGGCAGCATTACACTCATTAGCTGCGATGAAACAATGTTGACGTTAGATAAATTTGTTAAATGTCAGGCTTTCTTAAAACATACATTTTTAAGTTTCTATTTATTAATTAAATAATTCATCATCATCATCATCATCTCAGCCATAGGACGTCCACTGCTGAACATAGGCCTCCCCTTTGGACTTCCATATATACCGGTTGGAAGCGACCTGCATCCAGCGCCTTCCGGCGACCTTTATAAGGTCATCTGTCCACCTTGTAGGTGGACGTCCTACGCTGCGCTTGCTGGTCCGAGGTCTCCACTCGAGCACTTTTCGGCCCCATCGGCCATCATTCATAATTACAACAAATATAATATAAGATGTTTCTGCGGCTTATTATTTAGAAATAATTACAAAAAATCCACTTTAGCTTGAATACTTTAGAGAAACAACTTATAAGTATTAGAAATATTGACATTACGAGTACATCCGTAGCACACAATTATTTTATAACTAGATTACCATAATATATTATGATTATGAGTCACTTGTACATACAATGATAAATACAAGCTTATTTATAATAATAATTAATTTAATTATTCAAGAGAAATAAACTAGAGCGTACAATGGGCCCGCAAGGACATCGATTTTTTCTCCTATTCAGCAACAGATGGCGCTAGTTGTACAATTTAATATCCAACGTTGGTTTTTAAAAATAAATAAACGGTATGGCCTGACTTCTATGATTAGAAATACAATTTCTTAGTGAATAAATAAGATACTAATTTAAGATAAATAAAGTATAATATAAACGTAAATAGTTAATGAATGTTATTTGTATCAAACGCAACGACATATTATCACTCGTGGCCGGGTGCATGACGTCAGCGCCACCTAACGTTCACAACTTTGGGGACTCTGTCAAAAGTGTTAAATAATGGACGCAACAAAAATATGGTAAAAAATTTAAAATATTGATTGTAGAGCACCTAACAAGTGCAAAATCTGTTTGTTTTTAATGTGAAACACATTTGGTTCGTAGGTTTATTGAAGAAAGTAATTATTATACATATATGTGTTTAGTATCGTTGTCAATTTACTTCTTTGTTGTTTCCTTACAAATTAAAGGAAAAAAATAATGTTTTATTATGTTTGTTTACAAATAATTGAAAAAATACTACTATTTTCAAAACTGGCTTCCAAAGCATCGGTCAAAACATAAAAAGGTTTCAACCTCAAACCGAGAGTAATAAATAGTTCAATATAATTTGCAGAAAATTTGGAAAAATTAAAGGACTACTTTTATTTATCAGGATATGTAGGTTATAGAGCCAAATTTAATTTTATCTACTCTCCCCCCCTCTCAGAAGTGAGGGGCCCCAAACCCCCCCCCCCCCCCCCGCCCTCGAATGTGTCCCGGGGCGCGGTATTTTCCACTTTAAAAGAAAACCGTGTACTTATGATACATACAAAGTGTATAGGAACGAAATAATCCTGAATAAATTTACTATAAACCTTTCATACATACAAAAGCGATATCACTTACAGAATCTGTTATCAAACACTACGTTTTTAATAATTGATCTTTTTTTTCTGCTAAAAGGTTAGTTATCTCAAAAACTTCACACTTCTCGGCCAAAATATGTATGACAATAGTAAACAATAGAAAATTTTCTTTCTAAAAATGTATAATTTATTTCTTTTACTCTTTCATTTACCGTTGCAATGCTATTTTTAAACTTTATGTCATTTGGCCATTGATCGAAATATAAATATTTGTACTAGTTAAACGGTGTTACTTTCAACATCATAGACTTCTTATATGTTTTTCTGTAATCTATAAGTATTGAACTATATTCTGTTTTTTTTTCGTCAAGTTTTGCTCATTTTCGTTAATAACTTCAAAACCGTTTAATTTAGAATTATTAAATATATATATTTGAGATGTTCATAATGTACCCTTTCATTTGATATGTCACACGATATACTTTGCCATTGCCAAATATTCCATACATTTCAATAAAAATTTCCTGAACTATAAAGGGAAGCTGTTAGTTTGACACATTAATAAACAAACAATAAGTAACATTTACAAATTATAAGTAATTCTACATTTCATATTTTTGAAACATTGTAATCATTCTATCATAATATTATTATTGCAGTAAATAGATAAAAATATGTGCGATTTAATACACTTACTTTATTCTTCTAGCAACAGCGATCCAATTCATTTTCTGATCTTGTTTCCAACTCGGTGTAGGAAAGCATAACATTTGCAATTGCTGTTTCGTCCTGTATTATTGCAGTTTACCACACAACTCCTATCGTGACCCATTTTATTTCAGTTTATTATTTTATAGTAGAAAACGTAAGGATTATAACTTAAAAGTATGACGTTTGACAGAAACAGAGAGGCCGAAGTTACCACTTCTGGCCACATCAAGCGCTGCGATCATTTTCGCTTTCCCTACGCGACCTCTGCACCCGGCCAATACAGAAAGGGATAGGTAGTATATCTCGCGCGAGAAAGAGTCGCGTGTCATAGTTGTGCTAGAGGTGCTGCTGTTATACATTCGCGACATGCCCGGGATATGGCCATTATAACAGACATTAAAATAGGACATATCGAAGTGCTCCTATCGGGTCCTTATATCACACCGTAGCGGATATGCCTTGATCACACGTACCGAGTAAACGGGCGAGACAGTGCTCTGTCTCGCCCGTTTGTCTTGTGTGTGACAGGGACGAAAGCACTGTCTCGCCCACTGTCTCGGTACGTGTGATCAAGGCAATAGGGTGTGCAGTCCCGGAAATTTTAATATAGCAGTCCCAAAAATTCCATTAACATGTCCCAGGACTGCAAGCAAACCCTAGCAGCGTATTCATCGGCGGAGGCGGGCGCGGGCGCGGACACGCGACGCGCGGCCTGGCGACGCGCCAACAAGGTGAATGCCACGCCTGACACGCCGCAACCCACTTCGCTCGCTCGCGGATCGCGGAAATATAACCCGTCATCTTTATCACTCATATTTGCCTACAAATGTTACGATTCACTGAATCTTATAACCAGTCTGTCTAAGAGTGTCGGGAAGAAATTATTGACGTTCAGACTGAGACCCATATAGGATTGCACGTGTATACAAAACAGCTTGTAACTAAATGATAGCATTTATAAATAGATAAATAGAAAACGTTGCATTTAAATAGTATTATTTTCTATCGAGTTCTGGTTTGTTGTTACCCTTGCCGTTAAGTTCTCATTTGGATGAATCAAAGATATTTTAACACCCTGAATTTTTTTAGCACTTATGTTGGTGTATTAACTTTTAAAGACATCTACTAAATTGCTCTATTTTTATATAATATATATTTCCAATTTCCATTCATTAACATTGCTTTTGAACATCACACTAGTTTTTTTTTGCTAGGCGTTAGGGAAGCAAAGACTCACGCTGTCCTACGCGACCTAAATATTTCCGTCGGATTGTGAAATATAATGTCCTCTTTACTCATATTATTTTTTTAAGTGTACGAAAACGCTTTCAGGTTTATTTTATAGTTTGTTTTGCTGTTACTTTCATTGAGCAACGGAAGAATTTCAGGCTGATTTTTGATGACCGGGATTAACAAAAGCAATTTAATAAAAATCGCTCCCAATCAAATTAAGTAAGTAGATATAGATATATTGCTAAAAGTTCACTAAAACACGATATTTCAATTAGTGTTCATGAATTATTAATCCTTAATAATATTGGCAAAATCAAATTTTATTATAAAATAGTGACATACTTATTTAAGGCGAATTCATTTTTAAATTTAAAATTATTTTTGCACGAGTGAAGGTCAATTTTTATATTTACCGTAGTCTGGCAGAAATTATCCTATAACCATCTTTAGATGTCAACTTCTCCAGCCACCCAGAATGTATTATAAATAGGTACATATATATAGATAACATCCATAATCCAGTAACAAATATTCGAGTTCATCACACAAATATTTGCCCTGGCCGGACCCGAACCCAGGACCGCCGGCTCAGTATGCAGGTGCACTACAAACTGCGCCAACAGCGTCGACGAAGATAATCAGTACCCTTACCATGAGTTTACAGTGACAGTACTCGCTAGCGACTGCGTAAAGGATTTGTATGGAGAATTGTAGTTCTACAAATTATAATGCTATTGCATGCCTATTTTAGGTCGAACATGAACTTCCTGTGTGTTATCAACATCCATTGTAGCTACACTGTTCTTGCAATAAATATCTTTATCTTTATCTTTACAAAGTAACCGCTAGGGGCGCTGTACTATTCTCCATACAAATTATGTACGCTGTCGCTCGCGAGTACGTTCATCTTACATTATCCGACGCTAAACTTTCGACATGTGGTAACGAAATAGCAGTGGTTATTGTCTACCCTAATACCTACATCCATACTAATATTATAAATGCGAAAGTGTGTCTGTCTGTCTGTTACCTCTTCACGCTTAAACCGCTGAACCGACTTAGATGAAATTTGGTATGGAGATAGTTTCAGACCCGGGAAACGACATAGGATACTTTTCATCCCGAATAAATTTAGTGTTCCCGCGGGATGAGCGGGTAACACCGCGGGGCACAACTAGTACCTAATAAGTGTGTACAAAGTGGTATTAGTTACGGAGTTAATAAAATAAAGGCGGGAGATATCAAAGGCATTAAAATCGGAGATATTAATAGAATCTCATAATTATTAAAGCAAAAGCAAAATGTCCAAAATAATTTTCAGAAATGATCAATACATTACGGTTTGTTTACGTTTCAACACAGCGACGCCAATTTACGGTGAAGATAATAATAATATATGACATTTCTGCGTGAATTCGTCTACTTATTTCTATAAATAGGTAGTTGAACCTTGAACTCTCGTGCTCGTATCACGCTATTTGAAAAATAACTGAAATATTTTTACCTAATGCATTTCGAGTGTATGTTTATTTAGTTCTGTTATGATGGTGCTGATGGTGTGTGCCCGTGATATGTCTGTTACCGACAACATGTGGGCCGGATGAAGTGTATGGATTTAAGTAACAGCGCTAATTCGCCGGAGATTTGCGATATCTTCAAGTAACCCATATCTCGGCCGTATTATATCGGATATATATTATGTTCAATTTCATTATTCGACCTGCATTGAATGACAGTACCAACTTGACATAAATTTTACAATGGGAAATATTGCTCTCCCTTATATTTTTTACCGTAGATACGCTTATAAAATTAGTAAAGTAAAGGTTGAACAGCGCATATTGCTAAAGTAGAAGTATAGTGACGAGATCTCGGATAGATTGTAATGTTGAACGTCAAATTGAGGGCCTGTTTGTGTCTGAAATAACCACGTAAGGCGTGAATGAAGTTCAATGTTGATATTTTTCTGAGAGATGCTTGAGATGTAGATACTAAAGGAATTGATCCATATCAACCCGTCTAGCACAACTATGATTTGCGACATACCTATCATCACCCGTCACTGTCTGACAGTGCTGTATTACAGATAGAAATATACGTAGGTAGTATATCTCGCGCGAGAAAGATTCGCTTGTCACAGTTGTGCTAGAGGCTGACTAGATTTCGCTTAGTTTCAATATAAAATTATCTAATTTGACAGCAGTGTTAAGAACTTTGACACCAATCTATTTAAATAAATAAAACGTCGCTTTGCAACTATTAAACTTCACATTATTAATAACAGGAGCTATTAACACTTTTATCGTCTCAATGACATTCGAATTAATGAGCCTGGACGCGGTCATCGTTTTCATTCGCCGATTTGTTTATTCCGTTTTGTTCGCTTGTTACCGGTTCCAAGTTTTCATTCAGTTTTGGCATAATTCCTAAGACGTCGTTATGTTACATTAATAATAGCACTGTATGAATACTTTAAATAAAACCAAAAGGAAGATGGACTGAATGAGTATACTAATAATTATAATTTAATTTTTTTACGTTTATGTATTTATTTACGTTAGCAGGCCTATCATGGTTGCGTTTATCACGTGATAAATAAGTGACAAAGCATCTGTCACTCACACTCGCATGTTGTCAAATCATGACAGATGCTTTGCCACTTATTTATCGCGTAATAAAGGCAACCATCATAGGCCCGCAGGTATGTGTCGAGAACGGCAGGATATGTCCCCAGGATATGTCATATAGATTCGCGGCCGACAGTCCATTGAAATATTTTAGCTTAAGAATTAGCGGCGTAATTATATTTAGGCAAAAAAGAATTACTTTATAGTCACGGACACGGATCAATGGATTTTGGTAGTGGGTAAAGATGAGCGATAAGTTACATTATGTGTAACAGAGTGCTAGTTGTATTCGCAGAGGGTATCCCTGCTGAAATGCAAATTGATATAATGCAGGAAACGTCTGAGTGGGTCTCATAGCGGGCGCCTATGCCGCATGAGTAGCATAAGTTCGTTTACATACGACCGTCTGCCGTATTTGCATCCCAAATGTTCGGTGCCCGCTCGCCCGACTTAACTCTGTTTCAGGCAAAATATTACAGTTTGTGCATCGCCTCGCAATGTGCATAACTGAATATCAATAAAGGAATAAAAAAGCCCACCGGAGGCGTTCCCATGCAGACGAAGTCGATCTACCTTCCACCAATGGGCGAGGAGAGTTGAGCGTATTCATAACGATATTACCGCCGACGGAGCCGCGGCGTCATCATAATTCATACATAATAACCCTTCCGACGACGGCGCGGCGCCGCGCCGCCCTGCATCTCGTTCGCTCACTCGTCGTCAGCACAAGAGGAAAAGAGACGGTTGCCGTGCCCAAAATATCATAATTCATAATTATATTTCTTTACGACGTGGCTAACCACATAGCTGAGAGGAAAACGTTTTCTTTCCTTTGCATTCGTTGAGAAGAATCTTCTTATTGGACGAAAGGATGACTCTAGGTGTTGTATAATTACAAAGATATCCATTATTATTTGTATTTAAAATAGCATAAACATATCTGAACCTCGGAAAAGAGCATGTTATGTTCAACGTCAAGGCGATGACAGCTATTTGTAATTGGAATATGACGAGCCGCGTGCGCGTGCGCTCGGAGCGTCTCATTCGTCAGCATATAAATAGAGCTGCGCGTCTGCGCCGTCGTGACGACTCGCGCCATTAATTTATATGAAATAAATGTCGGCAGTCCGAAAAATAAGTTCGATCGAGAGCGGCCTTCTACACGATAATATTTATGTTTTACGAAGTGCCAGACTATCCGCCTCGCGCCGTTCATGTACATTTTGCCTCGACTGTTTACTATTAGTCCGGTAACACTAAAAATGTAGCTGCTGCACGTACTTCATTTCAATTTCAATTCAAATAAACAAATTACAACGTCCAGACACAAACGTATAGGTATAATTTAGAAACAAGAAATAACAGTTCATACACTATAATACTTTCAGTAAGAGGACGTTCGCCGAATGTCCTTTCACAAATGTCTTAAACTCTCATAAAGATACATTAATACTGTATGCAAACGTTTCAATGCTGGCGAGCATCCGAAAGACAAGTGAGACATAAATTCGTTAGCGCTGGTGTAATCGTCACAAATACGCCAACCAATAACTCACGTCAATAAATTTTAAAGTTGACATCAGAAAGAACTTCTTATGAGGGCAATTTCAGCTTTATTTTAATGATTCCCTGTTCAGACATAAACGGGACAGACATAGTTAACTACAGCAAAAAAGAAACGTATTACATATATGTATTTGCATATGTAGGTACACGTCTTTTATACTTAATAATGAATATAAAGCATCGCTAAAAACGACAATATTTATTCCCACTGACTGTACACTGCACAGCGTATTTTATGGCTCGATGACAGTGGAAAATGGCACTAACATGCATGCCGTTTCTGCAAATTTCGAATACATTTACACAAATGCAATGGCTTATTTTAATACTCAACTAACCAGACATTCAGGTAAGTGTTCAAAATTATACAAACGAAAGTTATCGCTCTATTCGCAATCAAAGTAGAAAAGTTATTATTAATTATTATTGCTCCATTGCCCGAACACCGGTTTGCCGATGGCGGTGCAAACGAGAAAATTCCGACAAATTAATTCCGTTAAATATAAATTCGAGACCAATCCATACGAGAGATAACCAATATTAACCTAATGGATTCCTGAGTTACTCGAAGTGAACTCGTATTTTAATCTGAAGATATTTAAACACATCGCCCTCGCGCTGCGCTCGCCATAAATAAAATAAATACAAATATTCTCACGTAAGGCGCACCTCGAAAGCGTTCATTTACATTCAAACTAGAACTAGTGAATGTAATAAATGGGGCATCTTCCTCTAATACAACATTAACACGCCTGGAAACAATTTATTTGTGAAAACATCTTTCATGAAATAATATTAGGTACTTGTTTACGCTACTTATTTAAATAGAAGATTTAAACAATAAGTTAACAAGCACAGAGCATCTGATGATTATTTCAGTCAATGGACATTGTGCTTAGAACGATTGGACGCTGGGATTGTACGTTATATTGTAACCAAATGTACACATTTTGACGTTGACATGTAAATATGTAGGTATAGTATGAATCTAGAACTAGATGTAGGTATGAAGCGCCACCAAAAACCGTACCGTTTTATAGATTTCCAAGTATCCGTTTTAATAAAGCAAAAATCTCATTCAGTTCCTAAATGAACGTCACATATTTCCCTGTTATAAACCCCACTGGGAAGGGTTAACACACCTGCGCATATTCATTCCCCGCTCTCCACAGATTTACGACCAGGTATTGAACCAACAAATAAGATCTTCCTAAAAATGCCTCCAAAAAATATAATAAGAGCATCACAAAAAGCTCAGCAAGACACGTCAACGTCGGCCGCTCCATTGGCTGCGCGAACAAAGAAATATTGCCGCGGATTTATTCCTTCTCCTCCAGAATTCGTACATTATTATTGTGTTTATTTAGTTTCGTATGAAAACAATGAAGCCTCGGTTAAGTCAATTAAAGTTGCTCTCGACTGTAATCTATCGTAGATTAGTAAAGTTGTCAAACCCGCTCCGCTTCCACGATGGCTGCCTATCTTCACAATGCACGGTAATAAGTTTACACAAGCCGACATAAAAGCTAATTAATAAACATGTCTTCTCGGAGCGGCTTAAGCACACATATCATGGAACTAATTATAAGTATTTTAGTTTATTAAGATTATACATATCTAGTTTATAACATAGGTATTTTAGGGCTCCATAAACAAACATAGCGAGAGTTTACAGCTCCCGCGGACGGCGCCCATTCGAGCTATTGTGCCTCTTATAATTTTTATTAGGGGCAATCCGTCCGCCTTGATTTACTCCTTCCCGAACTGACGGATCTTCCTTTTAATTTACGACTCTACCCTCCTATTCCAAATGTAATAAAATGTTACAAAAACAAGCAAATATTACGCCGTCATGTTCGAGGCTTTATTGATGTTTTTATCAATCATGCATTTAGTTATTTTTTTTAACGAAAATATTTTCAGGTCAAATTGTCACATCGGTTTCTCCGAAGTGTTTTGAGGAGCCGGCATTATTCAGCGCGCTATGCGCGCCTGACAGGCATTTGGCAACGACTCAGAGATTGTTATTATCTTAATGATGCTTCTACTCATAACACTATTGCCTTGGCAAATGTTTTCATATCCTCAATAAGCCATAACTTTCAGAACATTAATGTCAAATCAGATTCTATATCACCCGACGTATTCTTTGATTTATAATCTACGGATTTGAAAATAGACTCGGTATGCCAATGAATAATAAAGATATGAATTTACGTAGGTATCTTCATAAATGTATACTTTGAACACCTACTCGTCATTCTGCGGATAATATTCACGAATTAAAACAAATTAGTATGGCAAAAGTTTTAATTATTCGTCGGAACATCACGGCCGCGCCACCGGCGACACGTACCCGCGCGTCTCATTTGCAAGCAACAGGCTGCGTATTATAGACTCTGGGAGGCAATAAGATAAAAAGACGCTCAATAAGGCGCGATCAGAGGCAAAAATGAAATAAATTGCCGGTGAATAAGAGTGCTGTGTGCAATTGAGGCGAACACGGCTGCTCATTAGACCTCGGGCAGCGCCACGCCGTGCGGCGCCCGCGCCGGCTGGCCACACCGGCGCGGCCCAACGCCATCGCCGCGGCTGCTTACCGATCCTAGCAATCACAATAAATACGTACTAATGAATTAATGACGTCGACATTTATGGGTGCTAAACGAGCCTTTGTTGTTTGAGAGGGCGCGCAAAAACTATTTTATATTCTTTAGCTATCATAAAGGACAATAGGTAATTGATTATGGGACAAAAAACCAAAAACAATAACTGAGCTTTTCTGTTTCGCAAAAAAAAGAACAAATTGCACGATCGCATATGCATCGCCGGTATATTTTACATATGCATACGAAACGTAGACAAACGGGCACCACTTTTATTTTCACTATGTATATTAATTGTAAGATATATGTACTTTTTTTTCACATTATATATATAACACAAAAAAAAACTACAATAACCCTATAAAAATAACTAAAATAAGTCTAATCTAAATCATAAGATATATTGGTTATGTTCCATTTAGGTATTCAAATAATAATCCCATCTTAGAAAATTACTAACATCGTAATAGTAAATATTACAATCGGATCCCTGTGGTAATTATTGAAATTCTTAACCATAATCTGATGTAAATAAGAAAATCGTTTATCTTTAGTCTGAAATCTGGACTAACGGATTTATGAAAAGCTCGTCCAGTAAAGCTTAGCTTAATCTTCTGACAACCCTGAAAGTTAAATGTATCAGAAAAATAAACTGACAATTATTACATTATGACAAATTAACAGTAAAAAACCATTAAAGTCAAAAGAATCCCGAATAGAATGAAAATATATTCCGAGTTCATACTCACTGCAATACTTATAATAAGTTAAGTTAATTACATTAACAATAAAAACATTACGCTCTTTAACTTATAAACCTGTAATTGTAGTGCTCGTAAGCCATTCCTAATTCTTAGAAATGCTCATTTGAATAAAAACAAGAGTGTTCATTCCCGGAAAGTTGCACATGGTAAAACGTGTTCAGTACAACAATAACGTGCAGCCCTTCTGCCTAAAAGCTGTAAAATCGCCGACTATTAGCATAACAAAGATGGTGATTTAGTGGGACAAAGTGGTGGGCTCTGTACACGATCTCACTTTCACTTATCACGAGATGAGAAAAAATACAAACTTTGTCGTAGTTTGTAAACGAAATCTGCATATTTCAGTTGTAAGCCGGCTAGTGTCGGCCCGTTTTTTACTAACGTTTTGTTTAAAAACCTGTGTTTTACGTCACTAACGCTTCTCGTTTATGCAGTATCCGTAACAGTAAGGTCGTGATTCTACGTTTTTAATGACGATTCGAAGTAATTTTCATGTCGTTTTATTTTTCATTGTGAATATTGTGAATCATATACCTACTTACACTGTTTTAATGGACGTTAAAATGAAGATGGCGCGTCATATCGCTAAAGTGTAAATGACAGGCTCGACCAATGTTATCTAAAGTTATTCGATATTTATTTTGTTTCAAATATCAACTTCTCAATGTCACTTTATGCAGTTCGAATAGCATTAATCCCCGAATCCCCATAAAAAGCCGGAATAACTACCTAGCAGTTGGAAACATTGAGTTTTCCAAAGGTATTCACATTATATTTTTTCCAGATAGTACGAGTATACGTTATTGGGGTCCAGAATCCACGAATAGTTTACTAGCTATTACGTCGTATATTTTTTTAGATATAATTTTTTAAATCCTCGATTTGACTTAGGGTCAAATTCCGAAAGTAAGCTACAACATTACCTTGATCTACAAGGAATTAGTAAGGCAAATTAAAAAGGTAGTCGTGACATTGACAGTTATTTTTTAGGGTTCCGTATCTCAATAGGAAAAACGGTACGGATCACTTTGTGGTCCATCCGTCCGACCGTCCGTCTGTCAAGACCATGTATCTCGGGAACGTGTGGAGATATCGAGTTGAAATTGAAACCTTATACTAAAATCTAAAGTCCTTTAAAGCTGTAAATAATTAAAACTTCTATGTTAACGTAAAAAAAAGACACTGCCGTTTATGCCGCAAAAAACGCATACCCTGAAAATACCGTACCTATAATTTTTTATACTCTCAAAAGTATAAAAATTTATAGGGTATTTTCTGTTGACTTAGAACGATAAAATTTGGCAAGTAATACCGGGAAAAATCAAAAACTATACTTTTGTAATAAAATCATAAAAAAATATATTTTATTGAAAGTACATAAAATAATTTTTCAACGGTTAACGGATTCATGAAAGTAAAGTTAAGTTTGATACAGCGCTTTCATAGTTTGTACGGTACCCTCGGTACGTGACTCCGACTCGCACTTGGCCGGTTTTTTTAATTGCCTTACTGATTCCATATACCTAGTCCAAAGTAATGATGTATACCTTCGGAATGTGGCCAAATACGAAATCTTAAAAAATTATATCTAAAAAACTAGGTATACGAAGTAAAAATAAACTAATCGTAGATTCTGACTCCAAATAAGGTATACTGGCAAGAAAAAATTATATGAAACCTTAATATAATTACCTCTTGCCTTACTGATTCCATATACCTAGTCCAAAGTAATGATGTATACCTTCGGAATGTGGCCAAATACGAAATCTTAAAAAATTATATCTAAAAAACTAGGTATACGAAGTAAAAATAAACTAATCGTAGATTCTGACTCCAAATAAGGTATAACTGGCATGAAAAAATAATATGAAACCTTAATATTCCCAGTTGGGACTATCGATTCATCGTAACGTCTCAAAGAATTAAGGCCCATGTAATTTGCATTAATTTCCGTTTTTCAAAGTAGCCAGGATACATGAACTTTCAACCACGTGCAAACTTAGCATTTATTATAATACCATAGCATTTAGTAAACTCAATATGGATATTGTTGAAAACCGCAGGCCGCGGTAAACAATGTAACGATGCAGCCACCGAGGCGTGTCGTCGCGACAAAAACTCACTTTGTCTCGGAAATGAAATCGAAAAACAGAGAATAATGGAAGGAACGTCGCAGTTTGCATAATGCGGTAAATTAAAAGAAATTTTTGGGTTGTACTAAACGAGCAGAGAATAGCGGAGTCGTTAAATGTAAAATTTTTGTCACTTGTGTAATTTTCTTGTTCACACCCTTACAAAGAAATAAATGAGCGTTGCTGGACAATTGTTAAACATAAATTCTCATTACGATGCCTTTAGCTAATTTGGTTACAAAAACGGGCGCGTAAAGCGACGGTCTCGGATTCGAACTTCAAATCCCATTGAAGACTAATATTTTTGTGATGAGCATGAATCCTTAGGTAATCCTTCTATTTGGGTTTCTATACACTTATGTAATATTTCATGCAGATTTGTGTTTAGTACAAAGGTGCAAGGTAAGCCAATCGTTACTACCCGTGGTACTAGATTCCTAAGTTCTAGGCCGGACCAGGTTGATTAGTGTAGGATTAGTCTAAAATATTTATTTATATAACATATTATATGTATTCACATTTTCTTAATAGCGTAAGACTGCTGGATGTTGAAACGTGTAATAGCTGTTACAGTACCTAAATAGTTTGCAATTTGCAATACTAAACCAATAAAAACCTAAAAACAATACGTCTCTAGTGATGTCTGTGCGCCGGTAACAAGGGTAGAGGCGCACAGTGACGTCATACGTCTCCGCGCACCATTTGCATGCACCCGAGCGCATCCCGTCGCATCCCCGTACCGCTCGCACAGAAATAGATAACGTCATATCAAATGTCTGCAGGCACGCGCCTGTAGCTGTCCTAATGCAACGCGAGACATGTAAATACATACCACTTGGAACTCCAAACGCCAACGTTACGTTCCGAACCTTACCTTACCTACATACTGGTACCTGCTTTGTTGCATCCATATAATAAAGATGACCACTCAAAGTGTTAAAATTTTATTAACATTTGGACAAAGGCAAGATGGCTTATTGGACAGCCATAAATTCAGTCTTCCAGGGAAGCGTTTTTTGTTTCTAAGTTTCGAACACAAACGTTTTTTTAAGCACATGACTAATTGGTGCTCCGGTCGCTCCTACGCTACGGGGTGCGATGCTATTGTTTCGTTTTGCAAATATAATAATAAAAATTTTATTACCCCCTTTAAAAGGGTTTCTCCAGGCACTGAAAGGGTGGTTGGTAAAGTCTTGTGACTTACTGTCATAAGTCAAAACGGGCTGATTGTTCGGTTGCATTTGGTCATAAATCAGCTTTAGAATCTTTATGAATGGGACCGCTCGTTACTCAATACAAGATCATTACACAAATATAGATTTTTGTCATTTCTGCACGTTTCATGGTTTTCTTTGTGGGTGGTATTGTTGTTGCGAATTTTTTAACAGAGTGTTCTAAGAAAAGAAAGTCGGATATAAATGTAGACATCTGCTCATAGCTAGAATAATAGACACCTGTGGCTGCACGGCCGTTCACTGACGTAGCTGTAATATTGTTTTAAAATTATCCCCGTCCAATTAGGAGTTTGGAATATGCAATGGAAGGAAATTCTGTTTCTTAATTTTGCCTAAAATAATGTAGGTAAATGAGCGTTGTTGTTGGCATTGTTATGGTCGTATAGAAGAGTGATGGCGCGGGTCGCCGAGGAGGTCAGCACCGCCATGCGTCATCGCTAACGACGACAAATGACGTGACGTGACGTGACGCCATGAGGACGCAATACTATTGATGTGTGCTACTGGACTTTATTTTTAAACAAGTCGGAACTGAAGTGTCGTTACACCAGACATTCGGGGATCAGCTGATTCATTTGAAGGGCGCGATCACATTTTGTCTAAAAAAACTATTATGTATTTCTAAATGAGATTGGAGTTGATTAACGATACATCTTACGTTCGAGCGTCAGGTTAAGTATGACATATTCCCGACATTTTCAACGGCACAGTCGATGACAGAGTTAAAGATCGACGTATTTTTTATAGAGCAGGAGGAAGGTGTCACTCCTCGCGACTATCCGTCACGCTATTCGTTTTCCCGTCCTCTCCGACACATAAATTACGTTTTAAAGCAGTGCAGCTACGTTTACGAAACACCAAATATGAACTACTTTTTATACGTGTTTATGCTCAAAGTGCCAGTTTAAAAATAAAGCAAATTAGTTAAAATTACTTAACGTACTTATAATTTTTTATTCTCTCGCTTTCATACCTTAAACATATATTTTTTTTTACCTTAAACATATAATTGAAAATAAATTTCAAATCGATTTCAAATGCTAGTGCGCAATATTTTGCACAAGTCAGATATGTCAAAATACCTCACCGATAATCCCTATCCCCTATCTTCCACAATCCGAGCTGACTACACAACATAGTCTCAACAATAGAACTCCAATAATTATGGTATTACAAGAAATCAAAATATCACAAATGGAGTAAAACATTGGTGGCCGAGAGATGTTTCCCACAGAGATTTAGCGGCTAGCTGCCACCGCCGGCTGCACGCGACTCGGACAAAAATAGCGCACATTTGTCGAAAAATAAAATTTTCCCCAAATAGACGGAAATATACAAAAATGTGAGCCAAAGAGCGAGGGGCGAACGTGATGGCGTGCCGTAATGTGCGCCCCTAATTAAAACGTTAAAAACCGACCGTTTCTGAAAAACGTCACTTTTGAAGAGAAATGTGCCGTCCTACGTATTCCCTTTCATACTTTTTTTGTATTATTTTACTCATAACTGCAACAAACAGAGACGGTTTGACTGTGACTCACCCGATAGTTTACCTCGAATAGTGTACATATTATAAATTCAGGGTAACTCTGCTTTGACTTAATCCAGATCAAGAACTAGCTTCCAACTGGGACGGCTGAG
Source organism: Apotomis betuletana (assembly GCA_932273695.1). Classification (NCBI taxonomy): domain Eukaryota; kingdom Metazoa; phylum Arthropoda; class Insecta; order Lepidoptera; family Tortricidae; genus Apotomis; species Apotomis betuletana. Next base: position 15,091,864 of record OW026304.1, read on the forward strand.
AATGCAACCCATACTTAGTCAACTCCTTGTCTCCGAGTTTGATTGTTGGTATTGATGTTTATGTAAAATGGATCGAGTTACGATTGCTATCTGTCGCTGCGTGCACAAATTCATTAAATTGGGAGTATAGCGTTTGAAATACGTACAACTAATCGATAAATCTAGCCGTTAAACCGATATGCAGATCTGCATCGACATTCATTACCTAATTAAAATCGCGAGCCCCTTCCGCTCGCTACATTTCTCCAACACGCTGCCAATAAATTTCATCCGCCAGTCGCCCCATAACGATAACCAGTTCCTCGGGAACTATCGTTCAATCTGCCGTCGATGCCGTATGTTGATCCGGTCGTGTACCCGCCGATCTATGCAGACGGCCCTGTCGATATGTATTATTTAGTACTGCGACTACACCAGTACGAGTGCGTTTCATAGAGCTCTCACTGTGTGAAGTGCACGGTGCATGCATGCTGCACACACACTGCGATAAGCGCGAATGTCTCGAGCCACGTCAGCCCGAGGATAACGAGCTCACATATTCATAAAGAATAAAGAATTATCCAACAACCTCTCCACTCCACACCCTCCGCCTCCCCTTTGATCGCGGTGCTCTCATTCACACTCTCAGCTCGATCTCGATCTATCCGTACCCTTCTAAGGACCTACCGAGAACTGTTCTTACTGCGACGAGAACGGAATTGGATTATCGACTTTAATTTATTCTGTAGAAGAAATATTTCATTTTTAGTAGGAGCCCGTTCATGAAACCCTTTCGCTCGCCGCGAGCTCCTTACAAGCTGTTTCAAAACGATCATTGGACTTGGAGATACAGCGACCGGTTTTAATTCTTACATTCATGAAAGGAAGGATCATTTCATCGTCGGATCGCGTCCGGACAAAAGCTCGTTGTCGAATTAACGAGTCCGGGGTCCAACCCTCGGAACAGCATCTTTATGGGCGACATATTTGATTCGAAAACTTGTTATGCTTCGTCCTAAATAAATTATAACGAGAAATTGTAATCATTAAATGGATATATTTAATGTGTGTAGTTGTCGGCGCAGCCCGGGTCTGGCCTGCGAGCTGCGCTGCGCTTGCGCCGGCCTATCGGCCTACACGAATGCCTGCTCCCAGAAGATACCGCGCTCTCCGCGACCTTTGTTGATGCTTCTTTTTATATGACACTCTGGCTTTGTGAGCTCGATGTGTTGACAATTTATTGCTTTACAGTACATTGTATAGTCAAGTAGATTATCGTAGTACTTACTTTAGCGTGTTGTATTTACTTTGTAACGACCTTTTCAAGGCTTATAAGCAGCCAACATTGACGATAAAAATAGGTCGTGTACCCATAGCGGTAACTTATAGTATAAGCGGCTTCCTAACACAAACGAAGTTTTCATGGTTCTCAATATATTCATCGAAAGCTAATAACTAAACATATGGACAAGTAACATGTAAGATACCATTTTCTAAACAATATCACATGTTGACAATATGTCATTAATGACATATAATGCTGCTTGTAATACAAAATATACCCCACTCATGTCATTGTCATTACTGTAAATAAAGTACTAATTGGCATCCAAGTGTAGATTGTAACATGGCAAGCTATAGTAGAATTAACTATTTACACTTACTTGCCTTGCTTGACGAGTTAAACAAAGATATAGAACATAATATACCCGTAAAAAGGTTCCTAGTTATTTATTGAGCGGTAGTGATTAATAAAAACTAAAATAAACGACTTGTACAAAAAACCGGCGTTAAAATAAAATTTTATACTGTGATCGTTAACATGGTCACTCCGATATTAAAAGGACAGCGCTGGAGTAAAAATTAAAGACTAACATAAATATCGAGAAAAAACCTTTGATTCAGCTTCGAGCCCTGTGTTGACAATTGGAATGAAATTTGATATTTTCAACGAATCGTTCTGTATTGTCACACTATATTAGGACGCCTACACACGTACACATATCTACGATGTAATGGCGGTCTTATGAATGGAGCCCCAATTACATAGTACCGGGCAAGCAATGACATCCAGCGGCCATTTCTCACTCCTCTTAGTCGGTTCATGTGCACACAAAGGGATAGCGATCTATGTGAAAGTGTCGAGATAAATTATGAAGATAATTTTCTAAATTAAACGTCATTACCGGGATTCGAGGTACGTCTCCAGAGGGTCTATTAACATTCGGTGTTTATTGTGACTTTTATTTTAATTTTTATTCAAGGTATTAAAGGAAGTGGTGAGGAATAAATTAGAAGTTAAGTTATGAGCGGACCGATCAAACGACATGAATGAAACCGCGCCCGCGCCCCGCGCCCCGCGCTCGCCCCGAGCGCGTGTGGCCTCTACCTTTGCCGCTACAGGATCGGATTCGACCTCTAAGTCTTTTGTAATGGACGACCTTTCAAACTTTATATACATGCCCTTATTTTTTTATAGAAATTGTCTTAAGAGTCGTTTTCAAAATATGTGTACATTACTACTAAAATGTGTGTCCTCATAAAAAATCCTCGAAAAAAATATGGTTACGATTAAAATAAATCAGTTTTTAAATTTTACAGACTAATATAAAGCATACTGCATATTATTTCTGATAAAAAGCAATGAATTGCTATTCAAATCCTTACATAAGTTTAATGTGAAAAAAAAGTAACAAATAAACTCCATACATTTTTTATTGTTCCCCTATTTGGACGACATTGAAAACAATATTTTTATCAGAATTTTTGTACAGAAACTTCCTAGTTTTTTGTATCATAATTAAAAAGCAATGTTTTAGGTGTTATGTCTGATAGATAAACTATTAAAATTTACCTTAAAGAAACTAAAAATGATATATTAAAAATATGTCCTTACCAATCATTACAATTTCATGACACTGATTTATTGACATAATTAACTAACTTTTTGTATCGCAAAGAGTAGGAATCTAACTTTAATCACTGGCAAAACTGGTCTTGTCACGAAAAGAAACATCACAAGGACGCGCCACCATTTTTTTTGTCGTTGAGACATGAAAAAAGTCCTGTGGTTCAATTGGGGTATCCCAAAAAAAATTACCCCCCCTTTTTATATTTTTATTCGATGAAATAGGCCATTTTATAATACCAATTTCATTAACTCTTCATTAGAATAAGTAGTTATTTTTTTATTAATTATTTTAAGAAGCTCACAAGATGACGTCATGACTTCCGCGTGTGTTTGAGGATAGTAAAAAAACGCTATTCAGCGCACTCTTATTTGTATTTTTTACTATTTCACTGGTAAACCTACGCATTTCTGAAGTTGTGAAACTGGCCATGAAATTCCCAAAAAAAATATATTCGATATCTTGTCAAAGAACTGTCAGGTGACAGTTTGTAAATAACCAACAAAAAATGTAATTGTTTTAAAGTTTGTTTTCATTATTTTACTACAAGTTATATGTGCTGCTTTTCGATAGCTCTGTCTTAATTTTGGACTTATTTTTCACGCCAGGCTAGTCTCCATGGCTATGCTTTGACCGTACCAACAAATATTTGACTTGGAATACGATAAAAGTATTTGTGTGATACTAGATAAAATGGAAATAACAGTCCTAAAACCTAAAAATTCAACATCCCAACAAGCTTCATGGAGCAGATTATTGTTAATACTTTAAAACAGTCAAAGGATTCACTATGCAGAATTATGTTTAAGGACGAAAATATTGCTGTCAAGATTCCTAGGAAAATCTCATCACGTCTAACAACATTAAAGATAGAAAACTTGCTAGTAAATGGATCCGGAAGATTAAATTGACAAAAATGTACAAACTACTAAGTGTGAATTACATCATAGTTCTATTTCATTCCTATATATATATGAAGTAAAGTTTTTGGATGATGTATATATGCTGTGTCGTAACTATAATGAATGTATAATGTAGCAGAAAAAATTAAACTCATGTTATTATAACAGTTTTTTTATTGAAAGTAAATAATCTTTGTGACATTTTCAAGAAAAAAATCCTCGATCGAACCTTCCTGTCCTCTTTTATGTTCATGCTGGCTTTAAACTGTCTGCAAGGTGGTGAGAGTTGCGGTTGCCCTTTTGGGTGGATGTTGACTGTTGAATCAATGAAAATATTCTTGTAGTGTACTTGTAGTGGATCTGATCGAGATTCATGTCTCTGAAAGTATCGAAGGTGTCGAAGGGCACGTTTAAGATTTTCTTGGGATCCAACATACCATCAAAGTTCTGGTTTTGGTCATACGCCTAAAAGTAAAACACACGTGTCTAATTTTTAAATACAAATATAAAACAAACCTCAAATGTTTTGAGATGATTACCTTCTTATTAAATCAGCATTTTTAATAACCACCGATGCATTTCTCCTTCAAAGCTCGGTTTGGTGCATTCACGCAGTCTTTGTTAATCGCAGTTAATTGACAAGAAATATAAACAATATAGGTAAAATCGCTTGAACTATTTCTCGAGATATTAGTCTGCATCCTAATTTTTTATAACCGATGTTATTTTTATTTCCACTCATCGTCTCGTAAGTGTTTAATAAAACTCTTTTTCTTGTTGAACGTAAGTTACACGAGTTAAGAGACGATGTAAATATATATACCTACATATATATTAATCCTGGAATGGCAGCTCCTGGTTTTTGCAAATGTCAGTTTTTAATAAATAATCTGATTCACTTTATAAAGAATAATAAACCATGCTTGTATATGTTCAATACCATTTATTGAAAATCCCGATGTAAATATTGAAAATGTAAATAAATAGTTGTCATTGTTACTGTCAGACGAAATATTTACCGGTCCAAACATAAAGTCTGTGATAATTTGTGCTCAATTTAGTTTCAATTGCCAGCGCAATCGAGTATTTAAAATATTCTTGAATGTTTGATTCACAACTTCAACATTATAATATTAAAGAATTATCATAATTATTGAAGGAAAGGGCAGTATAATAGCAGTAAGATAATCATTATAATGAACCGTTAGTATAATTTGGACCGAGTATTGGGGTATCCACAGATAACACCACCTGTACCTTTCCAAACTACGGTGACGTAGTAAAACCCCGGTTACTGAAGGTCAAGTGAAAAATTGGGTAGTATCTTTTTTACGAAATTTTTGTAATTTTTTTCAATAACTAGAAATGGTTCAGAAAGAACCCAGCTCGTCAGTCATAATCGAATTAACGGTTTTGAAAAAAAACGGTACACCCCAATTGGGAAAAAATAAATTAACCTTTTCCTAACGAAGTATTCTCAACAAAAGTAAGTACATTTTCAAGAATTCACCTACCGCAATTGTAATAAACTTAAATTATGACTAGAATAATAGATTACGCTTTCAATCTACTAGTAAATGTGATTATGTTTTGTGTAAAAGTATTTTTTAAGTTAAGTTTTACAATTTACTGACGAACAATTTCCTGACATTTACTAACGTCAGTAAATTGTAGACGGTAAAGTATGAAAATAAATAAGATATGAAAATGCGTGTTAAAATGTAACGAATAAAAATAAAGGAGAGAAACAATAAATGTTTACAGATTATTTTTATGTAACTAGATACATACTCCAGATAATTTAAAAGAAAACTGAATATGTTTATCAATAGGTTTTACCGCGCGCAAAATTAGACGAAATAAAAAAAATATATATATATTATTTAATGCTAAACAAAGAGTCTGTATATTTATTAATTAAGTACTATTTGTTTTGATTTATTTAAATGTATATATTTAGTTATACGTAAGTTACCAATGTGTATCTATATACATAGAAAAAATTAAGTTATACAATAAGTACCTACGAAAATAAACTACCTTAAAAACTATACAAGATATTATCAAATAAAACTTACATAACATTAAAACTAACTTAAAAAAAAAACCTAGAAACTAAACTAACCTAACCATTGTTTTTTTAAATTTTGATTTTATCTTCCCTATCAAACTTTTCGAAAATACTAAATTTTCTTTGTATGGAAATACTGGGCTATGTCTAAAAAAAGGATATTTTTTAACGCTTACCCTATTGCATTTAGTGTTGATCGCTTTGCTACCCACACTAGCGATACTTTTTATTTTTACTTTTATTTTTATATTCAGAATATAACAAACTAAAAAAGTTTCAGAATGCCGCTAACCGGTGCCGAACGGCAAAAAAATACATTGAAAAAGTAAAAGAGCAAAACCCTAAAAATATGAAGAAAAAAAATCGTCTAGTTAAGTCGTCTAGCTAAAGATACTTAAAACCATTTTTTATAATGTTTTCATAATTAAATAAATATCAGAATAAATAAACAATAAGCGATGTTTGTTTTGTTTCTAGCTTTCTTTAATACAAAATCAATTGTAATAATGCAATAATGGTTATTTTTTGTTCTTTCTAAAGAGGAACCAATAAGATATTCCTCATAAATATAACACCGTTACTACTACAATATTACCTAATTATGAATACAGCCTTACTTTTACAACTTCCTGACATTTCCTAACGAAACATTTTACTGACAATTTCGTGACGTACACATATTTTGAAAACGACTCTTAAGACTAGTATTCGTAGCTTTATAGGACACCCATACTTCTTGGATTTTGCAAGAGTTATTAATATTGCAGAATGCTCATACTGTTTCTATAATTCATGGTAGGTTTGACAAACCAACCTATTGTGAAAAATTTAAGTATCTAAGCCAGAATACTGGGTAGTTAGAGCGCACTTTTTTAAAACTTACATACAAATAAAGTTCAATTGATTTAGTTAAGTGTCTTCAATAGATTCCATCGCCCCAGCCCCGGTTGTCTCCCACCGGTCTGAGCTGAGCACACATAGAAACCTGATCGTACCAGTAGCACTCGTTGAACGCAGAACGCCTATATTTGAAGCCATAATTATGGTTTTTCCTTGGTTCTTCTAGTTCACTACTCTTTATGGAAAGAGTTACCATTGTACTATGTATGAAGTTGATTAACCTAAATTAAATACAATATTATTTCACGCAATGGTAGTAAGTCGTGTCTTTCATTGTTTTGGTCAGTTTAAAATCAATTGAGTAGAAAGAAAGTTTTCACTTGACTATACAGTGTTTAGTTTTTCTTGGAAAATTGTGTTAAGTATTATCTTCGCTGAACTTTCAAAGTATTATTTTATAAAATTAAAGGTTTGCTCGAGTTTCGAGTACATCCCTGTGGAGAGGCGAGATGAGGCTTTATCAACTTGGGTAATCTGAGCCCAAAATATTACGATTCAAAACTTGGTCACAACCTTGCCTGCCGACGTGTCGAAGTATCCCGAATAAACTAACTGTGCCCACCATTAACGGGAAAACTGTCCATTTATAACTCAAGACCCTTATGTTTTATTTGTTTATTCATAAAACGACGTCAATTAAGCCCGTCTCGAAATTAATGTGCGGTTCCTTTTCTTATGAAATAAAGTTTATAATTTTTATTTCGATGACGACGACTGTAACTATAAAACGCACAAGTTTTGTGGATTTACGGTGATCAGTGGTTTATTGCCAAAAGATAGGACTCGGAGAGCATGTGATTTACTTAATGGTTTATTTATACAGGTAAATATAAATCCTCATTAAATTCGTTTTTATATTCATTAGTATAGTACACAAAATTAACCAATGGTTCCATATTGGGTTGCATAAATTTTTAAGCCATAATGTCGGTGTGCATAACCACTTTTGTCATAAAAATCTTTCCGCATAAGTGTGTTACGCATTAATTGATCCGCATACATTTTATGACCATAATGTCTGTATGCATAAGTAAGGAATGCCATATAATTTTGGAGCATATGAACCTAAATCATAATCTTTTAACGCCATAATGTTTTTATGCATATCATATTTTGGCGCATAATACTGAACAACATACAGTGAGTACCTACTAATTATAACATTTTACATGTGAGTGTAGTGTTATCACTTCTATTTTACGATGCGTATGTATATGTCATTTATAAATAAAGCATGTTGATTAATTGTTTTTTCCCTGATCAATCTACATATCATGCGCTTTTTAACCTAACCTAACCTAACCTACTTTTCTGGCCGATGTTCGTATTCATAGGTTCACAATTCTAACCTAACCTAACCTACAACTAAGAGGTCAGTGTGGAGAAGGATTTCTTAATGCGGGGGGCTTCTCCCCCCGAGCCCCCCTTGTGGGGGGCTTCGCCCCCCCGTCCCCCCTTTTTGTTTTTCTGCTTGTGTAAGTTTTGTATCATTATTTCAAATGTTATATTTTTGGTACATGTGATATAACTTATACTATATAAGGTCTATTTCCATTAATAATTATGAAAGCCATAATTTATGCGTTGCTCTTCTTCGTACTATCAATTATTATGACATTCAATAATATGATTTGAAATTTTGTGCCATACTAAATTATGCTTATGAACAGCCTGCCGAACAACAATTATGAGGTAAAATTTTTATGCAATTAACAATTTATGACAAATAACATGTATGAGGAAAGCCATTATGCGAAATGAGTTATGACAATCGAATTTATGACAAGAATTTTTATTCCACTAGAGGTGATCCCTTAACCAATACTTAAATCGATTATTAATATGTAAATTAACCTGTAGGAGTGTCCCTTGGCTGTGCTAAGATTTCTTTCTTACATTTCCTGAGATCCCTTCTGAATGCCTCTTCCGACCAGTTGATGAGAAATATGTACATTGTACGTGTTAGTCATCCCGCCATCTCTGTCTGAGCCTGCTCCGTGGTGACCTGGTGGCTATGTTGATCCATCTTTTCGGGTGCACACAGACGTAGCCTTCCCAACCCACCTGAGCCTGGCTTTTTTATTACCTACGTCTGCTATGTATATTTTGAAGTGTAATTGACGCGGTCCGTCCTTTTCGTCCCTAAATGCTGCGCTTCATGTCCGATTGGCAAATCTTTCAGTTTGGGCTTTTGGTTCTCAGTGAGCGACCATGTTGAGCAGGTACCATAGGTTAGGACATTTTTTACCACAGTGATCTTTTTTTAGAATGTCAGGTGCGGTCCCAACAGGTATGTACATGATCCTGAATTTTCTCCTAGGATATATAGCATGATGCTGAAAAAAATACTGTTATATCACTTCCCCAGAGCTTTGTCTGTTTACCTTATCTAGAAATAAGTATGCAAACAACCGACGTCAGGCAAAAATAATTGCTAACTTACTTTTATCCCAGTCAATAATTTATCCATCACAATTCTTTGCCAGCGCCCACAAACCTGTCCCGTAATCTGATTATTAGTAAATATTGCCGTATTCTGAGAGAAAACACGGCGTGTGTGTTGAAGTCCAATCAACAAGGGCCACTTAACACACCTTGGCCTTACTTGGAAGTTTCAGCGATGTGCTCTATTTGAATCTCAGCTTTTCAATTTCAATTAACGCAGGTCGAATAGTATCAATAAATACACAATGCACTGCAATGCACGGAGTAAAAAGTATATATCAATGTCAATAGAGTCAAGCTCCTTGTGATCTGGAACACGTCTACTTTATGTGTCTAATTATATCTCCCAAGAACTAGACGCGGTTTAACGTGAATTTTCAAGAACACGCCTAAGTGGCATAGATGAATGAATTTGGCAAGTCCTTATATGTCGCGATTTAATTGAGATCTTATATAAATTAGGCTGGATGTGAGGAGGCGAATGTGGCCGCCTCACGCACCTGGCGCACGCAACTTAGTTGACTGCACTGGCTGGCTTTATGACCGTTTTCCGCGACGAACTCATTTAAGTAGGGTAAGTATACGTAAAAGTATAGATTTTATATTAATTAGGGTAGATGTCACCCGGCGCCCGCAACTAAGTTGACTGCATATCTGAGGACTGGCTTAATAGCTGTTTTCCGACAAACTACCAGTACCAGTAGTAAAAGTACCAGTGATAGTCCGAGTTGGCTTCATTGACTGGATTATTGGTTGAGTTCAAAAATGGCGAGTCGTTATGTGTCGCGGTTTAATTGAGATCTTATATTAATTAGGGTGGATGTTACCCGGCGCACGCAACGAAACAGACAGCCATAAAGCCAGTCCCAGGCATGCAGTCAACGTCTGGGTTTGGTTTTATGGCTGTTTTCCGACAAATTCATATAAGTAGTGTAAATGTACCAGTGTTAAACCAAGTTGACTTCATTGACTGGATTATTGGTTGAGTTCAAAAATGGCGAGTCGTTATGTGTCGCGATTTAATTGAGATTTTATATTAATTAGGGTGGATGCGAGGAGGCGAATGTGGCCGCCTCACGCACCCTGTGCACGCAACGGAGATGACTGCATGTCTGGGACTGGGACTGGCTTTATGGCTGTCGCTTTCCTACAAATTCAAGTAAGTAGGAGTGTCTTGTTCAATAAACAACTTGTCACAATAAATTTCAACTAGAACTCCTGACATAGAATCAAGGAAGTCAATTCCAAAATGACAAGGACCTAATTTCGACATTTGTAATGAAAACTGTCCGTAAATATTATTACACATCTTATGTTTATTTTCTCATGACCTTTTTTAATTAGTCTACCTGCTCACTTAACTGGATCAAGCTGAAGTTAAATTTTTTCCTAAAGTCACTCCGATTCAGCGAACTGATTAATATTCTCTTTGGACTGTACCTCAAGTCCGGTCCAATATTTCTTTTAAACATCTCAGTATGGCTCATAAGGTTCGCGTGATGACGTGACGCGGCGTTGTCACGCGTGCACAGCAAGCGTCCCGGGCACGCACCGCGTCTCGTGATTAAGAAGAAACATGCAAAGTTCAAACCCAGTCCATATGAATAATACTAAGTTTTGCCTGTCGCTCGGCTCTTCTATAGAGATTCATTTTAAAAAGTAGAACCGAAATATTTTTTTAATTACGCCTTTTTTACATCTGTAAATAAGAGAGCACTTACGTTTTCGTGTATAAATACTAATTTTTAGCCGCGGTCTTACCATGTGTCAATCAGTCCTATGAAAGTATGTAGACCCTTCTGAGCTTCACCACTTGTGAACAAAAATAAAATAAAACTTTATTTTTCTTGCAACGTAGTACAAGTTCTGAACAGACTATATATGCAAAAAATAAGTCGTTGCGTTACTCCACGGCTACTTATGAAAAACCATAAAATACACTTCCGCAATGTCTTGCGTTGCTTCAAAAATCATTTGTCACATCCTCATACATAAATCCCAAGTAATAACCGAGATATGTTTGACATTTAATACTCTTAACATTAATTAAACTACCCAAATAATGAACCAGGTATTATATCGTGTGCTTTTTGTTTGGAACCTTTATATGAAAGGTTCACAAAAAATATGTCACTATTGTCAGCCTTATACCTCATAATTGTCGTGTTATTTCCTTTTCATTGAGCCAAGCCCTCTTTATCAATAATTTCTGTTGTCATAAGAGACGTTTATGTACTTAAGGGCAAAGTACTCGCGAACAAAATGCTGTACAGACTACACTGGTCGGTTTTTTAGTACGGCTTACTACTTATTGGGAGTACCTACTATTATAGGTTCTTTGATTGTTTTTTTTTCTTTACTATTTGAACAAAGTATATTAACTTCTCAGTTGTCTTCCTTCGTCAGTTATCAATAGTAATTACATTATTTTAGCAATATACCTAATTACCTATACGTACCTACCTACGTTGTCAAATTATAGGTGCTTCACTTGGCAATATTCACATGACAATCTTTACCACCTTTATCACTTTAGACATAACCTTAAATTCAAGTTATTTTATAAATAAATAAAAAAGGATTTAATCGTAGACATATTTAGTTAGAAATCTAGATTCAAATAAAGTATGGGTTGAAATATTGTTCGTACGAGCTGGTATGAAAGTACAAATTCATTTTATCACTGAATTGAATTTATTCAAAACAAAATCAACTAGTGTGTACGGGCCATTCGCCGACATTATACTTGGAAACGAATGACATACAAAGGAAAAATAATGTCCCTCAAATATAATATTATGTGTCACGAAACCAAAGCTTTATGAAACCTGATACTTTTGTCATATTATCTTGTTTTATAGCGGGTCTATAGTGGAGCGCGGTGCGGCATCGTTTTTTGTGCTTAATGGCAATATAATGAAGAGAGGAGACTAAAATATGGTTTTTGATCCCCCTTAAATACCGTTTACATATACGTAACCGCAATAACCTTAAATAAATAATTCCCCAGAAATCAATCAATTAAACATTTGAAATTGTGATACTGTAAACCTCGAAATGTGCGTAAAAAACAAATAATTTTGAATCCATGATTGAACCCTTTATTTTTGTGTAAACTAAGTATATCAACAGGAAGTCAAAAGTGATTTTTAAATTGTCTCATTTTATTATAATTAAGTCAAGTTCACTATAATAAGTAAATTACTTATTTAATACTCACTTAAAAATACATTTCAAATTATGTTGCCTTAAACATGTATTCAGTACACTGGGCCAGTTGATTATAATCCTATACCCGATATATATCCATAGATGTCCAGTGAGCGTAACAATTTCACATTTTGCACAAATCTAGTCACATTTAAAGTATTGTGTTACTAGATGTATTAAATGCCGGTTGACAATGTCGTACGGATATTAACCCACAAAAAATGTCCTCGAATCCCGAGGATTTTCCGCTTCACGCAGTGATGCACTCTCCGACTCGGCAGTTGACAAAATATTGCATTGTTCCTATTATATCCGCAGTATTTATTTAAAAACGTTATTTAAATGGATGATTTTAAGCCCATTCCGTTGATAGGTACGCCTATTGTCCTCAGTTAATGCAGTTATACTTTGTTAGATTGAACATCTTTCTTTACTCGGTTAGGTATTTGTATGCCAAGCCTGAGGTAATATTAGGTTTAAAATAGTCTTTATATACCTACGTGATCATTCCTAATTTAATAGGTAAGTAAATACGTTGTGGTGACCTAACCCAGTGAACGATATCGTAGAAGCAATTTATTAGCTTTATTGCTTTGTTCACTTTGTTATGGTCATCAAGCTATCGGTGACCATAAATTTGAATTCACTCTGTGACTTCCAATAAAGGTAATGAAGGCAATCATCGGCGACCAAACCAATAAAATAATAGAAATAAATTTGATATGACCGACATATGGTGGCTCTAATGCGCGGCGAACCCTGTTATTGCTGTCAAACATGCGACAAATAGCTCAGACTCTGAACTCCATTTCATTTTATCCAACCGTTGATTACACTGCGACGGTCCGATGGACGACAATGAAAACAGTCCAATTTCAACCAATATGTTCACACCCCTTTCTGTTTTTGATTCACGATGATGACCAAAAAGTAAATTCCAGTTTATTATTATTCCATTACCCATCACCCTATTTTAAAAAATATGTCATCGGATGACGACCGGGGCATGGGGCTGGGGAGAGTAATCTGCACGAGGTCGCGGCAGGTCGCGCCGACCCCGGAATATTCAATGCGTTTATATAAAATAATTTTCATGTTCGACAACTCGCGACACAATGCCGTATTTTTTGCTCCGATAAATTGGCGGGATTATCATTTAATGGAGGGCTCATGTTTGTTGGGCTTGTCCCGATTCCCTTCGATTGACATGATTTTATTAAACGTCATATATTATAGACGCGCCGAACCCGCTGAATAAATTTCACGTAACAGAAGCGAGGTATGGATTATTCACGTGGATTTATACGGAAAGGTATATGCGAAATTAACTTCGAAATCAGTTATTAGCTAGTTCAATTTAGAAGTGTTAGATAGACAGGGGTATAAAACATTCAAGCGCGCGTGTGGGCTTCCCAACGCATGACACATGGGTAAAATTTAGTAGGCTTTCAAATATTCACGCAAATTTCAACCTTTCGTTTCTCACGTACCTAATGATATCCAGTGTCATTGAGATACCTTTTAACCCGTGCAAAGTTTCCACGACGTCACTTAAATATGCATGTTCTAATATAGAGCATTATCAATCTACAATACACAACTGAATGTGAATACTTAGTCTTCTTTGACAGTTTTTTGCACTCTCATTGATAAAAACGCGTTTTCAATACCGCAAAATTAATGACGATTTTATCGGCATAAAATAGCTTAACAAATCCATCAGTGCTATAGAAAATTACTTTTAACGCCACCCTATTTTGAGTAATCGTCGGTGAGAACTGATAATCTCTTTACATTTCCGTATAAACTTCTGTTATTATCCCTTATTAGCGGGACATTTTTTCAAAAGCCATAAAAATGTTTTATTTGTCGCTACGCGACTGGCATCGGAAGAGATGTTATCTAGTCCCGGGATCTCCCTCGTGTTTACACTAAATATTGTGCGACACAATGAAATTACATGACATCTGTACTACAAATAACGGAATATCTTTATTCATACAACGAGCCCCTCGCATTGACGCTCGGGAAGTCTGCTCGCTGTCGCGTAGTCGTTTGTTATCTGACTATCAACTTGCTTCTTCATTCTATTCCTATACTCGTAGTATCAGCCAATTAACCTGGAATTTATAGACACTTTAAAATAAGTTACGTGCCGTTTTATAACAACGACTTACAACTAGCTCTGAAATGAAGACAATACCTACTTAGGTAGGTACGTGTAAAGCAATTGCCTAATGTCATTTTGGTTTTTACCGAGTTTATAATTTCAACCATGCGAGATTTCGAAAATAGTTTAAAATATTAATTTAAAAAACTTTCGGCAATAGGCATAGGTCGTGTTTCATTGAACAATTTCATTGCAAATAAAAATGTCGTTTCAAATGGACATTATTTCTCGAAGACAAAGATTTGCAATATAAGTTTAATATTGGTTTACTCCCCCAATGATATCGATAGTGGATGCGCCCTACGCCCACGGCCATTTCAGTCGCAAACAGACGTACAAACGTAGAAATAGACAAACAGCTGGATGCTTAGTTTTTTGTTATTTGGTTGGCTGACTGCATCAATATGGTACCTACTAGCCGTGAGTCTGATATGGTTATATAAGGTAAACGTCCCTGTGCTCGACACGCTAATGCCTAGTAGGTAGTTGAGATTTGTTCGATAATTTTTTCATGGTAGCGTTTTTTCACATCGCGTTGTTTCATGATCGCCAATTTTAGGTATTATTCGTCTTTCTTTTTTCAGTCGCATATATTTTCAGCAGCATTAGGCAACATACGCCTTATGTCGACGGAGCCCCACTTCGTGGGCCTCCTATTTCTGGGCGGCGTGCCCTTCGGGCATCTGAAGATACCTAACGAACCTAAAACCTACCTATACCTAAAGTACCTTTTTATGTGTAATAATGTGGACACGACAGGAGGTAACGATTTGTTAGAATTATGTCTTCGAGTAAAATATCTATTAAACCGCACTATATTATACTTTATATTATACTGATAATATTTGCGAATTTTCATATAAGGTGAGTCGGGGCTATTGTAGCTATGGGGTTATTGTATCTTCTTACCATTATAATGGTCTGTGACCATTATAATGGTCTGTGTATATATAGGATACACAGACCAATGGTATATATACACAATCCTATATATACACAGACCATTTAAGGGTCACAGACCATTATAATGGTAAGAAGATACAATAACCCCATAGCTACAATAGCCCCGACTCACCTTACCGCATGTTATATATAGGATATAATCTAACCTTCTTAATCCTTTTGTGATACTCCTACTTATAATCATCCAAAACGACCTGAAAAGTTTCAAGTTATGGAGTTTTTTCAGGAATAAAACAATTAACGCAACGAAAATGGTAGGGGACGATAGGTCGTTGTGGAAAATCTTGTCTTCGATTCATAAGCTCTAGAATTGTCCTATGACGAGATTGGTATTTAATATGAGTAGGGGTTATATTTATAGTTAAATAAACTCTTCATGGTCTAAGTGTCCATTAATTGAAAAGTTGGTTTCCATGTTTAGCGATGTATTGAAAAAGTCCTGCATAAGAGGCACGGTTATTCCCTTTAGCGGTAACCGATCCTAATTAAGCGTTAGGCTGTATACATTATGACTATGTTTTATGTATATACAGAACGAAGCCAGCCGACCGACCGTTAGTACGGTTTCCAGTATGTTATTGAATAGATTAGAACTGTACCGTTGAAAATTCGTTTTTATAAAAAAAAAACGGCCAAATTTGAGTCGGAGGTACGAAGGGTTCCGTATTAATACACATAAAATGGGGTCCTCTTTTTACGTTTAATTTGTTGTTGTAGTGACCATACTTTAGTACCTAATATATTCTAATGCAAAAGCCTCTACTATACCTGTTACGAAATTTACGAATCTAAAGATAGAGCCCTGTGAGCGACTAGAAGACCGTCAGCGGATGCTTAGTAAAAGGATCAAATGTGTACTTTGAGTACGGCATCCTAAAAATACAAAAGAACATATAAATTTGTGATGTTCTCAATAAAACCGCCTTAGCAAAAATGTTTCAATTGGGCACAATATTAAGAGATAAATCATACAAAGAGCGCATTGTGTGTGAAGCACGTTATGACGGCTTCGGTTCAATTCACGAAGCACACTTTGTCCCAGTAGCCATTGGAAACGGTCACCAATTTATCATTAAGGCAATTTTTGCAATAATTGTTTGCTTTGTCCGAAAGGTCGCATCGTGAAATATGCTCTACTTGGTTTTTCAATAAAAGCATCGCGCGGTTTTCTTGGGTCGGGAAGAAGACAACAAGCCACGTTTTGCAAAATAACAGATTTAAGTGGGTACAACAGATTCTTATATAAAATCTAAATGAATTATATTAGAACCATTAAATATAATTAATAAATAAATATTAATTAATACTTAATAAATTAATATTATAGGACGACCTGAAACAAATCGATCTATTGCCAAACTCAGCAATACTTTGTAATATGAGTATTACACGACGAAATACATCATAAAAAAAGGTACACTAGTACACGTCCATGGCCCAGGAACATGAAATTAGAACTCATCATGCAAATACTTTCCCTTGCCGGGGTTAGAACCAAGGACATCCGGTTTCGTAGGCAGCGGCACTACCCCGAAACGCGTCGTAACGTAACAAACATATTCTTAGTTACGGTTGTATCAATACTACTTTATCAAAATTTAATATAATTTTATAACGGTTTCATAACACTCAATTTACAATAAAAGCAGCTCAGTCACGAAATATCGTTGTAGAGTAACTCGCCTGCCGGCCGGCCACTGGTCAGCGGTCCACCCACACAAAAGCGTGGGTGCAAAGATTATTCTCATTCAATTGAACCGCATTGTGCGTCGGCGCATGCCACTTCCAGCCACCTCTTAATTACCCCGCAGCTGCTGACCCGCGTCCATCTGGATCATCGGACTACAGGGTGCGACTATGATCTGTCATGTACAGATACATCCTATTTGTCGACATCTTTCCGGGGTATCTACACCGACGAACGATGACCGGACAAATTATAAAGCCCAATGAGTTGATAGCACACACAGAACTTTGATTCCAAAACACCCAAGTTGACCCCCTCCTACCGACAACAATTTTTTGTCAACATCCTTTCCGGGTACCCACACAGACGACACGGTCGAACGTACAAATTATCAAGCCCAATCACTATATTATAGCACAAAACTTTAATGAATCCACTCCAAAGTCAAATCCCTCTGACTTATGCTTTTAGAACGAACAGTCATTTTGATCTAATGAGCATTCACACAATCTTGCGAGTCTACAGACCCCATGATTGTGTGAAAGCTCGGAAAACATCGCGAAATATTTAGTTGTAACAGAATCCACTTAGCACCTATCGTTCACCTACTTCACTGGCACCAAATTTCTAATTATGGGCCTAAAGTACATTCTAGAGGTACTCATCGTACTATTTACTTTTATTAAAGGATACAGAGTTACTTTTGAACACGGCGCGTATCATCAGGAGGCTTCTCTCTCTACTACCCTGGTTTAGATTTTTTTATAATGTTTTATATTTTGTATTTACATTTTTGTAATTCACAATTTATGTATATCCATTTTATAAAGATGGCAATAAGAAAATGAATGTATGGTATAATTATAAATTACTTAGGCTAATTCATCGAGATAACAATCTTAGCTGCCATCGCATCGATTATACAGCATCCTATAGAGTGAAAATAAGCACGCCACGTTAAGTTGATCTGTGTAATGTAAGGTGAGAGTGTCCAGTGACAATAGGACAACGGTTTTGAGTGGCCAGACGTCCGGCAAATCTCATTTGTGGATTTATCATTAACCCCCTTTCATCCACCCTCTACGTTGAGCCTATTATGGGGTATAAATTTTATTTCCGTCCATTGTCAATGCCTTACGGATGTCTATCCTTAATAAATTCATTTACGAAAAATGTATCCAACAACAAGGTAAACAAATAAATCCGTCGTCCATTCAAATGTGGTCCCGGGGGATATAAAATTATTTCCCTTACACACACACGGACATTAAACATAAACACATAAACAAGGCAATCACGAAGTGAAGTCGTAAAAGTGGAAAAAATATTGGCTATCAGTATTGCACTCGTCAGAACAACGAGGCGTGCCCTAGTCGCGCGCCTTATCGACACTAGCTTTTGTCTTAATTCGATGAGAGTAATTTATGGGTGTGAGCCGAGTGCGGTCCGCACTTGCCATAAATAATGCTAGTTTAGTGCGGGCAGACCGGGCTGTCAAAACTCTCATACGTAAATAATGACGAGTCGCGACGGCTTCGATCTTATCGGCTCCATGCGTCAACTCAGTACAAAAGACACTCTAATGACTGAATGAGCCGTCGTAAACCCTTAATATTTACGCAGGCGTCTCAGCTCACCTCAGGAAAGGTTTTATAACTCGATCGGGGACTCACCCTGCGCTCGCTCCCCTGGCGCCTACTCCAGTCGCATCGCTATATCTGATTTATTCATACCACCCGAAACACATGATCCGTATTTTCAGTTATCTTTTTTATTTCCTCTCAAAGCACTACGAGGAAGCTTTTTTTTAAACGTCATTGCTGGATAGATTTATTCCGTGCGTTTTGACTGGTGGGTATTCGTTCGTTGCAAAAAAATATAGCGAATGGAAATGGAAAATACTGGAACAGGTTTGACCATTGCCAACTTCTATGAAAGCTTGACGTCCTAAATTGGTTGGCAAACATGCCTGGCGTTTTGCATTTCCCTGCGAGTATGATTCCAAAGTCCGGGAGCGAATTTTAGATTCCAATTGCCAACCTAATACTCGTAGTTTACTTTGTGAGTTTTTATTCTAATTTTAACTAACGTAAATGTTAGTTATGACCTTTCTACCTTATGGTAAAGTGCTTTGGAACTGACACAAGTGCCGAATGACATAAAAGTCCAGATATCGGGTTGCAATTAAAACTATCGACTGACTCGTTGAACAAAGATGCGGCGCGTGGGTGGACAACAATAGCAGATGTGCGCGCGACCCTTTCGACCTTCCTCACCCCAATAACTACTCGCAATTAGCTCCCATTGCTACAATTCCAATATCTTACAATTCCATATTCAATTCTTTTTCGTTTCAGTAGGAAGTGTTAACGTTATGTCGAAAACTTTAACTGCATCCACAATTTGGGGGGTCTATTTTAGGATACAAATCCCGGATGACGCAAGCTCGGATAGGTACCGATAACGATTCAATATTTATTGTCACCCGACGTCCGTCATTAAGATAGTGTCAAAACTCACTGGCACGCTCACAAGCGTCACTTACCGGGGCGCTCATAATTATTACTAATGCCTTAAATATGTCAAAACAGGAATCCAGGTAAAAAGGCGTAATTTACGCGCGTCCGACAGAGATTTGGCAGTTGGCGCCGTGGCCGGGCCACAGGCTCGCGAGGCGCCGAGTTTTTGTCAACCATTGTCTTTGATATAAATTTTAAATAGGAAATGTCCCTTTTTATGGAGATCTAGTTTACGATGCTGACAATGAAGGCATAAATCTAACGAGTGTGTCACTAAGCCTTGGCGATGATCGATCGATAAACATAATTTATGTACTTCCGCCGTGTACCTTACCAAAGCCCGATTGGGACCTTTGACGTGAATAAATTCGTTCCGAGTAGTCCTATATGGCAGCTGAATACTTAGATCAATTATGAATGTGTATTAATTTATGTAAGTAGAGGTAGGTGGTAAGCACCATTGCGAATAAAATATTAGCGACTTTTTTACTTTAGCCGTTATAATTACAATTACCCTAGTTACTTTTCATGTAGGTAATTTAATTACTTTTTAGTAATGGAAGTCATCAGCACTCCAGAAGGGTGAAGGGTGGTGGTCGTATTCAATTCAAAACATTCAAATCATTGGGGATACTTAACTAAATGCTGATGTTTGAGGAACTTGACCGCTCAGATATTATTCACACTGACTGTACCCACCAAAAATGATAAATGTATTATTGAGAGACGCGTCTTTTCATGGTAATACGTGTATTTTATTGGTCTCGGCCGCAATCCTAATCGGCGCCAAGCCTCATTTAGTATCATCATCTCCAAAAAACGGAATATTCCTTCCTTCTCAGTAAATATGTGGACACCGCTGGACGTATAGGCAGGCGAGTATGAGTGGTATAATTAAGCCAAATGTTAATAAAGGGAACAATGCCGCGCATCCATAGTGGGCGACCCAATCAACGTGCCTCCGGGAGACGTCTGATTAACGACAATAACTCAGAGACAACACCAACTTGCTCACATTTATTCTTATTTTAGACCCTTTCCAGTCGATCTCTAATGAATACGGTTTATCTTCAAGTTTATATAAAAAATAAATCGCTTTTAACTGAAGAATCACGCCTTAAAAAAGAAACGCTTATTAAAATTTATTTCTTTCTCTCCAGGCAGCGAT
The DNA here is from genome assembly GCA_932273695.1 of Apotomis betuletana. Classification (NCBI taxonomy): domain Eukaryota; kingdom Metazoa; phylum Arthropoda; class Insecta; order Lepidoptera; family Tortricidae; genus Apotomis; species Apotomis betuletana. The sequence continues at coordinate 15,112,787 of OW026304.1, forward strand.
GTCGTGTACTCCGTCTCGAATAAAATTAAAAAGTGAAGAATTCTTATTTATTTTAATACAATAAACCGCAATCGCAGAATAAAGATAAATAAAAAGCAATAAAAAATAAAATCGCATTAGCAATAAACAAAATACTTCAGCGGATGTGGGCAGAACCGTGGATGAACACAGAAACGCGTAGAGAATCTTGCGTTGGCACGGCAACCTTACGGACATTATTCTGTAGGAATTAAATTACAAGAAACTGTGGTTATAGGTAAGTGGTCAATAGTATTGTATAAGTAAATTAACTTTGTGGTAAGTTAAGTAACCAAAATAAATGTCTCCATGCTATCCAAACTAGATATAATGCTTCTACCCATCTGAGTACAGTAGATACTGTACTCAGATGGGTAGAAGCATATCTGGATATTCAACCATTCTCATAGGACTTCAAAATTGACCATCAGTGAAACATTCACTCTAGTATTTTATAATGTTTAATTAACTATTTTTGAGATCACATAAAAACAACTGCTTTACTTGCAGCCGTTTTCATACATTTGGAAACCAAACGTCCGATAAACCTACAACCAGCAGCTTTTGACCAATAGATAGACGTATTAATCAATAAAATTCATCAAGCTAATACATACTTATAGATGCCAAGAATCGGGCGAATAAAGTACACAACATACCTATACAGTAAAATACGTGTCAGACATTTTCACTATAAAGGACTTGACAATATATTAAGAAAACATCGTTGAGACTATTTTCTAGAAATTCCACCATCAAATATATTTAAATGCCGCCTCTCTACCGCACCCTCTTGTCCGATTGTCACGAGTGCTACCCTCGCCGGCGTTTTCTTAATTGTGCCGAAATATTTATTTGATTGCGAACTTTGTAGCGCAGGCGCAGCAACCGAAATGGTCATCGGCATCCGCGCGGTGCCGCGCGGAATTATCCTATAAACTAGCCGATAGAACCCTGTATTAAATTAACTAGTAAGCAAGCTAAGTGTAATTGGATTAGGTAAATGTAGAATTAAATAGGTTTGTAATGTGAAGACAAGTCATAGACGATGCTGAGAGATGTTATTGTAATCACTTAACAAGACTTTGTATTAAAAAACGCATTCAGATTGGTTGATCCGTTTCGAAGCTACGATGTTACAGACAAAGTACGTCGATACACAGATACACGAGTTGAAACCACCTTAGATTTTTCGTCGGGGTTAAAACAATGTATAGGTGTACAAGGAACGAACCCTAATGACAGATCACTAACCGGGAAACACACCGTGGGCAGACGACCTGCAAGGTAGGACAACGATCTTGTGAAGATCGCGAACAGCCATTGGATCTTATCGTGGAGATCTTGGGGGAACAACACCGGACAATGATCGTCGAATCAACATCCAAAATAATGAAATAACAGTCAGCTCGAGAGCCAAGCCAAGTGAAGGTTCTGGCTGAGTTTGTCCTTCTCAGCCTTCACGATCACGAGGTTCTTGTCGTGCGGGATGATGATGTGGTGATGACGACGAGCACTGGCCCGACTAACACGACATTCGGCTTCTGGTCACAAGTGAGTCCTGTCTGTGAGTGTCTGTGAGATCTACAGGGTCCAGACACAGCACAAAGACACTATACTTATTTATTATATTATTGTAAGAGTAGATTATAGTAGATATTATAAGTAGGCAAGTCAACAGCTAGGTACTTATATCAACGTAATCAATCAAATTCAATTACTAATAGACACATTAATGGAGTAAAGTGCACAATTTAGTTTTTACAACATTTACCTACACATAAAGTAGAAGCGTGGTAACTGCTATTGCCCTAAAAAGGGTGAAACCAGGGTAAGGATAGTAATTTTCCAAGGTTAACTTGAGACCTTTTTTCAACGTCACGTAGCATATAAAAATCGTATAATCAGAAAATGAATACCGTGTGACGACATTAAAAACCGATAGTTTATAAAGTCGACACATTTGTACCTACAGTCTGCTTATAAAGTAAAAATTTGTAACTATGCAGTAAGTAAATAAAAAGAAACGTAACATTAACTGTTGCAGTTTTATAAAATTATATTAGTAATATTAGTATATGTACATGACAAAGTATCTTCTGAAATTATCAATTACGTACTTTTAATTTTACGTACTTTAAATTCAAACAATAAAACTGAACTTCAGGATTCAATTTTTTTTTTATTTCAATTCCTCTGTATTAAAATATGTCATTGAGTAGATAAATTAACAAACTTATAACTTAAACTAAAAGACGCTGGCTGAGCAGGCACTTAAATAAATAAATGAATAATAGAAATAAATACTAAGGGATAATAAATAAATAAAATCATGAACAAGCGGACGTCTATAACTTTTATGTTGTTCGTTATATTGAATGTATAGAGATAACAAGAAGGTCCAAACAAGCCTACTACTTACCTACTGCTGAATTAGCTGTTGTTTATATAATTAAGGTATTATCGATATAATCAATTAGATTATGCAAATTATGCAAAATGTATTCATAATGAATCGGTAGTTAAATGGATATTCAGACTTGCTAAACCCATTACTGGTCGGGAGACATTCCTTCAAACCTTACGCAGTCAGAGCTCGAATGTTGTCAGTCAGATGTCCTATCTGCGATCTAAATAGGCCACAGAATCGATACTGAATAGGCCCAGTCGACACGCCGTGTCCACGCATCGTGGCTGGATCATAGAGATGAAATAAAGTATGAAACTGGTCGCGAGCTCGCATCGAGCGAACCCACTGTGACCGAGCCAACAATCGAGATGCGAAGCGCCGATAACGATGTCAACTAGCGCAGGCTGTCCTAGCCGTTCCCATGATTTGCGATGCCGTTCTAATCGATATAATTACGACCAATCCATCAAACGGACGTATATAATAAAATACATGATTCTAAAATATGGTAATCGTTAAAAACGCTTCAAACTGACCTGAGAAATAGCAGAGATCAATTTTTTGCAGCGACGGGTTTATGAACGCTGCGCAATATGGCTCTTTGATCTTTAACATGTCACATTGAATATCGAATCGCCGCATACGTTAAGCGTGAGACAGCTCGTATACATAATTTTATTGATCTAATTTCTCTTCAGTGTAGTTTGGACATAACATCCCTGGTCCTAACAAAGCTGACTAATTATCAGGACGCCGCGCGTCGTAAAACAGTGCATATTGACGGAATATAGAGAGGCCGGCACATAGTGCTTAATGACATTAATCACATTGATTTATTGTGGTTCCGAGTTATTACAGGCTGGGGGCGCGTGTGTGAGTGTGTGAGCGAGGCTATACCTGCTTGCTGTGTGCTTCTTGTATAAGTAGGTAATGCGCTGTATACAGCATGCTTCCATAGGTTGTCTTTGCTTCGAACTCCAACAAACTGAGCTTATTTGTACATAATTAGCTTAACATTGCCTTTATCGGATTTGTTTACACATAGGTACATGTAACGTAGACAGATAGGTCCTTATTGGCATCAATGCTTACTTAATTTTAGTCACATGTTACATATTCGTTTATAAGTCAACTCATTTAGTTGTATTACCTGAAATGCAGCTACAATGCAATTCCTGATTCTTCCTTTACTAAACTGCTAAATGAATTATAGTTATTCCAAAATATATAGGTACATATCTATTTCCCATATAATCGTAATGTAATAATCATAATTATCTTCTCATAATCTTGTGACGATTATTTTCCAGCGAAGATTAAGAACACCCTGGCTAGTGTAAGGGCTCCGTCGGACGCTGAATGTGTGTGTGTGGCATTAGGCAACAATTTACGCTGTTTGTGGCGTGTTAATATTGATTGGCACGCTTTATTTCGGCGAGACTGCCCTGGCCGTCCGCGAAACTAGTCCGTCACTTTTCTGCACGGTCCGGACACCAAATTATTTATATGAACGAGAATTATTCACGGGTTAGAAAGATATACCGTCCGCGGTCGCACTAATTAGATAATTATGTTCACTCTTCAGTCATCTGATAAATATTTAATTTACAGCAACTTAAAACATTGTTCGATATTTGTGTGATTTAACTAATTTAGAAACGCTGTTGACTGTACTGTATTTATTTTTATTTATTTATTTACATATATCCCATAGGATAAATAGCTACAAAACATCTTAGACAGCTCAGAAAAATGATAGTTACAAAAACTCTTCCATTGGCAAGTTATAAAGAATTTTAGATTACATAAGTGAAGTTAATAATGTACTATATTACGGGTATAAAAATTGCTTAATTTGGTACTGGCCTCCAAATCCTACAATAATACATGTTAGGCAATAATAACTCTTTATCTAAGTCATTGAACGTTCCTCACTATTAGGACGAGTACCTTGTGAAATTCCGAGACGTGGGTGTAGAGTGTATTAATGTCATAAAAGAAAATATGTCAGTATATGTAGTCCAGTCGTTAACCGGTGATGTGATGGTGTCCTTCAGGTTTCTATCACAACACTCAACTATGCAGATACAAAAGGACGTATAATCTTTGAAGCGGGCTCGCCCCAAGGCCCTTTTGTTAATACATGGTACCGGTACGTGTCGCATGCGATGTTCACGTCTGGTATGGGCGCCTCGCATATCAAGCACTAATTATAATTTCATAACGCACGCCCGTCGTCGAAGTAATACGCGAAATTTATGTTACGATGTTCTCACCGTGTGACGAGCCACGTGAATACCTAATCAGCATAAGTCCTCATTAACAGTACAGTCAATGTTCTACTCATATTCATTTGACGACGTGGCCATAAATTCAATTAAACCGTTTGTAAGTACATGTTATGGGCCCACTGTAGTTATCTAAGTACTTTATTTTGTAACCGCGTTATAGACGCGAATGCTTATCTGATATCTATTAAAATTTGCATAAATATGAACAGGTCCATTTCAATGCCTCGCCATAAGCGGACGCATATTCTGTTCTCTGCATAATTTAATACTATTCGGAATCGCCATTTACGCTAACATTGAATCTGTAGTAAGGTATTACTATCATAAAGATTGGCATTACAAAATATTAGTATTTATTTATTCGGTAAAATATTCTATTGTCTTCTCATTTGGAACATTATATTTTTGTATCCAAATCCGCATGCAGGGAGTTTATTTTGGAGGTAGTTTCGAAATGTGTACAAGCAACAGTTAGATTTAACTTATAGTAACCATATTGTATGTCTAAAACGATTAGTATCAGCGTATGGATCGTCGTGTACGCTCTAAATCAGGTCATTACAGCATACCTACAACGAATAGGGCTCTATAATGTCTACAGAATAACAATTGTATTAACATATCACTGTATTGAGGTAAATAAGATTATTGCTTTAGAATGACAAAAGTTTCAATGATGACCAAGTCTTTGATAATGAGACATAATAGTCGATTTATCTGCTAATGCAATACTCGGTCGTATTTAATGCCGTCGGTAAATCGTAATAGTTTATGTTTTTATGAAGCAATAAGCACTAGTTCAATTATATTATTATTTAATATAATAGAAAAGTACAAGTACATAGTTTGTAAAATGATTAAGAATACCTAGGTATTACATAAAAGGTATTTATAATAAAAAATAAGTTGTATGATCCCTAGCCTTGGCAACTTATTACCCGCAGCAACGACAGTTTTCTCTTTTACAATGTGACCTATGTATTTATATAAAATCTTCTAGCAAAACAATTGCTCAGTCTTAAACCATTCAATATTTGAAGATAAAATAGAACATTTATCCTTACCATCAATAACATTTTATCATCGCCCATTAACGAAGGTAATAAAACAGGTCTACCGAGGTAAAGAACCATTAATAAAAAGATTATTATTGTTCTCGATTTATTACCTAGTTCCAACGAATCACACAAAAAATAGATTTCAGCCGAATAAAAGCCACACTTCGACTGTTACTAAAACGCGTAACGTGTTTCTGTGTAATTGTAATAACGCGACTACAAATTTAGGTAGTCATTTCAGTAAATGTTACCAATTGGTGTAGTTCACCGCTTATCTCTAGTCGAATTGTACACGTAACTGGTTCGCAAACAACACACTATTTCCTTAGCAAAAACGAGGCTACAAAATACAATCAGGCCGGGCAATATTTCCTCTAGCACATTGAAATTAATGTTGATAAATACACAAGCGTAGCGGTGGAGTGCCGTCGCGGGCGGAAGTGGCTCCATCCATCATCCGCCCGCCCTGGATAAAAACGCTCGTTACCGCCGCCCTACCTGCCCGCGAACCTACTCGGCTATTCACTGACAGCCACCCAGATATTGCTGTTTTGTTTACATCGCGGCCCGTACCCACTATAACTTACACATTTTTTGCATAAACTAAACTTTTCATAGTGTGAGTCTGACCGAGACTAAGATACCTAACTACTATTATGGTAGGCACTAACCTGATGAAAAATGAATATACAAACTTCTATGATAGGACCCAAAAAATTCCTGTACTCTCTAACTTTCAAAATATTAAATTATGTGCGTATCGAAATTTGAATTTATATTTGTAATTAAACTTACTTTTAGTACACCTCATTTAATTGTCATAGAGGCATTTAATTGTCAAATTCAACTGAGTAAAGATGATGATGTCCCTGAAATCATATCATGGCCAAGGCTTTTGACGCATGCTCCTGAAACGGAACTCCTCAAAATGTACCAAAACAAGCAATGTACACCAAATCCAGGGCTGCTTGTAGCTCGCTCGGCGCGGATGGGCCATCGGCGCGTCTATTAATGCCACACTCAACCGCCTCTATTACGGCTGTCATTTATTATATCCATTTTGGCAAATTGGCTGATCTTGCACAGTTTATGAGCGTTCTCTCGAGGTAATTAAGGGAACTGTATAGCCTTGTTTTGGTAAGATAGTTAAGCGTATTATAATTATGTAGACTAGGAATTTATTGGCACTTAGTTTTAATTAAGTACTTAATTGAAAGCCTTAGAAAAAACAATAGCGTAAGTAGTTTCCTTATGTAAATGCAATGTTTTCAAAACACTAGAGCTTGAAATAGAAATAAGAATAAAAAAACGTGTTAAAAGAGAACTCCCGTGGTAAGTAGTAGGTAGTTTGTACTACCGTACAAATAAAAACCCTGGGGTATTTTTACCAGTAGTGTCGAATAAAGTAGGCGCGATTGAAGACATGCAAGCAAGGGTGACATCTAGGCGTGAATCCTCGGAGACACGATTATAGAAGTATGCGCCGAGAATCCGGTAGTAGCGTGTCCCTACTAAGTGCGGCCCCACGTTGGGCACCATTGTTTACAGTTTAGGTTTCGCAGTATGCGGAAATTATGTTTTATACAAATTTTACAAAACATAAAATGTACCGTTATCTCAACAGATACCGTCTAAAAGAAAACCCTAGGGTATTTGCACCAGTAGTGTCGAATAAAGTACCTAGGCGAGATTGAAGACGTGCACGCGAGGGTGACACAGGCGCGAATCCGCGAAGGCGCGATTATAGAAGTATGCACCGGGAATCCGGTGGTAGCGTGTCCGCGGTGTGTCTGCTAAGTGAGCCCCACTTTGGGCGCCAGTTTTTGGAATTGAAATATTTTTAAAGAACTTTATAGCTTAAAATTTCGGCATAAAATTGGGTTTGTACGTTAATGATTTAACTGGATAAGTAATTTAATCAATTCGTATCAATGGATAAGTAAGTTTATAATATTAAGTACACTTGACCAGGATCATATCTGGAACAAAACAAGTAAGTAGGTAAATAAAACTTGACTCCACAAATTCAGACTTCAGACCTGTTGTCTCAGTAAGTTTTTAAATTAAGAAAGACGAGTTATTCATTAATATTAGGGTTTAATATTAAGATAACAGCAATTGAGACTGTAGTTTGTTATAAAAGAATATTAAATAGGCCATACATTTTACTTTGGAATAAATCCTTCATGCATTATTATTATCTGTTCCTCAAAGTATTAAAATGATTATGAAACCGGCGCGATAAGGCGGGATGATACTGGCTTAGCGCCCCCCGCCCCACACCACACTATCTGCGGTACTCGAATGCCTTTTCAGCGTATATCTGCATGAAAAGTTGCCTGAAGCTTATGCTTGCTAGTTGCGAGCTAAACAAGCCCTGTTTTAGTGTGGGTTGTTTCAAGTTTAATGAATATTTGTATGTTTTTGTATAATACCCAGTTATTTATCAGTTTGGATCTATTGTGAAACTAAAACTATGAATGTAACGTAATAAAATCAGTAGTAAAATGTAATTAATTACATATTACGTAGATTAATTTTGAAGTTACGAGAGTATATACAGGGTGATCAATCCAAATGGGTCAGTAGGGAGAAAACGAAAACAATAAGAGATAGGGAAAAATGTTCTTAGGAACCATGGAGTTGATTTTAGATTTAACTGCGTTATTATTTTTTTATGAATCTCATGTCTAACCGTGAATTGAACCTGGATAAAATTCTGTAAGTAATCGCATGGCGTATTGTAACATTCTTTATAGCAGTTTTGACCGGGTTATGTATGAAATGATGTATGAGATTAATAAAAAAAATAATAATGCAGCTTTTATTAAATCTAAAATCGACGCCATGGTTCCTAAGAACTGATTTCAATTTTGTGACTTCTCCCTACTGACCCATTTGGATTGATCACCCGGTATACTATTAGTTATAAAAAGAATATTTTCAAAATACAGCGTTCCGAAATTTCCAATTCTTCCCGTAATGCAGAGAACGGAAACTTGTATAATCAAGCAGAACAAAGTTATTTACACAATGTAAAGGATGTCGCGGAAGTTTATGCAGAATCTGCAACGGTATGTCGAACGACAATTATAACTTTGGCCCGGACGTTGCAACAAATAAAATAATGTCTACGAAAACGCGCGAGGGGGACGGCGCAACGAAATTTCGTACACGAGACAAAGATAAGCTTAACCAGCACGAAATTATGAGCGTTTAACTGTTTCTAGCTGTAGAATCTGGCACGGGTGCTTCGCCGGCTCGCCAGCGCGCGTTATTTACGACGGGGTGGCGGCTGCGCTCCCGCTGCACCCGAGATAGTGCCTCCCCGGAAAAGCGACGCCGATACCACCGCTCCCAAGCCGCTCCCGACCTACACACGCGCCAACAAGGACTCTTTCCCGGCAGCACGCCGGCGCCTCATGCCACCGCAACACCTCGCTTCTGCTTGTGCAGATTGCTGCCAACCGGCACATGCTATGACGCTAAACACCACTCAAATCTCACCTCTAACGCACAGCCCATAAGGTGAAATCATCCGGACCGCATCGACTCTCGTTTGGTTGTTTTAACTCGAGCATCCCTTGCATTATATTATAGTGAAGATGTCTGTATGTCTTGTTTATGATAGCATAAAACTATGGTAAGTAAATTTATACCTTCGTATCAATGTAGCAGCGTCTACGTTCACGGAATATAAAATGCAAAAAGTAGTTCATGTATTCCGTCGGATACGCAAAAACCGTAGCATGCGAAAGTTTCTACAAGTATAATCATCACATTATGTACTTTAAACATAAATACGCACTTGATACTATATAATAAAAGACATTATTAGCCTGGGGCTGTAGATTAAACAACTTATCTGCTTTAAATGAGCGTTCTGTACATCAGTATTAATTAGTGTTTTGTGTAATATAGTACCTATATATATAATTTAATCTTAAGTTAGTAGCCATGTTCGGTTTAATGATATCTGTACATTTAAAGCTATATTACTATGAGCACAGTATCTGCTCCACCAATTAACGCGAGACAGGTATAGTACGAACATAATTATTGCCGAGACGACATAAAACGTAATTACTGCAGCTGACGAGAAATGTAATATGTATCGCGTTCATTCCCAATTCTGTGTGCACGCCCTAATGTTAACTAACAAAGATGAGAGGGCACTTCGTGGCTACGTCATTTAAGTGGAAATATACGGGCGAAAAAACAAAAGAAATGCGCAAAAACCGTCTAGAGCATTATGGCACGCGGCAAACCATTACTTTTAATATAAATAAAATAACAAAATATGAGCGTCCGGCCGCGGAGTGCCCCCGGTCGGCGGACACTTTTATATTTGAGGCGAGCCGCGGCCACCGTGACCTTGCGCCCCTTAAGATTTATCTCGCAACTTCGCACTTCTACAAAGCCTTTTTCCATGTTGGTTGATTGACTAACCAGCCCACGGGATAGAGGAAATAACGGATCTGTAACAGTGTTTTACATCATTGGATGATAGGTTTTACTTTGATAGCGCAACTGCCTACCAAGTTCGAGGTCCCTGGTTCCAATCCCGGCAAGATAATACTTGCGTGATGAGCACATTTGTTTTTGTGTGTTGTATCATTTTATTTATGAATTAGTACCTAGTATTTATTTACCCATAATTTTAGGGATGTATTTCCGCGTCGTCTAGTACTATTTATCTAGCGCATGACATGACATTAATTTTATTTGGGATTAAATATAAAACATGAATCACATATTATATTATAGATAATATAGGACGTAGATAATATTATGATAATCAATATATACATATTTACAAAAGTTATCGGAGTACATAAAAGAAGCGCAAACTCAAAATATCATAAATTACTTTCTGTGAGATAACAGTGCTGACAGCCACTTAATTATCGATGCCGAAATGCATTTTCGCAAAGATGTTCGCCCCTCAACGTTTTGACGGTATAAATGCCCGTTGTAACTCAGTAAGCGGCGCATGTCTACAATATTTTCTCGATAATTTAAGACATTAACGTTTCATCTTTCGTGCCGCTGGATGGATATAAAGAATACTTGACACGCAAACTGTAATCTGCGAACGACATTTACAATTTACTTTGGAGTAGCCCTGAGCATTTCTTTGTTATTTTAACTAAATCGGTGAGAAACAGTTGTTATGTAGGCCAGTCACTCGCTAACTTGCAACAAAGTATGGTGTAGATAGTAATTTTTCTTCGGGTGCGCTTGCTCGAAAATTGTATGTTCTTTATCTACATTTTTTACCTCACATAATGACTAGATAGAGTATTGCATACTACTATCCTTTATATAAGTACGCGATTAATTTTCTACTTTGCACCCACTTGAAGTATCTCTGTTTGGCCCTATGGTTGACTGGTAGATAATGCCATTAGGCATTAAGCTCGCCATTTGTACTGACTTTTGTTTTGTGCAATAAAGTTTAAATAAATAAATAAATATAGACTATCTTACTCGGAATGGTGACAAAAAATGATATGTCTTTCAAATTAAGTCTCAACAGACACAGATTAACAAGTCCTTTTAATTTCTTTATCAAAACGAATTGAAATTTTTTGAACTTAAATACTTAGCAAGCCGGGCGGGTCATAGATACTCGTTCCAGAGACTTCAGAAAACAACTGGAGTCGCGTTTATGGAGGGAACTAGCCCTTGAGTGGTTCGGTGCTGGGAGAGGCGAGTAAACAAGGAGGTAACAAGCCGCTAAGTCGACGCCGAGGGACGCGGGCGGGTCGGAGAACGGCGCGACAGAACTTTCGTGCTGCGTGCGCTTCCGTGATGCGTGCCCTTTGCACGATCCTATCAATCAACGTCCACTTTTAATGACTTAATTTTGACATACTCAACCTCACCAGAAACCGCTTCACATAACAGAGAGAATTTACATGATTGCGACGTCTACTTCAGTGATTATCACCGACGTCTCATGCCCCCACTAATTACACCCGATCCCCTTGCGAGGCTTCGGCCAATAGGTACGTCCATCGCTTGATCGTAAAGCGCGCCTAACAAAACGAGAACATAAACATACCTACAGTGCTCGCAATAAAACCGCGTGAAAATGGCAATAGCTATTCAGAGGGAGATATTAAAATGCATGGAAATAAATTCGGCGTCGCATTCGGGCGTACGGCTCTGGGGGTGCAGTAAAAATAAACAGCGACGCCATTAGAACTCACTTCCATATTCAAATTTATGAACGCGTCCGCTCGCCGCCCGCGCGGCCCGCCGGTCACGCCGATCGCCATAACAAATAAATTTGGCGTTTAATTTAAACTTTCAACCCCCTTCACCGGTAGCGGACATTTTAAAACCATCGTTGCGTTTGCTACCCGCAACTTGATGATAACCTAAACAGTAGATGCTTACTGCTTACTGAACAGTGGCGCTGGCGAGTAGAGTAAACAAGCGATGACATTAGGCGGACGTTTGTGACGGAGACGCGAGCTTTCGTTTGGATAAACAGACGTTTTCAAAAATTTGTGTGTTTAAATCGAATGTGACTCGTGTTACGGAGCTATTTCGGTTTAACAGCCGCCGTAAGCTCTGAAATAACACCTCGCTAGGTGAAACCATACAGAAAACTTAGTCCCGTGCATTAATTCATACGGGATTAGATGTCATCATAAACAGGAATTATTTAGTCAACTGAGGTTAAAAACAACAACATGTCGACCAAATGGCTCCAGCAGACGGAAATATCTTTAAATAATTATCAACTTAGTTCTGAATTTGGTAAACTTTTTTTTTTTATTTGATTAAATTCATTACAGTCTATATTTATTTTAAGTACCTAGCTACTATCCTAGTAAAATTTACAACCCGCTAATTTAATACATTCATAGAACTTAATTAAAGGTCGATTGTTAGGTATATGTCTCTCAGCATTAAGTCCGCCTTTTCTACGGTAAGTTTTCTTTTGTGTAATAAAGATTAAATAAATAAACTTGCAAAGTGAAATACAAAAATAAACAAATAGATTACTCTGTACCTACTTAAATGCTATACTATAGGTACGTAAAATACAAGTAGATACGGTTTTTACCGAAACCCAATTTTTCTAAAATTAAAAATAACCCTTTGACACTTTCAACTTAAAAGGAATAAATTTGAAAAGGTATCCAAATGAACAGTAAACAGTAAATTATAGTTAGTTACAATACCAAATGTATTGTACGCCCGTGTTGGCCCGGAAAGCCGTTGGAAACGCAGGTTCGAATCCTATCTGAACCATTAAAATTTCAATTTTTCGCATTGTACTTTTAATAAAAATAGTTACAATACCGTCCGCATTAGCGCTAAAGTAGCAAAATAGTATGAAAAAGCCCGTGATTTAGACGGAGTGAACTGTGTCGAAATGTTATTTATAGGTTCTTTTGGTGACCAGTAATTCCTACTTAAGTCCTTATAGTAGTTTATGTGACCGTACATAATGAAGGGTATTAAACACGAGTGTGGGTTTATGAAACGCGCCGAAGGCAAGTTTCATAATAACATCACACGAGTGTTTTAATGCCTAATTATGTACGGTTACATACACTACTTTATCTAGCCACATATCATAGGCCTCCATGATGCATTCAGGAGTCGCACATTACGACAAATATTACCCGGTAATGGCGGCAATGAAGTTTTCTGGCAGCTGTCATAGTTTTTTTAAATTCAGAGACAAACTAGAGTTGGCCCCAACTATCGTATCGTTCGATATCTTACTACGTGCGACATTTGTCAAATTTGATGCCAATTGACAATTCATTTCGAACTAAACGTCATCTCGACTGATATTAGAATAGAGGTCAAATCAAACTTTGTTTTTCATAGATGCTCGAAATTTGAATAAATAATATTATCGAAATCGATGTTATTATTTAGCAATAATAACATTTTCACAGATAAGAAATTTGTTCTAATAAAACAGTCTATTTTTATGGTGGTCATAATGTGCGGTTCTTGAACGCATCATGGAGAGTTTATGATATTTGGATAGATAAAAATATAAACAAATCAATGATTAGTAACGTAACTACATTCTACTACAATATCGCCAGTAATGTAACACCTTTCTGCGGACACTTTTGGATACCTATATAAAGATATTACTTATAAATTCTACCCTCTAAAGCAAAAATATTTGAATTGACATATGGACTCTACCTCATTGAAATGAAAAATTTCACATTGCCATATAGGTATCTACATTTAAAAGTAGGATTCACCTCGCTCTCTACACATTTCAGCAGATGATGTATGTTGTCCTGTAAATTTAAAAAGTTTCTACCAATGCAGGGTGACCGTACATTGTTCGTGTATTCCTACTTTGGGCGCCGTGTGTAGGGTGCGACCCCTAGCAGTTTTCCATGAAGAGTGGATTTCAATCCTTTATGACGTTTTGTTATTTCTACATCCATTCTAACTTAGTTTTTATCGCTTAGCTGCGGCTTAGAACAACTTAAAAAACGACCCCTATACAAAATCTTTTAATATGCTTTTATGTTTTCTTCAAAAATTAATTTATAACGTTTTACATATAGGTACATAATATCTGTGCAATTTCTCTTTTCTCTACTGCTGTGCAAATTATCTTTCTGAATATGCAATTTCTTAAGTGATTTACCTACTTTAATTATAAGAGAGAGAAAGTCCCTTATAACATTATAAAAAAAAACGAACTTGACAGATAAGAAACAATGCTGGGGCACTTTCATTTGCCCCATATGGAAATAACAACCATTTACCGTAGGTATGCGAAAACGACCGATTATGAACAACCATTTCATTGAATATCAATCGTATAACACTTTAAAGCAAAACTTACTAGGAAGTTGTTACTAATCCACTATTACATCGACCACTCTTTAAATTGAATACGATTATGATTAAGTATCATCCTGCGTACAAAAATAAAGCGCAACCCAAACCACACAATACAAACATCAAAGAAAGTTTGCCTTGTTTGGTAACGCCACTTGACACTAGATGGCGTTAGCAGTGTGTTGATCGGTAGTCCAGTTTATTGACCTGGAAAATAAAATAATTAATAACGTAAAAAATAAAATAAAAAATTTTACTAATTAACACGGTATTCTTGCGTATAGATGAGGTGTCAACAAGTGGGTGGGTCGCATCACAACCGCCGGGACAAAAACGCTCGACCTTGACATGACTGTGGGTGTTATTGTCTCAATGGGTAGGTACCTATTTAAAACGCACTCGCTTGTTTATTTTAAAACATATTTTTTTGTTTCTTTAAATCTACCTATTGTTCATTATGGTCAGCTATGGTTAAATATTGGAATGTTGAAAGTTAAGTCTAACGTAGGTAGGTATATTAAATTCGCGGTATGGTAAATCTGCGGTTTTATTATTTTAGACTCTTTAATAATCATAATAAGTTAATTACTAACTACTTTTATACACAAATAGTTAACACTTAATTAACCCAATCCTCCCTTGACGTTTTGTTATTCTCGAATTAAAATAACATCCTTCTTAGATAATATTAAATAGGAAAGACAAAATCAAGATTTTATTTACCGATATACTTATTTTTTGTGACTTAATTAGACTTAATTAAATATGACTAGCTACCTAAAATTTTTTTTTTAACTTGTACAAAATACAATGCCGGACTTAATGCCATAAGGCAATTTCCAACAGTCAACCATAGGAGTAAACAGAAACATTTGTATGGTTGTGTTGTAAACATTTCTAATTATATAATGAGAGGAATAGATAGTAGGTAGTACCTACCTAGATGCCTACTCTAATATTTAGCAAGAGTAAAGTATTATAGTCAACCAATTATCTACTTTGTTTCTAAATAATAATTATCAATAGTAGGTATCCGTTTATAAAACAAATCGTTGGTACACAATCATAAGACCATCTTACCCAACCGAATACCTATATCTCCACAGTCCAAATTTAGCAAAGTCATCGTTTAAATTCTAAACTCAGGTCGGGATCGACTAATCAAATTATCTAAGTCATTTCATCACCTCGTGTGTTGGCTGGATGACTGGCAGATAGCAAATTGGCTTCTAGCGCTCCGGGAGGCCTACCCGCTCCGGAATCACACCTTAACCATACAATATAGGCCGACAGAGCCACACCTTAAGCCCAGTCAATAAGAACCATAGGGTATAAAACTTTTTTTTAGTTATTGAGTGTATTTTTCCAGCCAGCTCCCGGTCTCCGCTTTTTAATAACTACCCGGTTTTTTTTTTTAATTAAATTGGATCTAGTTACGGGTGTCAGTGCTGAATTCGTCACAGTAGAGGTTATGCTCCGGATATTTTAATCAAAATCGGGAGCGTTTCATTTAGTGGATGGATGGTTGGAATGCCGATCACAATGTGGGAATAATGTTGATTCAAGAATTATTTTAAATTAGTTAAGTACATGCAGTTCACTTCTAAGATAAAATTACACATCACTGATACTATTTTATTTGATAGGTAACTTTAATTTCGTACATTTCTACTTAGTTTGAAAGGATACCTAAGTATAGAAACAAAAAATAATTATTAAACAGGACATGAATTATAATTATTTCACATACCTACTAACTAACGCATGAAGCACTCAAGATTTGTAACTTTGTTGTAAACATTTTAAAAATAATTTAGTCTGATACAAACTTTAAAAAACGTTTTTTCAAACTTTATGCCCCAAACGTAGCTAACAAGTCCAACGACCAAAACATTCCAGCGCATCAATGCCAAAAAGTCAAGTCAATATCAAGGCGATTTATTCAAAATACTTTTTTGTTATGATTGACGGACTTCAAAACAATAAATTAGATGACGTGTAGCATTAATTAGTGTATGTGGGAGGCTTCGCGGGGCGCGAGCGTCGCCATCTAGCGGGCGAGCGCCGCCCACTGCGTGCACCGCCTCGTACCCCACTCGGCACATATCGCTTATGAATATGAGGCGTTATGATTATGAAAATATGCCCCGCCCCGAATATGGAATATGGAGGAGGGGGGTCGGTGCGGCGCGTGCGAATGGGCGAAGTTTGATTTATGAGCCGGGCGCGGCCCCGCCTCCTGTCATAACCGTATACCTGGTGCGCGCGCGCGCTCGCCGCCCGCCGCCCGTCGCCCGCCGCCTCGCTCAGTCGCGCTTCAGATGGCGAGTGGCGCGCTCGGCCGCACCCCGTCTCGACCGTAGCTCCCGTCCGTGCTCGCGAGTGCCGACCGACCTCCGACCAGCTGCTGCGGGGCCATGCGCCGGCCCTAGCCGCCGCCACCGCCACCATGCCGCGCGTGAAGCCAGCCTGCGTCCGCCGCGTCTCCATCGGTACCTAGTTCACCATCACCACGCACATCATTACACATACATTTCGGAACAGTGAATACATTTTGAAGCGATAACCGTGTCCGTAAAGCCAAACAATGATTCAGTTAGCGACGATAAAATTCGGCATCCACCAGAAAGTGAGCACTAATCGCCATCGACGTGGTGAGTACAGTGCAGTGATACACTTGACAAACAATTACACGAGGGAAGCGGCAGGTAGGTGCGGAACAAAAACAAGCTTTGTGAAGTGACAAGTTAAGTTTTCAATCGTGAACGTTGTTTCAAAAAGTTTGTGCTCATAGAATGCACTTAGGTACGGCGATTAATGCACTCTAGGTTTGTAAAATCCAGGCGGAGTTATTTCCTAAAGATTTTTTTGAAACTCTAGTTTTTGAAGCTTGTGTTCCTTAAATCTTTAAACATTTCTACCAAATTATAATATAATTCTGTGAACACAATAATGTTGTTTTTCTAAGGCAGTGGTTAAAAAAATACTAAGATAAAGTTTAAAAAGTTGGATAATAGTCGGTTGTTATTAAGAACGTCCTTGTAATAAACTTGAATCCGTAAACAAAATATCATAATATTTTTTTTAAATCAATGCAGTCACATGCCTACTTATATTTTAGTAGGTACCTACATAAAAATACTAATGATTAATTTGCCAAGGTGATTGACTGCGAGAAAGTTTTTAATTATAATAATGTATTATTGTATATTTTTTTTAATAAATAGGTAACATATTAAACGTATCTAGGTACTGTTCAATATGTAGTTAAAATGAAAGAAAATCTAAAGTTGCATACACAGTCGCATCTAGATTCAGTACAAGTTACCAAACGTTACCAATATTTTTTTTGCTATAGGTACCTATATTACCTACCTATATAAAACGAAAATGTTTAAGAAAAAGTTCTTAGTAGGTACATTATGTTTGCTTAGTTAGACTCCGATAGTTACAGATTCATAACTATGAAAATCTGTATCTGTATAAGATAATTATAACTCCAAATGGAAGCTGTCATTTTTTATTATTGCACCGTTACAGGCGTTATCTCATGACCAGTTTTATTAGTGCACCATAAAATACTAAGCGGCGTTTTATCTGCCAACTATTGAAATAACGTATTCACATTCTTATGAAATATATTCACTGTTTGTTTGGTCTACTAATAAAGTCGAAAAACTTGTTAATGTTCCGGTCCCAGCGCTTAAAATGAAACGTTGATATGCATAATGCTTCCATTTACGCGTACCGCTCGATGATGAATAATTACTCTCGATATAATTTATAGACCTTCTGTAAGTAGATTAATTAGCTCTCAACTTAAATTATAAACTTAAAATATTTTAATGGTGATTGCAGCGATAAAACATTATATATATAAATTTATTGTACGTGGGTTGAAAGTCGTTAGGTACGTGTATTATATAGTCGTTATCACGGTCACAAATCAGAATAGTGTTATAGACGAACATGTTTAACATCGCAATCATTCTTACTTCACTTGCCGTTACTATCTGATTATAAAAGGACCTACAGGGAGACTTATTTGATTAGACAAACTAAAAGCGAAAACATATTGCAAATATCATCACATCATGAGGTAACTCACTGTCATTTCTTGCGGTCTAAACCTGTTCATAATTTGAACAATATAACTTGACAAAATAACAATGCAAGTTGTTTTGTAAACTTAGTATAATGGTGGGTTTAGGCGGCGGTTGCAGGACAGTGACACTTTGTTTTTTTTCTGCGTAATGCAGCGGCGGCCGGCCGTTTAGCCACGCGGAGCAAAAGCGCTGTCACCGGCACACACCGACACCACTAATCCTTCATCTTACAAATAACTATTAAACGCACCGGCATCTGGCCTCAAATGAGATGGTTAATCCTCGCCGCAGCAAGGCTCGGATTACTGTGTTTTGTGTCGGTGCTCACTTTATCGCTCGTTTTCAATGTAAACATCATAAACGTCAAAAAAATTGAACGGTTTCAAACGCGGCAGCTTATGCACCGGACATGTAATTCTTTCTGTTCTTTTTTTCTTTTTCATAACCGCAACTCTCAGAAATAGCGTTGTGTCCTTGTATCATAATACTTCGGATAAAAAATATTACTACTCACTTATAATAAATATACCTCAAGATACCTACTTTAATACAATTATTATTTCGTTAATGCTATAAATATGCCTCATTTATGGTAGAAACATTAAATAAGGCTGAGTTGTTAAACGTTACATTACAGCCAGGAAGTATTAAACCAATCCGGTACACAGCCTTTTCAATTATAAATTATGCTTGTTATTCACCTTAATATCGTGCGTTTAATTTATAGAAATATTTGATACACAAAATAAATATGTACCTACTTATACAAGAGTATTATAATGTCTCTATAATTAGCAATGTTATGCATACAAATATTGCATTACTTATAACGGAGAGCTCAATGAATTGCAAATTGCGTAGCCGTTATTTGGAGATGTAGACGATGTAATATAAGGTGGTTTAAGTCTATCTTTCATAAAAAAAGTAATCTGTTACAAGTCTATCTACCGAGGGGACAACTATTCTCCTAAATCAAAAGTGCACATCGAAATATTTTTTATATGTTAAATACTTACTTTCAATATAAATCATAAACAATATTACTAACTGAATGTTGGCGTTGACTCACCGATCGATTAATCATTATCTAAATTAAACTGTTTATGCACGGAGTTTCACGGCAAATTATTATATGGTTAATTATATTTTCGTAACAAGGGCATAGTTAGATATGTAGGTACAGGTGTAAGAATTATCGCCAAAGCAGCAAAGTTCATTATTGTTAATTTGATGAGGAATATTAAAATGTAGGTATACATTTTAATATTGATATTATATTTTTAATTAACTTAATTTGGTTGTTTTAGGTTGTTAAAATGATATCGTTGAAAAAAGTATTACATTTAAAAATAACATAATATCTCAGATTTTATTACTTTTTTGCTGCAATTTAAAGAATCAAATGAGATACATTTAGATAAACTTTCTTCTTTAATAATAGAATGTTATCACGGGACTAAACGGTGTATTAATAGAAATAGCACAATGCATTTTGGCGAATCTATCTGGATTTTAGTCTCGAAATAAACAACCTTTTTAATTTCTAGCTGACAATCACGAATAATAAAACACAATAAAAGCGGTGACAGTGCTTTACTATTCTTAGTTATTCAATGTATGTATTGTGATTTTGTAACATTCATAACAACTTATTTATTATAATTCAAATAAAAACGACAGCAGCATACCTACTGTTTGAACGAATAGCACCGTAATAAGAAAATTTTAGAACTTTGAAGCCTTGTTAAAGGAGCCAAAACTACTAAATACACACAATTTATTTGCAAAAAAAATGTTCCGCACACTATATTTCAATTAGTATTTATTTTTATATTCTCTTAGAAAATCAATGCACTCGCTACCTAGCCTACTAAAGAAAAAAATAAACAAAATTATTATTTATTTATTTTATTCTCCAGTGATTTCTCTCAGTAATCTCCAGTAATCACAAACATGTACTATAAGCCTGTATTTAAATTGCCTTAAGAGACAATCATCATGGTGTTCCATCCCTTTCCACAGATCAAATTTGGTGAAGTACTGTTATTAACTATACATATACCTAGCTAATAAAGCATAAAGCTCCCTCAATTCTGAACTACTGAATATAATAGTACCTTTGCTATGTCGTGAAATTGCGTCTTGGTTAGTTGTGGCAATCACTCAATTCTGGTTTTACATGTGCATCATAAATTAACGTTTTAAAAAAAATCGATTCTCTGTTATATTTTACAAGGGATCACCTCTAGTGGAATAAAAATTCTTGAAATAACGATACAAAACTTACATGATCAGAAAAACGAAAAGGGGATACGAGGGGGGCGAAGCCCCCCCATTAAGAAATCCTTCTCCACACTGACCTCTTGGTTGTAGGTTAGGTTAGGTTAGAACTGTGAACCTATAAATACGAACATCGGCCAGAAAAGTAGCTTAGGTTAGGTTTGAAAGAACTGCGACCCCCTCAGAAATGAACTGCTGCCAGAAAAGCAGTAGGTATGATGTTGATGTAAAAACATTTTGAGATTAATATTTATGTTCTTCAGTATTATGCGCCAATGCACGATATGCATAAAAACATTATGACGATTAATGATTACGATTCAGGTTGATATGCTCCAAAATTATATGACATTCCTTACTTAATGCGTAAAAACATTATGGTCATAAAATGTATGCGGATCAATTAATGACTATACACCTTATGCGCAAGAACTATTATGACAAAAGTGGTTATGCACATCGACATTATGGCTTTAAAATTTATGCAACCTAATATGGAACCATTTTACAATTTTCTATTTATATGAAAAGAATTTTATACGATATCCTTTTTATTTTTATACTGGAATCCCTTGGTCACCGATTCGCGGCCTAAACTTAAATATTCTTCTTCGTACGGAAAAAAAGAAATCTAACTTTTTTCTGTGGATTGATTTATATCAACGTAAATAAAAAATAACAACGACAACAACAACGTCACGTAATATAATGAAAAAAAAAAAAAAAACCATCATTAACAGGTCTTTACATTTTGGTGGAGCGGCCAATTTCTATTTAGATATACCTACCTAATACAACCAATAAAAATAAGAAGAAATGAGTTGATGCTCATTGATAGAAATTGAACAAGAATTCATCAATTACACGAATTAGGAAGTTATATCCATATATAACAATATACAATAACGATAAAAAATAGTTCGTTATCTTACTCAATTTTATAGCAAATGATTCCCACCTTTACCTGTTAGAGGAACTTTGGCCCCAACATCTTTCACTATGACCTTTTGACTTAATTAATTAGGACAAAGACATATAATGTCACTTAACGTTTTACTAGGTAATCAAATACATTGCATTTTTACCTACAGGTACATACATAATGTATCAATTAGGTGGGTTAGGTAAGTAAATTACAATTTGGGAACGTAACAGCGTATTATTTTGTTACATATAGATGGTAACTGATAATAAAAATAGTTACTAACTATTTAACTGTAATTATCCAAATATAGGTCATAACAATTTAAAATCAAAGTAAGTAAGTAAATAAATGACATATAAATGAAGAAACATTCGTCTGGGATTTTAATTTAGTTTCTTCAATTGATTTGTTTTTAAAATAGGACTATGACTTTGCTTTCGTATAAATTAACTAGTATTATTTTTACCCACACAATATAACGTACATACAAAGACATGTTAACACACTTATATCTAGACAAAAATCGTAGTTTATTTTTTATTTGATCTATCTTAGCTCATTTGTTGTTTATAGGCATGTTTCAAAAATTTGATCCTTTTGAAATAAAGAGATTTGTCAATTTACCGGACTAAATAAATTTCTACCTAAAATGTTTACGAGTATTGCATTAGAAACTAGTAAGTTTCATTAAATGCCAACTCACAAATAGACATCAGATATATGTACATTATTTGGCATTTTCTAAAAAAACAAAAATCAGGAGCCTGAACTTGGAATATGAAATATAATTAGGTAGGTAGCAAACTAATGACATATTTTTATTTAATTATCCACATTCAAAAACTATAGAAATTGACATGGTCATAAACATTCCAAAAGTTGATTTCATTAGATATTGTAAGGGCTCAGAAAATTTCCTGTCGATTAATATTTTGATTAACTAACGTAAATTTTGAATAGTAACTGGACTATCCATCTACAGATTCAGTCTGATTCAAAATATAAGTTAGAACAGTACAAAAATATACTTGCGCTAAATGTAATAATAAAATAACCATGTACCTAACGACTTTATTACGCATAGCAAATAATCGGTCTTTCGAATCTGGTTTTTTGATGTAAAAGAACCCGGTGATTACTAGCGACATCTATCATCGAGTAGCGAAACTGCGCCTATTTAAGAAAGAACCAATGCAGGTTTACAACTTCGTGTGCAACGTTTGTCTAATCCTAAACTTTTATATACATAACTTAACTTGTTGGTTCATTTTCACGTTAGTTTTGTCTAATAATAATTAAAACAAAAGACATATAAATAGATTTGTACCTACCTAAGTGGGTATGTAGATAAATAATGGTAGGTAATGCTAATATTGGTGTTATTTGTTGTTTTTTTATCTGTTACGTATTATCCTTGTTGGTGTATTGACGGTGTATTAAATAAACACGGAGACGAAATATGCAATAATTGCTAAAACTTTTTTTGTTGATTCTATATGTTTATATGTATAATAATCGATAAAATTTCTCATTTTATTGTTGTATGGGTCGATTGCAAAAAAATTGTTAAGGGCTTTAATTAAAACAATGTTAATTAATTCCTTTTAGTTAGAGAGCTCACGACCAAAACCATGTCTCATAGCAATACGGCAAAAACCCTATAAAATCGTTAGATTGTATGATTCTGAACCCGACTAGGTGTGTAGTAACGGTCGAAAGTGTAGCAACTGCGTGGGAGGCCATTTCTGCTGTGTCAAAAAAAAAGACAGTCGGTATTATAGCAATACGTCTGATAGTGAAAATGTATATAGATTTTATAATTGTATTATGAAAAAGTTTGTTTTCAGACATTTTGCGCGTAGCATATAGCCTGAGCGCATTTTTGAAAATGTCAACAAATTTAGCCGACCTGTATCATAGCAATACGGATAAATTTTTTTTTCAACTTTTCGTATTGCTGCCATGATTACCAAAAACCTGTTTTCAGACACTTTAAGTGTAGCATATACTCCCAAAAACGAAAATAACGTTTCGGAGTCGCCTGGCCGACGCCTCTGTTAAATGTTTTTTTATTAATTTACAGCCTTCATAGATATTCAAGAATCTCCCTTGTCTATTATATGTACTTTGACAGATGACAGATGTCATTACTTATTTCTTTTGTAAAAGTTACTCAAGTGTGCTTTAAATAAAACCAAAACTATCAAATCAATCAGTATTTAATTTCAACAGCCTCAGCGCTTGTTACGTTACTATTATACAGCTCACTCGCCAGCTGCTCCAAACGTTGGAACCATGGTATAATAATATACTCCGCCAGGTATTCCATTCCGAGACTCGCGAACCACGTGACTGACACAAGCCTACGTCATCATGCTGTTCACAGATTCTCAAACTTTAAAATGTGGGAGAATTTTAACCAACGGTGAAAAATATTTAAACGGCATTAATTTTAAGTTATTCATGTAGAAACATAGGTAGTACAATAAAACAAATCTAATATATTCAATAAAAAATTTATTTATCTATACAAGAGAAACTTTTGAAAAACGAATCCACATCTAATCAATAAACGGTATTCGACACTTTAAGCAATTTTCGTTTTAATTTCTTCTGGAGTTGAATCCTAACGATTTTTTTATTTAATTCTTTTAGTCTTATGTAACTATGTCCTCGTTGTGACTAAGCAAAGCAAAGTATTTTCTAATAAGCATTTCTATTTGAGGGTATTGTTTTTGACGTGCTTGTGTACAATATGCCGACGCGGTTGGCTCACTTTTTAAAGCACTTGCCTACTGAGCCGGCGGTCCTGGGTTCGAATCCCGGCCAGGCCAAGTATTTGTGTGATGAACTCGAATATTTGTGCTTGGGTCATGGATGTTATCTATATATGTATTTATATATTATGTCTATCGTGTCGTCGTATCTATATCTCAGTTTCCTTTTGTGCGATTTATTTCAGTCCTTCAACTTCAATGTTACGGTTTCGGGTAAATTCTTTGTTAATTATCATCTAATAAATTCAGGGTCGCAACGTATTCATTGGTTTGTAACAGAAAATTCAAGATGCCTCAATACGATTTTTAAATGATATCTGAGTATCGAAAAGTTGTCTGATAGAGAAGGTGCTACACTTAATTAGTCTGATATAAATTTTTTGCACATGTGGACAACTTATTTTATCATGTCCAACAATTTTCAGACATATTGCTATGATACCGATCGGTAAAATTTGTTAACATTTTCAAAACGGTCTCAAAATTTAATGCGTTCACATTTCCGTCTGAAAATTGTTTTGTTCGCATCAAATAACCAAAATTTACTAATAAAAAAGATTTTCAGACGTATTGCTATGAGACATTTTTTTTGTCTCATTTTTAATTTTTTTAAGTGATTTTACGGGTTTGCGCTACACCACTAACGTCTGAAAAATATGTTTCCGGTATCTCAGAACTATCATTCAACTACAGTCTGCAAATCAGACATATTGCTATGATGCAGTTCGGTAAAATTCTTTGACAATTTTGAAAATTCGGTCAGATCAAACGCTACGCGGAAAATGTCTGATATTGGTATTTTCGAGTTCAGGATAATCGTATCTATCGATTTAATGCGGTTTTGGCCGTATTGCTATGAGACAAAAATTTTGGTCGTGGGCTCTCGTACTATTTGTGTAACGAAAGTTACCCATACATTTTGTATGACTAACTTTCGTCACACAAAGGAAGCGATCGTATTTTATGTTAACTAAGCTTTTAACTCTAAGGTTTACTATATAAATAAGTTTCTTAAGTACCTAACGCAGAAGTTAGGTATACCTAGATAATAAATAAGAAAACAGGATACTCTCTACCTATGCCAGTTTAAAAAAATCATCTGGTTATTGTGCGAAACAATGATACAAAAAAAACATATTATCCCTATATTTTATAGTAGTTAGGTAAAAGGGGCTGTGGTAGCCTTCTTTTACCTACTATAAAATATACCTACCGATAAAATGACATGTTTTTACCTATATCATTAGTTCGCAATACGACAGAATCTCTACATTTACGATAGGTAAAGATCAATAGCCCTGTTTTTAGTGCCGACCACAGGACGTGTATGTAACTTAAACCTAGCAAATTAATTAAACTACGTATTACGCTTGAGTGATTGAAGCTAAAACATTTTTAATTTAACATAGCGAAGTAAATCGAGTATGCGTCCAAAGTATGCCTTAGACACATTAACTCTCAGTCAAGTTGAATAGACTTCAACTTTCAAAACACTTCTTTTTATATGAAATAAGTTTTGGTTTTGTTAAAAACAAACATAGAGGTACAAGAAACACTTATAATACTACTTATAATCTTCGGCTTAAAACATTGCCCGAGCGAGCGAAGCGACCTAAGCAACTCCGTTTCAGTTCGCCCGAAAGGGCTTGGGCACAAATCACGCGAGGTATTTTCGGCTACTTTTTGACCCCACCTTCTTGTATTACCGGATCTTCGGATGTCCAGTTATCCGGCTGTTGTCGCCTACTGGTCGCATTTCTCAACCGATTCTCGTGAAATTTTGTGAGTGGATTAGATAGATTTTTTATTTTCCCTTACATTTGAAATCGTTTGGCGAAGATAAAGGTCGAGAACGTAAAAAATGCATAATATTTCCTTCGGTTTACGCGGCTGTCACTCATTTAAATGAAACAATTTAACGGGTTAAAAAAATACATATTTAACCCATTTCGGAACAAACTCGCGTCGCGAGGTTACACGTGTCACGTAGCCATTAATTTCATATTACTACTACTACCTGCATATTTATGTAATTTAATATATTTTGAATGCATATACTTAGCGATTTTGTGTCGGAGACTAATTAATTAGGGGGACTATTAAATACGTAATATTTTTTTTATTATTATTCGCAAACTGATGACCGGCGATTGACCTCAGTATCACCTGATGGTAAGTAACTACGGGGTCGAGGATGTAGCTCGCCGGTTCAGTAATAGCCTACTCAGTCTTACCTTCAAGAGACCCAAGTATTAAATACAACATACATACCCGTCATAGCGGACACACGTTCTGTGTCTTTTTGTAAGTCGATAGTGGAGCTTTTAGCCACTTTTTCCCGCTGAAAAAATCGAATAATATTAAATATAATGTCCCTATGTGCGGTTTTATCCCGTTTCGACTTTATTTTATACATAAACTTTGCGGTTTTGTATATAAAAATTCGTATATAATCGACAGAAGTTTGTTTATTTTTTACATGACAGGTGTCAAAGGTAGATTGCCATGTAACATAATGTTAATTCCCGTTTTTGTCACGAATCTTCTCTTCCCGCACAGACTATATTCACTTTGAATTTTAGTGGCCGATATTACCTACATATGACACGCCAAATAGACTTATGTAGACTGGAATGCTTAGACATAGTTTTATGAAAAAAAGTTTGCCACAGTGGCGTGGCGTCTCATACAAAGACACAGGGCAAGCCGGTATATATTTGCCTACTTTTTCTTTAGTAACAGTAGAAAATTGTATCAAACGTCGTGAATCAAGCCGGTGGGAACCGTGTTGTATGGAATCCACGACACTGCAAACCTATGCCCGCTGTCCACTTTTTTTACTAATTTTTACTTTAGTTGTTTCGATAAATGTTAATCCAAGAATCATTAATGTCAAAAATGCTTAGTAGTCGTAAAATAAATCATAGATTTATTATTATTATCCATGCTAAAGAATCATTGAGGTAATCATAATTTTATACCATGCATTTAAATGTTCTATAACAATAGAGAAAAAACATTGCTATGATTCTAATTATGAGGATGGAGCCAGATAGTGGGCATACTAACTCATGTAATAGAATAACGAAAACCTACCGAGTTTGAGCTCTTTAGAATTGTATTGGTGAGTAGTTGACGAATGCTTAAAAATTAGATACAACAATAAAAACTTTTCACACAATTAATAATAAATGAATTTTGACAGAAGATGACATACGTATATATTTACAGTCCGTGAGCTCCCACATTGCGATTCGGATTTGGGTGAAAACTGAGAGGTTCTTATCTGGACCGCGTAAGAGCAAGCAAGACAGGTATAAAACAGGAATCGGATTCTGACAGCTCACGCACTGTACTATGAGCCCATAGTACATAATGGAGGGTGGCATAAAAGGAGCAATATCTTATGTATGTAGGAGTATATTTGAAAAAGTATTCTGCGAACTACACATTTAAATATACGCAATAACAATAGAGTATAATCACAGAATAGATAATAGTACAAGTACAGAAGGCACACTACTTTGATCTTTACAAAAGCCGCTTTTTTTAGCCAAAAAAATATGATTTATGGCCCTTCTAAAGTCGTCGTCCCCAGCGCAAGCCAAACGGAACGTTAAAGCTGCGTGCCAACGGTGAAAATGAATTGGCTCGCTTGCCGCGTCGCCGAGAGCGAGGGCTGTCAACGACTAAAAATAAAAATGTATTTCCTATTTATTTCTTGCATTCAATATAGAGAGCCATATATTTATATTCTTCATACATTATATTAATTATTTCATTATTCAACTATAAAGTAATCAATCTCAGAATTTGGACGAATTGAATCCACCACCAGGCTGCAAAACATTTTAGCTTTATTTTTAAACATTTTAATACGTATAATATAATAAAATAATGCAACGAATGCGTTACCTTAACATGCAATTAAATTCTTGAGCTTCATTTTGTTTTTGCTTAGTTGTCCGATATTTATTTATTTATTCATATATATATTCATCACTACACACCTAGTATAAAACAAAGTCGTTTCCTCGTCTGTCTGTCTGCCCCTATGTATGCTTCGATCTTTAAAAATACGCACGGACGCACCGTGCCGTGCCGTGCGAAGCCGGGCGGGTCGCTAGTAACAAATAAAACATGTACAAAGGCGAACTTATCCCTATTAGGGATCACTTCCAATACATTTCTTTTAACTCATTATTTATATATTTTATATACTTACTTATCAAACTATCACTCAATCGTTTATTCATTACTAGTAATTTTACAAACTTCATATCAAATATTATTATAAAAACCTCTATGATTGTTGATTTAGTAGTAGACATACTTATTTTACTAGAATTTAAATTGACAAATATCAGTAAATAATCAATTCAAAATTACATAAGTACTTAACAATTAAAATTGATCTGAGTAACCAGTGTTAAATATGGAAGTAGATACACCTGCAATATGTTTTTTTATTATTATTCAGTAACTACTTATTATATATTTGTATATAATCTTTTTATCGATTCATATTTTTTTATGTGGTAATACCACATTTTTTATTTTTATAAATAATGACACAAAGGTAAATTAAGAAAGAAAAATTGAATGCGATCTACTACAATCGAAGCGGGATCATTGTTCCTACAACCCGCTGCGATACAATATCTTTTCGCTGTCTTTTTACTCATTCAAACACTTTATATTATAATATAACACTGGTATCAACAGATGAATGAGGAACGTTCACTTGCGACGTACATAAATCGGAAGAGCGTGCGCGCGAATTTCGTGTACGTGCGTTCCGAGACACAGCATGGCAGCCACTGAATAGTCCCCATGCATGAGGCCACCGGCATGTACTTGTAGCGGGAAAAGTTTATCGCGGAGTGCGCCCCGCCTGGTATAATCTCCTTTTCTTATGGAATAACTTTTGTTTCACAACGCAACACATTAATATTACTGAAAAGTTAGTAACATTAATGCGTTGATATAACATTAAATAAGCTTTTCAGCAATACCTACCTACCTTGCTACTGGAGAACGAATTTATGGTAAAAGTGTTATTACAATGAATTAACTTTTCCAGAAATGTTTTTGATTGGTATATTTCTATAAATTCTTTAATTTAGATAACATATTTTAAGCAATATTTGAACAGACAAACTTACACCTCGATTCACATAAATATCTCGTATTTTAATAAGTAAGTAGAACCTAATAGGTGGATTTATATCCTTACCGAATATAGTAAAAACCAACTCGATATCGTGGAGATGGACAGTGATGGACACTCGGACAGGCTGAATGCAGATGAATACCTGGGTAGAAACCTAATTATAGACCAACTCGCCGTGACAGCTGAAAATATACGCAGTTTAAACTTTGATGTTTTTAGAAATAAATATTGATGGGTTAAAGCGTCAGGTAATTTACTTTAAACGGTTTTTCTAAATTGTATTACAATGTAGATGTCAAAAATAAACTAGGAACTGTTAACCGCATAGAAGGCTATTAAATGCAATGTTTTATTTTAAAAGGATTTGTTAAACAATTTAACAAATTGAGATTATAATATTATAATGTTCCATTTTAACTTCATACGACACAGATTAAATATAAATCAAAAGCACTTACTAACGAATTTACTTTCAAATCATATTGTTTTACCTACTTAATTACGTTTTACTTAACGGCCCAGTTGTTTTAGTTCCTTTGTGTTAGCGAAGCGGTGGTAGCCTAGTGGTTAGGGCATGCGACTCTCAATCCGGAGGTCGCGGGTTCGAACCCGGCCCGTACCAATGAGTTTTTCGGAACGTATGTACGGAATGTCATTTGATATTTACCACTCGCTTTTCGGTGAAGGAAAACATCGTGAGGAAACCACCTAAGCCCAATAAGGCCTAGTTTCCCCTCTGGGTTGGAAGGTCAGATGGCAGTCGCTTTCGTAAAAACGAGTGCCTACGCCACATCTTGGGATTTAGGTAGCCGACCCCGATTGAGAATTCATTCTCAAAAAATGGGACAAAGGCTAGGAGGTTTTATGTAGTTCCTTTGTGTTAGCGCGGGTGGCTGAAAGTGCTGTCCGACGTATTGGACGTGTAATTATCGCTACAAAATATACATAATACAAACTTCCAACACTTATAATACGGTGAATAGAGACTAAAGTACTATGTGTGACCTTACAAACGGTCCGGTAGTTTTGAATTTTTGATATGTTGTCTAGGATGGTTAGTCAGTGTTTAAAATGCAAAATGCACAATTCCCCCCCCTCCGCGCCCGCCGCCATATTGAAAAAACCGGCACTCTCTTCATATTTTTGCTCATATCTTCCTTTAGGAGCGTTTTAGCTAGGAGAAAGCTTCGACAATGTTATAGGGAGTTAAATTTACTACATTTTCCATTTTATATTTTTTTTCTAGGACAGATAGTTACGGAGATATCCACATTTAAAAAAACGTAAAAAATCGCAATTTCCTACTGAAAAACAAACTTCTGGATTATATCTTCGTTTAGGAGCATTCTAGCTACAACAAAGCTTGGGCAATGTTGTAGAGAATAAAATTTACTATAATTTACATTTCAAATTTTGTTTCAAGGACGGTTAGTTACGGAGATATGCACATTTAAAAAACAGGAAAAGTCGAATTTTCCGAAAATTTCTCAAAATTCTTGGTTTAGAACGCTGTCATTCGATTACGGACTAGTCTAGGACAAATCAAAACATGTAGGAAATATAGTTGCTTATAAAACTCATGTCCATTTTTACATACATTTTCGGAAAATGTGACTTTATTTTTTACATATCTCCGTAATTATCTGTCCTAGAAACAAAATTTGAAATGTAAATTATAGTAAATTTAATTCTCTACAAAATTGCCCAAGCACTTCTTCTTCTTCTAGCTAAAATGCTCCTAAACGAAGATATAATCCAGAAGTTTGTTTTTGAGTTGGAAATTGCAATTTCTAACGTTTTTTTAAATGTGCATATCTCCGTAACTATCTATCCTAGAAACAAAATATAAAATGGAAAATGTAGTAAATTTAACGCTCTATAACATTGTCACAGCTTTCTTTTACCTAAAATGCTCCTAAAGGAAGATATAAGCAAAAATATGAAGAGAGTGCCGGTTTTTTCAATATGGCGGCGGGCGCGGAGGGGGGGGAATTGTGCATTTTTCATTTTAAACACTGACTAACCATCTTATACAACATATCAAAAATTCAAAACTACCGGACCGTTTGTAAGCTCAAAATCCTTTATTCACTGAATTATTACTATTTCTAATCAATCACTGACCTGATTTTCACATATAAAAATAAATAGATAATTTGCAGTGTAACTAATATGGGCTGTACAAATGCATGTCCCATTTATGAAATTCTGCAGCTCATTATACACATACATGAGAGTAAATTGTCTAGATACATTGACACACATACATCCTCACACAATTATTATGTATGTGTTCAAAATACTGGGATACCTAATAGAGATTTCTTTGTTTTAGGTGAAAGTTCCGGTTCGTGTTCGGAAGAAGAAATCCACAATGTTATACCAGAAGAAGCGAGAGATAGAACTGAGGCGCACATGTGCCCGCGCTGCCAGGAGCAGTTCGATAACCTGCATGAGTTCCTGCACCACAAACGCGTATGCGATGAGAAAGCGCTCCAGATGGGCGAGGAACGAATGCACTCCGACCCCGAGGAGATGGTCGTTTCAGGGGACGAAGAAATGGATGAACCTAACAAGCGGTTAGAACAAGTGCGAAGGCATCGACAAGATGCTGAGAACAATAACAGCCTCGAAGAAGGCGAGGCAGAAGTGCCTGAGGCCGATGTGCCACCAGTGGGACTGCCCTTCCCGGCCGCCGGCCATGTGACGCTCGAAGCGCTCCAAAATACGAAAGTCGCCGTGGCGCAATTCGCTGCAACAGCTATGGCTAACAATGCCGACAATGAAGCGGCGCTACACGAACTTGCTGTCCTACAAAGTACACTATTCACACTGCAGCATCAACAAGTTTTTCAATTGCAGTTGATACGACAGTTACAAAATCAACTGTCACTAACACAACGGAGAGATGATGATGGCAGCCCACCGCCGAATGAAGCAGAACCGATCGTGCCTGCGCCTGCCGCTCGATCGCCGTCGCCACCTCGTCCGCCACGGGAGCCATCACCTCCTATTCCCATGCCTCCTACTAGCCAAAGTTTACCGTCTACACATGCGCATCTTATTCCTAAGACGGAGCAAATCTCCATTCCAAAAATCCAAACATCTACGCCACCTATGATGTCCCACCCACCCTATAGTTCCATATCGTCCTCTTTAGCATCTTCGATCATAACAAATAATGATCCGCCACCCTCCCTGAACGAACCAAACACTCTTGAAATGCTCCAGAAACGCGCCCAAGAAGTACTTGACAACGCGTCACAAGGTCTCCTGGCGAATAACCTTGCTGACGAATTAGCATTTCGTAAATCTGGAAAAATGTCGCCCTACGATGGAAAAAGTGGAGGAAGAAACGAACCCTTCTTCAAACACCGCTGCCGATACTGTGGAAAAGTCTTCGGAAGCGACTCTGCGCTACAAATTCACATCCGTTCGCATACAGGTGAAAGACCTTTCAAATGTAATGTCTGTGGATCCCGATTCACAACCAAAGGGAATCTTAAAGTCCATTTCCAAAGACATACTGCGAAATTCCCGCACGTCAAGATGAACCCAAATCCGATTCCAGAACATTTGGATAAATATCACCCTCCGTTACTAGCGCAACTGTCGCCGGGACCCATCCCGGGTATGCCACCCCATCCACTTCAGTTCCCTCCAGGTGCTCCTGCGCCTTTCCCGCCAGGCTTGCCGCTGTACAGACCACCGCACCATGACCTTCTGCCTCCACGTCCACTGGGAGACAAACCTCTACCGCCTCACCCACTATTCGCAATGCGTGAGGAACAAGATGCTCCGGCTGATCTCAGTAAACCATCCGCGCCGAGCCCTTCCCGATCGCAATCCGGCATGTTTAAATCTGAGCCCCAAGATGAAGAAAGCCAACGGGATTCGAGTTTTGAAGATGCCGAACGAGTATCACCCAAACGAGAACCAGAAGAGAATGATGCTACTCAGGAGACTGATCATGACCGATACCCCTCAACGTCGCCATACGACGACTGCAGCATGGACTCAAAATACAGCAATGAAGACCAAATCGGCAGAGAAAGTCCGCATGTGAAGCCCGATCCAGATCAACCGGAAAACTTATCAAGTAAGAATTCATCGATATCTGGGCCAATTTCAATAGCAACGGGACTACGTACATTTCCCACTTTTCCTTTATTTCCCAACTCCCCACCTAGCAGTATTTCCTCGGGTAGTTTAACTCCTTTCCATTCGTCCGTCCATGGCGTCGTTGACGTGGATCTAGCTCGCGATCCTTTGTATTATAATTCGCTTTTACCTCGTCCGGGTAGCAACGACAACTCGTGGGAAAATTTGATAGAGATAACAAAAACGTCAGAAACAACAAAATTACAGCAGTTGGTAGATAACATAGATAACAAAGTGTCCGATCCTAATGAATGCATAGTATGCCATCGTGTTCTCTCGTGCAAAAGCGCTTTACAAATGCACTATCGAACACACACGGGCGAAAGGCCGTTCCGGTGCAAATTGTGCGGTCGTGCTTTTACCACTAAAGGCAACTTAAAGACGCATATGGGCGTTCATCGTATTAGACCTCCCACTCAAATGTTACATCAATGTCCGGTTTGTCATAAGAAGTTTTCTGATCCTTCAATTTTACACCAACATATACGACTTCATACTGGTGAACGTGCGAATAGTCAATACGATCAGATCCGTAATCTTGAATTCAACGGGTACCCGTCATTAAGTAATGGATCAGACGCCATCGACTTTCCTTCACATCGTGTCCCCCAGCCCCTGTTTCCAACTCCGTCCACTCCCGGCGACCGACGGGCGGACTCCCGCGGGACCGACGATGAGAGCGGCCGGGACGAGCGTGAGCCCGCTAATCGGGAGTTCGACGACGACTCAGATACGAAGGATCGTCGAACTTCGCCGCTCTCCGTCTGCGCCTCGGCGTCCGAATGCGAAGTAAAAACCATCACCACAACGGCTTCCCTCCCATCGGCGACAGGTTCGGAGAGCGGGCGGAGCGCGCGGGCCTCGCCGCCGTCGCCGACGCTGTCGAGCCTGTCGACGCCGCCGCGGCTGCCGCTGCACTCGCCGCTGCCGTCACCGCCGACCCCCCTGGCGGCGCTTGGTGCTCTCGGAGGATCGCCCTTCAGCCCGCTCGGACTCGCGTTTCCTCCCGCAGGTATGCGATAAGCGGGAACCTATGTTTTCGTCCGCCCCGGTCGCCCGCACGTCCATTCCCCTCGAATCATTCATCCTCCGCCTGCCAACTAACGAAAGATCGCTTGCCGGGCGCTCGAATACACGCTGAATGTAATTATAAAGTTATCTAACTCTAGAAGATGTTAAATCACCACTTCTACAGTGTAATCGTGCGTTCCGATTAAAATACTTATAGTGTGTGGCATTGTGTTGATATTGTAAAGAGGAATTGTCTGTGTACAGTGCGCGGCAACACAACGTGTAACATCTGCTACAAGACTTTCGCCTGCAACTCTGCCCTGGAGATACATTATCGAAGCCACACCAAAGAGCGACCTTTTAAATGCACTGTTTGCGATCGCGGCTTTTCAACAAAGGTTAGTGAATAATCATTATCTATTAATGCTTCACTGATTTATTCTGATTTCTGTCCTTTAATACCCCCTCTATATCACGATTTTTTGTGTATTTTTTTTTCATGTTATGAACTCAAGAATGGTCCTAAGTGGTGAAACTACTAATAACGCAATCTTGTAATTATTTGTCTAATCGTCATATAAGCAGACATACGACACCGATTGAGTGTTCTTGGCTGGCGGCCAGTCCATATCTTATTGTAACACAAATAGCGACATATGCGCGTTTACGTTTCCACTAATTTTCTGTAGACCCACATCTGCATAAGCCTCATTGACAATAAAATCTTTGAGTCATAAAATAAATTGTTTTACGGCGAGTAAATAAGCGGTGGTTATTTCGAGCGGAAATTCAAGCTTATAACAATCGTGATTGTTGTAACGTAAATAGATGTAAATAGTTCGTTCGTGCCCAATAGATAGTCGTGTCAAGTGATCGGAGCATCGAACTCGGAGTTAGCTATGTCGGAGACAAGTTGCCGGAGCTCCGAGGAAGTTCTTGCGCCGGTTTCATTTCAGGGAAGTTTCAGTGCATTAATTTTGCAAGCTGTAATTACAAGTCGCTAGTCGTCGCCTCTAGTTCGCATTAGTTTCGGCCGTTGTCTGCGCGCATCCGACGCGACTCGCCGGCTTGCGAGTAATTGACGACCAACTCGGCGAACTTGTAGGCTCGTTTGCTCCGATTTAATCAAAACTGCACTGTTGCCTGCCGTCGGACGCAGTCACAAATTTGTCTTTGAACGCAAAGCTTTGTACAGATTTTGTATATTATGCTGAAATCAAATGTTTGATTATTCGAAATAACTACTGCAATATATATATATATTTTAATTACTTCATGTAGAATAACTGTTTAAAGATAAGTATACGACAATTTTCAGAACATTTAGGACTAAATACGATTTAATAAAATAGACCGGACAATATTACCAATTAAAGCTAAACGAATTAATTATATAGATATATGTATTAATAATAAATAAAGGCTGTTAAGATCACGTTTATGGCAATTCTGGTTTATACTCGGTTCGGCCAATGTTTCAAGAGAAGGCAGGAACGACGTGCGGCTGCGCCCGCGTCGCCTCGCGAGTCGCGACACAAAAATGATAACTCATAAAAACAACGTCACGGAAAACGATCGGAATATTAATTCACGTCGTAAAATATTTATTGCTTATAAATCCTTGAGCCTTTACCTACGCTTCTCGTCATAAAAAGATTATTTATGCTCGACAATGTAACATTTTTCGTATATTACCAAAAGATTTCGGTCTTATCAATAAAATATACTTTTTTTTTATATTTATGACGGCGCCGGGAGTTGTGAGTTTAAAGACCTCACTAATGCAATCATATGTCATTTCATAAATTGAGTCCCCTTATTTATAGCCTCCGTGGCATTTATATTGTTAAAACATAATATGCCTAATATAGCGACATAAAGATATGATTTCCGAACGAACGTGGGAATAATTACCGCGACGGCAGTGATCTGTAGTTCCAGATAATTTCCGACAAGTTGTTAATAAACATACATTACACTCACTACAAGGGAATAAATTCTTTTGTCCCTGCTGGTAATTTTAATCGCGATCGTGAGCATTCTTGAATTGCTAAAGAGAAAGTCCTCTGAGTTAAGTTCACGTGGGCATGTATCTGCCTACCTACGGATAAAGGGTAAAACTAAGTTGCACGCCTATCTAAAGTTGTCGTATCATCTGAACCATTAAAAATATATATCTACTCGTACATGTCTAGGTACATACAACGATACATATGATCAGTGAGTAGATTAGGTATGTATACCTATCTAATTTAACCTAATCTAACCTACCCAATAAAATATATTTGAATTGTTTTTTTACAAATTTATGAAACATGTAATGTCTCATGTTATTTTTAATGTGGGTACACCACAACTTTTTTTCATATCTTGTTCTTTGTATCAATGGTACCTACAATAAATTTTACAGCTGAAAAAGCTCTAGAGGTATTAGGTACCCATAATATCATCATCGTAATACCATAGAATAGGCTAATTAAATTAAGACATTACAAATTAATCAATCAATAATCAACACTAACTACAAAATAAGTTTCGAAACCAACTTAACAATCACACAACAATAATTTTCAAGTGTTTTAATTTTTTTAAACACATATAAATTATAGGTTAAAAAAGGTATAATGACCGCATAGAACGGTGACGTCATAGTTTGCGTTTCTCTTTTAATTTCATAGTATTCCAGCGTTTTGATTTTCATAAATAGTAGCTGTTTTATTTTTGTCTGTCAGGAATCTAGCCTATTCCAGATTCGATCTGTCATTTAATGTCACTATCTGTCATAGGGTCTATCTATTCAAGTCGTAAAAATGACGCTGGCAGAATTGCCCCAATGGACAGTAGCCATTAAGTTAAAAATTTAATTGAACTCGTCAGATATTTTTGTATAAATGGACAATACGTCACTATCGCATAACATCTTATTCCTATCATTGAATACATAACTACGTCGTGATTTTTTCTACTATATTACCGAAGTAATGTTACTTGTTTTCCACAAATATATGTGGAAGTATTTACCAACATATAAATGTACTTAAAAATACCGTATGATAATAATAATGTAGCGAAAGAACCGTAGAAGGACCGTATAATCTTGCATTCTGTGGTCTCTTCCTACCCCAGTACCTATATGTATGTAAGTATATGTAAATACTGTGGCCCTAATTGAAAACGGGTATAAGTCGAATATATTGACCAGAAACAAAAGTTGATAAGTCATGACTTTATTGTGAGACTTTAGCTCCTTTGCTCTTAGGTTAATACCGACTTATGCCCCTATTCACGAGGGCCACAATTAATACAAGTATGTAAGTATGCGATAATAATTGGAAATATATTCAATCCAGTAAATAATTCTTACGTTCTTATATTATTACAAAGTACTTACACCAACTTATGTAGAATTGAACATATATAATCTACTTAATAACGAAGTTACATTCTTGTCATATTCGCTTTAAATTATGGAGTTTAAAACGGAAGAGCGGAATCTTCCATATGAGTTTTTTTTTTAATATGTCCATCGGTAAGCAGTAAATAATAGTTCAATAGTGCTAAAGTATCAAGAAAGTAAGAAAAAACTTCAAGTTTTAAACAGTCCAATTGAAAATTTTAATGTCTTAGGTGACCAGAGTAGTTCTTGCTTAAATAGTTCCTTTAAGTATATTATACAGAAAAAATGCACAATTAAGTTTTAAAATATATATAAACAAATCGTTGCTAAGTAACGGAACTACTTTCAGCCACAGTAGCGCCACCAATTTAACACCTTTCGACGGACACTTTTGGATATATGAAGATTCTTCTCTTTTTACGCTCCATACTTTAAATGAAAGGAACGTCAAGAAAAAACAAAAGATTACATGGTCTTGTTTATAGTCCTTTTTTGGTTTTTAATCGGCATTTTGTTTGACAGCAATTAGAAAAGTTATTAGCCAAACAGTAAAATTAAACAGTAAATGTTAAAAACCTTTAACGAGTCGATAGTATTTCAAGTAATAGGTACCAAACTATCAAGTAAAAAGGGGTGTTTTGTTTAATTGCCTAGGTAAGTAGTTGACGACTCTATAAATGTTACACACGCATATAGATTTAATTAGGATTGTTAGGATTCCGTCATTACTAATTTCAAACTTTCGTATTTATTTGATTTTAAACATTTATTTATGTATTAGGTACTATGTTTTTCCCGTGGTTCCGTTCGTTCAGAAGGATGAAATGTGTCCATACAAACTTTCAACTTCTATTATAGCCTTCTTAAAATTAATATCCTTATGAAATGTAGCCTAAATATATATTTAAGCTATGTTACTGAAAAGTTTTATTGATATCTTTCATGTAGTTTTTGCGTTTAAGCACAGAATAGATAATACAACGGTACAAGGTTTAAGTGGAACGTACAGTTTAGCAAAATTTCTCGTTGATATAATGCTCAAAAAATAAAAGGGCCACGTAATTTTTGATACCGTTTTTGAACTCCCTAATTATAGCGTGAATAAAGGAAGAATATTAATTTGGGAATTGAAATTATGTACGTAGTTTTAAATAAACAAATATTAAGGGACAAGCGTCGTCTAGAAGACGACGATATACATTATGTAAATATCCATATATATATAGATAACATCCATGACCCAGGAACAAATATTCGAGTTCTAGCCGGGATTCGAACCATGAACCACCGGCTCAGTAGTCAGCTAGGGTGCAATACAAACTGCGCCAACTGCGTTGTCAGTTAACTTTTTATTGTGATGTTCTCTTCCATTGTTATTTAGAACATAAAAGTTAAGTGGCCCTTATTTTCTTTTGAGAAATATGATATATAAATGGTCAATTCGTAAACCGGGGTAGAAGTATCCAATGGATGAATGACTAAGTAGATAGACACGTAAGCTTAGTATTGGCGAAATTCGCTGTGTATTTAGGTGCCTAAAGCAATTTGGGTGCTAGCAATCGCTGTAGCATACCTATATGTATAATGGGCTCACTGTCAGGCAAATCCGTAGCGCCGGGCGACGCTTGGCAAGCAAACGTTTAACATACTCGTACCCGCTGTTACTACAGGCTTACTAAACAGCTAACAGTAGAGATAGTCTTAAACGTTTATTATTCGCCGAGCGAAGCGAGCAATGCGTTCTGTTTCAACTTCGTAATTTTTTTCGAATGTCAACATATTTCACAACCGATTCTCATGAAATTTTATTAGAAGGTTCGATAAGGTTAAGTATTCTTTTTTTGGTTGGGTCAGTTTTTCGAAAATTTTCAAAATGTCGGAGATGTGGGGTTTGAAATGGTAAAAAATTACAAATTTCAGCCATTTTCAAACAATCTCGCGAGGTATAAGTACAGCTCTTAGAGCCACTAGTATTTATTAGGGTTAAGACACATCTTTAAAAAAATGACGATTCTATTATAATGTCAGTGTTAAATCTACTTGTACGTTATCCTAATGAAAGAAAGAAAATCATGCATTATAATGCAAAATGCGATTATGATGTAATTATACAAAACAATAATATATTTTTCACCATACATTCTACCAACATAATCATCTTCAAACATGGAAAATATCAAGCGATTTTTGTATTTTATTTATTTACTAAATGAGAAATAAGCAAATTTACAGAGCTGTGTTTCAAATCATTTCACTGTTTCACGGTATACAAATTAAGGTACAAATGACACGATAAACAAAGAAAGAAATAACAGGACCAAAATATGGAAAAATAACGTAAATATTTATGTATAGTCGGCATCAAAAAGTTAGCAGCAACCACAGTATATCCAAATACAAGAACATAGGTAACCTATTTGCGTAGCAATAAGGGTTTGCTACGGTATAATTGGCCACTTTGATGCTATTAACTATATGATGCTGACTGTACAATTCGTATTATTACAATTCGATGCCTAATAATTGACATGACTATGCAATTCGTATTATTACAATACCTACCAGTTAGTACAATTCGATGGCTATTCTTATCGTTTGTACACATGCTTGAAATTATTTTATAATAACTGGCGGGTCTAATACGATATGATTTTGTTTTATTAGGGCCCAATGTCGAGAACGGACTCTACGAAACGTTGGCTTTCGAAGTACCTTAAAATGTAGCAGTGTCTAATTAAAATGAGGAAAATCCAACATTTATCTACCTATGCAACCATGTTAGGTACTTCTCAAAACACCGTTCCATTATCGCAGGGCGAACGTACGCGGCGCAAAACCAGGGAATGCTAGAAAGCGGAATGGATACGTTGGAATACGGGGGGCTATCTGAGCCGTTTACATGCACATTTGAAATTACAATAAGTCGACACCCACCTAACGAAAGTTCACGAGGCAAACATTTTATCGAATATTGAAATCTTGTTACACGGTAACGTTGCGCGTGTATTGTGCGCTGGTAATGTTTCCAAGACTGGTAGTTGAGTGTTGATAAAATATTTTGGGTTAGAATAATTTCGTATGCACTTTAGGAAATATTTCGGTTTAAGATTTGAGAACTATATCGATCCGAAATAAAGAATTTTACCGAGCGAGCGAAGCGTCTCCGTTTCTGCTTGGCCAATAATGCTTTCGTATGTCCGGATGTTTAGTTATCCGGATTTCCGGTTGTTCTCGCCTAGAGGTCGAATTGCTCAACCAATTCTAAGGAGTTTTGTGAGTAAGTTCGAAAATTACTCCGAACGATTCGATTCGCCATAACGAACGAACGGTTCGATTTTATTATTGATCCTTTTTCTCGATATTTAAAAAAATAGAGATATGGGTATTCAAAAGTTAAAATATTGCAAATTGAGCCATTTACAACAAACTCGTGAAGTCTACACCTCACAGAGCCTCTAATAGTTTAGGTATAAAATCTACACATTTTTAATCTTAGACTAACCGTTAAACTGGGACTTATAACGTTATTCAATACATACATAAGTATGCAGCCACATTCAATGCGTAAGCATTACTTACGGAGATATAAAACTTCGCTCAAAACAGTTACGTACTAAAATTTAAATAATTTTGTGAATAAACAACGAAATTCTCCGAAAATGACTAGATGCACTTGAAATAATAGGCAATAACCATAAATCCATTTTTCATCTAATGTCAAATGAATATTTATCATCATCGCTGAATAGAAATTATCTACTTAAAATATGATTTCTTAAACTAATGGTGCTATAAAAATCTCGTCCAACCTCGTTAGTTTCCTATTTGAATGAAAAATTAAAACAAACAACCAGATTCTTTATATACTAGTAACGCCATCTAGCGTCGAGTAGTAGTTTCACTACTTTTCGTATCATCGTAATTATTTCGCTGTAATTTTGTTTCGATATCGGTCATCCCGATCCCATGCGTATTAAATTGGCTCCGCGAATTAAAAATAGATAGTCCATTATTTCTAAATACTTAGAAAAAATGGGTAACGACCAAATTATTAACTTTGGCACCTTAACTCACTCAATATAATTGGTATGGTAATTTCCGTTGTGCGACGACACTTAACCATTGAAAAGGGCACCTTCAATTCTATTTTATCCTTACTATATATGGTTAATTTTGTCGCATACCTAAACTTTTAGATACCATACTTTTTTTTTCTAATTTTGTAAAATTGACAGTTATGATTGAACTTTTTGGTCCTTACCCAAATAGTTTCCTCTTTTCGTTCCATAATGGCATGTAGTGTATTATTTGTCCCTATTTAACGGTGTGCGAGTGTGTGTGTAATGTTGCGTGTCTTTGTGGTTCCAGAGCAGTGGCGGCGGTTGTCGGTGTGTTAGGCGCCCTCGCGCCCCGCGCCCGCCGCACGCCACTGCTTTGGATCTCTGGAACGCCTTCGTCTATCCGGTATGGGTGAGGGACGCCTGAGCGTTTCGTGCAGAGGTTATGTCATAGCTAAACCAAATACCACATTAACACCGTGCAGAATGTACAGTATCAAACAATTATTCATGATATTATGACTAGCTGTGACACAACGTTCTGTTTTTAATTAAATCAGCTTGCTTGATACTAGAATGGCTGTGACCTTTAAGCGCAATGCTTCAAATGTCCTTTACACCGACTAACTACTTAATTAATTAAATTATGGAACTGCTCTGACCTATGCTCACAAATTATTAAGATTACAGTAGCACTTATAATATGCAGTTCAATGTCGCTAGCTTCTTTAAAGACTAGATTACACCGCTGTTCAAGAGTCAGCGCATTTTAAGCAGTGGTGTTGTCGCTCCCTTGGTCTGTCTGATGCATCTGTTTTAATGTTCTGTTCTTTGTTATTAGGGTAACATGAAGCAGCATATGCTAACGCATAAGATTCGGGATATGCCGCCGTCGTTCGAGAAAGGGATGAGCGGGCCGTCGGGGCCGCCGAGCGAGGAGCGAGACACGAGCCCCGACCGTAGGTCTTCGCCCGAGAAGATGGAACTGAAGAGGTCTCCCCCAGCGCACCCGGCGACGATGCCCCACGCCCCACCTATTGACATGCCACCGCTGCCGAAAAGACCAAGCAGTAAGTCCTATTATGCTTCATTCGATGTTTTTGTTGGTGTCTGAATTCGTTCACAAAAAACGCCTTAAGTGTAAGTTTACAACGCAACAAAACTACCCGATCCCATTGAATTAAGTTTCCCGTAAGAATAACATGGAGACGTTTTTATTTTGGCGTAGCCTCAGACAATTTTGAGGATACTACATATAAGTAAAAAAAAAAAAACATATTTATAGTTTGACGCAACTACCACCAATACTCGTACCAATAATGTATCAAAAACTAGGTAGCCTACGCACCAATGCATAGGCACCGGTAGCCAGTAGCAGCGGTGCGCTCGCGTTGTTTGGTCGCATTTTACACAAATAACGAATAAAAAACTAGGTCTCAGGCGGCTTTTACGAAGATCAAAAAAGAGAAACTATAGTGATTTATATTGTGGCCTTTTTTAAATTCACGTTTTGAAACCGCGATGACTAACCATGCAAGGAAATTACAACGTCAGTTATATTAGCCGGCCAATAACGCCTAGTGCTTAATGCAAGCGTTTGAAGCAAACCGGTTGCCTCCTAAACAGGCTCTCGGAGTATAATCGAAGTGATTCCGAAGGTTGTAATAATAAATTGATTGCTGAGGAAATCGAATGAAAACTATAGATTAGGATCCGGTGTGAAAGCTGAAGTTATAGCTGCAGTGTAGGTTACGTGTCAATCGCCATATTATCGCTATACAAACGTTTCACATTCAACATAAA
Source organism: Apotomis betuletana (assembly GCA_932273695.1). Lineage (NCBI taxonomy): Eukaryota > Metazoa > Arthropoda > Insecta > Lepidoptera > Tortricidae > Apotomis > Apotomis betuletana. The sequence goes on from OW026304.1 coordinate 15,157,102, forward strand.
CTGACGGCGAATGATGTTCCCGAGGATAATTCATTCATGCAATAGGTGTTATTCGAAATTTATTACATTTTGTGATGTGTCCCAGTGATCATTTCACCGACCGGGGTATAATTAAAGTTTTTGATTGACAGCATACTCAGACTAGACAATGTTTATATTATGTTTTAGTATTTTGTTTCGTTATATTATGTTTTATTGACGACGCGGTTCGCGCAGTGGTTAAGCAACTACCTACTGAGCCGACGGTCCCCGGTTCAAATCCCGGCAAGGGCAAATATTTGTGTGATGAACACGAATATTTGTGCCTGGGTCATGGATGTCCTATGTATTTAAGTATTTATTTATCTATATAAGTATGTATATCGTCGCCTAGTACCCATAACACAAGCTTAATTTGGGACTAGGTTGATTTGTGTGAGGTTGTCTGATATTTATTTATTTTATTTTATAATTAGATAGGTAGGTAGGACGGGTCCATTAATCATCTCACGAATACAATAAATTTCTTGTAAATTTCTCAAGTGGCTTTTGCGAATATCTAAATAAAAAATGTTCTATTCTCTCTAAATAACACTACATAAGGTTTTTTCTTCTGACAATGACTCTATCGTGTGACAATGTGTAACCGAGCTATTCCTCCGCAGTATCCAGCGGGCCCGCGCACCCACCACCCCCGGTATCCTCCAAGCACCTGTGCGGAGTGTGCCGCAAGAACTTCTCCTCTTCATCAGCGCTGCAGATCCACATGCGCACACACACCGGCGACAAGCCCTTCCGCTGCGCCGTCTGCCAGAAGGCATTCACCACCAAAGGGAACCTTAAGGTGAGCACTCTTCGTAGTACAATAGGATACTTGACCCATTTTAGAAATATATTTGAAATGGTAAATAATTATCTTACTATCACTAAAAATTGTGTTGTATTTTTATATAAATTTCATGAATAGACAAAAACGCCGTCCGCCATTTTTGTCATTAGCTTATCTGTGGTGTGACGTAGGCGATCCCGTAAATAAAAACACAGTAATGATACACTCTTATTATGATGCGAATGACGTTTTTAGTTTTAAGTTATTTTTTACTGGATCAGTCAAACCAGCTACTGGTTTTGTGGGACAACGTATCTAGATTTAAGGAAATTGTAAAGTTCCTAATAAATAAATAAATAATAATAAAAATCAAGGGTGAAAATGGCGAGTCAACTAGTTATCCTACTAGCTCTTTGTTGCGTAACAAGTATTGACTATCTCTTTACCTAAATCCTCTTCAGTGCGAAAAGAACCAGGTGTGGTGTGTAGTCGCGCAACAAGCGTAGTTGCAAACGTTATGGTGGAGTCCGACGAGCGGGTGATGTCACATGGATTTTGTAAAAAACATAGTATGGCATGAATCTCACCATTTATAAAGTACATTGATATGTAAGTTCACAATTTTATAAATTAGGCGCCCTTGTTGTGATACAAACTCGCTTGACAGACCCCAGCCCCGCCAGTTGTACTCGTATTTGGTCACGTCAGTATCAAGGACTGCCTTGATTAATATTTCTTCCATTCCAGGTGCACATGGGCACGCACATGTGGAGCGGCGGCGCGTCGCGGCGCGGGCGCCGCATGTCTCTGGAGCTGCCGCCGCGGCCGCTGCACGAGCCCCACGACCTTCTACGGCGGCCCGACTTATTCTACCCGTACCTGCCCGCGCCATTCCTGAACGGCATGCAGCAGAAGGTACGTTAGAAGATGCCAACAGTATATGTCGCGCAGTCGCTGCCCCACCAGGACACCAACGATGGCGTCAGTCATTTATTTATTTATTTATTATTTACTAGCGGTGCCCCGCGGTGTTACCCGCTCATCCCACGGGAACACTAAATTTTTTCGGGATGAAAAGTATCCTATGTCCTTTCCCGGGTCTCAAACTATCTCCATACCAAATTTCATCTAAGTCGGTTCAGCGGTTTAAGCGTGAAGAGGTAACAGACAGACAGACAGACAGACAGACAGACAGACACACTTTCGCATTTATAATATTAGTTTTCATCTAAGTCGGTTCAGCGGTTTAAGCGTGAAGAGGTAACAGACAGACAGACAGACAGAAAGACACACTTTCGCATTTATAATATTAGTATGGATTTAGTATACATGCTGGTTGTGTACCAATTTTTTATAAGTATTATACGTAGCAGGCGATGCCGCCACGGCGTCTCGGTGCGGCAGAATTCCATCTCTGGACATCCAGCTTCTTTTCAAAGTTCAATGTTACTCTTTTACGTATCATGCATATCATATCATCACTACATAGTATAAAACAAAGTCGCTTTCTCTGTCCCTATGTCCCTTTGTATGCTTTATCTTTAAAACTACGCAACGGATTTTGATGCGGTTTTTTTTAATAGATAGAGTGATTCAAGAGGAAGGTTTATATGATATGTATAATACATGCATAATTGATCAGCATTGCACCCGTGCGCAGCCGGAGCGGGTCGCTAGTACCTAATAAGAAAGTACTTATGAATTACCTACATTCTCACATGATTCGTCGAAAAAATATTCACCGATCTAATGACACTCCTCTCAACAGCTGAACGAGATATCAGTGATCCAACAGAGCGCGGGTCAGAACGGAGTCGCGGGCAAGTTCCCCGGCCTGCTCGGGTTCGGGGCGTTCGGCGCGCGGCCCGGCGCCGCGTCGCCTCTCGAGCGACCTCCGTCACTAGAAGGCGACGAGCGCCAGGCAGCTATGAGGGAGTTAGCTGAGCGCGGCAGGGAGTTGGCCGAGCGGAGCCGCATGCGCGAGGACGCCGAGCAGTATCGTTCGCCGCCGTCGCACTCCATGCCGGCGCCGGCGCAGGCCTCGTCGCCCGCGCCGCACCTCCCCCACCCGCTGGCCTCGCTGCCGCCGCCCGCGCGCACCGAGGGACTCACGGTCTAACTTCCACCGCATTTATCAAGACGGGATCTCACCACCCAACATTCCAAATCGACAGTGGTGAGCGCGACGGTGAAACGTGTTTATATTGTACAAAGTTGCGTTAAGGGACGGAAACGGACAACTGTAAATGTGCGAAGCGTAGTGCTATTTAACGAATGTTATTCCAAGTGTTATACGCCTAGTGTTAAATGTAAGTAACTTATATGCATGAGTACGGGCCGGGGGCAATGGGGGCGTAGGCCCCGCGTGTATGTCATTACTCTGTGATAGAGCGCGTTTGAGACTGTACCTCGTCTCCCTTATTCTGCGTCAGGTAGAAAGCGACCGATGGAGAAAAGAGATTCGTGAGTACAGTCGAATGTGCTAACATCAAAAGTAAATATAAATAAATAAATTATCCCAAAAATTAAATAAAGTTTTAAGTCTTATATCTATAAATGTAAATAAAATGTATGATATAATTATAAATTAAAATATAGCTAAAATTTCAATATAACAGACGACTATAGTACATTTTATTGTACAACACTCGAGTGGAGTGCAATATGCATGATTTTTATCTTATGCCACATTCCAACCGATATGTTATTTCAAATGTAATCTCGAGGCACGAAATATTAGTAAATGTAGTAAATGCATTCTACACCAAGTTAGTCTCACATATGCACACGGCTCAGCTCTGAGCCCGTCTTGTTGTACAATAAAATATTTGTCCGAACGTACGTGACGAATTGTATTTATACATACACCTACATTTTAAACTACCTACCAATTGTTGACCTAAGTCTAAATTATTGTAACAGAGGTTAATGACGTATTCATATCATGTAAATTTAAAAAAGTATTTGCATTTGAGGTCTACATAGTTGTAAGTATTTAGAGTCATAGCTATTATATTGCTTTAGAATACTTTGACATATCTTTGTAAAGTACGAGCGAGGTGTTGGCTGTTGACATTACTAGGTAACTGCCGCTAGGGTATCGCCGGCACACAGACTGACCTTGCGAGATGTTTTCGGAGCCCGTAACATTTCTTTCCAATGTGCATTTTCTCGATGCTTATATTAGTCACCGATAGTCTCCACGTTTGGTTCTCAACGAACTGTGTATGTTTTATGATTACTAGTTATCTGTGTATAAATGTCCTACTAAATTATTTATATAAAGTATAAATCATGCATGCACTCTTAGTATTGAAAAAGGCTTGTGGGGCGGTAGGCCACACTACTGTTTAGTTGTATAGAGTAAATTCTCATAGCACCTACGATTTATTAATTTTCAAGTTGCAAATAGATCCTAGATAGTAGTATTAGTACGAATATGATGTGTCATGGTCATGTCAGTATAAATAATCATTGTAAATTATTAAATGTTTATGTAAATGTCCAAAAAGTATTCAAATTATTTAAAAAACAATTATATTAATAATTATTTTCTTTTTTGTTCTCCTTTACCTTTTCAACCTCCTTTTATTTTAAGTGAAATATGTGGTAACATCAACCCCATATCCTAAACCAGATCCAAAATTTTAAACCAATTAAGTATAAAATCAAATAAAAAAATAGCTAGTTCAAAAAAAGAATGATATATTGTTATTACTTTATTCAGATACTGTTATAATATAAAGATCAGTACAATTATATTTAATTCAGCAAGTTCAAATTATTTCTTTGTACTCTGCTTAACCGAGCTTCACTCACCTCAATTTGAGTTCAGTTACATCGAAATAACAAACAAGCACTAATTTACCTAAAGAATATCAATACCACTCGGCAACCAGGCACCAACTTTTTTTATCGGAGTGAAATACACTCCTTACGGCAGTTCACGGCCGTTCTGACAGTTCTCTTTTCGCAGAAAAGTTTAATATATTGACAGAGACGGAACTGAAGTGTGACGGTATTGTATGATATTGATGCTTGACCACCCGTCATACGCACAGCGTCAATGGTATGGACCTAAAGTCACAGTAGCAACGACAAATCTTGGAGAGCAGTGCCAGGTTACATAGTAAGTTTTGACTGTTTGCTGGTCGAATCGAACATTGGATGAATTTGCGTATGTATAGCCCAACGAGTAACTCTTCAGCACACGCCATCATGCGGATTTTAGTGGTACTTACTAATTAATTTCACTCGCAACGACAAGTTTTAAGTAGCCGACGTTAAAAGTCAGTGAATGTCACTGATGTAAACAAAGGGGAAACATGACTAAATATTCCGTTAATTTCAAGTGATTTTCGCATGACAAAGCTAAAATTATTCACAGTAATGATAGTCAAGCCTTGTTCAACCGATGAAGAAGACCGAATATTGAGAAGAATTCCGGTAAACAATGTTTTGAATTCGGCTGATGACATACCGGTTACCGGTACTGATATTTTATTATATACATGACGTATGCACATTATTGCCATATGAAAACTGTTTGTAGGGCTACTATTCCAGGGCTAAATCACAACTCGTTAGGCAACAGTACCCTTACCATGAGTATACAGTGACCGTGCTCGCTAGCGACAGCGTAAAGGTCTTCGCACATTATAACAACTCAACGGCGACTCGATTCTATGCCAAATATTGAAATTTAAACCCTATGTCATATTCACTAGGTTTAATTTCAAAAAATGATATTAGTAGTGGACGACGAGTGGACGACGCGTCGGTGCATCGTCGAAATTAAACCTAGTTAATGTGACATAGGGCTTAAATTTCAATATTTGGCATAGAATCGAGTCGCCGTTGAGTTGTTATAATGTGCGAAGACCTTAAACCATTTGTATGGAGAATAATACAGCGCCCATAGCGGTTACTTTGTAGAACTACAATTCACTACGTTAACTCATAGTAAGGGAACTGTTAAAATCTATTTAGAAGTTGATGACGCTAGCGAGCTTCTTAACGCGGTTGAGTAGTAAGTCGCCCTCGCGGATGGTGGCCTGGTAGAGCTGCGAGCGGTCGGCGTCGGCGCCGCGGCCCGCGCCCGTCACCACGCAGCCCGCCACCGCGTCGATGCGGCACTGCAGCCGACCCGCCGCCGTGAAGCTGGACACAAACAATGTCTCATTACACGTAGAAACAAAGAAAATGAAATAAAATCATTTATTCGGGAACAAAACATAATAGACATGTTGACTAATTTTTTTTGAGGATGTCAATCGATTCTATTTTTTATTGTGATCAAATGTCTATATGGGACTGACTACACTTAAACTGCTCTAAAAGTCAGAAATGACCGTCAAAGTTCAACATTCCCACGTAGCGCTAAAAACGCTCCATACAAAAGGCGTCCGGGCCAGTGACGTCACAGGCCGGTATAGGTACGAATAATTGTATGGAGATATTAAGAAATTTGCCATTTTCACCATGAAAAAGTGCGTTTAAGTTGATGGTTGGCATACAATTATTGTTTTGTAAAATTATGAGGATTCTGAAGACAAGACACAAAATTTCTTTTGCGTAAAAAAAAAAATCATAAAATTTGCGTACCTTTGAAGTCACATATTTCCAAAAAGATTAATTTTTCTGAATTTTTTTTCTTTGTTTCGTGATATATTTAGCTAATTTTATTCATATAACTACAGTACGCTGTAGAATTCAACATCAGTCAACATGTCTATTACATAAATAGTGACATCATCATCCTCCTAGCCTTTGTCCCATTTTTTTGAGAATGAATTCTCAATCGGGGTCGGCTACCTAAATCCCAAGATGTGGCGGAGGCACTAGTTTTTACGCAAGCGACTGCCATCTGACCTTCCAACCCAGAGGGGAAACTAGGCCTTATTGGGCTTAGGTGGTTTCCTTACGATGTTTTCCTTCACCGAAAAGCGAGTGGTAAATATCAAATGACATTCCGTACATAAGTTCCGAAAAACTCATTGGTACGGGCCGGGTTCGAACCCGCGACCTCCGGATTGAAAGTCGCATGCCCTAACCACTAGGCTACCACCGCTTACATAAATAGTGACAATCAAAGAAAATAAAAAACTATGAACTAAGTATAATGTTAATTATGAAGTGCCTCGAAAAGGTTCCTCGGCATAATGCTAGCTCGAGTGAGAGCCAGCGCTGATCTTCCGGTGAGACCATATGTGGCGCCACGGCACGGCACACACGAATACTGATCGCGTTCATATTGCATTAACCTGAACGCATCACATAATATACTATTTGCATGTTTTTTTTTTCAAAACTGCTATAATTACCTAAATTAAAAATACAAAACACCCCCGACATAAGTACCTGGTCATTATGAGACCCTCATTCAATGAGTGATATAGAAAATGCTAGTAAAACTGAATATAACTACAAAATTTTGAATTCTTAGCTTCAATATTGGCTGAGATCTTGTCACTTGTTCCAATTAAAGATTTATATCTTGGAAACTACTGGACCTATTTCCACCAAACATAGCTTAGAACCATCTCGACGGACAAGTCTTTCGATTTAAAAAAATTGGGCAAGTGCGAGCCCGACTCGCGCATGTAGGGTTCCGTACCTATACATATATATAATCTATAACAAGTTTGTTGTATGGGAGCCCCCCTTAAATATTTATTTTATTTTATTTTTAGTATTTGTTGTTATAGCGGCAATAGAAATACATCATCTGTGAAAATTTCAACTGTCTAGCTATCACCGTTGTTGAGATACAGCCTGGTGACAGACGGACGGACGGACGGACGGACGGACGGACGGACGGCGAAGTCTCAGTAATAGGGTCCCGTTTTTACCCTTTGGGTACGGAACCCTAAAAACGCACTTAAATTGATCGATCCGTTAGGGAGCTGCAATGCCACAGACAGACACACAGATACACATGTTAAACTTATAACACCCCTCTGGTGGGGATTAAAAATGGCACAACTAAATCTTCTGACCAAAATTCATTCCACCAACATCATCGTAACGTGGAAATCTGCGGCCATGTTTGGTGTATGCTATAAAATGTAGGCGACTCACTTGGAGATCTCTTCCTCGACGAACTCGCGGGTGACGCCGAAAGTGGCGGCGATGTTGTCGAGGCTGAGCGATCAACATCATCGTAACGTGGAAATCTGCGGCCATGTTTGGTGTAGTGCTATAAAATGTAGGTGACTCACTTGGAGATCTCTTCCTCGACGAACTCGCGGGTGACGCCGAAAGTGGCGGCGATTTTGTCGAGGCTGAGCGATCAACATCATCGTAACGTGGAAATCTGCGGCCATGTTTGGTGTAGTGCTATAAAATGTAGGCGACTCACTTGGAGATCTCTTCCTCGACGAACTCGCGGGTGACGCCGAAAGTGGCGGCGATGTTGTCGAGGCTGAGCGATCAACATCATCGTAACGTGGAAATCTGCGGCCATGTTTGGTGTATGCTATAAAATGTAGGCGACTCACTTGGAGATCTCTTCCTCGACGAACTCGCGGGTGACGCCGAAAGTGGCGGCGATGTTGTCGAGGCTGAGCGATCAACATCATCGTAACGTGGAAATCTGCGGCCATGTTTGGTGTATGCTATAAAATGTAGGCGACTCACTTGGAGATCTCTTCCTCGACGAACTCGCGGGTGACGCCGAAAGTGGCGGCGATGTTGTCGAGGCTGAGCGATCAACATCATCGTAACGTGGAAATCTGCGGCCATGTTTGGTGTATGCTATAAAATGTAGGCGACTCACTTGGAGATCTCTTCCTCGACGAACTCGCGGGTGACGCCGAAAGTGGCGGCGATGTTGTCGAGGCTGAGCGATCAACATCATCGTAACGTGGAAATCTGCGGCCATGTTTGGTGTATGCTATAAAATGTAGGCGACTCACTTGGAGATCTCTTCTTCGACGAACTCGCGGGTGACGCCGAAAGTGGCGGCGATGTTGTCGAGGCTGAGCGATCAACATCATCGTAACGTGGAAATCTGCGGCCATGTTTGGTGTATGCTATAAAATGTAGGCGACTCACTTGGAGATCTCTTCCTCGACGAACTCGCGGGTGACGCCGAAAGTGGCGGCGATGTTGTCGAGGCTGAGCGATCAACATCATCATAACGTGGAAATCTGCGGCCACGTTTGGTGTATGCTATAAAATGTAGGCGACTCACTTGGAGATCTCTTCCTCGACGAACTCGCGGGTGACGCCGAAAGTGGCGGCGATGTTGTCGAGGCTGAGCGATCAACATCATCGTAACGTGGAAATCTGCGGCCACGTTTGGTGTATGCTATAAAATGTAGGCGACTCACTTGGAGATCTCTTCCTCGACGAACTCGCGGGTGACGCCGAATGTGGCGGCGATGTTGTCGAGGCTGAGCGATCAACATCATCGTAACGTGGAAATCTGCGGCCATGTTTGGTGTATGCTATAAAATGTAGGCGACTCACTTGGAGATCTCTTCTTCGACGAACTCGCGGGTGACGCCGAAAGTGGCGGCGATGTTGTCGAGGCTGAGCGATCAACATCATCGTAACGTGGAAATCTGCGGCCACGTTTGGTGTATGCTATAAAATGTAGGCGACTCACTTGGAGATCTCTTCCTCGACGAACTCGCGGGTGACGCCGAAAGTGGCGGCGATGTTGTCGAGGCTGAGCGATCAACATCATCGTAACGTGGAAATCTGCGGCCACGTTTGGTGTATGCTATAAAATGTAGGCGACTCACTTGGAGATCTCTTCCTCGACGAACTCGCGGGTGACGCCGAAAGTGGCGGCGATGTTGTCGAGGCTGAGCGATCAACATCATCGTAACGTGGAAATCTGCGGCCATGTTTGGTGTATGCTATAAAATGTAGGCGACTCACTTGGAGATCTCTTCTTCGACGAACTCGCGGGTGACGCCGAAAGTGGCGGCGATGTTGTCGAGGCTGAGCGATCAACATCATCGTAACGTGGAAATCTGCGGCCATGTTTGGTGTATGCTATAAAATGTAGGCGACTCACTTGGAGATCTCTTCTTCGACGAACTCGCGGGTGACGCCGAAAGTGGCGGCGATGTTGTCGAGGCTGAGCGAGCGGTACGCGCGCAGCAGCTGAACGTACGCCTTGATGCGCGCCTCGCGCACGTAGTGCTGGTAGTGCGGCCGGAACACCGGATCTACGCAGATTTGGCTCTCCACCTGGGAAATAAATCAGTTTTTTACAGAGATTCTCAAGGAAATTTTACGACAAGCTCCATCGACTTGTGAAGGATTGATCAAATGTGCATTTTATTCTTAGAAATCTCGAGTATTCCTTTAGGTTCGTGCCGCCAGCACACAGGCATCTCAGAGCTGAGAGGCGTTTGATTGATTCAATGCTCCACTTAATAAGAATTAGTTTTATCAGGTCAGAGCGGTTGGAATCAGGAATATCAGGATCTTTGTTGCCATGTTTATTGTTTGTGAAATTAAACTTCATAACATAATCAAACAATACTAGATTAACTATTGATATACCAAAATACACCAACAATTCCTAGGACACAGAAATGCGGTTCAGTTCCCAGGAGACTGGCACACTTAACAACCAATGGTAGCAGAAAAATCTCTCCGCTGGCCATGCCACAGCTCCTATACTCTTAGCACTTGCATACTGGTGGAACTTCCGTGACTGTTGATACTACATTTCTAAAACAACTCAATATCCAAGTCAAATGTTTCCCTGGCTGCAACCTCAGCCCCAGTTTTGTTATGACATTGGTATGCATCTTGAGGAATTGCCGTGCGCTGCGGTCGCACATCGCCAATTGAGAAGGTCATCAAACAGTACTCACCCAGGCAAGGCTCTTCATGAAATCAGCATACCGGCACTCATGCAGCGACTCGACGAGCTCGCGTAACTCCGGGAATCGGGATCGCAAGGCTTGAACGGCGGCGCCCTGCCGGCGCAGCGCCGCCTGCAGCGCATGTCGCTCCAGGGCCAAAGCACACGCCAGCACGCAGTATTGGATTATTGTACCTGGGAATTGGGATACATACTTTATTGCTACCTAGTGAAATGAAACAGTAATAATCTATACAAAATTCTAAATTTGTATTGAAGAGGGTTTCCTATGGAGAGGGGTCATGATATCAGGAAAAATCTTAAAAGCGCGATGCAGGATCATATTTTGTTTTTATGGGCACCCGGCGCTATGTAAGCTTGGCGCCATCTGTTGATCATAATTGTCCTCTCATCATGCCGAAACGCCTGGACTTTTACCAATTTTGGTACAGGGATAGCTAGACAAGTGGACATCTAAAGATGGTTATAAGATAAATTCTTACCCGACTATGGTAAAAAAAAAAAATACGCGGACGAAGTTGCGGATGCCTCCACTAGGAGGAGGTATAGGACTAAAATACTAATATGTAGTAAATAAAAATGTAATATAATCACCTTATATAGTGGGTATGTTGCTAAATTGTATAAAATTTTAGCACTATTAAATATTGGACTGACATATAGTGCGTTCAAGATTTGGTATAGAGTATAGAGGTTATGTAGAGGTTAAGGCCTATTGAGGCAGATTGACCTATTCAAATCGTGCCATCATCATATGAGCAAACATGTGTTGGAAAATGGTTTCCCCTAACTACCTCTACAAATATAAAGGCTAGATTTAAAGTACCTGCACGTGCACATATAATTACCCTTCTCTACACCTAACTCTAATATATAGAATGAAGTCTATCAAAGAGAAAAGCAAGTAAAGAAAACAAATACCCCAAACACTCCCAGAACATACAGCCGCGAGCTGAGGGCCTCGACGCGACGGCAGTACGTGGAGCCCGAAGCCAATAACTACTACGGACGGCGGACACGCAGTTATTTGGTGCCTCGAATATTTAATAAGATTATTCTAGAAAATGAATGTAGCAGTCAAAATGTTTTTAAAGCTAAGTTAAAAAAGTTTCTACTAGATCAGTTAATAATAAATACCCCATAACTATATAGTTATTTTAAAATCTGTATATAGTTTGACCTTTGTAATATTACTAAGGTCAAACTATATATGAGAGAATACTCTAATTATTATATACTTAGTTAGGTACATTTGTAGACAAACGTAGTTATAAAAGTGAGCGCAGCATTCTTCAATAAACGTATGTTTGGCGATAGTAAGATATATGTACCAAATGTAAGCTATGCATGAGATAAATAAAAAAAAATAAAAAAAAAAACTACATATGCAAAGCTTACCAAAATCAACCAGCTCATAAGACTCGAAAGTGGAGACACAGTCAATAAACAGCTCGGCAGCGTGACTGTAGTCTCGCACAGCAAGGCAGTAGATGGCTTCATATGCCTTCAGTTTGTTCCTTGAGCGCCAATCTCCACCTTTGTCTACTAATTCATGAGCCTGAAAATGAGCATTACAATTATTATTGTATCAGTAGAATATCCAGCATAAATATATCAGAAATTCTGCAACTAAAAAGTTATAAAAAGACCTTCCTTAAAATTAAAAAATAACTAGCCTGGCAGGTGTTATTACTGGTTGGGAGGATGGAAAATCTAAGCATTATTATTCCTAATTCCTATACACTTTTGTAACTGTCTTAAGAGCTTGAGACCCTCTTTAAAGGGTGACTTTACAATCTCATTTTATTCCACATGTCATTCTATAAATTGCAGAACTGACTTACCATTATGAAGAAACAAGACATACTTTTATAAGGGACCAGCTAATTTGTAAGTAATCAGTTTAAGACAGTATACATTTAAGGACATGCCATGACTTTCGACGGCAAGCGGCGCAGCGAGTGGTTGAGCGAAAGATCCGAGAGGGGCAGCCATACGAGTAAGCTAGACACACATAGCGTGCACCACTACCACTCAACACCAAGAACAAAGTTGTGGCCATTAGGATACGGGTATTACTAATATGTCTTTGTACAATAGGAACACATGTAAACAGAATGACCTAAAATTTACCTTATTGATAGTTTTGCCCATTTCTTTGACATTGCAGCCATGGAAGTAGGCAATTCTGAATAGTGCAAAGATAGCATCAAGCCTCCGGTTGGTGGTTAGAGTCGAGTCCTCATATTTTGAGGTAGCCAAAGCTGTAGCCCCTTCTTTGTCCCCAATAGAGCACATATAATCCAATCTGGAATAGTTTTACATGCATTTGTAATATTAATCTGTTTATATATTAAAAGTTTTTACATATACATATAGAAAATGCATACAGATGGTTCTTGCTGAACTATAGTCAGAATAAATAAGGAATTTACTTTACTAGACACAAATAAACTATATATTGAAATGATTCTTACCTGTCTTGCCACACTGGCGTCTCTGAGTCGTCTTCCTGGAATTTAGACAGTCTTTCTTGGTTTTCTTTTGACATTGCATCATATAACTTCTGATCAAAAGGCCACCCCAACTCAGCACAAACTTCTTTGTAATACGGAGCCATATTTCCAGCTTTTATCCCTTGAAATAGCTGCTCTCGAAGCTGTGCATCATTCTTCAAATCGGGCAAAGTGAGCTTGAACTTGATTCCGGCTAGTGCCATGTATTCAGGAGTTTTACCCTCAGCCGAAAGCTCCATTTTTAATTTTATGGCAATTGAAATAAAATACGAATAATACTCAAAGAAACTACAACAACTTCACAAAGCGTATCTTGAATCAAACTAGCCAGTCAGAGCTGTCACTTTCTTTTGAAGGTTAGCTATGGTTATGTTGATTTGTCATGTTAAGGTTCTTTATATTGTACACTTTACTAGACCGATAATAAAAATAAATACTATAAAATAAATTTGAGTTATCAGTATCGAAAGAAACAAAAAAAAAAGGAAGTCAAGAATATAATGTCACGTCTTGAACAAAATTGCTATACTTTTACAAAAAACCAAAAAAATATATAATTAATAAGTAAATTGTATACAATGCAGAAATATTACTGTATAAAAGACTCTGATGTGTCAAAAAATACTTTGTCATTGGAGGGTTGCTAGAAGGAAAATGTAGCGGATTCAAAAAAGTCCGTTCCAAAACTTGCAATTTTATCATATATTCATGCTTTTAAATTAAACAATTTAAACGGATTATACCAAGTACATTAATTATTTGAGCCTTCCTGACGTTTCGGTAGCTTTACAGATACCGTTGTCAAGGTTGTTCAAAAGGTTTGGCGAAATACCTCTTGCTAAGATCAGCAGGAAGTGAAAGCCACAAGAAGTATATATATATATATATATATATTCTTGACGCTTGCTGAATGGTCCTAATGGACAGTAGCCATTAACTTAAAAATTAAATTGAATTGAGAAAAATATTACGGTTATTTTCTACGCATTCGTGTAAATCATGAACAAAGCCTTTAAAAGTAATGTGCGTCAGCGTCAGTGACTTTCAACATGATCAATAAATACATATGAAGAAAAACGAGACGTGCGGGAAGTGATTTCGGATACGAAAGCAGCGTACTTAAAGCCTGACCAGAAATATATGAGGATGCGCCATATTGCGGAATTTCACTGGAACTAATTTCTTACACTGGCAATGATTTTATGATGGTTTGTCAAAAATGTAAATGTCATGCGTGGTGGTTACTTTAAAAAGCAAATATATAAATGATATTACGAGGTTATGGGGAGGAACTGACAGGTATTTAAACTAATGTCATTAATTCATTATAGTGCGGTTGCAATTGGTTGCAAAATTGTTGCCATATAAATCTTATAAATAGCGCCCTCTTGACAATCCTCATATATTTGTGTCAGTGCATCTGGAAAGGTACCTAGTCACGACATCTAGTTACCGAGTTACATGAGTTTTTGTGGAAGCTAGTGAAAAAGTGCCAAAATGGGTTTGTGTTATAATTGGGTTATTTATATCCTAAGGAACACGTGTGTACAAGAATATCAGTAAAATTATGTTTTTTTAGTATATTTCTCCGACTATAAAGTTTAGTAGTCAGGGTACCTTGTCACGCCATGTCTTAAAAGCCTGTAAATTTCGAATAATTTTGTCAATATTTCCATCGCGGGTAGTCAACTACCTCTTTCTAAGATAAGGTATAGGATCGGTCTATAGCAAAATAATTTTTTGAACAAAAAAAAAACTTAATGATTTTATAAGAAAACATTCAACTTGCATGACTCTTGTATGAAATAACTATTTATTTTAATTTAATACGTTTGCCATTACTTAGATCAGAGTATTGAGTTATTTTTTCTAGTTACTCCATTTATGTAAGATAATGACTTAGCGTGACAAGGTACCCAGTTTAGTAAAATGCTAAACTTGATGTCTTACACGACTAAAACAGAAGTTTTTATAAATAAGAATACATTGATTTCCGCTATAATTATCCTAAATAACATTTTGTTACAGATATTTCTTGCATTATAGGTACTAAAATAGTGATCTTCGAGTTTAAGTTACTAAAGTTTAGTAAATGTCGTGACAAGGTACCCTAGTTACGTTTCCATACAAAAGTATCGACTGAGTCACTAAACTTTATTGTAAAAAAAAACTGCTTTAACACCATTTCTATTATACCATTGTGGTACACCACGCTAAATACCATTTGATCTTGTGATATAGCATGAATATACAAATTATTTTGTTGGTTTTTAATATTATAAGTGATCTTTTTTGTAACTGTTAAAAATGCGGTAATTATTAAATTTCTTTATGATTATGGAGTTTTCTTTCATTCAATTGTCCCAAAATGCCATAGAATATGATGAGAAACTAACAGTTTTAATCTCGTTATTTTATGAATTGGGTAGGTATACTTAATTAACACTTTCGTGTTTCTTCCACCCTGGCATGTTCAACCTAAGAAATCAGAATAATTAACATGTATTTTTAGACAATTCACCTTTATTATAATTCTTTAACATTCAAAGATTATGATTATACCCTTCACTATGTAACTTCGAAGTAGAAGTGTGTTTTTTGCCACTATAAACTTTAAATGCAATTTTCTCAACTTGTGCATTTCGGAAGTCGAAAATTCAAAAATTTATATAAAAATATTGGTTCCACCTACAGTCATTATTATTTTTTGTATTGATAGCAAATTTAATCTACTTTTTGGAACTATGCATAACTCAATACCTGAAACAAGGTACCTTTCCAGATGCACTGACACATTTGTGGTCAGGCTTTAATTACACAGAAAACTTCCAAGACTCAGGAACAATTATATTTATGGTGACCTAAAACTTTGAAGGTTACAATCGACTAGGCTAAACAGATTATGAAGTATCTATTAATTAATAATATCTATCACTATCAAATCATCAAATGAGACTAGGCAACTACATAATTTTATGTTGTTTTGCAGAAGTTAGTGTCTACGCTCAAGAGGATAAGATATGGAGGTGGAATACTTCAGGAAAAAAATGTCTCTATAAGCCGACAGATAAAATAGGGACATCATAATGAAATAATGAAATAATGAACTTTATTCTGCAAGTAGGCCACAAGGGCACTTTTACATGTCTGAGTCTACCAGCATTTCACAAGAGGAGACCACTGTTGAGAAGAAACGCCGAAAGAAACTCAACAGTCTGTCATTTTTTCAGAAAGCAAAAGTACTTAACTATTACAATGATATGAACTTAACTAAACGTAGTTCTACAAGAAAACATATTAAAAGTGTATTTTAAGACATAAGTGAGGAAAAGTGTAAGAATAAAATAGAAACTACAAGAAAGCCAGATGGTTTATCACAATTTATGTACGTTTGATATGCTTTCTTATTAGAACTGTGTCCCTTAAACTAGTTAGGTACAATCTAAGAAGGAGTCACCTACGCGGTTTCTGGTTCAGGCCATGCATTTTTGTCTGTCAGATAGTCCTCTACTGTATAATATGCTTTTTTTAATGGAAGAGGTGTTGAATAAATTTATTGGAGTTTAGTCCTTAAGAATCGATTTTCATATATACGCCCGGGGTATGAAAAATATGGGGTATAAAATCGAACGTAAAGACTGTACACGATAAAATCGGGCCACTTTGTCTCTCGTCTAACTTTTTGAATTAATGTCATATATACTTGAAATTTTGTTATGTTATCCTATGGAAACCAATGCAAATATTTCAATTACTGCTACGGATTATAATGCAATCATTTTAAATATGTCCTCAAAAAAAGAAAGTTTTCGTAATAGAATTGTTTCCGAGCACTTTCTCAGTCCGCAGTTGTCGCATCGGAAACTCCCAAAAAAATTAAATATCGGTAAGTCAACCGTATCTGATGTCTTGAAACGCTTTCAAGAGAGGATGATGACTACTAGGAAAGCTGGTAGCGGGAAAAAAGCCTCTGTTGATACAAATAAGGAAAGAAATGTTATTAAGATATTCCAGCAAAATCGGTTGTAGGTACGAGCCGTTGCGAAAAAAAATGAAATGTCTGTATCGTATGTCCAAAAAGTCAAAACTAAACCCAGTCTGAAGACTTTTAAGGTACAAGTAGCCCCCAATCTCCGAGAAAAAGAAAACCAGTCCGGTAAAACTTGAGCTTGCAAACTATATGAGCAAATTTTAACGAAAAACTATTGCGTCGTAATGGACCATGAAATGAAACTCATGTCCTTGCTGGCTATAAGCAGTAACCTGGCCAACAGTTCTCTGCAGCATCAGATAAAGCAAAAATTCCTGATAAATTTAAGAAGAAAAAAAAAGTATACGTTCCCATTTTTTTTTTAGTTTTGCAAGCCTTGTGCGCATGCGATCGAAAAAGCCAAAGTTTTATAACAACGGGCCTATACAACCAAAACATTTACGTAAAAGAGTTTTTTCAAAAACGTCTTTTGCGGTTTATATGAAGTCATACAAAGCCTGTTGCATTTTGGCCTGATTTTGCTTCCTGTCACTATGCAAATACAGCAGTGGCATGGTACAAACGCAACAGCGTGGCAATAGTGCCTAAATGAATGAAATGAACCCACCAAAGCGCCCTGAACTTCGGCCGATCGAGACATATTGGGGTCTAGTGAAGGGGCACTTAAAAAAAAGCAACAAGGAAACAAAATATGTGACCAAATTCAAAAAGCAGTGGCGTTCAGTAACCAAATTTGTATCTGTGACCACTGTGCAAAAGTTTATTATTAGAGTGAAACAAAAAGTCTGAAAATTCAGCAGTGATATAGCTATACGTTCCTTATAAATAAATAAATCAACATTTACCTTCTTGTTTTAATACTGTAGGGACAATTGAATGTGGCCAGATTTTATCGTGTACAGTCTTTATCTGCCGTGCTAATTTAAAAAGTCGTATCTCAGTATACGATCGGGGTAAATATACGACTTCTTAATTTAGCAGGTTATGCATTACGCCGTTAAGCGCTATGTGCGAGATAGTGAAAGGGAGACAAACTAAACGCTCCCGGCTCCCTCCCCTACCATTATGTTCGTGCGATACTAGCGCCACAAAAACACATAAACAAACTATGAAATTTGACATTTCGGATGCCTGCATGAAGTAAGGATAATGCAAGCCATACACGATCAAGCCCGCCGTCAAGCCTGCATGATGCTTGAAGCGGCGTCCGGTAAACTTGTGTATGTGTATCTAAGGGCCTACTCCGAACTTCCTATCGTGCCGACCCTTTCACTCATATAGTGTATAACACGAGAGTGAAAGGGACGGACTTTAATAAAATTGTTGAATAACGTCATGCAAACTTGAACGTCAAGTATGTCAAGAACGTCAGCAGTCAAGTATGCATGTCGTTATTCAACAATTTTGTTAAAGCCCATCGCACACATCAGCGGCCTGCAGTGGCGGCCTGCTGTCACTATGACAATCCAGGCCGCGTGTGTTTGAGGGAATATTAGGATAGTCGGGTTTTCGGTTCGTGTCTCAAGATGGCCGCATGCGTTTAAGTTTTGTTGTTCATTATTTATTCATTTTTGTTGTTCAATGTGTAGTATTGATAGCGTATTGTGCAGTGATCTAACGTATGAGTGAATAGCTAATGAAGGATTCAACTTGAAGCGTTCATAGCCCTTCCTGGGTCAAGGCCCGGTAGTCCGTGTGGTTTTTTGTAAATCGCTATCACTTTACAAAAAGCTCAACTCACCGTACAACTTTCTTAAAACCTTGACATTGGCTGAATTGTTCCAATGGACAGACGCCATTTTTTTTTTATATAAAAATAGAATAGGATAGTCATACATTACAACTGACCGCCACCGCGTTCCGTCCCTTTCACTCATACGGTGTATAACACGAGAGTGAAAGGGACGGCACGATACGAAGTTCGAAGTAAAAAGAAAAAAAAGATGCAGTTTTCGTTCACAAACTTAAACAACCATTATGTGCAATAAACGTATTGAGTATATATATTATAATCGTTCTTAAGGCCAGACGCGCACCAGGATTTTAGTCGCGCGATAATTTTGTCGCAGAAATGCAAGATATGGGGATTATATGAGAGTGCGCGCACCACGATTTTCATAAACCCATAAGTACGCTTATTTCTGCGACAAAATTATCGCGCGACTAAAAAAAAAAAAAAAAGGTGGTGCGCGCCTGGCCTGAAGAGTCTCAGACC
This sequence comes from Apotomis betuletana, assembly GCA_932273695.1. Lineage (NCBI taxonomy): Eukaryota > Metazoa > Arthropoda > Insecta > Lepidoptera > Tortricidae > Apotomis > Apotomis betuletana. The sequence goes on from OW026304.1 coordinate 15,176,482, forward strand.
AATCATCTATAGACTTGACGGCAGCGTACACCCGTAAGGGACAGACATAGAATACGTCATATATTCGGGGTGGCCATGTTGATTCAACTTTCCCCATAATTTTATATTACTGACATGCCATTTTTCAATCACGGTGGCTCCATATAATACTTAGCTTTTGGAACATCTTATCACTAAAAATGAGGATGGGGTTTAAGGTTAGATGAGAAATCAGAAATGAAACACATTCAGATAATGTTACCGATATTTTAATTTTTATATACAAATAATACTGTAGTATGTAGCTAATGTCTACATTTAGTATAGCATGCAGTATAACTGTAGCCTAATGCATATTGCTTGGATAAGCGTTAACCTTATTGTAAAAATGTATATAAGCTAATGTTTTAAGTAATTAAACGTTCACTACTATCTAGAGCTCGGCGATATACTTTGACTCCCATCAACGTCCCTTGTCGACCACATAAATACATATATTACATGGCGACCCTGCACTAACGTTCCGAAGACGAACTTCTGAACCAGCCAGAACCTCAGAACCTCGCACCGGACGGTGCGGCGGGACACCGCACCGTCCGGGACACCAGCAACAGCGACAACGGCAACCACCAGACTGACGATGCAGTCTCAAGAATGAAGATTTGAATCAACTTGAAACAAAAAGAAGAAGAAGACAATTATGAAAGAAGCCATAAGAAGAAACAAGTCTCAAGAAAAGAAGAGCGTTGTCCAGGGTTATCCCGGCTCGCAAATCAAGAGGTGTCCAGGGTTATCCCGGCCCATCTCAAGAGGTGTCCAGGGAAATCCCGGCCCATGCTCGAGGGTGTCCAGGGTTAGCCCGGCCCGTCATCGCATCGCGCATCAGCAACGGCATCGTGCTCCACGTGCCTGCCAGCCGCCAGCGCATCAACGTCCCGCCATGCATCGCGCAACGTGACGACACGTGATGACCTCAATATCGTTAGGCATTACTCCTACGTAAGCGTTGAATTAAGTAAGTGAATATTTTATTGTATAACTTATGTTTTCGGTTATAGTTATTTTACATTTACGCACGAGTTAATTTTATTATGTCTACTGATTTGCAAGATTTATATACTAAGTTGGAAAATATAAGAGAATATTTAGTTAAACTTGGCCCTCAGAGGCGTCAAAAGGAAATCGCATCTAAGAAATTAGAATGAGATTTTTTTATGATATTTTTTTTTTATTATATAAAAATTAATTAGCCATACAGGTTAACGCCCAATTCATTCAAAATTTTTCTTTGACATACATAAATTGTTAGAAAACTTTCGTACATGAAATTGTTACCCGTGTCACTTAGCATTTCTAATTATTATTTTTTAAACCAGATATCATCACTTAAAATCATTATAATAATCGTCGCTAATATTTTTTTTGATGCAAATGTCGTAAACAACTTACACATTTCGCAATTTCCGCGCGCACGGAAATGCATACGCCGCCGCGAAGTCCGCGCGTAAGCAAAAATTTTAAGTAGATCACGCGTGTTCGCTGTCTACAAGTAAACTTTTAATTATTGGTGAATGTAATTTGATATTCACACTTAGAAATTTTATTGAACAATTATACTATAGCTAGTTATTGGATTGATCACCTAATAATTTAGTGCCAGTTAATTGAGTTATATTTGCGTAGATATTTATTTTATAAAGTATTACAATACGAAATTTTAATTTCAATTTTTACTCTCTCAGTACTTGGTAAGGTACGGTACAGATTTATGTTAGGAGGTGAAGGCACATTTTTATAATGTGTACTTGCATCGGTTAGTTCACAATCCTTTTACTTGATCATAGTGTGACCTACCGTCCTCCGTGAGAGTATTTGGAGACTTTTAGTCTTAATATAATATTGTGTTTCTAAGTACAGGCGACGGACCTGATATGCCATGTGGGTGACCATGCCCATGTTTTGAGTTAAGGGTGCGCACGGACGCGCAGCCCAGTTAGTATATTATTAAGGGTGACCATGCCCTGGGTAGCCATTCCCGTTAATTATTTTTGGAGCGAAGACTCCATTGGTACGGCATTAGATATTTTTTAGGGTAAATGTACCGATACCGTAATACCAGTACCTTATATGTGATTAATACACAACTTTAATGGCAAATTTTTATAATTTTTTTTATTTTGAGAGAGATTATTTGATAATAATACTGATTATTTTGTTGAAACAGACAGGAATTTTAATAAAAATAATTTTAACTTCAACTATAAAATATTTCTTTTGTAACAGTGACACTGGGACATGACGATATTTTTTTTTTGGGAGACCAACTAACTATTTTCTCTTTGATATATTCTTGGAAAGTGTATAAACTTAATTATAAGTAGTTTACACAGTGGTCCCCATCTTCATTTCGAATTGTAAACAAGTAACATGCATTTTTTTTTCTTTTTCTCCAGCACCCCGGGTGTGAAGGGATCTTACGGGGAAGCTGTAGTATGTAGCTAATGTCTACATTTAGTATAGCATGCAGTATAACTGTAGCCTAATGCATATTGCTTGGATAAGCGTTAACCTTATTGTAAAAATGTATATAAGCTAATGTTTTAAGTAATTAAACGTTCACTACTATCTAGAGCTCGGCGATATACTTTGACTCCCATCAACGTCCCTTGTCGAACACATAAATACATATATTACAATACTACTGAGCGGGCGGTCCTGGGTTGAAATCCCGGCCAGGGCAAGTATTTGTGCGACAAACTCGAATATATGTTCCTGGGTCGTCATGGATGCTATCGATATATGTATTTATATATATTATGTACAGCGTGTTTTTGTTCAATTGCTTTAACTTTAAGGGTTAATTCTTTACGTCTTATTGAGTCAATTTCTCAAAGAAACTAAGTTCCTAACTCGCACCGTTTTCAAATTATTTAAAATCCAAATTTAATCACTAATCTCAGTTTAACCAGTGTAAAATCTTCTTATAACCAAAGACTATTTTCTGCTGGTTCGTATGTAAAGAGTTTTCAGTGTTCCTTGTGTACGACAAGGTCTAAATAAATAAGTTCTTTTTGATTTTGCTCTCACTTGACTCGCATGTGTCACGTCAAATTGACTATACTAATTTATTATTGTTGTTACGTACTTAATTTTTTATGAAATAATTGTGTTCACTTGCTTGGTGATGCCACGAATAAATTATACGACCGAAGAAGAAGCCAATATGCACTTTGTTTACGGTTTCTGCAATAGAAATGCGGCGGAAGCAGTAAGGGAGTACCGATGTCGATATTCCAATTAGAACTTGCATAATTTGGATTATTTCGATGATATTCCATTGGAAACACTGCGGATACACTGGATCCAGCATGACACCCGTTTTTACCACATTTCGCTGGCCGTTTTAAACAGTATTTGGACGTGCATTTTACTGGGTGTTGGATTGGACGCGGCAGTCAAACTCTTGCGTGGCCCGCCAGATCTCCGGAACTAACACCCTTAGACTTTAATGTCTAGGGTACTTTAAAAGAAAAGTCTACTCTAAACCTGTGGCTTCAAGGGAAGACCTACTGCAACGAATTCAGGAAGAAGCCGATGCCATGAGTGCCACTCCTGTCAACCTAAATCGCGAAATAAGATTTCGGTTGAATATTTGTTTGGAGTACAATGGCGGGCACTTTGAAAACAAGTTGTAGTAAATTATTATTTTGGTTTAATGTAAATAAGGAGTATTAAATACTGATAAAGGAGATCAATTTATTTTATTAGGCCAATAATCAAACTTTAATTAATTTCATTTGTGACTATACCATAACCGCAGAGAATTAAAATAAAGTGAATTCAAAAAAATGAATTTAACACATCGCAAACATTCTTCTGAAATAAAAAATAAAACTTTCACTGCCAATGAACAAAAATAAATACAAAAAGAAACTTCTTTACCGGGGTTTGAACCCAAGACCTTCCACACGAATTCCACCGAGCAAAGATTTTAACGAGCTCTCAATTCTGTCATCGATGAAGTTTTTATCAGTGACTTTAAAATTACAACAAGTTGACTCTAACTATTGCCTAACTCAAAAGGACCTTCTACAATAGCCACCAACTAAATATTGAATTACTTTGTATGGGATAGCAAAAAAAAATTTTTTTTTCGAATATCATTAAACGATTTAAGGGATGAGTTAACATTAATGCTCCAAGCACTATGTCGAAGTTAAAGCAATTGAACAAAAACAGGGTGTGTATATTATGTCATCTAGTACCCATAGTAAAAGCTTGATTTGTGTAACATACCTTAATGTTTATTTATTAACTAGCGACCCGCCCCGGCTTCGCACGGGTGCAATGCTGATCAATTATGCATGTATTATACATATAAACATTCCTCTTGAATCACTCTATCTATTAAAAAAAAACGCATCAAAATCCGTTGCGTAGTTTTAAAGATTTAAGCATACTATGTAGTGATAGTGATACATATTAGATTAAATTATTTCCGTTGGCGATTCTAAGCCGTGGAACCGACATCCTCATTTAATCTTCACAATATTTGTTTGTTTTTTGTTATTAGAATAGAAGTATGATTTAATACCCCTAAATTTATGATGTTTTCATCTGGTATCCCTAACATGATTGTTATGCAGCTAAATTAAGAACACATTTAAATATGACTGACAGCTTATCATAAACAACCTACGTAATTTGGGCGGACATGTCACGTACTTATTTGTTTGCCACAAACTCGATTGTGGCAGCGGTGGAAAAGTGAAACTATGAAAAAGACAAAAAATAATATACTTGTCTCTGTCACTCTTGTTATAATTTGTATATGATCATCTCCTTCTGTAGTGGTATTATTATTTGGTTGTCAAGTCTATAGATGATTGGTCTGAGTGAAGAGTAAACTCCAGTCGTACGTCGGAGCTGACACACACACTTTTTATTAGTGTAGGAAGCAGTAACTATAGAGTTCAATGAAAGTAGTGTTTTCGAAGAGTGATTGTAATTATTATTTTTAAATATAAAGTAAAATGAAGTCAATAAGTTTTATTTCTTCCCTCTTTACCCCAACAAAGTTCACAAATAAATGTGAAGGAGTATATAATGCAATTTGCACTTTTCGCATTAGTTAAATCCATAGGCTTTACCTTCTAACAAATTCTATTATAATATTTGTTCTTAGATAATTAGATGGATGCTCATTATAGTAGTAACAATATAGTTGTACAAAAAAATACCAAGTATCAATATTGTTTTATCGAGTTATACGCGGTGTTGCTACACGCTGTTTTTTTTAATTTGCCGCCATTTTCTAGTCTACTTTCATCAGCCAGAGTATATGAAAGATACTGCTCTTTCTCTTTTACACATTATGATCCTGAATTCCTGATTAATATATCTTACACTAATATTATAAAGGCTATGATTAATATATATGGAGGTATGAGCTTGCAAAATAATAAAAACGACCGATATTTAGCTGATTATATAAATTTGGCACCATTTTTGGAACGTAACCTAGGTTACATTCAGATATCACCAAATATTAATATGATTAAATTTGTTATCACTATGAATTCTATTTTGTGTGTAATCATCCTGATCCTGAGTAATAAAAATGGGTATTGACTTGAAAAATCTTTCATAATTTATTTTTGTATTTTACCTATAATTATTTAACATGAGCAATGTGTGGACGGTTTTTTAAAGATAGATGTTCATTGTCATTATTTATATGTAATTTAAATGTCAACCTTCAACATCACATTCATAATGACGTTTCATTGATTAAAATTGTGTGGAAAAAAAGCTTTAAAGTTATGTTGATTTAATCAAGTAATTTTCAGCGAGTGTTGTTTATTATTTTTATACAAAGTATCCTAGAAAAGTTAGCCGTGTAAGTGGACTTAACACGGTAATAAGGCCACAGAATGACCTTATCTCGGCTTTAACAAATACTTGCAACATAATTTGCAGCAACAGCAATATGGATATAAATCAGCTTGTCAGCAAAAATCAGTCTATTAAAATAGTTCCATCGTTAGAAGAATCGTTACAAAACATAGGTCTTGATGTGAATTTGAATGAGAATACCTTATTATGGCTGCAACAATTAAAAGAAACTTGGAAAACATGGAAAAGAAGTCCCACGATAGAACATCACATCGAGTTGTTTTTCAACACTAGACCCGACCCGTTTCGTGTAGCGCTAGTGTTCGTCGTAAAATGTGAAGATCTAAAGGATTGTAAGACCAAAACATTACCTTATTTTATTATTGAAATTTTAAATAAGTGGTCAACAGCAAACAATGTAGCACCTGAGGATTCTCTCAAAGTACCAGCATTCCACATAGCCACCAAGCAAAGGAACCAAAGCTTTTTATGCCTTGTGGCTAAGACATATCAATTATCTACTATTAAAGAGACCATTCTACCAATAGTGAGGTCTATGATAAGGAATGATAATTGTAAGCAGGCATGTCAAATTGTCATCGCACTTGAATTATTTGAAGACATATCTGTGCAAGAATTACTATTCCCACTGATTCTACAAGATAAGTCCAATATTATTGATGAATACTTGACTGAATGTCCTGCTCAAGTCACACCACTTCTTCAATTTTTGGATATGTTACTTGACAAAACATTCAGCATCCGTGAGTATGTCCAAAAATATATCGAGGAACATAACATTTGTAATATTAAGTATGACAAGATTCATTATAAGCCACTAGGAAAGTTAGTGGCCAGATTATGCAATAAATTTAAGGTTCCAATAGAAACTTGCAAAAATCTTAGTAAAAATCGTACTACTGGAGGCCTAAGGTACTTAATTCACCAAAAATATGAAGAGAATAATGTAAGCACATCAGTTTGGGATGATTTAATCAAGGATTCGCTTAGACAAAATGCTGACTCAGCACAGGAGTTCATTGACATGCTTGTATCATATGACAAGATTGAAGCTCTCAAATGGGCATCATATTTACAGTTGTCGGAGAGTCAATTGCCTCTTGCCCTAAAAGAAATGACTATTGACAATAATGTAGAATCAGAAACGGAGAACTGGGATACAGATGTAAAGAGTGATGCAGCTCCTCAGGAGTATTATAAGATTAGCTTACCTCTGGAACAAATAAAAATGATAGATACAGCTGAAAAATTTTATGATCTGATGTCAACAGACTTGGCAGGGTGTAATATTGTAAGCATTGACTGTGAATGGAAACCTTCCTTTGGAGCCAAACAATCTCAAGTAGGCCTCATACAGATAGCTACACAAAATAATGTTTATCTAATAGACAGCATGGTACTTAACCACAAGCAATATGCTAGTTTTTGGCACACATTCTACAAATCACTTCTGGACAATGCCGAAATAATCAAAGTTGGTTTTGGTCTTGAACAAGATTTAAGGGAAATCAAGGCATCTATTATTGGTTTAAGTAACATTAAGCTGACAGGAGAAGGACTGCTTGATATTTGCATCTTGTGGAAGAATCTCATTGGCCGTGGACTAGTCCTTCCGAGCAACAGTGAAAGTGCAGGCAACAGCCTTAGTTCTCTAGTCCAGTCATGCTTTGGACTGCCTCTTGAGAAATCAGAACAATGCTCCAATTGGGAATTGCGACCCCTAAGGGACACACAAATCCAGTATGCTGCTCTGGACGCTTATGTTCTAATACAGATCTATTATTTTCTGCAGAAGAAATGTTTAGAACAAAAAATTGATTTTGATGAAATATGCAATGAAGTGACACTAGAAAGAAAAAAGAAGTGTTCAAAGAAACCAAAAGTTGTGGAGAAGAATCAAATTCTAATTCCATTAAAATCTGTTAATGATGTTAAGCTGTTAATTGAACCTGATTTGTCAAACTTAATGGCATACTTAAGATATTGTGGAATAGACACAGTGGTGGTTCCACCTACATTGTTATGGTATGATGTTATTAATTTAGCAATAGGTGAAGACAGATTGGTTGTTACAAGCAAGTATAAATGCACCCCTATTGATGATTTCCCACAAAGTTCTATATTAGATGTAGGCAAAAGTAATGTTAAAGATCAACTTCAAGTGATCCTTAGCAGTTGCAGTGTAGGTGTTAAGCAGAATGATATTCTTAGTCGTTGCTTATTTTGTAATGGAAAATCCTTAAAGAACTTAAATAGCAGTGAGGTTTCCAAAATTTGTGATGAGTACAAAGCTTCTCAGACTGCTGCCGTTAGTAATAAAGGATATGGTAATGACTATGATGAGGATGAAGAGTTTTATGATAGATTTAACAGTGATTCAGAATGTGACGAAGATTGCTTTCAACCAATGCATAAGCCAGTCCTGAAGGCAACTTGTCTTACCAGCAATGGTGTGCCTATTGACATTAGTAATGTAGAGAAGTTGTCTTCATCTAATAAACCCGGAGTATTATGTGAGGTCTGTGGCAAGTTATTGTGGGATGAAGATGAGTGTTTAAAACCTGTCAGTGAACTAGTTTTAAGTATAACGAAACTCAGCATCTGAGAGTTGTTTCACGTTACCAAGGTACAAATTGATATTAAAAGCAATACTTTTAAGTAATTCATTTATTAAACAGTAATATATTAAAGTCCTATTATAGTTAAAACATGTTTTAGATGATTAATCACTTTATTATACCGAGGTGAATATACTCTTTAATCAGTGAATCTCATATTGGATTGGACCCAAAACATTAACCTATTGACCGCCAAGCGGTCTAGCAATTTACCGTGCCACTGACGCCAGAGTAAAAAAAAAAATGTGCCCCAAAATCAACAGGGATTGAAAAATACTTGTAGCGGTTAGAATTACAAAGTTTTTGATCATTGACATTTGGACGGCTGTGGCCGACGTGGCGTCAGGGGCACGATTTTTTGTTGACGGCCACAGCCGACTGTGGCGCTCAAAAGGTTAATATGCTAGCAAAGTTTAAAATATTGTAAGATAACAAAGTTAAATTGTATGTATGGAACTCCAACTCTCCTTAATTATGTGCATAGATTTCATACAAAACTATGGAGCGTGTATTCATAATTTTACTAAAAGTACTTACATGGATAATGTCTCTTGTATGATAGTAATTTATGAAGAAGTTATGCATTTTTTACCTAAAAACTGTATGCCATAATTTTTAAAATTCAGAATTAAGTTTTTTTTCATTTACAATATGTAGGAAAAAACATACATTCAACTAGGTATTTCATTTTGCATTCTCAGATTTGTGAACCAAACAGAAGCTCCATATTAATCTCAATGTCTTTGGTTACAGTTGCACTTTTTTTTACAATTCATGAGTTGCAAAATTTTCTATGATACGGAAACCTGTGTCCTTAATTTTGTTAGCAAACACCTTAAGGTACATTCAGATGATAAGCTCTCCACGCGCGTAATGTACGATTCCCACTGACCGGGCGGAGTCGGCGCGCGCTCAAGCGCATCTAAATAGTTGCCAAAGAGCTTCTGTACAACAGTCAGATCCCATATTCGAATGTTATTGGCGCCGCTGCCAGCCGATCGGGCGCTTCCGGACGCGGACGGAGGTGCTCGGCTGCCATCGGCTCCGTTCGTTCGTCCGTCGCCCTAGTAGATTTAATCACTCGGACGGACGCTGTTGGCTGCCGCCGGGCGCTCCAGCGTCCGCTGGAACGTGGCGGAAGCGGAACCCGCCCGAGCTGGTCACTGAACGCGGTCGGCCGCTGCCAGCTGCCAGAGCGCCCGTTGCGACGCGGCGGCAGCCGACCCGGCCCGGCCCGGTCAATGTGAATCGTACATTATGCTGAAGCGTTTTTAAAACTAGATATAGTATTTTATTTAAGGTACATGGTAAGCTAACGCGCATTTGGATAACGCCCGTTGAGCGCTTATCATAATAAGTAAGTATGTGAACGTAGCCATAGAGTATAAAGTATTTCTGGAAGAGCAGGTTACTTTGTATCAATGTTGAGGAAAATGATGTATAATAATTTTTAACCATTGTTTAGATGTTTTTTTTTTTTTAAGTTAGTTGTTATGGCTGTTTTATATATGAATTGTCTTTCAGTCCAAGGAAGTGCAGAGCAAATCCTGCTGCAGCCGTTTTTTTAAATTAGTTAAGAAAATAAGGGCCACTTGAATTTTACACACTTTACGAACTTGTCATTGTTACATATGGGTAGGTACAAACCTTTTCAATAACGGTGAAAGGGAACAATAGTACCTATGTTAAAACTACGTAATTTCAAACCCCACAGTTTTCGTTTTCCTTTTTTAAGGTCTTGCTGTATTAAAATCAGCTTCAAAAATTACATGGCCCTTATAGATATAAGTATGTAAGCAGTAGATGTAAGTAAGTAAGCAGTTACATCATATTAGACCGGAGTGTATGTATCGTGTATTGGCTATGTATATGGAGGTAATGGCTTGGTCTAAGAAATATATGCGCTTTAGGATTAAACTATGAATAGGGAGAGAGGCCGTTGCTATAGTCGGTCACTCTCCACTAAAGATGTGTCGTTCTCGAGAAAGTTTCCCGATTTGTATGAGCAATGTTCTTATCCCATACAAATCGGGAAACGTTCTCGAAAACGGCACATCACTACTCCACAATATGTTCGCTGTACTGAGAGTACCTATACAGATTTCTCCATAGACATGTATTTCTTAGATTCTTTTTACTTCCATACTCTGTGTTAAGGCGACGGGTAATGCGAAACTAGCGCCACTTTCGATTTTTTTCTTATACCTTCATAATCTGATATTTTTTTAGAAATAGCTGAAGTCTAGGAGCTAGCAAAACACCTTTAATATTTATTAAATCACTATATACAATTTGTTCACAGTGTTCACTGTAGTTTACCTTACAAAACGTGTTCACGTCAAAAGCGGCCACAATAGTTTTGGGCAAGTTTTTAGAGACAACTAAAGAACAAGAAATTTGTATAATGATTTAATAAACACTAAAGGTGTTTTTCCAGCTCCTAATATCTTGCAATTACTGAAAATTGATCTGGTTTGGAAGATATAATAAAAATTCGTAAGTGGCGCTAGTTTCGCATTACCCGTCCCCTTAACATATGCAGTACCTTTACCATATAAAATTACATACAGTATTGAATTATTTACATGAGATCTAGGACATCGCTTACGCACCGTCTTTGGACTATATTAGTTATTTTTAGTTGCTATATACATAGGAATATATATTTAAGCTTAATTACGTTTAGGACAACAGTGTTCATCTAGATTTATGTACAGCGATGGTACTTCTAGATTGTTATAAATGTACTGGAAATAAACTATAACCCATTACTTAAATATATTTATTTATTTACCTTGTTCGTGAATTCTCGCAATAAAATTTGTATAAATACTTATTACTATAAATTTAATATTACTGCAAAAATTAGCAGTAAATAAAGTCAACTTAAATACTGTACATACCGCGTTTAGTATTTGTGCTTTATTCGCATAAAATATGTAATCAATAGCAAATGTAAAAAATCTACACTACATATACAATACAAGTTCTAAATTTAAATGAATATCTCGCAATTACATCTCGTTTTGATGGAAAGAATCCATTCTTCATTTTGATCCAAATTCTCATTGCCTTCCAAATATAGCTCTTTCAAGTCCAGTGTAGGAAAACCTTTCAGAGTAGTCAGATTGTTGTTGGCTAAATTCAGTATCTGAAAAGAAAAAAAATACGCCTTTAAATCCGTACCTGAGAAGCAAACCACTAAATGCTATGTTCAATATAATTATAAATTCTCAATTACTCTAATTGCTGTGCACTTCAGGGTGTCACATGTCCATATACCTACTGTTCCATCTATAATGTAAAATGTGATACGCAATAAGTATTTAATTTGAATTTGAAAATATGCAGTGCTATGCTTTTCCGGTACGGAAATTGTTACACGTTCCTATGGATAAATGTTAGTGCTGTCCTATCTGCTTAAATGCAAAGTGCCTATGGGGCCCTGGCTCTCTAAGTCCGGGCCTGCGGCGAGGCAGACCCAACCGAAAATGGCGGGACGACTTAGAGGCATCTACGATTGTCCAGAAACAGCTTGTCTGTACGACTGATACGAACATAAATTTACGTTTGCTTGCGTGGGTGCGGGCATGATTACCAAATCCGAAGTTGGTTTTGAATGTGCGGCTACATGTAGCACAGTATAGTTCCCCATCAGTGTTATAAGTGTAGTGGTAGGAGGGCTTGGGCTGAGTTTTTCGGAGTTTACGCTTGGCGTAAAGGTCTTCAAGACGGGTGCGTTCAATGTTATCAAGAATCCTATTGACAACATTTACGCATTTATTACCTTTGCTATAGGGACGTACTAAACGACATCTGTCCGTAACGAGCATACCATGTGAGTTGTGGGAGGAGCTGCTTATAGATCGGGGATAATAAAGGAATATCAAATATACAGCGTTCTGTTCAAGTAGTGATTAGGTCGGGTTAGGTATGCTTTGGGCTGAGTTTATCGGAGTTTACGTTTGGCGTAAAGGTCTTCAAGACGGGTGCGTTCAATGTTATCAAGGATCTTATTGACAACATTTACGCATTTATTACCTTTGCTATAGGGACGTACTAAACGACATCTGTCCGTGACGGGCATACCATGTGAGTTGTGGGAGGAGCTGCTTATAGATCGGGGATAATAAAGGAATATCAAATATACACCGTACTGTTCAAGTAGTGATTAGGTCGGGTTAGGTATGCTTTGGGCTGAGTTTATCGGAGTTTACGTTTGGCGTAAAGGTCTTTCCACATAATAACTTTGCATGTCAATTTATTCAATAAAGTGGATACAATACAAATAAGTAGGTACAACAACTGACTTTCTGGCAGGTCAAATCACTGATTTGAAAAAAGAGTTCGACTGTTTAAAAAAAGACTATGTGTCCATTGTGTCCACTGTGAAAACGTTAGAGTATGAAAACGCAAGCCTCCGCAGCGACCTGAACGATAAGGAGCAAGCCGAGCTCAGTAACGAGCTGGAGTTGTCAGGTATCCCGGAGCATTCCGGGGAGTCCACCGTGAACATCGTGGTTAGTGTCGCATCCAAGCTGGGCATAACTTTGGAGCCTCGTGATGTTGTTAGTGTTTTCCGCGAAGGAAAGGTGCGGACGAGCCTGCCGGCCGCTGACGGGGTGTCTCCTCAACCACGACGTCTGGTGGTAAAACTTGCGAGGCGACCGCTTCGTGATCAGCTGTTCAAGGCGGCTCGAGGGCGACGCGGTTTCAACTCGGAGGGTCTTGGTCTTCCAGAGCACGAACCCGTGTCTGTGTACATCAACGAGCGGCTGACCCCGCTCAACCGCCGGCTACTGGGCAAGGCTCGTGAAGCAAAGCGGAATCTTGGGTGGAAGTACGTATGGACCAGCGAAGGTCGTGTTCTGACTCGTCGAGATGACTCTGCCGAGGCACAACCAATTAAACATGAAAAGGATGTGGAGCGTGTTTTTGGGAAATCTTTTAATTCGAAACGTAATGTCTAAGTACTTAATTAATATGTATACGCTTGCATGTAATGTCCTTGTTATTCTAAATATTTTTATGTGTAAAAAACTTTCTAAAAAAAATATCTATGTAATTTGTGATTTCCTTATTTCGCCAGTGTTTTTTGACTTAGCCAATTTATACCTAGGTTTGGTTATAAATATTATACAATGTGCAGATGTATTTAAGATAAGTATATATGTTTTTCGCAAATTTCGTGGCTTGGCATTGTTAATCGTATATGTCGATAAAGCAAACGCGCTTTTTCTAATTCCAATCTCTCTGCTATGTATGCTTGAAAACGAATTAATAGGTATGTGTTTGATGGTAAATATATATATTTTTATGCTCTTAATAAGTTTGTTTGAAGGTGTTTCACTGAGTCCAGCAACATATTGTCGTGCTATGCCGACAGATAATAATAATACACCTACTACCACCCGGTTTACTGATAATTATTATCTTATTTATAAATACATATCTTATCATATTAGTATTTGGAATGTATTCTGCTATTATATTGTTCTATGCATGTGCCCTATATATGTATTATTAACGTACCCGTATACAAATTATATATCTGATATATAACTTAGTTTTCTTTTTTCCCTTTTCGAGTCTAAACATTTAAAAATTTGCCTCTTCAATGCAGGATCACTTGGAACCCGCCATGATGAATTTTTACTAGCATTTGAAGGTATACAACCAGATATAATAGCTATAAACGAAACGTGGCTCAGGGCGGGCCAGGAAGGTCGAGCTCCTCGGCTGCCTGGCTACCGGCTGCGTCACGTGCCGCGCCCGCGCGACGTGCGCGACCGCGGCGGCGGGACTGGCTTCTATGTTAGGAACAGCATCCACGCTCGAACGCAACCCCACCCGCCCGGCTCTGACGTAGAACAAATGTGGATTTCCACTAATATCAAATCTATTCGATTCATTATAGGTACAGCGTATCGGCCACCGTGGTTGGATGTAGACATATTTATTGACGCGCTCACGGAATCGGTCCTGTCTTTTGCAAAATATGATCGGGTAATCCTTTTAGGCGACTTTAACATTAATCTTTTAAATACAAATGATTCTTCTACCATTAAATTGTACAATTTCCTTAGATGTGTTAAACTTTTAAACCATGTTAAAAATGCAACACACTTCACGGAAACTAGCTCAACTCTGATTGACTTACTATGTACGGACGCCCCAGTTCTGAACATTGACGTGAAGCACATACCAGAACTCGGTGCTCATGCTATAGTTACAGCAGAATTTAAAATAGCTAAATTGAAACCAACCCCCCTCTTAATTCAATATAGGCCGCTAAAAGACATTGACTTAACCGGCTTTAATTCTGAGCTATCCTCTATTGACTGGAGTTCGATGACAAATATGCCAGACGTGGAGGATGTGGTTTTGGCTTACAATACCTATACCAGTTATTTGTTTGATATGTATGCACCCTTAAAACAAATAACTATTCGGCACAAACCAACCCCTTGGTTTACTAGTAACCTACGCTATATAAAAGACCTCAGAGATAACGCTCATAAAAAATACCGTAATTCTAAGAGTGACGCCCACAGAGAAGAGTATAAAACTTTAAAAAATCTGTTTAACGTTAGTCTATATTATGAAAAACGAGCTTTTTATGAACACCAAGTAAATAGGCACATTAATAATCCAAAAATTCTTTGGTCAAATTTAAAACGCTTTATTTTACCCTTTAATAATGACTCGCAAGACCTCCCAAATCACATAAGTGATCCTGAAATTATTAATAACCATTTTCTTAACGTTCCCGGTACAAATTCTGTAGATATTTCTCAGCTCACTTTTTATGAGTATGCAAGGTACGGGGCTGAGGTGTTTAGCTTAAAAACGGTCGACGAATCTACTATATCTAAAATCATACTAGGAATGAAATCAAATGCAATGGGCGCTGACAGCATATCCATGGACATGGTTTACCTTACTTTACCTGAAACCTTGACTGTTATTACTACCATTATAAATAAAGCCATCAAATCTTCAACTTTTCCTCAGATATGGAAAACTGCCTTGGTTCGGCCGATTCCCAAAACTAGCAATCCCGCCAGCGTTCGGGACTTACGTCCGATTAGCTTGCTACCTTTTATATCGAAAATCCTCGAAAAATTAGTATACGACCAAGTATTACACTTTTGTGAATTAAATAATATTTTGGCACATAGGCAATCTGGTTTTAGAAAACGTCATAGCACTAGCACGGCTCTACTGGATGTTGTGGACAACATTCTTCATTGTCAGGACGAGGGCAAAGGCACTATACTCACTCTTCTCGACTTCTCCAGGGCTTTCGACTCAATTAATATATCTCTTTTACTTTCTAAGTTATGTTACTATGGTTTCGACCATTCTTCGGTTCTGTTTTTTAATAGCTATCTTTCTAATCGTTACCAATTTGTGGAAATCAAAAAATCAAATGGCTCAGTCCTACGTTCTCAAACTCTTCCAGTCAATAGAGGTGTACCTCAAGGCTCTATACTCGGTCCCCTACTGTTTATTATATACTCTTCCGATATTATACATTGCATAAAACATTGTAAATACCATTTATATGCTGACGATCTTCAATTGATGATACCATTTAACAACAACAATATTAACGAAGCCATCCAGAACATGAATAACGATCTTTCGAACGTTGCCCAGTGGTCCTGCAAAAATGCTCTTGTTTTAAATCCAGAAAAGTCTAAATACCTAGTACTTGGAAGTAAAAAACAAATATCTGTATTTTCTCTACACGATCATGAAGTCAATATTAATAGTGTTCCCATTGAGCGTGTGTATATTGCTCGAAATCTAGGTATCATGATGGATAGTCACCTACGTTTCGAAGAGCACGTGCTCAACACTGTCAGTAATTGTTTTTATAAGCTCAAGGTGTTATACAATATACGTCAATTTATTTCAATAGACCTTAGAATTAAACTCTGCGAATCTCTCATCCTCTCCAAATTTAATTATTGCGATACTGTTCTCGGTCCCTGTCTCTTCAAAAAAACTCAAAACTTAATTCAAAAGGTGCAAAATGCTTGTGCCCGTTTTTGTTTTTCCATCCCTCCACGTACATCAGTGTCACCTTACCTAACCAACGCGAAGCTGCTGAAAATGAAACAAAGAAACAACTTCACTTTGCCTGTCTTCTTTTCGGTGTCATTAAGTCCGGTAAACCATCTTATTTGCTATCCAAACTTATTTGGCGACAGCAGCAGAGAGTTGAGCGACAAAAAGCCAAATATAAACCGCTCATCATTCCCCGGTACAAATGTGCAGCATTTCGCGGTAGTTTCCGGTTCCAGGCTACTAAATGCTGGAATGACTTGCCACCTCCTTTGAGGAAATGTGCCTCTAAATTTACTTTCCAGCGGAAACTACGAGCCTTGTTGTTGGCTAGCCAAGCACTGGAATCTGGGACTGAGACGGCGGGACTATGTAGTTTATAATTTCATATGCGGGAAGTTTCATTTTGTCTGGTCTGCTTTGTTTTTTTGCTTTTTCTTGCCATACACACACACTACACCTACATACATACATATACTACTACTATTATTATCGCATGTACGTATATATTTTTTATTTTATATTGATATTATGATTATTTATATATTTGTTTGTTTTCTAACTGTCGCTGTGTTTTGTAGTGTTGCCCTGTTTTAAATCGGGCTCTCTGTTGGGCTTTGACAGAATAACAGCGTTGCAGTTTGCTTTGTTTGCGAATTGCAGCACCATGCTGAGTCAAAGCCTTTTTCTTTAACGCACACATTGCTGGACTTATTGAAAACATCTCTAATCCGCATACGATAATTAATAGAACACTGTTATGCCAAAAATGTCCTGTCTGTGTGTGCTTTTATTGGAATAAACATTTTTCTTTCTTTCTTTCTTTCTTCTTTCAATAAATTGTCATAAAAAAATAAAATTCAGTCGATGTGTGGGAGGGCAGCACCGTCGTCTTCAAGACGGGTGCGTTCAATGTTATCAAGAATCCTATTGACAACATTTACGCATTTATTACCTTTGCTATAGGGACGTACTAAACGACATCTGTCCGTAACGAGCATACCATGTGAGTTGTGGGAGGAGCTGCTTATAGATCGGGGATAATAAAGGAATATCAAATATACAGCGTTCTGTTCAAGTAGTGATTAGGTCGGGTTAGGTATGCTTTGGGCTGAGTTTATCGGAGTTTACGTTTGGCGTAAAGGTCTTCAAGACGGGTGCGTTCAATGTTATCAAGGATCTTATTGACAACATTTACGCATTTATTACCTTTGCTATAGGGACGTACTAAACGACATCTGTCCGTGACGGGCATACCATGAGAGTTGTGGGAGGAGCTGCTTATAGATCGGGGATAATAAAGGAATATCAAATATACAGCGTTCTGTTCAAGTAGTGATTAGGTCGGGTTAGGTATGCTTTGGGCTGAGTTTATCGGAGTTTACGTTTGGCGTAAAGGTCTTCAAGACGGGTGCGTTCAATGTTATCAAGGATCTTATTGACAACATTTACGCATTTATTACCTTTGCTATAGGGACGTACTAAACGACATCTGTCCGTGACGGGCATACCATGAGAGTTGTGGGAGGAGCTGCTTATAGATCGGGGATAATAAAGGAATATCAAATATACAGCGTTCTGTTCAAGTAGTGATTAGGTCGGGTTAGGTATGCTTTGGGCTGAGTTTATCAGAGTTTACGTTTGGCGTAAAGGTCTTCAAGACGGGTGCGTTCAATGTTATCAAGGATCTTATTGACAACATTTACGCATTCATTACCTTTGCTATAGGGACGTACTAAACGACATCTGTCCGTGACGGGCATACCATGTGAGTTGTGGGAGGAGCTGCTTATAGATCGGGGATAATAAAGGAATATCAAATATACAGCGTTCTGTTCAAGTAGTGATTAGGTCGGGTTAGGTATGCTTTGGGCTGAGTTTATCGGAGTTTAAGTTTGGCGTAAAGGTCTTCAAGACGGGTGCGTTCAATGTTATCAAGGATCTTATTGACAACATTTACGCATTAATTACCTTTGCTATAGGGACGTACTAAACGACATCTGTCCGTAACGAGCATACCATGTGAGTTGTGGGAGGAGCTGCTTATAGATCGGGGATAATAAAGGAATATCAGATATACAGTGTTCTGTTCAAGTAGTGATTAGATCGGGTTATGTTTATGATAAAATAAGTTAATATCCGTCCAGCCGTTTCGGTGCGATAAACAAACAAATACTTATTTTTACCAAACCGCAAAACTTGCATCGCGCTGTTAAGGTTTCTCCCATTGACGTATCTAAGATTATTCTTCGGGTGGGGCCTGGCCATGGCCTATGAGTTGAAGTCATGAATTTCTATGGGTTACCCAAAATTCTGGGGTGGGCAGACCATATTGGAGTGGGCACGGCCCACCCGGCCACCCCCCTAAATACGCCAATGGTTTCTCCAGAAATGATGAATCCTCTCCATAGAGAACTGATATTGAATACAAGTTCAGAATTTTATAATAGTATAGATGTTGATAATTACTAGCTTACCTTACAATGTTGAAGCACCACAAGCGATGGTAAAATGTTAGAGCTCAGATTTTGGTTAGACAAATCCACAACTTTGCAGTAACTGTAATACTGTAGACACGGCAAACCAGTTATATCATCCTGAAACTTCGGTTTCCATTGGCTTTGGCTGTCATTCGTTTTATAATCAAACAACAATTGGGCTTCTATGCTCCATTTGGTTATTAGGTCGTCGTAATATCCTGATCGCAATTTATCTATTTTCTTTAGTTCTTGTAGGTTTCTGATTGATTCTTCGTGGTAAAGTTCTGCATTGATACAGTGAAGGAACACTGTGGTTGTGAGTAGCGTCCCTGAAAAATCAAAGTTTATTTATAAATAACTAACAACTTCGTCCGAGTAAAACTTTCTTTTACCGTAGTCGGGTAAAAAGTATCCTATAAGCATCTTTGAATGTCTTCGTACCAAAATTGGTTAAAATATGTCCGCCTGGCGTGATGACGACAAAGAAATGATGACGACTTGCGGGCGAGTTGAAAGTGAAGCCAGCGCGCAACAAGCAAGTCCGCAACGACTCCGTTGCGAGTGCGGAGCGGGTTCGTCGCAAGGCCATCACCTCGCGCTTGCCTCGCTTTCAGCTCGTCCGCAAATCGTAGAGTCTTTTCTGCTGTGTGCAACTTGTCACCAAACCAAATTGGCTCCTCAAAACTGGCCCAGGTCCTCCTGGAGAAATTCGGACTGGTTAACACTTTCGCAACCAGATATAAAATTTAAACCTACCCCAGAAACCGAGAGCCCGCTAGGTGGGTAGCTCTTTAAGCAAAAATACGTGACCGGTATCTGAGCAATGATTACGAGTGCCTACCAGGCGGGTTCCTGGTAGCGAAAGTGTTAAAATTGTTGTTATTATGTAATCAGAGATACCATCGAAGTCTGAGTGACGTCGAGTTCGGTACCTACCGAGTACAGCATGTCTAGCACAACTGTGATACAACACTCTTTGTCGCGCGACAGATACTACCCACCTACCATTTTCCTTTCAATCTTACCGAGAGAGCAACAGTCAGTAATTAAGCTAGTAAATTAAGTAATTAGCTATCGCGCTCCGCGGTTATCATACAAAATTATGTCGCTAAGAATACTGGCGGCGAAAATGTTACTATACTCACACTTATTATCAGGTTCCATCTCCAAGAGTTGACGACAAGCCACAAGTTGATTGTTCAGCTCCTCAATCACAGGTTTAGAATACTGCTTCTGAAAGCTGATCTCGCTTTTGCCGATGTATTCACACGTATCGACTTTTATGCAACGTATACTTTGTTTTTCTGAAGCGTTTACATCATATTCTACCTGGAAAGTCAAGTATTAAATTAATATTGATTACTAGAAGGTGCGTTTTTCTTTATCATAGTTGGGTAAACACTGTAAAAGTATCCCATAACCAACTTTAGATGGCCAACTATCCCTGTACTTAAATTGGCCAGCGATTTCGGCGTGATGAGATTTAACCACTAGATGGCGGTTTACGGTTGGCGCCTCACTGCTGCATCGAGCTGTTAGGTATGATTTTTCCTGAAATAATGACCCGTGTCCATAGAAAATGTATTTTCAATACAATTTTAGGGTTTTAAAGTATATATAATATACATAGACAGATAACCTCCAACAGGACAATTTTCTAATTTAAAGTGTGTTATTAATGATTTCTGTAATTAAGATACAATTGTACCTTAAAACAGCCCATCTAGTGCTTGCTTCTGATTTATTTAATATAAGGTTCAAAGCGTAGCGAAGATATAGTTGGCAAGTACAAATCTAAGAGAATTAAGATTCCATAATAGCTGTTCAAATACATGAATGCGACCGATGTGAACGTCATCTAAATGAGCAGAAGGCTAAACATTCAGTTTCTCTTTACTTTAAAAAACTGGACGAGGTAATAGTTATTTATGATACAAGGTGTGTAAGGTAGGTGATTTCAAACGAGTGTAATTTTTTATTCACGAGCGAGGTACGAGCGAGTGATTAAATAGACACGAGTATCTAATGCCCTCTAATCGCAACTCAAAATAACTCAATCGTACCTTTCGTCCACCACATAGCTAACTACTACATCCCGTAGAATTGGAATTCCTGAACAGTTTCAATTGCCTAATGTTTATCTAACTTAACTTAACCTTTTGATACAGTCATTTAATCCACTTTGGACAGCTTCTATGTAACTGCCTACTACAAATTATAATACAATTATAAGTAAAAACTGACCCTGATTTCTAAGTCATCGGTGATCTCCTGATTATGCTTGAGGATCCACAAAAGATCGTACTGATTGCCCGTACACGACACCCATTCGCCATTCAAAGCAGTGTTATTAATCAATAAACTAGTTCTCGACTTCACGACGTCTAGAGGCACGTGTGTGCTGAATGCCACCGTCGTCTTTGAAGGCGTCACGGCGCAAACTACTGCAGTTATCGTTCTTTTTACTGCGCCTGAAACATATGATTAAATGCTAAAAGATTAAGAAGCAAAAGATATCAAAAAATCTTTTTTGAGACACGCGACTGATATCTTATACAGTTGTTAATTGCTCGTCAAGACAATAATTATTTTCGCACTTTTCATATATTTAATATCGGACAACCTCACACATATCGATCTAGTCCCAAATTAAGCTCAAGAAGACTTGTGTTATGGCCTATAGGTACAAGACGACGATATAGGTACTAATATAGATAAATATATACTTAAATACATAGAACAACCCTGACCCAAGCACAAATAATCGAGTTCATCACACAAATATTTGCCCCAGCCGGGATTCAAACCCGGGACCGCCGGCTCAGTAGGCAGGTGTCTACAAACTGCGCCAAACGCGTCGTCTACTTTGAATAAGTATATTATCTCACTGGGGTTAGCTCATTATTATAACAAATCGGTAGGTACTTAACCGTTTAAAAAGGTATTTATTTAATTACCTCGACGTTTTGGACGTCGTTTTGCGTCCCTGGTATCGAAGGGACTGAGTCGTTTTGTTATAATAATGTCAAAATCGTGTACCTAAGTTCAATCAATATACTTAAGTTAATTCTTGTGTAATTTCCCCGGCATGGGATTTTTCTAGAATCTTTGGAACGAGTACAAAACAAATGTAGATTGGGTTATACACAAAAAAAAAAAGACATTTTCGAAAGAAACGCGAGATGGGAATTGAAAAGTTGATACATAAGGCAGTTTGGCGATAGGTTTCCCTGTTAGTTGCCAAAATACGGCGGTTTTCAGTTAATACTAGCACTAATTTACGATTTTAGTCGTGTTATCATTATTATTATTACCTAATAGCCACCTCTGGTAGAACCAAGCACTTGTGTCGTCAGGATCCGTGAAGGCTGCACTTTGGACTAGTTTCAGCTCATGCTTATGGTGGCCGTCTTCAATAGGCCTTCCTCCTGTAATTCGTAAGTTTCTTATTGAACACAACATTGAATTATAATTAATAATAATACTACATAACACACCTAGGGCGTTGAATTCGTGAATGCTCCAGATCGCAGGTGTTTGTGCCATAAATGTGCTATCTGGGGCTTTATGAATTACCGCCCGTGGTATGTCTAAAGTCTTACGTCTTGCCGCGCGTAGCGGGCAGAAAATGTCACTTACGGCCTATAATAGTGACGTAAACTATACTACGTTGCGCTATGTAGGTACACCCTTACGTTGTGTTATCATATTACGTGTGTAGGTATATCACAAAAATAGTTATTTTTGTGTTTACTATTACATCGATCATTAACTGAACTGAATTAGATACTAAATGATATATATTTTTGCAATGTCGCATATCGCTTTATTAACATTTATAACGACAGGTAGTAGCAGTCATTTAACGTAAGCAAATATTTAAAAAAATGGGCAAGTGCGAGTCCGACTCGCGCATGAAGGGTTCCGTACCATAATCTATAACAAGTTTGTTGTATGGGAGCCCCCCTAAAATATTTATTTTATTTTATTTTTAGTATCACTTTCGCTACCAGGAACCCGCCTGGTAGGCACTCGTAATCATTGCTCAGATGCCGGTCACGTATTTTTGCTTAAAGACCTACCCACCTAGCGGGCTCTCGGTTTCTGGGGTAGGTTTAAATTTTATATCTGGTTGCGAAAGTGGTATTTGTTGTTATAGCGGACGGACAGCGAAGTCTCAGTAATAGGGTCCCGTTTTTACCCTTTGGGTACGGAACCCTAAGAAACAGCGGAGAGAGAACATAGCAAACTAAAGAGTCATTTAGGTTTAGGGAGGTCAGTTATCAGTGAAGAGATTCCTCTAGATTCCTCTCAGGTCGGAAATTTTGGTGGATATTTACCTTAACTCTGGCGGCGGCTTTGTTGTTCAGTTGTAGGTATAAGCGGCTTTGTTAGAGGTATGACTGAGATAGCAATAGGATTTTGTCAACTTTAGGCAAATATCCACCCGCATTTCCAATATATACAGTGAAACTTGGATAAGTGGGACCTGGATAAGTGAGAAACCTCCATAGCTGGAACTCATGCTGCTGTCCCCACACTTTACCACTGAATTACCTCTGTTAGTGGGACAAAACAGACCTCTATAACTGGGATTCGTTTTTTCGATTATGTCTTTATAATTACCTCCATAACTGAGACAGCAGGCGTATTTAACCTCTATTATTGAGACTAAATTTTAAGTTAAATACTTTTAATAAATGGTTATCTTTGAATTTAAAGATTCGACCTCTATAACTGCGATAATGTCAATCCATTACCTCTCTAACTGGGACTTCATTTTATTTCAAAACGCGAGACAGTAAAAGCACTATTCTTTTACAGACCAATGTTGAAATATCAACATTATACCTAAGATTAAATTTACATTAATTAAAAATAATATCTTAATAGCTGACCACTAAAAGAGGACGATATAAAATGTCAGATTTATTTAATTTGTATTTTTGTACTGTTTATAAAAAAGTGTTAATATTTTTTGTTTATGAGGTACCTTTTTATTTCTGCCAACGATTATAATTCATGTATAATCATTATGAAATACACCACCTACCTACCTATTTTATTTAATAATCGCACCTTTATAACTGGAATATCCTCTTTTTTACCTCTATTAATGGAACCCTATCTAAATGGGACAGACATTAATCTATACCTGTATATCTGAGACACTGGGTAAGTGGAATACCTCTTTAAGTGAGACAAATTTGCTGGTCCCTTCAAGTCCCAGTTATCCAGGTTTCACTATAAATATAAATTAAATGAAGTAAGTTGCAACTCGATTGATTAATGTTATATTTTAGTAGCTTCGAATATTTCTGCCGTGCTAAGCTAAAAGTCAACCTTATTGTATGGAGCTCCATGCCAAAAGGTCGCCTTTTACCTCAGCACGGCAGATTTAATAGGTACCCTTCTCGTTCAAATGCGTCTACCTAGTACGGTCAGTATCAAAAGTAGCAAAGTATACCTACTACTGGTATACATGTATACTAAAACAACTTCCCACACAAAGACCGACTCACTGGTAGTGAGGGCTAAACAGCTCTGATGCAGTTCAAGCCATGTTTAAAAAAACGCTTACTAACACAGCTACTTTTGATGCTAAGCGTCACTCATAAATCCAGTCTTGACTAGAAGAAGCGGTACTGATTAACAAACCTTCCAAGTCTGGATACAATTCCACCAACATCTTACTTCTATAATGCCAGGCCGAATAGTTAGAAAAGTTGTCGTGTATTTTCTCAGTGGTAAAATCAAATTCTTCTTTCAGTGACGGCTTGCATTGGGAAACAACGAATCTCCGGTAATCCCAAGTGTGAACTAAAAATACATAAAGAATTATTGAGTAATGTGGGTGGTTAAAATTAAATACTCATAGAGTTGATACCTGCAGGACGAACCCTAAGCGCCAGCTGTTTTTGACAAAAAAATATTTTTGTGAAAAGCTCTATTGACAACTGTACTTATTTTTGAACATCCGCCTACTACTCGCGGAGGCGATTCTAAAGGACCCAAACAATGTGTGTTTAAAAAAAAACATAATATAACATGAATTGACCGTTATTCCTTATAAAAGTAATGAGTTATAGCTGGCGTTCATTATATTATATTGTGAACGTTATTCATATGAAGCCTAAAAACTCAAAACGGAAACGTGGCAGACCTCGCCGGCGGTGGCGGGACGATTTGGATTTCTTCTTGAAGGATTGGTCAGAAATAGCCTTAAGCCGAGATCACTGGAAGAAAAGGGGGAGGCCTTTGCCCAGCAGTGGGATATTACGGGCTCAATATAATAATAATATAATAAATTCATATGATACTATATTATTATGTTGTTATATCTCGTAAGACGCACCAAAAAACCAGGCCCATGGGTATACGGTCCTCAGTAAAGCTTACTATTACTAGCTCAGTAAACGGCACGCAGCATCCTGAGGTTTACTCGTATATTCAAGTTATGATCAATATTGTAAAAATCGGCACTCAAGGTTACGGCTTAAATACGGGGTGACGGTAAGAGTAAACTAAGAAAGGGTAAGTTTGTATCATTCTGTTTCTACACTCCATGTTGTCGAAATAATAGAAATATAAATAATTAAACACTTACAATTTCTTTCATCAAACTTCAGATACTTATTACAGACGTCTAACTCTCTCTGCCAGTGTGGATCGGATCTTGTGGTGAGCACCCATTCTCTCTGGTGCCACGCACAATACGATTTGGGATTGATTTTCAAGCAATACTCCGTCAGTGTCAACTCGTCATCATGCAGTTTTGACAAGTCTTCACACTCTCCGTTTTGTCTGAATTTAAATGAAATTTTAGGACTAGTTGTAAATTCTTAATCACTATTTTAGGGGTAATTTTAAGCAGAAGCAGACTTGCATATTTGTAGTGATAGATGTATTTTGTATTAATATTGGTATAGGTTACCACATGAGAAGAGTAATCAAATAAAGTGAAAAATACGGGACACTTGGCTAAACTGAATGACTGCAGATGGTCAGAGGCAGTCACAGTGTGGTAGCAAGACCCGGCCAGAGATCAGTGGGCAAACCACCAGGTCACTGATCAGATGATAACTGGAATGTACCAGTGAAAATGAAGATGAGAACAGCGCAAAATTAGGTAAGTATCGTGAAGTGAGGTGAAAAGGCCTTTACTCAACCGGATGAATATGGGCTAAAGTTATGATGACTGATGATAAATTACCATAACTTCCTTAAATGCTTACGTGTATATATATCCTTACCTAAATTGTATAATTATTTCCCTCCTTATATTCCACAGTGTGTAAATATCTGGGTTTGATGTCAGAACCTTTCCTGTATGGTCAAGCAGGTCCTTATCCAACTCATTCTGTTTCCTCTGTAAATTGCAAGGATGCTAATTTTAATTAAAACACAAATTTTCTTTTTTTTTGTAAATTATATAGCACTTGCAATGAAACAATGAATCAAGTGTCAGATTTGTATACAAATTTACAGCTTTACAGCTAAAATTTGTATACTGAAAGACAAATAACTAACAAAGTGCCTAGAAATTACTACACTTAAATATACAGGGTGTTCGGCACATGGACCGACAAAATTTTTTGGGATATAGTTGGGGTTATTTGCCATCTTTTCACCCTTGTACCTTGGGTCCTAAGGGTCACGGTTTTGGAGATATGATTTTTTAAATGTTGTTTCTCAAATTTCCCGAAATTCCGCCTTTAAACGTTCGTAACTTTTTTGTTAATGTATGTACAATTGTTTTGTTTTGTATTTAATACTTGGCAATACACACTTGTTCAAATAATTAACAGTTATTATTCTAATTGATGGTCTCAGAGGGACGTACGAGGTATTTTATTCCACAAAAATACTGATTGTGTGAAAAAAATCCAACTTCGAAATTCAATCATGATAAAACTAAAGACAATAGAGGACTTCATTTTTTCTAAAAAAGTTCTCTAGCTTATGACCTTTCTAACGATATGCTACACACTGACAACAAATAAATCTGAGTCAAATTACGGGGATATTCCGTCAATAGGGCGGAAATTATTATGAATTTGCGAGTACAGAAATTTTATTTGTAACGCAACGGAACCTCATTGGAATACTGGCTGGCTGAATGACAGGCTGAAACCTTCTTACCATCGGCTGGTTTTTTTTTCTAATGGTGAATTACTTTTGTTACGGTGCAGTTGTGGCGGGATTCTACATTTGTGATTTATTGTAATTATTTTTGCTAAATAGTCGTCGTCGAAAATGTTTCGCGGTGGGGTAATCTTCGATTTGGATGCATCTCTTGATAAATACTTTGGGCTTCACGAGCAACACTCTGTGCTATACCATACGCCATTATCATATCCACATCCTCTTCGTTAGCGTAGTTAGCAATAGTATTTAGCAAAAATAATTACAATAAATCACAAATGTAGAATCCCGCCACAACTGCACCGTAACAAAAGTAATCCGCCATTAGAAAATAAAAAACCAGCCGATGGTAAGAAGGTTTCAGCCTGTCATTCAGCCAGCCAGTGTTCCAATGAGGTTCCGTTGCGTTACAAATAAAATTTCTGTACTCGCAAATTCATAATAATTTCCGCCCTATTGACGGAATATCCCCGTAATTTGACTCAGATTTATTTGTTGTCAGTGTGTAGCATATCGTTAGAAAGGTCATAAGCTAGAGAACTTTTTTAGAAAAAATGAAGTCCTCTATTGTCTTTAGTTTTATCATGATTGAATTTCGAAGTTGGATGTTTTTCACACAATCAGTATTTTTGTGGAATAAAATACCTCGTACGTCCCTCTGAGACCATCAATTAGAATAATAACTGTTATTATTTGAACAAGTGTGTATTGCCAAGTATTAAATACAAAACAAAACAATTGTACATACATTAACAAAAAAGTTACGATCGTTTAAAGGCGGAATTTCGGGAATTTTGAGAAACAACATTTAAAAAATCATATCTCCAAAACCGTGACCCTTAGGACCCAAGGTCCAAGGGTGAAAAGAGCAAATAACCCCAACTATATCCCAAAAAAATTTGTCGGTCCATGTGCCGAACACCCTGTATAATGATAAGGTATATGAATTTTTATGGGAATATAGAAGAGCATTATAAGTTTTAATTTAAAAGAAAGAAATTGAGTATAAAAAAATCAATATACTTATATACCTTTAATTGAATTTTTTGCATGGCATGTTTGAAGACTTTCAATTTCTCCTGCCGCTCCTTTTCCTTCCTAGCTTTCTCTTCCTCTGAGGTACGAACCTTCACTCTGCCGTGCTGGAAAGTAAAACATACAATGTTCCATCAATAAGAACATGATATGTTAAAACCTTAAATATTGATTTAGGATGGTAGTACATATGAAGTAAAGAAATAAACTGGAATGAAGAATCTCTGAAATCAAATTATATGAAAAACAAGAGATTTCAAACAATTGAAATATGAGTCACTCATAAATTATGTACATAGTTAAGGACTTAATAAAAACAAAACTATGTGTTGTTTGAGTAATGAAAGTTAATTATACAAAAGATATGGGTAACTTGTTACACAAAAGGATTCAAATAAGTTAAGTTTTATTTACAGCTTTAACCAAGTACGGTTTTTTTTTTAAACAACATATATTAATAAAAATAAACTATAAGTAAGTATGTCTGTTATTTGTATGCAAGGATTAATAAAGCTTGTTGTATAGAAGTCATCAGCCTACATTAGTATAAGAAGTTAATCAATATATATTATTATGAATAAGTATTGGAATCTCAGCGGCAGTTCATAATTGATTGATATCATGTTGACCACAACTTGCATCACAAGAATTGAATATTACATACCATATTCAAAAGTTTAGTGGCCGAGGCCCAACACGAACAATTACCGAATGTGAACCTTGACTTCTAAAAATTTAACAAGGAATACTTTAATAACTTAATTGATATAATGTCAAGGGATTCAGTAGGGAGTAAATTGAACTAAATTGATGGGATGGGAATCGTACAGTAGTTACAGTACTATGTGGTCTTGGTCTTGCATGACGTTGTCACTTGTCAATGACAACGTTCAGCCGCATTTTCTTATCATTAAACAGTAAGACCGCCCGAAATTTAAATACAGCTTTTTCCAAAACGAAATTTTTCATATAATTTTGTCTCGAGTACAATTAAATGGAACTAAACAGTAATAAACTAATTGTAGTATTTCAAGGATTTTCTTTAATAACATTTCGTTATACCTAACCTAACCTTTACTTATATTTGACATTTATTTAAATGAAAAAGTTGCACATTTTTAAGAAAGTTACAATTAGGACTACATGTAATTATTTTAGCAAAATACCAGCATAAAGTGTCAAAACTGACAATTTCTTTTTCTTTGATTGTCGTTTTCGTTGATTATTCATAGGTTGATTAATTATTGTTGTTATCTTTCTGTTCTATTCCGTTATTCAGTTCGTCTGCAATTATTAGCCGTAGTTTGTGTTCAAACTTATCTTCCTACTTTGAGTTTTACGAGAAGTATCATGAATAATGCGCCTCAGTTCTCCTTGCGCTGGAATAACTATGTTTCCCACGTCACTGAAGCATTCAACGTGTTACGATTCGAGAACGACTTAGTGGATGTTACTTTGTGTTGTGATGGAGGTAAAATTAAAGCCCATAAAATGTTACTTTCGGCGTGCAGCAATTACTTCAAACAGGTTTTCAAAGAGACCCCATGTCAACATCCAGTGATCATATTCAGGAATGTGAAATTTGAAGATCTAAACGCGATTGTCAATTTTATGTACCATGGAGAGGTTAATATCTTGCAGGAGCAACTGGAATCCTTTCTTATAACTGCAGAGCTTTTGGAAGTAAAGGGTTTGACAGATAATGTAGAAGATGAGTCATCCAAAGCCCTGTTTAGAGTGACTGATAACACTTCACTAGATTTAAGCGCCAAATCTAGATTTACTGAGGAGCTACCTGTTCAGACTGATGAGCCGATTAACCTAGCGACTATGCAGACTGTGAGAGAGGTGTACATTCCACAAGTGACCCCAATAAGAATGATTCCCGAACCAGAACTTGAAAAGATAGAGCCACAAGAAAAAATCAAACCAGATGAACCTGTAAGTGTGCCACAGAAAATTGGACCGACACCCAGTGAGGAAATGCAGGTTGACAATCAATCAACTTCAGCGGAAGATTTATCTGATAAAAATAATCCTGGTGAGTTGATAATAATGATAATGATAACACCTAAAAATTAATATTAAATTATTAGCGAAAATAAGGTGATAATGTTGTCCTTACTGCTAATATATGTTTATATTGTTTGTTTCAGAATCTGAATTGGCCAAATTCCGCTGTCAGTTATGCCCAAAAGGATTTAAGCACCCAACTTCACTAACCTTACACAAGGACTCGCACGCAGGAAAAACACAATGTCCGGTTTGCCATCGGTCTTTCTCTCGATCATATGATATGAGGAGTCATCTCCAGAGAATACATCAAGGAAAACAATTGACTATCAAGGAGATAAGATATAAAAATGCCACAGACACAGTCGCTCCTAAACAGTATACACATCACTTATAATTTTTTAAAAGTCATGTTTTATTAACTGTAGCACCATACTGCCTTAAGTTTAAAACTGTCGTATATTAGTGCACTAAGTGCATTATGCCTGTGTGAAAATAATAAATTGTTGACATTGTGTATTCAGAGTTATTAACATTAAGGACTATATAGTATATTTAAGTAAAAGATGTATTGTCACAAACTTGCTCAGTGCTGTAGCCTTGGCTATTTTTGTACTAGTCTATAAAAATTGTTTTATAATATACTTGTTTCTATTATTAATTGTTTTATTAAATTAAGGAAAGCATATTCTCTGTCCACCATAGAAATACAAATATCCAGTGTAATGTTCTTGCACCAAAGATGGCCCTGTTCCTAAGACAGACCACTTAAAAATTTTATAGTTATAACCGTTCGAACGAATTCAAATTTCGCGCCCATGTTATGTCTAAGGCCCATCTTTTGCGCAAGTAGGTACTTTACCATTCATTAACTGGCAATAGAAACATTTATTTATAACTGAATTTTCACCATAAATATGGTTTAGTAAATAATATAGTAGTTATGTTTACTATTCAATATTTGTAGTCAATTAGTCAATTCATCAATCTGTTCTGCTGTTATGATGATGCCACATAGGTACATTCATTCATTCATAATTTAAGAGCTTCGCTCTTGTCGGTGGAGTACCTAATACCTAATCGCCACTCTTCCCTATTTCTTGATAGTGTTTTGGTCTCCTGATACGACATAGTGCCCACTTTCTCTTTCACTTGACTAAAAAACGTAATTCTTGGTCTTCCTCTGCCTCTTTTCCCGTCCACTTTGCGTTCCAGGATGTTCACAAAGAAAGCATCATGTCGCATCAGGTGTCCAATCATCCGTCCTCTTCTGTTTTGGATGGTTTTCAGTAAGCAACGGCCTTCCTTTACCATACTCAGAACCTCTTCATTGGTTTTCTTTTCCGTCCAGCTAATACTTTCCATTCGCCGCCAACACCACATCTCAAACGCTTCCAGGTTTTCTCTATCCCTTTGTGTCAGTGTCCATGTCTCACTACCATATAAAGCTATACTCCAAATGTAGGTACACAAAATAAAAAAAAATAAACACAAAATAATATTTACTTCGAAGTATCACGTTCGGGCGGAATAATTCGAGAGAACTGTAAAGGAATTTCATACAAAATTGAAGGCCTAGGTGAAAAGGGCTTGCTGGCTTCGTATCTATCCGTTTATTTACGGCCTTATCACACTTGCGATTTGCGAGCGACTTTTGTATGAAGGCGATCACGCAGCGAGCTCGCCGCGTCGCTTATTTGTATAGAAAACTCGCTCGCAAATCGCAAGTGTGATAAGGCTCTTATACCTACTCACCCGGCAAGCCCTTTTTTTCCGGCGTATGCACTGCAGTAATAGTACTATTACGTCAGCCGTCAGGCCACAGTGGGATTTTCTGCCCGCTGTTGTCTGTGCCGCTATGCGATAAGATTCGTTCTTACAATGAGCGCCCTACCGGCGACAAGCGGCGAGATGCGGTGGAAAACGCGGCCATGGTCATCATCAGTGATCGGGGATTTCTCTGCCACAACGCGGTATTTCGTGGATATTATTTTATATGGACATGGTAATTATATAGTAATCCGGCTATCTTGGCCGAAAAAAATATTGTATTGAGATTTGATGAGATAATCATGACTATATTGATATTAAAAAATATATTTCTTTGAAATACCGCGTTGTGGCAGAGAAATCCCCGATCACTGGTCATCATCATGACAACGATTCTTCAGAGCAATAGCCGTTAACCATTATACAAGCATAGAGAACACACATGGAACGGAATACATTAACAGAATTTAGTAGAATGGCCCCATAGTTATGCATTGCTTTCGCTCGTTTGGTCTAAACAGGTCTTAACCCACCGTTCAGAGACTTTTAAAGCAAAAGTTAGTACCAACCTATTTGGACAGAAAATAAGCCTTATCCGGCCTTTATGCTCAAAAAGTACCTGCTTCATTGACATAGAGAAAGTTTGTGATTTGTCATTGATGTAACGCTGTTATGTGAACTAGGTACCTACATGTGAACATGATGTGAACCAAAGAAAGGAATATTAAAGCCCTCAAGATGTGAACAGTAAGATTTTCGGAATATTGATAAATGTATAAGATGTAACCTGCGCGACATATTTATAATTATTGATTAATGTAAGTAGGTACACATAATGTGAAAATGGTGCGGATTTTGTATTTCATATACTTATAATTGGTACGTACATTTAAAACATACATTTAAAGGTAAAGGTAGGTAAACCGAATGGCGACCGTTTGTAGTTATTATTATTAAGCCGAGAATGGCAGAACCGTTTGTAGTTGAAGAAACGGGATGGGCGCCGTGACAGCTGCTACCTACGTTACGTCTTCTCTGTGTGGCATGCGCCTTAAATTTTAGACAAAAAATCTGAATGAATAATACAGCGTGTATATATATTTGATATACCAACATGTGGACACGACTCTATGGTTAACGCTGTAAAGGCGTGTTCAGAGATTTTTAACTATAAGGTACTTTTGCTCAAAAGGTCAAGAACTCGACTCTGTAGGTAACAGCAGCAACAATGATTACGAGATCGAAGGTACTAATTTATGATCGGATTGCCATTTTATTCCACAATCGAAGTGAAAATATGCAGTGGAAATTCAAGCTATAATCCGTTTACTATAAGTTTGAACCTAACTGGTGCTGGTAGGTATATCTACCTACCTACGTATGGCGTTGCATTCAAATAATTGCATTCGCGGGTCCTGTGCGACGCAACCCCTAAAAATTTGCTGGTTACAGACTCTTCTTCCATTTTTTTGCCTAGCCTATAAATGTGTCCCACTGCTCGGCAAAGGCCCCCTCTCTTGCGCCAGTAATCTCTACTGGCTGCACGGCAAATTTAAATCAAACATAGTTCTTTCAATAAGGTAAATATCAAATAAGTTGCAACGTTTTACTCCACGTGCCATCCGTGCCGTAAATTTTTATGTTACACGATCTAGATCTTTGCTAAGTTACACGTTGAATTCACGTTCCACGTCACGATAACGTCACGTGAATTTAGTTTAGGCTCAAGGTAGTCTTAGGCGCATGTGGAATCGGCTGCCAGCAATGTTATTGTTTGTCCGGGCATTGCTCTAGCTCCAATAGTTAGGTATCTGGGGGCATGGAAGTGCCCCCGCCAAGACGAGCCAGCGAAATGCAAGGGACCTACCTTTTCTCGAAGTGCTTCGTTGTTTTTTTAACCCTCATAACTTTGGTATGGATTACCTATACCAGATAAACAAAATTCTCGGGACATTTTGTCAGTAGCGGACTTATTAAACATATAAAGTTTTAAATAAAATAAAATAAATAAATATTAAGGGACAATCATACACAAATCGACCTAGTCCCAAACTAAGCAAAGCTTAATTGCATAGTAGCTCGTATGCTTTAGATTTTATCGATATCTAAAAAAACCTGATTTCGTTACTGACACACTTTTAAAAAAATCAAAAAATGTTTTATTTGCTTCAGTACAGTATACAAAGGTGTTCATATATATATGTTTACAGTTCCATGTGTACTCAGCCTGCATGCAGGCGTGCAAAATGTTTGCGCGCGCTAACTTAAAATTAAAATAATCATCAATAAAATCAAACAAAACAATTACAAACAAATAACAATTAAGTATCAATATTGTAGGGTATTGCCTGTCCTAGAAAGCTGAAATTTAGTGTATAATCTAGTACCTATTATATTATTTAGTACCTACACCCGTACACAAAAAAAAGACAACTCGGAACTTTTATCCCCGAACCCCTTAAACTAGGGCAGGGCATAGAAGTTTGTAAGTATGAGTTTTGCGCAAATTTCGACGCTAGAAGTCTGAAAATTGATATAGGGATTCTGATTATAAATAAATATACATATAAAAGAATAACCATGTAACCAGTGGCGTAACTATACCATCTGGGGCCCGTGGCAAATTCTTTTGATGGGGCCTTATCAGTAAAAATCGTCCCGTTGTACTCAGTCTAATTTTAATAAACTTCGAAATTTTCAGCGTACTCAATTACACGTTGTATATGTCCCACTAATGACCACTGTAGTCCCCACGCTAGCCCAATTTGTATTGGAGACTTCACATTCATCCATAGAACATAATATCTAAATGCATTCATCATCTATTCGCTAGCTTTTCGGTGAAGGAACAACATCGTGAGGCCTGCATACATTTGCAATGAAATAGAAATAACAATTTAATTTCATTAAGATATTTACTAAAAAAAAATATTTCTTAAGCTTTTTGTTCCGCAAAAGTGTCTATCACATCATCAAAGTTTAAAGATCGGGCCATACAATTTTCAATAGACAGAATAGCCAAGTTACATAACCTGTCTTGTCTCATAGAGTTTCTTAAATAGGTTTTATCAATTTTAGTTTTGAAAATGATCGTTCAGCACTAGCTGTAGTCACAGGAATTGTAAGAAATAACATTAATGCAGCGCATACTTCAGGAAAGCTGCAGGACATGAAATGATTTTATATTATTAATAAATCAGCAAGGTCTCTAATACACAAAGATTTTTCTATTTCGTCTCTAAAAGTGGAGTTAAAACTGAGAATTTCTCTGGCAAATGATTCAGATATGTCTCTTTTATATATCTCAACAAATTCTAGAGCTTTTTTTAATAGATCAGTATCATTTAAAACTTAAAGTGGAAGGCTGCAAAACACTGAAATTTTAAACAATTTCATTCATTGGAAGGAAACGCTTCAGTTGGTTTATGATGTCCAATACTCGATAAAATATGTTCACTTTGAACAAACTTTCCGGATCTTGGAGACGCTCATCTTCGCAAAGCTCATCAAAATGGCGTTTTACCTTCCTCTGACGAGTTTTTGAAAATTCAGGGGTAATGGACCATTTTTCTGCTACACTATTTGCTTCCATTTTAAAATTTTCAAATTCATGTCGATATCTTTCCAATTCTTCTAGATAAATTTTCAAACGTTTTAAGGCATTTGAAAGATTGGTGGCTTTAGACTGAAGAGCTATAGAGGCTGCATCGATAGTAAGTAGGATCTTGCAACGGAACCAATAACATAATAAAATTGTAGTTTTCGATGTTCTTTTTGAGTGAAACAGCTTCATTTCTTTCATCTGATTTGCCATTTAACAGAACTGTTTTCGTATTAGTAGCGCTTTTTGGACTTCAACAAACCGAACTTTTAAAGCAAAAACAGCATCATAACAGCATACTAACAAATATATGGATTCAAGTCCGAAATAAAGAGTTTGAATTTGAATTTGAATAACATAACGTCCTGCCCATCTACTAGGGTTTAATGTTTTTAATGTTATTGAAGTTGAAGACTCACTTTCTTTATTAGATATAAAACTTGATAAAATATTCCATCTTTTGATACTAGGTATGCCCAAAAAATTCTAAATTTGTTTAACTGTTCCAAAAAAAATTGCTTTGGGTATTGTTTAGGTTGGTTGAAATGCTTAACGATTAACTTGAAATTGTATTATGGTCTTTAGTTGTCTCACTTTGGATTTTAAGCAAAACTTATAAAAATATACTTTTCAAATAAAATAAAATACTCAGATACAATGTAAAAAAACATTTTTGAGCTTGTGGCCTCTTGGGCCGGGGCCCTTTTGGGTCGGGGGCCCGTGGCATTTTGCCAGCCCTGCCACCCTATTGTTACGCCACTGCATGTAACCCTTTTATAAACAACAAAAAAACGTATTGTCATAAGCAGCTTACAAAGCCTTACTTCACAAACTCCACACCTTAGTCAAAATATGTGGCTTGGCCGGTCCGTTACTACTAAGAACACGAATAACAGAAAAGTAACAGTTAATAAAATTTTCACCTTACACCCTTGTGAATGTAGCGACATGGCCAAGCCACATACCTATTTTAAATAAATTTTGGCTCTACATGAGATCTGATAACTTTATGACAGTGCGAGTCATATGGTCCCGTCTTAGCATCATTTTCCATAAAAATGTTTTGATCGGTACTTTATTTATTTATCCTTAAAATACGCAGAAAAATGTTTTCAATATCAGGGTAAAAGGAAAACTGTCCAAAAATAATTCGGCCGTGCTTAGCTAAACGGCGACCTTTTTACTTTTTAGTGTACTTGTGTATCCCATGGGTTGGTATAGGTACTACATCTAAATACCTACCTGCTTAATATCTAAAGTAAGTAATTTTTTTTTCTAACATTTAGACGACATAGTGTATACATTAAATCTGTAACGCAGGGTTCGTCAGAAAGTAAATTGTAATTCTTTTAGTACTTTAGGGGTATTTTAGGGACCGCGCTAACACCCTACACAGTAACTAGGTAATCAAGTCATGTCATGGTGTCATATGTGCTTGAGCGTCCATAAAGTTAATGTAAGTAGGTACTACCGCGAATTAAATTTTATATCCTCCGACAATTATTTTAGGAACCTAAAACATTCCAATAAAATTAGAAGGAAAGAATTTTCCAATTTATATTTTAACTACCTAGGTACTTACCTACTGCATTTTTAAATAGGTAGGGTAGGGACCAACGGAATAGCCTTCGTAGGTGGGTAGGGTAGTGTACGCAATGGCCGGTGTTTTATCAAGATTAAAAGTTTAATTTATCCTGTTGTGTATACCTAAATCTTTAATATACATACCTACCTGAGTGTCAACTACCTAGTTATCTAAAGCCAACGCCCGGACACCTCGTGAATAGGTACTGCTCAAAGTAACAACTCAATAGCTACGCGAGTGTAGCGTTTGTTTGTATTATCGCAGAATACGAAAAGAAATGGGAGCTAGTGCAGCTAAGCAAGGGGGTTGCTCGCCGGGCTGCTAGGGTGGCGAGGGAGGGTGGCAGAGGGCGTATCGTTCGATACGCGCGCGCGCGGCATCTACAATCACGTTCGCCAGTCAGTGAAGTCAGTCGCATCCCGCCGCCGTTGCGTTCGGGTGTGTGTGACGCGCGCCGGCATCATCTGTCAAACGCTGCGTTATCGATGTTATACTCTTGTCGTTTAATAAGTACGTATCCGTTTAATCACTGAAAAATACTCGAAATTACTACATAAATCTATCGTATTTTGTATCGTGATGCGTGTTGATCATGCGGTTTTGTGCTAACAGTTATTAGGTATCTTGTTTACATTCAGATGTTTACAGCGGAGTCAATTAGAAAGATGACTTAAGTTTCAATCAAAACTCATCGAATCGTTAATTTATTAATCCCCCCAGTGATATATTGTTTGATTTACGGTGAAATTTGTGTCAAAATTGTGCAGTTTCTTGTTTCTATTTGGAATCTCCTTCGCGAATTGGATTTCGTATGATGGTGTTTGTATTTCGTTTGAGCTAGTGGAACTAGTGGAAGTGGTGGTTGCGTGTGTCTGGTTGGAATTAGAGGTGGTTTTATTCAGAAAATGAGTGTGTGAATATTTGATGACAAGATTGGGTCGCAGAGGGCGCGCGGCGCGGCGACGGCGCGACGGCAGTATTGATCGCGCGCTCGCGTAGACGCTGGCGTCGCCTAAAATAAAAGCGCCGCATGTGCGCTCGCCGCCGCGCCGCTCGCCCTCGCCTTTCACATGTCACGACTCCATTACTACCCCATTTCAAATGCCAGATTTGACAACTTTCCATGATTGGCAATGCCATCATGTAGCATTCGAATTTCTAGGAGCAGTTTTTTAAATACGCCGACGTTTAGCGCGGATTTAGCATCCTATTGGAGTCTTATGGAGTTAAATGAAATGATACGTGCCGACAACAGACAATGCCTTTATACTGAAATGATCAGTAATACGATAGTTACCTACCTAGCTAAATATTAAACTGATGAAGTAATGACTTGTTCTACAAGTTACCTACCTACTCTACAAGTCAATGCTCCTGCAAAGACTAAGACTAATTTCTGAGCGATATCAGTAACTAAATAAGTAGGTACAGTTCAAAAACAAGCTAGGTACCTACTTACTTAAATATATTTTTTCATCCTATTGGTGCCTGATGCCTACTACCTACACTACATATAAATAAATAAATAAAATAAATAAATATCGGACAACCTTACACAAATCAATCTAGTTCCACAGTAAGCTCTAGTAGGCTTGGTGCTATGGACACTAGACGACGATAAACATACTTATACCTACTTACTTAAATATATTTTTTCATCCTATTGGTGCCTGATGCCTACTACCTACACTACATATAAATAAATAAATAAAATAAATAAATATCGGACAACCTTACACAAATCAATCTAGTTCCACAGTAAGCTCTAGTAGGCTTGGTGCTATGGACACTAGACGACGATAAACATACTTATATAGATAAATACATACTTAAATACAAATAACATCCATGACCCAGGCACAAATATTCGAGCTCATCACACAAATATTTGCCCTTGCCGGGATTCGAACCCAGGACCGCCGGCTCAGTAGGCAGTTGCTTAACCACTGCGCCAACCGCGTCGTCAAAACTACAAATATAGAACACACACAGCATTATTAGGTTTCATAAGAAAAAAATGTTACTGAAAGTTAAGCACCTACTTACCTAACTATCATTGGCCATCGTCTGTGTCATGTCATTGTCTTCTCGTCCATCTACCTAGATAGAGACAGATATCTAGATAGATGTTTGTAATGTGAAGCTGTATTGGTGGCTTGCCTAATATTAATAATAATAAGTAGGTAGGTGATCATAGCAACAGATTACAGTAGCAACCAATTGAAATTGCATTATAGGTGTCTCTCGGATTATGGAGTACCTATTTATATTCAGCATCAAAAATATGTAACAATTTAGTTTGCAATTTGACATAGGCCGGTAGTAAAATTGTCAGCTACTTTGGATGCGGACGGAACCAAATAACAATGTATGATGGAAAACACCGTGAGGAAAACAGCACATTGCGTAAGCTGAATGTGTGAATTTGGTTACAGAGGTTAAATGACAGACTGCCAAATGTCGATAAATTACCGTAGGTACTATGCCTCTCAAATCTGGGGTTACCAACAAAGCTTTCCCTACTT
The DNA here is from genome assembly GCA_932273695.1 of Apotomis betuletana. NCBI lineage: Eukaryota > Metazoa > Arthropoda > Insecta > Lepidoptera > Tortricidae > Apotomis > Apotomis betuletana. Next base: position 15,216,222 of record OW026304.1, read on the forward strand.
CGAAATGAACGGATAAATGGCACTTAAGAACGATGAAATAGCTGAGCTAGCCCTGGCACCTATCTTGCAAGCATTGCAGAATAAAACTGAATCTTACCATACCCAACACATCTCTACATTGCAACAGCGAAAGCAAATGCACATTACCTACACGCTATAATTTCAACTCCTTTCGCTTTAATTTCCCTGCGTAGGTTGGTAGGTACCTAGTTACCTGTATTTAATCAATAAAAGTCATCCATCAGTTAGGTACCTATTTATTTAGCTAAAAGCATGGTAAGTACCTGCCATCCGCTTGGTGATTTAGATGTACTTAGAGAACTACATACTTTGTCATTGTCACAGAGGCAATCAAATGTGTTAGGTAATTTTACGTCGAAATGTGTACCAGTACCAGGACAACCAGTGCCATTTAATGTCTGGTTTATTAATTGGAATACTAATTGATTGCCAAAATTGGCCTAATGCTCTCGTATATAGGATAGTAGATGTCTTGGGCTTAGGGGTTACACTCTCTTTCCCAATTAAGTTCGAAATAGGTTAGATTAGAACGCTGCACTGGGTCTTCTATTCGAGAGGATACGTTTCGGCCTTTGAGCTTGCTCCACCAAGATATCAATTTCGTTGACCTTACCGCCCATGTCTTTGCTGCTACGATATTGCATGCCAATATGGCAATCTAGAATTTTCGAGGACCGTATTATCCCTAAGGCGGCAATCCTCCGAAGGCCTACCTAGAAACCTAATTTACCTAAGGTTAGAATGTTCCCGAGCCTCGCATTCCCAAGAGGCCGCGATATGGCTTAATCTGGCCCTGGAAGTATCGATAGGGGAATCTAAACAGTAGGTGAATATTGATTGTTTTCTGATTGCTTGTACCTACTTATCCTTACAGATATATTCCTAGAATATCTGCAAAGTATTGTGCTGGATGTTCATTTACATACACTTATTGTATTCACGGCCCGGCATTTGTTCTGCATAGGATGGGCAATACTTGTATTGTTCAAATTTATTCATAGGTTATCTGTGTGCTCTAAATATTTGCTTTTCTTCTAGGTTTTCTGTTGTATTGTTTGTTACCCTTCTTAGACACAGTTGGCGACGTTCTGTTTGTAGGCGGTTTTGTCCTAGTGAAATTAAATTCAGATAATAAATGTAAAGTAAGCTTGTAGAGGTTTTATTGAGTTACTGTTAACATAATAATTTTCTTAGAAAAGTTATTTAGAATAATCTGGCCAAATAGTAAAACATATTCCCATAAGTACAAAGCCAGAACGACTATCAACGTTCTGGCTTTGTACTCGAAAAGTGGACTGTTTAATGTAACTTTCAGTTTATGATCAACTTAAGTGATCATCCATTATCAAGCGTTGACTGACAGATATAAACAAGAGGTTAGGGTAGGTCACTATGACAGCGGTTTACCTTGCACTAAATGCATTTCTTTTGCTTTTAAGGTATGACACGGAGTAACTGAGCTGTAGAAGTAGTGATGGCCCGACTGGCTCACAGCATGCTGGCGGGCGCAGCGCTGCTCTGCGCGTTGGCGGCGCCCCTGGCCCGCGCGGTCATGCTGCTGCCCCACGACGTGCGCCCCGGACACGCTGTCCGATACTTCACCGGAAACCACTCGCATTACACCATGCTAGACCCCGAATACGAGCCCTACTTCACTCTACTCGACGACGGCCTACTCATGACTATAGCCGACCTTGCACCCCTGGTCAACCGACCGCTAAACCTCGCGATCCTCGAGCAAACTCCGTTCAGCAGTGCAGCACACTCCGTCCCACTACTCGTAGTCGACCGGAGGCGCATGCTTCACTTCCCGAGCACCAACGGTTTGCGAGGCGAAATACCAGAAAACGCACCCGCGGGTTCAGTTGTGGATATGCCACCTATAAAAGCCACATCATTGCATGATTCGGGTCCCGTCGCCTACAAAATTGTGAAAGGAAATGAAGATCCCATTTTCGCACTACGTGACAAGGCCAAAGGAGATATCGTGCCGGAAGTTAGATCGGTTATTACGGAAGGAGACGTGGAAATCATTGCAACGCGCCCTTTTGACGCCGAAGAGAAGAGCTCGTATGAAATTGTGGTTCAAGCGACAGATTTGCAGGGTACTAATAAGGCTAGTCTTCCGATTCGAATAGACGTCACCGATGAAAACGATCATGCGCCCACATTTGAACAAGATGTCTATTATTTCGCTGTAAACGGCACTATTGATGAAAACGGGCCTAATGGAACCGCACATTGGCAAAGATTTTCAAATATCGGACAAGTTCACGCTTATGATGCTGATGGAGATCGTTTGTACTACTCGTTGATGGTGCCTAGTAATTTAGCTGTAATTGTTCCCCAAACTGGAGAGCTGATACTCGCCGGGGAGCCTGATGGACGTGAGGCGGAGCTGCGAGTGCTGGCTCACGATACAGGATCTCCGCCGCGAAAAAGCCGACCGGCGCGCGTTTTCATCGATTTCGTGGTTCCTGACCGAAGTGAGCTCCCGACGCTCCACCGTGAGAAGCGACGGGTTACGCGAGCCGTGAGACCGACCAAACGTACTGAATTTTCTGAAGCCGATGGTGAAGTGGAAGGACGATCAGTTTTCACTCTCGAGAAGGAGACTGACCGCGAAACCTTCAAAATTCGGGACGAAAATCCGTGGGTCACTGTAGAGCCCAGTGGTGTAGTGAAAGTTAAAAAGAAGTGGGACTATGAGGAGCTTGGACCTGAGAAGACCATTGACTTTTGGGTGACTATCACTAACACTGGAAATGGAGGTAAGTTTATGCTGCGTTAATTGCAATAAATATTGTTTTATATTTTTTATCATACAATGTATGACATTGACTCTGATCTGATGTTTCCGCAACCTATGACCCGCAATTTGATTTTAAACCTGATCAGCCAATAACATAAATAAAAACTTATCCATTCCAATAGGTACCTACTTAAAACACTAACGCATACTTATACGACATCAAAAAACCTGTTGATGGTATATTTTATTCCTTATTTATCGGAACATCTATATTGGAAAATTAAAAGCTACATAGTATAGAAACCACATCCATCCAGCCATGCCACGATATTCCAATTTAAATGTTTTGTCTGATTATGATTATAACGTACATACAAGTCGTACAACTTTTACACCACTGTTGATGAATCGATACGGTCGTTATTTAGTTCAGAATCGAGCTACACTTTTACGGAGTTCACAAAAACAATATCACCACACGATCAACAAATCGCTCGCGCCGCTTTTGTTTTATTTTTTGCTCCGATGACACCGCGCCGAGGTGTTCCGTTTTTTTCTGTTGTTACCTATGACGGCTCCATCGGGGGTGAATTGAGATAATGACAGGGGAATAGGGAAACAGGGGAGTGTATTGTTATTTGTTAACATTGTTGGGAGATGAAGTATTCAGCTATAATGCAAGTTACGTAATACGTTGCAGAATACAATATTGAATGACAACAGTTTTGAGTACCTAATTATAATTAAAAAAAAAATGGGCTGCGTCGCTAAGAATCATAATAATTAATAAACAATGTAATGATAACAAGAACAATAACATTCTTATCATACATGTATTTGTCGAAATCATCATAAACGTTAAATGTTATACATATATCGTAAAATTATGAACGACTCTATCAAATGTTCTATGCATTGAAGATAATAGCTTCATCAAAATTATGAGCGTTGATGGTGCCAGGGGCGCGCAACCCTTTCAAATTTGGCCCCACCGCAGCACACGGGCACAAGCGAGTTGATTGCATCCATCCACTTTTGTTTTTATCGCGGAGAAAAGGTTCCGTTTTTTATCGCTATCTAATTTTGAATAATGTCTTCATCGCTTTATAAGTAGATAGGTACAGGTACAAGTGCATCAGTTTGGTCGCTACAAAGTTATTTTGTTTATTATTTGCCACATGACGCACTGTTTTGAAGACCTCGGATGGAAATTGACTCTAAATTCGTTTGAGCATGTCTCTGTATCGCATGGTCGGCGTGGTGCACCTGTAAGCGCAACTAAATGGGCACTAGAGCATGACTTGGTATCGTGTCCTGCACCCGGTTATCCTTTAAACTACTACCGTTCCCATCCCGACCCAAATTTGTTTACATCGTTTTACGTTCGCGCGCTTGACAACCAATTCCATAATTTGAGGGCCGCCGAATTATGAAACTCTAAAGCATACTTACCTTTGCCACCTCGGCCTATATTATGAAATGGCTTTGAGATTTTCCTTTTCCCTATGGCAATCCGATTACGCAAAAAAATCGTGTCAAATTTTTCCGCTCATTATATGAACCTAATTCCAAAGATCTAAAGGTGCGATGTGATGTACTGCCTTATTTTCTTTAAGTATTTGAGCAAAACAGTCACGCTTACAGCAAATGACGTAGGAGGATAGCTTAGCTGTCTCCAATGTATTGCATAATGACATTCATGGTTAGAACTGCACGCGCCCAGTTTGATGTCCGTAAGAAATCGCTGCCTCGCGTGCATATTATTTGCTCAGCGGTCTGCGTGGAATTCCCATTAGGCACAATCGTGTCGTGTCTGTCATAGCGGAATGGAAGCGACAGGTTGCGACCAATGCGTGGATAATCGGGGACCTGTCGCACGGCCTCATCTCGCTTCCGATTCCATCCACCGTGACGGGCACGATGTGATGTGGAATGCTAGCATTGCTAGCTTTGATTGATTTAACAGAATGCTGAGCATTCTCAGGGTAAAGACAGATGATTATATCTATTTTTGTTTTAGTCACGGTAATCGTTATTATACCGGTTTCGCTTATTCAATTCTGTCGTTAGTTTAGTTGCGATTTCATGTGAGCTGTCTTTCTTGAACCTTGTAACTAAAAGCATGTAACAGAAATATCTCTGTATATATCAGGGGCGTGGGTCACACAAAACCCTAGACAAGCCGGAGCATATTTTAGCTTACTTTTTCTTTAATAGAGAATGGTGCTCAATCGTTCTGAAGGGGGCAAGCCGGTGGAAATCGGGTTGTATGGAAGCCACGCCACTGATCTGTACGGCTTAATTAATATAATACCCATGTACTTATGAGCGAGGTTATAATAACAATATTAAACATTCTTATGCCCGAATTCATTGGTTTAGTTTGTTTTGTGTTATAATTCCAAGGTATGGCGGAACATATTTAAACTTTGTTGAGGTCAGCCTGGGATGCGCGAGATAAAGCAAAAGTTAAAATTGAAATACTTGACCTCCTCCCAGATTACCCCACGATAGCAATCTAGCTTTATATATATTTAAATCAAAACATACAAAAGTAAGCACATAAAGTATATTAAGCACATTAAGTATTATAACATTTATCACCATCACACACAACAATCCACTGGGTCTAAAAAATTTCTTACAAACAAAAATTCGGTAAAAAAAATGGACATTAATTTTACTATTCATACATTTATCCAGTACTGTAACGTCTTGATTCTATAACAATTTAAGTTGCAGAAACCAGTTTAACGAATCTGGTTAAATAATTACAAAGCGTGATCTTTCCGTTTAGCCGTAGACCGCGCCCTTTCTCCAGATCATGGAATAATTGCGGCCACACTAAATCTTATTGGAGCATCAGGAAACTAAAAAGTCGTGGTCCAGTTGGGCATTATCGTGCGTTATCAAAACAAATCGAGAGCAGTTGTTTAATTAAAACATTTCTGGGTACCGTGGTGGGTGGCCGCCCGCGGCGCGCACTACCCGCGCCCCGGCCGTACACGGGAATCTAATGATTATCCTTACTAAACTTTGTTTCTTTTTATTACAAATATCGTGATCAAGCATTATATCTCTCTCAGCCGGCGACTTCAATCTGTCCTCTTAAACCTAAAACGTGTCCATTAAATTATGCTTGAGATATTCCGGGTTTAAAAAGATGCAGTGTTAAGTGATGACAGTTTAGTTTTAGTTGATGAGGGACAAATACATTGTGGAAAAATGTAATCATTGAATATTTAAACTGTTGAGTGCTGATCTGTTCCACCAAGAAGAGCAGTGCTGATGAAATTCCTGTTATACAATGTAGACACATTAGTTTGTATATTGTTGTGATATTTCAAGCATCCTTGCTTAGTTAAACAGCGACGAAACAATTTAGAGCAAAAGCTGACAAGTAGGTAGCGTGTCGTCGGAGTACTCGAGGGCGCCTCGTCAAAGCACCTTTGTCTGGCGGAAAGCGTCTATTGGCGAATTAATTCCGTACTCGCTTCCGCCGCCGTCGCTCTTTGTGCCACCAATCGTCAAACGCCTTGGGGTTGTTTTCGGATCGCTCATTATTCAGGTTTACCAGCGAAAGTGCTTGAATTGATTTAGCGTAAGGGCTATGAAAGTATCTTATCTAATTATGGATTTATAGTAGATTAATAATAGCCTGTTTATCTTGCCGTAGAGCGAGGCAATAAAGCGGAACAGGTGCGGCCGAAGAGGACGGCATTTTAATCCCGTAAGATCGACGGCACAATGCACTAGAAGAATGAATAACCAATCCCAAGAGCTATCAATTACGGGAAGCGCGCTTCAGTTTGTTCAAGCGGCTTTGTTTGATTCATCTTAATCATTATTGGACGCTAAATCAATCTGCTTAAGTAGCTTAGACCTGGTAAACTGAATTACGTTTTTGTAAAGGCTCGAGTCATGCACGTGACAAATTTCGCCTGTCATCTCCGTAACGTAACTGTAAAATGATGGCGGTAAATTTTCAACCGTGAATATTAAACTTATTTTGGATGGGCTTGCGCTTCTTTTTGCTTCTCGGGCACCCGTGGTATATCGAGAATCGGTTCAATGGTGGCGGTCAATCACTTCACACTCGCTTATTACTAAGCTATTTTATTTTGTTTTGTTATGATGAAATCAATTCTCCGACTGTGAACGGGAAGATTATTGGTTGTGTGTTGTAACTTATGTCTAATGCACTATTAGATACAATCTTAAACTTCCTGATTTTAACTTTTTGTATTAATATGTAAAGAATTGACTACAATTTGTTATACTTTTTTGCTTTGCTAATTCAAGAGCAGAATATCACTTTTCTCTCTTCTTAAAATACAACATGTAAGTTACAACCAAGAATGTTCAACGGGAATAGAAATTTAATCATTGTTGATGCAGGCTTACCTTATTATGTTACTAGCGACCCGCCCCGGCTTCGCACGGGTGCAATGCTGATCAATTATGCATGTATTATACATATAAACCTTCCTCTTGAATCACTCTATCTATTAAAAAAAAAACCGTTGCGTAGTTTTAAAGATTTAAGCATACAAAGGGACATAGGGACAGAGAAAGCGACTTTGTTTTATACTATGTAGTGATGACATTTGTTTTTTGATCCCAGTAAAGCCCAATGACATAATAACAAGAATTATATGTATGTGAATTGTAAATAAACAGTAACATAACGCTTATCAGACAGAACATGTTTATGAAGACAAAGAGGCGTAGTAGAGACGCTCTGCTAAATCGATAATTGAATAGGATTGGTAGTGTGGCGGTCGTCTAGTGTTGAACACTGACCGTTGTCATCACAATTGGCACATCCTGACTAGGGACCACTTCGTTATCCAAGTGTCAGAAATACATTATCTAGCCATATTTGCGAGTACCAATACAAGAGCTTGATCGCATCGAAGCGGGGGCTTGTCACTGATCGAAGAGCCAATGTGTAACTTGCTTCTCTAAAGATGAGTGCTTTTATAAAAACAGCTAATGTTGACTCTTAGAACTTGTTCTAGACAAATATTTGATGAAAACAGCGCCCATAGACGCATATTGACGTAATGCTATACACATTTAGGAGCCACCTGCTATGTCGCGGTTGAATCGACTCGCATACAAGTTACGGTTCGTCTGGTTGTTGGTTGAATTTACTCAATCAATGGCAATGGGTGCGGGCGCGTCGGTCGCACAACAATCGGCGCACATTCCCCCCATTGTGTCCACTCGCCGCAATTACATACAAGCCCGCAAATATAAAATGTCATGAGCGACGCTCTTAGCGAATTAACTTGATTAAACTATTGAGTTCGCCCAAAATTTCTGCGTCGTTTGATCTAGGTTGCTCGTAAAGTTGGTGATATGCCGCTTACGGCATTTTAGAAAGAAACATCGATACGCGCTTCCTACGAGTGACCCCAGTTACCCAGAATGATCGCCACATCTGCGCGCATTTGTTTTATTCGGTTCGCATTATGAATTTATGAGGATGCGTGTAACGAAAAAATAAAAACAAACAGTTTTAATTTGACGCCACGTCCCGTGTGAACTAAGAGCAAGACTCGAGAAACTTTAGTATACTCGTATAACTGAATAATGATATTTTGCGGCACGCTCCAGATATCGAAATGACAGAAAGGTGGAAACTGAATTTATGAGCAAATAAAACGTACTCCCTCGAGGAATGTTTTCGTACACTAAAATTTAAGCCGCCATTAGGTTTACTTCGCCATATATTAAATTAACTTGATGTATTACGTCCGCGAGATCCTGCCAACATGGCTTAGTTAAGGCCTCAAGTCCAGCTTTAATGAAATTTGCACCCTCCCTAAATAAATATAGATTACACGGAGTGCTCCTGTATATGTCAGCTGACAAACTGATTTGAGGGTTTGACGAATCCAGTTAAGGATGCGGAGTGGGGTCTCAAGTACCTCAATGTCCAATAGATAATCTTAAATCTACAGTGAGTGAGATTACATTAACGATAATTGTTCTTTTTTTATCCGTTGGGTTTCCTCGCTCCTATTTGCTCCTCCGGTAATTAGTATTACTGCAAAGCAAATCTAGAAAACAATCTTTGTGTTTTGAGCATTTTACTTTTATTGCAATTCAATCTAGGTACTTTTTCCCGAAAGTGTTATAGCCATTGTCCTCGGGTCCTTTTTGTACTTAATTGTTATACAACGTTAACCTCTGAAGTCCCCTTTCAAAATTTTCCAGTACTTAATTGTTATACAACATTGTACCTTGTTATACAAAATTAACCTCTGAAGTTCCCTTTCAAAATTTTCCAGTAAAGTTGTGACCTAAAAACTAATAACCTTTCGAACGTTTATCACGTTCCAATACAAAATATTCAAGCACATGAGAAAATGAGATATAAAGAGATTTAAAAGGGATAAAGTGTTCATAAGTCACCCAAAGTAACGATTCCCCAGATGCCTCCGCTCAGATTAATGGTAAGGTCCTTTTTCAGCCGAGACAATATAAGTCGCAAATTGAACAGAAAAGTGTCATTTCAGCCATGTGACACACTACTTAATACTGGTGTTAGATGATCTTATACGAGAAAAGTCTTCCTCCAATTTTATACTCGCGTGACAATTATGACCGAATGCGTTTACTGTAGCACTCATTAAATTGAAAACAAGATATTTTCTTTGAGTTTTGCTATAATTATCTTCAGACTACCGTTACTTGAGTTGTTCATGTTGATTGACTGAAAATTCAAATATCATCTACTGGCACAGCTCTGCCGTTTATGCCTTAACCGAATTTTCAATTCCCAAATTGACATTGATGAGCTTGAATTGTTTCGGGTTCTCATACAAACTAACCAGGTCATACCGTACTCGGCCAATTGATCGCGCATATAGGTACAGTCGCGGCTGCATTGATCTCGCTCGTGAGTCGTGAGTCGCTCACACCTCGGCCCTATAATTAGTTCTAACACACTGTAAACAGCGTCGGAGTACCGCGATCTCTGTCTGGCCATTTATAAGGCTTTCACTATGATTGTGATTTGATTGCGGTCATTTGCTCGTCCTCCTAAACGTCGTGGCCGCGATGCCTTACACGCTCGGTCGACGTGAGAGATCACGCTTGTACCGTCTAATAAATTACCTCTGCCTCTATTTGATTTACTGGAACCTCCAAATAGGCAAGCATTTGAGGTTTGCTTATCGTTTTGACGGGTTTTGCATCACTGGTTGTGTAATTTTGGTTTTACGACATTTCTCTTTAATGTGCTTTTAAGTTAACACGTCTTGGATAGTCGTAAGAGTTGTCATGAAGGCTGATTATTAAATATATTTGTTGATTACGTAGAGATAAACTGGCAAGCAAACATATGGCGTAAATTATTTCTGCTAGAAATGCAGGTGATTGTTTTGTACTTGACTACTTAGCCATCAAAAACGTTGTCTCGCTAGCACAGCATACCCGCGTCAGACAAAACGGCATATGATGAACTTAGTTCCAGTGTTATTGTGATCGCCGTACGTGTGGCGATGTATTATCAGTATAGCAGGTACTGCAACCATCAATAGCATAGTTAGTTTGTTAAGTATGATTGAGTACATGTATGTTATTCCTCATAACATTTTGAGCCCATCAGCGATTCCCAACATCGTAACCGAACAACGATCAATTAATGAAGCAATACATCTCCGTCATACGTTCTCGGGCGGCATCAATACCGTGTCATGTCCGTCTCGGTAAGAGCTCGGCTCCACAGGTACAACACATTGGCCTATTATCCCCTCGACCGCTCGCACGACCTTTCGTCTTCGAAATATCAAGCTCATGTACTCTGTAATAAGTTATCCGACAGGAAACGCGTGTTAGAAACGATTGTTTTTTTTTGTGTACAAAACTTTTATTGAAAGTAGCTCTTTAGATTTGAGAAAGGGATAAAATCAATAGCGGGTTGAACATATGGCTCCGTTTCAGTTATGGTCAAGTGAGTCTCTCGTTGAAGTTTGAATATGAAATCGGTCCGGTGTTGTTTGTTATGTAGATATTTCGAGCTAAAAACTATATAGGTAAATAATATTTATATTTGCCTAATTTCATCACACCATTGGCGGCAGTTATTATTAATAAGTGTCTAATATGTATATTTATGTAATGTTTGCTGTAATTCCCCATAAGAATTTCAAATCATTCGGCTTGATTACTGATCGGCAACATAAGAAACATTTTATCCTAACGCTCATGAGTCTCACTAAATCAGGAATCGGGATTAATCTTATTATGGATTGTGATAACGAAAGCTGTAAAGTTCCCGAAACGTTTCGACTCAAATATTGATGTAGATGTTTTCTTCAATAAAACCGCCGAATCCCAATATTTAGCACTTTATTTTCCCAAAACCAAGATTATTTACACAAAATAAGAAAATTAAATAGAATTTAGTAAAGCGAGATCACAAGGCAACGTCTAGTCTTCAATCTGTCATTCGTCTATCTCCTAGTCCTTCATTCATTCGTCCCATACGTCATATTCACTCTTACATTCAATCAGCTGTCACTCCGTCGTCAATACTCATTCCTACAGTCGGCCGTCCTGCATGCTAGCCTGCCCTCAGGCAGTCCTGCCTCTTTACAACAGCTGAATCTTAAATACTATAACACAACATCTAGTATAGCATGACAAAAATCATTTAAACAAAACAGTAAATCACTATATGCAACTAACGACTCTACATGTTATGAACAACAACAGTAATAACAAAACGACATAGTCATAACACACTGAAATAATTTTACTCTTAAGTACAACATAGTCTTTTTAAACAATAATACATACTAGACACAAATAAACAACTTGACATAAATATAACAAAAATTCTAAACACAATAGTAAAATAGAGATCATAACGTTGTTATCAGAGCAGTCGGTTTACAATATGGTGCAAAATAAACCTTACCATATGTGGTGTAGAGTTCACTGACCCCGAGGCCATGGCTTCATGTTGTCCGCCGACGTCGACGTGCGGACTGGTCCTTCTGCCGTGCTGTCAATTTTCTCTACATCATACCGATCTTGTCCTCTGATAGCTGTTACCCTGTATGGTCCGAAGAACCGCGGCTTCAATTTTAAACAGGTGCCATACTGCGTCCTTAAAATAGCAACTTTATCTCCAATCTGGTACAGGGTACTCTCTTTACGCTTCTTGTTGTACGTCGATCGATTTTCTTGTTGTATCTTCAGTATCTGCCGTTGAGCCGATTGTCGTAGCTGTTCTCTTTCTTCTACGAAACTGTCGTAACACTCTTGTTGTAACAGTTCAACGACCTGTACGTCGTCCTTGGACCGCATCTTGGTTCCAACCATAAGTTCGAAAGGCGTCGTATCGATACTTCGTTGGTACGTACTATTGAGAGCCGTCTGTACTCTTGCCACGTGCCGGTACCATTGTCCTGGTTCTGAAATACAAAGTTTAGTTAACACAGATATAATAATGCGATGAATACGTTCAACTTGACCGTTTCCTCTAGGTACGCCCGTCGTAATGAGTACGTGTTGTATATCTTCTGTATTGCAGTATTCTTTGAAGTCGTTGCTCGTGAACGCCGCTCCACGATCGGTTATCATTCTGACTGGATTCCCAAATGTCTGTTGATGCAAACGCAATTTATCGAGTGTCTCTTTCGCCGTCGTACCCTTCGTCGGATACACCCATACAAATTTGGTGAATGCATCTACCACAGTCAATATATAGTTATATTGTTTCTTCGTTTCTGTGAGAGGTCCGACATGATCACAATGGATTGTGTGCAGTGGAATGCTGCCTTTATCAATACAGTGGAGAAATCCCTCTTGCTTTCCACTCTTCTTTGTGGCCAATAAACATGGAACACATGTGACAATAAATTCATCTATTTTCTTCGATAAGTCCTTTATGTGGTAATCTTTGTCCAACATTTCCAACATTTTCTTCTTTGCGAAATGTCCTTTTTCATGGACTCTCTTGATTATGTCACCTTCCATACCGCTTGGTACCACCAACTTCAATCCTTTATACAGTACATTATTTTCTATCGTGTAATCCAAGTATGGTTTCTCTTCTAATATTTCTCGGATTGCCATCAAGCCTCCGTCGTGCTCCTGGGCTTCTCTTACTCGCTCATGGAGTTCTCTTGTCACCAATCCGACATAAGGTGATCTGCTCAAAGCATCGACATGTCTCATCTGGGATCCTGTGCGGTGCTCTACTATATAGTCATATTCTTGGAGAATCAGAGCCCATCTTGCCACACGGGTCGACAGATCCTTTTTCCGTAAGGTCAACTCGAACGCTTGACAGTCTGTAACAATTTTGAATTTGATACCATATAAGTACTGCCTAAATTTCTTTACTCCTTCTATTATAGCTAAAGCTTCTAACTCATAGCTACTATATTTCTTTTCTGCATCACTTGTCTTCTTACTCATATAATACACAGGATGCAATTGGCCGTCTTCTGTGCATCGTTGAAGCAATATACAGGCCAACGCTAACTTAGATGCATCGGAATGCAATTCTGTATACAATGCTGGATTAAATATCCTTAGTACTGGCATACTAGCTAGTTTCATTTTCAACTCATGAAATGAGGCCTTCTGAGGTTCCTCAAATACAAAATCAACATCTTTTTTGAGCAACTCCGTCAGTGGTCTTGCTATAAGAGCATAGTTTTGAATAAACTTTCTGAAGTACGACGTCAATCCTACAAATCCATGTACTTGCTTTACATTAGTTGGTTGAGGAAATCTTACCACCGCATCCGTCTTGTCGGGTGATGGTCGTACTGTACCATTCTCGACCACATGTCCGAGGTACTCAACTCGTCTCTGCACCAACTGTGATTTCTTCCAGTTCACATCGAGGCCATACTGGGATGCTCGCTGTAGCACTTCCCTCAGTCGCTCAACTGCTTGTGCCTCGTCCGCTGCAAGAATTATCACATCATCAATAAATATTAAAACCTGATCCTTTTCGATGAAATCCCTGAAGATATAGGTTATAAATCTTGTAAACGTCTTCGGGCAAACTGACAAACCGAAAGGTGCCTTGAGGAATTCGTATTGTGAATTGTGCGTCACAAATGCCGTGTACTTTATGGAATCCTCATGTACGGTTAAGTGGAAATAACCATTCTTCAAATCGAGTGTACTGAACACCTTCGCCTGTGCAAGTTTATCGATATGATCCTCTATGACAGGTAATGGATACTCGTCCTTGACCATTTTCTTGTTTATTAACCTGTAATCCACACATATCCTTATGCTGCCGCACTTCTTTTTCACGAGAACCAAAGGACTAGCATATTCAGAGAAACTTACCCGAATAATTCCCTGTTCAAGCCATTCTTTCACCTGACGTTCAACTTCCTTTTGTTCTGCTATCGCCAAACGTCTTGGTCGTTGTGCAACTGGTACGTCATCCTTCAGTGTAACACGTAGTTGAACCGGAGCCTCACACGTCTTGTTCGGTCGGTACGTTTCGACTAGCTGCGTTACCTCGTCCTGTAACGCCGTGTCGCTAACATAACCTACAACGTCAGAAACACATACACCACACATTAGGTTATTAAGCCAACTTTCACCAGATTTTAACAATAAAACACGACTGCCCTCCATAACAAACGTTACATCCTTTAAGAACTCTTGTCCTAATATTAAATCAAAAGGCATAGCGTCTCTAGGCACAATATATAACGTTATATTTTCAAAACACTGACCGTCGATAGAAATGTTTGTTCTCATATAACCTAACGATTTCACTCGCGTCGATCCAAGTCCCGTCAATGATATTTCGTTACGTACGTAATCCATAGCGTTTAATGACTGGTAGCACTCGAGAGTTATTAGATTTATATCACTTCCCGAGTCTATTAACGAAGAAACACGCTTATCACATATAATAACGTCTTTCATAGGTTTGGAAGTAGCCGTAGTTTCACTCGTTCCGCCGCCATTGTTGTTTACATTCATTCCAGTCGCCTCATTCACCTCAGTCGCCGCCATGTTGCTCTCCTCCAATCCGGTACTAGTGTCGTCGCCGTTCAGTCCGTACGTTCCGTTCGCCGTGAAGTTCGTTCCGTTCTCGGATTCGTAGTTCGTTCCGCCGCTCGATCCAATCGCAGACTCACTCTCGCTCGCCGCGAAGTTCCTTCCGCTCAATCCATTCGCAGACTCATTCTCACTCACTGCGAAGTTCGTTCCGGTCTCCGTCGTTACTTCTTCGTTCATTCGTTCCTTCTGAACGCACATCTGTCTTGCTAATGAAGAACCGCCATTTTTGTTCAAATATGATGAACTCGAACTCTGCGCTTTTGTTCCCGTCGTCGATGATGAACACTGTGATGAAATGTGACCAAATTGATTACATCGGAAACATTTCAGCCCCTTCTGCTTATGCGGACAATCGCTGGAAACATGACTGCTCTCGCCGCAATTATAGCATTTCTTCTTCGAGTTTTCAGGATGCTTCGGTCGGCTATTTTTCATTCCATGATGCTGATACGTACTAGTTTGTGTCTTCTCTTGTATAGCTTCGTAGATTTTCAACTTTTCTTTCAGGTCGCCGTACGCCGTAACTCCGTATAACATCATTTTATTTACAGGGTTGTCTGGAATCCCCTCGACGATGTATTTTATAGCCACATAGTCAGGCATCTTTCCTCGTTTACCTAACTCTTTCATAGTTAACATATAGTCCAAACATGACTCATCACTTTTCTTTGTTCTCGAACTCATAAGTTCGTGTATGGTCTTTATGTCAACGGTGTCCGGGAATTCTTTCACAATCGCTGCTTTCAATTCTTCCCACGTCTTAAACGTCTTTTCAGCCCGTAGCCAGAGCGCTGCAGTACCAGATAATGACCGCCTCGCCATTAAAAGTTTCTGCACTGGACTCCATGCAAACACCTCGGCATTGTCTTCCACGTCTTCAATCCACCTGGCAGCTGGATACGTCTTATCCTGCCCCGTGAACCTTGGTACAAGATCTTGCGTTAGGTGTAACATTGATGTACCGCTACGTACAAATCTGTCGTCGTCGTCGAAATCAGCTTGTCGGCTGGTGCGTCGTCCGTCTTTCGGCATATTCGTCGTCGTCGTAGTTGCCGTTCTCCGTAAATAACGTCTGCACTCGCTTACACGTCGTAACTTGGTTGGGTTTCTTTGTTCCACGTCGTCGTCGTAGTACTTAGCTCGTCGAAGTCGTTAAATTCAATCTCTCGAATTTTCTTCAATCACGGTCGAGCCCCCAAAACTGTAGATGTTTTCTTCAATAAAACCGCCGAATCCCAATATTTAGCACTTTATTTTCCCAAAACCAAGATTATTTACACAAAATAAGAAAATTAAATAGAATTTAGTAAAGCGAGATCACAAGGCAACGTCTAGTCTTCAATCTGTCATTCGTCTATCTCCTAGTCCTTCATTCATTCGTCCCATACGTCATATTCACTCTTACATTCAATCAGCTGTCACTCCGTCGTCAATACTCATTCCTACATTGATATACGCGATGTAATCCGTTTAAAAGAATGATAGATCTGTGACAATCGCGGAATCCGAAGAGAATAAATTTCATCGGCAAATGTAAATATATAGTTAAAAAATTCAAGCGACAATCTTTGCAACACGCTAAATCTTATCACCCAGGCGATCTCATAAGCAAATAAATACCTTCCGCCGTCAGCAAATTCTCGACGCACAGCCAGCCCGCTGCGGCACCGTGTGCAATTTATGCATGCACTTCATTCCACATTGTTCGGTTTCGCAATGGCCGTGCTCAAGAGCCCTCCTCAACCGCGATTGACATTCAGCCTGTGCCAGACGGCTCAGAAAGTTCACCCTACCTTGTACAGATTGTAAAGCAAAATACCTAAAGTTAGCAAGAGTTCTTGGGAACTGGACGAGATTGTTTTATCGTAGTGCTCGAGTTTGAGTAGGCTGTTATGTTCTTGAAACAGCAGCACGCCTGAATGTCCGTAGATTTTGACACTTCTGACTTGCTTATGTAGTCAAGCCATTAGTCTGAATCGGTAAACCTATAGGCATATAACTCACAAGGCTTAAAACATTAAATATTTAATTATTGACCAGGCGAGCGAAGGTGACTGAGTGTTTCCGTTTTAGCTTAACCAAAAATTCTTTCGTATGTCCGGATATTTGGATGTTCTTATGTCCAGGTGCGTTCCGGATGTTCTCGTCTAGAGGTCGCATTTCTCAACCTATTCTCGTGTATGAAAATAATAAAAAACTGTAGTGTGTTGTTATTCAGTTTTTTTTTTCAAAGTGGCGGATATAGGGTGGTTAAATCGTACAAAATGACAAATTTCATTCTTATCAAACAAACTCGCGTGGTCTACAGCTCACACAGCCACCAGTCTGTAACCATGACACGTGTGAAATCCTGGTGAAATATATAATTATGTATGTTGGAAAAACGACAATTTTGAAAACATCATAATCTTGTTAAAAATATATACTTGCCTAACTGAAAAAAAGTTGCATGTCACCTTTTTTTATTGCCTTTCTACAAAATGTTGAACTGGCAATTGCCAAGCAGAATTTTGGTTATTGACTTTTCAAATGTTTATTATCATTTTTACTGTCTAATTTTGTAATTTATAACGTTACGTAAGGAAATCACAGCCTTGTGTTGTAATATAAGCTTGTTTCCATACTTTTGACCTGGGGTTTACACCACAATACACTATAGACTGGTAGAAAAATCCAAATATCGCCTTCCTTTACCGTCCTAACGGCATTTTGTGAGCCATTTTGGCAACATGACTTTTCTGATGTAAAAAAGCCTGCTGAATTCGATTCTGGATGTTGCCAAGCCGAATTTTGCCCCCCTCCCCCCATTTCCCCCCTTTTTACCTCAAAATATGCCCCTAATCACGGTTTTTACGGTTTTATACAAAAAGTATTACAGCTAGAAAAAAAATGACAAAGACAAGAATGATCTCTATAAAATTTCCTATAACATGGTGTATAAACTTTTTTAGTAGGCCTTATGGTTTGTGAGCAATATCTTCCCGAACTTCATAGACTGGTAGAAAATTCTAAATATCGGCTTCCTTTACCGTGCTAACGGCATTTTGGGATCCATTTTGGCAACATGACTTTTCCAATGTAAAAAAGCCTGCTGAATTCGGTTTTGAAGGTTGCCAAGCCGAATTTTGCCCCCCTCCTCCCTTTCCCCCTCTTTTTGACCTCAAAATATGTCCCTAATCACGATTTTTACGGTTTTATACAAAAAGTTTTACAGCTAGAAAAAAAGTGTCAAAGACAAGAAAGATCTCTATAAAATTTCCTATAACATGGTGTATAATTTTTTTTAGTAGGCCTTATGGTTTGTGATCAATATCTTCCCGAACTTCATTATTTTTTTAAAAATTGATAAACTTGGTCGAGGCAGTGAAATGCACTTATTTTAGGATAATTGGTATCGCACAGGATCCAGCCGCTCTGCAGCGCTTGGCGCTGACATCCAGTTTGCACGCTGCTTATTATCTGTCAAGACTCACGAGACTTTCAGTCATAAGCAGTCGTCAGATTTACACGCAGAACCGTACCCAAGTCGGGCTAAAAGGGCCGTAGAAAATAAAAATGCTTTGCTTCTGAACATGAAATCCTTCGAAATACTCAGTTCTACGCCAGATTCTCCAGAAATGTGCCTTAGAAATGCAGTTACCCGGGATCTTGCAACAGAAAAAATAAAGTGCCAATTCACACTGCTAAGCAGCTTGTCGCGCGACATAGCGCTACCCGTGACCCTCTTACGTTACTGCACAGAAAGAGACAGGCAATTATCTCGCGCCAGAAATGGCCGTTTGCGACAGTTGTGCTAGGGGTGCAGGTCTACAAGCTACAACGCAAAGTTCAAAATGAACTAAGGTCCGACCTTCAAGACCTGTACAAGGCAGGTCGTTCAAAATCTACCATATTTGCGTCTGATGTGGGGGGCAAACGCTCAGGCGCTGGAGTGGTGCCAAACAAAGCATAGCCTGCATCGTCACATACTCGACTTGTACAGCAGGGACAGGAACTTCTCAGCCTTTCGCTCATGGGGTGTATGTCTATCTCATTGAGTAGTTCACAGTGCTTTCGATATCGGAAAACGGAATACTTTTAATCAAAGGAGTGTCTAGGTAAATGTTTTAGAAACGCAAATGATCAATTTAATTATTTTGTTACCTGCAATAAAGCCGTTCGAATCGCCAGTGCCTGAGTAAAACGCCAGAATATTTTAACGTTCTAAAGCAGTCCCTTAATTTTGTCATGATGATGAATGATAAGCAACAACAACACTAATAACCTGTCTTCTGGGTGGGCTATGCACAGTGTGGAGCACATGTCGAGTGTCGGTTTCCTCATGAATAGCACGTATGTGTAGGTATCGACCTCAGTTGGTGACGCTTGAACCTTAGTCTCGTCTGCAAATCCTCGCACTACGACGACATTAGTCCCCCTCGCGCGTTCGCGGGATAAAAACTGCGAGCCCAATCTAGTTTGAAGGTATTGAGTCATTTTTAAGGAGCTGAGAAGTGACACTTTATTGTTTTCTTGGCAGTGAGAAGTGACACTTTATTGTTTTCTGCTGCAAGATCCTGGGTAACTGCATTTCTAAGGCCCGTTTCTGGAGATTCTGGCGTATAACTGAGCATTTCGAAGGATTTCATGTTCAGAAGCAAAGCATTTTTATTTTCTACGGCCCTTTTAGCCCGACTTGGGTACGGTTCTGCGTGTAAATCTGACGACTGCTTATGACTGAAAGTCTCGTGAGTCTTGACAGATAATAAGCAGCATGCAAACTGGATGTCAGCGTCAAGCGCTGCAGAGCGGCTGGATCCTGTGCGATACCAATTATCCTAAAATAAGTGCATTTCACTGCCTCGACCAAGTTTATCAATTTTTAAAAAAATAATGAAGTTCGGGAAGATAATGCTCACAAACCATAAGGCCTACTAAAAAAAATTATACACCATTTTATAGGAAATTTTATAGAGATTATTCTTGTCTTTGACACTTTTTTTCTAGCTGTAAAACTTTTTGTATAAAACCGTAAAAATCGTGATTAGGGACATATTTTGAGGTCAAAAAGGCGGGGAAAGGGGGGGAGGGGGGCAAAATTCGGCTTGGCAACCTTCAGAACCGAATTCAGCAGGCTTTTTTACATCGGAAAAGTCATATTGCCAAAATGGATCCCAAAATGCCGTTAGCACGGTAAAGGAAGCCGATATTTAGACTTTTCTACCAGTCTATGAAGTTCAGGAAGATATTGCTCACAAACCATAAGGCCTACTAAAAAAGTTTATACACCATGTTATAGGAAATTTTATAGAGATTATTCTTGTCTTTGTCATTTTTTTCTAGCTGTAATACTTTTTGTATAAAACCGTAAAAACCGTGATTAGGGGCATATTTTGAGGTAAAAAGGGGGGAAATGGGGGGAGGGGGGCAAAATTCGGCTTGGCAACATCCAGAATCGTATTCAGCAGGCTTTTTTACATCAGAAAAGTCATGTTGCCAAAATGGCTCACAAAATGCCGTTAGACTTGAAAATTTTGATTTGAACTACCAGTCTACTATTTAGTCAGCGATATTTATTCGTTCTTACAACATGTTACGTACGCCCTAAAATTTTAATTTCCATAACATTTTGGAGGAAAATTTTAACAATTTGAAGTGTAGTTACACGGAGCATGTGTTTATTACACTGCCGATATTTATAATGTATGTTGCATATACATTGTTATTGTTATAATTTATAATAGAAACTAGCTAAAACTTGAATAGCGCCGAGAGCAAAAGCCTGTTTCATATTTGATGGGGCATAGAATATAGTAAAGATTAACTTTGAACTTTGTGCCCTGTGAGAGTGGCAAGATGAGTATAGTTTAGTCGGAGACTGTTTGGCATTTACACCGTGATGATAACGTGTAAATGCCAACATAACTATTTGCGTGTACTGCAGTAAGATAATTGTAAGTTATGCGAGGATATTCCTATGCAGGAATGTCTTAATTGTTAATGATGAATAATGTAATTTTTGATTACTTCAATTAAATCTTATGAATACATTTAGATGACTGTATAACTAATGTGCCACTTAATATATCAACACTGCGCACGTGACAAATTATTCAATTATTTCTTCGCGTTTACTATTTTTCAGATTGTACAGTGTACACAAAACTAGGTAAAGTATTAACGAGTTTATTTATTTAATTTAGAGTATTTGAAAAAATAAAGCGCGCTCATAATCTAACTATTAGGTAAACTAGGCTATATTCTTCTTGCGTTAAATGTGATGCGATGAATGAAACTACATAATATATCTTTGTTCTTCTTTAACCAATGCGTCAATTCCGTAACAATATATAATTAATAAATTGAAAGTAATATATAAAGATTCCCATTCACCCCTTTAACACTTATCCCATACAATTTGCAGTTCAGTTTCAACTCCGAGTGCGATACACGATACGAGTACAGCTCAGTAAGTGCGGGGTCACAAAGGGCACATCTCGAGTTCCAAACTGAATTACAACTAAATATAGTCAGTACAAGTTTCTAATTATAGCCAGAGGTGGTACGTGATGCATTGCTCCTTACAGCTGCCATATTTCAACGGCGTACATTTAAATAATACGTTTCTATCCGTTTCTGTACACTGGTCTACTTTTATTGATTTTAATGTCGTTGCCCGCTAGATGGATATCTACATAATTTTTGGACAGCTTTTTTCTTTTATTTTGTTGCTGGGTACTATGTGATTAAACATGGAATACTTAAGCGGATATTACAATGGGTACACTATATATCTAACTCCGGTGTTTTATTTATTAGAAAGCAACATTATTCAGATTTTCATAATTTCGTTAAACCAGATTCTGATGACCCTTTTTAGGGTTCCGTAGCCAAATGGCAAAAAACGGAAGCCTTATAGATTCGTCATGTCTGTCTGTCCGTCTGTCTGTCCGTCTGTCCGTCCGTATGTCAGAGCCATTTTTTTCCGAAACTATAAGAGCTATACTGTTGAAACTTGGTAGGTAGATGTATTCTGTGGACCGCATTAGGATTTTGATGCAAAAAAAAAATATAATAATAAATATTGGGGGCTCCCCATACTAGAACTGAAACTCAAAAAAATTTTTGTCACCAAACACATACGTGTGGGGTATCTATGGATAGGTCTTCAAAAATGATATCGAGGTTTCTAAAATATTTTTTTTCTAAACCGAATAGTTTGCGTGACAGACGCTTCCGAAAAGTTGCCCCCCCCTTCTAACTTCTAAAATAAGAAAATGAAAAATCTTGTTTGTACGGAACCCTCGGTGCGCGAGTCCGACTCGCACTTGGCCGGTTTTTTTTTATTTGGCTTGGCTCTACCCGAACCTAAATCAATGATTTTGTGAAATGTACCATCTATAGACAAACATATGTTAGTTAAAAACGCTTTTGGTATTATGAAATTTCACAAAAGTCATGCTTTTGAACAAACTATATTTAGATATTTTTGGGTGTTCCGTGCAACAATGTATGTGATTAATAAAGCGAACATAGTAATTGAGCATGGCTTTGCAGCGATGTTGGCGCTTTGTTTGATTAATTTAGTAGTAAGAAAGGAAGGGAGCACGATAGCACATATTTTATTAAGATATACTGCACCTCTGGGCCGAAGGTTCCTCTACCCCTGGGAAATATACCGGGGGCCATAACGTGGCTGTGGCCCTCGCCACGTGCCCACAGGCTAGTAATTAATGTTCTGCTTCTGTAAAGTTAATTATTGAATTTGGTAAACCGAACTGAAGAAACAAACAGTCATACAAAAACAATTGTAAGGGAATCAAGAAACTGAAAATAAGACCTATAGTTTCCTTAATGTACTCATGAATGAGTCATGAGGTAAAATTTTAACAATTCATTTCTGAGGTCTAAATGTGTACAGGGCCAATTTCGCTTTCATGCTTTTTAGGGTTCCGTACCCAAAGGGTAAAAACGGGACCCTATTACTGGGACTTCGCTGTCTGTCCGTCCGTCCGTCTGTCACCAGGCTGTATCTCAAGAACGGTGATAGCTAGACAGTTGAAGTTTTCACAGATGATGTACCTATTTCTATTGCCGCTATAACAACAAATACTAAAAATAAAATAAAATAAATATTTAAGGGGGGCTACCATACAACAAACTTGTTATAGATTATATATATATATATATATATATATATAGGTACGGAACCCTTCATACGCGAGTCGGACTCGCACTTGCCCAATTTTTTAATACTTAATAATCCAGAGCTAAATTTATTATGTAAGTATGTTTTTTGTTTATTTTTTGAAAAATGAACAGTTTTGTAGTAAAATTATCCTAGAAAAATGGATGTGACGTCAGTCAACGACGATGCCCCGTTGTGTGTAGACACACATGTCTCAGTAGATAATTGTTGAGCATTTAGCTAAAACGCTCCAGCGTTACACTGAAATTGGTTCTAGAGTTCATAACCGTGAGAAATAATAAGAAGATCTTTTTCCGCGGGTAATACGTAACATTTCTCGGATAGACGAGGGACTAAAATAATTACCGCTATCCTGTTCCCGTAGAAATTGTGCTTTAATTAAGCCGGTTGTACTGCAAAGATAATAGTTTTAAATGAGTTTTCAGCAGCAGGTTAGTCGAACAGAGTTGGATGCTATAAATTTACATGTTACTGTTATAAAGCCGTATAATGAAATAATTATGTTACATATTATGTATTCAATGTAGTAGAATAAAATCTTAAACGTACTTATCTCTCGCCGTGTTAACACTTGCTAGAAAAGCAATAGGGCGAAGGATGTTGCGTAAACGCATGTCCGAGAAGTATGGTGAATGCACTTAGGATTTAAAAAAGAAAAAGTGGTACAGACGGCGTTTTGGCGGAATATACCTAATGCTCAATTTCTCGCGATTTGCGTAAGATCGCGGTAGCTCAGGCGTCAAAGCACTACTCCGGCTGAGTAGAGGTCGTGGGTTCGATCCCCACCTGCAACATGTGGCAAGAAAAAGACGGCCCAGCATCACCGCCGCTCGAGCACCCTTACAGCTCGCGGCGGAGAAGCACTACCTACCCCATCCACAAAATGATGGACCGAAGCCCGGGCGCGTCGTTGCGCGCCCGCGACCCCGATACAGCGTTCAAGGGCCTCATCGCTCGCCATAACGCCCGCAAGTCTCCGGCGAAGCTATGATGGCTATAGCCGGGGCTCTTAGCAACTTCGACGAGACTGCAACATGGTGGAACGAGTGTAAAAAAAACCGGTCAAGTGCGAGTCGGACTCGCGCACCGAGGGTTCCGTACAAACACATTCCATCCTTAAGTGGTTAAGTTAAGTTTGCACCTGGTATGTATAGCGGCCGATACAAATGAGGTGCAAAGTTAACGCAACCAATCCCGTTTGTTGTATGGGAGCTCCCCTTAAATACTTATTTTATTTTATTTTTAGTTATTGTTATAGCGGGAATATAAATACATCATCTGTGAAAATTTCAACTGTCTAGCTATCACCGTTCTTGAGATACAGCCTAGTGACAGACGGACGGACGGACGGACGGACAGCGAAGTCTCAGTAATAGGGTCCCGTTTTTACCCTTTGGGCACGGAACCCTAAAAAAGCAATATTGTCAAAAAGGAAGGACGAGGAGTATTAAAAATGGTCAGGTTTTCACACGAAAGTTCACGAAGAATTTCAAGCATGTTTAACGATCCGTTAAACGATAAATAGGAGTAGGAAAGCATCAACACAGAAAAATCATTAGTGGTTTCCCGCGTACTGTGTAAATTATGGTAAAAATATACACAAAAGATTAGCCTAAAAAGCGCAACTGATTGTTTACAATTTTGTTTCAGTAAAGAAGGCCTCTTTTATGATGTTGCTATCAAAAATTCTCGCCATTTCCGGCAGTGAATCATGTATAATAATTACTTACTCTTTCTATCCATTCATCCATCAACACGGACTTTATACTGATGTTATAAATTCAAAAGGGCGCATGTACTTGTAAAATAAATGCGCGCGCCATCTTTATTTCCTTACGGTTCTGATTTTATACTGGTAGACGACCCGCGAAAAATAAGGACATAACTGCTGTTGAAACATGAATGTATATAAGACCTTTTGTGTAATAAGTCTTCCACGGTCCATAAAAAAACTACGGTTATTTAATTTTTGCCGGGCATTGCGTGCTTTGATTAATCGTTTAGGAAAACAGTCCGCTAAAGCTGTTATTTAGGTATTTGGGATTTGTGGCCGCTTAATTGATGCAATTATTCTTGCGTTAAGGCATAGTTATACCATTGCAATACGAATGGATACAACTACTTGAGACTTTAATTCTTAAGTGTTAAGAATTGTTCGTGCACGCGGTGTATGTTAAATAAATTAATGTAAGTTTTACACGAGTTTAGTGAATAATTGTGACAACTTGCGCCAAAGAGTATGTAATCACTACGTTTTAAGAGACGGGAGTGCCTTACAAAAAGCGTGAACTCGCATTAGTATGAAACGGGGGCGAAAACATACTGCCAATATGAAGCCGCAAACAATATCAGTGTCAGTGTCAATTCATGACATAATGCCAACATCAAGAACAAAATAGGGATGTCACATGTTACACAAATTATCGAATTATCGATATCGATATCGGTATTTAAAAAAAATGTTTCAGGCGGGGTTCGCATTCGCACCCGCGTCTCCAACGTCTTTCCGGTAATTTAAATCATTAAATATTTCGCTTCAATGTAAACATTTGGTTTACTTTAGGTTACTGACTTCATAAAAAAAAAAAAAAAGTGTGCAAATAATTTTATTTCGTTCAAACTTTGCTTGGCTTGCTGATAAACATAGACGAAAAAAGCCGTTTCATCACTCCAGTCTGTGCTCCAGGTTGGAAATTCTGCAACACAAATAATACAGGCTAAACAGAAAATTACAGAGTAAAAATGTATCTGTTTGTCCAGATGAAACCGTACCATTCATAGTCCATTGAAGATTTTTCGTAAAATATTTTGTGACCATAATCTAACTCAAACGGGCATAAAAAGTAGTGATAATAATGTCTTATCCTCTCATCTGAGACGGCTTTAACAGCTGTATTCAAGTGCACACTTTTGTATAAGTACAGTAGCTACACATACCAATAGGCTTTTGCTTGAAGAAAGATATTCCGTATTTACCCAGGTATTTTTCACTTCAAATGAAAATTATCGATAAAAATTACATACAGCACTATTGTTTACATACGTATAAGGGTATGTATTATTTAACCCGAAATACCAAGTGTTCAATGAAACTTACGATTAACATGGTTATAACACGCAGTAATTAATTATATTTTTTACTTACCGATCTTCGTCCGGTGGAAATCTTGCCATGAATAGTCTATTTTGACCGTCCATTCGACACGTTTTCATTCTGCATATTTCGCACTTTTTCCTTTTCAATCCACTCATTTTTGCAATTGTGATTGTCTTGTGTACCTTCTAGACGACCACTACACCCAAAGAATGCAAATTATTAGATTATTTGTGAAATTTGAATTATTTGAAAAGATCGCAAAACCTTGACAGAACCAGACTACACAACAAAAGAGAAACGTCAACTAACATGGCATGGCGGACAAAAATGGCGGCTGAAGTAAAACCCGCCTAAATTCGACTGTCGCCAATTATCTAATGCTTCGTAGGTTACAACGTTCTTTCAAACTTAGATAGGTAAAAAATTCGCCTCCGTTTCATATAGCCGTTGTCGATCGTTTTTTACCTTGAGAGTTGCGCGAGGCTGACTTGCGCTATATTGTTTTGGTTATCACTTACATGCAATTTTGATTTTATCTCCATATATCCTTTTTTAGGGTTCCGTACCCAAAGGGTAAAAACGGGACCCTATTACTGAGACTTCCCCGTCCGTCCGTCCGTCCGTCTGTCACCAGGCTGTATCTCAACAACGGTGATAGCTAGACAGTTGAAATTTTCACAGATGATGTATTTCTATTGCCGCTATAACAACAAATACTAAAAATAAAATAAAATAAATATTTAAGGGGGGCTCCCATACAACAAACTTGTTATAGATTATATATATGTATAGGTACGGAACCCTTCATGCGCGAGTCGGGCTCGCACTTGCCCAATTTTCTTTTAAATCTGGGGGCACGGTAGTGCCCCCGCCAAGACGAAAAAAAAAGAGGCGGGGCACTACCTACCTTTTCTCGAACCGTTTCGTCTCATTTTCAAACCCTCATAGTTTCGTCCCAGTTAACACCAGAGCGCCCAAATTCACAGGTTAAGATGCAGTTAGGGAACATATGAAATGTACTAAATTTCATTGATCTAGCTTTTATACTTTAGGTTTTATTGGTACCTAAAATACGTCGATTTTGCCACTCACTCACTTATGTATCAAAACCTCTGGGGTACTTCCCGATGACCTAGAAAGCTGAAATTTGGTATGTAAGCTAGGTTTAGTATACAAACAATAGAATAATTCTGAAACTTGGAACTTTTACCCCCCAACCCCTTAAACTAGGGGATGGAAGTTTGTATGAGACTTCTGCAAATTTTGATACTAGAGGTCTGAAAATTGATATAGGGACTCCTTTATTATTTATATCTGGGGGCACGGTAGTGCCCCCGCCAAGACGAAAAAAAAAGAGGCGGGGCACTACCTACCTTTTCTCGAACCGTTTCGTCTCATTTTCAAACCCTCATAGTTTCGTCCCAGTTAACACCAGAGCGCCCAAATTCACAGGTTAAGATGCAGTTAGGGAACATATGAAATGTACTAAATTTCATTGATCTAGCTTTTATACTTTAGGTTTTATTGGTACCTAAAATACGTCGATTTTGCCACTCACTCACTTATGTATCAAAACCTCTGGGGTACTTCCCGATGACCTAGAAAGCTGAAATTTGGTATGTAAGCTAGGTTTAGTATACAAACAATAGAATAATTCTGAAACTTGGAACTTTTACCCCCCAACCCCTTAAACTAGGGGATGGAAGTTTGTATGAGACTTCTGCAAATTTTGATACTAGAGGTCTGAAAATTGATATAGGGACTCCTTTATTATTTATAAATAATAAAGTACATATTCTAGGATTTTAAAAAAATCACCCCCCACCCTTTAAATAAGGGGATGAAAGTTTTTATGGGTTTTCCATAATGGGCGATAAAAGTAGTATATATCGGGCTAAACGTAAGTATTTCTTATACACAATTATTACTACTTCCATATCTACACTTCGACTTCGTATCTGGGGGCACGGTAGTGCCCCCGCCAAGACGAGCAAAAAAGAAGCGGGGCACTACCTTCCTTTTCTCGAACCGTTTCGTCTCATTTTCAAACCCTCATAGCTTTGTCCCAGTTAACACAAGAGCGCCCAAATTCACAGGATAAGATGCAGTTAGGGAACATATGAAATGTACTTAATTTAATTGATCTAGCTTTTATACTTTAGGTTTAATTGGTACCTAAAATACGCCGATTTTGCCACTCACTCACTGACGTATCAGAAACCTCTGGGGTACTTCCCGATGACCTAGAAAGCTGAAATTTGGTATGTAAGCTAGGTTTAGTACACAAACAATAGAATAATTCTGAAACTTGGAACTTTTACCCCCCAACCCCTTAAACTAGGGGATGGAAGTTTGTATGAGACTTCTGCAAATTTTGATACTAGAGGTCTGAAAATTGATATAGGGACTCCTTTATTATTTATAAATAATAAAATATATATTCTA
Source organism: Apotomis betuletana (assembly GCA_932273695.1). Taxonomy (NCBI): domain Eukaryota; kingdom Metazoa; phylum Arthropoda; class Insecta; order Lepidoptera; family Tortricidae; genus Apotomis; species Apotomis betuletana. Next base: position 15,244,791 of record OW026304.1, read on the forward strand.
GGATTTTTAGAAAATCACCCCCCACCCTTTAAATAAGGGGATGAAAGTTTGTATGGGTTTTCCATAATGGGGGCTAAACGTAAGTATTTCTTAAATACACAATTATTACTACTTACTTAGAACGCTACGGCACATAAAAATAAAAAAATAAACCTAAAAATTAAAAACTACTTTACAAAAAGAAATGAGATCCCACCAAAAAAACATTTCATGTAAAATTAGCGGCCAAGACTCACATGCTCATAACGCTTTTGCTATTATTACTACTTACTTACAGACGCTATGGCCCAAATAAATGAAAAAGACTAGGGCACCTTACAAAAATAAATGAGATCCCACCAAAAACATTTCATGTAAAAATGGCGGCCAAGACTCATATGGTCTGGCTGTAAAAAAGTTATCAGATGCCTCGAAAAGCCAAGCCCCTAAGCCCTGAGTTTACTAATCCTACACCTTGGCTTCAAAGGTATGGCTTGGCCGTTTCATAAAGTAACGTAAATAAGTCCAACGGACCGTCTGGCCCATACGATATCAAGAAGTTAAGTTTATATCTCCATGATAATATATATAAACTTAATTCCTTACCATATAGGCCGGACAGTCCATTAGACTTGTTTACGTTACTTTATGAAACGGCCAAGCCATACCTTTGAAGCCAAGGTGTAGGATTAGTAAACTCAGGGCTTAGGGGCTTGGCTTTTCGAGGCATCTGATAACTTTTTTACAGCCAGACCATATGAGTCTTGGCCGCCATTTTTACATGAAATGTTTTTGGTGGGATCTTTACGTCAAAACGTGCTTTAATCTTCAAATTATGAATCACGTGGATTGGCTAATCAACAATATCTGTAGTTAAATATGTTACTACTAGTGATGTGCCATTTCCGAGAATTTCCGGAAACTTTCCTCACTTTGTATGGGAAATATTCTCGAGAACGTTCTCTCCCCTAAAAATAATTATGGTAGCCATCCTAGAATATTTAGCTTATCATTTACCAAATACATCCCGTTCAATACTGTCTACGATCACATTATTATCTAATTTTAAAATCAGGCTTCACTCTTACATTTTCTTACGATATAGTAGTAGTTAATGACAGTCAGTTAGAAGAAAAGTGAAAGGGAGCGGTGGTAGCCTAGTGGTTAGGGCATGCGACTTTCAATCCGGAGGTCGCGGGTTCGAACCCGGCCCGTACCAATGAGTTTTTCGGAACTTATGTACGGAATGTCATTTGATATTTACCACTCGCTTTTCGGTGAAGGAAAACATCGTGAGGAAACCACCTAAGCCCAAATAAGGCCTAGTTTCCCCTCTGGGTTGGAAGGTCAGATGGCAGTCGCTTGCGTAAAAACTAGTGCCTACGCCACATCTTGGGATTTAGGTAGCCGACCCCGATTGAGAATTCATTCTCAAAAAAAAAAAAATGGGACAAAGGCTAGGAGGATGATGATGAGTTAGAAGAAAAGTGTAAACAGGGCTTATAAACGTAGATGTCCACTGGTGCGCTGATTATGTGAAGTTTAATAACCAACTAACGGATTTAACTGATGATGTCGTGCATAGATAAATAAATAAAATAAAAAATTGTGCTACTCTACCGTCGACTGGACCAGTGTAAACCGCGCTTATACGACTATGACCACCGGTCCACAGGTGACGTGAGGTTTAATAACCCACTAAGGATTATAACAGATCATGCCGTGAATAGAGTAATTTGTGCTACTCTACCGTCGACTGGACCAGTGTAAACCGGGCTTATAAGAAGATGACCACCGGTGCGCAGGTGACGTGACGTTTATTACCCACTAACGGATTTAACTGATGATGTCGTGCATCGACTATTTGTCCGATTCGTGCCCGACTATTATTCATATTTTTATACTCTCACACCTCGAGTGTAACTTCCACACTCTCGTTTCATGTGTATTCGCTTCTTTTAAGATGTTATCTTTATTTATACGACGCAAGATGTGTTTTCGATTGCATAGTTTTTCGTAATACGATATTATTTAAGTGGTGTTCCCGATTGCGAAAGCTTCTTTGAAACATTTTTGGTTAACGCTGTTAATAGTATAAGCTAGTTGGAAACGTTTTTGCTTTGCGGTTACCTTTACACACATACAAAAATAAACCCAAAAAACATCGCTTCGACTTTGACAAGCGGAATACAAATGTATGTAGTAATGTAATTTGATTTATTGACGGTTAAGCAGTTTTTAATGGATAAAATTATTAGATTATGAATAGCCTTTTCACTAAACAAATGACTTAAACAACTAGCGTATAGGCCCCAGGGGTCGTGACACCCACTGGCATTTGGATGAGAGCATTAAAATATGTATTGATGAACATACAATATTTTTATATGGTCTATTAAACATTGAAAATGTCAGTGTTTTTTATAGGTAGGTATAACCTTTTTTCATTAATTCTGCTTTTAATGTTGAAAACTCGAAATATCACATGCTTTTTCTTTTTTATAAATAATTATTGACAAAAGATTTTCCTTTCATAATTTACTTTTGTGTCAATATTTATGAAAATTTCATTTAGCAATTTATAACTGAGCAGGATTGGTGTTATTATTGAATCATTAAGTTTTTCATACTCTGTCCGTCGGGGATTTTTAATATCTTTATACTTATAAATATCAAACTACCGTGACTATACACACTGCAGACTCAAAAACAAAACAAAACAAAACAAAACCTTGCAATTCCGTTCCAAAATTGTATACTTTCGAGATTATAAAAACATCCAGTCAACATAGAATTTGTTCACCTATGAAGAGTTCTGTGACACCTGTCTTCTTAGTAAATTTTTCCGATTACGTAAAGGTTATAAATTATAATGTAAAATGTACTGAGATGAGATGACACCTGTGTCACAGAACTCTTCATAGGTGAAAAATTCTGTAAGTTTCCTTCACTATCAATCGATTAAGAGCATTTTCCAAATACTAGTTCTAGAAAGTTTGTCTCATTTCTCAACGCCGCCGGCAATTGTTTGTGGCAACGAAGTCCAGTGAACTGAATAATACGATAGTACGGAACGGAAAGTAGCTAATGAAATTACCTGAAACAATGAGATCCCCGTACCACGTGGATTACAGCCTCACGTTCTGTACCCAGAAAGGCTAAGGTGAACTAGTTTCATTATTAACTTAAGCCATTTTAAAATTAGGTCGGTCCCACAGCTGCCCCACTTAAGAACCGACGCGAACGGACGTCCGGTCAGTTAATGTCATCGAACGCGTTTAATTAAAAATAAAAGTAGTGTTGACAAAATAAACCGTTTATTTGGACGTCGGAAGATTGTAATTAATTAAGCTTCTGTTTTAAATCAAACAAGTAGTTGAGTATTTCATAATTTGAACCTTTTACATTAGAGTAGAATACATCGAGCTAGTATTTGCCCTCCGTATGTCCAGTGCTTTAAAGATCTCAGGTTCCCACCACTCTTACTCGTTGAGTGCTTACTGTCGACTCTTGTTTAGAAACGTGTCTATATGTCATCTTACTGTCTCCTTTCTGCCAACCTCTCTAAAAAATAAACTTGCGTTGCCACGACCGAATCATCATTTAAGTAATTTCTTTTTTTTATTGAACAATATTGGTGTTTTTAAATATCCTCGGGGGCTAACCCCTGTTAAGTTTTAATTATCGTATGTAGGTTAAATTTAGTGCTAGTCAGCAAACTATTTCTTAAGATTCCCCGTGAGAATATTTTGTCTTCCTTGTAGATAATAATAACTCTTTGTTCTTCTCAAAATCTAAGGGAACCAGATCAAGAAAATTACAATAATATAAGAGGTAAACAACACACGCCTTATCCTAAACGCTTTTAAATTTGGATTTATTAAAATACAAAACGGGTTTACTCATGTCGTAGAAGTCGAATATCACTCGACATGTTTCGAATCGGTACGCGGTTTCAATGACGTTTCTATGTAAAATAAATTTGGGTTATTAAGGTTTATTGGTCGATTCAAATCGAATTTTACTCGAACAAAGTAGTTCACTATTTGCAAACATTCGGGGCCCGGCAGCACGATTGTTTGCGGCATAGCTAACCGTCTGCGATACCTTCGCCGCAATCCCAGCCTCGGGTGAAATTGCACTTCATTTGCGTGCGCGCCGCTTCCGCGCCACTACGGCGTTCTCACGCCCTCTCGTGCTCTCGCGGACCGGAGCAATGTAGCATCTCCCGACATTCCCGCATTGATAGATAGATCGTTATCGAACCTTCTAATAAACCGTCGACACATGCGCCATCATGAGATATCATTTTGGTTTTACGCCTTATAATTATACTCATCTACATTTCGAAACTGCTGCAGCTTTTGCCGAGTCATCGGTCTGAGCTCTCACGAATGTAAGTGGGGTCATTTATGAGTGTTGTTTCTATAAGAAACGGAGGCTATATGGGACCGGCACAAAAATACGAGACCGTGCATAGAAACGTGTTTAATCGGCGATGCTGCATGCAGGCCTATCCATTGGAACGAGACGGAGATATCACACGTGCACATAATGGAAGGAGATTACGTTACGATGCAGCTTTTGATATCGTAATTAAGGCCGGAATGACCGGCGGGCGGCGATGAATACAAAATGTTTATTTTATAAGTAGGCATAATTTAAAATTTTAGTAACTCCGCCTGAATGGTTATTAAATCAACGGCCGACGGCTCTGAGGAATTAGCCTCGACACATCGTAAAGTAAATCATGAATAGAGCTTTACGTTATCAATTACTTAGATGGCTTACTAACAGCTCATTTATAAGTTTATCTCTACAAGTAGATACGATAGGGCCTATCGAATGGGGGAGATAGGTATTGCTGTTAAAAGAAGCCGCATGTGTGGTGTAATTAAGAGGTCTTTTATATATTGAATTCGATACCGGGTTGAATACGACGCCTATAGCTATTAATTGTCGAACCAACACTATTACATTGACATATACTCGGCTGTCTCCAGTTGAGTAGATAACAAGGGATATAAAATACGATATTGAGAGGATCGTTTTTCTAAGAAATGTGCTCCAGTATCCTTAGTTGAGTAAAGTTGGAAATCTTATTACGTAGACGTAGACTATCGCGTTCAGAAAATACTTGGAATTGTCGGCGGCGTAATAAGATTAAGTCCATATTAAAATATTAAATCATAAGTCACCGCGTCCCAGAATGACATGTTCTCCTAATCTATTTCTAACTCTTAAAGTAACAAGGTCGCCAGACCGAGATTTCTAGACGTTGATGTCAATGATCGTCACAGTTCGGTTTGGTTCATCAAAAATAACTTCGCACAGTGGAGATCGGCGGATGCACGTGTGCGACAACCCGCGTTCTATGGTGTTTTTATTGCACCCGTTTTGCTTCTGTTATGCTCTTTTTAACGCATATGTGAATACAACTAGCTATCTTCGCCCGCACGTCTTTCGCCGCAAAAAACGAGCATTAGATGCCTTTTGTTTTAAAGATGGGAAGATAACTGGAAAAATTTGACTTGAGGGCCATTGAGCGCGATTGGCATCTTAAAAGATTCGCGTCCCTTTTGTGTAACGTTCTTTTCAACATAAGTGCGATTATAATAAATTTAAAATATCTGCCGCTCTGCATAAAGGCTGAATTACATCAAAATATCAACCGCAATTGACAATCACAATCATGCATTTCAACGACGTCGAAAAAAATTACTAAAAATTAGTGTCCATTCTAACATTGTCGGAACTCCCCTTTGTTAGAACGCGAGCATAACGGATATCTGTTGTTCTTTTCCGAGCTCTCCCTTTTAGAGCTTTGTCGAAATATTTACGCCCCACATTGGACGAGAAATTCCAAACAATGCGCGCGCGCATGTGCGCGGCGGGACCACGTGCGAGACCGGGTCAAAGTAAATATGGAGGATTTTTTATACAATGCAAAATTAGAACACATTTGTAATTATAACATTGAGACTATAGTGTATGGAAAATATAAAAAAAACTGTGGAATTGATAACCTCCTTTTTTAAAGTCTCATATCCTAATGTAATAAATAATAAAATCCATGAATACTAAATAAAATAATGATTGCTGTATCTAATTTCTAAGTTAAAAAACCTCGGACCTGGTCAAACATACATATAGCTGAGGACCATCTCAGCAGACAAGGTTTTCGAAAACCGCATTTAAATCGGACTAACCGTATGGGAGCTACGATGCCACATACAGACACACAGATACACAGATACAATCTTAGAACACCCCTCTTTTTTGTCGGGGATAAAACCTATTCCTCGGCGATTTACACTATAAACGAATAAATATAATGTCTGTCCAATTACTCGGAACAAATTTAATTGTTTTAACAAGCTTTTAATTTACTTCGCCGGTAGTGTACCTTCCAGTGGGTGGTTAGTTTGGGTTGAAAAGTGGATCTACCTCCATAATCGTACAAAACTTGCTAGACTAACCTCTAAAAAACTCCCATGACTCGCTAAAGTCCTTACATGAAGCTTGTCTAGTGGCTAGACGAACCCCGATTCGACGTTCTCATGCGATCCTAACATGTCCCCAACTTCACGGTCACCACTGACCTTCAATCCGAACCGAACCCAACAATACCAAATAAACATGCACTCACTATAACGTATTCATCGAGTTGATCTTTCTCGTTTATTTTTCGATGTAAACGGCGGCCGTGTTGTGGGCGTCAACGGAATTGGACTTGAATAAATTGAATTGTGTGACTATGATTGCCTCCTCATAGAAACATGCATTGTACAATCATATTCTATGCTTGTCCAATATTGGTTTCGGAATTGGATTTAAACAGACTGTGCTGTGGATACAGCGAGTAATAAATTACACTGTTTTATGTATTCACGGGTCTTTAATAAACTCAGTTCAATTCTCATTTTAATTGGACTACAAACACTAGATTGAAATAATTAAATAGAAGTAAATAAATAAATATTAAGGGACTATCTTACCGCGTCTTCAAACTCCACTTACCTCAAAGTACACTGGAGATGCTACTTTTCTTTATTTACTAGGTACCTACCGGTAATTTACCACTTTCTAAACTGTCGACAACGTTGATAAACTTGCGCGACAGTACCAGGAGAGCAGACATAAAGAGAAGTTATTAAATTATGTCGGGTCGGGTTATATAATGAAGAGGTACAGCATGTCGCGTCCGCGTCAAGGTATGAAAGAGGCGGTGCTAAAAGCCGAGGCGACATTGCACGGGGTCAGGCATCGATCGGGGCGGGGCTGTTTCCACATTTAGCCAGATTTTTCGATCCAAATTATAGTTTTTATTAACTTTCTTAACGTTTTTGTTAGTTCTGACGAAACCATTAATCCCAGTATTGGCTCATTTTATTTCTTTATTTTCGCCGACATTCTATTGACAATGTTCCAAGTTCCTATTCCGGAGGAACACAAAAACAAAATTTATCCGATAAGATTATGTTCTTATTGTTATACTAGTTACAGCTACAGTATTCAGCTGCCTTCCAAATTTAGCATTATTACTTCAGATGCTGTATTTATTGCTTACGCTAACGTAGGCGTGATGATGATGAGTGAGTAAACTTCTCCGTTACCAGTTTCCAAACGAGCGGTTATGAATGAAAATGCTCTCGTAAGCTAAAATGGATGCCAGAACGGAATCCATTAATGTGACGTTATCCACTAGTACATCGTCACTTGTCTCCGTTCCAACTAATTAGGCAAAGATAGAAGCATTTAACCTAATGCGATTAGACTAGCAGTAGGCGTTGGCTCACAGAGATTATACTTAGCACTTTCTTTACGAAATATTTTTTCTAAGTTACCTCATACGCCGCATAGGTACTGCTGGGTTAATTATATACATATGGAGTAAATAAGAAAAAAAAAGTTTCTGTGGCTGTTAGTCAACGAGTAGTGACAAAATACGTGTTGGTAAAATGCCGATAATACAACTGGCAAAATAGAAAAGAGAATCGGTTCAAAGTGGAACCACACAAGCACATGTCGGTCGAATACAATTGCGAACCCGATACTAGCCGTGGCGTGCTCCGTACCTGCCACGCGATACAAATAAAACCAACGGCGCACTCGTGACCCATTTCTAAACCAATTAACAAATCCTGGAATGTCGTTTATGCAACTTTTAATTAACACGAATATTCTTTACATAGTCGCTCGCTGGAATAATGTACCTACTAACATTCTTTTAGTTGCAAGTTAAATGAGCCTGTTTTTGATCAAAATTCTACATCTTTCTATATATTTTCATTAGGTACTAATTATATGTAGTTTTTGGTGTATTCCGGTCGCCCCGGTGGTTGTTTAATTGCCGATATTCTTTGAGATGTCTATTTTCTGTAGTTGTAGTTAGATGATTTTTGGCTGCGTAGAAGAGACCTGTGATAATACCAGTGCAGCCAGTGAGCTGTATAATGTTCGTCGGGTTTGTACCTACTCTGTCTAACTCACTCTTTCACGGTTGAGATTAGACTCTGCCCGATCTTACCCGAATCCAAATGCAAATCTAAGAGCTAACAGACTGAATATATAGAAGTTGTTTTGTTAACTTGAACGAAAATGTTTACGGTCTGTGTTGTCACTAATTCCCAAAATTCAGTAAACATATCACGTATCACAATTTAACAGAACAAGCGACTACATTAGTATTAAAATCCCGTTGTATGCTTGGCATGGGCACGGCTGCGGAAGGAAGTGGCTCAATTACCGCAGGCTGCCGTGCAGTGACGTGCAATGCACCGTGTGGTCACGTCGCGTTATAATGTGACGCAGTTGTTATGGGATCTGTTAAAGGTCAATTCGCACGTGTGTAAACGATGAAAGATGTTGATTTTATCGCGGCGTGGGGCGGAAAAGGGTTAAGTCTGCTTTGATTGATTTTCATGCAATGCCAAGTCCATTAGCGTTCACATTGTGTTTATAAGTTTTTGATGATCATACTCATACCAAATCTGAAGACAATCTTTGGGTGAAATTCGACAAGATTTTTTATATGCTTTTATTATGCATATTAGGTACTACTGTAGTCTTTTCATTCACTTGTACGCATTATATTTATGGCGATAAATATTAGAACCGTTATTAGAATTGTTCTATTTGCTTTTTTTTTCTAATATTGGTGTGCAATAAAGCATTTTTGAATTGTATTGTATATTCTCCAATACGACTACTACACTGCAATTTGCTCTTAAAAAGATTTATGCGGTTTTGTGGCATGTGTTTGGTCGTTCCCGGAATAGCCGTGACATCGTTTTAAACTTGACAGCAATCGTAAATCCATAATGCGTTAGGAGTGGGCAAAATTTGTTATAGGAAGATAGCCGGCAAGAACGGCAAGTACCGTCTTGAACGAATTTCTTGCTCCTATTTAAGGAGAGGGGAGTTTGGACTTAGACTGTTAAATGTAGGGAACTCCATGATGTTTGTGCTCCGAACCCTTTAATGCGGTGCGCGTAGCGCTAGATAGGTCTGCCGAGGGCAGGCAAATTTTTAACTTAAGAGCTATTTGCGGCCTGAGCGGCCTGCGAATTAGCTATTTTAAGACCTTTGGACGTCCTTGCCAATGTAGAAATTGTCAGAGGTGGGGACACACACAAAAGTATTGCACCATGCAGGCACGCTGTCGCAAGTGCGCGGGCCCCCATCCCTCAGCGGAATGCAAGCAAACCGCTGATAACCTAGAAGATATACCAATTAAATGTGTTAATTGCGGGGGCCCACATTGGGCTAACTATTTTAATTGTCCCTCAATGCCACGGCTCAAAACTGATAATAAAAAGAAAAACAAAAAAAGTAATCGTAATCGCAACTTTAATAATAACAATAAAGTCGGCCAAGGCGAAGGATGGACGGCATCCATCCCTGACATCGCCGGGGCTTGCCCCGACGCCTTGGGGGGCGCCGTCCAATCTCCTCCACAGCCGTCTATCGCGATCACAAACGGCTCTTATCTTGACAAGGCCTTCCCGCCGATACAAAAACGGTCCTCACAGGGCAATTCTAATGTTGCCACCGCTGAAGTCGCCCCAGGTAATTCGCGTGCTGTAGCCCATGGTGCGCCTGTTGGTGCGCCACCGCGTGCCCCTCCGGTTCCCGCTGCTCGAGTTCCTGAAAATAAAAATAAACCTAAATATGCAAATATTGTTGCAAACAAAACCAATCACGTTCCCCTAAGTCAAAGTGGACCACCACTTTTGGAAAATAGGGGAGCGTTGCGGGAGTTGGACCCCCAAAATTCAAATATGAATAAAAATAAAAACAAAAATAGTAATGTAAATAACTATAACCAAAAACACCCCAATTCTGCTAGCAATAGGTCCACATTCCAGCAGCAGCATGCGCATGTTGGTGATTTCAGAGAAAATCTCCAACAAATTATAAATATTGCAAACTTGATTGACATTGATGAAGTGAGCGTGCTAGCAACAAAGCTAAACAGAGCCACATCTCAACTAGACCAATTAACCGCGCTCCACCAACATGCGCAGCTGCTCAGAAACCTCAAACACCTCGCGCCCAGTAATGGATAATACGCCCGCATCGAGAGTAAAACCAACTCACCTAACCATTGCGACTTTCAACGCAAATGGGCTTTCCCATCAGAAGGAGGAGGTCTCTCTGTACTTGAGGGAACATCATATTGATGTCCTGATGGTACAGGAGACCTTCCTCAAGCCCGGGCATAGGGACCCCAGGGTGGCAAATTATAACTTGGTTCGCAATGACCGTACAAGGGCCCGCCTGGGAGGCACCTTGATTTATTATAAAAAAGCATTGCATTGTTCACCACTGGACCCACCGTCTGGGCTTGAAAACTTAGAAGTGGCGGCAGTCAGGCTTGCGATGACGGGTCATGTGCCGATAACGTTGTGCTCAGCCTACCTCCCTCCGGGGAAGGTAATTCTTAAAAAGGACTTGGAGCTCGCTTTTGGAATGGACAAGTCGGTCATAATGGCCGGCGACCTCAATTCCAAGAGCGAGACATGGAATTGCAGAGTCAGCAACAGGAATGGTAGGCTGTTGCACAATATGTTGTCCTCCTCCATACAGGCGGATCTCATTGCTCCTGACGTGCCGACGCGCTTCCCGGCGATTGAGGGACACAAGGGGGACATTTTAGATATAGTGCTCCTTAAGAGCGTGGGCCTTAGATTCTGCTCGATCAAGGTACACAGCCAATTAACCTCGGACCATCGTCCTGTACTTGTTAAGCTTGGTCCCCCTAGTGACCTCCCACCGATGACGGTGCGTAGGGTCGATTGGGATCAGGTTGGCATTGAATTAAACAAGGAGGTCGATAACCCCTTGCACAGCCTGATACCACCCGGCCCTATGGACCCAGACAGCACAGATGTTGCAGTCGACTCCTTCACTGGTTCGCTCAGGAACATAATGTCAAAATGCTCAAAAGAAGGCCCGGCTGACGACAGCCAGAGATGGCGCCTGCCACGCAGCCTGAGCGAACTGGTGAAGGAGAAAAATAGGGTCACACATGTCTACGACAAATATCCGTCGCCAGACAACAAAAACTCACTCAACAACATACGTAAAAAATTAAAGCGAGAGATGAAGGACTTCAGGAGTCAGAAGTGGGATGACACGATGGAGGAAATCACTCCGCATCATCTCGCCTTTTGGCAGCTTACGCGTAAATTTAAAAATCCCTCCGTCGTGTCAATGCCCCCGCTTGTGGCTCCTGACTCGACTTCACCTCCCGCATTCACCGACGAAGAAAAGGCGGAATGCTTGGCTACCTCATTAGAGAAACAGTGCTCTCCAAGCCTGTTACAGTGCGACTCGGAACACCACAACAAGGTGGTTGATGAGGTGGCCAGGCGACTGTCCTTGCCTCCGTCCAGCCCCCCGATCAAAATAGTTACTATAGACGAAGTTAAGGCTCTGGTCAAGAGACTTCCAGTTCGAAAGGCACCAGGGGAGGACAGCATCCCAAACAAGATGCTCAGGTTAATGCCCAATTCGGTTCTCTCCTCTCTTGTCTCAATTTTCAATGCAGCCCTATGCAACTGCCAGTTTCCCTCCGCATGGAAGGAGGCGGTTGTCATAGGCATACATAAACCTGGTAAACCAAGGCCAGACCCCTCCAGCTACCGCCCCATTAGTCTCTTAAAGACTATGGGGAAAGTTTTTGAGCGGATTGTCCAGGCCCGCCTAATGGACCATGTGTCCGCCGCGGGCCTCATTGTCGACGAGCAGTTTGGCTTTCGAGCAGAACACTCTAGCACTCACCAGGTGTACCGCATCACCGAAGATATACTCGAGGGGTTGACGGGGCGAAAGAAGCCTGTACCTACAGGCGCCGTCTTCCTCGATGTGGCTAAAGCCTTTGACAAGGTCTGGCATGTCGGGTTGTTGTACAAACTGTACAACTACGATGTGCCAGACCGTCTTGTACTACTGGTACAAGACTACTTAACCAATAGAGGCTTTAGGTACAGAGTCGAAGGCTCTCTTTCGGACCGCCATCCCATACGAGCCGGAGTTCCGCAAGGCTCCGTTCTAGCTCCCCTCTTGTTTTCGTTGTACATCAATGATGTACCAAAGATCCCCGGTGTCAATTACGCCCTATTCGCGGATGACACTGCTCTATATGTTTCCCACCGTCGCAAGCTGTGGTTGACGGGCCGGCTGCAGATGGCACTTACCCACCTAGGTGAGTGGTGCCGGAAGTGGAAGGTCGAAGTCAACCCAGACAAAAGTGCGGCCATGATCTTTTCCCGAAGGGCAAACTATCCTGCGTTTGTCCGATCCTTTAAGCAACCGTGCCTATTTAATAGACCCATACCGTGGGTAGACGAGACGCGCTATTTAGGCGTCATCCTCGACCGGCGCCTTAACTTTAGTAGGCACATCAAAACAGTAAGAAACAGAGCATCATTTTATCTAAGTAGACTACACTTTCTGCTCTACTGCAATAGTAAACTGTCTTTTCGCAATAAATTAACAATTTATAAAACATGTATCAGGCCCGTGTTTTCGTACGCGAGCCCCGCCTTCGCACACGCAGCACCCACAAGGATCCAGTCCTTACAGGTGCTGCAGAATAAATTCCTGAGATCCGCGGTAGGGGCTCCGCCGTACATCAGGAACACGGACCTGCATCGGGATCTCCATCTAGAACCGATACAAACTCATTTTAAAAAATGTTCAGAGCGTTTTTACGAAAAGGCCGCCCTCAGTAAAAACCCTCTCATAACCAAAGCAATTAATTACTCTCCAACCCCAGATGTGCCTACTAAAGACCGTAGACCACGACATATACTTACAGACAGACCTAACAAACTTGCCCAGCATTATGCTGATTTCCCCCCCTCCTTCATGAGGAAACGTAAAATATGGTCTGATGAAGACACAAACACGGATTCTGACAGCTCGGCCGCCGGTCCCGACGCTGGACCACATTCGCCACATCCGCGTGTCTCAGACACAAATACACATACACCCACACCTACACCAACTAGCGTAGGTAACACACACACACAGACACACAGACACTCCACACAGCCACGGAGGGCTTCCATCAGGAAGCACACCAGGTGGAAGCCCCCGTTGCAACAAAAACCCGGTGCCCCCGCGTATCATACTCGGAGGGCACACTATCACTCGAGGGCCCCCCACTGGGAGGCCAAAGCCAGAGTAACAGACGACTCGAAGGAGGTCATCGCAGCCATGGCTGCAGCCCGCCAACAGCAGGTTCTTGCCCGCCACCAACTACAACCCCAAACCAGAGGTAATGTATCTGGCCACTAGATTTAAGTTTTTATTTAGGTTAAGTTTCGGCGGCTCGTTCTAAAGGACGGGCCGCTTGCCCCAGCAGTGCAAAGGGCCCCTTCGGGCCCGCAAGCAAATAAAAGAAAAAAAAAAAAAAAAAAGATGTTTGTACTCTAATGTTGAAGTCAGTTTTGAATTCAAAACTAGTTTTCTGTGTTATTGTGTCAAGAAAAAGTAGAGGCCAAGCATCGCAAATATAATCAATTTGGATAGAGGGTTCAACTCAAAACGAGTTAATATTATGCTACGTTTGTCACAGTCGTGACTACGTGTACTTACCGATTGAAAGTAGAACATCTGCAGGTAATCGTAAAGTGGGGAATTAAGCGTTTCGTGAAAAAGAAACGAATCTCCTTAGATATATCGTTGAGTAGTTCCCACAATAGTGAGATCGTGACCGCTCCGACGATCAAGGAGCGACGATAGCTCTCGTCCGCACTTCCATTCCGCTTGAGAGTTACATCGTGAGGGGACTTAATTGTGGATTGTGACCGAGATTATCTAACTGTATCTTAGGTCTTGTGTAAGGAACTATGATACTAAAAATAACAATAAAACCGTACTATACGTCAAGTCAAGGAAATTGAAACGTTAAACCTATTTCTCCCTTGTCACAATGACATCAAAAGGGTATGCGTTTCAGTTTCGTTTACTGTACAGTCCGTGAGCTCTCAGACTGGGATTCGGGTTTGAGTGAAATCGAAGAGGTTCTTGTCTGGATCGCATAAGAGCGAGCGAGACAGGTATAAAACTCGAATTACATTATATTAACTCACGCACTGTACTGCAGCGAAGATCATAAATCATACCTATGTATGCAAGTTACGACTAATCCCGTAGAGATTAAACCATAAAAATAAACGTTTTCTCCAACTTGCTTGGAAATGTTCCCATTAATGTAGTAAAACTGGACCGCGAAATCGTTCGTTATATTTAGAAGGCGTTAATGAAAATTAAAAAAATATATATTATTGGCCTTAGCCGGGAAATCAATATTATTTAAATAAGACGATTAAGTAAAAAACACACCTTCCGTTTATAACGTCTCATACAAATGAGGGTAATCTTAATTTGGCCGGTTACTGCATTTTTACTTTTAATTTTTTCAAAGACTTTGATAATTCACCACACAGCCAATTGTCCACTAAATTTAAAAAATAAAAACCTTTATAAACTTTTTAATTGTTCTCTGCGTTTAGCTCTTGCACTGAACATTTTTTTGCTCTGCTACTGTCAATGTATTTGAAATGTCAACAAATTTCGAATAACGGACAAACAATTTAAATAATAATGTCATATGCGGTTAATTTATTTTCATGATTCTTAGTTATTTATTAGAGATTTCTCACGAAAGTTTTAATTTTAATAATATGATGATATTTAATGAGTGAGTTGAAAATTAATAAGTGTACCAAACGTAAACAAATAAAAAATAAAACAGAAATGATTGTGTCCAAATCAATATAAAAGTTATTTAAACTTATGATCTTCTCCGAATGATAAATATGGTATGGTTTCTAAAGAAAAACGGTGTGTTTAGAAGTTGTTAATTTAACTAAAATTTATATTACCTATGTGCATATTTTTTGTTATTGTGTTTTCATATATATTTAATTCTTATTCATATATTTTGTTTTAAATCAAACATATGATTCGGACCCGAAATTTTATTCCTGTTCCTAAAAAAAATAAGTACCAAATGAACTTCATGGTACTGATATATTAAATTAAAATGTAGATTGGTGATTATTTCCAAGCATATTTGGAGAAAAGCACTATACAAGCCTCGGCGGGAATGTCAGTTCGCAGATTCGTATTATTGAAGGACTCGGCTACGCCTCGTCCTTCAAAATCATACTCATCCACGAACTGACTTTTCCCGGCCTCGGCAGTAATATACTATTAAGTAATACTCTTAAGATCAATTACAAATAAGTTACTAATTTTATATGAAACTTTCAGAAATATAATTAAACTGGTTACTTTAATTATAATTCTGTAAACATATCTCGACCAAATTTTGTTTAAAATTATGGAAACATTCCATTCCAAGCGTCACAATCTTTATTATATTGGTTTATTTTCATTATATAGGTATAAAAGCGTTACCTTCAAAGGTGACTTTAATAGACTCAACGCGCCCTTTAATAACGTGGCTCATAATAAGTTAAATTATATGAATTCTAGCATCTTCATGAAATTCCCACTCGCTCTCTCTACAAATATTCCAGGAACCTTACTATAAAGTGGAATTACGATGAACATACATATATCGGGCTTAAGTTATCACAACCTACGTCGTTGCATAGTTAAGCAGGTTAGTAGTTGTGAATAGTAAACACCGATACCATCAATGCTCGAGGTGTGAACGGGGGATTATACAAACGACGTATCGCACAGCTCCGGCGATCCTATTTGAATACTTGTATCCAAACCGCTCGTCTCCATACTATGCATATTTTACGCCCCACATGGCCTGACTTTACAATAATCTTATTCCTTTTGTATTGTACCGGTTACGACGTGTTTTGAGTTTCCTACCAAGGTGAGAAACAGGGAAATAAATTGAAAATTCAATTTGTTTCGAAACTTTCTCATGTGGAAAACCGGGTAATGCCGCAATGTTACGCGCGGAGGAGTAATTTTAAAATCGGTTATAGCATTGAAAAAGTATTAGGAGCCCGGAATCCCGTGAATGCTCATTCTAAATAATTAAAGCATTCGTGGAAATTGGAAAGATTTTTTACTTACTCGGGTTTTATTGAAATCGAGGAATATGGATGACGGCACCGCGACCGTTCGTTACATTTATTGGATTGGGCTTCAAGCATTATAATCAGAAGTCGGGGATGAATTTGTAAATTTAGGTAGGTACTGTTTGTAAAGAAATGAGAGAAATTGATTCTTATCGCAGAAGTTATAGCGACTTGAGTAAGATTTTTCATTAATAATGACGGCGTTGGTGATGGATTTCGTACTCATTGTTAATGACTTGGTTTTCTGTTCGTTTTTATCGAACCAAATTTGCTGATGCGTAAAAGTTTAAGGCACAAATTGAGAGGAAAATGCAACAAAAAAAATACTCAAATGCGAAAACTCAGCATTAAATATTTCTAATATTGTGATAGAGATCCATAATTCGTACCTGAGAAGCATAAAAACTAAATAACACGGGCCAAATTTTACCCATATTTTTACAATAGAAACTCCCAAACTCAGCTCAAGTGGAAAAAAACCAAGAGCGAGAGAAAATAGTTAGAACTAAAAAAAAAATACCTTTTAGCGGGATTGGAACCCAGGGCCGGTAGACTCGCTAGCGCTACCACTACCACTGAGTTAACCATGCTATTGAATTGATATACAACTTCTTATTCTTCTTATACTTCAGTCTAACAATGATGAAGCCCGATAAATTTTAAGACAAAAGCAAAATGCTAACTTGAGCGTGAGCTGGTACTGAGGTCCCCGCTGTCAACGTCCTTGGGGTGAATAATGGCCCCGTTTTACCTAAACACATAGCGTACACGTCTAACGAACATCAATATTCTGTTTACGTGACCTAACTCTTGTTGCCTTTGAAAAACAACCCTGGGTTTTGTAAAGGTAACTAGGCTTATTTGAATTCCATTTAGCCGCGCAGATAAGACTGTTGGGAAGTTTGACCTCGATACTTGATTAAGATGCCTAAATAATCCTTAATAAGTATTATATTTTTGCTGTTAGGGATCTTTCAGCTCGCCGCAATTAAGAGCCCACCCATGCAGAATTCGTCAGGTGATCGATGATCCTAGATCTCAACATCCATAGAGATTAAAAATGTGTTCCTTGGAAATAAGAAACTTAAACAGTTTTTCATCAATCTTGTCAACGTGAAAACACGATTCGTAATAATTTTCTCGATACTTCTATCTCTCAAACATAGCCCTTTTTTTAGATATTTTCGGTTGGATCTTCAAAACCCTTACGTTTTTAACAATGTTTTTTAGCTTAATAGATGCCTAATTATAAGTTCTCAAAAACTGTAAAACTTTTCTCGATATAAAATGCACACGTTTATGACACAACTCAAAAATCATGATTTCCGCGCTTCCGAGCACGCACTTCCATCTCGCTCACGCTTATTACGCTCAGTGAGAGAGAGGGCTAGCCAACGCGTTGGCGCCCTCTTAACGCGGGGTAGTTTGCGATCTCCTCTTCAGATTTCATAAATTCTCTGAAGCGTTTGAAGAGTCAGATCAGATTTCTATATCGCATCAGCGGAGCGTTCATAATAGTCTATCCCCATCGTTTCGCCATTTTAGAGCATTTGAACACCTCTCTCATGTTTTCAGGGACGAAAATCATTCAGACTCAGATATTATGGCCAAAAAGTCTTTCATATAGTAGAGTTGCTAAGCCGCGAAATTGTGCGCATCGGGTTACAAGCATGAAATTTCTACCACACATAGAGCGTTCCACGGTGATTATTTTCAGATGTGGAGGGAAGTCAGATTCGTCCCCTGTGTGGTGGGAGAGCGGGGTGAAGAGGACCAAGTACTATTCTTTTTCTTTTTTTTATTACTGATCAGTTAAGGCTATTAGGGCTTGCGCGACATCGTTTTCGTGTAAAATAGATATCAGCTATTAATTTTTCATGTTATTTAAGAATAGTTTCATATAAAAATTTGGGTTTATTGCCGAAAAGGTAAAAATCACAACAAGTTTTTTTTATTCAGAACGATAAATTAGTTATCTATCCTGAATATTTACAATTTAAAAAAATATAAATAAACAGCAAATTTAATCTTGTTTTTAAAAATGTATACATATTGGGCACATCTGATACAAAAAGTACCTTGAAAAAAATGTTGATGTTAAGCTTAGCCTGCGTGTTCTAGTACATTTTGCTAAGTCGCGAAATTGTGTACATCGGGATACAACCACGAAATTTCTACCACAGATAGAGTATTCTGCGGTGATTATTTTCAGATGTGAACGGAAGTCAGATTCGTCCCCTGTGCGGCGGGAAAGCGGGGTGAATAGGACAAAGGAGTCCTCTTTTTCTTTTTATATTACTGATCAGATAACGCTACTAGGACTTGTGTGGTGTCGTTTTCGTGTAAAACAGATATCAGAAATTTATTTTTCATGTTATTTATTCATAGTACCATATAAAAATATGGTTGTATTTCCGAAATTGTAAAAATCACAACAAGTTTTTTTTATTCAGGGAGATAAATTCGTTATATTTCCTGAATATTTACAACTAAGAAAAATATTACAATATAGCAAATTTAATCTAGTTTCTAAAAATATATACATATTGGGCACTCTTCATACAAACAGTAACTTAAATAAATTGTTGATGTTGAGATTAGCCCGTGTGCTCGTGATACATTAGCAAAAAAATATTTTGTTTAAATTACATTAATTAGTTTTTATAGGACGTATATAGTAAATATTATATGTAAAAGCATGTGAACAATCATTATTTAATGTATTTAATGAAGCGAAATAGGATGTGTTCGGAGATTTACGTTGGTTACGCCGACGTAAATATATATTTTAAGCTACTGTTCGTATGAGAAGTGCCCTACATGCATATATTTTTAGAAACCAGATTTAATGAACTTTTTGAAATAATAATAATAATTTGAAAATGTTCACGAAATTGAACTAATTTACCTCACTGAATAAAAAAACTTGTTGTGATTTTTACCTTTTCGGCCTTTACACCCATATTTTTATATAGAACTATACAAAAATAACATAAAAAATGAATTTCTGATATTTGTTTTACACGGAAACGATACCAAACACGTCCTGGTAGACTTAACTGACCAGCAATAAAGAAATAAAAGAGGGATACTCGGCCGTATTCACTCCGCTCTCCCGCCTGACAGGGGACGAATCTGGCTTCCCTCCACATCTGAAAATAATCACCGTGGAACACTCTATCTGTGGTAGAAATTTCATGCTTGTAACCCGATGCGCACAATTATGTTAGAAAACAGCGGACTAACAACTCTACTAATATATCCTAATTCAGAATTTTCGGATGTCCGACTATTCTCGCCTATAGGTCACATTTCCCAACCGAATCTCGTGATTTTTTTTGAGCAGGTTCGATAATTATATTTTGTTTTTGATCGGTTCAGTTTTTGTTTTTTTTTTTTTAATTTCGGAGATATGGGAGTTTATCTGACCGAATAGTTTCGTGAGCACTGAGCAAGTTAGACTTCAATCTTCTCTCCGAACCTGAGTCTTTCCCTTAAACTACTAAAGCTGGTGTAGCGAGTGTAATATATAAAAGTGAGAGAGACTCCACGATTTCGAACTTGAGAGTATGTACACCGCCATTCGCATAATAAAATATTTTTATTTAAAGCGGACATTAAAAATGATATGACGGGGCCTGCGTATCTGACAGCTATGTGGGCTCGGGTTTTTCAATTTTCGCTTTAAATATGATTTCGTTAGCACATGTTTCCGCTCAGAAAAAATTTCATGCAGAATAAAAGTAAAAAATTGTATATTATGAGTTTTATGAAAATGGGGCTGTTCCTCAGGGACCCCAGAGCTTGTAAAGTTCTAGGTCAAGTCTCGAACTGACATGACTCCATTTTTTAGGGTTCCGTACCTCAAAAGGAAAAAACGGAACCCTTATAGGATCACTTTGTTGTCCGTCTGTCCGTCTGTCAAGACCCTTTTTCTCAGGAACGCGTGGAGGTATGAAGCTGAAATTTATATCAATTACTTAGGTCTACTGTCCCTTGAAGCTGTGAAAAAATCAAACTTCTAAGCCAACGCAATCAAAAGATACAGCCGTTTATGCCGCAAATTTTCGACACTTGCAAGGGAATCAAAACCTACAGGGTGCTTCCCGTGAACTCAGAATCTTGAAATTTGGTACGAAGCAACGTCTTATAGCATAGATAAAGGAAAAATTACGAAAACCATAAATACATCACATAATATATATTTTTTTAATAATTTTAAACTTACTACCCATTTCCTCATAAACGCGTAGAGGTATTAAATTGAAATTCATACCAAATACTCAGGTCTATAATACCTTTAAGCTGTAACAAAATTAAACTTCTATGTCCACGCAATCAAAAGAAACAGCAATTTAAGCTGCATATTTTGAAACTCGCAAGTACTCGCAAGGGAATCAAAATCTAAAGGGTACTTCCAGTCGACCTAGAATCTTGAAATTTGGCATGAAGCAACGTTTTGTAGCACACATAAAGGAAAAATTCCGAAAACCTTAAATTTTTAGTTACATTACAAAATATATATTTTTTAATAAATATAAACTTATTACTTTTTTCCTCATGAACGCGTAGAGTACGTTGTACGGAACCCTCGGTGCGCGAGTCCGACTCGCACTTGGCCGGTTTTTGTAGCCTAATGTAACTACGCCACTGCAGAGAAGCTGTTATTTCTGCTCTCTCAAAGCTAAGGTCACATTAAAGCTTAATAAGTATATAAACTCCCCTTTTCTGCCATGCCCCGGATTAAATTGTTTAATTGACGCTAATTGCCGGACACCCGCGGCGTCGACTAACGAACATTTCAAGCGGGCTGACACGAAAACAGTTATTTTAAAATTACCACAAACGTTATTAATTTGAACGAAAAGGGCACTGTCGGTTCTTTAATAGTAAAAGCAATAAGTGAGCGAATTTAACTATAGATATTCTTAGAAGAACGAAAGCTGAAGCAAGAAGAAAAAACAGATACAAAAACAAATCCAGATGGTAAATTCACGGACTTGTATATTACTTAGCCAAACAAAAGTAATAGGAGATTAATCAGACATTAATATTATAAAACATCCTGTAAGAGATAAATAATCCTGTAAGGATGTCTTAAGTAGGTACCTACATGAGTCATGTAAAAAAATGCCTGAAATACAAATAGCACCTAAGTCGATAGTAAACAACGCTGAATTGATACGATTCGACACCCATTCTTTCTGACGATTGGATTTAGTTTACAATTTAAATTCCCAAAGGGCCTGGGATGACATTCAATCTAATTTTATTTATAATTCCCTCTTGAGTCGCAGTACGGGCTCTGAACGTGCCAGAATATTGGCAGCGGGTACCAAAGAAGCTGGCCACTGGCTGCACGCTTTCCCATCAGCCAACACTGGTACCTTTTTAGAGCCCGACACCCTCCGCATTGCCACCTGCCTGCGCCTAGGAATTAATTTATGCACGCCACACACATGCCCCTGCGGCAGCGAGGTCAACGCGCTGGGACATCACGGCCTCTTATGTCAAAAAAGTGCAGGCCGCTTCTCTAGACATGCCGCTCTTAACGACATTATCCGCCGCTCTCTTGCCACCGCCAACGTGCCGGCAGTTCTAGAGCCACCGGGCATCGCCAGGGATGATGGCAAGAGACCGGACGGAATGTCACTGATTCCGTGGAGGTTAGGCCGGGTGCTGGTGTGGGACGCCACTTGCGTAGACACACTGGCCCCGTCTCACCTTCACGGAACATCAAACAGAGCAGGGGCGGCAGCAGAGGCGGCCGAAAAATTGAAACATAATAAGTATAGAGGTCTCGACCCCGAATATAATTTCATTCCTTTCGGGGTCGAGACTTTAGGTCCGTGGGGTCCCAGCGCCCACAAACTCTATAAAGACCTCGCTAAAAGATTGTTTGAAACTACTGGGGAACGAAGATCTGGCAGTTTCCTCGCACAACGCATTAGCATTGCTATTCAGCGAGGAAATGCTGCCAGCGTCTTCGGGACCATGCCGCGGGGGCACAGTTTTTTACACCTTTTTTAGTTTATTTTAGTTACGTAATTATTTTATAATATGAAATTGTATGATAACATAGTAGTAATAATTAATGTATGGTCATCAAAGTTAAGTAGGTAAGCAAAATTTCAGCTCATTGGTAGAATTTATCAAAATTGAGTTGCAAGTTGCAACATTCCATCCGAACAAACATAGTTTACAATTTTAGGACGTTCTAGATTGAAAAGAAGATTTTTTGTTTGAATTGACGCGATTGGGATCGATTTTACGCGATTTATATTTTTTGTATCACGAAATAGAGGTACCTTACCGTTCTACTAGTTGGTCCCTTACCATTCACTTTGGTAGTGTATGTACCAGAATATTGCGTTTTTGGAAACGTAACTACAACATTTCGGATTCATAGAAGGTACACTCGGATGCCTATTGTGTTCATGGTTTTATCAATATACATTAATATTATTGATAAGTTTATAAAATTTTAATGAATGTATTCAATATTCAATCTCCCTGTCCAATATATAGTAGGAACACCATTCGGCGGGATTGTCTCACATGTTATAGCAACAATATCAATCTGCTCATAATCTATAAGCGACACGATCTTGCTTGCTAAGCTTGTACCTTATATTTTAAGTAGTAGAACTATTTACATAGCATCTATGACATCAGTGGAGGGGTGTAAAATACGCAAAACGAATAAATATTACGAGGGAAAATATCTTAATAATTCAAAACGTACGTTTTAATTATTTGACATCTCAATATGTTTATTTACTCTTGCGATGTTTACAGTATCAACGGCTCGATACTCATCATCACCGTCCTTAATAATACGTACGTGTGTTTGTTTACGTTGCATAAATAATAAAGGGCTGACATGAATTGGATTGAAGATGCCGAAACTCGGGAGGTAAAACGTCATAAGCGACAAGTGCTAATCAATATACAATACTTTCTTTTTGTAGAGGTCGCTTTTGGCAGAGGCCGGGTAGGTAATCAGGATTGAAACCGGTAGTTGCCCGCCTAACGATGTCTCGCCATTTTGTCCGGTTCTAAGGGGTTGCTTCGAATTTTGAACTTCGCATCATCCGTACGTTATTTAAATGGAGAGCGAGAAAGACGGCTCAATATGAAGTTCGATGTACGGAGGACCATTGGCAAATTTGTGTAATCGTCCACAGAGACTTTATCTAGGCAGCCTGTCGTATGGTTGCGCGTTCGCGTTGTTTAGTTCCTTCTACTACTCCCTGAACCCCTAAAGTCACTTTCTCGTCTTGAGACGTGTCCGAAAAATTTAAGTATGCCGCATACTGTATGCGTGATTTATATCAACTGAAAGTCACTAGAGTTAGACGCTGCTTAATGTGACTGCAAAGTCAAATCCTCTATACCTACGTTAGGTAAATGATCGTGGAGATAGCTCTCTTTGAGGTTAATCAGGCCTGATTGCGTTGTGCTGCATATGTCATTTTTCATTCAAGCGTCGCGTCAACGTTATGTGAGAAGCGTAAAAATAAACAGTGCGACTCGAGGGAGTTAATTGTTGGCTTGTCCCTGGAAACATTCCCCGCGAGAATAGGGCAATGGTAATTAAAAATCCAATGTTACACGAGTTCTAAGAAATTCAATTGCGACTGATTTCATTATTACCGATTTGTTTCTTTATCAAGTTTCATGGAAACCGCCATTGCTGTTAAACATTCGTGGAACCTTGATTTTGAAATCCATTTATTTTTCTTCTACCGTTATCCTGGCTCCACTTTGCTTCTTCCTTCTTCACTTTCTAACAACGGAGCCACATTCTTCCATAATGGAATTAAGACACCTAAATTAGTAACCTTTTCGGTTATTTTTTTTCTAAAACTACTTTTTGAGAATTTGGTCCGACCGACACGAACGGAGTTTCTCCTATAAATTTGGCGAATGGGGTGGGCAGGGACAAAGTGGAACGGATCACGATAAAGGAAATCGGATTAGTTAGGATAGCTACTCTTTTAATTGTACCCACAAGGGCGTCAGACCGCTTTTTTACGAGAGCTCAATAGAGGCCCGACGGTTTGTTGATGTGTTGTTTTAGCGCTAGTACGCCAGCAAATTCACGTGCGATTATAATAAAGTTTACTTTTTTTTTGCTGTCTTAGCCTAAAAAAAAATTATACCATCGATCAGTTGGTAAGTATATTTTTTTTTCGATATTAACCCCTCGTATGCTTAGAAACGGATCCGTGCGGGACATTTGAACCTTATGTTAAATGTCAGTTAATTTGAATTTGATTAGCAAATTTTGGACGCCGCATACGAGGGGTTAAGTAAATTCAATAGGTGTATATGGAATACGGACGAAAATAGACGATCCTTTAGATCAGTGGTCGGCGACCCACGAGACTCTTTCTTGCAGCCGTTGACTGTCGAATTTTAAAGGTAATTTAATTTAAATTTACTAGGTGCCTATTCCAAAAATCTAACAAATTGTTAAAACCTGTATTTTTTTGAAGCTCTTGTCTGTTTAAAAGTTTCAGATCGCTACAAAATGTTGAAGTTATGTTTTCAGCTTTGTTTTATTCTAGATACTTACTAAAAGTTCTAATTCGATTCATTGAAATGTATTTAAATACGTACAACTTATATACGAGAATAAGTAACTAAATAGAATTCATGTAGCACAATGAAAGGTGACCAAAACTAAAATGAACACGTTTGTAAAACTTGTAAACCTGTCCAACGGTAATTATTCAGTTATGGAAATTTGGCTACTACTACAAGTAATATGACGATTAAATTCGAAATTTTTCACGTTATAGTAATCAAACATTCTAAAAGCAGAGGTGTGTTGGCTACCGAATTTTATGACAACACAAGCAAATCGCTTTTGACATTTCTTAGAGTAGCTGATTTGAGCTGTCATCAAATACCGTATTAATAGAAAGAGGTGTCAGATATTCTGAAAATTGTAAAAATTAAGATGTCAGATGCAACTAAGATATCAAGAACAAGATGTCCAAAAGCATGTTTCGAAGTCCAAAATCCGAATCATGTATCGATTGAAAAACAACGTATTCCCATCGATACTCTCGGAAATTATTAAAAATTGGATGTTTGTTTATACGTGTATGGGATGTGCTCCGTACGGTCCATACGCTCCAGGCTGGTGCGTCGGGACGAGTATAAACACGCCCGTGTCAACGGCCGCTGCATTGCACACTCCCCCTTATAGGGCTACCAATATTGAGATTATACAATACAATAAAATATTTTTTTATTGCGCACCAACAAGAGAAATGCTACAATTGAAACCTTAATTTAAAAATTGTAGACAATAATAATGATTTTATCTAACGATTTATTCCGAAGTTAAGGTTTACTCTCAAAACTCTAATTTCATCATATCATGAAAGTATAATTTTAAAGTAATTAAGACTATCGTGAGACATATTTCATAACATTATAGATACCATTCGAAACAGTCGGGCCGTTCCTGACCATTTTTACGCGAGGGTAAACCTTTTTTTGGAATTTATATGAAACTTTTAAAGTATACTTCTAACAGGAACTTTATTAGTTACTATTACTGTATTTCAAATAAAAGTGCCTGATAAGGCTTAGAAAAACTGGTGCATTTGCAACTTACGCAGATTTCTGAAAGAAATTGAATAATTAATTAATAAATATGAGGAGGTACTATTGAAGATACTGATAAGTTGATAACTGTACATATGTAAACGAATATCAACCTTATTGCAACATGTTAAGGTCTATGGGTTAACTGTGTCTTCAATATGAAACAGGTCTTAATTACATAATAAGCCTTACTCATTATTTGCTTTATAAAACCATAAAACTATCTCAAATGACGCGTTATAAAACGTCGATAGTATAAAACCTCCATAAGCGTGTCACGTTAAAGTCAATATTTCATAGTAGAGAAAATAAAACGATTACGGGCAACCCTATAAACAGCTAACCCTCGGCGCGGTAGGGAAGCGATTTCTGCCGTGCCAGAGTAAAACGCCGTATGTTGCTACGAAAACCGTATAAAGATACATCCTTTTAAAACACACGGCAGATTTCAAGGGTGGCTTGGCTACAATATTTCCTTCTCCGATAAGGAATTAAGCCGCCAAGACACATCGACGATAATAACTTTTATCACGCTCCCTTTTTAATGAACCCTTGATGACTTTATTACGTTAATAGACTGCTTTTGTACGATTTATAAAATAACAAATGTGATTAAAGTAATGACTAATGACTTGGATTTTTTGTTGGTTTTAATCATAATGTTGATGGCAGTAGAAATAAATCCACGAAATTTCATTTAGCTGTTTTGTCGCAACTCGCATGCCTTACATGCCTAATGTGAGAGTGCGATTTTCAGAACAATGCGTTAGCATTCAGTCGACATTACTCTGTTGCTTGGTCAGAAATAAATAAAACCAAAACACTGACACAAGCTTATGATTTTTGTCTTAATCCAACACACTATTTTAGTGTGCATATTAATTACTCAGATATTAAACAAAATGGTGTAGGTACATACTTGAAAAAATAGAACATATTCGCACATAAAAGTTTATTCAGTGGACTCTTCAGGTTCTTAGTTAACAAGTTAGTTTAATAAGTTTAAGGTAAGGTGGGATGAAACTATCACCGAGGGAAGCCTGCCACAGTCCAATTACTAGATTAACTGTTAGTCTTAACTCTAATGTGAGACAATTAACTATGTTACTCTTACCTCACCTTATATAGTTTTTAGGGTTCCGTACCCAAAGGGTAAAAACGGGACCTTATTACTGAGACTTCGCTGTCCGTCCGTCCGTCCGTCTGTCACCAGGCTGTATCTCAAGAACGGTGATAGCTAGACAGTTAAAATTTTCACAGATGATGTATATTTCTGTTGCCGCTATAGCAACAAATACTATTCATGATAAAACAATAATAATTAAGGGGGGCTCCCATACAAAAATAGGGCTTTTTGCATGATATTTCGTTCAACGGGCATTTTCTCATGAACCGTTATAGGTAGACAGTTGAAATTTTCACAGAATGTATATTTTTGTTACCGCTATAACAACAAATAATAAAATTAAATACAAATTAATGGAGGACCCCATACAAAGAACGTGTTTTTTGTTCAATATTGGTACGGAACCCTTCGTGCGCGAGTCCGACTCGCACTTGGCCGGTTTTTTTTATTTGTAGAGTAACACTGTGTATAGTAATTAATAGTAAGTACTAAGTACCTATGTACAGGATCGAAATGTAAGTTTCAGATGTTATTTTATAAAACGCCCTGTTGATAACGGTGACTCCTGTGTTTTACGTTTCCTTTAAATAATATATGCCATATTTTTCAAACTGGAAACAATCCAGGTGTTGTTTTGAATAGGTACGATACATTCAACTGTACAACTGGACCTTGTTTTTACTGTATTTATTTATTTAGTCAATTTCTCAAAGGACTTCTTTTTAATTTATTATTTATGGAATTTTTATTACCTCTAAAATTGATAATTATTATGTTCTGTCTGACATATGCCTTTGCTGTTTGACATTTTCTATTATTTATATTTTAATATTATTCAGATTATTTTTAATTTTATTAATGTAAGATATCAGTGTGTATTTTAATGTGTAGATTAAGTTAGATATTAAGCATAATTTCAAACACAATGTATATTGTTTTTGAATACCTAAATAAAAAAAAAACATTTCTAATAGATATAAAGGGTAAATAAAAACACTAATAACAATAAAGCATTTAAAGGGCGCGATATGGAACTTGCAAGGGAAATCTTATCGTCGCTCCTGGTAATACAACATTTTCCGAGAGTATCCAATGATATGTTTTATTGACCGAGCCAGCGAAAGGTCTCTGTTTCAGCTTTGCCTAAATTTCTTTCGAATGTCCGGATATTCGGATTTCCACCTTGTTCTCGCCTACAGGCCCCATTTAGCAACCGATTCTCATCAAATTTTGTGAGTAGGTTTTGTTGTTTAAGTTTTTCGAAAATTTACAAAACGACTGAATTCAATACGGGGGTTAAAACGTAAAAATTACAAATTTCAACCATTTCGGAACAAAATCGCGAGGTCTGCATGCAGCTCACAGAGCCACTATCGAGTATAGCGTTTTCATTTGGTCTAGCTATAAATGGTAAATTATACGAAATATAATAAAACTAATAACAAGTTCTATTCTCAAATCTCCGTATCGTGACGCGAATGAGAGAGACGTCCGCCCGCGGCTATTGATCTATGGACGCTCTTCTCCCGCGACTTATTACTTCAGGCCCGCTCCTTCTATATATTTACACTTAAATAAACTGTTTTGATTGCTTTTCCGTGTTATGCTGCTAATTTATGGATGCTAAAGTTTTGAGGGTCCAAAGGCTAATGGTCAGGCAAACCTCGCTCCTCATCTATTATTATTATTATTATACAGTCATTTAAATATTGACCAATGAGTTTTTCGGAACTTATGTACGGAATGTCATTTGATATTTACCACTCGCTTTTCGGTGAAGGAAAACATCGTGAGGAAACCACCTAAGCCCAATAAGGCCTAGTTTCCCCTCTGGGTTGGAAGGTCAGATGGCAGTCGCTTTCGTAAAAACTAGTGCCTACGCCACATCTTGGGATTTAGGTAGCCGACCCCGATTGAGAATTCATTCTCAAAAAAATTGGACAAAGGCTAGGAGGATGAGTCATTTAAATATTGTGCTTTGATTTTTCAAATTACAATTATTGTTAGCACAGTTGGGTTTGGGGTGCTGCCGACTTATCTGTGTAACGGCGAAATTAGGAACTTCGACTGTCATGCTGAAATTTCATACGATTGTCAGTGTCTGCGTTCGAGTGCTCTGTGTTTGGAGATTGTGTCGACATAGAAAAGTTGCTCGCACCTTGTGCTTGACGTTCTTGTAATATTTTTTTTGTGTGGGTTCATGAAAATATAAACAAAGCCAAACTTGTTTAAATATGGATGTGCTCCTAAAAGCAGAGTTCAGAGTTCTAAGCAGGGATCGTTACCGGTATTAATTAAAATGTAAATATCTTTCTAATTTCGCGTTTTTATTCAAATGATATGAAATAGAATTTAGGATTGATACAGAACTTTGAAATAAGCCGGATAAAATATGAAAATGTGTAATAATAAACTAAATACCGAAATTGTATACCAGTATTATGTATGGAACTCAATAACGGTATCCGATCCCTGGTTGTAAGTAATCGCCTAATAGGTACCTATTAGGTACCTATTAGGCGATTACTTACAACTAGGTACTACCTATATTCACCCAATAGGGAAGTAAAGAGCGCTCGCTCCCGTAAGACAACAGCACAGCAACACTCATTTGCTCAAAGGTTAACTGGAAGAGATCCCTTACAGGGATAAGTTCGCCTTTGTACATGCTTATTCATTTGTAATGTGTTTTTCTTGTTTTTATGTACAATAAAGTGTTTACATACATACATACAATAGTACTGTTATTGAATCAGGGATAAGGCCGGCGTTTATTTTTTATTTGTGTTTGATCTCTGTATCGATAAGTTCACGAAATCGCAATGACCATCGTGGTTCTATTTCACGGAGTCCTCATGTCGGGGTAATCGCCCGCAGTCAGCGGAAACGCGGAGCAAGATATCTAGGGGCGGGTGATATATCGGAACATTCGCTAAGAAATATTGTCGAACGCACGCAATGTGAGTAACGTCCCTTGTATGCGAGATGGGCTTGCCCTCTTTGGAAGAAGGGAAGTTGATTCAGATCCCATTCCCTAATGACTATGCTAAGGTTATCTGCATTATTGCCGAATTATATTATAAAACAAACTTAACCTATAGGATGATACTCTCAAGAATTATGAAAAATTGATGACTTCAGGGGAAAAACAAACGGTGAAAATTTTCGACGATAAATGATTCCGCGAAAAGGCAGAACACCCTACGCTAACGACGTTCCGGTGTGATAGGGATTTTTTTCAATATTTGAGTTTCTTTAAGCTGTTAACTGATCTAAGTCATGGCTAACTTTAAGCTGTTAGTGGACAAATGTCTCTGTCTACTCTAAGTTGAACGCAATTTTGTTTATATTCTGTTGTTAGGTAAAATTTTATTGGCCTTGCGGCTTAATAATAATCATGTGTCAATAAAAAAGTAAGATATAAAACTACATATCGTTTAACTACCTCGTTTAGTTTTATAAAGAATAAATACAAATTAATTATAACAGTCATAATTTTTTTCTTGACGATGTACCTACATCAAACTCTCGTTATTGATATGTGTTATTGATATAAAGTATAAGTTATAGTTTCTAAGTTTAATCATTAGAAAACAAATCGAATTGTAACCCCTCGATGAATGATTCTTTTCATGTCCAGCGGGAACACTTAATCCCACTGACTCATTCACCACAGGCATGAATTGTTCGGCGAGCCCACAGACCATAAGAATACTATAGACTGGGTATTGGGCGGGGCAGGCGTAACCGAGCTTAAGCCCAAATTGCCAAATACATGTCAACGTGATGTCAACAGTCACTTAGTTACCATCCGAACGTGCTTGAGTAATTATGTCCCAAAAAATTAGAAATATGCCGAATTGTGCCATTATAATCGTCACAGGCGAGATCTGCATACTCAAAAAGATACCTGATACAGTTTAATTTCACTGGGAAGTAATAAAATTCGTTATTTTGTAATATTTCGTAAAATATTGCCGTGCATTATGACAATTATACATTACTAGCTTGACATGGCAACTATTCACGCAACATCTTTAGGAGCACGCAATGTATACGTCCGTCTGACAATTTAGTGCGGGGGAACAAGTCTAAACCATAAATTGTCGATATTCTTTATGGAGGTTTTAATGTGAGCCGCTCGTGTTTCATACTAACTTGTCCATTTTAATAATATAATTTACACTTTATCACCTTGTTTTTTAGGGTTCCATACCTCAATCGGCAAAAACGGAAATCTTATAGGATCACTTTGTTGTCCGTCCGTCCGTCTGTCTGTCTGTCTGCCAAGACCCTTTATCTCGAGAACGCGTGGAGGTATCGAGTTGAAATTAACACTATATGTATATATACTCAGGTCTAAGGTCCCTTAAAGCTGTGAAAAAAAATAAAGCTTCTACGTTAACGTGAAAAAAAGATACGGCCGTTTATGTCGGCAAAAACGTACATTTCGACACTCTTAACACGTTCGCCGGCGGTACTACGGCGATGGCCGTACTGTCAAGACACAAGGTTCACAGTCCTACACGAGTACGGCTATAGCCGTATACCGCCGGCGAACGTGTTAAGGGAATCAAAGTGATAGGGTACTTCCCGATGACCTAGAACTATGAAATTTGGCAAGCACTACAAATACTTATAAAAATCTGAAATCGCCACATATACTTACTACAAATACTAATAAAAATCTTAAAAAATATAGTCATTTTCAAACATCAAGTCCACCTTTTGTACGATACGTTTACTTTTGTGCAATAAAGATTAATTAAATAAATAAATAGGTAAATCATATTTGGAGAACTTGGTTGCGTTACGTTTGATTCAAATTCAAATTCAAATTCGGTTATTGCAAGAACATAGTAATAAATTAGGTGATACAGGTATATACAGTGTTGCTTATGTTCTACCAAAAAGGCATGCAAACAAAATAAAAAAGTATTTAAATACTTAATTGTTACATATTTCAATTTGTTACTTATGTCAAAAATAAGGGATCACCTCTAGTGGAATAAAAATTCTTGTCATAAATTTGACCGTCATAACTAATTTCGCATAATGGCTTTCCTCATACATGTTATTTGTCATAAATTATTATTTGCATAACATTTTATATGTCATAATTGTTGTTTGGCAGGCTT
Source organism: Apotomis betuletana (assembly GCA_932273695.1). Classification (NCBI taxonomy): domain Eukaryota; kingdom Metazoa; phylum Arthropoda; class Insecta; order Lepidoptera; family Tortricidae; genus Apotomis; species Apotomis betuletana. Next base: position 15,277,244 of record OW026304.1, read on the forward strand.
TTCATAAGCATAATTTAGTATGGCACAAAATTTCAAGTAATATTATTGAATGTCATAATAATTGATAGTACGAAGAAGAGCAACGCATAAATTATGGTTTTCATAATTAATGGCAATAGAAATTATATAGTATAAGTTATATCACATGTACCTACCAATCATAATACTTTATAACATTTGAAATAATGATACAAAAGTTACATGAGCACAAAAACAAAAAGGGGGGACGGGGGGGCGAAGCCCCCTACAAGGGGGGCTCGGGGGGCAAAGCCCCCCGCATTAAGAAATCCTTCTCCACACTGACCTCTTTGTTGTAGATTAGGTTAGGTTAGAATTGTGAACCTACAAATACGAACATCGGCCAGAAAAGTAGGTTAGGTTAGGTTTGAAAGAACTGCGACCCCCTCAGAAATGAACTGCTGCCAGAAAACCAGGCTGATGTTGAAATAAAAAATTAGGAACTTGATATTTATGTTCTTCAGTATTATGCGCCAATGCACGCTATGTATAAGAACATTTTATGACGATTAATGATTATGATTCAGGTTGATATGCTCCAAAATTATATGAAATTCCTTACTTATGCGTAAAAACATTATGGTCATAAAATTTATGCGGATCAATTAATGACTATACCTACACCTTATGCGCAAGGACTATTATGACAAAAGTGGTTATGCGCACCGACATTATGGCTTTAAAATTTATGCAACCCAATATAGAACCCAAAAATAATTACTAAAACTCAGAATTTGCAGATTAAATTACATTAATTATTACATTATTTTTATAAGTATTTGCACCTCGTTTGTATGCGGCGCCATACATTTCAGATGCAAACTTAACCCAACCAGGCCAATTAAGATGGGATAAGTGAAAGTTTGTACGGAACGAAGTTTGCGCGAGTCAGAATCGCACCAGGCTGTTTTTTTTTTAATTCAGACAAGTAATTTTATTACCTACAGCGAAATCAATAGCAGTGGGTGAGACAAAATCATTAGATTAAAACAGTATTACTGTTTTGCTAATCCACAATATAATAACGTGCTAGTCAGTTGACGACGAGGTTGGCGCAGTTTTTATGCACCTGCCTACTGAGCCGGCGGTCCTTCGTTCGAATCTCGGCAAGGGCAAATATTTGTGTGATGAACTCGAATATTTTGTTCCTGGGTTATGGATGTTATCTATATGTATGTATTTATATATATTGTTTATATCATCGTCTAGTACCCATATTAAAAGCATTGCTTAGTATAAGGTCAGGGCGAGTTGTGTACGATTGTCCCTTAATTATTTTGTTTACATTTTATATGATAAAATAAATAAATCCACTCCGTTTATAATTTACCTACGACCTGTTCCAAATTTTGTAAGGTGATGTTTTTATTTTTCATATATCACTATATATGTAAACATTTTGAACGATAGAAAGATTGAGATGACGCTTCCATTTGATTTCGTCGCCAAAAATTAAAAGGTCTCATAATTTAATTTACGACCATACAAAATAAATATTTTCAACATGCATTATATTATAAACCTATACATATTATTATTTTATCGATATCGACTATTTTGATTTGATCATGCCCTTAACCTTTAGAATCAGTAGATGCATACCGCTGACTGAGCTTACATTACATTTTCTGGGTCGTTAAAATTAAACCTCGTGTTACGAGGATAAGGTTCAATTTTAAATGTTTAAGAATTGTAACATAAAACCTTGTGATTTATTGCCAGCGTTAATATCAAAAGTGACACTACTGAATTGACGGAAGTAGAAATCAATTTCTTGTCAATTCGAGACTTTGTCGTACTGAATCATAAAGTTTCATTTGCCTTTTATTTTATTTCTATTTAAGTTATAATAAAAATAAATTCATTGTCTGATATGCATATAAGGGCTAAAATTCTCGATACTTTGCTCGTAGTAGTGTATGACCACGAAAATCGCACACATTAGCTCAGCCAATGTCAACTCACTTCTGTTTGTTGTAAAACCTTATTTTAATACGAATATAATTGTGTGCGTGTAAAAGTCGGCTACAGCGGTGCTAGAACAAACTGCGCTGAATGCCATCTCCATAGACTCCGTGGGCGAGCCTGTCATAAAACACATAAAATAGCATTTGAGCACAATACGAAATATTAAATAATGCGACCGTTTCGCGTTCTAAAAATGATATATGTGTAGTTCTCGTTCCGCAATGCAGTGAATGCATGGGGTAGCAGGAGTAGCTAGTACACAATATAACGTGCACAGTATATCGACTTCATACGAGCGTATCAATTGTTGCTCGGTTAGGATCAACATTTACTCGGGCGGCTACACAACAACGCTGCACCTCATACAGACGGGTACTTGGAGTCTTGTTTGTATTTGTATATAGCTAGTATTACGGAGTCTCTATACTTGTGATATTTGTACTGTGATAGTGGAGGCGGCCGTACGCTTACTATCGGGGGTCGGGCTTGCCACAGCTCGTATAGGAATGGATTCCGTTTTACTACGGCTTATACGACCGCGGCGTAAAATTCGGGTGTGAACGGGAGTAGTGGATAGATACAATGCGGATAGCAGTATAAAAGTTATTTCTTATCTGAGAATGTTAATAGTTAGACAAACTATAAAACGTGCTTGCTTAAAATAACATCTTAAGATTCACTTTGGTTTACTTGCTTATTAAGTCCTCTCTAAATGAGATGGTAGAAACGTTCGTCATTTATTGACATGTCTGATACATAAGAAACAGAACAACTTAATAAAAATCCCTTGAGAACATTTTCAAACTGGTAATATAATAAATCTTAGTACATCAGAAATCTCTTTGAAGCTTTTTTAAGTTCTCATTTCTTTTAAAGCTTGTATCTAAGTTGGCTCTACAAATGCGCTGAGATTTTTAGCTTTCTATTTAGTTATCAGACTGGCTTGACATTTTAGCGAGCGTCTGCAGATCAAAGACCTTTTATCACAGGCAACATAAAAGCGTGTCCAAAGCGATATCTTTATCCATTTTGTTAATGCGAAATTGCGTTTGTTGGATTGTCTTTCTTTGGAGTTATGTTATAGACAAATGTGCCGCTGTAAAGACATCATTGCAGAAGATATACGTCTTAAACTGACCTTTCCTCATCCTTTAAATATAACACATTTTGTGTAAAATGTCAGGTGAAACATAAATACAACGGGTTAGGGTTACCCTAAAGTTTTATCGACGCAAATCAGTTGTATTGCCAATCCCCAAATATTTTTTATATAATCAGATAGAGAAGTAGTAGCTAATCTTATGCATACACTACACGGTGGTATAGGATTGCCTTTGTCAAAGATGACCGATCGTAGAGTTGCCGTGATTAAAAAGATACACTCTTACTCAAAATCTGGAACTTTGTATTCCGTAGCAACACTTGGCTATTGATTGGATCATAATAAAGGGAGACGGGCGGATGTTGACGATTTAGCTGTAACAGCGACATGGCTTTCAAATTGATTGTTCTCGACACCAAAATCAATAGTAACGATTTTATTATTGGAGCTAGGGGTCGCGCCCTCGCCTTCACGAAGAAACTTGGACCGGAGAACGAATTTTGTTTTAGAGACATTTTGTAATATCAGCAAAACGACATTTCCACTTAAACGCTGAGTCAATTAAGATATTTATTATTCGTCTCGAAAATAATAATAATAAATAATACTCTGTATTGTAGATTACTAAATAAGAAGAAACTCTCTCTCTCTTCTGACAAATAAATAATTTTGAATTTTGAATTTTTGAAAAAAAATAACAAAAAAGAATACAGTTGGTAACAACAGGCAGTCTTTTAATTGGGTTACCTATGTTTTACCAAAATATGTTTGCCAAATTATCACTTCCCAAAAAAAATTTCGATGAATTTCATTCGCCAAATGATCGTTTGCCAAATTAAATTTTCGCAAACAATTGTTACGCAAACCTAATGTTTGGCACGTCAACGTTTAGACAATGACTTGTTTGCCAACTGGTACTTTGACCAAATTTCATTTAGTCAAATGTTTTAGTTGGTATAACATATTTTACGTAAAATATGTTATGCCAACTGGAAAATGACTTGTATCGTCAAACTTTAGTAAACGTTGGAGTTGGACTTTCTGGACACATGTTTTTATTTATGATGTTATCGTATAGAATACGCTAAAATAAGCATGTTTGTATGGGCAACATTTTTTGGGCAAAACGGACTCCTTCGTAGCTCCGGCGCTGCGGGAAGAGCAACCCTCCAGTGAAATTCTAGTTTAGTTTTTTTAGTTCTTCTATTCTATTGTTTCTATTGGTTCTATATTCTAGTGTTTTATAGCTTCGTTCGCTCGGCTTGCGCACTGTTGTGGTCGCAGTTCTAACCTAACCTAACCCAGCCAGGTCGGTTTTTGTGCTTTGCCGGCTACTGCCGCGGCACGCTAGCTTCGCTCGCTCGGCTCGTGCGCTGTTGTGGTCGCAGTTCAAACCTAACCTAACCCAGCCAGGTCAGTTTTGGCGCTTTGCCGGTTGCTGTCGCGGCACGCTAGCTTCGCTCGCTCGGCTCGCGCACTGTTGTGGTCACAGTTCTAACCTAACCTAACCCAGCCAGGTTGGTTTTTGCCCTTTGCCGGCTACTGCCGCGGCACGCTAGCTTCGCTCGCTCGGCTCGTGCGCTGTTGTGGTCGCAGTTCTAACCTAACCTAACCCAGCCAGGTTGGTTTATACCCTTTGCCGACTACTGCCGCGGCACGCTAGCTTCGCTCGCTCGACTCGCGTGCTGTTGTGGTCGCAGTTCTAACCTAACCTAACCCAGCCAGGTCGGTTTTGGCGCTTTGCTGGTTGCTGCCGCGGCACGCTAGCTTCGCTCGCTCGGCTCGCGCACTGTTGTGGTCGCAGTTCTAACCTAACCTAACCCAGCCACGTTGGTTTTTGCCCTTTGCCGACTACTGCCGCGGCACGCTAACTTCGCTCGCTCGACTCGCGTGCTGTTGTGGTCGCAGTTCTAACCTAACCTAACCCAGCCAGGTCGGTTTTGGCGCTTTGCCGGTTGCTGCCGCGGCACGCTAGCTTCGCTCGCTCGGCTCGCGCGCTGTTGTGGTCGCAACTCTTATGCAGAGCCAAAAATATCACTGGGTAAATGAAAAAAAATCCTTTTGAATCATTGTTTTGTTTTACCTTAATAAAACATTTGCTAGACCAAATGCCTAAATGTAATTTTTCGCAGTATTATTTTGCTAAATGAAAATTTGACTAAATGTTTATTATCTGATATTTTTTTGCCTTAATAAAGCATTTGCTAAAAGACCAAATGCCTAAATGACATTTTTCGAAGTAATATTTAGCTGAACGAAAATTTGACCAAATGAAAATGTGCGTATTGAAATTATGCCAAAGATTGCATTGGCAATAAAAACACTTGCTAAAATTTGTTTGGGTAATGAAATTTGACGAAAATAATTTTGGCAAAACGGCAGGATCCCCTTTTAATTATAGTCTTACAGAGGTCATGTCATGATTATAACAAGAATCGTAACAGCGCGATGAGCCATTCATTCAAAATACGTTCAATACGAGTGTACGGGGATTGAACACGGACGTCACCATAACGTCATCTCTTGGACAATGTATATGTCAGAATCAGAATATCGTTTTGTCCACATCAAGCCAAATGATATCGGATATCGGCCATTTTTGCTACAGGGATAGTTGGACAGGCAAAGATGATTATAAGTATATGATTCTTTTTATTCGCCTACCGAAAACTCAGCGAATATGAAAATACATATCTGCAGACGTAGAAAACATTTGCCGTCATCCATATCCATACTAATGTTATAAATGCGAAAGTGTGTCTGTCTGTCTGTCTGTCTGTTACCTCTTCACGCTTAAACCGCTGAACCGATTTAGATGAAATTTGGTATATAGATAGTTTCAGTCCCGGGGAAGGACATAGGATACTTTTCATCCCGAATAAATTTTGTGTTCCCGTGGGATGAGCGGGTAACACCGCGGGGCACAGCTAGTATTCAGATAAACACGACATGTCACGAATTATTCAAAGTAGGACTTGTCTCTAATGCTGCTGTTCATAAATAAGTCAGTTTGCTCAGCTCACGGCCTTGACCTGTGCCATTCAAAACACGTTTCTTGGGCTTTCTTAAAACGTGATACCTGGAACTGAAGGCTTGGCCGGGTGAAAAGTGGAACGCGATGAAATCCGCTGAAATTTAAGATTTTATTTAGATAAGCTTTAGGTATTAACATCAGTCACTGGAGGCCATTAGCTTCGGTCAAGCGGAGAAGACGAAAAGAAGAGAGAAGTTTTAACCCTTAAATGCGTACAAATACACTCATTTTATTTCTGAATTGATGTAATCAGCAATAAAATCTACGTCAGTTTGAGATTTCGGGACAATCTTGACAAAGTCTTTATTGGCAATACCTGTTCAGATTTTGGCTTGTGTAAGTTCAGTAACGTGTAAATATACATCATTATGCATTTAAGGGTTAATCTTTTATCGTAGTCGGATATACACCGTGGCCGTTAATAACCCGAAAGATTAAAACCACGTATTTTTGACGACAATACGAGTAAATAATGTTATATCAACATGGGTCTAATTATGTGTATTAATTAAATTACTATTTCAGTACAAATTAAATCATATTAATTGCCCGCTTCTTTGTGAACTAGTCTTTAGTTGAAGAAGAGTGAGCGAGCATGACACTTCACGAATCGCTCCGAAATCATACGCAGAACGGCGAATGCCGTGACTTGTGTTATATGACAAGAAGTGTCAAGTTATCGCTGTCTCAATATTACAGGGTTCTATGTTTTACTTTTGACGGTCGGTCCCATAGTAAACTTGGTAGGGAGGGGGAGGGGGAGGGGAAGGGGGGTTTTTATGATACCTATTTTTAGGGTTCCGTACCGAAAGGGTGAAAACGGGACCCTATTACTAAGACTTCGCTGTCCGTCTGTCTTAAAAAAGAATTAAAAAAATAATAATTAGTTTACGTACTTGTTTGCTCGCTCAGTATAGCATTTCATTCTCTTGTAAACCTAATCTAACCAGTCAATTGTGTGTATAAAGCAAGCAAGTGTTTTGACGCTCCGTTCGCTTCGCTCGCTCCGTTATCCATGGTCATAAACAAACCTAACCTAACCTACAATTTTCGGTTTTTGACCCATATTCCATTTTGTCGCAGTTCTTCCAAACATTTTACAATAAAGTAAGCAAGCATTCTGACGCTCCGCTATCCATGATCATAAACAAACCTAACCTAACCTACAGTTTTCGGTTTTTTACCCATGTTCCATTTTGTCGCAGTTCTTCCAAACATTTTGCAATAAAGTAAGCAAGCATTCTGACGCTCCGCTCGCTTCGCTCGCTCCGCTATCCATGGTCATAAACAAACCTAACCTAACCTACAGTTTTCGGTTTTTGACCCATGTTCCATTTTGTCGCAGTTCTTCCAAACATTTTGCAATAAAGTAAGCAAGCATTCTGACGCTTCGCTCGCTCCGCTATCCATGGTCATAAACAAACCTAACCTAATCTACAGTTTTCGGTTTTTGACCTAAACAAAAAGCTATAGAATATCACTTTTAGGCAGTGGGTCTTTACTTAAAACCATTCAAAATGTTTTCAATACGTACCCATTTCATGATTGAAAACTTTACATTTTATAATCCGTCATTTATCTTGGTAATTATCCAGTTGAGAGAAAAGTTTCCCATACAAAACATGCTTATTTTAGCGTCCTTTATACGATAGCATCATAAAAAATAGGTGTTATAATAACACCAACAACCAGTCCCAGCTCCCTTGAAAAACTTAAATCTTTGAGGGCGAATATCTCGACCATTTTTGATTTTAGAGAAAAGTTGCCCATACAAAACATGCTTATTTCAGCGTCCTCTATACGATAACATCATAAAAAATAAGTGTCAATATGACATCACACTGATGAAAAATTTTCTGGACCCCCTTTGCTTTAGTCCAACCCTTTTGACGAGTTCAAATTTGAACATTGGCATAATGACATGAATTAGGGTGTGTTAGACTGGAGATTTTAAACTTTTGATTTGTTTTAAATAATTTATATCTCCTTAATTATGAGTTTTTGGACTATATGTTACATAAGGTTACTCGTATATACTTTAAGTAGGCTCTTGTATCGTTAGCTTAAATCTTTCGGGTTATTAACGGTCACGGTGTATATGTATAACCATCTGTAGTGTGCCAAAAATAGACCGCAAAAGACAAACTCAAACAAACAAGCAACATACAAAAATAAAATGTTTTGTTTAATTTACCTCGAAATTGCTTATTTCACCCTTTTTATTTTGCTAAATATTTTCGTGTTAAAATGATTAGCACCTCGTGCTAATCCGTCCAGCCGTGTCAGCGCGAAGAATTTCCTAACAAACAAACCCATACAAACTTTTGCTTTTATATATTTACGTACGTTGAAAATCGTGCGTGTTGTTTGAGCTTGGTGAATCCGCTTAGCATTTTAAAAACATAAAATGGGGCGATGTAAAAAAGCGGAATGAGAAGGCATTATTTCATGCGCTCCTGTAGCTCAGTTGGACGAGCGTTGTTTCGGTTAAACAGAGGTCGTGGGTTTGAGTCCCACTGCAGTGGATCTCACAAATTTTGGCTTCTTATTTATCCTTTGTATCTATATGTAAAAAAATAAGAAACGAGGTATCACCATTAAAATAGGATCATCATTGATTCTGTTCAATAGTTATAATATATTCGTTTTTAATTAAATGTAGTTGTCATAGGTATAAACCTAAGACACCCTCTGCTGTGTAACGGCAGCCCAGATAGCCGGATACCTACTCATGTCAATCCTGTGTATCCCCGACTGGCACTCATCTCTGTCCCCTACTATCTCCAGGCAATTATTCATGTGGACATCCAGGTCCCGTCATCTATTCTTGGGCCTATCTCTGCGTCTGTGTCCATCTTGTGACATCCGTCAAGTGGCTAATTCGAATGCATCAAACTAGCACACATGAAAATAAATCCTATTTAACGGTATGGCTTTTCATTCGTTCCTAGTGAACATATAAGATCTTTGCATTTGCTAAATTGTATCCTGTATTTTGTCTACCAAACACTAGTCTTAGGAAAATGTACACTCATTATCCGAGCGAGCGAAGCGTCTATACTTGAGCTTCGCCAAAATTTCTTTCGTATATCCAGATGTTTGGATGTTTAGATTTTGGGCTGTTCTCGCCTAAATGCAACATTTCCTAACCGATTTTTTGTGAGTAGGTTCGATATAGTTTTTTACTGTCGATTCCGATTATTGATATATTTAAAAATGTCGGAGTTAGCCCTGTGGTTCAAAATGTTAAAAAATAAAAATTATAGCCATATCGAAACAAACTCGCGAGGTCTAAATACAGCTAACAGAGCCACTACTTTCTATTTACATAGAATTTTGTATGACATAGTATTTTACAAAAACACAATAATAGAGGAGAGGACGGTAAGGACAGTTGCACGAGACACGGGACGACTATCTGGACCCAACATCTGGTATGAATAATGTCTCATGATTAATTACAATGCTACCAGGAAGCAGCTTTATTAATCGGACTAGAAATTAGCCACACCTCACTCCCTGAATCGTAACACGAGTTGTTTTCCATAGGTGTTTCATAATATCTACTTTAAGACTATTAATATTCCAGAGAGTTCATTATCTAGGTAAGTTAAATAATAATGACCTCGTTATTTATCCGGGGACATATTAACGGCGAAAACCCAAATGCTTGAAGCATTTCCGCACAGTTGCGCAGCGTTAGTAGTGTTAGTACTCATATACCATACGATGTTAAAAAGCCATAAACGACATTTTATGACTGTCTACATAAATTATTCATATCATTGAAACTTCCGATTTTTTCTGTGTCGTGGCAATCGAGGAAAGTTATAGGTAAAGTCGCATATGACGTTTTGAGTGCTGTAAAAGTTGTATAACAGCATTAGGACGCCTTAACGCTTGAGGACCGTGCCCGCCTAATATATGCAGTACGGTTCACATGGGACGCCTCTGACGCCAGTTAGCGAGCCCCACATTTCAAGACGGCTATGCATGTCTGGGCGGACCGCTCGACGGGCGAAATGGAATAAAATATATTCGCCGGGCGTGAGTAAATGGAAGGCAACGTTGTTTCACTGTTTAAAAACTCAGACGTCGTATTTAGAAATTGTATATTAAATATTAAATCACTTAATAACTACTTATTTTTAGATGTAAAGTGATTCTCGGTGTACAAATATCCTGTGAGAATATTATTCAAGGTGTTGGTGTCCAAGAAACAATTATTTAGTGCCGGAACAATTTACACAAAGGAACCAACTGTCACTGTTATACTTACCGGCTAACAGTTTGAATTTTTTTTATTCAATTTGCATAAAAATTGGAACCAGGGAGTATATTTTTCTCATTACTTATTGCCTTCTCTCGGCTTCTATTTGTTTTGTCATACATTTAAACCATATAAACTGGTTTCTTTTGATTGGTTAGGTAGTATTGTTTTATTTCTTTTTGGACAAATGAATATAATTAAAGTGTGTACATACAATAAAATTGTGTCTTAAAGCTATTAAACATTGCATAGAATACTAAAAAGACACATAATATTTCATTTAAGAACCTTTATCATTGAACTGTGTTAGCATTTGTTGTAAATAAATAGTTGTATTACACTATAGGTACTAACTTCCTTTTATTTTATAATATTTACTAGGTACTTACAAGTTGTCTTGCATATAAGTTTTTAGTCCAAATATAAACATATTCACAATGTTTTCAGTTCAAGTCTCAAAACCAACCACTAGGAGGGATGTTTTGGCTGCTAGACTGCGGCAAACACAGTTGGAGCTCAAAGAGGCCAAGGAGCTTAATGAGAGACTTCTGCAGGAACGTGAGGAGAGCGAAGAGGAGGTGGAGCGGATTATAAGATCCAATACAGCCCTCAAAACTAAGCTTGCAGAACAGGATGCACAATTCGAGGACCTACAGGGACAGCATGATGGCCTCCAAAGAACCCTGGAGCAGTTCCAAGAGTGTTTTACTACTCATGAACATGCACTTCAACGTATTCGGGACCTTGAACAACAGCTTGAGGAGCTGGAAAGAAAGTCAAATGCATCTGTTACCTGTAAAATTTTCTCCGAACAAGCAGACAATAATTTAAGTATATATGCAGAAATGAACAGCTGTGAGAATATAGACATATTAAACGATACTATAATAAATGCACCGGAAATTGAAACCATAGATTTGACAAATTCTATGTATTACCGCAGTAATGAAAATAAAACCATCCAAGGATCGAATAAAATTAAGAAATATCTTAAATTGAAAAGATTTATTAAAAGATCAAAGATATTATTAAAAAAACACAAATCACTATTTAAATCAGTTTCTCTCAAACAAAACAATGTCGCTTTGATGAATGATCTCTTAAGTGGACAAAGTGAACTGGACCGTGCTCTCGAAGCCCTAAATAATAGGAACGAAGAGCTCAAAACTCTAGAATCAAATTTGAAAGACGTCAACGATAAGTACGAGTTGTCGTGCAACCAAATGCGGGAATACATCGGGTTTATGAACTGTATCATAGACCTGGGGAACAGCAACGCGGACCGCATCGACTCCCTGGTGAGTGCCGTCGACTCGGGCCGGGGCGACGCCGCCTGTCGCTGCGGGTCGGCCTCGCCCGCGTCGCGCCGCGACGTCTGCGCGACCCCCGCGCGCCGCACGCCCCGCGTGCCGCGCCTGCCCGCGCCCACGCCGCGCGCCGCCGGTCTCACGCCCGGAGCCGAGCCGACCCGGGGCCCGCGCCGCGCACACCCGGTGCCGGCGCCGCGCCGCGTCTCGTTCGCGCCGCCCACGCCCCGCACACGCCGCGCGCCGCGCGCGCCCGATGCGCCGACACCGACGCCGCGCCACACTCCGAGCACCCCGTGCTGCGCGCCCGCGCTGGCCCCGCCGCCGCGGCGCTCGCCCGCGCCCCGCGCCGCCCCATGCGCCGGCGCGCCCCGCACGGTGCTGTACACGGACCGGGTGGGTGTCGGGCTCGGCGCGCTGCTGGCCGGGCGCCTGCAGCAGCCGGTCACCAACAACTGTCTGCCGGGCGCTCCTCTCGGCCGCATCGCCTCGTCTATTTCTGCCGACGCGTTCGACCGACACACCACCGTCGCGATCATGCTGGGAGACAGTTTGGATTATACCAAGCGTGACGTGGTCGACTTCTGCGAGACTCTCGCCGGTGTTGTCGACCGAGGTGTGGGTAAAATCATTGTGTGTGCGTTACCGTTTCCGGAAAAAACGTCTGAAAAAATGTATAATAAGATAGAATATTTCAATTCCCTATTCTATAGACTCAGTCTGTATACCTCCACGATTTCGTATTTTGATACGAATAAATTTATTAAAAACTTTGTCCTGACTCGAAATCGTATGTATCTTTCGAAAAGATGCTTACGTGATTGTGCTAATCTGTTAGCATATAATATTATAGACGCCGTCATGACTAGCATGACTTGTGATAGTAGTGCTAGGGTGAATCTTGCGTTACGTTGTAGCACCGCGGGATCTCCCGGGACGGAGTCTGCGGGTGATTTAAACTGATTTCTTCGACAACGTGTGTCCCCGCCGGCTCTGCGCCCCCCGACGATTTTAACACTAGTAGTAGTTTTGATAATAATGCGATTAATATAGTTCACCAAAATATACAAGGTTTTACTAGTAAAGAACTTGAAATTGGTTTATTTATAGATAATCATAATATTCATATCTTGTGTATAACTGAACACTGGCTTAAAGGTCATGAATTTATGTTCAATTTTAACAATCATAGTATAGTAAGTTCTTTCTCTAGAGAAGTTCACATCCGCGGTGGATCTTTGATTATGGTAAAACATGATTTAAAGCATAAAGAACGCAAAGATATTGTTAACATGTCCATTGAGCGTCAGATTGAACTGTCGTGTATTGAATTGGAACAATTTATAATTATATGCGTATACAGACCCCCATCAGCGGACTATAGTTTATTTGAGTCAACTATGGATGAAGTGCTCAATAGTATATTCTCAAGTAATAAGTGTATTATTGTGTGTGGTGATTTTAATGTTAATTTGTGTGAAGAATCATCTATGAGTGTGAGTTTATTGAACACTTTTAATTCTTTTGGCCTAGTGAATTTGTTTTTTGAGTCTACCAGAATCACAGCTACCAGTTCAACGTGTATTGATAACATATTTAGTAGTGTTGATGCGATTGATAAATCTATTATAAACAAACTAAGCTCTGACCATTGCGGACAATATGCCTCCTTCAACTTCAGTGGAAATGTTGAAAGTGATCCACAAGACGCCATGTGCAGACCGATCTCTGAAAATCGCTTAGATTTATTTAACCATAACATTCAGAGGAGACTATGTTATCTTACATTTACTCAAGAGGATGCTAACTGTATGTGTTCGGTCTTGTTTAACTGCATTAAAAAAGAATTTGATGCCTGTTTCAATTTAAAGAAAGTACAAGACAGGGTTAAAACTAAATTCAGCGACTGGGCTACACCTGATATTCATGAAAAAAGACGTCGTCTCTACGACCTATATGAACAAAGGACAATCGACAAGAGACCGGAGTTCCTAGAGTACGTGAAAATGTTTTCCAAATCCTTTAAGCAAATGTGTGCCGCCGCTAAAGCTGATTACTTGTCTAAAAAGATCACAAACTCCTGTGATAAGGTGAAAACTATTTGGAAGGTAATCTATGATGAAACTGGGAAAACGAAACCAAAAGATCGCCATTACAGTCTTCGAATCGACGATACTGTAATAAGTTCCGATGTTGAAATTGCCCATCACTTTGAGCAATTCTTCTGCAATATACCTGTAGAGACAACAAAGTCTTTAAATTCATCGCCCGATGTCGCTGAATTACTATTGAAAACGAATGTAACAGAATGTACAACTATCTTTAAATTCATTTATGTAACCCCTACCACTATTATTAAAGCGTTTAAATCGCTAAATTTAAAGAAGACTGAGGATCTGTGGGGCCTATCTGTCAAAGTGTTACATTCAATTGTTGAATCTATTGCACCATATTTAGCTGATATCTTTAATAAATGTATTGATACTGGAGTATTTCCTGATTTGATGAAGCATAGCAAAATTATTCCCTTATTCAAATCAGGTACAAAATCAGACCCCACAAATTTTAGACCAATATCAATACTACCAGCATTAAGCAAAGTTTTTGAGAAGATTATTCTAAATCAACTTATATCTCATTTCAATCGGAATAACCTACTCCACAGCAATCAATTCGGGTTCACTAAAGGTCGCTCTACCAATGACGCTGGCGTGGTACTAGTTAAACATATCTTTGATGCCTGGGAGAAGGCTCAAGATGCTATTGGAGTTTTTTGTGATCTATCCAAAGCATTTGATTGCGTTGATCATGAGAATTTAATTCGTAAGCTAGAACACTACGGAGTCAAAAACAATGCCCTTGACCTTGTCTCGTCATATCTTTCAGGCAGAACGCAACGGGTAGATATCAATGGGACTCAATCGACTGGGTCAGCTGTTGCTTTGGGGGTACCTCAGGGTTCAATTCTGGGTCCCTTTCTTTTTCTAGTGTATATTAACGATTTACCAAACCTTGTGCGAGATAAACATGATATAGTACTATTTGCAGATGACACATCTCTTCTTTTTAAAGTAAAAAGGCAAGAAAACAACTTCGATGTGATAAATGATGCACTGTCCTCTATTGTGGATTGGTTTACTGCAAATAATTTACTTTTAAATGCCAAGAAAACTAAGTGCATTAAATTTACATTACCAAATGTGAAACAAGTAAATTGTGCCAAGGTAAAACTGAAAGGTGAAGTACTGGAATTTGAAGAAAAAACAGTATTCCTGGGTGTTACTTTAGACTCTAAACTGCAATGGAGTGCGCATATAGCCACTCTTGCAGGTAAGCTTAGCTCCGCGGCCTATGCAGTTAGGCGAATCAGGCAGCTGACAAACGTCGAGACGGCAAAGATTGTATATTTCAGTTATTTCCATAGTGTTATGTCATATGGAATTTTATTATGGGGAAGAGCGGCGGACATCCAAACCATCTTTGTGCTACAAAAACGAGCTGTACGCGCAATTTATGCACTAGGAGGTCGTACGTCACTAAGAGAGAAATTCAAGGAAACAAACATTCTCACCGTAGCATCTCAATACATTCTTGAGAATATCATGTATGTGCGGAAAAATCTCCATGAATTCAAGCTCAACAGTGACATTCACCACTACAATACGAGAAGTAAGGACAAGCTCGCAATACCTGCCCACCGTCTCCGTAAGGTTAGCTCGTCGTTCGTGGGGAACTGTGTACGCTTCTACAATAAAATACCTATTGATGTAGTAAAATTGCCCTGTAGCAAATTTAAAGCGCAAATAAAACGTCACTTATTGAATAAAGCTTATTATACTGTCAATGACTTTATAAACGACAGTGATGCCTTTAAGCCAGTTGTTTAGTGTTGTGTCAATAGTAAAGGCCGTTTCCGATTAAGGGAAGCAAAAATGCCCTTTAATATTATGACTTGGTTTTTTATTCTACCGTCAGTTACGTCTAGTAGAGTAACTGTGTCAAGTTTGGTTGAAAAATTCTTTGCGGTTCCGCAGAAAAAAAATAAAAACGGAAATAATGAAATATGGTTTTTCTCCAAAACTATTTAACTTTAATGTACTATTATTTCTTCATTCTGTAAAGCTTAGTCAAGTTCATGTTTTAAGTGAAAATGGTATCTCTATATCTAACGATTATGTAAAAAATAGGTAAGTCAAAATTTTTATATATATATTTTTTTACTTTTGTGAGAGATACCACTCTAATTTACATTTCTAAATAAGCCTTAGTTAACGTCCTGTAACACATATTAATTTGATGGATAAAATCGGAAAGCAACTGTGTCAAAATCAAATAAATAACTGGGCTGGAATTCATTACTATTTAATTAGTAAACTAATCTAACACTGCTAAATAACGAAAACATAGTATCCTCTATACAAATAAACAAGATTTGACAGTTAGTGACATTTGCCTTTTATTGTTATTGAAAATGTCATTATTTTTCTAATAACATAAAAACTATGCATATATTAATCATTTTTGCTATTTGGTATATAAGCTTTACTTAACATTATACCAGATTATCAATTTAAAGGTTTTAATCGGACACTAACTGTAAAACGGAAATTAAAAGACTTTTCGGGTATGACTTCATAATCTTGAAATTGTAATTACAAACTATTCTTTTTTCGCCACGCAATAATCCTCTTTCTCCCAAAATAAAATAAATACATACTATGACAGTAATAAAGATGAATTGTTTTTTTAAATGTAACATGAGATTTCAGGGACATTAGAAAGAAAACTCGTCTTTACAAAATGAATTCTATAGCGAATGCAATCAAAAAAATATTAAGAAATAAAACTACATCATTATATAACCTCGCAATGATATAAGTAGCGATTTCGTATCTATCAGAAATACTTAATGAAGATGGTTCGTTGAATTTGGAATATGTGAAGGAAAATTCTAATATACTGAAACTGAAAGTCCAATCTCGCCATATTTCAAAAAATATTTACAGATGCTTTATCGAATATGTCCCAAACAGCATTGGTGTTGGATCCATAAGGCGGCATTATTGTGGATGTGCCAACGGAATGCGAACAGTAGGGTGTTGTTCACACATTGTTGCTATTGTTTATTATTTATCGCACGCAAGATATTTGTCCAAAATCGTTCGGCCTGCTGAAACTTTAAGTGGACTTTTTTTGAATCACGGAATTCACGTTACCTACTGTCAATGAAGATAGCGATGAGGATTAGAATAAGTTTTTCATTACGTAACTAAAAAGGTGACATTTTCTAGCAAATGTCACTGTAACTGTCAAATCTTGGTTATTTGTATAGAGGATACTATGTTTTGGTTATTTAGCAGTGTTAGATTAGTTTACTAATTAAATAGTAATGAATTCCAGCCCAGTTATTTATTTGATTTTGACACAGTTGCTTTCCGATTTTATCCATCAAATTAATATGTGTTACAGGACGTTAACTAAGGCTTATTTAGAAATGTCAATTAGAGTGGTATCTCTCACAAAAGTAAAAAAATATATATATTAAAATTTTGACTTACCTATTTTTTACATAATCGTTAGATATAGAGATACCATTTTCACTTAAAACATGAACTTGACTAAGCTTTACAGAATGAAGAAATAATAGTACATTAAAGTTAAATAGTTTTGGAGAAAAACCATATTTCATTATTTCCGTTTTTATTTTTTTTCTGCGGAACCGCAAAGAATTTTTCAACCAAACTTGACACAGTTACTCTACTAGACGTAACTGACTGTAGAAAAAAAAATCTTTCCACTATCACGAAAGGGCATATATTCTTCCCTTAATCGGAAACGGCCTTTGTAAATAAGCATTATTTTGGTGGGTAATTTTAATGTAACATGAGAGCACAATTTGTTGTTTCTCACCGGGCAAATAGTATTAGTCAAGTATGCCCGGCAGCTTGAGCATGTCATGCTCGCTTAAAGGTCTTTGCTTACGGTGGCGTCGTTGATCGGGTCGCAGCCTTCCCTATAATATGGTTGAGGGAGGCGATGGCTGAGATATGCGTCATACTCGTGAACGGGTGCCGTTTGTGGGGTCCGGTCTGTTCATGCTAGCAAGGGCCAAATTAAATATGTAGGAACCGCATACTAGTGTTAAATTAAGCAAACGTGAGAAACTTCATCCTGTACTCGATTGAAGTTATTCAATGTTGATTTTAACTTTTTGAACTCTTAGAGACTGTATACATCTCTAAGAAACAGCTTAGTATAGTATGACACTCGGAGACTTTATACATCTCTGAGGAAATTAAATCATTTTAAAATATTTTATTGCATGTTATGACGCCTAGAGACCATATACATCTCTAAGAAATTTAGGTTTAATAATGATTTTCTATTGTAAATTATTCACGTTGACGCCTAGAGACCTTATACATCTCTAAGGAATTTAATTAATTAAGTGATTATATTCTATTGCATGTTGTGACACCCAGAGACTTTATACATCTCTGCATATATATAATATTTTTAATTTATCGTTAAATTTTCATTTTAATGTTCCTAATTAACATTGATTTGGAGTATCTATACATCTCCTTTACGTGTACCAGTGTAATTAGTTATAACACAAATGTATTATGTAATTGTTTTAAGTATTATTTACGAAAAAATGACTTACTGTTGAGTTTCTTTCGGCTTTCTTCTCAACAGCGGTCTCCTCTTGCGAAATGCCGGTAGATTCACAATCTGACTTGTAAAAGTGCCCCTGTGGCCTACTTACTGAATAAATTATTTCATTTCATTTCATTTCAACATTTGAAATTAACTGTCTGAGCTTAAACTGCGAACTGCGAAAAAGATAAACAAATATAAAAAGAGAATTGGAAAGGGTAAGGGTGAGGTTATTAAAAAAGGCAGGTAGTATAATAGTCGTGAAAATTAACCCGTAAATGCTTACGGTATCAAAAATGGTTAGGTATATAAATTTTATTTCAGAAATTACTGAAATAAAAAACAATACCATTTGTGACTCAGTGTGACAAACTATTTTTGTTTGACGTTCATTTGATTTCGATAATGTGTTACTTCAGTAGTTTCGTTTTTCATACTTCATGCAGCTGAGGTTAAATGATAGATAATTTTTTATAAACTTTTATTTAACTTGCAATGCTAGCGTGTAAGTTGTGGTTTCAAAATATGCCAACCAACATGGAGTTGATGTGATTATAGAGCTCGAAAGCGTAGTTAAAGGTTCAAATACCTTAATTTTAAAAAACTATCAACAAAATTACCCAAGAGAGATCGAATTTTTCTGTACTAGATTTCTTAAAAAGCCACATTTCACATTACCCTAAAGCCAATTTCAGTTCCATCACGGCCGTGTTGTTTGCGTAGAGCGCGCATTTAGGAAACTTTTCAAAGACTCGGCCTCAATCCTCTTCGCGACTTTATACTGACTTTAGTGGTTTAGTGAATAGAATTCAGGCCGAATACGTATTTGTACCTAAATCGGCTATAACATGTAGATACGCATTTTTTATAACTACTACATAATTTAAACTAGTGACACTGTGCTTTAGACACCGCGGCCATTCTTTTAAATGGCTGAATTATTAACGTTTTCAACCCCATCGCTCCATCATTCTGAAAAATGTAATCGA
This sequence comes from Apotomis betuletana, assembly GCA_932273695.1. NCBI lineage: Eukaryota > Metazoa > Arthropoda > Insecta > Lepidoptera > Tortricidae > Apotomis > Apotomis betuletana. The sequence goes on from OW026304.1 coordinate 15,296,592, forward strand.
TATAAAATTCTATATGAGGTACTTATCCAACCTACTTAATAAAAATAGAAGAATTACTTGAAAAATACAGCAGGCCGCATACAACCGGAAATCTGGATAACGAAACACCCTGACATCTGGACATACGAAAGGATTTTTGCCTGAAACGGAGACACTTCGGTCACCCGGTTTTGGTTTTGTTGAGGTTTGAATTGAACAATATGAGAGAAATGTCCATACCCACTGCTTAACGTATTTCATAATTCTTTATTGTATTATCATGTTGTACATTCAGTCCATAACATGGACCCTGTCAGGGCACAGCAATTTACTTAGTGGTGGGTGTATAGTTAGGTACAATTTAGATTACTACCCAGCGATAATATAAGAAAGCCGGTCAAGTGCAAGTCGGACGCGCACACCGAGGGTTCCGTACGAATTATGAAAGCACTGCATACTGCTTTAACGAAGAGATAAACTATACTGAGCTGTATAAACTTAACTTTACCGTTGGAAAACTGCTTTAAGTAGGTACCTACCTTAAAAATATATATTTTAAGGCTTCAAGGACTGTAGGTACACCAGAGTATACGATTTTAATACCAACTGGATACAACTATGTGTTCTATAGATAGGGTCTTGACAGATGAACGGACGGATAACAAAGTGATCCTGTAAGGGTTTCTTTATTTTTCCTTTTGAAGTAGGTACAGAACCCAAAAAATCATGACAGTAAAAAACAGTTGGTTTTCCCTTAAATGTTCAAGACAATTTAAATAGTATAAATACCTAATGAAAACCTTGTGTAGGTTTCCTTAAAACATTTTCAAACAAAAAAACTCATTTCAAATTACCTTAGGAAAGTTTTTAAAGACTCTGCCTCAGTTCTCTTCACGACTTTATGCTAACTTTAGCGGTTTAATTAATAAAATTCCGGCTGGTACACACATATCTGTACAATACCCATACTTTTATCTAAATATGCTATGAAGAATGACAAAAGTGAATTTGTATTGAAAACCAATTCTTTAGGAAAGGGGTCATTATTTCAGAAAAAATCTATACTAATATCTTATCCTACTGACTTATGTTTCTTATGGTCACCGATCGCAGCTATCTATAGCTCCGAATATCGATGTCCGTTCAAATAAATACGTAGGTAAGTAACTAAGTATGTATCTTAAAGTATTGCAGCATTCATACAGCGCAAATATTTTCAGCACTAAAGCAATGCACTGGTACGCTGAGATATGGTCATAGAAGGCGCAGGGGTACCCATTTCTTTATTTTCAACCGACTTTAAAAAATAGGAGGTTCTCAACCTTGGTATCTTTTATATGTTTGTTACCTCAGAACTCCGTTATTTATACCGTGTGGGCCCTGTAACAGGAGCAATAAATTAAAACATAGATTCTACCCCTCAAACTGAACAATATCTATTAAACAACCTTTAAAAATAACTCATTTATAATGTAAACCTGTAAAATAAAGTTTATTCAAAGAAGCAATGTATTGCGAAACATTTGATATTTAGTAAAGTGACAGCTATGTCAATGCTAAGGCGATGTCAATGTTGGACGGCGTACATTGAAAATGCTATTTACTTTGTTTGAAATAGGTAATGAACATATGAAAACAGTATATATTTTTTTTAAGTTTCTGAACAAATATTGTCCAGTTTGACGAGTAAAATCTATGTTTTATTTTTTTGCTCCTGTTACAGGACCCACATGGTATACCGTAATCGATTTTTCTTTGTTAGGGCTCCGTAGTCAACTATTAGGAACCCTTATAGTTTCGCCATGTCCGTCTGTCCGTCTGTCCATCCCCCCCTCTAACTTTTCAACCACGGGTCAAAAAATTATGGAAAAATTCATGAAAATAAGGCCTTATAAGTACTTTCAATGAAAACTATATTGAACAAAATCGGTTGAGCCGTTTTTGAATTATCGCAAAATTTCATATTTGACTTCCAGAAGGTAATAAGTAATTACAGTTACATTGGCGATTACGACCTTTTTATAGAGCTTGAAATCTTAGTCGTAAGTTAAACCTCGGACTTAAAACCGCTGTTTTAAGCCCGTTTATTGTGAAGGATGAGCAACTACGGAACCCTACACTGAGCATGCCCCGACAAGCTCTTGGCCGGTTTTTTGTGAGAATGCATCTCCAAGATGGTCCCATAAAATTTTGAGGATGTCCAGATTTCTGGATGGTTTGAAGATCTGGTAACGAATCGAGGGATCTCCTCAAATATAATATCGCATCTATGACAATTTAGATGTTTCTCTGAACTCGTGTAGTTGTGCTCGTAAATATGATTTCTTCTAGTTGAAGATATTTTGTGAATAAGTGATTGTATGCAGTTAACACGTTCGCGGACAGTCAGACGTCATGTGTCATAGTCCAAAGGAAACAAAAAACTGCGCGAATGCTATAGCATCCGCGAACGTGTCAAGTGCAGAATGACATAAAGCATTTTAGCAGTGTTAATACGTCTTCTAATAGTAATGAATGAGCTAAATAATATTGCGGACACTGAAACATTATAATGATGATGCAGGTAAAAGCGAAACTTTCGGACGAGTAGCTAGTTGCATTTCGAAGGCTACATCTGTTTTCCGGGCGAGCATAAGTGAATAATGGAGTTCCCCAGAGAGCGGTAGTGCTAATAGCTTGTTTGCGTGGTGGAGTTTTAATTGGCCGCCATTGTCTCGCTGACCCAATATTATTACGATTTGTTTAGACGCCCAGATTCGTAGTTTAGAGTTCAAGTTATCTATGATTTATTGGCGCGAGTTAATGGAACTCATTCTAACAAGTTAACGATTTCTAAAATGAAAACTGTTTGGAAATTGTTTTGCGAAATGTTATTGTAAAAAACAAGTATTGGAACAAATTTAATGCTGTGATATCGGTTTTCGTTATTTTAATTGAGTTGTTTTACCTGACATTAATAGGATGTAATCGAAAGAAATTATGTATTGTAAACATCGAATTTGATTTCAGTTTAAAATAAGGCTAATTGCCGGTAAATAATAAATAACATAATTATAACCAGTAACCCTAACAACAACTGTCATTTATCAGTTATCACAAGCGGGGTCTGCTAATATGTAAACGATGTAGAAATTGTTTCGAGAAACTTGTAAGTACTAGATTATAAGCACATCTTTTCCATACATTTCGTACTGTATAATACCGGGCTGTATAGCCATATGCTATTAGGTCAAAGCTTATTATTTTTTACGTTCATTGCCCGATGTGGATAAGGTGAGACTGAAAATGTTTTCAGCTTGGAGAATTGGTATGGTAGTACGGTAAAGTTAATTGGTAAATTACAGTTAAATTATGACCAAGCATGCATGCAAGTTGTTCTACTTGCAGTGCACAATCACGTTTAGGAACAATTTAAAACTGGACTGGTTGTTAGTTGAAAAAATAAAGAAGTGCGGAAGTTTCACGCGTTTTTTGATGAAATTATACAAACATTTAACACTTTGCCTTAATTAATGACTTATTTTAAAATCATTTTATATGAACTTGTCCTGAAGTAAAGCTTACAGTGACGCTCAACCACCATTCATTAGTGACCAGCAGGGCTAGCATATCTTGCCGCGACTTCGCTTGTCGCGCGACTCATCATTGCCTGTCTTGCTCGCACGGTATCGAAAGGAATGCGACAGGTAGTATTTGTCGCGCGACAAAAGAGACGCGGGTCTAAGTTTTGCTAGACGTACAGTAGTACAGAATGGAAGAGTCGGCATGACATGGTCAAAAATGTCATACGATTAAATAAATTCCAAAAGATTACAGAAGGATAACTCTTTCGATCTTTCCAAAGCCGCATGAGAGTTATATTCTTTTGCTTGTTTGGGTACGATAAAGTTTAAGACGCAACTAATAGTTTGGTGTGGCGTTACGACGAACGTTAGCCGATTTTGTCTGAACACTCAGGTGTGAGTCCGTCTTGGTAAAAGGAGGACAATACATACAGCATGTTGCAGGAGGAAAATGTCGTCCTTTAGGATACCATTTGGCAACCCTACTCGCATTGCCCAATCACGGTACGTATTCGTACATCTACGACGGGCTAACATTAACTTTATGTGCCCGGTTTGCTAACAGCAAACATATAAAGTGTTCCTCGCTATTCCCAGTTGTCTTGCTGCAATCTGAATCGTATTCAAGCAACTTTGTGTACAACATTAGTATTCAGTACGTATTTTATTTATTCAACTAGAACCATAGAATAAATAGTGAAATATTTGCTCCCGACGGCAAACAAGCCTCGGGTGAATCGGATTACATTATTGTACTTATGTACCTGCGTTCTTTTTTGTATAAAGTCAAGTGGTTGTTTTTAGGGTTTCGTACCCAAATTGAAAAAAAAAAACGGGACCCTATTACTGAGACTTCGCTGTCCGTCCGTCCGTCCGTCCGTCTGTCACCAGGCTGTATCTCAAGAACGGTGATAGCTAGACAGTTGAAATTTTCACAGATGATGTATTTCTATTGCCGCTATAACAACAAATGCTAAAAATAAAATAAAATAAATATTTAAGGGGGCTCCCATACAACAAACATACAGATAATGGTACGGAACCCTTCGTGCGCGAGTCCCACTCGCATTTGGCCGATATATTTTTCTGAAATGCTGCGAAGGAAGTCTCTGTTTATACCTGACATCTTATTTAATACTTATTGCAAAATAGAAAACGGTAAGAAATAAGTTCTTACAGTAAAGTGTTTTCTGCCAACCAGTCAACCACTGGATCAAAAATGGAATCATTTTAATGGCAGCAGAGATCTTAATACCTGAGAATGCGTTCTTATTTCCTTAAATTTATTATGATTTAGATTAATTTAGTAGGCCGTTTGTCTGTTTCACGATTATATAAAATGTATCTCACCCAAGATTCAACTTTATGCGGAAAATAAATGTCTTCCTTTTCATAAGGTCGTTAAAGAAAGTGCGCGAATCCTATGATTTATGGTGCTTTTATGGTGCACTACCGCTAGACGATCTTACTTTGTCACAAACATGACTATAGGAAGTCTTTCGTAGATAGGTATATTATACGAATAGTTTCAAGTGTTTTACTGTAAATGATTTCAATACTACACAATCATTGAATAAAAAATGAAACTTCTAGCAAAAAATGTAACATAAATTGAAGCCATACAAGGAAGGAGTTTGGAACTGAATGTGAAATGCGATGACAAACTGATAGAACAAGTACAGTGTCAAAAATTTCTAGGACTTATTGTCGACGAACACTGTGACTGGAAGGAACAAGTTAAAGAAGTATGTAGTAAAATAAATAAATGTGTATATGCTCTAAAAAAGATTAGACTTGTTGTTTCACAAGAAACTGCCCTACTCGTATATTACTCACACGTCTGTTCCACACTGAGATATGGAATTATTCTGTGGGGCAATTCAACTGACATGTCCAAAGTTTTCCTAGCACAGAAAAGATGCATACGAGCTATATGGGGTTTAAAACCAACAGATTCGTGTAAACCAAAATTTAGAGATAATAAGATTCTTACACTGACCTGTTTATATATTCTGTAGGCCTGTACATTTGTAAGGAAACACTTGATCTGTTCTTGATAAAAAATAATGAAAATAAGCGCACTGTAACACATAAACCTTTAAATCTGCCAGCAGCAAAGTTGAATCTATTTAAAAGAAACTCTTACTATATGTTAAGTAAAATTTATAATACTATACCTAAATCTATAATAAGCTTGACTGGAAATGAATTTTATACAAAACTTAAGATATGGCTACTCAGCGAATGCTATTACTCTTTAAATGAGTTTTTTGAAAAAAATACGCAATGCAATTAGTTCATAGAACAGCCAAATAGTATTATTATAATTTTTAGTGACATTTAATTTTCTTTAGTATAACATCGCTAACATTATTGAATTAAATAATTTAGATATAAGGATTGTAATTTGTACGCCAGAAATGGCTGAATGGTGATAAAACCAACTATTTATAAGATCAAAATGTAACCCGTTCAATGCAAATAAATGACTTTGACTTTGACTTTGACTTTGAAGTATAATAAAAAGAAGGCGCATCGACATTTGTATGGAGCGGTAAATACTATGGAGTATAAAACCGATAATTTTAATACCATACAAGTGTTTTCATTACTATCATTGGGCCATACCGTACACCGTAGTAGCCGCCGATGCTGTACCATCCAGTTTTTCTGTCACCTTAACAATAATTAATATTATAAGCAGTATTTTTGCTGACGCATTATTTTAACTCTAACTTTAGGTTGTTGTATAATGTACATCTACCTATGAAAATGTGAACGTGACGTGACCGTGTTCGTCATTCGTGAATCCCTTTCAAACTTGACTTAAAGTAGTCTGTCTGAATGTATTTGCGCCATGAAAGGGCACTGCTGCCCTGAAACCAGTACTGTTTATGCGTTCGTTCCGCGACGCCAGGGTTTATTACGTCCGCTCCGTCGTCAGCCGCTTTCCGCCCATATAAAACCTTTTCACACTAAATTTCCCATCCAGATTTAAAGCGATAAAAGAGCACGCTCGTTATCTCCGCCCTCCCGAAAGAATATTAAAAATTACCTTCACAAATTTTCGTTTAACACAAAACAGCTATTTAAATCGTCGTTATGAAGATACAGTTTTACATTTTCATGGCGCTATTGTGTGCTCGGGTTGTTTTCCCAGAAGGGTTATAAAAAAATGGGGAGTGATTTTGAAGCAGAGGAAAGATTGCTGGAATTGTAACCCTCGGCGTCATTGCACGCGTCCTCCTCGCAAAATACCCTTTTGAGACGTCTGCGAGGGACGTGAATTTTATAAAGTACTTGAGGCAGATGATACCTACAAATTTCCTCCCACGCAAAACATTTGTACATGCGTTTACTGGGGAAGAAATTCAATTTGGACAGTTCGGCAAGTACCTACACAGCGGATGGATATTATCTTTACAAATAATGGGTTTATAATGTTGTTCGCGTTCCTCATATTCGTTGCATAAATGCTCTTTTATTTCATTTTGCATGAATTATCTTAAGTATTATGGTTTAGGAAATTAATTTCTATAATCAAGAGTATTGAAAAAAAAACGCATCTAAAATAAAAAAAAAATCGTTTTTCCCGCCTGTTACGGCCTGTTACGGCTGTTAAAAGTGTTTACAGTCACAAGAATAAATGACAGCCCACCAAATCTGGTTTAGTATGCATAAAGCTGTAACTATGTTCCGCGGCGATCTTAAGTGTCGGTTTAGTGCGATATATTAGGAAGGAGTTGAAGTAAAACGTATAAGAAACTTTTCTCCAAGTAAAGCTACCGGGCGTGCCGCACTTGCCAACTAGGGTTGCCACATAACAGGGTTTGTTAACTTGAAAATATCGCATGACATTCGTTTACGGTCGGGAAACTATCTGAAAAATGCACCTCGCTTTCGCTGAATCACTTTACATGACACATATACGTGGTATCGGATTCAATCCGGCGGCCGCAATATGTCACATGATATGATGTAGGTTATTGGATATTTCTGCAGCCAATTGAAGAATAACTTCAATGTCCATACACTCCGTGTAATGTTACTGCCTTTTTCCTTTAGACTGGAGATCTGTTGGCAACCCTGTGTGGTGTTCTCTGGGGCAAGCTGATGAGTTTAGGAAGTTGCCCCTTGCGAGCTCGGTTCTGCAGCGAGCGTGTCTCGAACGCTAAATGCTACGTGTGGTGGCCAGGCAAACTTTATTCTTGTTCAATACTTTCAATAACGCCTCGAACTAAAAAAACTTATCAATGCCTGACTAATATCTTTGGTAAGTTCTTATTTCACCTTTAACGGTTGAAATGTTTTCTTAATCTTATTAAAACTTTCGTGAGACATAATTATTGTATTAAGCGGTTTACACTCACGTGAAATTGTCAGGAACGGCCCGATATGTTTCGAACTTGTATGGAGCTCTTCATCAGGGACTGCTACCCGTACAATGGCGCGGTAACTTCGTCACCGCGGAGTTTCACGTGAGTGTAAACCGCTTAATACAATAATTAAATGTTTTCTTCTTCTATAATCAGACGAAGGTGAGTATTACTGAAACCACTGATGATCAGTTCAGTATCAATCCTAATTATTATTATATAGGTACCACGATTAGTGGGGACTTCGGTACTAAAATTGTAAGAAAATGTATCTGTTGGTGGGTTGAATACCTACATGTAGAAACCAATTAGTGTTCCAATTGACACGTTGAAAGCGAAAATTCGGCTTTACACGACGTTTTTTGGATGAGTTCACCCGCGCTTTAATCCCTAGGTCCTGGGGGTGGTTGGCAGAATGACATTGAGCGTTAACCCTTGTGGTGGTCGGCTTAACAGACCTTTGCCCACAGGACGACCGCAGCGGTGAAATTAACATGAATATTAACTGTAATCTATTCTTGTTAATTTATTTTTAAATAAGAATTATAATAACAACACTTACATATAGGCACTACATACACATACCATATGTATACGATAGTTCGTATTTCAATAATCACAACTATAATATAACTAAAGGTAACTTCGTCCGCGTATTTTTTTCTTTACTATAGTTGGATAAAAAGTGTCAACCATCTTTGAATGTCCAGCTATCCCTGTACTAAAATTGTTAAAAATCGTCCAGCCATTTTGGCGTGATGACTTGATGAGGGGAACAAATAATATGACCAACACAGATAGGGCCGCGCGCCTATATACAAAACAATAGACGATCATGCATGGCGTTTGCTCATTTGCCCCCTATGACATAAAAAAAAAAAAAAAATGGCGCCCCACTCCATAGAAAACTGTTTTTCGATACAAATCTAGAACTTTACAATAGTTGTAATGTAGTGTAATAATCATACTATAATTACTTACTACTACCCAATATTTAAATTCTATTGCTCTAACTATAATTCGTATGTGTAGGTCTATCGAGTTCTCCAAAAACTATTAAGCAAATTCTGTTTTTGGACATGTGAAAAACCGCCTAGTTATGCTTATAATATTAAGGTCGGTTCTCACTTCACCTAATTAATAATCTTGAAGTGCGTTCTAAAGGTGCGAACTGTACAATACATTCTAGATAAAATATAAACAGCTAGAGAAGTGCGTATTGAAGAGAACTGAAACCGTTTGTTAAGACGGCGGGGCGGGCGAGACGGCTTTATCGATTGCACCGGCACCGAGGGGCAAAGTTCTGCATTCGCTTCCCTGGCTAGACAAATTACTCTGACTTTTGTTTTAAGCTATTTAAATTGTTACCAAGAATATTAATTACTCAAGTTCATATATGTATAAGGGTGTTAAGCCGCTTGTGGTTAGTTAACGTATTTTTTTTCTGTGATTCATTCACACGGCGGCCTGTACCCTATAATATTTATTTAAATATGTATGTACCTATACGAGTATGACTGCTGTACCGAATTGCTTTGTCATTAGGCCATGCCAGTTCAGTTCGCTCTAGTTCAATCCCTTGGGAAAGAGGAATATTTAGTGATAAATTAATTTAAATACAAAAAAACTGACTAAATGCGAGCCGGACATGCGCACGAAGGGTTCCGTACCATCAATTATATTATTTATTTAATTTAGCTTTTTTTTGTATTTGTCGTTACAGCGGCCGTAGTAATACATGCTCTCTGTAAACTTTAAGTGTAAATCTATTACCATTAAACTGTTAGGAAAAAACGTAGAAAACTCTAAAAACACGTTTGTTAATATATGGGGATCGCTTTTTTTTAACTTTCTTATAAGTATTTGTTGTTTAGCGGTTAACTAATACACATTATGCGATCATTACCGTAGGAAATATACAGCCCTGTAAACGACGGACAGGCAGACAGACAGGCAGTGGAGGCTTGGTAATAGGGCCCCGTTAACACCCTTTAAACTAAAATCCACAGACCTACGGACTAAATTGACAAATGACTGACAAGTAAAATGATACCAGGAACAGTAAAATAAAAATAGTGAAGGGTATATGTCGATAACAATATATCGACAAGTTGTAAAGTACAAATAACAGACTACTTTAAATCAAAAATAAGTATATTAGTTTCAAATAAGGGGTACAAATTTTGGTTTGTTTGATTTTCGAGGTAGTGGATGGATAAAATGCGTTTTTACCCACTAGTTTTAAAGCATAAAAAGGTTTCCGATCCTGTAGGTAAAAAAGAAAACACCTTGTCCAACGATAACTAGTCTTTATTATAAAATATTATTCATTCCTAGGCTCCGTTATTTCGTCATCTTGATTCATTCATCATCATCAGTTACATTTATAATAAAACGATCCGAAACATTGTCCACGGGTTTCAGAGGCTAAGTAAACTTCTCTTGTTCTTTGTGTTCCTTCAAAACTTTAAAAACGGAACTTCTCGAAATACCAAGAATTTCGGATGTTTTCATGACACACTCGTTTTTATTGACATGAATGTCCTCTGGGATATCTTGTTCGTCCTGCAATCTGTCTACCATCTCATTATTAATATAAACGTAAACTGAATGAATCGTCTCTTTTTCAGTTTCACTAATAGATTTTTTTCTCCTTTTTGTCGGAGGCGAACATTTTGATGAACATGGCTCTGGTCCCGAATCTTGCGAATCCATAATAACACGTAACAATTTCAATAAACACTCGTAATAGCAATGATAACGTATATCGTTAGATACATAAAAGTAGTTTGTAAACAGCAGTCACCTATTTCTGAAGATACCCGCTTTTTTTTTGTTAAAAAGATGGACCACATTGTTTGGAATTTGAAAATAATGAACAATAATTTTATTAATTCATTTAATTAAATGTATGTATTCAATAAACTATCAATTATCATAAATATATAATTTTCCTGTACATTATTTTATTGCTGGTTTGACATTAAATTTTTATCTGTAATTAGGGGTCTACAGACCTTGTCATTTGTCAAAATCACTGGAAAAAGTTGGTATATAGATTACCCGATCAAATTGCCAATTTGATTGTCCCGTCTGGGTGGACCCTAAACCTACGATGTAACAATAATTTTAATATCGATGAGAACGACACTGGCCAAACTGTGGCAACATTTGTTCATACTTACTTGTCAATTTGGTCCGTAGGTCTGTGGATTTTACTTTAGGTACGGAACCCTAAAAAAGGAAACGATTACGATACTTTTTAGTAACTAACTTAAATGCAGCCATTCGGGTCGTAGGCGTTGCTGAACTTTTCTTCCTAATGACTCGAATGGTTTCATTAAGAGAAGGACCTGTGCCAATACGTGACTGGAAATAGTAAGCAATTAATTTAAACTCGTCCCCTGTTATGTATGTACATTCGAGCATTTTTTGTGTAATAATCGAATTAGGGCTGATATTATGCAACTGTGGCCTTTCATTATCTCTTTAATGAAACACGTGACCATAGGGTAGTGAAGATCGTCCATTATTGAATTAATCGCGTTGAAAGGAAAGGTGTTTATTTAATGACATCGACAATTATATCACTCATGTTTTGTATTCCTGTATTTAAGGTATGCAATACAGAGCATTTGCAGCATCTTTATCACCTATATACGTACACCTTCAAGTTATGATTTACACTATATTGATTAGTATCTCTCATGTCCAAAACAATATAGTGTAAATCATAACTTGAAGGCGTATAGGTGATAAAGATGCTGCAAATGCTCTTTATTTCATACCTCAAATACAGGAATATGTAGGTACAAAACATGAGAGATATACAGTAAAATAATAAACAGAGGTAAACAACAGGCTAACTTATCACTAAATAGTGATCTCTCAGAGCAGACAACATTTTGGTATCGGAGTAGAGCTCTATGTCCCTGATGAGAGATAACATAATGCTATCATCATCTCATCAACCTTCATCGGTTAGCGCTTAGGTCTAGCCTGGCCTGAAGCATTTCTTACTGTGATATAATGCCTTAAAATATAATACCTTTTTGTACACGGTGTTAGTTTGTCTATCTTCTTCTCGTACTCACTCAATTGCTCAAAGGTTAACTGGAAGAGATCCCTTGTAGGGATAAGTTCGCCTTTGTACCTATATGTTATTTGTAATAGATGTATTTTAACTGTTTTTGGGTACAATAAAGTGTTTACTTACTTACTTACTTATAATGTAATCGTAATACTATAATATTTTGGTGGAACCATGTTAGTATCTTCTAATATAGCATCAATCGGATCAAGCCAATTAGAAATATCTTCTGAAAGCCCTAGGTGAAAGATAACATAAAGCGATAATAGTTGTTGATCCTACATCGATTAGCGCTAACGCGTAACAGGGTCTGAAGTGGCACTTCTTAGCGTTGTTGATAATACTAATCGTGATACTATTCGCTAAAAGGTCAGAGTGTAAACAACATCTCGCTATACGTGTTGGAGGCTTGAACGGGCCGGCTTAAAGCGAATCGAGTACAGATGAGATTACTGTCTGAAGATAATAATGTCCCCGATGAGGCATAACATAATGCTATGACGTCATCCAACCCCATTATAGCATAGAGGTTTATCCCGAAGTGGCACTTCTTAGCGTAATAGATACCAGTAATTATTGAAACCGGGTCTATCGCAATGTTTTATTTACCTTCATTGCCTGACGTTTCGACATGGATTCACGTGCCGTGATCTCAGACCTACTGATGAACCCCGTTTTTTAATAAGTTTTAATTATGCGCACAACCGCGAGAGTATAAAGTGTTATAAAGCACTATTTGGTAAAAGGTCAGAGTAGTATCGTAGCATCGGAAATGAGCGCATTGTTCAGATCGCAACATATGTTGGACGAGAGTACGTCGGCTAGTGGGGGTAAAAATAGAGCGGACCGGACATTGAACCGGCGGGCGGGACATCGTCGTAATGGAAGTGTCCCGCGCTTCAGCAATGGTTTTCGCGATTTAACCAAATTTTCCAATACAAGCGAACATGTGGTTTTCTTTAATTGTAGTTTGTCTTTACAATTATATGGCCATTGAGAATGTTATTGACAATAACGATTATCGGGCCGTTCCTGTAACACAACCGTGATTTATACCGTAATGTTTAATAATATAATATTAACATCAAACGACATTGGAGGTGCGTTCATTTTAATTTATAAGTAATCGTAAACGTAGGTAATATTTATATCTGTAACTCTGAAACGCATATAGATACATACATACATACGAGTATGAATGTGTGATACTATGCATTTGTGTTGCGGCTTGAATAGTCGTTTTTGTATATTGCAAACTCATACAAAAAAATACGTACATATTTAAACTTTGCAGCGTTCATAAAATATAGCTACATAATTGCAAAAACTACAAAGATAATTCTTAGTGACATAAAACTATTCTTAACTTGCATAGTAGCTACCGGTCATTAGGTGCACTTGCTGTAATGAACGGCTACTCGCGCCGTGGGCTCTCATTACTCGACCTCCATAAGAACATAACGTCATATGTAATTATGAAGGCTTTTACGACTACCGACCTTTTTCTTCTGGGTTGTAGTGTTCTGTATCATAAGGTAGTAATGTTACATGTAATTATGAAGGCTTTTACTACTTTGGTCGTTTTTCTTCTGGGGTGATGTACCTACTGTATCATAAAGCCGGTGTAGCACGTGCCGTAACGCTCTAACGACAGGTGTTCATTGTGAACACTTTATAGTCTTTTCGTACTATGTTTAAGTTATGTGAACTTTTAGAGAGTGCTTTTAAGGCCATGTTACAGTAGTTTGATGCTTATTTAATTACATACTTAAGTATGGCATTATAGTGTAAAATGTCTTTATGTATATTATGTTTCACATGTTACAAATAAATTTCGCCATAACAGACCTAAACTCAGATATAAATCAATAAAGATATTATATACATTTCTAATGAGATACTACTCTAGCATTTTGCTCTATTTGCCGTTTAATTACTTATCCATTTCACTAACTGCAGGTTAAATAGTTACAATCGGAATATAAAGCCAAATGTGCGTGATATGGACGCATCGCTCAAATAGCAATAGAATTCAATTTTATGCAACTGTTACATGATAAGAGGTCTTAAAATACGAGTGTAATTTTATGAAATGAGGCGAAAATAAACTTATTACGGATACGTAGTTATATAGAAAAGGCTTAAACGAAAATTATAAATGGCTTGGGATGGACTATAAGTGCGAACGTGTCTCAATAAAACTTTACTGGAGCATATAACATTTTGCTACAACCTTTTCAAATATTTATTTAGGGCTGAAATTTCATCGCATTTTAGGGTCTCAATGGTAAAATCGTAACCCTTATACCTAGGATCACTTAGTAATTCGTTTCTCTGCCTGTTGGTTTAAGATCAAAACCTATAGGGGGGTCAGCAATGAATAATATAATTATTTTTCATCTAATGTACGTTTTCTAATCTAACCAATTGTAACTTAACCTCTCCTATAACAAATAACAAGTTCATTGATTCGAAAAAAAAAGAAAAATATGCTTTGTGTTATATGAAACGTTACATAAGGTAAAAAAACTACATCAAACGTCGGGCACCTATGTATGTACTCCATCGGGTACTTCTCGTTAAATTTTGACAAGAATCAATATCTTATTGCTCACCTACAGGGAAAAAATCCTGAACCGGCATATTTTAGTTACGTGATAAAAAAAATTGGGCAACTGCGAATCCGACTCGCGCATGAAGGGTTCCGTACCATAATCTATATCAAGTTTGTTGTATGGGAGACCCCCTTAAATATTTATTTAATTTTATTTTTAGTATTTTTTGTTATAGCGACAATAGAAATACATCATCTGTGAAAATTTCAACTGTCTAGCTATCACCATTCTCGAGATACAGCCTGGTGACAGACGGACGGACAGCGAAGTCTCAGTAATAGGGTCCCGTTTTTACCCGTTGGGTACGGAACCCCAAAACCATTAAGTTTTTGTGGCATGGAGCCCTCCATATCCGAGCCCGACTCGCACTTGTCCGGTTTTTCTAACTATAGAGTGGCATAATATATCTCTAAGTAAGCGGTTAAAGTTCTGTTCTGTGGGTTAAAGTGATACCCATTGCTCGCTCCAATCACTCTCGACTCGACGGCTTTTCCGAGCTCATCTCGAAGTAATACGGCTATTGTTATGAGAGTACACTCAGCATCGAATTCATGGTGTAAGAAAAAGCTGACTGTGCTGATTCGATCGTTCAATTATCGCTTTCTCTTAACTAACTACAGTGCAGCGAAAAATCTTAATCGCACTTAGTATGTACGTGTTTAATAGGTTATACCTCTTCTTTACTTTTGTATGAACGTTAATTAGAAATTATACAACGCCATTTCTTATCAATTTTATATTCTTAATTACCTGTGGCGTGTTTGCGCCAAAACGGTTCCACAAATCACTGATTTTGGTACAGGGATAGATGGATATTATAGATACGAAATCATGGGACACTATCGGACACAGTAAAGAAAAAAGGGGAGAAGCGAACGAAATTGCGGTCACCTTTTAGTATACCAATAATCCTTCTCATATTGCGCCGGTAAAATCGACAAAATAAAACCAATTTAGTTGTCAAAAGAAAATAAAAGCTAGGGATATTGTTGACGAGTGTTAACTTTACGAATACGATATTGTCTGAAGATCACTTGTGTAAATAGCCGTAGGTCTACGTGTCATTTTTGTCTGATACCTATGACGTGCGTGGGCCTGAGCATTGTCCAAGATTCTTTATTGTACCTTTACATTGTCTGCGTAGGGTGTAAAGGTAAACATGATACCCTTTATTCTAGGTTTCTCAGTGGTTGCGAGTATATTAGTTAGTGATTGACAGCTGTATTCTTGCAAATACGTGTAATCTAGTCGATTAAATTAGAATTGACGATTATTTTGACATTTATTTATTTGTTTATTGGAGAAACAATAGAAATAAATGTGTAACAAAAACAATTATGGTTTAAAATATACATTTAGGTATTCAAGGCATTTAGCATTTAAGAGTAAAAATAAAATTATCGGTGGGTATAATGAATTCGACTGTAACTTAATTCGATGTAAAACTGTATACGTTGTAAGTTCGAAACCACGTCACGGTAAAATGTATTCAAGTTACTTGACTTAGGTATATATGTATTTATATTTATCACTACATAAGTAGTATAAAACAAAGTCGCTTCTTTCTGTCTGTCCCTATGTAATGCTTAGATCTTTAAAACTACGCAACGGATTTTGATGCGGGTAATACATGCATAATTTTTCAGCATTACACCCGTGCGAAGCCGGGGCGGGTCGCTAGTAATTATTATAAAACAAAGATACACAACTAGTGAATAATTATTACATTTCTGAAAATGCATATCCTTCAAACATCCGTATTATCAACCACTTCTATTAAAAACCCGATTATCCCTGTCAAGTTTGCGTCGGTCTGGAAGTAAACTGATTTCGAACCCAAAGCGCGCCCACGGAATGAAATTATGAGGATTCCCTCCTGGAACGTTTACAGTAGAACTTGGAAGCTGCTTAGTTATGCAATTTGATTGAAAATTTCCGACGTTCATCATAAATTATGATTAATGATTTTGCCAATTTGAGACGCCCGTTCGTGTAGTTAGATAGATTGGCATTGGGAATACTGTCAATTGCACGTCTTTTCAGTTAGACGAGATTTCATTGTGCGCGCTCCGTCCTTGGGGCGCCGTCGTCGCCTCGGGCCAGTACCGGGAAATTGGGCAATTTTTACTATACTAGCTTCCGCCAGCTTTTGACGGCAATTTTAGGCCTAAAATGTGCTTCATAAATCTAATTTCATGGGCCAGTGCGCAATGTCCGTATTTCCTTTAAAATACCGATAAACAGTTTGAGGTATTTTTTTATGTGCATAATACCTCAAAGGCACGTAATAAGCGATTATTAGGACTGTGCTTGTAAAAGTCAAATAAAGGGATTTGGGACATAAAAATAGGTTATAAGGCGGTCAGTAAAGGGCTTTATTGCCTCTCTGTGATGTGGGTGTTTCTTTCGGAATTCCACTTAAATAAATAGGCTCTTTTCCAGACTTTAAAAGTCAAATGAGTTGGTTTTTATATAAAATACGCTTTAATTTGCTGATGAATGTACCCATTAATAACGCGAACACTTCTTTCATCAACCGTTCCATTTTAATCGGGTTAAATTATAAATCTTTTATCAGACACGCGCTGCTCCGTCCATCATGTAATGTATAAACAATCATTACGATAATGTAGGTAGTAGGTTGGTAGGGTAGGCACTTGATAGATTCAGGCGGCATTTACTTTGCGGAAATGTATATTAAATTGCTGCATAAATAAACTTTGGCCAATTGAGACAATAACTTATGCTCAAACTTGCACAGATGTATCTTAATGCAGCATCCCACTCCACAATGAAAGACTCAAGTTGGTTAGTAATAATTTTACACAAATAATATCTCAAATATTACCATATTTCCTTGAAAATTACAACTTTTCAATGTCACTCGATGCAGCTCGGACAGCAAAATAACATAATGCAATGACAAAGCCGAGATATTGTTAATTGTAGGATATCGTCATCGAATTATGCTAGTTTTCGAATGTAATGGAAGCCCGTATCGACCTAATGAAGCCCCGCACTGACTATTTAATTGCCCTATAATGGAGGGCTCGTGCTTTACCGCTTCTATAAAAGGACGTTCTTTAGTAAGGAATACTTGCACTTACGCCCTTTCGTGGAAAGCGGTATTCCACACTAGCGCCCCCAAATGACCCAGCAAATTGACTCAAACACGCAATAGTTTGCTTCCGTTTAATCGATTGCGATATGTCATTTTTATGACATTAGATACTTATCAGCTCATAAAGTATTCAAATGGTACCTAGTACTTATATTGCGGTTTGAACGAGTTTAGGTACATGCTTTATTATTATTTTTACTAAAAAGTAACAATGCCCAATGACCCTAATGTATACAAATGAACGGTAAGGTATGTTTATGTGAAAGGCTTGGAGTAGTATTGAACACTGAAAACGATCATTTACCCAACAGATATTATTTACGTCAAAAAACACTAGTTTTGGTGGAAGCACTCCGCTATTCCCAACATTACCCGCGTTTATATTTCGGCCACCGTATTTCACGAGCAGTTAGGATGCTCTAGTATTAATTAATGTCACTAGCGCTGACTCTAATTTTAGTAGCCATGTTTCTGCTCTGGTATGCGCGTTCCATAATAATCGGGGAACAAATAACTCGCACCACAATGTTCTCGTTCACTGACCGTGCAATGCGTAATTTCATATTGACCACCGTTGTATGGGCGTCAAAATAATCATGGCAAACTCATTGATAGGAACGCTGAAGTAGTCAGTGGCATAGATGATGAATATGAGTCAAGGAGAAGAAAAAATGGAGCCCCATGTCAGTTCGAGGCTTGCCCCTATGAATGTGGCCAGGGACTGGTATGCTAAGCAACAGAAACTTATGATCTTGGAAACCACGGACGCTGCCTCGCCTATCCTTCCAATAGCTACTCGTACATCACTGAAAGTAGCTATCCATATTTTAAGCAGGTCAAATTTAGGTTTAATGACAGCGTATTCCTCTTATATAGCTCTCTTTGAATTGTGCTAGTTATCAGGCTCTTTGTAAACATCCTGGAAATGCCTTAACAAGAAAGAAAAGGCAGAGAGAGACAGGTCAAGAAGAAACCGTACCCTGTTGTATCAGGAGATTAGAAGGTTGACAGAACAGTGACGGCAGAGTAGCGTCCCCAGGACACGTAGAAAGTACCAGCCGCACCTTTCAACGCGGCTATGATTGGCTGTTCCAATATCTGGTCGCTCTGGGCCCGGGCTAACTGGGCCTTAGGTCAAATCCGCTATTGTGACAGAGAATAGAAAAGAATAGCATGACATGAAGTGTGGTTCGTTACTCATATTATTTTATATGTACTCGTATATGCCTATGTCATGTATGTTTAAGTAGGTTTATTTGTGCATAATATATATATATTTTTTGGTATTTTATGTACGTTTACTTATGTATTATTTTAGTAGTTTTTTCCACAGATTCCATGATTACTTTTGCATCGCCTACTCATTTCTGACGTTTTTATTTAATTTCGTTACCCAAAGGTTGTCTGGAAGAGATCGCTCTTTAGCGATAAGACCGCCTGTTGTTTACAATAAAGAATATTCTATTCTATTCTAATAGCGAGTACTCCGCTGACAGGGTTGTAACTTACTGATAAGTTCTGAATCCACCACAACAAATTGAAATTCGTGCAGCCTTTGATACCTCTACGGAGTCTACGGTGTCTTTTATTTTTCTTGATGACACACATAAGCAGCATATAAAATCTAGTCACTTTTCGTTTTGTCGTTCAGCTATTATGTTTAGAATCACCGTATGCAGGGCTGTAACATTGGAGACATAACATATTCATTCGACGAGCTAGTTGGGACTCACTTGAGAATCTCCAGGGGATGGGTAGTTATGCTACACATTACGCTTGTGACCTATTTTCAATGAGACTTTACCACTATCATGGTGATTATTAACCTGAATATGAATACTCACATTACCAGTCAGAGTAGTGCATTGAGGATTCTAATCAAAAAAATCGGAATAAATATAATATAATATTTCGACGCAGAGACTTCCAATTACGTCTATTACACTATTAGTTAAATATTAATAATTTCAAAAATGTCATCCTTCACTTTTATTTTTACAATCATATTTGTTTATGATAAGAACAACTAATTTGACACGTTTTCTTTATTTCCAGGTAATAATCGCAGTCTAATCGCAGAACATTTTGGAATGCTGTCTGTAAGGTTTAGGTATCTAATTAAAAAGAGGAATCGTCATAATCATAAATGATCTTTGCGTATAAGTAAAGTATAACGCACCGTGCGTTGTATTTACGCCGTAAAACGTCAATTGCGGGAAAAAAGAAAAGCCTTAGCCCTCTTCCACGTCCCACTTGGTTGGTCAACTTACTGCCATACATGCAAGAGAGTATTTAAAAGGAAATTGTGCTTAGCCAACCATATCAGAACAGAACCCACAATAGACGAAGTCCATAATATTGACTTAGGGCCATTGTCATCGCAACCAATGATCGACTACTGATGTGACTACGTAAACGTCAATGTAAAACATGTTAAAAACTAAGTAGCAAATAGTTCAAACTTCTACTCGTATATTACATCTCGGTGCAGGTAATTTCAATTCAGTTAAATTTATGGATTCTGAAATTGGCCGAGCGAGTGCAGGGAACGTAATGCACACTAAGACTGGCGGGAAATTGATCAACGAATTGAAACTAGTTTCATTTTATTGGTGAGGTGTTCAATTTAGTACGTCTCTTATTGAGAACTAACTGTGATTCTTGTTGTAGGTAGTGAAATGTTTCACGTTTTAGTTTGTGCTTTTGCTTCTACTTTGTATGAGTGCATTTGCATTTGCACAAAGGAAGTTAATAGATACGAAATAGCTAAGATATGAAATAAATAATGGCCTATGAAATTAGGCAAGTAATACCGTATATTACAAGTGTAGGGTAAAATCGGAAAACTATACATTTGTTATTAAATCTTAATCGTAAAATGTAGTAATAAGCGAAAAACTTGAATTGAATACCGGTTCTTTTGTATCAACAAATATACGGTACGGAATTCAATCCATGGCTATGATAATGCTAATTCCTGTGATATAATGAACTGTCTTTTATTTTTATGTATCATGTTTTCGATATTCCGTGACGATAAGTTTAAATAATCTATATCTTGTTTATGTAAATAAATCCGGGGCTTGTACTTATTGAAATTTGTGTATTTTTCATTACTTCATAAATCGTTTGGTACAGGCAGAGTTTCGTCATTAATCACGACTTGTGAACACAATTTCTAATTTTGATTGATCGCGTCTTAGCAAAGTTTGCTAAAGTTTTAACAAGCAGGGTTTACAAAAACGTTATGACCTCGTTAAACAGCTCAACGTAATTAAATAGTTAACATGAAGAAAAAAACAAATGCTATTTAAAAGGCGTGTACTTATCTCTATTTTATGTTTAAAGTTATCAATGTCATTTTGAAGCTACGGTTACCTAACGCATGTAAAAGTAAATGTTAAAATAGTTTATAAATTATAGCTATCCAACCTTCTTATGTATCAGTACTCATGTTAGTCTTTGACATATATAAAAAGAATCACATCAGGTGACACCGCCGTTCAGTTTGCTGTTGTATATTTTTATCTCTATAAATAATTAGTTTTCCCATCTAAAACTGCGTATGTTATTTGGTTATGGGCCCAGAAAGCCCAGCAGAGTCATCGGGAGTGCAGTGGATGTAAAAATATAAAAAATATTTTCATAAAAATAGTTCGTCGAAAATTTGACATAAGAGACAAAAGAATTTTTTTCTTCGGAAAATGTCAACAAATAATTCTATGGCTTTTATTAAAAAACTAACGGGTCGTGATAACTATCCGACATGGAGATTTGCGGTAAAAACCTACCTGCAACACGAGGATTTATGGAAGTGTGTTGAGTATGAAAGTTCCGTGACCGTAGACTCCAACTTAGACACGAAAGCACGATCAAAAATTATACTGCTAGTTGATCCAATTAATTACGTGCACATTGAGGAAGCCACGACTGCAAAAGAGGTATGGACGAACTTAGAAAACGCATTCAATGACTCCGGGCTAACGCGCCGTGTGGGTCTACTACGAGACTTAATTACAACAACATTAAACGGATGTCACAATGTCGAGGAATATGTCAGTAAAATGATGAGTACGGCACACAAACTCCGCAATATCGGGTTTAAGGTTGACGACGAGTGGCTCGGTACTCTGCTGCTCTCAGGTCTTCCAGATAGTTATCAGCCCATGATTCTGGCGATGGAAAGTTCTGGTGTGAAAATCTCAGCTGACTCAGTTAAAGCCAAAATTCTACAGGATGTGCGACAAACCGGCTCGAATGCATTTGCCGTAAATCATAGACATGGTTCAAATCGTAAGGGTTACACCAAGTATAATGAGACTCAAACAAGCAAGGGGCCACGGTGCTATAGTTGCAATACATTTGGTCATATTAGCACAGAGTGTAAGGCAAAGAACAAGAAGAAGAGCCAGTGCTCAAACTACGCAGCAGCTTTTGTGGCATCAACATCAAATGATACCTTTTGGTACGTAGACTCTGGCGCATCAGTACATCTCACAAAGCACCAAAACCTACTTTTTGACGTGACAGAACCGTCAATTAAATTCATCAAAGTCGCTGATGACAAGTCGCTGTCAGTCAAAAGCTGTGGCAAAATAAGTTTGAATGTTTGTGATGTTAAAGGCGAGCAAAAGAATATACTTCTCCAGAATGTCCTCTACGTGCCTGATCTTGCTACAAACTTGCTTTCTGTGAGCCAAATCATCAAGAACGGTGGCCAAGTAAGATTTAATCCTAAAGGCTGTTTGATTATGAATAAGGACAATGCGATTGTTGCGACGGCAAGCTTAGTTGACAATATGTACCGGCTGAACACTAATGTTGATCACGCATACATATCCGCAGTTGACGACAAGAACGCCTGTCTCTGGCATCAACGCATGGGTCATCTTAACTTCTCGGACTTGAACAAAATGCAGGATGCTACTGTAGGAGCACAAATGTCATCGAAAGACACCGTTGTGTGCTTAACTTGTTTGAAAGAGAAACGAACACAATCAACATTCAAAGAGGACGGTTCCCGAGCTTCGCAAAAGCTAGAAGTCGTTCATTGTAATCTTTGTGGTCCGATGGAGACAACGTCACTGGGAGGAGCGAAATACTTCATGACGTTTATTGACGACTTCACAAGGATGCTGTTCTTGTACTTTTTGAGAAACAAGTCCGAAGCCTTGGCAAAATTTAAAAAGTTCAAGGATGAAGCAGAAAATAAACTTGGATGTAAGGTAAAGTGTCTCAGGTCTGTCAATGGCACTGAATATATTAATAGGAACTTCTCAGACTTTCTCGTGACCTCAGGTATTGAGCACCAAATAACCTCACCGGACCAAGATGATGTATCAGATACGATGAACCGCACGTTGGTTGAGACAGCGAAGTGCATGCTCCTAAATGCCAAACTAAGCAAGCTGTACTGGGCTGAAGCCGTACATACAGCCGCCTACATCGCCTGCAGATCACCAACCCGAGCGCTGTCATGCAAAACACCAATTGAATTGTGGTCAGGAATTAAACCAGATGTAAGTCATATGAGGACTTTTGGGTGCGAAGCAATGGTTCAATTGCCGAAAGAGAAATGTGAGAAGTGGGACATCAAAGAGAAAATGCTATTTGTCGGCTACTGTGAGCATACCGAAGGGTACAGGTTCATTAAGCCCGGGTCCCAGGTAGTCGTGATAAGTCGCGATGCTGTCTTTCTTGAATCTACCGTGAAGAAAAGTTTCGTTCCGGTTGAGTTAACAAATGAAAACTGCACTTCAATAGATCAGCAAGAAGGAAATAGCGATGATAACGACACCGAAAACTACGATTCCAGTCAGTCAACTGCAGAAATAACAGTTCAATCAATAGATGAAGCTGAACTGTCAGAAGGGTCTGAATATGTACCAAAAACGAAGCATGTTAAGCCTGAGGAGATACCTTCATCGACTGGCAACGCACCCCCTAGCTGTGACTTGAAGTTGGAGGGTAATAAGAGACCAAACAGAGACGACATCTCATTCAGAGGAGCTGCAGAATCACGGAAGCACGCCACAACCGTAAGCGGACCATACATAATGTACGCTGGGACCTTGGTGAGTCGATTCTTTACTAATTATTATCAGAATCACTGGAGCACCATACTTAATCGTCTTAAAGCTACTAAGGATTATGGTATCTGCTGTCAACCAGGCATGGCAAGCGTATTGGTCGGTTACAGTGACGCTGATTACGCCAATAACCCCGACATCAGAAGCTCTGTCACTGGATACGTGCTTATGACGAACTGCGCAGCTTTGAAAGATATTTGGCCAAGGAAGCCAATGATGTCTGACTTCAGTCTATTTAAACAAAGATTTGTCTGTTTGAATATAAACAGTCAAAGTGCTATGTGTATGATTAAAACTGTGAACTACTCGTATCACGAACTGTGCAAACAAATTAAATTCAGAGACAAAATTGGTACTTATGGTCTTAAAAGTGGACATACATGAGTGAACTTATAAATATTTAGTTGTTGTTAATTTTATAGGTCACTTATATGTCATTTTGTATGTCACTTTATTAATTGTTTTGTTTTATGTTTGCATGTCTGTCTTTCTGTTCGTACTGATCTCATAAACGTAAGATAGCTCAAATTTGGCAGGAGTGTTAAAATAGTTTATAAATTATAGCTATCCAACCTTCTTATGTATCAGTACTCATGTTAGTCTTTGACATATATAAAAAGAATCACATCAGGTGACACCGCCGTTCAGTTTGCTGTTGTATATTTTTATCTCTATAAATAATTAGTTTTCCCATCTAAAACTGCGTATGTTATTTGTAAAGTATAAACATACACGGAACCCTAAGTTGTAAATTCATTCACCATATCAACATCCTTCATTCAATTTCCACGTTCTCTCCGCGTCGCTAATTTTATAAAACGCCTTGCATATGCATAAAAGTCAGCGGTGGGTAAACCGATTGCCACAGTACGCTACACGAGCGACCACGAGGGAAGCACGAGGCGTCGTAGTACGCATGCGTCATGCGCCTACAATCTACCCTCCCATGGCTCCCTAGTTCAGAAGTGGGATGAGGTCCCCCGCCAGGTGGAGTCTGAACTTTACTCTGCACGCTACGATATTAAAACCTGCCGTATTTCACGGGATCCAAGTGTCACTGCTCTTGATAATTAAGCGTATTGCCACGTGACAAATTAGAATTTATGCAAATCACATCTCCGTCATATGGTGTTATGATTTAAATTCGGCGCGTAGACGTGGGCTGCTTGGAACAATTGAATTTTGAAGTTGAGGGACACATTAATAAGATTCATTAAAAAAAAAATTACGAAACGAATTTGTATATATGCATTGTAGTCCAGTCAGTAGGTATTTATGCTCTACAAAAGGTGGCGTAGAAAATGTTTTGAAACAATATTGTTTAGGTATGGTATGACAGGTTAATAAAAATCCAAGTTCTCGAACTTGAAGGACCCAGGCGTTAGCCACCATCTTGAATTAAAGGTGCCAAAATTAGGTATATTTTAAATAACTTCTCAATTGTTTACTAAATCACAAAAGTGTCTATGAAGGGATTTCTCGCGCAAATGCTTTCCATAGCCATACAGCGTGGGAATGCTGCCTGCGTCATGGGTGGGCACCCTACCTAGAGGTCTTACTTAGTCGTATCTGTCGCTTGTAACTGTTTACCTATAAGACTTACAGAATAATCATGTATGCAAAAAATGTAGGCAATTTTGTCTTCTTTGAACTCTTCATAGACACTTGTGTGATTTAGTAAATAATTGAGAAGTTATTTAAAATATACCTAATTTTGGCACCTTTAATTGAAGATGGCGGCTAACGCCTGGGTCCTTCAAGGTCGAGAACTTGGATTTTTATTAACCTGCCATACCTAAACAATATTGTGTCAAAACATTTTCTACGCCACCTTTTGTAGAGCAAAGGCTTTTACAGTTCCCCACAGACTGACCTATTGATCTGACCCTATTTTTTGGTTTGGTCTTTCTGTTATAATATTATAATAATTTGCACCTGTAAAATCCATCGCACGTTCTTGAAAAAAAAAGATAACCAACGCCAATAGGGCATTGTTGTGTTTCATATCACGTAGGATTGTATTTGTTAACCGACTTCAAAAAAAGGAGGGGGTTCTAAGTTCGGATGTATGTTTTATTAGACCAACTTGAATAACATAACCCTGTGTAACTGATGGGGTAACAATATTGTAAGCTTTAGTAAATTTAATTACAAGTCGTAAAGTTCTACTGCTCCTTATAGAGATACCAAACCGACTAAAAGAACAAGTTTGTCCCTTAATGTAAACAAAGTTTGTAGTAAGTTGGTAAACAATTCTATGTCCGCTGGACATCCAAAGAAAGAGCTTTTACGCAGATTAATGATCATTGTTTCAACTCTTGAATTATACAATGAAAAAAAAAACCCATACTCCACGCACGGTAGTAAATTTAAGATGACAAACCTACGTTTTATCAAGACATTATGTAAATTACATACCTTTAGACCTCGAAATTATAACAATTAGGTTTTGTGGTGTCAGCCCTTACAATTAAATAGAGATTTTCCATAATTTTGTGGGGCGAGCTTTTTATCTCGGGTAGATATTATCAATGGGTATGGGTACTGGCGTTCAGCCAAAACGGAGTGGGGTGCAGTGGGGAGCAGCTGTCTAATGGCAAGTTATCCTGTTATTTATTTATCTCTAGGAAATTTATGTTAAGTACATTCGAACAAAGTGGAGTCGTGTCGATTTGATCATCATCATCTTATCAGTCTATAGACGTCCACTGCTGGACAAGAGCCTCCCCCAAAGTGTTCCAGAACGATCGGTCTTGCGTTGCCCTTATCCAATCTCTGCCCGCGATCCTAACCAGGTCGTCGGTCCACCTTGTTGAGGGCCTTCCCATGCTGCGTCTTCCGGTCCGCTGTCGACACTCGAGAACCTTGTCCACCAAATCGTCAACTCGATAGGTATTAATGTCAAATTATGAGACTATTACCTGCGATTGACTTTTAAACGATACGATACTTTAGTTTCATCGATCGGTCAAGATTCAGTTCAGGAAGTACATCTTTTTAAACAATCAAGTTTAGATAAAATCCTATACTTATATCAAAATAGCACCTATTGCCCGGGATAATACCAATACGAGTTATCTTTATTATTTTGCCTTCACTGAATCTGGGGATTGTATCTAATAAAATAACATTTATGGTAGACTCTGATATGCGCTCATGCGTCCAAACAAAATGATATCATTCTGGGACTTCTAAAAATTAATTTCTTTTTTCCCGAATGGCAAAACTAATGAGCGGAAATGTGTGTAGGTTTTAGAAAAAGTCTTCATTGTACTGACATGTAATTCTTAAATTAACTTTAATAATAGAAAATACATTTGGATAAGTCGGGGTCATTTTATTTTTTATCAAAAGCAATGAGATGAAGCCCAAAATTTAAATAGAAAATATTATGGCCAAAGTATACTAAATTCTCATTAGTATTTTCAAACATTTAATTAATTAAAAAAATAAAGTATAATATAATTCTATGGAAATGTTTTTTTTGTAGGTACGATGTCATGAAATTATTTGACAATGCATCGATTAACGTGATTGTGAATAGGAAGCCATTTGCTTAAGCTAAAATATGTAGGTATATTTATATCAGTACAGCCAAATAAGGGTTCCATAGAATAGAAATAGTATCACAGTGAATTTAGAACTAATTAATGATAACATATGATAATGAATGGAATTGTAACAAATGTTGACTTTTATTGTCTCTATTAAAAGTAACAAATTTAAAACTAAGTGTACAAATTTAACTCAGTACAAAGAAAACCGAAAGAATAAAGTAATACTACAAGTTGTACATATGTCCACATATGTTGTTATTTTTGGCGTTCGTCCAGTTTTCTGTAACCATGTACATTGCACCCCTAGACGGCTATTTTCCCCGGTCTGTTGTCAAAGAAACCATGTGAATTATGTATTTAGTTTTTGTGTAATAAATCGTCGCATAAATGAATTAAACATGCCTTATGATTATTGTTTGGTTAGTCTTTTGTTTCACATATTGTATGCTATTTTTAGACAAAATAATTGAACATTATTCTAGATGAAAAAACTATCAATCGGTACCCTTCATTCGCTTGTGTAATTCTAAATTATGACATTGAATGGGTTCAATCAGGGATTTGTATGTAGTTGTCCCGCCAAAGGAACCAGTTCGACACTCGTTCAGTGCGTGCAGGTCGTAGTTCCATCTGCACAGCCTATGGTTACATGTGCAAAACGGGAACACCCAAATACTCCGAAATATTTTATTCCGATTTTGCTTATTCCGATTTTCAAAACTCCGAATTTCATAATTCCTAGGAAACAAAATTCCGATTACTGAAAAACACGAAATTTATATAACCGAATTTCAAAATTCTGATTGTATATTATTCCGATTTTTATAACTCCAAATAATGAAAAGCCCGAAGTGTCATTGGCCTGAAAAACAAAATTCCGATTATTAATTTTCCGAAACTTCATTACTTATTCGGAAATTTGATATTCGGGATAATGACATTCGTGTATTCAATAATCGGAAATTTCTTTCTTAGGAATTATGAAATTCGGAGTTTTGAAAATCGGAATTAGTAAATTCGGATTTTATTCCGAATTTACTAATTCCGATTTTCAATTTCGGAGTATTTGGGTAAAGATTATTTACTTAACCGATTTTTTACGTTAAAACAAAACTAGAAAACGGGATTTGGACAAATATCGAATTGGCTGAACCCCGAAAACTGTAGGTTAGGTTAGGTTTGTATTGTGACCACGTATAGCCGAGCGAGCGGAGCGTCAAAAGACTTGCTGAACCGATTTTTTACGTTAAAACAAGAAAAGAAAACGGGATTTGGACAAATATCGAATTGGCTGAACCCCGAAAACTGTAGGTTAGGTTAGGTTTGTATTGTGACCACGTATAGCGGAGCGAGCGAAGCGAGCGGAGCGTCAAAAGACTTGCTGAACCGATTTTTTACGTTAAAACAAGAATAGAAAACGGGATTTGGACAAATATCGAATTGGCTGAACCCCGAAAACTGTAGGTTAGGTTAGGTTTGTATTGTGACCACGTATAGCGGAGCGAGCGAAGCGAGCGGAGCGTCAGACTTGCTGAACCCCGAAAACTGTAGGTTAGGTTAGGTTTGTATTGTGACCACGTATAGCGGAGCGAGCGAAGCGAGCCGAGCGTCAAAAGACTTGCTGAACCGATTTGTTAAAACAAGAATAGAAAACGGGATTTGGACAAATATCGAATTGGCTGAACCCCGAAAACTGTAGGTTAGGTTAGGTTTGTATTGTGACCACGTATAGCGGAGCGAGCGAAGCGAGCGGAGCGTCAAAAGACTTGCTGAACCCCGAAAACTGTAGGTTAGGTTAGGTTTGTATTGTGACCACGTATAGCGGAGCGTCAGACTTGCTGAACCCCGAAAACTGTAGGTTAGGTTAGGTTTGTATTGTGACCACGTATGGCGGAGCGAGCGAAGCGAGCGGAGCGTCAGACTTGCTGAACCCCGAAAACTATAGGTTAGGTTATTGGCTGGACCCCGAAAACTGTAGGTTAGGTTTTCAAATATTAGAATTCCGTATTTTGATGTTTCGTATTAATATTGACTCGGACTTTTCATTTTCGGTGTATTAAAATTCGGAATTTTGAAAATCGGTTTTTTAGCAATCGGAATTCGTACTTGTGATAAATCGAAATATTAATAGTTCGGACTTTTTACACTTCGGTGTACAAATATTCGGAATTTTGAAATTCGTTATTATAACCATTAGGATTTTTGTAATTTCGGAAATGTAAAAATCGGATTTATGAAATGTCGGAATAATCATATTCGGAATGTTGATCCATTCGGAAATGTAAAAATCGGTATTTTGAAATTCGTGATTATAAATATCGGAATTAAGTTTTTCGTATTTATGTAGTGTACCCGTGCAAAACTCACATTGTTCACGAAAAACGTTGTCTCTTTTCGTGACTAAATAATTAATTGAATTAGGTGCTACTTGCAAAAATCCACATCTTTTGGTACCGTTTGGTAACTAAAAGTTCGTCACCAGCTTCGAACGGGAAAATTTCGGTACCTGCCGGCTTCGGTTTCAAAATGGGATTTTTGAAGCCGGAAGAATTTACATAATTTCTTTAAGTTGAGTTTCGAATGCAAGGCCCCGTCAGCCAACACTTTTGCGAACTGTTAAATTGACAATTTAAAAAAATGGAAAAATCATGGTAAAAAAAATTACAGCAGGGACTATCGATAAAAAAATGTTCTTCGAGGAATTGTGCCACGCCTATTCATTTATTCTAGTCCCAAACTAAACAATGCGACTGCTGGATCACGTACAGATATTATTTCAAATAAAATATACATGTAATATCGAAACTTAATTATGTACGTGCTCATTAACCAATTGAGAGACCGGCTGAAAGTTTTCACAATATTAATATGCAGGGCTGTTGGCGCTAATTATATCTCTTGTTTTATTTGATACCTGTATTCGAACTATGTACATCGGGAGGACCCTTAATTAACTTGGAATATTATATTTTATTTGTACAAGTATTCGGTAGAAAGTAGGTCATACTTATATATCTTATATTTAATTATATATGAACTAAAAATTCGAGTATGTATGTCCTTTGACGTGGACATCGGACTTTTCTATTCTGTAAACTAATTACTATTTTCGTTGCTGGCTTAACCCTTGGGCTAATAAGAAAGTTTCCTGTCAGATCAAAACGGCAACTTTTTATGAAACGTCAAAACGTTGGAATAATATGATACGAGGAATTAAACAACAGTTTACTGTCAAATTACCTCCTTTTACTTAGTTTTTAAAGTATTAATAGGCGAAGATTATATTAATATGATTGTTCCGTGTATATTACAGAAAATTATATTTAGCTATAAATATCACAACGTATTTTACTTAGAAATATATGTTATTTATGGGGTTTAAGTTTAAGATTTTCAGCTTTTTTCTAGTGGATAGTTCATGAATATGCGCCCAAAATACCGTATAAATAATTAAATTATATAATGCGGTTCAGAAAAAAACCGAACTACTGCTACTGAAAAGTTGCACTAGTTCGGTCAACCGGACTAACAACCGGACTACTGCTACTAGAGGAATACAAAGAGGGTCATAGGTTTTGTCCAGTATATTGGACATTGCCATATTAAGGGTTAAGAAAGTAGGGATGCAGTTTTACTTAACTATTCCATTTAAAATCCTGGGTATACATTATACCCGGTTGCGAGTATTATTTTTGTAACTAGTTGGTCAGTGCGGCCTAGCCTAGTCTATTAGTTCTAATAAAATTTCCCAATATTTTCATTTCAGCTCCAAAAGTAGCTGACAATAAAAGTTTACTACTTGCTTTTGTAAAATTGTGTAAGGACTTCTTCAATGAAATAATTTTCAATTTTTTTTTATCACATTAGTTTATATTCCCCAAACATTAGAATATCTGACTTCGTGTAATAATCCTTTTCGCTCCAAAAAAACCCAATGACATTTCTTTTTAAAATGGCACCCCTATTTGTTAACAGTCTTTAAATACTTTCATCATCGACTTTTAAAAAAATCGTTCTATGAAAAATAAATCGAACCTTACAATTGCATACTAAAATCGTCAAGCTACTTTTGATGCTGACTGTACTACAGCTACAGCCTAAGTTCCAATGTTAAGTCGATGGGGCTAACTGCAGGGGTCATCGCACTTGAGTGTGAAACTAGGCCCGAAACCGGAGCCGCCGAATAGGATTACACCAAACGGCGGATTTATATTGCGGATTTACCAAAATCCCGGCGGACAAAAAGGATACCATGATATTAGACGCAATGTTTGATAATAGCCTTATTTGTATCCCTACGTGGTTATAAGTCTGATGTAACTTTAATTCGCTCTGGTTGCTTGCACGCATTTAATATCGTACGTACGTAAACAAGATCATTTATATTGGTAAACTGTTTCATGACGATTCCTCCTTCTGTTTTAATGCTGCTGATTTACCTACTTACTATACTGTACTTTTGTGTATTGCTTTCAATGGTGATGGTATACTAATATGATTTTGTGTTTCTGTTTCACGCTACTAACTCTGCAGTGCAATTAAAATGTAAGTATTTTTACTTTCTAACACTATTAATGTATGTACATATTTATTTTATTGTATGGCATTTACAAAAAAATAGCCAACTAGTTAAAATTATAACGTCACGAAATTAAATTAAAATGTACTTATGCATTGAGTATTTATCTTAGATATTCTGGGTTATTTTTATGATGACTTGGTGTTATTATGGTTTATCGTATATACATATTACAGTAAAGGACACTAAAACCCATGCCTGAATGATCCTTATTGTCATTGTGACAAGAGCGAAAAAGGTACGTGCTTCAATTTCATTGACAGCACATATCTCTAACCATGCTTGCTCATATATATGCAAATGTACATTTCAATTGGTCTGATCTATGTGCAGTAAAGGCTACGTTTCTGTTTGAAAATATCTCATTACAATACAATTTCACGTTTGAACCCAGATTTTACATGAGCAGAGAGTATTCACGCAGACGCCCAGAGACAAATTGTTTCCCCAAACTTTTCTCCCTTTTCCGACTCGAGTAAAAAATCGCATTAATTCCAAACGTAACGACGCCTCAGCATTCGGTGTGGGCATTTGGCCGCGATAAGCGGAAAAGTATCAGGGCTATGTATACGGAGCATTGTCCGGACAAAACGACAAAGGGAACATTTACATAGTGTCCTTACGCTCGGTATGCGCTCTTTAACATAACCCACTACTATTTATTCTATGCTCACTAGAATTTTTGCACAGAAATCCAATAACATTTCAAACGCTTTCATGTTTAGTTAGGCCCTTTAGTTTGTGTTTCGCTCTTTGGACTGCCAGGCGTGATGTCATAATTTCCTGTTTAGATAAACTTCCGTACTCCCGTGTTTCAAGACATCCGGGTAACATGCGCAGGACTAACTCCTTGTTGAATTTAATTTAAACAAAGACAACAGAAACTTTAATGCCGTAACCCAGGAATATTTCATAAATTTGATGTAAGTATTCCTGGTTTCGAGGAGTTGTATCGGGCTTGTTTGTGTACTTTGAATGTTTATTGTTTTCAGATACCGACAACCAGCGAGTGATAATTCACGTGAAGGATGTGAACGATGAACCGCCCTACTTCATCAACCGACCCCTGCCTATGCAGACGGTGGTACAGCTGAATGCTGCGCCGAATACGCCGGTGTTCACGCTGCAGGCCAGAGACCCGGACACGGACCACAACATCCATTACTTCATCGTGAGAGACAGGACCGGTGGCCGATTCGAAGTTGACGAGCGCTCGGGTGTCGTCCGCACCAGAGGAACGGATCCGTTCCAGTTGGATATGGAATATGTTTTATACGTGAAAGCCGAAGATCAGGTAAATTCCCAGATGTATATACATTTATACGTATTTTTTGTTCAGTAAGGTCATGATTTCAGGAAAAATCTTAATAGCGTGATGCAGGACCGTCATTATATGGACTCGCGGCGCCATGCCAGCCTGGCGCCATCTGTTTTCAAAATTTCGTTTGTCCTAGCATCACGCTGAAGCGGCTGTACAAAATGTTAACCAATTTTGGTACAGGGATAGCTGGACATCCAAAGATGGTTATAGGATACTTTTTATCCGACTACTGTATAAAACAACCTAACGCGTACGACGTTGCGGGCACCTTCTAGTTTCTTAAATATCTATGAACGACTATGAAGGAGTCTTCAGCCTCCCTAGCTAGGCTTAGGTTCTTGAAAATTTACAATCAAAAACAAGATTTTGGATATCGATTGTAAAATATTAGGGTCTTATTGGGTTGGGTTTGGTTTATACGAGAAAGTTACTTTTTTAGATACAGCGATGTGTTGTGATTGTTGTGACGTAATTAACAATATTTAGTATACAACCAACCATAAAAAAAATACCTTAGAAGTTAGAAGAAATATTACAACTATAATAATTCCTTTCCTTGGACCACCATAAGATGCTTTCAAATGGGAAGGTTAGGGGTGCGGTTTTAGAAAAGTTTTGATTGATTGGGGATGAGAAAAGAGGGAAGGGGAATACGATTACGATTCGTCTGAGTAAAGCACGTAATACGATCCGAAAGACGAAGAACCTTTTCAGTATGATTAAACAGAGCTAGTTCAAATGAAATTAATCGAAAATGTATAAATCCTTTTCAATCGAAATACTCACAAGTATTTGGATTGAAAGGATTTTACAGCCATAGTTACCAATGTTTAGTAGTGTAGCTCGAGTGTGCACTCTGAATGTATGGGGAGCCTACGCAGCTCTCGCTACGCGCTCTACGCCGTAGCGTTGGCAAACATTTCAACCGACCAGAAACATTCGGTTGGATAAATATTAAACTTATTGAACTAGTAGGTACTCTCCGGAGCTGTTATGAGAAGTACTCCTTTGATAAGTATTGCAAGCGAGTTTTACAACTGTTTCGTGTTTATCTGTGGATTAATAGGAAAACTTTGCAATATGGAGGTAAATTTTGCTAGTGCGTGTCACATTATAAAACACTATACAACTACATTTTATTGGTTGTTTGTGAGAATGGGGCGCACTTTTTTGTGGGACGGGGCGTGGCGACACGACTGACGCAGGCGACTGAATTTCCCGAACAAAAGCGGAAAGCAGAGCCTTGCACTGGCGCGTCACTACGCGACGACTTCGCGCGACCAGTGAGCGAGACGCCGCGATCGGACCTTCCGCTCCCACCTAAGGCCGCCGCTCGCCACTCCGCTGGTCGCGCAAAGTCTTGGCCGGAATGTTAGTGTAACTCGCGGCACGTACGTGAGCCCCTCTTCGATGTGTGTAGTGTTCTATATTTTCAATACAATGCATGACTTTTGGGGGTCGCTAGATGTGCGGATTCATCCGTCACCCCTGCTGTTGTGTTCCCTCGGGCGCTGACTTTTCGGCAGGGGGCCACCCGTCGTAGCAATTATCATAATTAAAAAGAAACTTGCAATAATCCATAATGACGTTGCTGTTCATTGCAATATGCCCCTACGAAAGAGCATGTACTGCACTATTCTATGATCCCTCAGATCAACTTCGGTATTAACATGGTATTATAAGAAAAAAGATTTTATGATCCATTTTTTTAATAAATCTTATATAAATGGATCTAGTTCTAACTGAAATGCAAGCATTTTGTACTACATACACATCGCAACACACCGGCTGCAAGCTAACTTGTCGGTTGTAACAGTAGTTGATCATCATGCATATCAACGGTTCATGGACTGTAATACTTTTTAGTTAATTTAGTTTTGTGAAGAACGTCTAGTTCTACTTCATTGTCACATGTGTCCTCCTTTCGTCTATCATTGTTTAACTTAAGCTCGTACGCAAAAAAATGTTTTCATCGTATTATTATGTGTACGAGTATTTGTATGTGCTCACAAGACCGTGTATACATTTCAGAGTGGCCGCGTGGACGAACGCCGTTTCCAGTCGACACCGGAGGAGCGCCTGAGCATCGTCGGTGGCAAGCGTGCTCCACAGTTCTATCTGCCAAGCTACGAGGCCGAGATTGCTGAGAACCAGAAAAAGGACTCTGAGTAAGTCACATTTAAGTTTCCAGTCGCGGCTGAGCGCCCGAGCATCGTCCGTGGTGAGTGGGCTCACAGTTCTACCTGCCCAGCGACGGAGCCGAAATCGCTGAGAACCAGAAGAAGTACCTACTCTGAGTAAGTTATGCCTCTTTGAGCCAAAAATAAATCAGGTGTTCTAAAACTGCACCGTGGTAAACGTTTGGGAACTCCTGAAATAAATTATTAAAAATAAACACATGTCTATCTTGCTGTGCATTTGAGTTTTCTAAAGTGCTTTATTGAGAAAGAACTTTAAAATTGAGTCTATGATTCTGATATACAAAATGAAAATGTAAAAACTAAGACTAAGAAATCCAATCGCCAAAAGGCATTTATTAAATAATTATGATTTTTTGATAAAAATACGTAGTTCTTGATCTAAAATCACGTCTCTTTTAATTGAACCAATTGGCTTGTGCTCTCAATAAAGGTCTTTTGCACTGATCAACGGGCGACAGCCAATTTAACAGGGCAGCGTAATAATTAGTGCTGGAGCGTCTATGATTGCGGAAATACTTAATTGGAGAGCATCTTCCTTGTGTCATTCATAGCTATTAGCTAGTCTACGATAGTGCTGTAATTGAAATTATCAACACCTCTTTAAATACACGCGGGAGTGCCTCTGTTTCGCAGATAAACTTTCGCGCAATGCTTGATTTCATAAATTGTACATTTCGACGACATGTTTTCCAGAAGTCGTAAAGTTTTCTTGATTTTTGTAAAGTCGTATAGAAGTGTTATTTATTAGGTTAGGGTTTTTCTACGACATTTGTAAAAGATAATAATAATTACACGCCGATCTTTGCTTCCAGTATCATCTCCGTGAAAGCCAAATCCTTTGCTGACCGCGAAATTCGATATACCCTGAAGGCCCAGGGCCAGGGCGCCGGCACCTTCAACATAGGACCCACTTCGGGAATCGTCAAGCTGGCGAAGGAACTGGACTTTGAAGACCTGCGGCAACCCCATGTGTATTCGCTGGTCGTCACTGCCACTGAGGATTCTGGAGGATTTTCCACGTCTGTCGAGGTAAACAAATATCAATTCACATGTTACTTCGGTTACGGTCCGCACGAGACCCTTTTAATTCATTTTAGGCTAAATGGAAGTAAAAAAAGAAGACAAGTTGAACGGTCTTCCAACAAAATTTAACTTCTTCTTTGGCAGCTATACCAGTTACTTTAGAATACATAAAGCTCTAGAAATGTACATACCAAAAATTACATTTGTATTATTTAAGCTAACATTACACAATACAATAAGAAACACGTGTATATTTCTTAGCACCTTAATATCAACCCACTTGCGTGATCTTTTTGTAAGATATCAAAATACCCTGTCTTTTTAGACGTTAATTAAATTATAACTGAGCATAACCAAATTTCTCAGTTATGAGCGTGTGGTTACGATTAGAAGGGGTACGGTTTTTGCTTGTTTGCGATATTCAATTTAATACATTTTATAGCTAAAAATAGAACATATTTCCATATAGATTCACGGCTAGATGGGCTTGCTTTCAAATGGATTAATGCATACCTACTGTCGTCGTATGACCAATAAAGTTGGTATCAATAAATTTTTAACATAAGTGCCCTTGTGGCCTACTTACAACAAATATTTCTTTTTAAATTTAATTATTTGCGATATTTAAGTTAGGTTAGGTTACGGAGTCTGATTGTGGTGCCGTCTGCCGTGTATGATCAGCTTTGTTATTTCTGTTATTGTAAACTCTTTTTTTAAATTCCAGTTGACGATTCGCGTGACGGACGTGAACGACAATGCGCCAAAGTTCGAGCTGCCCGACTACCAGGCGCACAACGTCGACGAGGACATACCGCTGGGCACTAGCATCCTCAAGGTCAAGGCCATGGACGCTGACTCGGGGAAGAATGCCGAAATTGAATATTTAGTTTCAGGTAAATGTGAAATAGTGCTTGGAAATGGTTAAGATATTGGAAATCCCAAATAAATCTTTAAATGTTTTAAGAGGATCAATGTTACCTACATTGATTCAGCTAAAAACCTTAATTGTCAGACTTTTCACTAAATATGACTCTTAGCGCCATCTAGCGTGAACTGTATTGGATTTGTGAACTTGCGCCACCGAGTGAAATTTTCTCTAAAGTTACGGCATGTACTAGCTATTTAATAGATGTCGCTGTCGTATCGTATCATATTTTTTCGATGTTTTCTGGTGTAAAGTGGGCTCCTACTACACTCATCGAATATCTCGTTTTGATTCGAAAAGCATTGACAGTTAAAATTGTTAAATATAAGAGTTTGTAATATTATACATATCTTATTTTAATTAGAATTTAATACCTGAAAATTAAATCCACAATAATCATAAATGCACTTTAAAATGAAATATGAAATGATTTGCTCCATATCTCTAACGTCTTACCGTTCTATGAGAAGTCTTCATACTGTTCATAACACAATTTTCAATGAAATGCTTTACGTTTTTCAGATGATCACTTCAGTGTTGACTCCAACGGGATAATAACCAACAATAAGCAACTAGATGCAGATAACAATAACGCTTACTACGAGTTCAGTGTCACTGCCAAAGACAAGGGAGAACCAGCGAAAACTGGCACAGCGACAGTTCGAGTTTATACCAAAAACAAGAACGACGAGGAACCTAAATTCTCCCAACAAGTATACACGCCTAACGTAGATGAAAACGCTGGTCCTAATACACTGGTAACAACGGTAGTCGCTTCCGACAAAGACGGTGACAACGTTAGATTTGGATTCGTCGGTGGAGGTACAAGTTCTGGGCAATTCGTGATAGAAGAAATAACTGGTGTGATTCGATTGCACAATAAAGCTATATCATTGGACAGAGATAAATACGAACTGAATGTAACAGCTTTGGATGACGGAGCCTGTTGTGTTAATGGAGACGCTACGATACACACTTCGACAGCTGTAGTAGTAGTGTTTATAACTGATGTCAACGACAATAAACCCATATTTAAAGAATGTCCTACCTACTACCCAAAGGTTGAAGAAGGAGCTCCAAACGGCAGTCCAGTACTAAAAGTCCATGCTACAGACGAAGACAAAGGTGTAAACGGTCAAGTTAAATATTCGATTGTGCAGCAACCTAATCAGAAAGGCACGAAGTTTACAGTAGACGAAGAAACAGGAGAGGTATCCACTAATAAAGTATTCGACAGAGAAGGCGACGATGGTAAATTTGTATCAGTTACGGTAAAAGCTACAGATCAGGGTGAACCCTCGTTGGAAGGTGTTTGCTCATTTACTGTAGAGATTACTGATGTGAACGACAACCCTCCGCTATTCGACAGACAAGTAAGCAAACAAATTTTATAGTAGTACTTATCGCACAAATTGCATGATGACACCAGTATTTTGCATGAATCCCTGTATAAGAATACTTCAAGGGATTTCAATCGTTATCTTATTATGTGTATTGCAGAAATATGTGGAGAATGTTAAACAAGATGCCAGTATAGGCACAAACATATTGAGAGTATCTGCATCTGACGAAGATGCCGATAATAACGGAGCTATTGTTTACACATTGAGCGCTCCTTACAATCCTGCGGATATTGAATATTTTGAGATCCAGCCTGAATCAGGCTGGATCGTTTTAAAGAAGCCTCTCGACGTAAGTATCCAGCTGCGTTCGTCTTAGAATATGATATGAGCTTGTGATAAGAGTGACGAATGAATGAGATCAACTTTATCACAAAGTTTGGTGGATGAGTGCTACACCTACAAGCCGTAGGATTCAATTGGCACATGTTTAAGTTGATTAATGTAAATAGTTCTAAATTAACTGCTGCTGTACATTGCTGTGGAGAGCGGTCAATCCTGGCTGTGAGGAGTAGTTGTCCATTGAACGGGGCGGCGGGACGCCGCGCCGTCGGGGCTTGTTCTTCTTGCAGCACAATTAGTTTCAGTTGCCGCCAGCGCCGGCTCCGCACTAAGTCTTCGTTAAAATTTATTTCCGCAGCACTATCTTGCATTCGACTCTCTTGCCGATAAAAATGACCTGTGTACAATACCTGAAACAGAGATAAGACTCCTGTAAATATGTTTTCACAATTAATACCTATGTTTAGTTCTAAAACATGTACAGTTTCTGTAAGAGCACTTCTGTATATTACGCACAGACTAGATTTGAAGTTTATTTTATTGTAAGTAATCGATTAATTGATTTGGGAAGCTTACGCTTTTAATAACCTTTCTGTATTATACGTACATGTTTTGTTACTAATACCCAAATATGCGGAGTGAACCCGCGGAGACGTTCGAAGTCGTCTCGACTGTCATCCTGGACATGTAGACGACCACTCATGCCTCATATCATATCTATCATATATCATCCAACATCCAACCTTCTAACTACCTATCTATTACCGTGATAATTACCAATTTTTTACAGGGCGCCTGAAACTGATATTTATTGTACATTGTTAGTATATAACCGATTACTATGATGGTCAGATTGCCTCACGGCAGTTTGGCCATCGGCCAGTTGTGACATTATTCCTTCTGTGAAAGGGGCAACGTTTCCAATACCAAAATTTGTACAGTACAACCGTAACGTCCATCGTTTGTATAATATATTCATTTCAATGAGTGTCGTTTCGTTGTAGTCGTAACGTACCGAGGTCACAAACCGAGCTATGACAGACTGACCTTTCCGCCATGTCTTGTATGCAGAGCTGCATGCATTTGCCTGCTTTATGTTTATTTCTTTTCATTTAAACTTAGTTTAGTTTACTGTAAAAAGTAATTATTTATATTGTACAGTTTGTCTTTTTCCTTAGTGTACAGAAGGATCTTGTAAAATATTATAAATATTATGTTTCCAATTATTTTCTTGCACCATCTGATATTGGCTACCAGGAATGATACTGTAATTTGGCTCGAATGTGTATCTGTAAGTAGACGTTTGAAAGGATCTTGCAGTAAATTTTAATAACTTTCTTCACTTTTATTTGGCTTATCGAATGTTTGTGGGATGAATGTGTGTATGTTTTTGTTAGTAGGTTATCAGCTAACGTGATTCTTTCCATAGCCAATAGTTTTATAACGAAAAAGATCGAACTTTAATTTATTTTTAATTGTTTATAATTTCTTAGCGATGAGTACTTATGTGTTTATATTTGAGTTGTTTCTGTTTTATTTGTCCCCGCTGACCTCTGACCCGTGTATCTGTAGCGGGACAGGTACCGATTGCGCGTGCGCGCCTCCGACAGAGGCGAGCCGCCCTCCTCCGCAGACGTGGACGTTGAATTAGACGTGGTAGACAGGAACAATAAGCCCCCCATCTGGGACATGACCACGTATGGCCCCGTTCACATCAAAGAGAATGTCACAGTGGGTACCGTAGTGACCAGTGTGAAAGCCAGGTTGGTATAAGGCGCAGCGGGCTCCAGGGCCCGCCGCTCCTCCACTCCTTAACACTACTAACGACGTGGTTTTGTCTGTTTCCATCGACTCTTTCCCCGATAGCGAGAAACGTACAAGTTGGAGGCTATGGCTCAAGACAAGGGCTTCCCGCCCTTGTCCAGAACCGTGGAGGTCCAGATAGACGTAGTGGATCGCGCAAACAATCCCCCCGTGTGGGACCACACGGTGTACGGCCCGATCTACATTCGAGAGAATTTGCCCGTGGGTGCCAAAGTGGTGTCCGTGAAAGCAAGGTGCGTGTCTAAGTATTCGGCACGGGCACCGCACGCAGCCCCGTCACCTGCACGCAGTGTGCGGCGCCGCGGCCCAAACATCGCTTGCGCTTCTG
Organism: Apotomis betuletana; assembly: GCA_932273695.1. NCBI lineage: Eukaryota > Metazoa > Arthropoda > Insecta > Lepidoptera > Tortricidae > Apotomis > Apotomis betuletana. Next base: position 15,337,865 of record OW026304.1, read on the forward strand.
CGACAGCTCGCGCACGCTTCTCACCGTCCCGGCCGCCTTGTCAAGAGTGCTTTCGCGCTCAAGGTAACGCGGTGGGTGTGCGAAGCATGCCCTGGGCTTTGAAATTGCATTCAATGTTTGTGCGCTGCGCGCGTCTTCAACTATCGTTTTATTTGCCTCTCACTTGGTGATCTGACAAAAAATGTTATTTGTATTGTCCGTGGATTAATAAGTATTAAGCATCATCACGAGTTCACTCGGTCTTGTCGTTTTCACCTGCGTGCAACTTAAAGGGCTCACTGCTTACATGGAACGGGATCACATAAATAAACATTTGTTCAAATATATTTTTGGTACAGACTTAGATTCATTAAATATTGTTGTTTATGGTAGCGCAAGAATATTTTTGAACAAATGGTGAGAGGTGATGATTGGTACCTACGTATTGCGAACGTCCATGTCCATTGTATTGCATGTAGGCTGAGGTATCAGTGCATTATGGAATTATCAGTAATATTTTTTTAAATTTAGCTCAAATTTTACGAAATTTCAGTGTAACGGTTAACTAAAGAGCATGTCAAGGATAATTATTGTTCTAGGTAGTACGTAGTGTTGAAGTTGGATTACTTTCGACAGTTAATTTTCGAATAATTCTTTGAATTATCTTTTTAGTGCTTGCAAACGTTCATGTAATTAGAATTATCAAAATATAATCTTCATTTTCATTTTGTTATAGTTGATTCATTTGAATAGTCTTGTGACTTTTTGTCGTAACCTTCCTTGTATTAAAGGTTAAATTCAAACTTGACATTTATTGGATGCTACTTGAGTAGGTATTCCAATAAAGATTTGTTAGTTGAATTCTTAGATTGGTTAGATGCCTACTTACGTAGGAGTTCAAAATCGGGATATGTTGATCGTGTAGATGTTCTATTGTTTCTAATCTCTGCTGTAGGGGTTGCAATTGCGTCATAGCGGAATTCCGTAGAACCGTAAGTAATAACTACCTTTGACTTGAATCATTTCATTTCTTATTACGTATTATACTCTTCAATATAGTTCTGCTATAATTTGGTAATGTCGCGACATATATGAACCGCTGTCGGTGCGTTGTGAAATATTTATAAATATGTTAACACGCATGACAAAAGCAGTTGTCTAATACAGAAGGAATCCTTTTTATTCTTATAAATCGATGTAGGATAGTATCGTGTTTAGTTTACGCATAATTTCTAACAAACGTGTAGGGTAGTTCGAAAGCTTTCACGGCTATCATAATGCCACAAAAAGATTTGTTTTTGGTTCATTAACCAGTGAACAACATTGAAATGATTTAAGTCGACGGCTATCATTCGAATTGGCTGAACATTTTAAAATTTCTTCGTTAATTGTGACATGGTAAAGTGAATGTGCATCACTAAATGTTCCACGGGCTACTAGATAACTGTTAGCAACGCATTAATAGACTATAGTGCATCAATCACTGTGTTGGCCGATGGCAAGTTCACAAATGAAGTCTATCTGTTCGTCCTAAACACACACTTCACACTCACATGAAACTTACATGAAACGAATACTAACTCACTTTACTAATATCATAACATATTAGAACAATCAAGGCTTTGGGAAATTCATTTATTTGAAGTAGCTAAAGTTAACGGTTCCAGTAAGTGTATTTGGTGCAAGTTTTTGAACAAATTTACTTAGAAACTTTAGATACAGAAATCTATCTATATCAGCACGGCTAGCATAACTTTGACACGCGACTCTTTCTCGCGCGAGATATACTACCTGTCTCTATCTGTACAGTTTTATGAGATAGTGACGGATGATGCTATCTCGCGCGACATGAGTCGCGTGTCAAAGTTATGCTAGACGTGCTGCTCTATTCTTGCATTATCTAGTGTAGCTGGGCAATTTTAGCGTCACTGGCTGCAGTTCGCTATGGCTGGATATTTTCCTAGTACCTACGTCGCTTAATTCAAATTGACATAATGTAGTCTCAGGCGAACGTGGCCTATATAGATACCTTAAAAACGAAAATAACTAAATACAAAATAATTAAGCAACTAGCTCACATTCTTTTCTGCGATGATGTGTTAACCAAGTCCGTGGTGTTGGGTAGCCGACGCCGGAATTGAACACTTAGCTATCCAATTTGGATAAGTAGCTTTACCTACAGCAGGTATGCTAGCACACATGCAGGGAAACATTTCATAAATGAATTTCCCAAATTTTAACAACATTTTGGTATTAATTTTAAATTACTTGTTATTTTTGTCTTTTGAATCATGCGTTAGCAACACAGTTGTATATTGGGAAACAGATATTCAAAAATTTTTACTTACACTAGATCTAAATAAGATATGTAGTGTAGGTATATGTAAGTATAATTAAAGGAATGATAATTCCGACAGTTATTTGGTTTTTAAACCAATGCTTAATATAAAAACGATTGGTTTCTATTCTATTCGTGTGGACTATTCTAGTATATAACTGTGTGGCTAACCATAATTTTATGGTAGGTACCTATACAACGATACATTTAAATTCTCTTAATTTTGCTCATTGTTTTGCCCTATCAATAAATTCGCAACATTGGTGTCGTGACGTCATGTGTCCCTGTAGATTACCTGTAAACGTGCCTTTGTGTGTTATCTTGAAAATGCCCCTTTTAACCTATTGTTGTTTTCAGCTCGGGCATTGAAAACAATCCGACTGTGTTTTACCGACTGATGCCCGGATCAACAGCCCAGACGAATAAATTTCATACGTTCTATTTACAACAAAGGGCCGATAATGGATTTACTTGGGCGGATATAAAAGTTAATCATCCGTTAGACTATGAGAGCATTAAGGAGTACAATCTGACGATACGAGTCGAGGTGAGGCTGTTTGATGTAAAGTTTTATATCTACATTGTGATATTTAGAGACTCGATTTAAACTGCAAAGGTTTAGCTAGAAAACAAGTTTGGTGCTCTGTGATATTCGAAATTAACGGAGGACAATTCAGTGATTCTAGTTTATTTTTTAGGGTTCCAAGTAGTCAACTAGGAACCCTAATAGTTTCGCCATGTCCGTCTGTCCGTCCGCGGCTTAGCTCCGTGATCATTAGTACTAGAAAACTGAAACTTGGTATGTGTATGTAGTACACCGTCAAAACGCTAAAATAAAAACAAAAAAAAAAACTTTTTTTCCGGTAAATCGTACACCTAAAGTGGGGGTGATTTTTTTTCGTTCCCATACTAGTGTGTGGGGTGTCGTTGAATAGGTCCTTTAAAAATAATAGGGGTCTGTAAACATATTTTTTTTGATAAAGTCAGCAGTTTTGAAAATATTCGCTTCGAAAAAAAATAGCGTCCGCACCCCCCCCTCTAACTTTTTAACCACGGGTCAAAAAATTATGGAAAAATTCAAAAAATGAGGTCTTAAGTACTTTCAATTAAAACTAACAACATCAGGATGTTTTAACTCGAAGCAAAGTCCTCGATTATTTTTAGTCTAAAATACTCTTAACTGGTGGTATTGAGGCAAGGCAAGACATAATGTTGCCCTCTCAAAAGTGCATTAACGAATTTGGGATTCTGCATGAAAAACTCTACTCACTGTAAAACACCTAATAAAAGCCCATTATCCTCCGAAGACAAACAAATCCACTCACAACAATAACACAGCGCCATCTAGTTCATACCAGTCAAACGAATACAGTTTTATTCTCTGCTCCGCTTGCTATTAAATGTGTCAATGTAACGTTAGAGGGTGTTCTTCCCGAATTCTATCCATAGTTTTATTGAAAAAATGTAGATGGCGTTGAAGTTAACAAGTGTGTTGTAACACCTTATTTTTTCTTCAAGAACAACGGGGCTCAACAACTGGCTTCAGAAGCGACGGTCTACATCATGCTGGAAGACGTAAACGACGAAATACCTCTATTCACGGAACGAGAACAAGAGACGGTGCTGGAAGGAGAACCCATCGGGACGAAGGTGACGCAGGTCAACGCGATAGACAAGGATGGCACATTCCCCAACAACCAGGTAAGGCTATAGTATTTTATTAAAAAAATAATAGTTGTATGAGAGGGGTCAAAAAAGGCGAGGGCATGGGTGATGATGTAAGCGTAGCGAACTTGACTTACTTTTACAACGTTGCATATAATATTTTTTCTGCGACTCGGTATTTTTAAATAAAATGCAAATAAGCAACAAAGAAAATATTTTCATGTTCCCGGTCGGAACCATAAAACTACAAAACTGATCTATGATAAACTTTTATTCTTTTATTGACGTTTAACTGCGTGTTTCCACCATACAGCCATGCAACATACTAAATATCGACTACACTTAACTGAAGTTTTGTAATCTGTGGTAGCATGTAGGTTTCGTAATCAGGGGCCCTATGATGGTTGCTTTTATCACGCGATAAATAAGTGATAAAGAATCCGTCACGTTTTGACATATTGCGAGTGTGAGTGACAGATGCTTTGTCACTTATTTATCACGTGATAAACGCAACCATCATAGGCCCCCTGTGGTACTTTTTGGCGACATCATAACACCGTTTATCAGTGTTTTTGGAGAATAAACTGTAGACTTGTACAACGATTTAGCAATTTATGTCTTTATAATTACGGTCTATGCAAATGATACAAGAAAAGTACAGTACGATTAAAATCAGTTAACACTTCGGCTTTTCTCGGGTATCATCGCCTAAATCCGGAGACGGAAATGACACGAAATACATTACCGCGATTTCTTTTAGGTAGCATTCAATTTGAAGTATCATAAACGCAATGTATAGCACCTGCCAAGATGACATTACTAACCGGTAGACCTAAGAAATTTATTATGCAGAAGCGACATGAATTTTAACATTCTTGTAGGTATACAATATATAAAAAACATATTTAAGTCAATATTTTACTGTTTGATGTAAGTACGATATTACGTCGGATTAATAATTAATAATAATCACCAAATAAAAAATAAAAAAAAACGATTTCAACCGATTTTTGTTGATATTTCATAAACTGCTTGACCGATACCGATTTTGATAAAATTTACATGGGACTATCTCGGAAGTATACCCTATCAAATACAAAAAGAATTTTGTAAATCGGTCATATCTGTAAATTGATAACTCTATGTGAGAGATGAGGGATTCACGACAATTACCGAGGTTGGCCGAAGTGTTAACTGATTTTAATCGTACTGTACAGGTGTATTTAATCTTTAATTTGACGACGCGGATGGCGCAGTGCTTAAGCAACTGCCTACTGAGCCGGTGGTCCTGGGTTCGAATCCCGGCAAGGGTAAATATTTGTGTGATGAGCTCGATTATCGGTCCCTGGGTCATGGATGTTATTTGTATTTAAGTATGTATTTATCTATATAAGTATGTTTATCGTCGTCTAGTGTCCATAACACAAGCCTACTACTACAGCTTACTGTGGGACTAGATTGATTTGTGTGAGGTTGTCCGATATCTATTTATTTATTACGTGACGTTAGAAATCCCACCATTCCTAAAATGATGGCCAACATCCTAGCTAGGCTTATCGTCATGAGCCTGAAACCTCGCCAACGTGCTCGTACAGGAGATTACTTAACGATTTAGGTTCATTTTACTATGTCTGAAATAAATTGTACTCCTTTCGAGATCACATTTGAATCGACTGACTTGGGTCTGAAAATCGAGGACTCTAAACCTGTTCTATGAAGTTATAATTATAATATTATTTGTATATAAAACCTAGAAGCAATTTACAACTTCGTCCTCGTATTTTTTCCTGTACGACAGTCGGGTAAAAAGTTTCCTATAACCTTCTTTGGATGTCCAGCTACTCCTGCACCAAAATTGGTTAAAATCCGTCCAGCAAAGTTTCACAAGCAGATGGTACTGTACGGCTAGCACCACGATACTCCATAGCGCTGTTAAGATTTTACCTGAAATAATGACCTCTCTCCATAGAAAACTGAGTGTCAATTCAATTTTGGAACCCTTTTTACTTCTGTCTAATCCTACTAGCATGCAGCACGCATAGTGAATGTTGTTGGATGCACCCCGAATGACAAAAATTTAAAGGACGAGTAGGAATATTTTCGACGTAACGTAAGGCTAGTTATACATTAAAGATGATGAAGGTAAAGGAAAGCTTGCTCCATCGTAGACCTTGTCGTTGCTTTCCATCGTGTGAGACCAGGAAGAAACGGGAACTTATTTCCCATGAAGCTTAACTCATTTCCTATTATTTAATTTCTTCCTTACTTCTGTGAAAGTCTTTAACACATTTTTTACCTACTACTCGTATTTTTTTAACAATCTTTGGCATCCTCCCCTAACATAAAACTTTTTACGCCGGAAAATAGAGCGGTGTATTTTTGGAATTAAGTTACAGGAGAACTTAGCATTAACACAAATTACTACATACTTTATATTGAATAACTTGTTTCAGACAAATGAATAAGTATTTCACATGCCAATTGTACAATTCCGTAAAAACATGTGAATGTGTTTTTGTTAGAAAAGCGAATCCGTCATATATTTATTTTACTTATTCAATAAAAGGAGCTACGTAGAAAAACCTAATCACTGGTAAGGTTATCCAGGTATATCTTTTAGCTACAAAAACACGTAAAAGCTTTACGAGTAAGTATTTCATTTATTTGATCAAGTTAACGACTTCCCAGGTATTGGTTTAGTAAATGAGATATTTATTGACATAGTACCTACCTCCACATGTGGGTAACTTAATTTCCTCGGGATTAAGTATGTTTCGACCGATGCTCGTTCCTGTAATCAGTTTTACTTTCATTTACCGTCCCTTTTACTGAGAGCCATTGCAGAAAGCTAGGTTGATTTATAAATCCAAACCTGCCGGGGCCAATTATTTCGTCAGTTTCTCATTTTACTAGGAAACTGTCCGAAATCTTTTGAAACCTTTGCATCCCCTTTGGGCAAACAAACACGATCCCTTTATTCGTTTGTACATATAGGTATGTGCCAGGGTACATAATTCATTTGGAATTCGCCGTGATTGGTTCTCAATTCTATTTATATTCTCGTAAAGTCACATCCCACGTAAAACATATTTACGTTAACGGGGAGCTATTATCGATAGCTTTTCGAATAGTTTTTCTCTTGATATTAAATGTGTCCTTGACGATTTATTGTGAGGGTGGCTAGCAGAACGTTAAACTGAGGTATGGTGGTGAGAAGTACGGTGAGTACCTTTGACTTATGGACACTCGTAATATCTTTATCGCATGAGTGTTTCTGTACAATTCGATATTGCCTATATACATCTAAAATACCTAAATAAAAAAAAATAGTTAACGCACAAACAGAAACCGATGACATTTTGCACTGTGAAGTTTTCTGCAAGAGTTTGAAATTTATCATATTGCAGTCACACAGTAAATAAAAAAAATTTGAAAAATATAACCTAAACATGGGCGCATTAATTAATTTGATTGGGACATATAGGCATTTAAGCAAAGTCACCAACCGATATAAATCCTGCAAAACTGCATTAAGTGGTATTTACAATTTGTCATTTAAAAATAAATAAAGCACATCGCTGCTAAGGTAGGTAAGGTTAGGTAGGTACGATGTATCGGAGAGATAAATAATAAATAATTTTCTCGATTAAAATTTATATCACTAATGAATACAAAACGACGATACGACGGTTGACGATATATCGGACAGATGTACTACTGCATGCTTCCATGTGTATAGAACAAAAGGTGAAAAAAAAAAAAGGAATTTCGATTGAAATGTAAACCACCATAAACATTACTTCCGCAATAAGATGTCGCTAAATATATTAATTAGAATATGCACTGTTCTTTGATAACATTTCAATAGGGCTATATCCGCTGGCGATGCATTCCCAGAACTACAGTCCGACCAAAAAGAGTAGAAATTAAAAAGTGGCAATACTGTAGTGTCCTCCCTTTCTAATCAATATAAAAAAACGGGAACGACACTACAGTATTGCCACTTTTTAATTTCTAGTATACTCTAGCAAAATTTTATTTATTTCATCCACATAAATAATCGATATATGCGGCAACTCAAAGAGCTGCACACCTAAACTTTGACAAGTACATAGGTATTACTAACTCACTCGTCGTTATAATCTCGAGTTTACGATAACATGTTTACTACACTGAATGTGTGCAGACTAGGTTTTTATTATAAACGGCTTTGTAATGTTTCAACGTCTCAAATATTATTGAAAATAGTATGAAATAAAACTAAACTAATATAATTTGATTTAATGCAATGAAAATTTAGTTTTATTTAATACAGTGGTGAACGATTCTGGATCTAGTTATTTAGCTATATTAAATATCCATAATATTAAAATAAAATACAATAAAATAACCTTTTTCATAACATCTAAAATCAAAATTTCAACTGCAGCGTGCCAATAAACAACTCCATCATCTAATAGTTCAGAGAATGTTATTCGTGACTAAAAATGCGCAGTGCAGTTATGTTTAACACTTCCCAGAAATGTATATTTTGTGGTAGTGTGCAACGGTTGCAATTTACTCGGCCTATAATTCCGCAACCGCCGGGGAATAAAAATGCAATTTTCAACCGTTGCGATTGCACTTCGGATTGGTGTGCGATTGTGAATTATTAAATAGATTGCCTTCGTTTAGCTCGTTCCGTCACTTTGTTTGCATTAGCAATGAAAATTTAGTTTTATTTAATACAGTGGTGAACGATTCTAGATCTAGTTATTTAGGTATATTAAATATCCATAATATTAAAATAAAATACAATAAAATAACCTTTTTCATAACTTCTAAAATCAAAATTTTAACTGCAGCGTGCCAATAAACAACTCCATCATCTAATAGTTCAGAGAATGTTATTCGTGACTAAAAATGCGCAGTGCAGTTATGTTTAACACTTCCCAGAAATGTATATTTTGTGGAAGTGTGCAACGGTTGCAATTTACTCGGCCTATAATTCCGCAACCGCCGGGGAATAAAAATGCAATTTTCAACCGTTGCGTTTGCACTTCGGATTGGTGTGCGATTGTGAATTATTAAATAGATTGCCTTCGTTTAGCTCGTTCCGTCACTTTGTTTTATTGTAAACACGGTAATATTTGGAAACAGACTGAATGATTAACCTGTGAGGATTTTTATTTTTGGTTCCCATTGCCTCATGTTATTTCATATGCATTGTGCATGGATAGACTTATAAATATGGCTAATAAACTTCAAGGACTTTATCTACACGAAGCTTCTAATCTATTTCAGAGACTTTGCTTTTGTACTTTGTATTTGTAGCGTTCGTTTATTTCAGGTGCCAAAGTACAAGTACCAATGTGTCTTTAGAACGCAACATTCAGACATAGAGGCTTATTTAAAAACGTAACTTATCTGCACTATTTTCTATTGTGTTTATATCAAATATAGAGCTAGGCTACCAAAATTCGTTGAAAATGAAAAATGCATACTCGAAAATAAAAATAAACATTGTGATTTTTGCCACGAGTCAGGTATTTTTACACCATTTAACTGGAGTGTAATAAAGGTGAAAGCCTGCCTGCCTTTAATAAATATCTGATAGTATGAAACACTCAAAATATAATTACGATATGACACAACTGTAGACAAATATTCGAAGAGTGGAGCCTTGGGAACATGTCAATAATTATCTACTGTTAGTTTAATCTGATATTATTGCAGTCTAGTCGGATATCATTTGGGACACATCACACACTATCTGCTCGTATTTTAATGTGGTTCACTTATATTTAATTGTGATTACATTTGGTATTGTACGTTTAATTAAAGTCCAGCTAGGCTAACATATCATGCCGCGACTTTGCTTGTAACTCGACTCAGCGTCACCTGTCTTGCTCGCTCGGCTTTAAAGGGAAAGTGACAGGTAGTATTTGTCGCGTGACAAAGAGTCGCTTGTCACGGTTGTGCTAGAGGTGCTGTTGTAATCGAATTATTGATTAATTTTACCTTTTTGGGTCTATTAGGGAGACTCCTTTCCTGTTTCCACTCTCGGTTCTGTTCTCGTATTTGCTGCAGAATGTGTCCACATCACTTATACTTAAAATTTAGTAAATGGAGCCATTATTTTGTATCTCCCCATTCATATCGTTGTTGTAAAATTCAATGCAATAATGTAATTCGCATAATATGATATTGCATACAAGTACAGTAATTAATGGACATGTTTTCGGTACCCGAATCTTTTATTTATTCCATTCAAAACCCCAGATGTCTTGTCAACAAGCCCAAGGCACAATAATAAATGTATATTGAATTGGTTTTAAATTCCTCTCTGCAGTAATTTTTGTTACGGATCAGTCTCAAGCAGATAATAGAAAACAAAAAAAGTTGAGTGTGCTTATTGTTTTTATTTATTAATTAAGTTAATTCATGTTAGCTCCGACAAATATTTGCACGCTTGCTTGCAAGCAAAATACACGGACCCGAAATTGACAACATTTCATATTTTTAATACTACTTTTAACTTTTCCGTATTCCGCTTAAAAAGAGGACTTCAATGAACATTATTTATTTATTTATTTATATGTATATATTTTTTTAAATTTTGTCAACAGTTGTTTAGATGCTCAAATCGAAATTGTGGTCTATTGACGTACCGAAATAGTCACAAAGCGAACGACGTAATATAACCTAATTTTGCTCCACTCAATTTCAACCCTCCATTTTGAACTCGATAATGTAATGCAGTAATAAATTGGATCTGGAACGCTTCCCAATCCGAATTTGTATCAAATTACCACGAAGCTATTGTTATATGTTCAAATAATGATTGTTAGTTCAGTGTATTCATCCGTTAGTCACTAACTAGGAGCACCTGTTGAGTAAATAAAGTGATTTACCCAAGCCCCGAACTCACTCTAACCGCGCTTAGAGTCCGGGATCTTAGTTTGAACGGCAGTCTTAGGGAACGAGTAATATTGTTCCTAGTCAGCTGATACTATAGCTCCAATACGTTTATGATGGAAATTATATGCAAAACAGCCTTCAACCCATTGCCGTTTACACGAAACTCTCGAGTAAAGCGAATGATACGAAAATCTTGGGATCTCGGGAAATTACTAGTTTAATAAGTTATGCATGGCAAAAACACTGTGGATAATTACCCTATCCATCGGAAAAGTAATGGGTACATTGAAAATATTATTTATTTATTTCATCTTTATTGCACAAAAGAAAACAAAACGCGGACTAAATGCCATGAGGTATTATTAATTTGACGTATCAAATTAGGATTATAGCTTTGTAGCTGTAGCGGCTGTAATAAAATGAGATAAGGAAATGACAAAGACCTTGGTGACTGTGAGGTATTACATACGGCCGCGGACTTCACTGCAATCTAACAATATTACCTACTACTACTCAGACACAAGGTGTATTGTGCTTAAAGTAGTCTGGGTCGTTCATGGCCCGTATCCTGCTTCTATGCAAAAAAATCTACCAATTGATTCACATTACATCTGTGTCCTACTCCTTGGTAACATAATCATTCAAGTGAGGAATCAGTATCTTTGTGTAACACGAGATTGGGGTTATTACCTCTATTATATGATTTATGTTATGTATTCATTAGTCAAGTAGTTGTCCATGTATAATTTACTTACTGAACAGTGATGTCGAGTTTTCGGAATAAATAATAATATTCATTTATTGAGCGTAACCTTCCACAAACATTAATCCATTACATTAATCAAGTATTATGATTATATAATATTAGGTGTGTGATATAAGTATTATTAGGTATAGCCTGTACTACAAGCAACTAAAATATTGCAAGACATTGTGAATGAATGATTTGAAAGTATTTTTTTTACAAAGCATTTATACTAAGCTTTAAAAAAATACAAAAACAATTAAAATAGAGATGGAAATGGTCAACTGTGTGTGTAGAGCGTCGCAATTATGAATGTGCGACTGTAGTTGTGTGTGCTTGTGTAAAAGTTTATCTACTGTTTATAAAGAAAAGACGTATCTTTTACCAAAAGCTGTTTAAGCTACGACGGAGAATCTTTAATATTTTAGAGGTTGCTACATGACGCAAGTTGTTAAATAATAAAAACTGAGTTAACTATTATTAAATCTCTAGAGGGTACGGCCATATAATCGAGTAAGTAAGTGCTGATAATAAAATAACAACCGAAATTCGTGATTTCAATTAATAAATCTTGTTATTTGATTAATAAGCTTGTAGTCTAAACTTGAGTTGTCATTTGCCGCGACAACTTTAAATCACTGAACCGATTCAATGAAAAGACGAAATCAGCTCGCAACTCGCTAACAACTGTTATTAAAATTTTCGACGGTGTATTCAATGATTTCATCAAATCACTGGACTGATTTCGTATAATGGTCAATGTAGAGAGAGTGGAAAAGAGAGATACGTATTTTTCATTTACCTCATCATTCCGCGATTTAACGAATTCTCGAGGGACGGACGAGCAATTTATTGCATATCCAATATATTATATTTATGTTTATGTTTCGATAGTGAATTGACCCATATCCCATAGATATTTGATCAAGTTCCACTTTGGAAAATGAAATTACACCCTTAACATTAACAGTCATTACTTTAAGTGGGAAATTCCTACTCATCTAGTCAAATGAAGCTCGGTCGCTTCTCTTCAAAATAATGTCAGCCAAGTTGTTGGCAGTTATCCAATGAATATCCTTCTAGAACAGTAACAGCCGATGCAATCAAACTGTACCTACACGCCGTTTTACGTACACAATCGTACGTACTCTCAAGAGCAATGGAATATTATTCAAAACGGAATTTTATTATTAAATTAATCGAAGTCCTTCGTTGATCGAGGTTGAAGATTAATTTGCACATTTCTTTTTTCACCCATTCCCATTCCCAGTTTTCCCGACATTTACAAAAAATATATAGAAGGAAATACTAATCTTAATACTTTATTTAGACTTTACAGAGTAAAGAGTGGCCTAGATATCGAGGCCGGAGGATACAAAAGTGTTTAGTTAGACTTTTATTTTTACAATATATTTAAACATGTATAATAAGTACGTTAGTATATTTTTCAACCTATAGTTACCCATAACTTATTTGGTACACATACAGTTTGGAGCGGAAGTACATAAGTGATTTTCCAGATTTAACTGCGACTTGCTTAGAAATCCGTTTCATTGCTAGTACGGTGGTATCTGGTTTATTTAACTCGCAATATCCTTGCTTATCGAGCTTAGCCCAAAACGTTTTGATCGGAGGTAGCTATGGAAAATTTGGCAAGTTGTCTCGATTTTGTGTAGTTTCTGCCGTTTTGAGTATTTTAAGCACAGGTCCAACGTAATGTGACGGAAACACAATAGGCCTTTGTACATTTAGCTTTGTACCTACATGTGCCATTCTTCAGAAATTGCCTGCCAAATCAAGGAGCGGCTCTCAAATTTGGCAGTTCGATTGAAGTCTACTGTCTACTATATGTCTCCTGCTACTTACGTTGAATCTAAGAGCACTTAGGTTTCGTCGTCTAAAACGAGGAAGAAATTTCGTCCGCTCGGAGTACTGTCCTTACATAGCTTTACTATGGGTGCGTATGCGATTATTAATAAAAAGTTCTGGTTTGGGCTGAAAAACAGCGCTGAATTGTCGCTTGTAAGACGACCGAGACCGAGAGAAGGGCGTCAGCATACTGCTGATTGATAGCTTTATGCTGACGCCCCAACCGGTTGCCACACTGTTAGTTTTTTACTTATAATAATATGGACAAGCTATTTTTTTTGTTCTTGTTAGATTTAGTAGGTAGGTACATCCTATGTTTATGCAAGTTGTGAGGCAATTTTCTTTCTATCTTTCTTTAACCGTTTTGCACCGTTCTATGTTTTGTGTATTTGGGGCTGCGTCTCTTCTGTCTCCGAATTCCAGCTGCTTTATTTACTCGCCGGTACGTAGAAAGACTCAGTCCTAGCTCTCGTGACGCGACGTGACGCAATATTTTTTTTTGCAATATTTACAAATCTGCTCAGGATGTGACCTGAAACCCACTTGTTGATTGCCTACGTACCGTTTGATTACATTTCTAGTCCAGTCAGGTACATTTTGCTTGCGAAGGTGACGCAAAGTCAGTAGACGATTTTCAGAATGGTGTATACTGTATGTAAAACTCTATCAGGTATCAACTTAGATCGGTATTAGTGTTCAGTATTATTATATAATAATTTATATATTTATTTAAATATAGTACTGAAATGCAAACTTGGGTAAATGATTATTAAGACGGCGCCGAATGGGAAAAATAGGCAGTTGCCGTTAAGTAGACAAAGTCAAGACTTGTTGTTTAATCCATTTCTAAACTATATATTTAGCACTTCGAAGAATGTGTTAACAACTTCTCCGTGGAAAAATTACAAGATTATTAAGACTGCGCCGAGCGAAATGTGAGAAAAATAGGCAGTTGCCGTTAAGTAGATAACGTCAACGCTAGTTGGTTAATCCATTTCTAAACTATATATTTAGCACTTCGAAAATGTGTTAACAACTTCTCCGTGGAAAAATTATAAGATTATTAATATTTTACCCTAGAAAACTAAGTGAAGTTGGACGAAAACTGTAAAATCGTAAGCAGGCGTTAAGTGTTTTTTTATACTTTAGCAATGGTAATCTATTCTGATTTTCGGTTTAAAAAAAAGATGAATGTTTACATTCTAATTCTGAGTCGCCAACACCTGCGACGGAGTTGGTGTCGGTACCGGGTGTTGCGCCTAACCGTGATCTTGCAAGCTTTGTGCCGACACAGACAGCACTCGTGTTGCCTGCATCTTCAGCTGCCGTTATGGAAAGGAGTGGGGCAGAACTGAGTTTAGGTGTACCTGCAGCTCAGTCACCTGTGTTTTAGAGGATTTCTTTCTTTAATTTAATGGTATCTGTGGTAGTTATTGTTCACTTATTTCTGTTTTAGTGGTGAGGATTGTGGTTTATCAAAAAGTGCTTTTAATTCTCCATTCATTTTTACTATGACGGCCGCGCCGATCTTAATAGGTACGCATCCCCCCGCTCTATGTTTCAGTCGCGCAGTCTTAAAATGCATTCGACATTTAATGCCATTGTTTATTATCTTAGCCACAGAGAGAAAACCACCTCTATTTCTAGACTACCCTTAAATACAAATATTTAATGTGACTATTAAAAAGCAATATTATTTCCCAGAACGGATTTAGTTAGGATTAAGGTCGACCTTTTGCCTTTACTGTCTAATAACTTTTCCTCGCATTCCTCTCTTTAATTAATTACAATAAATATTTTTGTAATAAATAAAAAATACACTGTATATGTTTAAATTAATATAGCATACCAATTCTGAGAAATACCAAAGAACTGTCTAGACTGCCTACGTTTTGTTTCCAATGAGAAAATACGAGTACATTTGCAACTAGTTTTGCTTAAGCCATTCTTATTATGTATTCTGTGGCCATACACATTACAAATAAATAACGCCGTCAATAATTCGCCATACATTTCTTAGGCTGGATTCCAATCGTATGAAAATGTCGATGTCAGTATTTTGCTGATTATAAACAACATTGGCAAATGTGCTTCGTTATAAAATAGCAATACAATGGTATATGTCTCAGGAAAATACACAAAATATTAGGAAGTATTGAAGACTGTTTAAAAAAATATACAAAAACTTTTGTCCATTGTTTGTGAATTATAGATTCGAACCACATACAGGTAAAAAAGTGCGCCAAATTTCCATACCAGATTAGTTTTGTATTTACTTAATGGTCTTTTTTCTATGGAAGTGAGGCACTGGAAATATTATTATGTCCCCATACAATATTTTTTTTCTTGTATGAGCTTCTATAATGCACTGCTCGTGCTCATGAACACTTTTTGAAAAACGTTCTAGCGTATAACACTGTATGCCTATCTATACTCGATGATTTTTAATCGGTGATCAGGTACCAACTTTTCTAACTCAGTAATTGATGGCGGTCACGTTGAAGTCATAAGTACATGAAAACAGACTTATTTTTCTATGATAATTTTTATTTCGAAACCAATTTTGTCTTCAATTCCTTGTCACCCTACTAATCTGTATCTGTGAGCTTACAACCTCTTTAATAATTTAACGGCAATTACAATTTTGAAGTAATAACTTGTCATTGTCACTGTCATTACATAAACAAAGACGTAGAAAATTTCGTTAGATTTCCCGCCAAAGCGATGGCACTTGACGTAGGTATCGTACTTCAATAATTTATGTAGGATGACCATTTATCTAGTGGTTATTAGTTTTAATTTTTAAAAGTAATTGCATGCGACCTCACCTATTAAGTTTAATTTTAGCTGGATATTAATATTTTGCTACTCCTGATCACCGATTAAAAATCATCCTGTATAATGAAAGGCTATAAATAGCAAAGGAACTAGACATGGGGAAAAGCGTTACTTTTTGATATCAGTGACTGGCGATCCCGTTCCAAAAATGTCACAGTGAAAAGTCATCGTGACTTTGTCACGCCTGTTACTCGTTTCACTGTATGATATTTATAACTGGTCACGGTCAGTCACGGTGCTGTCATTCACGTTATTTTTTTCACACTGTTATTTCAACGTGACTATGTCACGCCTGTTACTCATATCACCTAATGATATTGTCGCGGTGCTCTAGCTGGTTTTTAACTATAAGAAATGAGGTTGGAATCAGTTAGAGGACATTCTGTTTTTTTAGTCAATACGTAGGTACACTTTGGCTAATTAATATCAAACATTCCCGTACCGAAAACCCCGAGGTATGAATACTTATTACATTTATGACCGTGTTTTTGTCACACCGTTATCACTATCATACAAGTAATTGATCCAAAATAACCTTCACTCTTTTTTTACATGCCTGTCGACATTTTTGACTGTCGCACGATATAAGTAAAAAGATGTAGGTACTTATGGGAACATTATTTAGGAATATGCGGCGTGTTATTTATTTGGATCAACTTTATACAACGATTTGTATGTACATTATTAACATGGAACCTATTTACACATTGATACCTTTCACGCTATTTCACTCGCTCTCATCAGGCAGCAGGCGTCATCCGATTTTCGCTACTTCCGAACACTCCCGACTGAGCCCGATTAGAGCCGAGTTGAGTCACAGTCACAGTACTCCCGCGCCACGCCACGCTCACGGCGTTTGTCGTGATCGTGATTTGAGTAACAGACTGCGCTAGGAACAGTAGGAACGTATGTGATTTTGTCACGTTGTTACTTTGTGAAAAGTCACAGTGACAACTTTTGACGGCGACTCACTGTGACTTTGTCATCGTGACGTTATTTTTCCCCCATCTCTAAAAGGAACTTTGTACAAGCTTATTATTTTGAAATGTTTTTTTTTTTGTGTGTTTACCATACATTCTATCCTAATTCATTTTTCACTGTGCACTCTGTTGCAATCCAATACCTCATGTACGTACAAAGACGCGACGCAGATTTCGACTGCATTTTACGGTTCCGTGGTTGATTAGAAACCCTTATAGTTTCGCCATGCCATGTCCGTGTCTTTGTTTATAATACCCGTCCTCGGTTCAGCTTATCTTTACGTAGGCTACATTCGAGCAAACTTTTATTCCGAGAATAACGCATGCTCAAATTAATATGGGATTTTGACATCACTCTCCGAAAATAAGCATTATTCCTAGAATCTAAGGCTGGATTTAATCTAACTTTTATTCCAAGAATAATGCTAACGCTCACCTTGGGTCAGTAATGTCAATGAGGTTTTGACATTACATTACTATCCGAGAGTAAGCGTTATTTTTGGAATACTTAAAAGTTTGATTGAATCCAGCCTTAGTCGTTTTGTAAGTTACTACTAGCGGCCGCCCGCGACTTCGTCCGCGTAGATTTTTGATGATGACAAAGATATTAAAATAGGTAAGTGAATTTTATTCTTAGTTAAAATGGTCTAGACATATTACATTTCAAACAGTGGCAGACACTGATATGCAATTGTTAAAGAATTTTAGAAGATTTTCCAATTAGATTACGGGAATTGTTTGCAGGATGCTTAATATTGATTCCGTCAGTTACCTGATGCTTTTAATCTTTGGCAAAAATTACTCTGCAAGATATAGAGCGACGCATGGATTTGGAGTTAGAAAATGGGGATCTTAGTTATTATGAGTGAGATTTAAAAAAAATGTTAAATATCGTAAGGCTGTTAAAACAATCTTACACTCAGCACTGGAAATCGAGAGGTGAAGGCAGTTTAATGAAGAGTATCTCTTTCAACAATAAAAAATAATAAACTTTATTTCAAATCAATAATAAATAATGACCTCTTTTCATAAGAAGGCAGCACTGGTATTTGTACACGCCGGCCTGGCTATTAAACGAAAAGAGTTGTGTGGCGGAGTTCCCGAGGCTGGCCAAAATGTTTCTAAATGGTCTAGCAGGTACCCCAGTTATTAAAAAGGCTAGTGTTCAAAGAAAGTGCTGAAATGTGACCATTAAAAACTAAATGCACATAAGTGAATTTAATGATGCGATTACTATTTTGGTCTACAGGCTAGTAGATTGTTTGAAGAGTGATTCAATATATTCTGGTGCTACAGTTCTCTATATTTCTCAAGAAGCTTAATAAAGTAAGAATAGGTATATAAAGTATAGATTATTCATGTGCTGATAGACAACTCACTAAATATAGGAACACATAAAGTTTGGAACACAAATAATAAGAGACAGCACTAAGAAAATATTGTTGACAGTCAACCATAGAAAAGGGGGTGCAAGTTCGTTTTAAAAAAAGGACGTAGTCACTGGGTAGAAGACAGGAAATAAAAAAAATATAAACTGATAACCTTAGCGTAACACTTCTTTATAAACAACATTAGCGGTGTTCCCCATACAAACTTTGCACCCCTTTTTAACCCCCTTAGAGGTGAAATTTTCCAAAACGCTGAAAGTTTTTTTTTGTATTTGATTCAGTAAGCTTTCTACAAAGTTTCAAGTCTCTAGCTCCAAAAAAAAAGTTTCTCCAATACAAACTTTGCACCCCTATTTAACCCTCTTAGGGGTGGTATTTCCAAAAATCCCTTCTTATCCGAGCCGTGAAGAGAGTCGATGTTGTGCGCGACCTGGGAGTCATGTTAGACACCAAAATGACAATGAGAAATCACGTTGACTCAATTATAAATAGGGCGTATCGTAATTTGGGTTTTGTAATGAGGACTTGTAAACCCTTCCGAAGTTTGTTAAGTATAAAAATTGTATATTACGCATACGTCAGAAGCATTCTAGAATATGCTTCACCTATATGGTCAGTTTTTTATGCGATTCATAAGGATCGCATAGAAAGAATTCAAAGAAAATTTGAATCTCACTTAAAGTACAAATTCAGGAAATCTCCTGAATACAGCGATAACTGTCATGAGTACAATCTTCTTTCTCTTGAAGATAGAAGAAAATTGGCCGACATGAGCCTTCTTTATGACATAATTAGAGATCGTATAGACTGTCCTGAACTATTGTCCGGCCTGTCGTTCCGAGCCCCAAGGCGTCGCACTAGACACACCTCGTTGTTCCATGTTCCCTTTCACTCCACTAACTACGGTGCCAATGCCGTGCTATCGCGTCTCCCTCGTCTGTATAACACCGAATTTGCCAAAATAGACCCATTGGTAGGGTCTAAATGTAAATTTAAAAAAGACATTTCTAAGGTTCTAGTAGAACATAAAAGTAATCTGTAAAAAAAAAGTATCCCATCGTTATCTTTTGTTACTACACTTGATGACCTTGTTTCGACTCATCTCGTATAAAATATGTGAAGCAGCAAGATGGTTAATAGATTATAAATAAATAAATAATTAATATATACATATAAAATAAAATTAGGATCTAGGTACTTGTTTATGGGTGGGCGACAGTGGCTTGGCGTCCATAGAAGCTGCTTCCCACCGGCTTGCCCTGTATGTAGAATCTATCCCGGCTTCGCCTGACTTTCTTTCTTTTTGTGACGCCACGCCACTGGTAGGGTGTATGGTACTAGGTATGAGAATTAGATGCCATCGAATTTGCGAGTGCATTGTGAGCGTTTTGTTTTGTTGAGTACCTACTCTTATTACAATTATTATGTTTAATGCTATACTCATATATATCGCTTCGTGATAAATTAATACGCATTTTTTTTTTTTTGTTTATAGTGTGTGCACGGATACATGCATAATATGTGTAACTCGATTTTTAGGAGTAGACAGTCTCTTTAGTGTCTGGCCCTGCAAAATATATGATGCAGCGGTCTGTTAGTGTATTAATATGAAAATACTTGTGACTGACTCCTGTTTCAAATGTATTACCAATGTTGAACATCTGTTTGGAACGGACATGTTGACTGTGTCTGATTTTACTTAGTTTTAAATCTTATTTTTTATGTAACCAATGGATAACTGTTATTGGCCCTCTGTTATGTAACAAACTTTATATCATATGTTTATTTACGGCTGTTGTTATCCTGAATACCAATAAATAAATAAATTATCTCTAGCCCGCGTTATAAAAGTAACCTACTGTGCAAAAATTAACTCTCTAACATTAGTAGTTTCGGCTGTGCGTTGATGAGTCAGTCAGGACTTCTTCTTTTATATATATAGATTAGCGGTATTCCCCATACAAACTTTGCACCCCTTTTTGACCCCCTTAGAGGTGAAATTTTCCAAAACGCTGAAATTACTTTTTTTGTATTTGATTAAGTAAGCTTTCTACAAAGTTTTAAGTCTCTAGTTCAAAAAATAAAGTTTCTCCCATATAAACATTGCACCCCTTTTTAACCCCCTTAGGGGTGAAATTTTCCAAAACGCTGAAATTACTTTTTTTTTATTTGAATAAGTAATCTTTCTACAAAGTTTCAAGTCTCTAGCTCCAAAAAAAAAGTTTCCCCCATACAAACTTTGCACCCCTATTTAACACTCTTGGGGGTGGTATTTCCAAAAATCCCTTCTTATCTCTAGCCCACGTTATAAAAGTAACCTACTGTGCAAAAATCAACTCTCTAACATTAGTAGTTTCGGCTGTGCGTTGATGAGTCATTAAGGACTTCTTCTTTTATATATATAGATTAGCGGTATTCCCCATACAAACTTTGCACCCCTTTTTGACCCCCTTAGAGGTGAAATTTTCCAAAACGCTGAAATTACTTTTTTTGTATTTGATTAAGTAATCTTTTTACAAAGTTTCAAGTCTCTAGCTCAAAAAAAAAAGTTTCCCCCATACAAACTTTGCACCCCTTTTTAACCCCCTTAGGGGTGAAATTTTCCAAAACGCTGAAATTACTTTTTTTGTATTTGATTAAGTAAGCTTTCTACAAAGTTTCAAGTTTCTAGTTCAAAAAATAAAGTTTCTCCCATAGAAACATTGCACCCCTTTTTAACCCCCTTAGGGGTGAAATTTTCCAAAACGCTGAAAGTACTTTTTGTGTTTTTGATTAAGTAATCTTTCTACAAAGTTTCAAGTCTCTAGCTCTAAAAAAAAAGTTTCCCCCATACAAACTTTGCACCCCTATTTAACACTCTTGGGGGTGGTATTTCCAAAAATCCCTTCTTATCTCTAGCCCACGTTATAAAAGTAACCTACTGTGCAAAAATTAACTCTCTAACATTAGTAGTTTCGGCTGTGCGTTGATGAGTCATTAAGGACTTCTTCTTTTATATATATAGATTAGTGGATTTCCCCATACAAACCTTGCACCCCTTTTTTACCCCCTTCGAGGTGAAATTTTCCAAAACGCTGAAATTACTTTTTTTGTATTTGACTACGTAAGCCTTCTACAAAGTTTAAAGTCTCTAGTTCAAAAAATAACGTTTCTCCCATATAAACATTGCACCCCTTTTTAACCCCCTTAGGGGTGAAATTTTCCAAAACGCTGAAAGTACTTTTTGTGTTTTTGAATAAGTAATCTTTCTACAAAGTTTAAAGTCTCTAGCTCCAAAAAAAAAGTTTCCCCCATACAAACTTTGCACCCCTATTTAACACTCTTGGGGGTGGTATTTCCAAAAATCCCTTCTTATCTCTAGCCCACGTTATAAAAGTAACCTACTGTGCAAAAATCAACTCTCTAACATTAGTAGTTTTGGCTGTGCGTTGATGAGTCATTAAGGACTTCTTCTTTTATATATATAGATGAAAACGGGACACCAGTGTATAAATGTGTTATACTTTTTAACGCATGTATACATATAATATATATATTCTATTGTTCGTTTTTGCTATGAAATTTACTTCTCTGTTTCTACCTATACATACATACATACTCTTTGGTTTCAAGTTTGTTGGCATTTACCTAACCCTGGGTATGATTGAGGGATAAGGCGGGCACGGCATTAAATAAACATCTCCTATAATCGTATGTCAGTTCAAGTCACTTACACGTCACGACGACGCACCGCATAGACTATAATTAAATAGAATAGCCATTCATCAAGCCATTATACATATTATATTAGGATCCGGCTTACTTGGTTAAGTAGGGACTGGAAAATTGATAGTGGCTGTGAAGCGTAGCACAGTGTGGGATTTGCCTCAAATTGTGATCACCACCATTTTTGATTGCATAATGTTCAGTTTATCGAATTAGGGCATACAATGAAAGTCCTGCAGTTCTATCTACTATACTTTTCGAAAAACAAAATAAATCGAGAAATAGCCATAAAAAGTCATAGAAACCATAAAATCCGAATTTTTCACTTGTCGCTTATTTATTCCTAATTAATCTAGTGCGTGTGTATTAGGCTAATAATAAACTACCTATTACATTCGACAAATGTTGAGAATAACGTGCGACACCAAAACTTGTTTAAAAAAAACAGTTTTTATTTATTTTCTCTAAAACCACTGAAAAGGGGTGCCTCAAACTGTTATTAAAATTTTGTTTGTAGATAGACCTTACATTATACAGAGGTAGGTAATTATCAAAACGTTACGCGACCGGACATGCAGATGGGGATCGAACCTACGAACTCTGCTTATCCAGAGCAGTGCCTTGACACTCGAGCTACCGCATCATTATGCACATCGCATGAAATGAAGCATTACGAGTATATTAGTTGATGTTTGTGCAAAAATATGTACTCGCACAATAAGAGCCAGTGTGAAAAATTTAGGTGATTATGATTAAAATTTACAAAAGTTAATTATTGATTATCCTCTGATCAGACTAGAAAACAAACTACAAATAAATAGACTAGTTACCATTTTATCACCTAGCTATTACAATAAATTGAGATCAAATTCAATATTGCATTTATTGACGTTATTCTGTTTTCACCAAAGAGTTGAAACAAAATCTATCCAGTAGCCTGTTTGTGAAAGAGCCTCCTCAAATCTCGTTTGAGTCGATTTACCGAAGTCTCTAGTTCTGAGTGCGAGGTTATAACTCTAGAATACTGATTACCCGTAGTATTACTAGTCGTAGTGTCTACATGGAACACGTATTTCTATCGCCCAAAAATAGCTAAATATTGCTCATAAGTTGCCACTCAAAAGGGTTCTCCGTCGTTCTGCGAAAAACACTTTGTTTACAACGCTTTGTATCTTTAAATCATACGCATTGAATTTCGTGTTATAGGAGATTGTACGACTAGTGCATAAAACGCATCATTTTACACGAGACGTTTATCCATCCGAGCGAGCTTGCGAGCGAGGATGAATATAAAGTCGAGTGTAAAATGCGTTTTATGGACGAGTTGCACACTCTACTTTTCACTTCGATTGCGAGGAAATGAAACTGTATCATGTAAATAACATATATACACATATCATGGTATATAGGTACCACCTACTTAAAAACAAATTTAATAAATATTTAAAGTAATAGTTTAAAAAGTAATAAATGATAGTACATAAAAGTTACAAGTCTATTTCAAGAAGTTTTATTGTGTACTTTGGCTGTTGGTATATTTGCCTTGGTCTTAGAAAACTAACAAAACGAAATAAAATAAAGAGTTAAAACCCGTTCCAGACCTTCCGATGCGATCCGATTTATCGGAAGAAATCGGATAATGTGTAGTGCAATTGTGAAGATCTTATACACTACACATTATCCGATTTCTCCCGATAAATCGGATCGGATCGGAAGGTCTGGAACGGGTTTTATTGTATGAAGTTTTATGTTTTTTTTTTACTGTTTATTAAGAACCTTTGTCGTATGGCTGTTGAACCGATCGCCTTGGTCTTCGACGACGATTTTACTTTATGCTCTAGAGCATAAAAAGCGACTTTATGTCGCCTACGCACAGCATAAAGTTGAACTTTTAGAGCAAGAGAAGTGAAAAAATATTTTTTATTCACAATGCGTAAGAAGCCCATTATGCTTGATAAAATAGGTTTTCTCTCAATGAGAACTCTTAAGGCAATTTAACATAACATATTTGCACATAACCCTTAATTTCACGATGTATAGCCAGATACCTATACATATTTTTAGACCAAGTTTTTGTGTTTATTATTGAAACAAAATTTATATGGCTATTATAACCGTGGCGCCACCTATGGTCCCACCGGAAGATCAGCGCTGGCTCTCGAGCTAGCATCTTGCTGAGGGTGGGACCTTTTCGTGGCATAGCCATAAAATAGTTGCTTATTGTTTTATTTTATTTTCTTATAATTTCTGTCACACCTTTTATGTAATTATTTTTATGTCACGTCACGAATAAATAATTATATTTCGTTCTTTCTTTATAACGGCACCGAGGTTTGAACCTGGGTTTCTTTTTTATTTTGTGACGTTTAGGGTCTTAACCAAATTTTCCTACGAGAACGACATTAAAGCAGCTTTCTGAACGTTTAACGTTTAAGAATAAATTATTTATTGTCATCGTAGAAATTAAGATTTTTTTCCCTTATTTCTACAAAGCTTTTAAGCTTGCGTGCCATGGAGTCTCGCTCTTACGTTTCGTTTCGTGATCTTTATAAGACACAATATACATTGCGGATCTATAACGATGTTTACAAAAACAACATGAGTTGTTACCCAAAAAAGGTTTTTTCCGAATTCGAGTTATTACTCTCATAGTGATAGTTGAGTCGTTTTCAAAAAACATGTACTAAGTTAAGGGCTTTAATTAAAACAAAACTTAATTGATTCCTTTGTGTAACGATAGTTACTCATATCTTATGTACGAGTAACTTTCGTTACACAAAAGACGCGATCGTAATTTTTTTTATTAAACCTTTAACTATGTACATGTTTTTTTGAAAATGACTCAGTTATGTTGGTTTTTAAACGTCTCTTCAATTGACTAGGTAATTCATACCGTGTATGCTTGATTAATAATTATTTTATTCAATTGAACTACCTTATTTCTTTGAATTTAATTCGATTAATTTGACATCATTCCATTTACTTCCCAAGCTACCCTATTATCACGTGATCGCGACAAGAGTGCGGATTCTAAATCATAACGTCAGAATTTTTACGGTAGATAAAACTGGTTCAAAGTTCAATGGTCCGAGCATGGTTTTGGTGGTCTTATAGGTTAAACGTTCGTGTTGGCCCGGGAAGCTGTTGGAAACGCGGGTACGAACCCCGCCCAATTAAAGTTTTCGGTCTAATATAAACATTATGTTTACGCTAGCAGACGTCACTGCTTTCAATAAAAAAAATTGTGGATGTTTTGGCTTCAAAAAAGTATTAAGAGGTTGTTTATATTTATATAAATATACTCGCACCTATTTGAAAAGCAGAGTGAGAGTCTGAGCCACAGAGGGAATACCTTAGCAAGATTTACTAAAATATAATAATATTAAGGTATCGTCTCCCATTTCCAAGTAGCGTATAATAAGCATTTAGTATTAAACACTTAATTATTGAGCATATTTGTTTCTTAGGGTTAATAGAGTAACTAGTTGTCAGGTGTCGGTAAAATTACTATTACCTACGCGTTATATAGCTCTTGCGTGGGGAATGAAATGTTCGATCCATTGAAACACGTAATCCGATCTGTATTGCATGGTTAATTTATGTATATTTCAACGTAATTGCAATATGAATCAGAACTAGTATTACCCAATTTATTCCGCAACTATAATTGTTATATGGAGAACCTAGTACTTAGTTTAGCGTATCAGTGAGATCCTTATATAATTGCACGTGTAGGTAGTCTATTCGTCGAGACGTACAATCAGTCTAATTCTGCAAGACGGAGGTGAAGTGGCTCAGGCGTTTTATTATTCATACAGTTGTTGCTCATCTCGCAATTGAAACATCCATCGTATTCCATATGGTTTTGATATGGAACCACGTACGTACACTAGTCTACCGCGGAGCTGTTATGACAACGCTGTGCAAGCATTAATATCTTAATGAAGATCAAATCAGGGTAAATTACAAGACTAAGCAAGTAAGCAATATAAATAACTAATGAGTATTGCGTTGTTGTGCCAATTTGTGAAACATTGATGATTAACATTAAATTATATTTAATTTAAGTACTAGTAGTCTAACGAATAAAGTACATTCGTAGTAAAAGCCGAGCACCTTTGGTTATGTTAATAGCCCAGAAAAACTACCCACCAATCTCCATTTTATTTCACTGCAACTCTACGCAAATTATTACCCTCTTTCAGATTCGTATTTTATTTTTAGTGTGCGTATTTGAATATGAACTAGAATTTTCCTAGTTAAAGCAACCGCTTTATTGGGATTAGTGGGGTGAGCCCGCCATGTTCTGTTTGATTCGTTACGATGAGCCGGTCGCATAAAGTGATGGAACGTAAAGGTTTTTCAAATAAAAAATTAAAAGCATTTTAATTTGCCTATCATACTATACTGCACCGTATCAAATAAATGGACATTTTAGACCAAAATGCCTTCAAGGTGAACGGATCGTCCGGTATATAAGGGATTGTATTGTTCATAATGTAGCTTTTAGTTCAAGACATGATATTTGCAAATCGAATAATAAATTAAAGTTAGCGTAGTAGTAGCGAACCCTTAGTGTGCGAGTCCATCCCCTTGGATGGCTTTTTAACGTATTGATTCCTTCTAATGTTTTTTTTTATCTTCTTTTTCTTTCTGTACCGTGAAATATTCCCCAATTTTTCTAAAGAATAAAAAATATAACGAGTAAAATTCCCCTAATTCCGTTAATATGTTTCCCTTCAATTTTTATATATGTTTTGCAACATTCTGGGGACGTATACATTTGAAGGAGGCTTGTAACTCAAGGAGACCTATTCTTGCTTGCACAAAATTGCCTCAAAGAAAGGTGACGCCGACCTGTCACGTTTCGGGTCGAAATTTTCTCGAGGAAAACGTAGCACGAGTATAAAGCGATTTACTACGACGATTAGCGTCTTTTTAAGGCGGTACACAACACAAAATAAATGGAAAAATAATGACATGTTAAGACATGTCACATATTTTGAGGAAGATAAGCCAGAACGGTGTAAAGAAGGCTTTTTAGACTCGCTTCAAGTTGCCAGTTTAACTTAAGATAGCTACGAACTTACATTTACGAACAAAGTAGCGCCAATACGTCGAGCTCATATTGAACTTTCACGTTATTAATGCAGACATGAATAATGCTCATTCGTTACAATGATATAACTTCACATTGACATTTATATTAAATTTTGCATATAAAATGTTTGAATATTATAGAAATTTATTTTTGCCGTCGATAGTATATCTATTAGGAGTGTCAATATTGTTCGTTACGTTCATAAATTTTATAACAGATACACGTATATTGAAAATACAACCATATTTACTGTGGGACCAGAAGATTAGTAAGTTTAAAATTATAGTCCGAAAGAGCACTGAAAATGCAGCATAGTACTCGTAATAGCTATATACCTAGGCGTGCGGCGACCCTAATAGGGTAACTAAATTGAGAGGAAGAAAACGAGTAATATTCTAGTTTTACCTTAAAAATTGCGTTTAACTAGGTGTTGTAATTTCATCGAAAATAATGGATTCAGAAATTCGAAAATTAGTAAAGGGAGTATTTTAGAGTCCCTTTTCTTTTGTTTTTATCTGCAAAATATGACTCATCATCTCTGTATTGTCGTAGGTGTACTACTACATCGTGGATTCGCCGCGCAACGAAGGGAAGGACTTCTTCGAGATCAGCATGCAGACGGGCGAGATCTTCACAAAGGTGGTGTTCGACAGAGAGAAGCAAGGCGCCTACGCACTCGAGGTCGAGGCCCGCGATGGCGCGCCCTCCGCGCGCCCGAACTCGGACAACCAACCCAACTCAGGTCAGTTCAACCACCTTTATTTACAGTACAGCTTATGGTAATGGAATTGGCTTGGGATTACTAGGGGCCAGACTTCGTTATAGTGGTTGCAATTTGACAGCAATCAACGAATTCAACGAATATGAAAACAAGTCTTTTTAATGTTAAGTATATGTGTTTAGAGACTTGATTTTAAACGGTTTTATGATGAACTATAGTTTAGTGAGTTGAAGTAAATATTTTCTGCCTGACGAAACAATTAACACCCAAAAACAAACTAATTTTCTAAAATCACATAGAATAATAATAATTCAGTGAATAAAGGATTTTGACCTTACAAACGGTCCGGTAGTTTTGAATTTTTGATATGTTGTCTAGGATTGTTAGTCAGTGTTTAAAATGCAAAATGCACAATTCCCCCCCCTCCGCGCCCGCCGCCATATTGAAAAAACCGGCACTTTCTTCATATTTTGGCTCATATCTTCCTTTAGGAGCATTTTAGCTAGAAGAAAGCTTCGACAATGTTATAGAGAGTTAAATTTACTACATTTTCCATTTTATATTTTGTTTCTAGGACAGATAGTTACGGAGATATGCACATTTAAAAAAACTTAAGAAATTGCAATTTTCAACTCAAAAACAAACTTCTGGATTATATCTTCGTTTAGGAGCATTTTAGCTAGAACAGTGCTTGGGCAATTTTGTAGAGAATTAAATTTACTATAATTTACATTTCAAATTTTGTTTCTAGGACAGATAATTACGGAGATATGTAAAAAATAAAGTTACATTTTCTGAAAATGTATGTAAAAATGGACATGAGTTTTATAAGCAATTATATTTCCTACATGTTTTAATTTGTCCTAGACAAGTCCCTAACTGAATGACAGCATTCTAAACCAAGAATTTTCAGAAATTTTCGGAAAATTCGACTTTTCCTGTTTTTTAAATGTGCATATCTCCGTAACTAACCGTCCTTGAAACAAAATTTGAAGTGTAAATTATAGTAAATTTAATTCTCTACAACATTGCCCAAGCTTTGTTGTAGCTAAAATGCTTCTAAACGAAGATATAATCCAGAAGTTTGTTTTTCAGTAGGAAATTGGGATTTTTTACGTTTTTTTAAATGTAGATATCTCCGTAACTATCTGTCCTAGAAAAACAATATAAAATGGAAAATGTAGTAAATTTAACTCTCTATAACATTGTCGAAGCTTTCTTCTAGCTAAAATGCTCCTAAAGGAAGATATGAGCCAAAATATGAAGAAAGTGCCGGTTTTTTCAATATGGCGGCGGGCGCGGAGGGGGGGGAATTGTGCATTTTGCATTTTAAACACTGACTAACCATCCTAGACAACATATCAAAAATTCAAAACTACCGGACCGTTTGTAAGGTCACACATAGTACTTTAGTCTCTATTCACCGTATTATAACGAAAAGTTAATATTTATTGATTTCTAAGAATAACATACATTGCCCGCTAGTGTGACTGATACCTATGTATTAGTAATCTATTTGTTCTGATTGATCCTTGACGTACCAAATAATAAAACAAAAGGGTTATTGTTTGTCTCATTTAAAGTATAAATAGACCAATATACCTATAAAAAAGTACATCATTATTAAGGACTTATTAGAGGTTTGGGAACGTGTTAAGTATTTGTTTCAGTATTTAATTACAAATTGCCACTTGTATTCTTTATCTAAATTGATTTTCTACTTGCAATAACGATGTCTATCTTCTGCAAGAGGCTATTTAAGATTTAATCTAGTGCTACATTTACTTAAATAAACCTTCTTTTCCGATAATAAGGCTGTTCATGTAGTTTTGATGCTAGGACATAATATCGTCCGACCAAACAACTGTAGTCGAGTAACTCCTCTTAATTTAAAGTTGATAGAAGTTTGCTTGCGTATTTGTGTTGTCAGATTTGTTAGGTTGGGTTAGTGCGGTTTATGTATCTAGGAGATTCTGTCCCTCCACTTACGTTGATTCCGCAAGCCTTTGTAAGTATATAACCCTTTACGTTTGTTTACTTACGTACATATAGGCGCTTTCGTTTACAGATAAGTACAACTGAACTTTCTTTCACGTAGGATACTCGACAGGACTTTAATCTTCCCAAATCCTTTATAAGTACCATTGAGATATGTGCCATAAGCTACATGTAATACGGCCGTGGATAATGGCGAGTAGTTGAAGGGGGAAAAACGCGGAATGGAATACAATTCATGTTTATTTGAAATCGAAAAATGTACCTTATGTGAATTTTTACGGTCCTTATATCGCATTCGTTCCGCGTACGCATAGTAAAGAGGCAAAGTTTTGGCTCAATTTACCAGTCATCTCAATATCATGGGAGCGAATCTTTAAACTTTTGTTCCGGATGCTAACAAAGAAAAAGTAAGTAGAGCACAAGAGTTACGCAAGTTTCCAGTGAATATATGAAGATAGAAACCGCATGCCGTGCAGTTGAGTACCGTGTTTAATCCGGGAAAGCTTTTAGAAAAGGTCAAATCCACGTGCGCAAACGTAAGGCGCGGGCCGTCGCAGGCCTCGGCCTTTCCTCGGCCTAATCACTACCACTGTCCGCATTTAAATGACTTTTTCTCTCTTAAATATTTTCTAACTTCGAAAGTTCCGTACCCTGTCGACCTTCTTTCTGAAAATAAGCCGTTCCGTCCGTATATATTTGTAGGAGCTGTGTCGCGCTGACCGACCCTTTCTTGCGTGTAAATTGACATGTGCGTAGGTATCTCATATTTCAGTGTTTTCTGGCGTGGGTTCGGGGAGGAATTGATTGTATCGGGATGTGTGACACTATAAATTGTCCGTTTCGGAAGGTCTGTTAGGCAAGCAGATCGCCGTATCGCGTCATCGTAAATCAAGCAGCGGCATAATCAGCCGCCGCTCTGGGCTCTAATCCGTTAAGCTCTTCATCCCTATATCTGTCTCACGTGCACAATAGCGAATATAATCCCGCTCAGTGCTTACCTTCTACAATACACAATTTCATTGATGTATCGCGAATACTAATGCTCATATGATAAAATAAGATAATGATAAAACAGCGACCTTCGTAAAATATTGTAAGGTCAACATCAACATTTAATAATTTTGAATAAGTATACCGGCTTTTCGATCCTACCAAAGATCATTTGAAGAACCCAATGCATTGTCCGCAAGCAAAATGTAATGAAAAAAATAAATGGAAACTTATTCGTATTTAAATTATTATAGTTGCATACCTTAACGACGAATCAACAAATACAAGTGATTGTCTTGTGACGTAGATTATTATTTATTCCGGAATATGCACGGTTTCAGAATATTTCAGTATTTGACTTAACATTCTGTACCTATGCTATTCGATTAAATATCCATTGCCGCTTACCATAAACATGCCTTATTATGGATAAAACATAAAATAAACGTTATGCGACGCTCAGTCTTCATCAGGTATTCCGTTTCGTTATGATAACTTAATCTTGTGTAACTGACATGAAAAGATACACGAAATGTACGCAGAACTGCAAATAAATGGGGTATAAATATTGCGGGGTTACCACGTAGCAATTTCGGCATATTGGGTGTGCAGTTGGTTGCGGCAGGCGGGGGCGGCGACGCGAAAGTGCGCGCGCGATTCGCATACTGATAGCCTTCGTCGTAGCACTCTGCTCAAAAGTGCCACCTCTCAGCAAACTTTTGCAGTAATTAGTCTCATCATTGTGTACATATGTCGAGATGTCTAATAGCCAGCTATTTCCCCGTACCTACTTTGTTGGACACTGTTCATCTTATGCCACATTGTAAGCGAACCAGCACCCCTGTAAAACATAGATGTAGTCGAGTTCACAATTTCACATCTATTGTTAACGGCATAGAGGCGTGTTCAGATATTTTTGATCATACTTGTGCTCACATTTAAGAACTCGACTGTTCCTACTTTTTTCGTGTGATAAACATATTTTAATTCATGAAGCTGTGTCGCACGACAAGCGAAGACTCTACTACTTATGCTAGATCGGAAATGAACCTGCCTGTCCACTGGAGCGGAGTGGAGCGGAGTTGTGTAAAATGGACTAATCATATTTCTCAGATCTAAATTCACTTCTGTGGAGCTTGTCAAGGACGCAGCTTGTTTGGTTAAATTTCTTCACTCCGCTTCAGTAATCCAGTGGCCAAAAGTTGAGAGGCCGGTCCAATCCGAAAGCGAGGTTCAAAAACGTCAGAATTGTGTTATTATCCAGCCTAAGTGGATTTAACCAAACTTTTATCCCAAAAATAACGCTTAGTAATGCTCGGATAGTAATGTAATGTCAAATTAATATGGGGTTGTGAAATTACTATACGAGCGTGAGCATTATTCTTGGAATAAATGTTTGGTCGAATCGAGCCTTAGTAAATAACAGTGATCGAATTACAGTCGTGTTGATAATATACCGTTAAATATGATTATTGGTAACGTAATAAAGTTTATTCGAACCAGCGCGCCGTATAAGAAAGAAGTTGTTTTTTATGTCCACTCACATCAAATTTCACTTTTAGTTTTCCCATATTTTATACGACAGTACACTTGTATCTACTTAGGTAGGTACTCACATTTTTATCGCGTGTTCCTGTTTCTCGATTACGTTTAATACGCAGATGATGCAAATTGCGAACAAATTATCCGATAAAATTTTACATTTACATACAAGTTTAAAGTCCACTTAATAGTCATACATAACTTTAACTAAAATTGTGAAGTATCATTATGTTCCTGCTTTTTCTCACTTACTTCCTTGATTATTTATTCCAAGCTTAAAATCTTTCCTTTTCCCGGAGATTTCAAATAACTCCCCGATGTTCCATTTTCTGTGCCCTTTTTACATTTAATAGCATTAATGAAAATAAAAATCATTCGAATTCGTTTGCATGCTGCATAACATCAGCAAAGTTCAGAAGAATTCTTATACATATTCTGATTATGATTAACTTTATTGATATTTGAATCGCTTTTGAATACTCGCAAAATACATTAGGTAAGTACCCGATTGAAACCACTGACGGACGCTTTATTGTTATGATTGCGAAACGGATGATCGTAACAGATTTACTGTTGCTTTAAAGCAAATTTGGCATTCAAAATGCATTTAGGTTGCGAGAATCGTCGGCTACAACTCCGCGCCTGCATGACTTTCTGCATCGGGCGATATTCCCGGCTAACGAATCCTGTACACTTGCATAACATGAAATCGAACACGCGATTAAATCATCCAATTGACGAGTAGAGACTGACAGGCAGCGTGGAGTATCGGCGAGTACGTGGGTTTAATTAATCAATACACGAGTACGTGGTAATGGACCTCGCTTATCAATCCGCCGGCTCTTGTTATTGATCTTAATCGCATTGACACGCCCCTCTTGACGACCTATAAATGGAAACCACCACTCTTAACTTAATAATAGTCCTGAAGTAATCTTAATGCCACTGACAACTGCTAAAAGCTATAAATGAACATTCAACAACAACCCCGAATAATATTAAGACTCGGTTGTAAACAATCGACGCTACATTGTTACAAACGTATTATTAGTAGAGATGAATGCTCCCATGAATTATTCACGAAATTATAAAACACGGAAGATGGCGTGAAGCGAAAAACAATGAATCCAATCATAATGAGAGCGAGCGTTACGAGTCACCGCTGCCACCCTCGTCTGTCGACCCGGGCAGTTAGGCTGCGACATACATTGACTACCGTAGCTGGAACGGAAATTCAGTTATTTAATTTAAATTTTCTTAACAATTTTCCCAATACTGGGCAGTCTCTTCCCCGAATCCCTAGACTGATGTTAATAAGCGCTTTATTTTTTTATAGATTCCAACACAATCGAATATATATTGTCAATCAACAAATAGTCAATTTCGTTTCATCTAACGTCCTGCGAAATGAATTGATGTTGCGTGTCCAAAAACATTACTAGCTGTTCTGGTTCTATTGAAATCTATGAACAAACCGTACAAATCGCGCGAAAAGCTTTAAAAGGAATTTTAAATGTATTAAAACGTCAGTTAGTACAGTGGGCACAGTGAGTCGCCTGAATTTGTATCTGCGGCCCGACGCGCTACAAACTGGGTCCGAATAATTTGCGGTGTATTTTTATTTCGCCCGTTCTCTCCTCTTGCATGCTTTGCGGTACTTTCTTTCGCCCCATGCGTCCCCTGGCGCCTGTTATAGTTTATTACGACTTTTTTAATTTGCCCCTGATAGGTTCGCTTATTTATTTATTGTGCGTGTTATTGCAGCGGAATATTATTGTCCTGGCGACAGTAAAGGTAATGGAGCGCAAACAAAGTTTCACGGGGTTTGTTCACAAATTGGTCATAATAGAGCTTCGAAAGTAATTATTCGGGTAGGTGTATCTTTTACAAAGTCGGAAGCAACGCTTAACTAGGTAGGCAAATTATTCACTAATTACTTTCATCTCCTATACCCCGCGCGGCGAACGATGAGTCCTATGAAACTTGTCATCTCAGTAAATTTTTCCGATTATAGGTTATAAAATGTACGTAAATGTACATTTTATAACCTATAATCGGAAAAATGTACTGAGATGACAGGTGTCATAGGACTCATCGTTCGCCGCGCGGGGTATAGTGTACGTTGAACCCATAGATGTTATAATCAACGTACTGGCAAATATGTAGTAGCTGTTTACATAATTAATTTACATTAAATAACGCATTATGTAAAAACTAGTTATTTCGGATTTGTTAATATTTTGTGTCTACTAGTGGCTCTACGGTAAATTTTTCAGTATTTGGGTAACCAGTTCTATTAATCACGCTCCAGTCTGTATTATATCTTAAACACGTATCATATCAACGCAACGTATTGTATGTAATAGTACATTACGGCAGAGACCAGTAAGTAAGCCATACTGGCCGAGTAGGAATTAGACGGACCGAGCCGTAGGCGAGGTCCGGATATAATACGAGGCCAGGATGGCTCTTACGGTCGAAGCAAGTATAGTGCTTTTCTCAAAAATTAAACAAGAAAATTAGATTAAAATTATATTTTATAGGTGACATTCATATTCGGCCATTTTCCAATGAATATTTTTGTTATATCCCATTTTTATTATTACACATTGTGATATTCGTCGTCGCAGGCACCATTAACTCCCATGATAACAACCTATAACAAAAATAATTATGAGTGAGACTTGGATAAAAGATATAGTTATATCGTTATCAAATAGTGGCAGCATTTATTTACCTTCATCGCCAAACTGTTTATCATCTAGATAGAGCTTGATTTAAGAACTTTTCTATATTTTGCTGCTGAATATTTGTGATTTCTTTCCTTTGTAGCCATCCGATTGTCTCAGAAAGATTGTTGAAATATTCAGACCTTATCACACATTATCTGACCAACTATTAACTTGATTTTCTTCCTTCCATTTAATGAATCTCTTGTATTTTTTTTGTATCTCCTTGGATTTAGTCGGAAGTAAATTATTTAAGCTAACTCTGCCTCCGCTTTTAAGTATGGAGGAGTGCCGTCTATTCGGAATCAGACTCGTCTGAACTCATTTTTGCTGAATTATTGTAATAGATCACACAAACAAATTTGAAATTTTTGTCTTTTAATTTAAATCCCGCCTTAATTTCTTTTTTATAAATACTGCGTTTAATTATTTGCACTGTGCACTGTCTTACAAATCTAAGTCTTAAAGATAAAATTTAATTATTGTTATACATTGTTGTATTTTCTAACTAATTTTCATATCATAAAGCTTACCTTCAATTTTAACTCCGAGGTTTTTTCTAAACGATACAAAAAAGGAAGGAATTCCGAAATATCATTGTCATTTTACACAGCACAATTATGAACTAAACGCTGCATACAAACTTCCGCACTAAACCTTGTCGCTACTTTTTTTTTTTTAAATAGGTATGCATCTTGAGTTACGTTTATACTGCCAATAGTACTAACCTCTTTTTATTTTACATTTGCTCTTAGTGTAAATTGCAAGTGTATACTGCAATGTCGTCTCTTTCTATTTAATCTATGAAAAAGGGACGCCACTTTTTAATTTCTACAATTTGCTCTCGCACTGTACTTATAATTAAAACAATTTGTGGAATGCATCCTTTTTACATTTATATACGACCTCATCGCCTTCACATCCTTAGTTTTTTTATAGGTCGGTGACGATGTAAATCGTGTTTCGATATTCAAATATCTTGATACGTAATAGGAATTACATACTTACTTACTGGACAAATATTGATTCCAAATTTAAAATCTCGCTGTTTACTGGACACTTCTAAAAAGTCTTCGGTATGTTCCACTTACTGTAGTCTATCTAGCGATGGTAAGGCAACATTACATGCAATTTTTGAGAAAACTTATATTTGCTTGTTGTTTAATAATAGCTACCTATATATTCCAAAAGCGGTGACATGTCCCCTTGTGGTATACGAGATAAGCAAGTATCGATTGCTGGTCTGCATGAGGTTTGCCAAGATTAGAGCCCGCAGTTTGTTGTTTTTTCATTTGTTTTTCGTCGGTCAACCGGCGAATGGTGTGGAGAAAATCAACATCAAACCATGATTCGTTTATTTGGCTTTTAAAACGAGTTCTGTACTTTTAACGTTTTTGTCCACCTTTAAGTAGTCTTTAGAGACTGCTACGTGTGATTAATGGTGCTTTTAGTGAGATAGCACGGAATAACTTTAAAATATATTCGTTTAAAAATAGCTTTCTGGCAGTTGGCGAACCGAGGTTCCGCAAGTCACCTATTTCAACTATTTCCAATTACTTGGGCTTAGCGAAGCTGTACAATGTCGCAAGTGACAAAGCAATATTCTGTCTGGAGCGGCGTCGGGAACTTGGTGGCCTACATTTAACGCTGCGCCCTCGAGAATCCGTGATGAGCGACCTGGGTGCGCTGCCGGATTACTGTCGGCAACTACTAAATATTGCTGTTTACCAAACAATCTCCGTTTATGATGCAAAATTGTATTTCACACCTTGATTGCTGGACCCAAACTGCAATTTCTGAGCGCAGCGTAAGCTGCTTTTGAAGGTTATATTATTTACTTAGAGACACTACACTAAGTAAAATTAAATAACTTTTGTCACCTCATAATTATCTTGAAACCTCTTTGAAGCTTTTGATAAGGTTGTTAAGAGGTCGTTTGTTAAAATTCGTTAAATGCGAAGGGCCCATTTATCGTCTTGCCGTTAAATTATTTTATTTATAATATAACGGCGCTTGTAACAGAATTTTCCCCGTCATTACGACGGCTATTCACGAGACGAATCCCGGTAATTTGAAAGCTTTCTGAAAGCGTGCGCGGATTCCGTGGTACCTTGCGCGGAACTTGAAATTTTCCTAAATCGTCAACTCAACACGAGGCGCGTTTATAGGCCCCATAAGTTACAGGAACCCGCCTCAGGCTCGTAAAAATCGCCCAACGCCGTCTAAGCCCGATGTGCGGCTCGTTTGCACTTATATGCCCGCTGCTCATCCATGAATTGGAATCCATTTTGGATGGTTTCACTTTCATTTGGTTTGTTATATGTTATATAAATATCGGAATTTCGTACGTGATATTTGACTTGTTCGTTGTTAGCAAGACACACAGAAGCCATTGTCGAACAAGTAGGCAGACGCGTTTAATTAAAATAGCATCGCTCGTCCGGCCGCTCGGCGCTGGCTCGTCGCGTGGACCGTTCAATAAACGCCTTCTAATTAAAACACTTATATTTAATTTGTAGGTAGCATCACTGTTACCGTTAAATTGCTTTGTCCGCTGTTATGACAACATTTTAATACCCTAATAAAGCTGTCTGGAATTAAACAATAATTCGTTTCATTTCAAGCCAGTGAATGACAAACTCGATCGTTATGCAAATTGTTACTTAGGCTATTATTGGAAGGAATACAAATCGTTGCGACATTGTAATCTGATGACATCAGACGGCGACCATACTAAATCTTTATTGATGTAACATAGATAAACAAACTGTTATTTTATGTGGGCAAGGGTCGTAGTTTTATACCGACTGTCATTTGGTTCGACCTAAATTGTTAATATATCGAGGATATACGTATTGACTATCCATTTTTTTATTGATGTTCCCTGCAGCCTGTCACGTTTCACGCCAGCCATACGTATATTGCTCATCTTTCGGAAAGCAAAGTTTTTGGGAAATAAAATATATCCAATGTCACTCTTCTGTACATAGTACCTACAAACCCTCGTAGATCCGTTGATATAATATTGTTTCATAAAATAAAGTCAAAGAAATTGAACAATTAACTTACATACTTAAGCATCTATAATATAGGTAGGAATTTTATCAAGAGATTTTGTATGCAACATAACTGTACCATTAAATATGCATACTCTTTGAAGCTTCTTAAAACTATCTGAATTCTGAATACTTACAATTTTACTGAAACTCGATGCGCATTTTCGGCTAGTAGGTAAGGTACTTACCTTTTCCGAGAAGAGACGCCTTTGTATTCAATACGGCTTCGGAAAGAATTACTTTCTTGTCGCTATAAAATTGTCCCACTTGTTGCTCTAAGTGCACTTTCATTTTACTATATTGTCTGTATAACTGACGGTCCTTCAGTCCTACGGTTTTATACAGTCGCATCGTAAAGTGAGCTTGTTTTTATTGACGAGTCCATGACCTAAGCTATCGAAAGAAATTGAAGCATAAAAATAACCTCGGGACATTTCTCTTACATTAATGACTACGAATGCTTTTAACGTAATGGATACGCTTATCTCCACTTCGACGGATCG
Organism: Apotomis betuletana; assembly: GCA_932273695.1. Lineage (NCBI taxonomy): Eukaryota > Metazoa > Arthropoda > Insecta > Lepidoptera > Tortricidae > Apotomis > Apotomis betuletana. Next base: position 15,376,912 of record OW026304.1, read on the forward strand.
TCAAACCTCGTCCGATGGAAATGCGGGCCCTGGCAAACATGGTTAATGGCATCTCTTCCACTTACCTGATCTTTCAGATTGATTGTTTATTGCGTCACCGTAATAATTAATTGGTGGTTGCTCTTATGTGGTAATGATGTTATACTTATGGTAAATTGGTTATAAGAATAATGGCAATCAGTAGTATAATGTGGTCGCGGGCAGAGAGCATATCAGCACGGGGCGGGGTTGGGTGAGTAATGGAACTTTTAGCTGGCGCTAGAGGAGGGTCCACTTGTCTTGCGCTATGATTGATAACGGCTCTTGGATATAACAGATTTTGTTACCATATGGCCGAAAAAAGAAACAGCCACACGGACGCCATATTATTATTTATCAATCCTATTGTCGTCTAGTCAGTCTTAATGTATTTATTTAATTTCTACTCAATTCAAACGTTTCTTTTAACTACTTCGCTACCGATATTTAGTGATAAGACAGCCTGTTCTCTGTATATCTTATGTGTTACATCCCTGTGTAATGGAGGTTTGCAATATAGAGGACTTTGTTTTCTATTTACTATTCTGACAGCTTTGTCAAAGACACTCTTTGAACCTTTTCCGCTTGCCTTTGCGCATTTGGAGACTACTTAGTTATAAAATGAAATATTCATAATTAATAATAATAAATCTGACCTCTAGAAACGTTAATCATGCTCATATTATAAAGGTGAAAGTTTGTGAGTGTGTTTGTATGTTTGTTAGTTCTTCACACTTAGGGCCTTATCACACCTGCGATTTGCGAGCGTATTTTCTATACAAATAAGCGACGCGGCGAACACGCTGCGCGATCGCCTTCATACAAAATACGCTCGCAAATCGCAAGTGTGATAAGGCTCTTAAACAGCTGGACCAATCGTGATAAAATTCGGTATGGAGATAGCTGACTGGGCTACTTTTTATCCGGAACGCGGTAACACCGCGGGGCGCGGTTTGTTAAGTGATAAAGTGATCCTAAATTATAACGTCCCAGATTTTATCGTCCAAAGCTTTAATTATTTATAATTTCAACATATCAGAATTAATGGTGTGGCGTTGTGCATAGCAGTAAATTCATCAAAATAATTACAGTACCTAACAGGGTACAATGTATCATCATTATCAAGTCATTGATCAAAGCGTAGGCACACATGCGGTACACAAACATTACGAGGATGATTACTTGGCAGTCACATGTTTTGTTTGGTTCACACAGTTGATGCACATTTCAGTTTCGATACGAGTATTATCTCAATTTGTATCACAATACCGTTCAATAGCGAAGCGACATTCTTTTGTATTCCTTTATATATCTATGACGCGTGAAAAAAAGGTTTATAATGAAGACCGTTGTTATTTTTTTATTTTATTACAGCGTTGTATCAATATCGATACTGCAATTAAATTAAATTTCGAATATGTTCGAAAGATAACAGAATTTGATTTATTCTGAATGCTCGTGTGCAATAAATTAAAAAATTACACATAATTTTACATTTAATTTCTTTGGCATCTTGCAAGTTTTTGATGTTATGGTACGAAATAATGATAGGATAACTCCTATCCTAAATAAAGCAGCAACGCCTGCTAATAGCGTAATGAAAATGTTTACCATTTAGCGTAAAATTATAAATTTAATGGTTCAGGCGGGGTTCGAACTCGCGTCTCCAACGGCTTTCCGGGCCAACACGGTCCTTCTACCTATTGGACTACTAAACTTAATAATTAATAAATAACTTTTCAACCAGTTGAACTTGCATGCCTTAGGGTAGCATCGTAGCGCCATCTACCGTAAAGATTCAGACTTCATGATCGTCTATCGTCTCAAATTAGGTTGAGAAACGATAGTAATGTGTTACACTAAAACTAATTATTTTTTAAATGATATTTACAATGAAAGCAATAATTTAAAAATTTAATGGTTCAGAAAGGGTTCTGGTTCAAAAAATCAAGTTGGCTATGAAAATAAGTATACCTAGGTATTTACGTAAGTTTAGGAATAAACATACATATTTTAATTTTAAATACAATAATATCTACAGATAGCTCGCGATCTGCGAGTTAATTAATACAAGGTAGTTCATGGATGGGAATATAATTAGTCCATGTCTGTACCTTGTTTCGCTATACGGTAACATACAGTGGTGGTGACATTTGGTGAACTATTCTAAGGGTGCGTTTTCACTAATGCAATTCTGGGCGGGGCGAACGGTTAATACTACTTATTGTTTTTAACTATTTATGTTTATAAATGTTCGTACTCATGGTTAAAAATATATTAATTATACATTCGGTGAAATATTCTAAGGGTGCGTTTTAACTAAGCGGTTCTTGGCGGGGCGGAGTAAATGTGTGGCAAACGGTTAATGTATACCTGACTTATTGTTTTTTACTATTTATGTTTATAAATGTTCTTACTCATGGTTAAGAAAATATTAATTATGTCAGAGTCCTGTTATTCGGTGAACTATTCTAAGGGTGCGTTTTCACTAATACGGTTCTTGGCGGGGCGGAGTAAATATGTGACAAACGGTTAATGTATACCTGACTTATTGTTTTTATGTTTATAAATGTTCTTACTCCTGGTTAACATTCTTTTGGTTGGTCTTATGGCTGACTGATAGAGAATGACTAACGCACCACTAGACAAAGACATACACATTCATAGCTTGTAACGATATTGCAATAATATGATATAATAACTCCAGATTTCAACCGATATCTGTAACACACTCACGGGATTTGAGAATGTGGAACTATCTAAGTTTGCTCCACACGATTGAATGTTCAAAGGATAACTGTTAAAGATGTCCCCAGGCACAAATATTTGTAAGTAATAGTTGAATAAAATTGTACCTATTGGTAATAAATGATACAGTCCAGAAAGTGTCTGTTTGTATTGGTTAATATACAATCTTTACTTCAGTAAATGATACATTCAAAAGTGAAACTAAATAATGTTAAAAAAGTAGTTAACGGACAGATGCAGTAAAACTAATCATTAAATGTGTGCCATACTCACGATATTATTAAGGAATTATTTAAGTACTAAGTAAACTCATTACAATTATCCTGGCAGGATCGCCATGTAATATATATAATAATGTGGTCGACAAGGGACGTGGATGGGGACAAAGTATATGCCGAGCTCTAGATAGTAGTGAACGTTTAATTACTTAAAACATTAGCTTATATACATTTTTATAATAAGGTTAACGCTTATCCAAGCAATATGCATTAGGCTACAGTTATACTGCATGCTATACTAAATGTAGACATTAGCTACATACTACAGTACAAAATGTCTTAAGCTTCAATAAAGTATTATTATGATATTGTAATTATATCTAAAAAAAAGCTGGTGGGCGAAACCAACCGGAACATGTCAGCTTTATAATAACTTTTAAAAGTAAATATTCAGCGTGTTTTTCACTGTGCCGAAACGCCAAAGTGCTTTTTAAATTAAATGGTCTACGTGTTTGCTTTAGAGTAGAAAGATATTTATTACCAGCTAGCCGCAGGTTCGCATAATTTAGTGCGTTGTGCAGAGTCACGTAAGTATACGTGGCAATTAGCACTAATGTGGCACCTATTCCTTTAGTGGAAAAGCGCAGCGAGGTCCATATGTGGCCCATAGTGCAGGCTATACAATTCTGGGAGAGATCTATACATATTATGGGACAATCATACACAAATCAACCTAGTCCCAAACTAAGCAAAGCTTGTACTATGGGTACTAGACGACGATATACATAATATATAAATACATATATAAATAACATCCATGAACCAAGAACAAATATTCGAGTTCATCACACAAATATTTGCCCCGGCCGGGATTCGAACCCGGGACCGCCGGCTCAGTAGGCAGGTGTCTGCAAACTGCGCCAACCTCGTCGTCAATTTCACGTATTCTGTCAAACATTGACAATAGCGCCATCTCTTTCGCTGTTCTAAAACTTGCTGGAAAAGCAATAGGGCAAGGGGGCATTATTGCGTAAACGCACGTCCTAGAAATATGACGAAAGCACTTATTAGAATTCAATAGAAAAAGTGGTACAAAGGGCGCTTTAGCGGAATATAATGCTTAATTTCACGCGATGCGCGTCACGTCGCGGTAGCTCACTGCTCAGGGGTCAGAGCACTGAACAAGAAAGCAGAGATCTTGGGTTCGATCCCCGCCTGCAATATATATAGTAGAGGATCCCGATATAGAACAACCTTCACGACCGAGATGTTTATTTGATGAAATGTATTTTATATTTAATTTAATATATCAATAAATATATTGCATATTGCCTAACAAATTTTAGTCCAGGGTATGTTTAATTAATAATAAAAAAAAAATTCAAACATTTCACCGGTTTGATTATTAGATAAATTCATAATAAAATAATCTTAATTTTATTTAATTTCAATTCAATAATCAGACCGTTGCAAAATGCTAGTAGGTATAGATTTACCTATTTTTACCTGGCTACCCGATAGTTGTGACGGGAAAAGAATAGGCAACCTAACGTTTGCATATTCTATGGGTTTCATACTTTCGATTGGTATAGAATTTATCAAATATTAATCAAACCTGTGAAATGTTTAAAAAAAAATTTTTTAATTAATAATTAAACATACCCTGGACTAAAATATGTTAGGCAACCCGTATGCAATATATTTATTGACATATTAAATTAAATATAATCTACATTTCATCAAATAAACATCTCGGTGAAGGTCGTTCTATATCGGGATCTTAGACTAATAGTAAAAGTTTGTACTTATTTATATTTAACTCCTGCTAAAAAAATGGGAATAATTTAAAGCTGCGTGGCGGTGTTTAGGTTCTGAAAATTCATCAGTAAAGACAGGCAGGTACTGTCTGGCCCTGTCTGTTATATTTCAATTTTAATAAATTATTTAAATATTCGGTCCTTTACAGTCACAATTAATTCCCTCAACTCTTGTCTAGGTAGCCCAACCTATCGGATCCTACGTGAGAATTAATGTGCTATGTTTTTACAATAGCAAGCAAAAGGACGTTTGTATTTTAAACGTGTACCAATATGAGTATGCATATTTGCTTAGGTCTCCACAGGCTGCTTAAAATACCAACGTTTGAAAGGTTTGTTTTTAACATTAATTATAAATAAGCAATTATAATAACAGCATAAAAAAATAACCTTTTAGCCTGCCCCATTAAATAAAATATTGCGCGTTCAAATAATATTTTTCTGGCAAATTCTATTTATAAAGGTACTTGTGCAGTAATTTTTCGCTTCATTGTAAACATTTGTACTTAGGCAGTTTAATAAGGCCACTTTAAGTAGGACAAGTATGCCCACAGCTGTATCTACGTTCAAAATATCAATAACTTCCATATACTAGTAGTGGACATGTGAGCTGTAGATTTAACGAGTTTGTTTCGTAATAACTGAAATTCGTTTTTGTTTTTATACGTTTTACAACCCCTATATCTTCGCCATTTTGAAGTACCTACTTCGAAACAATGAATCGGCAAAAAAAATCTATTCTACTTATTGAACCTACTCCCAATATTTCAAGAGATTTGGCGAGAAAAGCGACGTCTAGGCGAGAAAAGCGAAACAGAATACGAAAGAATTTTAGGCCAAGCAGCTTCGCTCCCTCGGTTAATACATACCTATACGTTAAATAGAGATTCTGGGTAAGTGACTGACTCATTAACGCCTAGCCTAAACGGTTGACCCTAGAAAGCCCAGATTAGGCGTAGAGATTCCATTTACAATGTTGACCAAGAATAAAGCCGCGTGCAAATGTGCCTACGAGCGAAGCCACAAATGAGATAAACATTGTTAGGCTCGGTAACAGTTATACGGCGTTGAATAGAGGTCGCCGGAGTTTATTAATTTTAGCAGAATATTATTGTGGAGACCAAAACACAGATTATATACCTACAAGTTACCAAGTTCGAGTAGCGTAAGAAAATAGCGAGGTCGCATTAAGGTAACATCAGTCAAGATGGCCTTTCATTGTCGAAAGAGGCAAGAGTGTCTTTCGATGATTCAACATTTTAAAACGAAATAGCAGATTTGCTCTCTTTTTTATAGTATCTACTTAATACTAACAAATGGCATCTGAGTTAAACAGACAGGAAGGGCCTATAGTATTACGCTTTTATGATATTATTAAAGGACGCACTTGTCTCCATATACGCAATTGTCACGGCCGATCCTGATCATGCACACATCGGCCGGCAAGCCCTGGAATCATAGTTGAAAGCCTTCAATTGATCTTATTGATACAGCTGATGTGCGAGTTTAAAGCGTGATCTATTTAGTTGCATGAATATTAAATGTTTGTTATTCGTACAAAATACAAATACCTACTAATTCTCTTTATTGCACACCTCAAACATCAAGGTATACACAATACAACATGACATATGCACATTAAAATAACAGGCAGAGGTAAACAACAGGTCTTATCGCTAAATAGCGATCTCTTCCAGACAACCTTTAGATAGCGGAGTAGTAACTACTAAAAACTGTTACAAACTAACGTTTGAAATTTGTTAGGTGGTGCAGAATAATAATAGGACTAAATAAACGACAACCATAGAAAACAAAAGTGATAAACATACATTAATAAAAATATACACACAAAACTTAGAATGTTTGTTATTCGTACATAGTTTTATGAATTATTATTTGCTCTGAACTTTTGTTTCATCAATTTTGCTTGTTATTTTCATACATTTCATTAAGACTATCAGCAAAGTACAATTTTCAACACAGACTTTACATATTGAGTGACTATTCACTCCGAGTTAACTAACTTGTTCGAATAAGAAGGGTAAGTTGGAAGATTGTTAAAAGTAAAATTAGGAGGATTGTTTTAATTGTTGAGCGTGGAAGTTGAATGGAACTGGTTGAAATTCCGGCAATTAATGAAGTCGCATCCCGCCGTCAGTTACTGGCGCGAATACTAATTTCCAAGGTATATGCTGCTTGATGTTTGTATTCAAATTTACTGTTGATATCGGAGTACTTACTTACAGGGGCTAAATTCGACGTATCTGTCCGAAATACCACGACTGTATGTCAACTTAATTGTTGCGCTCTAGCTAGAATAATTTGATAACAATTGTAATTCGGCCATGTCGTCTCATTAAATAAATAAATATCGGACAACCTCACACAAATCGATCTAGTCCCAAATTAAGCTCAAGAAGGCTTGTGTTATGGGTACTAGACGACGATATACCTACTTATATAAATAAATATATACTTAAATACATTTAACACCCATGAACCAAGCACGAATTCACACAAATATTTGCCCTGGCCGGGATTCGAACCCGGGGCCGCCGGCTCAGTAGGCAGGTGTCTACAAACCGAGCCAAACGCGTCGTCTAACTCATTACTCATTACTTATGCAATGTTTTAAATATTATATTTTTAATTCAGAGACCCATTTTGAATAGGTATCTGCAAAATAATCGTTTTTCTCTATCTTAGCTTACCAAATTTATGAAACCAGTAATTATTTCGCACCAACTGAATTGGTTAGGATAGGATAATATAAATAATATAATTGTGATCTTTTGATACAAAACAAACGTTTAAACCCTTAAAACCACATTTCAAAGAAAATGTTCAATAGCGTCGGGAATTAATTTCAATATCAAAGTAATATCTATAGGGGGTAAATTTGTTTAGATTACAGCGGGCATGCCATTAATTCAACCGTATTGTAAATTTATAGGAACGGGGTAGGAACGGAAGATTCGTGTTGGGTAATTCCGTCGAAACTCGCATTCCCCGATGCGGTGCCGGTGTTAAAATATACGACACGAATGTCGTCAATTTACCCAACTTTTCGCTAGAAATTTCAGCTCACGTGCAATTGTAATGTACTATGTAAGTGATACTGTAGGTTTAAACAGTTTTTAGGTTTTACAGTTCAAGTAATGCTAGGCTAGACGAACGTTTTATGCATTATTATGGCAATGAAACTTTATGTTTTCAGTTTATTATAGTAATGTCGTTAAAATTTATTTTTGTACTCCCATGAAGTTAGTTTTTATGTGAGTTTCACCATAAATTCCTAAACTAAATTCACACGAGCTATAAAGAAATAGGAATGTTGTTTACTATCGTTATTAGCAATATCTCATTGAATTGGTTTATTTTATTAAGTGGCAGTTTGCGCGGCGAAGGCAGGTGTGCCAATAAACGCTTCTTCTCGGTGCTTCTTTCAACTCACGTCCTCGCCTAGTCGTAACGACAAGGCACTTCGCTTATTTGAAATACCGTGTTTATGGACACTTACTGCCTTTTTCTCGCGGCTTGCCCCGTGTGGATTTTCAATTATGTACAGTTACGTTTTATGACCGTGATCCGAGCCTGTTTTTATTTATGTCTCGCTTAGCTTTTAAAGCTTCAAGTGACACTTCCACCTTTTACTCAATACATGATCCATGTTTATGTGCGTCTGATAAAAAGTTTTGCCTAAAGCCCCACAAAACGTTGTACCCTGCAACTAAATTTCGCCGTTCACTTGAAGCAAACATCGAAATAAAAATAAACTGACTACGAAATACATCACGTCAAACAAAGAGGTGCAACTTTTCGACGAAATTTACGTTCAACTTTTTGGCGTTTGTGAAATGCCGTGTTGACAATTTTTAAGCCCACCAGTCACGATATTTTGGCATCGTGGATCTATGGTATACTTATCCATATTTGTTGCTCTAACAGCGTGACATGCGTTTGCTTATTTAGTGGGACCTTTATGTTTATAATGAACTTATTGATGCTTATATTCCCAACTAGGTATATAAACTTTTGTTAGGAAGTACCTACAGTGTTAGTATCGATCTAGTCTATTTATTATCAAACAGCATTGACACCTTAGTAGCTTATTGGTAATTTAATTAAAACGATTTAAACTGAAGGTTGACTAAACCTTTGACAAACGGTAACTGGAAAGTTACCGAAATGTCTTAAATAATTAATATACGCGATATAATCCGTTTAAATCGTTTTATTTAAATGTGTGACAGTCGCGGAAACTGAAGAAAACATTATTGGTAATTGTTATTACTACGTTATTACATTACTATGTAATTATTTTATATCCATATTATTTTTGGGTATTCTAATATTACGGATAAATTGAGGCAATGATAGAAACAGGAACATGTATCACTGTGAGGTAAGTAGTTTTAGTTTATTTTACAAATTATGATTGAATCATTCTCCTTTAGAACGTCAATTTGACTATTCTCTCGAAGTTTTACCTGTCACCACACTGCTGCCGTTTCAAATATATTAAGTGTTAATTTATTATTAAGTAGAGATTATGGAGCTAGCAGAAACTGTCGTCGTTCTTAAATTATCTTGATTTATTACATTAATTGTCGGTTTGAATCGCAAATCCACTTTGATTCCTTTTTTGGTTGTCTTTTTCTGTCCTGGCTCTGATCTGAGGCAGGAACAAATGCAACACAATATGCAGTAGGTGAAACCAAACAATAAGGCCTATTGGCGGTAGCCAAATTTTCAATGCGGTATGATGTACGGTCCAAGAAAATTTTAGAGATTATTGAAGACTGTAGAAAGTACAATGTCTTAATGTTTCAATATAGATTTAGTGAAGGCAAGGTACATTTCGTATAAGCCAAAGTCGCGATGTGTGTCGACTCACTGATTCCCGGTTGTGGGTCTAAGCCCGTGTAAGCCGACCAACATAGGTACAAGTATACGTAGGTATTACGTGACAATGTTCATTTGAGCATTGTTTGAAAATTTATTAACCGAGACGCGAGATTCGTCATATCGATTCGCGAATGAAAATTTTAACACGAGAATGTAAAATCGTATTAATGTTTTAAATCCGCGCTCTTTTTGTTATGATATAACGTTGTTTGGCTCGGAGTGTGTGTGCTGGTTTAATTTGATTCGTGTGATCGAGTTTGATCGAAAACTAAAACATTTGACTGCAATGTTAATTTCACCCGTGAAGTGGTGCGTGATGTATTGCTAATCAAAGTGATATTTTACAACTATTCATAGAAATGCAGTTTGGGACCTAATTCGATTGACATTGACATATGGCTGGGTGAGAGATGTATTTCGCTATTGCTATTCAAGTTCATTGAGTAACAGGTTGTAATTTTAAGATAAATACAGCACATAGCTAAACGGCATGTTGGCAGATGTTATCCAAAATATCGAATGTTAGCTCTACATGTAATCGGATTTTCGTAAGATTTTCTTCTTATTCTACAAAGGCAAATGGTCATAGTCGCACGCTTTCACTTTCCGTTTAAATTAAATTAAGTAATAATTAGCCTTGACAAAAATTAAACAGTAGTACTTTTATGGATTGAGGTGAGTCAGCCATGCGTCAACGAATATATTTAGTTAGCCTTATTATGCTAGCGCACCCTCTTTGAAAATAAGTCGCACCTTGTGTGAACTTGCCGTACATAACTAAGCCACTTGTGTTCAAACCCTCATTCCTCATTCGTAGCTCGAGTCTCATCGTTACGCAGACATGTAGGTACTCTGTCTATTTTCACTGTATTTTATACCGTATAATTTAAAGTACTTTACTGTTTTGTAAATTATTTCTCTTGTTCGAACAGTCGAAGATTAACAGTAAATAACATATACGTCGTTTAAATATAAAACTTAAGTTCCGCTCAGCCCCGAAGAGTCGTTTGGGAGCATTTTGTAACTGATTTAAACGTACTTACATGATTTTCTCACATTATTATTATAAACAAAACGGAACTTGATCGCTTTCAAAAGCATTTATTTAATTACGTCGACGTTTGGAACGTGATGTTACGTTCATGGTCTCGTAGGAACACCTTGATCCTTCGAGACCATGCATGTAACATTATTATTAATTTTGTTTCATCAAAAGGCTAGGAGAAAAAAGAAATGGCGAGCGGTGCGATAGCATTACATCTTAGAGAATCATTAGCTGAAAGTAGTGAAATTTAATTTAAATTAGCACATGACCTAACCTAGAATGCCTATTAAAAGAATAAAGTCTTCTTATCGATGGCGACAACCACATATAATATTTACACGATAAAAGATACCTAGTATACCTTCAATCCAAAAATGAGATGAGAGACGACGATAAAAAAAAGGTAACTACCGTGTCGTCATTGGCAAGCATTTTGTAACTGTTTGAGGATAGGGGCTATTCACTCTGTTCCATCGACGGAAGAAGAGAAAAATGAAATAAAGTTGTGTTGCGTGGTGGAAATACAAAGGAATAGTTTGGAGCGAGGTCCCTTGCGGCGACGGGCCCGCGCGAGCGAGTGGCGGGCGGCGCGATAATGCAACCTAAAGTAGGTACTGAAGTTTTAATTCAAATTAGAACATACTCTAAAGTAAAGTTTGTTTGAAAACTGGCGCGTGTGGTCTTCGCCATGTTACCTGTGCTATTATGATGACGGTGGCGTCTAGGGAAATGTATTATATATGTTCTAACTTTTTACGATTGTATTTATTTATTTAAACTTTATTCCACAAAACAAGTCAGTACAAATGGCGGACTTAATGCCAAATGGCATTCTCTACCAGTCAACCATAGGGCCAAACAGAGATACTAGAAGTGGGTGCAAATTAGAAATCTGATGGTACAGAGAGGATCTAGAGTACAAGTAAATACAAAATATTAATTATATTACTGTTTATACAAAGATACATATACCTACACACTATAATATAATATGTATACAAATATATACATAATATAATATATATATATAAATATATATACGAAAGTCTACAACATGGGATGATGGATGAACTATTCGAGCTCTTGTTCCAGCAGATGCTTACGCAGCATACACTTGAAAGCTACCTTGCTTGGGGCTTGTCTGATAGAGAGAGGGAGTGAATTCCAGAGACGGCATGCCTGAACGGCGAAAGAATTAGACATAAAACCAGTATGGTGCGAAGGAATGGAAAGTTTGAGAGTTCGAGAGGAACGAAGTTCACAGCCTGGACGGGGAGTTTGAAAAATGAATTTACTTTTGAGATATCCTGGTGTAGAAGGCTCGAACAGGATAGAAAACAGACAGCAAAGGATCCTGAGGGATCTGCGACTACGAATGGGAAGCCAGTTAAGCCGACGGCGAAATAATGAGACATGATCGTATCTTCGAAGTCCGAAAATGAACCGTATACCATTATTAAGGAGACGATCAAGTTTGTTGAGGGACTCTTGTGTGATGTTCGTGAGGCACACATCAGCATAATCAATAAGAGGTAACACCAACGCCTGCACAAGTAACTTTTTGGTACTTACTGGAAGAAAGCTTTTAAATTTATAAAGGTTGCGCAACGTACCAGTGACCTTCCGACTTACCTCTGAAAGTTGACCATTCCATGCCAGGTTAGAGTCTAAAACTAAACCGAGATTCTTGACCTGGTTGGAGACGGGAATGTGCTCACCATCGAAGAGGATCGGAGTAACAGAGATGGCAGGGAGCTTAGAAAGTTGCCGCTGACTGCCCAAAATTATAGCCTGGCATTTAGTGGGATTAACACAAATGCCAAATCTACTGGACCAGTCAGCGATGTGGTTCAGATCATCATTAATCAGTGAGATAGCAGAGTTAATGTCACTGACGTCTGCTTGGTAATAAATTTGTAAGTCGTCAGCATACAAATGGTAAGAACTGAGAAGATTAGTGGTTATAAGATTGATGAAGACAGAAAACAGAAGGGGAGAGAGAATACCACCTTGGGGCACTCCAGTATTTAGATCGCACCAATCAGATAAAGACCGTTTGCCTTTTACAGCCTGGGTACGGTCCGAGAGATAGGTCGAAAACCACTCAGTTGCGCTAGAGGAAACCCGCAAGTGCCTGAGAGTCGCAAGGAGTAGATCATGGTCAACCGCGTTAAAAGCGTTTGAAAAATCGATGAGCACCAACACTGTAACCTTGGTTGATTCCATGCCATGTCGAACGTCTTCGATGACATTAAGCAGAGCAGTAGTGGTGCTATGTCCAGGGCGGAAGCCAGATTGAAAAGGAGATAGTAGCACGTTACGATTAATAAAACTAGATAGTTGTCTGTGGGCAACTGCCTCGAGAATTTTGGAGAGAAATTGAAGAATTGAAATGGGACGAAAGTGATTGAGAGCACTGGGGCTTGTAACTTTAGGAAGAGGGATTACAAAGGCCTTACGCCAACAGGATGGAAATACCCCAGAGAGCAATGAAAAATTTACAATGTGAGACACAATAGGCAAAATGCAGTCTAGAATGAGAATGACCATGATTCTACTCACATTATCATGTCCGACAGCCTTGGACTTGATTGACATGACGACTTTGCGGATATCCTCCTCATTAACCGGGGTGAAAGCAAATGGCACGATATCGGAATAAGGAAGCGAAGCAATAAAAGATAGTTTTTGATTTAGTAACGGGATTAAGAGTAGAAGATTTAGAAAAGTGTGTATTTAGTTCGTATTATTTCAACACTTAGACGTTAAAGTTATTTAATCAGTAGTTGCATCACAACTGTCAATTCCTTCTCTTCTTGTGCGAAGCTGCTAAAAATAAATCTGTGATATTTACGGATTCGGTTGAAATCGGCACATAGTAGATGTGCTACGTATTTTTAATTAACATAGCGCTGAATTCAAATAAGTTCAAAAAGCATTTATCTCGATTTTACATACTCGTAAAGGTTTCGTGTCTTACAATCGTCATCATAAACCTAAGAACTAGGCTCTTGACGGTGGAAAAAATTCCAAATATCTTGCTCTTGACCCTCCTTGACAGCCAGGTACGACGATGACGTTCACCTTTTCCTTTATTTGGTCCTATAAGGTGCTCCGTGGTGTTCCTTTCCTTTTTCTCCCTTCAATATGTCCTTCTATTATCGTCTTTAACAATTTCCAATGATTTTTCATCTTCGGTGTCACCTGATAATTTATTCTATAACGCTTTCTGTACATATTGTACATTCTGGTGTTGCAGGTGTTTATGGGCGACGGTAATCGCTTTCCATCAGGCGATACGTTTGCTCGTTTGCCCCCTATGACATAAAAAAAAAAAAAAAATGTTCACTTTAACTCACTCAAGGCCCATGCAGTTACGCTACACGTGCTACGCTGTAGTACATGGCAGCATTTTCTGTTGCGAAAACTCGGCGTAGACCCATGCCATGACGCATACAATTTATTTATAAACTACAAATATACTTAGACTGTCATACAGTTAATTCAACTGTATGTGGAGATATTATAATTGATGAAAATGATGAACCTAGAGCTTCAAGTCGCTTGGCTTTCGTTTCTTGTGCCACAAAGATACTGGCAAAAAACCGACAGGTGCGGAGAGCGGTGCGCTGCGGATGCGCGTGACTGCCCAACAATGACTGGCGGAAAATAATATAACCTTATTAAGGTTTAGGCAGAAATTCCTTTGTAAGAGAGAACATGCCTACTTATTATGAAATGAAAAGACTTAACTACGTGAATAATAATAGAAATGATAACAAACCCCGACTCTACTCAAAAAGCTGATGATTTTTAAATGTCTGAACAAGAACCACTTTCGAATGAACATCTTTCATTGGTTAAGGAGCAGCAACACACAGACAGATTCGCGTATCTTCGGAAGTTAAAAACAAGTTCCTATCTGCCGCTAGGCAGCAAGCATTTTACCATATCGACGGAACTTTCTAATGACTACCGTCCTACGTCTTCCTTAAACAGAAACATGTATATAAGAAAATACCTCGGTACCTAGGTTTCAGGATCCAATTATTTCAACGTCTGCATCAGCCTATAAGGAAAAACTGCGAACACCATATAACTTTCAATTAGAAAAGGCAAATGTTGACGTAATTAAAAGAGAAAAATTTATTAGCTGGGTCTTGTCCGGACGTGTACGACTTACAGGTTTTTAGCTCGTTCAAAATATGAAATCTATACTCTATCTAGGTAAGGTATAATAATAAACTGAAAAACTGAAATGTCTCTACGTTGTACATACATACATATTTTACAAAACAAATGTACTTTAAATAGCCCAATTATTTGGAGGTCATTAAAATGAACTACTACTTTTGACAGAAATTTTTAGGTAGCTGAGCTTTCACAGATGGTTATAGTTTACTTTTTTCCAACTACTGTGAAGAAAAAAGGGTTTGTGACTTTTTACATCCCCGCGTAAACGGCAACGATTGGGCATTATGAATTTATGAACTTAGATGTACTAAAGATGAATGGTTAGAAACGTCTCTGTATAAGTAGAAGAGCGTATATGGGGTAAGAGAGTGCGATTAGAACGTTTCGTCTATGTAGTTCGCTACAATATATCTGACGACTGTATATGAGTTTCTTTGTTTCCTTACCCGGTGAAATGCTTTCACGTTAGGTGCTAGCTGATTTTCAGCTCAGATTCGCGTTATTGTTTAGGCTGGCGTATTTCATACACCGGTTTTGCTGCCATTGCACACAGATGGCGACGGAGCGTGCTATTACTAGAGATTTGCTCACTGAACAAAACGCTCCAATTAAAGGCTAGCACCTCGCTATAATCAAACATTTCTGGCTATTCCTGCAACGTTTGGCATGTAAAATTTTATATAAGCACATAATAGAAAATCTGAGATATTGATGGAGCTATGATATGAAATATATTGAATTCTTTGGAAGCTTGCCCATGATTGGACGCCTTTATGATATTTACGCAGTATGGAATATAATTTAGTACGTACAATCGGTGGCCAGCATCATGCGTGCTGGTATAACCGATTTATAACATGCGCAGCTACTTATCATGGAATTGCTTTAGTCCCTTGAATGCCTTTAAACGCAGCTTAGTTAGTATTACACAATGTACCACAGATAGCTGGACATTCATTTATTTTTCGGAACCTTTATTATTATCCTATTATAATTATGTTTTGTTACTTATGTGTAAGTTAGTTGCACCGCCTACAATTTTTCCGCTTTGCCCTAAGGTTGACTGGTAGAGAATGCCTCATGGCATTAAGTCCGCCTTTTGTACGATAAGTTTTCTTTTGTGCAATAAAGATTAAATAAATAAATAAATGCCAAGGCAAAGAGACCACGTGGCAATTTTGATACAGCTGAGTATTTAGTGTTTTGAATGCCTTACTAAACTTACTAGTTCAAGGTGTGTGATAACACGAAAGCGGGTCTATGATGATCGTGTTTGTCGCGTGACAGATACTCTCACACTATGTTAAGTATTTACTTACTTTAGCAATTATTATATATATCGTGCCATTAACATGACCTTCATAGGCCAGCAGCTATGTAGGCACCGTATAAACTGTTTCTATACCTATATCAACCAGAAAAGTATTACACTGGCGTAGAATTATTTAAACAA